>CM066047.1:83717654-84967654 GCA_033557465.1 Ichthyophis bannanicus
CCCGACAGTGTTGACTCTTCTAGAGGAAAGGGGACTTCTTCCCCTGGGGTTTCTTCCCCTGTGGCTTCTTCCTGGGAAGAGTGGAGGTCTCCGAGAGACGGGTTCAAATAACATACTCTGTCTCGATCTCGGCTGCCTTAGCCTCCATTGGCTTGCCGAAGAGCTGTTCGCCGAGGTACGGGACCATCCAGGAGTTTTTCCTGCACCCACTGCTCGAGATCCAATGATTATAACCAGGCCTGGCGTCGAGTGCCGATGCCGACGGTGGCCACTCCGGTACTGGATTCAAAGCTGTCGTAAGCAGCTCGAGAGAGGTATTTGGAGCATCCGCAACAGACTTTGCTAGAACCTGGAACCGCCAGAGATGGTCCCCATCGAGGCTGGCAGCGTAGCCGCTGAACCCCTTGGTCAGGTCCTGCAGGAACATGCCAATGTAGAGTTGGTAATTTGAATGCAGCAAGCCAGCATTGAACCCTGGAAGCATTTGCGCCCCAGGGCATCGAGCGTGCAGGACTCCCTGCCCGGAGGCACTGAGGAGTGCTTTTTTGCTGGCGCTTGGCCGACTCCACCACCATGGAGGTGTGTTGGAGCTGCGCCTTGCAGAACCCTGGTCCCTGCTGGACCCGATACATTGTGTCAAGTCGTCGGCTCATGATGGGAACTGAGGCTGGGGTCGCCCACATCCGGAGGAGAAGCTGGGTGAGGATGGAAGGAACAGGGACCGTCAGGGTCTCTTTCGGCGGTGCCTCGTACTGAAGGATGTCCAATTCCTCCATACACAGGTCCTCCTCTGACTCCATCGTGAGGGAGAGAACCCGTGCCATATCCCTGATGAACTCGAGGAAAGAGGTATCCTCGGATGGGGAACGGCACCTGGCAGCTTATGGAGACAGGTCCGAGGGGAGGTCTTGGTAAGCCCAAGACTTTGGGGACGTCTTGACATCGGAATCCCAATCAGAGTAGTCCGAGGAGGACTCAAAATCCTCTGGCTGCAGGAGAACCAGCAAATCCAGTCTCGAATGCTTTGAGGCAGGAGCATGGCCAGAGCCACTCGGCTGCGAAGATCTGACTCCCGAGGATCGGGAGTAAGAATGAGACCCTCGCCAAGGAAATGCTCGACTCCCTAGCTACAGGCTACCGAACCTGTAATCAAAAGAAAAAATGCCTCCGCGAGGCTGTAAGCAGAAGCCGAAGCCTGAAGGAGCCCAAGACCTCAGGTCAAAGCCCTTGGTAGCCGTGAAGAAGGGTCAGAGGGCAGGAGTTGCTTATACCCTGAACAGATTACGGAGTACAGCCTGGCCGAAAGCGCTGTCCCGGTGGGACTCCCTCTCCAAGCAGTAGTGGGCAGGGAAGGTGTTCAAAGAAGAGCAGGTTGTCGCCCGACAGATGTCCATCATGGGCACGGAGCGCAGCGAGACCACCGATGCCGCTTTGGCTCAGACCGCATGTGCAGTGACTCGGTGATCCAGAGGGACGCCCACCTTTGCATGGGCGAACGCGATGCAGTCTGCCACCCAAATAGAGAGGGTGAGCTTGGTGACTGCTTGCCCTTGCCTACTGAGATCGTAGGTCACGAAAAGTCTGTCAGACTTGCAATGAATCTAAGTGCACTGCAAGTAGAAGGCGAGGGCTCGCTTGCAGTCGAGGGTGTGGAGAGCCGCCGACACCTGGTCGGCATGGGGCCTCGAGAAGAAGATCGGGAGCACTATCTCTTAGTTGAGATGAAAAGCCGACATGACCTTGGGTAAGAATTTAGGATGGGTCCGGAGGACCACCCTGTTCCGATAAAACCTGGTGTAAGGGGCGCTGGCCATGAGCGCCTGAAGCTCACCAACTCGGCGAACCAAGGTCAGCAACACCAGGAAGGCCACCTTCCAGGACAAATGCCGTAGCGAACACGTCGCCATCGGCTCGAAGGGTGGACGGGTGAGTTGCGTGAGCACCACATTGAAGTCCCATTCTGCCGGGGGAGGGGGGGACAGATGGGCGGCTTGGATAGCAGAAGGCCCCGCATGAAGCAGGAGACTAGTGGCTACCCTGAGAGAGGTTTTCCCTTGATAGAGAGATAATTAGCCGATATAGCACTCAAATGAACTCTAACAGAGTTCAACTTCAGCCATTGCCTCGAGAGGTGGAGGTGGTACTGGAGAACCCACTGAACCGGGCACGAGAAGGGGTCGATCTGGTGTTCGGAGCACCAGACGGAGAAGCGATTTCACTTAAAGACGTAAGCCCGCCTAGTGGAGTCCTTCCTCGAGACAAGGAGGATTTCCTCGACCTCCTCTGGAAGGGCCAAAGAGGCTAAAGAGACACGTTCAGCCGCCAGGCTGTGAGGGATAGGGAGGTTAGGTTTGGATGCAGTACTTGACGCTCCTCCTGCATTAGCAAATCCCTGGTAAAGCCCAGGGGAACCTGAGGCTCCGACGACAGCCGGAGCAGGAGTGGGAACCAAGGCTGCCGAGGCCACGAGGGGGGCCATGAGTATCAGCAATCCCCCGTTCCGTTGAGCCTTGAACAGAGTCCTTGCAATGAGGGGAAAAAGAGGGAATGCATACAGAAGACTGGAGGACCAGTCCAGAAGAAATGCATCGTGGCCCTCCCTGCCGGGTGCGGTACCAGGCTGAAAAAGCGAGGGAGCTGCGTGTTCTGGGGACTAGCGAAGAGGTCTATTGCTGGAGTGCCCCAGCGCAGAAACAGCCTGCCTCTGGGATCCAGCCGCCACTCATGGGGGCAAAGGATTCTGCTGAGTCTTTCCGCCAGGCCATTCTCCTGACCCAGGAGGTACATAGCCCTGAAGGACATCCTCCGCCAGGCGGCGAAAGAGCAGATGAGGATCGCTTCCCTGCAGAGGGAGCGCCACCCCATGCCCTCTCTTTGTTGATGTAGAACATTGCTACACGATTGTCGGTCTGTATCAGAACCAACTTCCCACTGAGGAGATCCTCGAAGGCTCTCAGGGCCCACCAGATGGCCAGAGCTTGAACAGGTTTTATCTGCTGCTGAGCCTCTGTGGATGACCATTGCCCCTGCGTGCAGCCCACAGGAGGTTGCGGGGGTTCTGCCACCAGTTCAGGGTAGTTGGGGAGAACCCTGACAGGGTCCCTGAGGTGTCCGAGGGACTGGCTCCATTGGGCACTGATACATGTGCAGTCAGGATTGAGTAACCACATGCACGGTCGAGACCATGCGGCCCAGGAGACGTAGCATGGACCGATCAGTGACCTGGTGGGCGCTTTTGATGCGAGCTGCCAGAACTCGGAGGTGGGTGGAGCGATCCACCGGCAAGAAGGCAATGGCCTACTGAGTATCGAGGTGCGCCCCGATGAACTCGAGAGCCTGCACTGGCTCGAGATGAGACTTTGGATAACTGACCAAGAACCCCAAGCTCTCCAAGAGGAGGACAGTGCAGGACATCGCTTGCTGGTCCTCCTAGATGGAGGAGCCCGTAACGAGTCAGTCGTCGAGGTAGGGAAACACTGGCACACCCCTGCGCCGCAAGTGAGCGGCAGCCATGATGAGGCACTTTGTGAAGACCCGTGGTGCGGATGCAAGGCTGAAAGGGAGCACTCTGTACTGGAAGTGCTCTCCCTGTACCCTGAAACGCAGGTACTGCCTCTCTGTGTTGGTGGGTAGATCAAGATATGGGCATAAGCCTCCTTCAGATCCAAGAAGCATAGCCAGTTGCCCTGCCAGAGGACATTCGCAATGGGAATTTGAATTAGGGCTGTGAATGTCGGGAGCCCGAAACGTAACGTTGGGTCATAACTAACTTGTTGCGGATCATTTGAAGAATATTTTTATGTTCTCTATCTTGTGGGGATGAAGCTTCATGATTTTGAATATCCTTTCTGAAGTTGGAAGAACATACTTGGAAAAAGCTAAGTGATTTTTACCTTACTTTAGAGATGAACTATCGCACATTTGATTATATCTAGTTGGATTTCTATGACACAAAATCGATTTGAACCCTTTTTGATTTGAATATCTTAAGGGTGTTTGTTTGGGGTTGTGTCCCCATTTTAAATAAACGATTAAAAAGGAACATATTTGCTACGAGAGGGTGTTACATCTTCATGGCAATAGTTCCGACAAAAAATTAGTTTGTGGGTACACATTCCTTATGTGTTGGGTTATAGATGTGTGTGATATGTGATTTAGGGGTTTAATGTATTAGAGAGGAAGGGCAGCAGCATGCCAAGAGATAACATCTTGAACTTCTCCCACACCATAAACTTGTTTAGTTTGCGGAGGTTGAGGATGGGCTGTAGACTCCCCAGTCTTCTTCGGGATGAGGAAGTACCAGGAGTAAAATCCCCGACCTCGAAGGTGGGGAGGGACCTTCTCGACTGCCCACTGGGCAAGGAAGGAGTATAATTTCCGCTGCAGCAGAAAGAGGAGGCTCCACCGGGGAGAAGGGTGGAGGGAGGCTGTCAAAATGAAGGTGATTAGCCCTCCCGGACGACCTGGAGGACCCAAGTGTCTGATGTGATGAGCACCCACGATGGGGCGAAACAGGACAGACAGCCCCCCACTGGCTGCTGAATCACCAGAGGGTGAGGGGCCATGCTACTGGCATGAAAACCCGAGTGGGTTGCAAGAGAGCTGGCATTTGTGTCTTCAGGCCCTTTGGTTTGAGGTGTCCCTGTCCAGGCTTTCCCTGAGCTGGGGTAGCTGGCATGGGGGTAGCCGGGTATGGCGGGCAACCGCGATACTGGAGGCCTTTCCTGGGAAACAAGAGTTTCTTGGCTGGCTGCTTCTTCTGAGGCAGCGTCAAGGTTTTGCAGGAGAGATGGGTCCTAATAACGAACTCCATCTCGATCTCCGCGGCCTTCTCCTCCATCAGTTTCCCAAACAGTTGTTCACTGAGACAGGGCACATCCAGGGGCTTCTCCTGCACCCATTGCTCCAAATCCAAGGATTGGAGCCATGCCTGGCGGTGAGTCCCAATGCCTGCAGCCGGCACCTGAGCCAATGTCTTGAAGCCATCATAGGAGGATCGAGATATGTACTTAGAACAGTCAGCCACGGATTTTAGCAGAGTGCGGAACCTGTCCAGGGGCTCTCCTGCGAGGCCCGCAGAAAACCCCCCGAGTTCCTTTGCCAAGTCGCGTAGGAACATACCAATATACAATTGTTAAGCCTGGATGCGACAGGAAAGCATGGAACCTTGATAGGCCTTGCGGCCCAGGGCATCAAGGGCTCTCGACTCCCGGCCAGGAGGCACCGATGAATGTGATTTCTGGCTCTTCTGCTTCCGCATGGCTGATTCAACCACCATCGAGGTGTGTGGGAGCTGGGTTTCTCAGAAGCCTGGCCCACGCTACACCTTGTACATTGTATCGAGGCACTTGCTCACAATGGGAACCAAGGCAGGGGCCTCCCACATGCAGAGCAGTAGCCAAGATAGAATTGGCAGCACCGGCACGGTGAGGGGATTTCCTGGGCGAAGCCTCACAATGAAGAAAGAGTAGTTACTCACCTGTAACAGGTGTTCTCCAGGAGCAGCAGGAATCAGTCCTCACATATAGGTGACGTCGGTGCCGATGGAGCCCCCGTGCGGAGCATTTCCCCAGCTTTCAAAGAAAGCCTTTGGGAATGCAGCGCGCATGCGGGGTCCCCTTCCCGCCCAAGGGTGCCATCTTGCTCAGTCTGATGACGTAGCTAAAAGGCAGCAAAAAACAAAATGAAGTATATGACTGCAACTCCAGGGGAGGAGGGAGGTCGTGAGGACTGATTCCTGCTGCTCCTGGAGAACACCTGTTACAGGTGAGTAACTACTCTTTCTCCAGGACCAAGCAGGAAGTCAGTCCTCATATATGGGACTCCCCAGCTCTAGGCTATCGGGAACCCTAAGCTGAAAAAATGGCTCCCTCTCAAGAGCCTCAGCATTCGTGATAAGAATATCCTCTGAGAACACCCCCCTACGGTAGCCCAACACAAGGGCCGGAGGGTAGGAGTTGCCTAAACCTCAAAGAGATTACAGAGTACCGCATGTCCGAAAGCACTGTCCCTTCGGGACTCTCTCTCTCTCTCAGCAGTAATGGGCTGCAAAAGTCTGGCTTGAAGACCAAGTTGCGGCCCGGCAGATGTCTGCCAGCGGAACAGAGCGGAGATGAGCTACTGACGTGGCTTTCGCCCTTGGCACGGTGGGACGTGACTCGACCCTGCAAGGGGAGGTTGGCTGCCTTGTACACCCAGGCGATACAATCTGCTACCCAAGTGGACAACGTACGCTTGGAGACAGGCAACCCCAACTTATTAGGGTCAAAGGAGACGAAGAGCTGAGTGGCCCTTCGATGCTCCCTTGTACGTTCTATGTAAAAAGACAACGCCCTCTTACAGTCCAGGGTATGCAAGACTGTTTCAGCCCGGCTGGTATGCAGCCTGGGAAAGAAGGTCAGAAGAACCACTTTTGGAAGGAACGTCGGGTGGGTCCATAGGACCACCCTGTTCCTATAAAAAACGTGTGCACGGTCTATCAGAAACCAGAGCTTGTAGTTCACTCACACGTCTGGCCGAGGTAAGAGCTACCAGGAAGAGCGCTTTCCAAGAAAGGAAACGCAAATGGCAAGTAGCCATTGGCTCAAACGGTGGGCGAGTAAGTTGCTGCAAGACCACATTCAAATCCCACTCAGTCGCCGGTGGATGAACTGGAGGCTTGAGAAGAAGCAGACCTCTGAGGAAGCGGGACACCAAGGGATGAACCAACAGAGACTGTCCCTCCACCGGTGAGTGGTGCGCTGATAGAGCACTGAGGTGGACCTGAACAGAGTTAGACTTAATGCCTAGGTCTGACAGGTGAAGTAGATACTGCAGTACTACTGGCACAAGGCAAGAGAAAGGATCTTCATTGCGCTGAGCAAACCATACCGTAAACCTCCGCCACTTGAGGGCATAGGATTTTCTGGTGGACTGCCTCCTAGAGGCCAAGACCACCTCCTCAACCTCCTTAGGTAGACGTAAGGGAGCTAGCACTATCCTTTCAGCAGCCAGGCCATAAAATTGAGGGACCTGAGATTGGGGTGCAGAAGGGAGCCCTGATCTTGAGACAGGAGATCGTGTTGCAACCCCAGAGGGAAAGGAGTTTCCACAGCCAACTGTAGCAGAAGCGGAAACCACGGTTGCCTCGGCCATCTGGAGGCTACCAGAATCACCAAAGCCTTGTCCCGGAGAATCTTGAACAGAGTTCGGGCCACCAGAGGCGTGGGAGGAAACGCATACAGGAGGCCCGTAGACCAAGAGACCAGAAAAGCATCTGCTGCTATTCTCAGGGGATGCGGTTGTCTGGAGCAAAACCTGGGCAGCTGACGGTTTTGTGGACTGGCAAAGAGATCGATGGACGGAAGTTCCCCAGCGGAGGAAAATCTGCTGGACCACCCATGGATTCAATTGCCATTCGTGAGGCTGGAGAAGCCTGCTTAGCTTGTCCGCTAGGAAATTCTCCTGACCGGGCAGATAAACTGCTTTGAGAAACATGCCTTGTTTGACAGCAAAGGAGCAAAGGGCTTGCGCCTCCTGACATAGGAGCCTGGACCCCGTGCCCCCTTGCTTGTTCACATAGAACATTGCTAGCTGATTTTCCCATCTGAACTAAGACAGACTGGTGAGAGAGGGCATGAGAAAACGTCTGTAGAGCCAAGCGGATTGCTTGCAGCTCCAAAAGATTGATCTGCTGTGTGGCCTCCCGAGGAAACCAGAGGCCTTGAGTGCACGTGCCCTGGCAATGTGCACCCCAGCCCTTTAAGGAAGCATCGGTCGTCAGCACCCTTGTGTGTGCTGGAGACTGAAAAGGTACCCCCCTGAGAAGGTTTGGGAGATGTAGCCACCACTGCAAGGAGTCCAAAAGTGGTTTGGACACCTTTAATCTGTCTCGGAGGTAGCCTGTGGCCTGTGTCCACTGAGCTCTGAGGCACCACTGAGCAGCCCGTATGTTCAGACGGGTATTCGGAGTCACATGTACCGTGGATGCCATGTGGCCCAGGAGCCGCAGGAAGTGCCTGGCGGAGACCTGAGAATTGCTTTGGAACTGGTTCGCCAAGTCCATCAGTCTGTAGGGCCCTGTCCTCAGGCAAGTAAGCTCTTGCCTGCAGGGTGTCTAATCTTGCCCCTATAAACTCTAGGTTCTGTGAGGGGAGCAAAGTGGACTTTGCATAGTTTATGACAAAGCCCAGATGCTGAAGAAGAGAGACAGTACAAGAGTGACTTGTCTGGCCCCCTGGACAGACTGGCCCCTGATGAGCCAGTCATCCAGGTATGGGAAGACAAAAATTCCCTGATTCCTGAGATAGGCCGCCACCACTGCCAGGCATTTGGTGAAAACCCTGGGGGCGGAGGTTAGGCCAAAGGGCAGTACCCTGTACTGAAAATGGTTTCCTCCCACCACAAATCTGAGATATTGTCTGTGGTCTGGGTGAATGAGGATGTGAGTATAAGCATCCTTTAGGGCTAAGGAGGATAGCCAGTCTCCCTGCTGGAGGTAGGGCAGCAGTATCCCAAGGGTAAGCATCTTGAACTTTTCCCTCTCCAGAAACTTGCTTAGGTTTCGCAAGTCTAGGATAGGCCGGAGGCCTCCTGTCCTTTTTTGGTACCAGGAAGTACCTGGAGTAGAATCCTTGCCCTTCCAGGTGGTGAGGCACCTGTTCCACCGCCTGTTCCTTTAGAAGACTTGCCAAGTCCTGAAGGAGGAGGTTTCTGTGCAGAGGGAGTCTTGGAGGCTCCCCTAGAAAGTAAGAGGGGGGTAGCTGGTGGAAGTGGAGCATGTAGCCCTTATGGACTATGCTCAGTATGCAGGTATCCCCTGTGATGGCTGGCCACCTGTAGGCGTATAGGGTCAGCCGATCTCACGGCCGGAGCCGCTTGATTCCTCGGAGGAGGAGATGGAGGACGAGGAGTCTCCGGACACCTTCTGGACCCGGTGCGTCCCTTCGAACACACTGGAGTCTGAGCCTCGGAGAAGGTCCCCCCCCCCCCTCCCCAGAGGATACCCAGTTCTCGGACTTCGTGAGGGACATGGCCAAAGCCTTGGCCTTCCCTGCGGACGCCGAGGAGGAGCCTCGTGCTGAGGAGCTCGATGCCCTCCAGTATGACTTTCCTCCGAAGGAAGCCTTTACTGTACCGGTTCCTCCGATGCTGGAACGGCTGCTCTTCCGTATGTGGGAGGCACCGGCCTCAGCGCCGGTTCTTAGCAAACGGGTTGATTCCATTTATCGAGTCCGTAAGAGCCCTGGGTACCAAAAGGCACAGCTACCGCACAACTCCATGGTTGTGGAATCAGCCATGCACCGATTGAAGAGTCAGAAGATGCACTCCTTGGTGCCCCCCGGCCGGGAGGCCCGGAACCTAGATTCCATCGGTAGAAAGTGTTTCCAGGGCTCTATGCTATCTTGCCGTGTCCAGACCTACCAGGTGTATATGGGCATGTACCTACGAGACCTTGCAAAGGAGATTGCCAGGTTCTCAGCTGGCCTCTCCGAGGAACCTTTGCAGAAGTTCAAGGCTTTCTCAACAGGGATCCGAGAGTGCTCGGTTTATCTCTCGAGCAGCCTATGATGGCTTCGAGGCTTCGGCCCGGGTAGCCGCGGCCAGCATCGGTGCACGCCGTCAGGCCTGGCTACAGTCACCAGACCTGGAGTCATGGGTACAGGACAAGTTGGTCAATGTCCCCTGCCGAGGTGAAAACCTTTTCGGTAAGCCCATGACTGAAAAGGCTGCAGAAATCGAGACTGAGACTCTCACCAGGACAAGGTGTCCAGGAAGACTTCTGCCCCTTCTCAAAAAAAGAAGGGCTCGGGAAAGAAGCCCTTTTTCCCGAAGAAGGGTGCTGCCTACAAATCCTACCCTCAATATCAGGCCTCTCCAGCTCCCCAACAGGGCCAAGGGGCAGGGGCATGGGCCCCGTAGGTAGAAGACCCCCAAGCCGCCAGCTCCGGCTCCTGCACAGCAGGGAGCGGGGTTTTGACTCCCACAGCATAGCCTCTTCTCCACAGCTGGCTCCACTCAGCACAGGAGTGGGCCTTGGTGCCACCCGCCCCGACGCCGAGGGTATCAGCGTCAATGACCTCGGCCCCACATGGGAGGTCGAGGGGGACCTTGACCGAGGATCGGCTCGGTCCCTGGGGTCGACTTGGACATCAAGGTCTCAGTGGTCGGGGCAGATGCACCGGTCAGACCGGCGATCAGCACCCGCTGCTGTTCAATGAAGGCAGCCAAGGTGCTCTCCAAGGCCGTTAACCTGAGTCCAAGCTCAGGAGACTCAGCAGCCCCCAACTCGGGCCCCGACGGTATCGGGCCCGACGTCGGCTCCCCCGGAGGAGAGTCCACAAGGACAACAGCACTTACGTGACTCGGGGACTCCAGCTCCACGCAAGGCAACTTGGACGGCCTCTCCAACTCCGAGAGCCCGGGGCGGCAGTCAGGGCTACGCAACCTGGCCCTCGAGGATCCAGGAGCCTCCACCGACGACGCCCTCGCGAGCTTCTTCTTCCTTCTTTGCTCCCGGGTGGGAGACTCCCTCTCAGAGGTACCCCGACGGTGCTCGGGGTCAGACTCCTGAGATGTCGAGGCCTCTGACGAAGTCCGGGCCCGGCCGGACGCAGACTCTGAGAAAAATCTCTCACGTTGATGCTGACGGCTCCAAAGTGCCTTCAACAACATTTTGCCGCACGGGCCACATGCCAGCGGGTCATGGTCGGGCCCGAGGCAACGGAGGCAGCAGTCATGTGTGTCGGTGAGGGACATACGTTTCTTGCACCGATCACACTTTTTGAACCCACTGGCAGCCCCTGCAAGGTCAAAAGACCGGGCTGCCAGTGAAAACACAAAAAAGAGCGCGAACGCTAGTCACGAAGGATAAAAAAACAAAAATCAAAACTCCGGACTCGATACCGGTGTACCAAGCCCAGGCGGGAAGGGGAACCGGCATCGAACCGGATCAGAAAAAGCCAAAATAGTCGAAAAAAAATCTACTTTTCCTGGGTGACATGAACTTATGTTTGTTGGGCTCCACGGAAAAAGAAAGACTGAGCAAGATGGCACCCTTGGGCGGGAAGGGGACCGCGCATGCATGCTGCATTCCCAAAGGCTTTCCTTGAAAGCTGGGGAAATGTTCTGCATAGGGGCTCCGTCGGCACCGACGTCACCCATATGTGAGGACTGTCTTCCTGCTTGGTCCTGGACTATATCGAGTTCTTCAGCATGAGGGTCCTCCTTGGCCTGGGTGACCAGGTTGCGGGCCCGAGCCATGTCCTGGATAAACAGCAAAAAGAAGGTGTCCTCGGGTGGTGAATGCCACAGGAGGCCAGGTGGCAAAGGGTCAGACGGGAGATCCCAGTGGGTGCAGGTCTCTGGGGAGGTGTCCCCATTGAATTCCCAGTCCGAAAAGTCGGTCAAGGGATCCGAGCCGGGCAGTTCGCCTCGTCCGATGGCCAGCGGTCTGGAGCCGGAGGCCCTGGACGATCTCACCTCCGAGGAATGGGAGGGCGAGCGAGACCGATGTCAAGGACCCTCACGAGGCCCGTGGCTCTCGGGGGTTTCTGGATGGATTTGGGTGTCCCACACGAGGGGCCCGCAGTCTCTGGGCGCAAGTCAGCAAAGCTGGCTGTGAGCGCCTGCTGGGAAGCAATGAAGGCAGAAACGCTGCGTTCGAGCGCCAACAGACGGGACTTCCATGTGGGCATGGGGCCCTGGGACGCCGAGGAGGAGGAGGAGAGGGGGTCCTCACCGGGACGGCCCTCAGAAGACTGGGCGTCTTTGCCGGAAGCCTCCATTTCTCTGCGAGGTAGCTTGTGGGGCCACTCCTTGTCCGACTCTCGGGAACGCCGAAGGGGGCTAAGCAACAGGGCACAGGAGCGCTTGCGCTTGTCAGGGGCCCCAGACAGCAACTTTGAGGCCTTCTTCTTCTTCCGCCGTTCCACCTCGGTGGAAACCTGGTCAGAATGCCGCCTAGAACGTGGCACCACAGGGGGAGAACCCACCGGAGGGGAGATGACCGAGGGCGCCACCGGGGACTCTGAGGCGGCCTTTCAAAAAATGTCTTCCGACTTCTGCTTACGGCTGAGCAGGGCCTTAGAGGACATTTTCTTACAGAGCAAACAGAGCTCTGGGTCATGGTCTGCTCCCAGACACTGTAGACAACAGTCATGAGTGTCCATAAGCGACATGTTCCTAGAGCATCTATCGCATTTTTTAAATCCGTTGGCCATGAGGGCAAAAACCCACGTGGCCAGCAGTTAGAAGGAAAAAAAGAGTGCGAAGCCCGAAAAGAAAAAATTTAGAAAAGGTATCCCCGTAAGCTCCAAAAGAGAGCAAGGGGAGGATGGGTAGAGAACCGGTGTAACCAGAAAAAAAGAAATAAGAGCCTGTTAAGGCAAGGAAACAAAAACTTTTTCCGAGGGATGAAGACGTGCGTCTGAAGGGCTCCGCGGAAAAAAGGGAGACCGAGCAAGATGGCACCCTTGGGCGGGAAGAGAACCACACATGCATGGTAGCAATCCCAAAGGCTTTCTTTGAAAGCTGGGGAATTGCTCCGTGCGGGCTCCATCGGTGCCAACGTCACCCATAAGTGAGGACTGACTTCCTGCTTGTTCCTGGAGAAACGCTGTGTTCTAAGGCCAACATACATGCTTCCCACTCGGGGGTCGCAGCCATGGACACAGACACCAGAATGACCAGGTCAGGCATCGAAGAAGAAAGGGGTTCCTCGATGGGACGGGCCTTGAGAGATCACGATCCATCACCAGAGGCCACAATCTTGGCCCTGGACACCTTCTGAGGGCATTCCTGCTCCGGTTCCTCGGGAACTCTGGGCAGACTAAGGGTCCGGGCACAGGATTTCCCATGCTTGTCCGCTTCCCCAGGTGAGGCTCTGGAGGTCTTCCTCTTCTTATGTGCACGCTCTGGCAATCCCTGCTTGGAGTGTCGACGAGCCCATGGATGGGCTGCAGTGACCTTACATGAGTCCAAGGATCCATGACGGGCCTTCGGGCCTAAGGCTACTGGGGAAACCTGGGTTGAGCCTGCCTTGTGGAAGATGTCGTCCTGCTTAAGCCGACGGCTCTGTATGGTCTTAGCTGACATTTTCTTGCACAAGAAGCATTCCTCCAAGTCATAGTCTGCACCCAAACACCAGAGGCAACAATCATGAGTGTCTGTAAGTGACATGTTTTTGGAATACCGATGACATTTTTTAAATGTGGTGGCCATTGGGGCGAAACGTACCCCAGCGAGATTGAAGACCCTCGACGAGGCCAGCGATTAAAAAGAGCACGAAAGTGCTGTGATGGAAAAAAATGAAGACAAAAATGTTTTTTGAGGCCCGGTGCATTTGCAGCGGGTCTCGAGTGGGAAAGGAGCTGGCACAAGCCGGAAAGGTACAAAAATAATATGAGAAAATCAAGTTTTTTTCCTGGGGGGACAAGACAAACGTCTGTAGAGCTTCACGGAAAAAGGGAGACTGAGCAAGATGGCACCCTTGGGCAGGAAGGGGACCACACATGCGTGGTGGCATCTCCCAAATTCTATCTTTGAAAGCTGGGGAGATGCTCCGCGCAGGGCTCCATCGGCGTTGACATCGACATCACCCATATGTGAGGGCTGACTTCCTGCTTGTTCCTGGAGCAAATACATTATAACAATGTCTTCAACTATATACAACTCAGGAGTTCATAACTATTATACAGTCAAACTATGTATAGTATACAATCTTAAACTATATACAGCTGTAATCAACTGGGAATGTTCTTTCTGGCTTATGTGATGGGGTGAAATGCTCCGTGAATAGATGCGGCTTCAGATGTTTTCTGAAGGTTTTGAGGTCTGTGATGTTCCTGAGCTGGTCTGGAGAGTGTTCCATACCGCTCTGACTGACCACTGGCTGTCTGTGCCAGAACTGCCCATGAAAGACTTAACATCGTGGGCCGGATGAAAGGGACAGCATGGTCAAATGAAGGCTGCCTCCGGTCGCCCACACAAAGACAGGACAAGATAGGACTGACTGAATAAAGCTACCCTCTGACTCTTTCCCCCCACCCTCCTGCCGCCCGGAAGAGCCGCAGACTGAACAGTCTGGCTTCCTGGGAGGGGGGATAGTTGTAGCCGACCAGTCTTTTGTAGATATGGACACAGCAGTGAAATCTTACTCTTTCTCCTTTTTATTTTATTTTTATTTTTTTTTAACTCCTCTGCACAAGTAAATTAGTGAAATTTATATAACCAATTTATTTTTTCTTTAGATTCTGGATCCAATCGTCCCTTCAGTGCAGCACAAAGTGCACTGAGCTTGTTCCATCTGCTGGAGATGGAGCATACTGGCTTAGGAGGGGGTGGTCCTGCTCCCTTGTACTATATCACACAAGTCTGATAGGCTCAGTCTCCATCTGCTGGAACTGGAATACAACCCAGAAATCTGGACTGGAGGGACGATTTGGAAAGCATAGTTACTCACATGTAACAGGTGATCTCTGGGAACAGCAGGAATTTAGTCTTCACATATGGGTGACGTCGGTACCGACAAAGCACGCACGGGAACGCTCCCCAGTGATCAAATGGAAAGCTTTTGGGAGCACTCCACTGCGCCTGCAAGACTGCCTTCCCAACTCCCTCTCTTCAGTTGAGTTTGTAACTGAGAAAAGAAAGTAAATGAAACCCTATAACTCCTAGGGGGAGGAGGGCGGGTTGTGAAGACTAAATTCTTGCTATTCCCAGAGATCACCTGTTATAGGTGAGTAACTACGCTATCTCCAGGAACAAGCAGGAATGCAGTCTTCACATATGGGACTCCCTAGCTCCCAGATGAAGTGACCTCAGAACTGGTAGAGGTTCACCACTGAGTAGGCATGATGAGGTCATGGATCCCACATGGATTTCTGGTGTATCTTCAAAGTCCGGGATGGAGCACAGGAGTTGGATCTAAGTCTGAAAGAGGCACTGGAGAACAATCTGACCAAACATGGCATCCTGATGGGAGTCTTTGTCCAGACAATAATGGGCAGCAAAGGTATGGACGAAAGACCAAGTTGCTGCTTTGCAAATTTTGTCGATGGCTACAAAGTGTAGGTTTGCCATCAAAGTGGCCATGTCGCAAATGTTGTGAGCCATGACATGCCCTTCCAGGGAAAGGTCTGCTTTGTCATAGGCAAATGAAATGCAGTCCGCTGTCCATCTGGAGAGCGAATGCTTAGAAACAGGTAATCCTAGGTGACTTGGGTCAAATGAGATAAACAACTGCGAGGCTTTACAATGATCTCGAATCCTTTGGAGATAGAAAGCCCAGGCACGTTTGCAGTCAAGTGTGTGCAGGGTTGCTTCCGCTATAGATGCATGCAGTTGAAGAAAGAAAACTAAGGTAAATTAACTGGTTTAAATGGAAGGGAGACACCACCTTTGGCATAAAGTGTGGGCGAGTCTGAAGGACTATTTTGTCAAGGTGGAAGCGGGTATAGGGAGGATCCACAACCAAAGCCTGAAGCTCACTAATGCGTCTAGCTGAAGTGAGGGTAATTAGGAAGATTACCTTGCAAGAAAGGAACTTAAGTGATGTTGTGGCTAATGATTCAAAGGGCAGCTTGAGAAGCTGTGCTAGAACGACATTGAGGTCCCAAGCTACCGGAGGTGGCTTAATAGGCAGGTTAAACAGCAGGAGACCTCTCATGAAACACGCTACTAGCGGTTGCGTGGAGATGGGCTGTCCATTGAGTAGATGGTGAGAAGCCACAATGGCACTGAGGTGGACCCTCACAGAGTTTGTCTTTAGACCTGTCAAAGACAGTGGAGGAGATACTGGAGGAGTGACTCCACTGGAGCAGAAAAGAGATTGAGATCCTTCTGGGAACACCAGAGATTCTACGCCACTTAAAAGTGTATGAACGGAGGGCTTTCTAGAAACCAAAAGGATCTCCTTAACCTCATGAAAAGGTCAAAGCCTTGTAAAGCTATGCTCTCAGCAGCCAAGCTGTGAGGCGGAGAGACTGTGCATTGGGATGGAGTGGTGAGCCGTCATCCTCAGAGAGGAGATCGGGCACAGATCCCAATCGCAGAGGATGAGACTGAGCCAGATGTAGTAGCAGTGGAAACCATGGTTACCTCAGCCAGTGAGGGGCTATAAGCATCATGGAGCCCTTGTCAAACTGAAGCTTGAAAAGCATCTTAGGAATGAGTATAGGAGGGAAAGCATAAAGTAGACCCTGATCCCAGTGTAGGTGGCAGGCATCCACTTGTTGGCTGGTGGATGTCAGAGTTCTTGTGCAGAAGCGAGGAAGCTTGGCATTTTGGGGAGTCGTGAACAGATCTAGGTCTGGAGTTCCTCAGGTCTGGAAGATGTAGGACGTTGTATCCGGATGGAGAGACCATTTGTGGAGAAGAAGGATGCAACTCAGTCTGTCTGCCAAGATACTGAACTCCCCCGGGAGGTACACCACTTGGAGGTGTATTTGATGAGCAATGGCAAAGGACCACAGGTGTAGCGCCTCCTCGCAGAGAGTCAAAGAGCCTGTTCCTCCCTGCTTGTTCATACAGAACATGGTAACCTGATTGTCTATCCTGACTAGGACTTCTGCTCTGATGTAGTGTTGAAACATCCGGAGGGCATTCGAGATAGCATGAAGTTCCAGGAGACTGATCTGGAGTTGTGACCCTTGCATTGTCCAGAGCCCCTGTGTAGTCTCTCCAACCCAGTTTAGAGACATCCATTGTCAGGGTGCATTGAAGTGGAGGCATCTGAAAAGGGACCCTATGAGCAGATTTTCTGGAGAGCACCACCACTGAAGGGATGTGGTTAGATGGGCAGTGACTTAGATCCTGTCCCGTAGATGGGTCTGAGGCCTGCTTCCACTGGGAGGCAACAGTCCACTGGGCTGTCCGCATATAAAGTCGGACATATGGAATGACATGTACTGTAGAGGCCATGTGCCACAGGAGCTGCAGCATCTCTCGGGCGGTCAGATGGTCTCGTAAGAGCATCTGGGATACTAGTTTGACTAGACTGGCACAACGGAGCTGGGGCAGAAACACCCTGGACTGTTGGGTGTCTAGTAGGGCTCTGATGAACTCTAGTTTTTGAGTTAGAGTGAGCTGGGATTTTGGGAAGTTTATCACAAATCCCAAGTGTTGTAATACTGTGATGGTACGATGCAAGGAAAGCAGCACCTCTTGGGAGGTGTCTGTTTTTATTAGCCAGTCGTCTAAGTAAGGGAAGACGAATATCCCCAGAGATCTTAGATAAGCAGCCACAACCGCCATGCACTTTGTGAAGACTCTTGGGGCAAGATGCGAGTCCGAAGGGGCAGACTCTATACTGATAATGTTTTCCTTGAAAGGTGAAGTGCAGATATTTCCTGTGTCCTGGATGGATGAGGATATGCCTGTATGCGTCTTTTAGATCGAGAGAACAGAGCCAATCCTGACTCTGGAGGTAGGGAAGAAGAGTCCCGAGAGAGATCTTGAACATTTCGTGGACTAGAAACTTGAGGTTTTTGAGGTCCAAAATGGGCCTGTACCCTGCAGTTTTCTTTGGAATGAGAAAGTACGGCGAGTAGAAACCCATTCCCTGTTGGGATGTTGGGACATCTTCTACGGAGCCCTGAAACAGAAGAAAGGACACATGGTCCTGTAGGAGAACAGTGAGTGGGGGTTGCGTTTGATATTCCCCCGTGAAAGCAAAGGGGGGCAGAGCTTGTAAATCAAGTCTGTACCCTTCCTGGACTATGGAGAGTGTCCAATGCGCTGAGGTGCCACCTGTGGGTGTAGTGACACAGTCTGCCTGCTATGTAGAGGCAGGGTGGCAATGTTCTCTAGGAAAGTCTCAAAAACCAGGCGCAGACTGTGGCTGTGAAGCTGGTTGAGATTTAGCCACCTGTGACTTCTTTTGTTGCATAGGAGGCTGCTGCTTCCTCTGTGGGTCCTGATTCTGGTCCTGAGAAGCAGGAGGATAAGAAGAGAAGAATTTATTCTTCTTATTGTAGAAAGACTTCTTTGCAGGTGTCTTTTTCCCAGCAGGGTCAGCAGTTACTCTGGACAGTCTCTTTAGAGTAGTATTTTCTGACTCTAATTGAGAGGCCTTATCTTGCCAGTCTTTGCCAAAGAGGTTTTCCCCTGTGAAAGGTATATTGCCTAGCTTATCCTGAACCCATTGTTCAAGATCTGAGGCCTGAAGCCATGCAATTCGACGTGCACCAATCCATATTGCTGAGGCTCTGCTTGTGCATTCAAAAGCATCAAAGGCAGCCCCATTGACAAACTTTGAGATATTTTGGCTATGCTTAACTAGGGCAAGACAATTTGCCCTTTCGTGATCTAGGAGGAGAGGGACAAAGGCCTCGAGATCCCTGGAGACCTCTTTCAGGGACATTCCCATGTAGAGGATATAGGAGTTAATGTAGCCTAGAGCATAGAGTTCTCGATTCTCTACCTGGAGGATTAGAGTAGTGAGTCTTTGAGCTTTTGATTTGGCGCATCGCCAATTCAACCACTATTGGCGTGGTGGGGAAGCTGTGGCTTTTGGAAGCCGGGATGCTCTGGTACCCAATACATGGTATTGAGACTTCTAATTGAGGTGAGACCGTGAGAAGAATCTCCCACATCCGGAGCATAAATTCATGAAGGATGCAGTGCATCGGTAAGGTGGTTGCCTCTTTAGGTGCTGTTGGGTATTGGAGGATCTCCAATTCCTCCATTCTTGGTTCCTTCTCCGATGTTACCATGATAGAGAGATCCTTGGCTAGGTCTCAAATAAATACATCGAAGGACATGTTTTCTGGAGGCAACATGTGTCACTGTTGAGGCAGGGAAGGGTCTGAAGGTAGGTCCCAGGGCCCCCGAGAATCATGTGACTGCATCCAAAACTGGGGAATCGGAATCAGAGGATTCAAAGTATCGACGAGCCTGGTGTTTGCCAGGAGCTAGATGCCGGTACCAATGCTCTGAGGTATTGGCCTTGGTGAGCCATTTGGGTTTGGCACCGGTAAGAGTTTCAAGGGAGGGCATGAGTGGGAGCGATGTCCATGTCATCTGCAGCAGTGGTGTCTGGAACCGGTATCGACAAGGCGGTTCCTGTAGCTAAGGGTTTTATCGGTACAGAGGCTGCAAGGAGGGCTGCCAAGCTCTGCTTGATGGCCAGAACGCACTGCTCTATCGAGGTTGCTGATGCTTGGGTGTCGGTGACTGGTATTTGCGCTACCGTCCCAGAGCATGACACCAGTAGCTCTCTGGAGGTCGAGGCCTTGGGAGCATCCTGGAGCCCCTTAATGGCTTTGGAGGATAGGGCCTCCAGCCAGGGCTGTTTAGCAAGCCGGTCCACCTCAGAGGTGACACTCGAGGGGTCTCGGTACTTTGAGCAAGATCTTCCCCTGGAGGTATTGTCAAACTTCAATGTGGCCTAGTGCTTGGACTTCGAAAATACCTGAGATCCGTGGGAAGATGAGGCCCTCGACGAAGTGGACACCATCGATGCCGTGTCCGAAGCGAAGAGTGCTCCAAAATTAGAAGCCTGGTTTTGTAGGTCTCTCCGTATCATTTCCTGACAGAGGGAAGAGTCTTTTGGCTGGTGGTCTGGGCAGAAGCATTTTAAACACCAGTCATGTGTGTCAGTCGCCGAAATGGTGCTGGCACAATTAGAACATTTTTTGAAACCACTAGTTGGGTTCTCCAAACCTTCAAGGATGTGAAGGGTATGGTAAGCTTAAGGCCTAATAAGGACATCGACGTCCAAGGTTTTGTGTTTTTTTTTTTTTTTTAAAGAAGATAAAGAAAGAAGTAAAAGAAAAGAATAAGGGAACCAGTGATGTCTGTGCCAGTGTCGACGGGAAGGCAGAGGCACTATCCACAAAAATGTTTTTCTGTGGTGACAGGATTTGCTTCCTGCTGGCTCCGTGGAAAAAGAAGAACTGAAGAGAGGGAGCTGGGAAGGCGGGAAGGCAGTCGTGCAGGCACAGTGGAGTGCTCCCAAAAGCTTTCCAATTGGACGCTGGGGAGTGTTCCTGCCTGGGCTGCATTGGTAACGACGTCACCCATATGTGAAGACTACATTCCTGCTTGTTCCTGGAGATAAGAATTCTCATACAGCTAAACTAGTTAAACACAAAGAAATGTGTAGGGCCATTGTCTCTTTAGGACTGGCTACAATGATCACTGAGACCCTCCTTCATAGACTTCAGAAATCTCTCTAGATCAGTGGTTCCCAACCCAGCCCTCAGGTACCCCCAGGTCAGTCGGGTTTTCAGGATATCCACAATGAAATATGCTTAAATCTGCATGCACTGCTTTCATTAAATGCAGATATATCTCTGGCCTATGGACACCCTGAAAACCTGACTGGGTTGGGAACCATTGCTCTAGATGCTATCAATCATGGAGAAATATCTTACCTAGAGTTCAGTCCATCCACCTGGAAGGGAAGAGGGAGATGAGTGTTAAATAGCATAAAGGACCAAGTCTTTAATCAAGTGCTTTCCACAGATTTCTAAAAACTTTCCCTTCTGTTTATATAGGTTAGAGTATTACTGCCCCCTTCTCTCCTCTTTTCCTGCCAGACTGAAGCTTGGATGTGATATCACACTCACATGGCACTAGCCTGTGAGCTGTCTGCCAACAGACCCATGCTTCTGCAGTCTATATCAACAAGTGCAAACATGCCCTCAGATACAAGCATGGTATATGGCATAGATGGTAAAGAAACAGGATAGCATAGTGATGCTAAAGAGCATTTCATATGCTTGTTCTTATTCTCTCTTGGCTTCATCCTCTGTACAAGACAGAACAGTGCATATTCTTCAGGAAGGGTTCAGAGACTACTATTGACCTTTATGCACCTATCCGTGGGAGTCTATCTCCAGTATTTTAGTCCCCCCCCCCCCCATTCTCCTTTCAGTACTTCCCCCACCCATGGTGTTTTTGTTTCTCCAAAAGACTAAATTTACTTACCAGAGAGGCCAGGATTACTCCACAAGGGAAGCAACGATAAAAAGAAATGGAATTAACAGAGATGTATTCAACATACGGAATGTGACAGAAAACCTAAAGGAAGAATCTAAGCTAAAGAAAGTAAAAACTGCTCCACCTTATGTCCATGCCAACCTACATCTTTCGATCCAGGGTCAAAGAGTCAATTACTATTTCATAATGATACTAACAGGTCAGAATGCATTGATCACTGGCAATGCTGGACAAAAGGCTTTAGATTTGAACAAATACTGAGTTCAGACAGCAATGGGAAGGCATTCCTTTGAGTGGGCTCACCGCACTGAAGTCTTGACTGGCACTGAAAGTACTGCTGCGCGGAAGCCTTCAGTGCTCTAGTCCTGAGTTCTTTTTTTTCTTTTTTTTTTTAAAGTTTATTTATAACCATCAATACAAACAGAAAAAAAATATAACAGTCAACATACTCCTCCTGGGGTAGACTCTGATCCCCAGGAGGGAACAGTGATGGTGATACATTTTTCATATTACCTCGCCCCCCTCCCTCAGCCCCATCCCCCCCCCTCCATCACACCCATGACCATAGTACAGTACAGTCCCTCTGGCAGGACTACTTGTACCTGCCATTGGGAACTACTCATACTTCAGACTACGAATTAACTGCCCGTTTGAAGGACTACGTTGCGGCACCGGGAGCTCAACTGGTTAATATACGGGTCCCAAAGTAGGAGAAAGGCGGACCATCGCTTGGCATTATCCTTGGCGCCCCTACGCTCCAGAAGCATCAGTTGATGAAAGGAATTTTGCCACTCCCAAATAGAGGGAGGGCGGCTTTCCCGCCATCGACGTAGGATGGGTCCCTTACCCACCAGACATGCCTTCCGCACTAAACCTCGGCCCCATTTCCCTTTCGGGGAGTTACAACTTAATAAATCTAAAATGACCAGGGCGGCATCCCAGGATACCTGTTGTCCCAGAAGGCTCGTCATGAAAGCACAAATGCGCCTCCAATAAGGGCGGATCTACCGACACCCCCACCACATATGCAGTAGGGTGGCTTGAGGCTCCCCACATCGTGGGCAACTCCCATCCGTAGTCAAGTGACATCGAAGGGCCCTTCTCGGGGAGAAATGAACCCTCGTCAGACATTTAACGTGTATTTCTCTCCAACGGACTCCTGCAGCCAGAGTCCCTGTTCGTCGAAAGGCTTCAAGAACTGTCCCCGGGGGAATCTCCCGCCCCATCTCAGCCCCCCATGCCTGCTCTACACTGCGGAAGTCCGGGCGACTCCGATACTGTTCCAGTCTGGCCCTGAACGCCCGTACCGAAGGTTTCCCCTCCCCCCCTAGGTCAAAGAACTCCAAGATCTGTGCTGACCGATCTGCATGTAGCTCCGCCCCCGGGAGAGAGCCTATATAATGGGCAATTTGCATGTACGCGAAAACATGCCTCGGCCCCAATTCATATTCTTGACATAGAAACTGAAAGGATTTAGATTTCCCAGCGGGGTCCACCACATGTCCCAAGTTTCGTATGCCCTTTTCTTCCCAAGTACGAAATAATATGCCGTCAGTACCCGGAGTAAAACAAACATTGCCCCATTTGGTAACCAACTCGACACCTGCCACTTGCGCCCCCAATACAGATTAAGCTGCCTCCATGTCTGCTGCACCGGCGCCAATAAAACACTGTCGGCCAGGTGAGTCGTCAGAACACGGTTTTCCGAATGCAATATGGCCTCTAGTCCTATGGGTACTGGTGGCAGGAATCGCACACTCCTGGAGTTTTATCCAACAGGTAAGAGATGTACATATTCATTCTGTGGCAGTCGTGTTGGCACAAACATGGCAGCAGTGTGAGCAAGCCACACTGCTGTTGCTCACCTGATGCTGCTGCACTCCGCCATCACCAGCATCTTCCTCTTCTTCAGACCCGTCATCATCACTCTGCAAAAGAAGAGCAGAGTATTTAAACCTTAAACAAGGAAAAGTTCAAATCATGATGGTGTCAATAGGCATGGTATGCACTCAATGACTTCAAGAGTAGGCAATTTTTATTGGCCATGACGCTATACCAGATCACTAGAAGAGCAGAGTGCAAACATTCAAAGTGAACCTTGCCACTGTTTTTGGAAAAGGCAACTGATTAGCAGAAGAGTATTACCTTGACTGTTTCCGTCTACTGAACTGTTTTTGTATGTTTTTGCTGGAGGTAGCAAAACTGATCTGGTGATTTGATTAAGTCTGTTTTCCCTGCCTAATGAGGCTTAGTAGAACAGCAGAAAAGAACAGTGAAACCCATAAGAAAGCTGCAGGGAAGTAGAGAAAAAGGACACATGGAGAGGGAGAGAGGGGCAGAGTAATGAGAGCCTAGGAAAGAGAAAGAGGAGAAGATATGAGAACTGGGGAGAAAGCTTGAGAGCCTGGGGAAGGAGTTGGTAAAATGAGAGCATGGGGAAAGAAAAATAGAAAAGACAAGTAGAAGGGAAAGCAGATACACCCATATACTCATATCTGCAAAATGAAGCCTTTTTCCTATAGATAACATTTAAGAAAATTCTCAAGAGCAGAGATGTCTCTCTCCATACAAAGTTTCTATTTGTCCACACCATGGCATTTTCAATAAAGTCATATGGATGCGAAAGTTGGAAAGTGAAAAAGATAGGAAGAAAATTGATGCCTTTGAATTATGGTGCTGACAAAGAATACTGTGTATACCATAGACTTACCAAAAAACAAACCAGTGTGTACTAGAGATCAAATCTAAACTTTCTTTACAAGCTCAGATGACAAGACTTCAACTTTCATACTTTGGACACATCATGTGGTGCAACGAGAGAAGTCATCAGGGAAAGACATCGTGCTTGGCAAGGTTGAAGGTAAATACAAAAATGGAAGGCCAGCAATGAGATGGATTGATACAACAGCAGCGGCAGCTATGGATTCCACTTTCTCAACAATGAGCTGTCTGACTGAAGACCGAACAAAGTTTAGGACAGCTATCCAGAGAGATGCCATGAGTCAACAACAACCTGACAGCTCTTAACAACAATCAGCTCTCTGCTCATTGTGTCTCCTCCATCTCTAGTACAGTTTCGATTTTTATTTACAGTTCCATATTTAGTCAAGTGAGATATCACCTTACACTATACTACTTGTTAACCTTCTGATTCTTGGATATAACCAGAAAACAGAACACCCCAAATGGGGAAATTTCCGATTATAACAGATAAAACCCAAAAATTGTCTTTCCATCCAGTTGCTGCCCATAGTGGCCAGATGTAGTCAATGGAGCAAGACCTCTTTTAAAATAGCTTGAGCAGCCGCTGAGGGAGGAGAGGTTGTCATCAGCCATGTGGACCAAGGTAAGAGCCAGAGTCAGAGCCATAGCCATCAGCTTCAGCTTCAACAGACCCAGGCATCGGAAAGGGGTGACCATCTAGGTCCTAGCCCTGACCCAACCAACCTTTCTGCTGCCTAACCTTCCTGTTCTCCGTCTCTCTTAAATACAGGTACTGGACAAATCACAACAGTGGGAATTCATGGCATGCACAGTGCTGCTGGTCCCTGCATGGGTAGAGGACCAGAAGCACTGCACATGACCTGCATCCCCACGATCTGTACTGTAGTGATCACTCCAATCCCTGTATTGAAGAGAGATGGAAAAGTAAGCAGCACACAGAGTGCTTTCAGTCCTGCTTTTTGGATCACCCACCAAACCCACAATGTAGCTAGAAGGCTGGAACAGTTCTGGGAGGAAGGACTCAGAGAGGAGTGCTAGGACAGTAGGAGAAGTGGAAGATGGGAAATAAGGGAAATAAGAAGAGATATAGGCAAGGTAGGGAGGCAAACAGGTAGCTGAATAGGAGAGGGAGAGGAAAGAAAGCAGGAGAGAACTGTGGAAGGAGTAATGAACTGAAGGCAAAACATGGGAAAGGAGGAGAAAGATTGGGAGGGAAGAGGAGAGATGGCAGCAATGGAAAAGGGGAGGCAGAAAGAGATGAGAAAGGCAGAAGGAGTTAAGTGAAGGGGAGCAAGTTGAGGTCAGAATGGGGAGAGAAAAGTGTGCTTAGGCAACAGAGAGGCAAGGACTGTATGCTATAAGTAAGGGAGCAGAGAGAAAATATGTATTTGACAGAGTTCATTTCCTTCCCTACCTCCACCTCTTAGAATGTGTGACTGCTGTGAATAATGAGAGGAGAGGAAATCAATGAATGAATGTGTGTGTATGTGTGGGTGTCTGATGGGGATGATGAAGCAGCTTGAGTGTATGTACATAAGAACATAAGATATGCCATACTGGGTCAGACCAAGGTCCATCAAGCCCAGCATCCTGTTTCCAACAGTGGCCAATCTAGGTCATAAGTACCTAGCAGTTTCCCCCAAAAGACACAGGTTCCATAATGCTTGTATTGGGTCAAGCAATGATATCCTGGGTCCCTTCTTAATAATGGTTTATGGCCCTTTCCTCCAGGAACTTGTCCAAACCTTTTTTTAAACCCAGCTACACTAACAGCCTTTACTACATCCTCCGGTAACAAATTCCAGAGTTTGATTACATGTTGAATGAAAAAATATTTTCTTTTATTAGTCTTAAATAGTTTACCCTGTAGCTTCATTGCATGTCCCCTAGTCTTTCTATATTCTGATAACGTAAACAATCGAGCTACGTTTACCCGTTCCACTCCATTCATTAATTTATAGACTTCTATCATATCTCCCCTCAGCCATCTCTTTTCCAGGTTAAAAAGCCCTAACCTTTTTAGCAGTTCTTCATAGGGGTATCCCTTCCATCCCCTTTACCATTTTGGTGGCTCTTCTCTGAACCTTTTCTAATAATGCTATATCCTTTTAAGATACGGCAACCAGAATTGTACACAATATTCAAGGTGCGGTCTCACCATGGAACGATATAGAAGCATTATAATATCCTTTGTTTTATTTTCCATTACTTTCCTTATGATACCTAGCATTCTATTTGTTCTCTTGGCCGCCGCTGCACACTGAGCCGAGGGTTTTAACATGTTATCCACAATGACACATAAATCTTTTCCTGGGTGGTGGTTCCTAATGTGAAACCTTGCATTGTGTAACCATAGTTTGGGTTGTTCTTCCCTAGGTGCATAACTTTGCACTTGTCCACATTAAATTTCATCTGCCATTTTGACGCCCAGTCTTCAAATTTATCAAGATCCTCTTGCAATTTTCCACAATCCTCTTGGGTTTTAACAACTTTAAATAGTTTTCTGTCATCTGCAAATATGATAACCTCACTCGTTATTCCCTTTTCCAGGTCATTTATGAATATGTTAAAAAGCAGCAGACCCAGCACAGATCCCTGGGGTACACCACTATTCATCTTTCTCCATTGGGAAAATTGTCCATTTAGCCCTACCCTCTGCTTTCTATCTTTTAATCAGTTCCTGATCCACAACAGTACACTGCCTCCTATCTCATGACTCTTTAGTTTTGCCAAAAGTCTCTGATGAGGTGTCAAAGGCTTTCTGAAAGTCCAAATACACTATATCAACCGACTCACCTTTGTCTACCTGATTATTCACACCTTCAAAAAAACATAACAGATTAGTAAG
Organism: Ichthyophis bannanicus; assembly: GCA_033557465.1. Taxonomy (NCBI): domain Eukaryota; kingdom Metazoa; phylum Chordata; class Amphibia; order Gymnophiona; family Ichthyophiidae; genus Ichthyophis; species Ichthyophis bannanicus. Next base: position 83,744,149 of record CM066047.1, read on the forward strand.
ACAAGATCTTCCTTGTCTAAAGCCATATTGGCCGTCTCCCATTAAGCCATGACTATCTACATGTTCAGCAATTTTGTTCTTTATGATGCTTTCTACCATTTTCCCGTTACGGACGTCGGGCTCACCGGTCTGTAGTTCCCCGGATCACCCGTGGAACCCTTTTTAAAAATTGGTATTATGTTCGCCATCCTCCAATCTTCAGGTATTACAGATGATTTTAATGATAGTTCACAGATTACTAATAGCAGGTCTGCAATCTCGTATTTCAGTTCTTTCAACACTCTTGGATGTATATCATCCAGCCCAGGTGATTTGCTACTCTTCAGATTATCTAATTGTTGTAATACATCTTCCCGATTTATTGATATTTCCTTCAATTCTTCCGCACCTTTAAATACCACTTCAGTCTTGGGTAACATCCCTACATCTTCCTCAGTAAAGACCGAAGCAAAGAATTCATTCAGTCTCTCCGCTATTGCCTTGTCGCCTCTTAGTGCCCTTTAACCCCTCTATGTGTTGGAGATGAGGAGAACAGAGAAAAGCATACATCAACATTTACATTTTTAATAAAAATGGCATGTAAAATATAGAATTCAGCTAAAAATACTCCTAAAATTTAAATTTGCAAAGCAAAACAATCAATATACAGAGGTTTTTAGCACCCTTCCAAAGCTTCAAAATGGCTTGAAAAGGTGAAATTAGACTTATCTGCTAATTTTCTTTCCATTGGGACCTACAGTCCAATCCAGACTCCTGGGTTGTATCTCTGTTCCAGAAGATGGAGACTGAGTATCCTAGCTTTTGGCGATGTCACACCATAAGGAGTGAGTGCTCCACCCACCAAGCCAGTATTCCAATGTCAAGGCAGAACCTAAGAACCAACAACGGCCAAAGGTCAAACTATAAACAAAAACCATACTCCATTCCCTGTGGTGACTTAGTGCAGCCCGAAAAGAGACAGGCTACAGTTGGGTTCCTAATGATTCAAAAACTAATCCTTAGGTTTGGAACCCACTCCCTTCAACAAAACCAGAGAATAAACCACGGCCCTCTAAATGATAAATCTCTGAGCTGGGCAGGTTCTGGACTAGACTGTAGATCCTAATGGAAAGAAAATGTGCAGGTAAGTCTAATTTCACCTTCCATGATGTCTCTACAGTCCAGTCCAAACTCCTGGGATGTAACAGAGCAGTACTCAGACTTGAGCGAGCCCAGCCTGCAAAACCCAAGATCCAAAATGCACATCTGAGCGTGCCTGCAAATCCAGTTTAAAATTATGTACAAAGGTATGCAAGGACACCTACGTAGCCGCCCAGTAAATATCCACCAGGGGAACAAGAGCATGTCGTCGCCTGTGCTCTGGTCGAATACGCTTGGATTGGCACCCATTGGTCTTGCAAGATATAGGCCGAAGTGATCGCCTCCTTCAACCACCTGTGAATAGAGGCCTTTGAAGAGAACAAACAAATGATCCATCATCCAAAATGGCTCTGTAGACTTCAAGTACTGTTGCAGGACTCGATGCACATCCAAAGCATGCAACTGCCAATCCTCATCCCTAGGGAAGACTGGCAGTACCATAGACTGGTTGAGATGAAAATGCAAGAGTACTTTAGGCAAAAAGGATGGTACTGTATGCAAACCACCCAAGTCCTTAGCCAAGACCAGGTAGAGTTCCCTACAGGACAACACCTGCAGCTCCGAAATCTGACGAGTTAAACAAATGGCCACTAGAAAAACCAACTTTAAGGTGGGATCGGTCCTTCAAGGAAGCAGATGTTAGAGACTAAAACGAAGTGCCCGACAGTACCCCTAATACCAAGTTCATATCCCAAGGTGGGACGCAAGGTCTCAAGGGCGGTCTCAGGAGCCAAGCCATAAGCAAGAATTGATCCACCTGTGGCATCAGGATGGGGGCCTGTGACAACAGATGGGCCCTCGATGGCAGTGCCACGGTCTGTCTACCAGGAGTCTCACTAGGTCCGCGTACCATGGATGCCAAGTCCAATCCATTGCTACCCAACTCACCAGGCCTTGGTGGGTTCCTAAGTGCTGAACCAGATGAGAGGCCATAGCAGGAAGGTATACAGTAGGCCCTCCACCGGCCATCTTTGAGCCAACACATCGAGACACTCAGACATGTGCTCCTTGTGCCTGTTGAAGAACCGGTCCACCTTGGCGTTTTCCACCGACGCCATGAGGTCCAAGACTGGCATGCCCCAGCGCCGGGTCAATTGGCAGAACATTGTCTCCACTAAGAATCATTCTCATAGATGACTGCTCAGGAAGTCGGCCTGCAGATTCTCTTTTCCTGCCACATAAGCTGTCGACAGTTGTGCAAGATTTGCTTCCGCCCACTAAAGAGCTGGACAATCTCCTCTGTGAAACTGACACTGCCTGTTCCTCCCTGACAGTTGATGTAGGCCACCATGGAAGCATTGTTCGACAGCACCCTCACTGCCTGATGCCGAATCAAAGTTTGAAACTCCAGGAGAGCCAGCCTAACTGCCCTCATCTCCAGATGGTTGATCAACCACTGTGCCTGGTCCACTGATCAGCTGCCCTGCGCAATCCACATCATGCAATGCACTCCCCAACTAGAGAGACTGGCATCTGTCATATCCACCATTCACTCTGGTGGCTCCAGTGGCATTCCGTTGGCCAGGCTGATTGTCAACAGCCACCATGTCAGACTGCTGTGTACTTCCAATGGCAATGGACAAAGAAGCCGCCTTGCGAAAAGATGCTGCTGCGAAGATCAAAGGGAGAGCAGCGCCCTCTGCAAGGGAAGCATGTGAGCTCTCACTCATGGCACCAGGTCCAGAGTTGCTGCCATGCACATAAGACCACACCGATGGGGACAGTTGTTCCAAAAAATTGGCAAATCTGATGCCAGGTGTTTACGCACTCCCTTCCAGCAGGAACACCAGTCCCTGCACTGTATTAAAATGGTCACCAAGGTACAGAAGATCTTGAGAAGGCGTAAGGTGGTTCTTGGCCACGTTTACCATCCAGCTCAGACCCCTGAGAAGTTTGAGGAACTGCTGAGTGGCTTCTACGCTCTCCTGTTGTGACTTTGCCCAAATAAGCCAGTTGTTCAGGTAGGGATGAACCAGGACTCACTGGCTCCACAACTTGGCCGTGACCACTACCATGATCTTTGTGAAGGTGTGAGGTGCCGTGGCGAGCCCAAAGAGAAGAGCCCAAAACTGAAAATGACTCATGGGCACTACAAAGCGCAGAAAGCACTGATGCTCTGGCTGAATGGGTACATGCAGGTAGGCCTCCGTAAGATCTAGGGAAGTGAGAAAGTCCCCTTGCCGGACTACTACTATGATGGATTGCAAGGTCGCCATATGAAAATGTGCAGTGCCCAACTGACATATTTCAGATCGAGAATGGGTCTGAAGGACCCCTCCTTCTCAGGCAGAACAAAATAGACAGAGTATTGCCCCTGACCCTTCTGTTCCTGTGGCACAGCTGAACACACCAAAGGGCCAGAGGGTAGGAGTTGCCTATACTCCAAACAAATGATGGAGTACTACCTGGCCAAAGGCGCTGTCCTGACGGGACTATCTCCTGGCAATAGTGAGCTGCGAAAGTGTGGACTGAAGACCAGGTGGCAGCCCAGCAGATTTCTCACAGGGGAACGGAGCGCAAGTTCTCTACCGAGTCCACCATGTCACGGACGCTCTGCGCCGTGACACGGCGCTCCAGCGACAAACCAGCCTGCTTGTATGTGAAGGCGATGCAGTCAGAGACCCAGTTGCACAAGGTCTGCTTAGAGACTGCAGCTCACAACTGACTTGGGTCATAGGAAACAAAGAGCTGAGAAGCTCGGTGGTGCTCCTGAGTGCGCCTGAGAAAAAAGGCGAGTGCCCGCCTGCAGTCCAGTGTGTGGAGAATTGCCTCCGCCCTTCTGGTGTTAGACCACGGGAAAAAAGTGGGGAGCACCATTTGCTGATGAGGTGGAATGAAGATACCCCAAGTTTCTACCCAAGGTGGTATGTGCAGAGCACGACCCTGTTCTTGTAGAACCTAGTATATGGTGGTTCTGCCACCAACACCTGAAGCTCACTGACTCTGTGGGCAGAGGTGAGTGCTCCAAGGAATACCGCCTTCCAGGAGAGATACTTGAGGTGGCAGGAGCTGAGAGGCTCAAAGGGTGGTGTGGTAAGTTTGGAGAACATGATGTTAAGGTCCCACTCTGCTGCCGGCGGGCAGATGGGCAGTTTCAACAGGAGGAGCCCCTTCAGGAAGAGAGACACAAGGGGTTTGCCCCTCAATGAGATGGTGATGCGGCATACGAGTGCCGAGGTGCACTCTTATGGAGTTAGACTTCAGCCCTGCCCTGGACAGGTGAAATACAGTAGGTACTGCAGCACTAGCTGGACAGAGCAGGAGAAAGGGTTGACCTGACTCTCCGTGCACCAGACCGAGAACTTCCACCACTTGAAGGTGTACGCTCGACGGGTGGAGGTTTTATAGGAAGTGAGGAGGACCTCATCCACTTCAATAGAGAGACTGAAAGGGGCCAGGGCTACCCTTTCAGCAGCCTGGCTGTGAGAGTCAGAGACCCCAGGTTGGAGTACAGGAGAGCGCTCTCCTCCTGCCCGGGAGATAAACTGCCCGCAGAAGAATCCTGTTGCTGCTAGTATACGAGCAGAGGCTCACTGCTTCCTGGCAGAGCAGGGCTGAACCTGAGTCCCCGTGCCTATTTATGTAGAACATTGTCACCTGGGTGTCGGTCTGAACCAGCACTGCCTGATGCTGTAGGTGGTGTCAAAACAACCGGAGGGCTAAGGTTACAGCTCCAAGCTCCAGGAGGTTGATTTGCTGCAGACTCTCCATCGGTGACCAGCAGCCCTGAGTGCAGAGGTTGTTCCAATATGCATCCCATTTGAACTTGGAGCATCCTTAGTGAGGGTCCCTTTGGGGTGCAGGGGGCTGGAAGGGCATCCTGACCAGCAGACACTGGAGGTTTTGACACCAGTCGAGAGAGAGAGAGTGCCAGGGGACAGGTAATGAGCACTCCGTCCCACAAGAGTCCTATGGCCTGGAACCATTGCGAATGGAGGGCCCACTGGGCCATCTGCAGGTAATAGTCTAGAGTGACATGCACCATGGATGCTATATGCCCCAGCAGGTGGAACAGGAGGTGGCTGACGCCGAGCGACAGCACTGTGTGCTTGCGCAAGCGCTTGGAGGCATAGGGCCCTGTCCCAAGGGAGAAAGGCCCTGGCTTGGATGGTGTCCAGCTGAGCCCCTATGAACTCCAGGTACTGGGATAGCTGGAGATGGGACTTCAGTAGTTTATCATGGAGCTGATGTGCTCCAGCAGGAGGATGGTGTGTGCCGTCGTTTGACAGGCCTCTATGGCCATTCTGCCCTTTATGAGCCAGTTGTCCAGATAGAGGAAGACAACTACCCTTGGAGTCTGAGATGAGCTGCAACCACCGGCAGGCACTTGGTGAATAACCTTGGGGCGGAGGCCAGACCGAAGGGTGCACTCTGTACTGATAATGTTCTCTCCCGACCACGAAGAGGAGGTACTGCCTGTGTAGGGGTAGATGAGAATGTGTGTGTATGCATCATTTAGGTCCAAGGAATATAGCCAGACTCCCTGCTGGAAGTATGGCAGCAATGTTCCAAGAAAGAGCATTTTGAACTTTCCCTTCACTAGGAATCTGTTGAGGTCCCACAGGTCAAGGATAGAGCGGAACCCCCTGGTCCTTTTTGGAACCAGGAAGTAGTGGGAGTAGAACCCTGAGCCCCTGAGGTGGGCTGGGAGGGAATCCACTGCCTGGTCCTCCAGAAGGCCTGCAAATTCCTACCGGAGCAAGTCCCAGTGGAGGGGAGTCCTGGGCACTGTTCCCTCTAAGCTGTGCACGTGTGCGCGCGCACACACCTCGCCGAGCGAGCGCACATACTTTATAACAGAGCGCACAAAAATTACGGTTCTGATTCTGATAGAAAACAACACAGACATCTTAAAATTTAAAAGTTGTTGTGTATTTTCAGTTTTCACAAGTTCTACAATATTATCTAGTGCAATCAATGTGGTGTACATACTGTATTCTGACGTGTAGTGAAATTTTAAAGTATAGAACTCTGAGTGTCATTATGTGCCGCACAAAAATTTAACCTTCCTTCAAAAGCTGCACAGCTGATATTTTATGCGCACACAGCCTACAGAAAATTAGAGGGAACATTGGTCCTGGGGGGCTTTTCTGGGAAGAATAGTGGGGGTGTCTGATGAAATCTGTTGAAGTCCCACAGGGTGAGGACGGGGAGGAACCCCCCAGTCCTTTTTGGAACCAGGAAGTACTAGGAGTAGAACCCTGAGCCTCTGAGGTGGATTGGGATGGATTCCACCGCCTGGTCCTCCAGAAGGCCTGCAAGATCCTGTCGGAGTAGGTCCCGATGGAGGAGAGTCCTGGGGGGGCTCTCCTGAGAAGAATGCTGGGGGTGTCTGGGGGAGGTGGAGGAGGTAACCCTCTCTCACCATCCAAAGGGCCCAAGTGTTGGTGGTAATGGAGGGCCACCTGTGGGCAAAGAGTACCACCAGATGCCCCCCCTGTGTGCTGAAGGGCTGTATGTCCTGGGGGAAGAGAGGCTGTGCCCAAGGGGACAAAAACCCCCTCCAGGTTGTGCTGGGGGTGGAGGGGGCACGGGCAGCGGTTTGAGGGTCCTAGGCTTATGTGGGCCATGCCCTTGTCCCTTGGCATGCTGGCCCTGTTGGGGAGCTGGGAAGGCCTGGTATTGAGGGTTGTTTCCGTAAGCCTTCCTCTTCTTCGGGTATGAGGGCTTTCTTTCTGAAACCTTCCTCTGGGAAGGGCCAGCGGTCTTCTTGGAAAGCCTGATCCTAGTCAGGAACTTGGACTCCAGCTCGGCAGCCTTGTTATGGATTTGCCAAAGAGGATCTTCTCCACAGCAAGGGACATCAACCAATTTGTTCTGGACCCATTGCTCCAGGTCAGAGGACAGTAGACAAGCCTGGCGCCAGGCAGTAATGCCTGCCACAGCTACCCTAGCCATAAACCCCAGGGGCACAGAGGACTGCATTTTCTGGCTCTTGAGCATCCGCATGGCCAACTCCACAATCATGGAGGTGTGAGGCAGTTGGACTTTTTGGAAGCCAGGGCTCCAGTGGACCCGGTACATCAAGTCCATCTGCCTGCTAACTATGGGTACCAATGTGGGGCTCTCCCACATGTGGAGAAGCAGCCATTCCAGGATTGGGGGGGGGGGGGAAATGGGCACCATGAGCGCCTCTTTCAGGGAGGTCTCATATTTGAGGATCTCGAGGTCCTCCATGAGAGGGTCTTCCTCTGCCTCAGTGGCAAAGGTCAGCACCTTGGCCATGTCCTTCACAAAGTCGAGGAAGGCCATGTCCTCAGGTGGGGACTGGCGCCTCGACTCTGGAGGGGATGGATCCTAGGGCGCATTGTGGTGACAGCAGGTATCCAGAGACTCATCGTCCTCGGTCTGAGTCCGGCTCGGAGGAGTTGGGGGTCCTCTGGGACTTGGAATGCTGGCCTGATCCTGAGGACATTGGGGCCACAGCAGCCCGGCGCTTGGAGCCGAGGGCACTGAGTGGTGAGGACCATGGTCTCAAGGACTGGGACTGAGGCATCTCTCGAGGCAGGAGGCACTTGAGGATTAGCTCGACCTCCGGAGAGTCCCTCACGGTGGAGGGGACCCAGTGGTTGGGAGTGATAGCCCAGAGGAACCGGGCCATCAGAGCCTGCTGCTGGGCCATGAAGGCAGACAAACTGCATTCCAAGGCCACCACCCTGGCCTCAAGACCAGGTAGCTCTGCAGCCTTTGGCACAATGGCTGTGGGCCCAGAATAAGCTCCATTGGGGGGGGGGGGAGATCCTCGACCAGAATGGCCTCGTGGGTCTGAGACCAGTTCTGGGGCGTGGACTGTTCCCGGTGAGACAACTTGGAAGGCCACTTCTTGCTGTCACTCTCTGTCTCCTGTCAAGGCTGTGGCACTGGGCCCATGGGATTTCTCCACTTTCCCCGACTTATTTCCTTCCCAAGGGGTCCTCGAGGTCTTCTGGCCCTTTTTGGTGCGATCCTCAATGTGGGAGCTCCGGCCAGAGGTTACATGATCCCAGGGCTCTGAGGCTAAACAGTCTCCATGGATGCTCGAGGTCCCGGAAGGAGTTTCGGAACAGGCTCTCATGGAGGACTCCAGGGCTGAGTCTGTGTTCTTAAAAATTGACTCACACTGTTGCTGGCATTATCTGGGGGCCTTAGAGGTCATCTGCTTACAGAGACCACAGACCAAGGCATCATGGTCTGGCCCGAGGCAACAAAGGCAGCAACTGTGCAGATCCGTGCATGACATAATATGAGCGCAGCGGTCGCACAGCTTGAAGCCACTGGCCTCATCCATGGCGGGGAAGATGGCCCCCGGAAAGTCAAATTCACCAGGCCTGGCGAGGAAAATGTGAACCCATGCCAAACAAAAAAGAAAGAAAGAAAAAGAACCAGAGGATGCAATGCTGAGGCAAGCGGGCTCGGGGGTGGGAAAAGGCACCGGAATGCTACCAAAGAAAGCAAAAAAGACGACAAAAAACACCAACCGTTTCTGGGGGGAACAGACACATATCCAATGGGCTTCGTGTAACAAAAGGAGACTGAGGCAAGATGGCACCCTTGGGCAGGAAAGGGACCACGCATGCATGGCATATCTTCCAAAGGCTTTCTTTGAAAGCTGGGGAGAGGTTAGCATGCAGGCTCCATCGGCGACGACATATGTGAGGACTGACTTCCTGCTTATTCCCAGAGAATCCTAACTGTCCACAGACAGGACCCTGCACTTTTCTGAGCAACACATACTTACCTGCAAGAAGCGACTCACAGCAGCAACAGCAAGCGCTTCCTTTTCACGGCAGCAAGCCTACTGAAGGGCACAGAGGGTTTGGGCAAGGGGTCTGACTGCAACCAGAGAGTTGAAGGATCAAAGCCTCACTCCTCCTAGGGCCTTACTGCCAACCAAACTGCTTCAGTCCCCGGGGCAGACCTATCACTACAGTAGCTGCCTGAACACTAAACTTCCCACAACCTCTTTGACAAAGGAATAGCAGCACTCACAATTCTTTTTTTTTTCTCTGAACTCCTAGTCAAACCCACAGTACAGCCCAGGCTACCAAGGGTTCTGCCCCATCTGCTGGAGACTACTGGCTTGGTGGGAGGAGCGCCTGTTCCTTATGGTGTGACATCACCAAGAGCTAGGATGCTGTTTCCATCTGCTGGAAGAGGGACACAGCCCAGGAATCTGGACTGGACTGTAGGAAAATAATGGAACAAATACTTAAATTTAAAATGTATAAACTCCTAGAATCAGAAGCCCTATATATAGAACACAAACATTTCCTGCAGGCCATTCAAGTGCTACTTTACTGGTCTGGCAGGAAAACCTTTCATGGGCATTCAGCTCTTGATAGAGATAAAAACCTATCCAAGTATGAAACACAGAAGGTGCACCAGCACAGTCACTGTACATGGCCAGGCTCACACCTCCAGCAGCCAGTGCATCTGGTAGAATGTCACACAGGGAGATTCACTCACATATTCCAATATAGGTTACACACAGGCTTGTTTTCTGACAATCTCATATGCACTCCCTGAACCATATTCACTGCCCTTTATTTTCTCACACACATACAAACTCTCACACATACCCCTGCACTATCACAAGAGCTGGAGCAGAAATGCTGGGATGCTGCAGCCTTTCCTTACATCTTTGGTCATTAAAGGGACCCCAGTGGATCTCCGCTTGCCACGAGGCCGCCTGCGGTCCCGTATTCCCAGCTTACTGCGACTGCCTTTATCATCGGAATCCTTCTCCTCCTCTTTGGATTTCTCTAGTTCTGCAGGTTAATAAGAGAAAGAAGTGTTGAAAAGTTGACAGACTCAGAATCTTCCTGATATATCACCCTCAGAATTTCTGATTTAAATGACCAAGAAAGGAAGAGATCTGTGCAGTATCCCTGAGAATTCTGCCTAGCTCCCCCCTCCCTCGCCTAAAGTAGGGGCACTGCTGGTATGGTCTTAATGCAAGCCTCAATTCAGTCTCGCTCACTTTTACCAAATATTACTTTAAAATTTGTAGTTTTATTTAAAAAATGGTGCGGCAATCATGCCCTTTTAGTGGGAAGTTGCAAACCCAGGACCTCCCACCGATTCATGCCCCACTGGCCACTGGGAGCACAGCTGCATCCCTGGGAGTGTGTGATGCATGAAACGTCAAAATAAGCGGTGTCAGTTGGCCCTTAATGGCGCATAAAAGCTGCTCATCATTTTGGATCAACTAAATGTGACATTAAAGGATTTACAATTTTAAACCATTTATGTGAACATTAGTAAAGTATATGATCTAGGATGTAATTTCCCCATTAAGGGGACAGAGGTGGACACATCTATAAGAAAATTGTCTGCTCTAAGTAAAAGCAGATACAGAGGAAAGTCCATTATGCAATCCCCAACTCTCAGCTGGAGGAGGAGGGGAAGGCAGGTACAATATCTATGAACCCAATTTGATCAAAAGTAACAGGGATGGAATGAGGAAACCTGTATTATTTACTTCCTGATAAGCAAGTGGGTAAACAGTGGGCTTTACCCTTACCACAGCTATGTTGGGCATTAGATTTGGAATAGCATTTGTTGGCTCAGGAGATTTTATTTTATTTAAAAGAATTCATAACTCGCAATAGATTGAAAGCAGTAGTAAAGATGAGTTCTAGTGATTTGAGGACAGTGGACTGGTGGAAGTTACCTTTGTTATCGAGTGGCTGTGTAACCCCCTGTCGATTAAGACTAGTACTTCCTCCTAAAGTTGTAGCACGTGGCGGATCTGAAGGAGATGTCAACCCCAACAGATCAGACTTCTGCAAACTGGCAATCCGAGACCTCCAGCTCACTTCTGCCTGCTGACATCAGAATAGGACAGGAACACTTACCCCAGTAATTTGGGTACAGAATAAATGTCATGCTATAAAAGGGCAACTATTCAGAAAGTCCTAAAAGGTGCCTGTTTTATAAAGGCAACATAGATGCCTACGCACTTTTATTAAAAAGCTACCCAGAACTATCCATAATAGCGCACACATTCTCACACACAAAGGTATACTCTATGGGCCCGACATTTAAAGAAATTAATGCAGTTAGTAGACCTGCTAACTGTGTTAATTGCACTGACCGGGATTATTCAGCCATACTAACACAGTTAGTGCCGCCGAGTAATTCTGGGTGTTGCCGCTAGGCGCTCCGATGCTAAGTGAATAGCATTGGGGCATTCTGGGGTTGGCACTTTGGGCTAACCTGGAAGTGGCAATATTCAGCCACTGCTCAGTTATCCCTAAGTGGTAAAAGTTAGGGACAGTAAAAGCTGTCCTAACGTTCGCCACCAAAGCTAACCAGGCGGCAGCTGAATCTCGCCACTAACCGATTAGTTTCAGCACTATCCGACTGATCCGTATATTCAATGCCGGTGGCCATATATGTCGCTGGCACTGAATATCTGGGGCTTAGATTCAGCAACGACTAGCCACCACCGCTGAATATCAGGTTCTATGTGTGTAACTCAAGTATTTTACAAAATATATATGCATATCACAACTCTGCCCTGCTCTGCCCAAACTATGCCCTTAGGAATACCTATGCGTAGCTTGCATATTTATTTACACGCATACAACTATGAAGTCTTATAAAATACCTTTGTCTACACGTAGATCAGTGGTGGAAAAACCTCTATAAAATTACCCCCACACAGTCTGCTAATTGAACTTACCACATATCAAATTATGCCTAAATCATGGCAAAATCAGACCCTGATCACGTGGGTTACTACCCTGATTTTCATGACAGGGGCACAGGCTTTTCTAAATGGACAAGCGCAGAGCTTTAATTACCATTCTTAATCCTACAGATTTTGTCTGTAGGGCCAGCCAATAATTTACATTTCCAAAGTTAGTTCGTTAAGAGTTTGCAGCTTACATGCTGCTCAGTCATTTTAGATCCAAGCATACAGTAAGTAAATGTGAGACAGCCTCTCCACCTTAGATAAATCTGATGACCTAATTCTGAATGCAATATAAGAGACACATGAAAGGAGAGTAGCCAGGGTTGAAGACTTGACAACTGGAGCTGCTGCTCATGTGTTACAAACTTGTGCTGATTCATCTTCTTTTTGTAACTCATTACCATGTGCATTTATCTCTTTGAGCTAATTTTTATTTATTTCCCAAAGTTTATTATACCACCTTTAAAACTGAGGCGTCAGCGGGGTGGTTTACAAATACTACAAAATGATTAACTGCTCTCTAGAACTATAAAGAAATGGTCACAAGTTTTAAAACATATGATCATAAACTAGGGCAGTGGGGTGGCACAAGCAAAAACATTTTGGATTGTTTTTGGAATTGCTGGAAATTCTCTAGATTTCTGGGTGTTCCTCCCCCTCACACACTTTGTTACACACTTTCGGTTTAAAAAAATGAATGTGTTATTTCATAGGTTAACCCACATTAAATTGACTTGCATGCACTAAATTTAAGAAGAATGAGAAAAACCCCGTACTCTCTAACATCAAAATAATAATCAATCATACAAGATGTAGAGGAAGAGAAATCACATCCAAAATAAATATTTTTTTGTCGGGTATACCGGCACAGGAGGGGAGATGGACTTCACACCCCCCGCTGCAGCAAACCCTAAACACTAAATTTAAGGCATGTTAAATACTATGCCTCCCTACTAGGGAGAGACAATGTCTCTTCTCAAACTTACTATTTCTGGCCCCAGGTTTCTTAGAGAGTATATTCTCTCTGTATAGCATAAGGCAAACCATTTGTGATCAACTTAGGAATGTAGAAAATATTTTTGAGCTTCTATAGAAGAAGTAGATGCTGAAAACGTTACTACGCTTTACTGCATATATAAGGAAAAAGAAAGGAAAATAGGATTTAAAGTTAAGTTTTTCAAAAGAAATAAATTTTTAAACATTGCAAATAGAGAACTCAAAACAGTCATACCTTCTTGGGGAAATATAGTTAACAAATATTTTAAGCAATGCTCCCTTACCACCATTACATAGATGATAGTTAAGAGATCCACTGAAATCCCAAGCCTAGTGGTTAGAGCACTGGCTTGGGAACCAAGAGACCAGGGTTTGGTTCCCACTAGTATTCCTTGTGGCCTTGAGCAAATCACTTAACCCTCCATTGCCTCAGAAAAATCCAAGTTATCAATGTCCCCATTTAATATATATTACCAAGTTTAAGTTACAATATAAACCACTTTGATTAAAATGATAAAGCAGTATAAAAGACCTGTTAAATAAACAAATACATACAATAACATGGTTTCCATGCAGAAATTCAGTCTTACCTGCTAATTTTCTTTCCTTAAGCCCAACCAGACCAGAATGCACAGGTTGTGCCCACAAGCCAGCAGATGGAGATAGACTATAGAGCTGTGTGCTCTAGCCTATAATAACGAAATTAGGTCTTACCTGCTAATTGTCTTTCCTTGAACTTTCTCCGGGCCAGTCCAGGGAAAGGTAGGGTTGTCAATCCCCTATAGCAGCGATGGCGAACCTATGGCACGCGTGCCAGCTGTGGCACGCGAAGGCCTTGCAGCTGGCACGCGGGAAGGTCCGCATTTAAAAGGTCCCAAATTTAAAAAAAAAAAAAACCAAACAAACCGGCTGCTTCTGCCGCGGCAGCCTCAAGAGCTCTGCCGCGGCAGCCTCAAGAGCTCTGCCGCGGGGCCCCCCCCTGCCCGGCAGAGCCTCCCTGCATCATCTACCTTCAAGTCGCAAAACGCGGTCTTCTTTCAGAGCCGCGAGAGTTTCCTTTCTCGCGAACAGAGCCGCGAGAAAGGAAACTCTCGCGGCTCTGAAAGAAGCCCGCGTTTTGCGACTTGAAGGTAGATGATGCAGGGAGGCTCTGCCGGGCAGGGGGGGGCCCCGCGGCAGAGCTCTTGAGGCTGCCGCGGCAGCGCTCTTGAGGCTGCCGCGGCAGAAGCAGCTGCTTTGTTTGGGTTTTTTTTTTTAATTTGGGCTGATAGGGGGGAAGGGGGTTTAGGACTGGTAATGGGCTATGGTGGGGAGGCTAAGACTGGAAATGGGCTGATGGGGGGGGGGTTAGGACTGGTAATTGGCCATGGGGGGGGGCTAAGACTGGAAAGGGGCTGATGGGGGGGGGGGGTAGGACTGGTAATTGGCCAGGGGGGGGGTTAGGACTGGTAATTGGCCAGGGGGGGGGGTTAGGACTGGTAATTGGCCGGGGTTAGGACTGGGAATTGGCCATGGGGGGGGCTAAGACTGGAAATGGGCTGATGGGGGGGGTTAGGACTAGTAATGGGCCATGGGGGGTGCTAAGGCTGGAAGTGGGCTGGTGATGGTGATGGTGATGGTGATTTGGGGGGGGTAGGACTAGTAATGGGCTATGGGGGGGGGCTAAGACTGGAAATGGGCTGATGGGGGGGTTAGGACTGGTAATGGGCTGATGGGGGGGTTAGGACTGGTAATGGGCTATGGGGGGGCTAAGACTGGAAATGGGCTGAGTGGAAGGAGGGCTTGAACTGCAAATAGCTGATGGGATTGGGGCTTGGAATGGAAATGGGTTGTGAGGGGGAGGGCGCCAGCACTGGAACTGGGTGAGGGGGGGCTAGGACAGGAAATGGGCTGATGGAGGGGCTAGAATAGGACTGGAAATTGGCTGTTGGGGGGGTGCTAAGATTGGAAATGGGCTGTGGTGGGGGTTTGGATTGAAATGGACTCATGAAGGGGCTAGAACTGGAAGTAGGCTCATGGGGGGCTTGGATTGGAAATGGGCTGAGTGGAGGGGAGCTAGGATTTGACATGGGCTGATGGTGGGGCTAGGAAAAGACTAGAAATGGGCTCATGGGGGGCTGGGTTTGGAAATGAGCTGATGGAGGGACTCGGATGGGACTGCAAATAGATGGGGGAGCTAGGACTGGAAATGGGCTTATGGGGGGTTAGGACTGGAAGTGGGTTGATGAGGGGGGGCTAGGACTGGTATTGGGTTGGGAGGTTGCTAGGACTGGAAATGGGTTGGGGGGCTGCTAGGACTGGAAATGGGCTGATGCAGGGACTAGAAGGGACTGGATGGATGCTGGGTGAGGCTGGAACTAGAAGGGAGCTGGTGTTGGGGGAGGATTAGAATGGGATGGGGCTGGGAGAGTAAAATGGAGAGGGGAAAAATATTTTGTGTGGGAGGGATAAAAAATCTACAATTGGCCGGGTATTGGGAGAATAAGTGGGGATTGAGGATGGAGGGGTAAATTTTGAGTAGATGAAATAGGAATGAGGAAAGAGCAAAAGGAGAAAGATTAGTATGTTAAAGCAGATGTAGAGAGAGAATGGAAAAAAAAACCCAAGAAGACAGAAGAAAGGACAAATGGACAGCAGATGGAGAGTTAGGAGAAGACACGAAGAAACCAGAAGAAAGTGGCTGGAGCAATTGCAACTGAAAAAAAATGCACAAAAGGTAGAAAAATATCTCTTATTTTTGAATTTATTAACTGGAATATGTCAGCTCTGGGAAATGTGCATCATTAATTTTTGCGCTTTGTTTAGTACAAGAGGAAATTAATTTATAGTTTTATTTCTACAGTGTTGTTGTATATTCCAAGTTTGGCTTTTGGGGTTCCCAGTTTAATTATTGTCTTCCTGTTTTTAAATTGTGATTCCTTGTTTGGTGATGGTCTGTTCTGCATGTGTAACTGAGCTGAGGTATTCTGTTTATATAATTCCTATTTGACATTGCCACTTGTTCTTTCCCCAGTAGGTCATGTATTGTTGTTCTCTGAAATGTATTGGTTTAATATTTGCAGTGTTGCCTTTTGATAGTTAGGGTATGGTGCTTTGTGAGTCCTGGTAGTACTGTTAGGATACGGCGGGTTTGCTATGGGTTCTAAATGGGCAGCGTTTGTAGTAGTTCCTAATGTGCCTGGCGGTTGGTACTGGATTATAGTAATGTAGAAACCTTTTAGTCTTTCTTTATCCATATACTCATTAAGAGGCATGTTTACTAAAAGTTAGTGTATGGTAACATTATGCAAATATTTATGCAAATGAGGCACCTTATGCAAATGAGGCTTTAATGGACGTGCTGGCACTTTGAGGAAATTCTTTGGTTTTCTGCGGCAGTTTGGGCACTCGGGCTCAAAAAGGTTAGCCATCACTGCCCTATAGCAACTGAGGACTGAATGCTTCAAGTTTTCCTGAGAGGTGAAGCCACTCCCCCTTAGGGCTAACCATCAGTCTCCTTCTGTCAAAGCAACTAAAGAGAAAAAACTGAAAAGAGTAGATTAACCCTTGAAAAACTGATAATCTATAGTTCTTGAACAACGAGGAAGCAAGGAACACACTTCCCCTGTATGCTATTGATTTTTTTTTTTTTTCCCAATAGTAGATACTATAGAGCGATCCGAGTTTGGCATTGAGTGCAGGCGCCCAGCCCCAAGTTGTGTCTCTGGAGCGAAGACGCTGAGAAGATGAAATGCTTCAAAGATGCCAAAAAGAAATATATATATATATAAATACCGCTGACAAACGGCTGAACACCAGGGTGGGACCCTGGACTGGCCCGGAGAAAGTTCAAGGAAAGACAATTAGCAGGTAAGACCTAATTTTGTTTTCCTTATCATTTCTCCGGGCCAGTCCAGGGAAAGGTAGGGCAGTACCAAAGCAGTACCTAAATCCGGGAGGGGCCCGCCAAACCTGAGATAAGAGCCGCAGCCCCCACCTTAGCATCGTCCCGGGCTTGAACATCTAAGCGGTAATGCTTTGCAAATGCATGCAAGGAAGACCACGTTGCTGCTCTGCAAATATCAACCGGCGGAACAAAAGCGAACTCCGCCCAGGAAGTTGCTTGAGCCCGAGTGGAATGAGCTCGTAACGTCGCCGGCAGCGACAGACCGCGGATAGAGTATGCTTCGGTAATGGCTTTGCGGACCCACCGGGCAATGGTGGACTTAGAGGCCGCGAGACCCTTTCGAGGACCACTGAACTGGACAAAGAGCCTATCCGTCTTCCGAATAGACTGCGAAATCCGAAGGTAGGTTTTGAGAACCCGAGCAAGATCTAAATGCCTGAGCGCCCGGTCCATAGGAGAAGTGGATGAAACCGAAAAAACAGGCAACGCTACCGATTGGTTAACGTGAAAAGATGACAGCACCTTCGGCAAAAATGAAGGAACAGTGCGCAGCAAAACCCGTTCGGGAAGAAACTGCAAATAAGGTTCCCGACAAGACAAGGCTTGCAAATCCGAAATCCGACGCGCCGAACACAAGGCGACCAGGAAAGCAGTCTTCCAAGAACACTCCCGGAGCTGCTGCGAGCAGAGGGACGTCAAAGGAGAGTGAGAAAATGCTTCCAAAACCACATTCAAGTCCCAAGGAGGCACAATAGAACGAACAGGGGGACGGATAATTTTTGCTGCTCGTAAAAAACGATGCACATCCGGATGCGCGGAAAGGCGACGATGTTGCACCATACCTTGAAAACAGGCAAGCGCCGCTATTTGTACTTTAAGAGTACTAAGAGCCAGCCCTTTGTCCAAGCCATGCTGTAAGAAAAGGAGAAGCTGTGGTAAGGTCGAGGACATAGGAAAAACATGGTGCTGCGTACACCAAGTTTCAAAAAGGCGCCAAACCCGCACATAGGCCAGGGAAGTTACCGGCCTCTTAGACTGTAGCAAAGTAGTCACTACGGAGCTCGCATATCCTTTGCGTGTCAAGCGAGCCCTCTCAAGAGCCAAGCCGTAAGCAAGAAGCGATCCACTTGCGGCATGAGTATCGGACCCTGCTGCAAGAGATTGCTGCGGACTGGAAGAGGCCACGGCTGATCCACTAGGAGTCGAACGAGATCGGCATACCAAGGCCGGCGAGGCCAATCCGGAGCAATGAGAATCACCAACCCCCGGTGCCGCGCAATGCGCTGGAGAACCCGATTCAACATCGGCCACGGAGGAAAAACGTACAACAGAGAATCCTGAGGCCAGGGCTGAATGAGAGCATCGAGTCCCTCGGACATGTGTTCCCTGCGCCTGCTGAAGAAACGATTGGCTTTGGCATTGCTGCACGTCGCCATCAGATCCATCACTGGCTGTCCCCAATGCAAGGTGAGTTCGTGAAAGACCGCCACATTCAACTCCCACTCTCCGGGATCGAGAAGATGACGGCTGAGATAATCCGCCTGTACATTCTCCGTGCCGGCAACATGAGCCGCTGAAAGTGCCAGCAGATTGTTCTCCGCCCAGGTCATCATCGCTTGACACTCGGATAGAAGAGAAGGAATCTTGGTTCCCCCCTGATGATTGATGTACGCAACCGTCACTGCATTGTCGGAAAAAATCTTGACCGCCGATCCCCTGAGAAAGGATGCAAAGTGAAGGAGGGCAAGACGAGCTGCTCGCAGCTCCAAGAGGTTGATCGACCAGGTGCTCTCTTCTGGGGACCAAGCGCCCTGAGCAACATGCGTTTGACAGTGAGCTCCCCAGCCGACAAGACTGGCATCCGTGGTGACTAACACCCAGGACGGTTCCTGTAAGGGAACTCCCACAGACAGATGATCCCGAACCAACCACCACTCGAGACTCGTCTGACGAGAATTGAATAGGGCAGGCGTTGCGAGAGAGGGTGAAGTTGTGGTGACCAACGGGACAGCAAAGCCTGTTGTAAAGGCCGCATGTGAGCTTTGGACCACGGCACCAGATCCAGCACCGCCGCCATGGACCCCAAGAGTTGCAAATACGTCCATGCCGACGGAGTCGTCAGCTGCAGAAACGCTTGAACCTGCCGTACCAGCTTGTCCATGCGCACTTCGGGCAAAGAGACTCTCCCGCGCTCGGTGTCGAAAAGAGCTCCCAGATAAACCATGCGCTGCGACGGCACCAAGAGACTCTTGGCTTGATTGATCACCCAACCGAGCCGCTCGAGAAGCTGCACCACCCGAGCAGTCGCGGCGATGGACTCGACCCGAGAATCGGCCCTGATCAACCAATCGTCGAGATAAGGATGAACGCGGATTCCATCCTTCCGAAGCGCCGCTGCAACCACTACCATTAGCTTTGTGAACGTCCGCGGAGCCGTAGCTAGCCCGAACGGCAAAGCTTGAAACTGGAAATGTCCCACCGGAAGGGCAAAGCGCAAAAAACGCTGATGCGATGGCCTGATGGGAATATGAAGATAGGCCTCTGTGAGATCTATTGAGGTGAGAAATTCTCCCGGCTGCACCGCCCGAATTACGGTACGAAGAGTCTCCATGCGAAAGTGTGGCACCCGCAAAGTACGGTTTACTTCTTTGAGATCTAGCACTGGACGAAAAGAATCGTCCTTTTTGGGCACTACAAAATAAATCGAGTATCGACCGCAACCGTATTGGTCTAAAGGCACGGGGACTATCGCCTGCAACTTCAAGAGGCGCGAGAGCGTTTCCGCTATGGCCTCCGCCTTCCGACCCGAGCCGCCGGGAGACATTACAAATGCGGGGTCTAAGGGGCACGCAAAATCGAGAGCATAGCCCTTCTGAATGATCTCCAACACCCATCTGTCGGAGGTGATGGCGGTCCAAGCCGTCAGAAATCCCTGAAGTTGCCCACCTACCGGAACCAACGGCTGGACCAGTCGACCTTCATTGTGACTTTTTAACGGTGGGCTGAGGCGCCCCAAAGTAGGACCTGCTAAATCCTCTGGCACCCCGAAAGGACTGGCCACGAAAGCTGGAACGTCCCCTGGCATAGGGAGCAAAGCGTGCACCACGAAAACGACGTGATTCTCTACCAGAGCCTCGGGAGACAGACCACGAGCGCCCCGGCCTAGGTCTATCCTCAGGTAAACGACCGCCCTTGGAGTCACCCAAATCCTTAACAATCTTTTCCAAGGCTTCACCAAAAAGTAACTTTCCCTTATAGGGCAACTTACTGAGTCGCAACTTGGACGAAACATCCGTCGACCAGTTGCGCAGCCAAAGAAAACGCCTAGCCGCCACGAGAGAGGCCATAGTTTTAGCCGCAATCCGTAACAAATCATAGAAGGCATCTGCCATATACGCAGCGGCCGATTCTAATTTTGCCGTGTCGGGCACCTCAGAAGGTTGCTCCCCTGAGCCGTCTCCCTGTAACCAGCGAATAGACGCCCGAGAGAAACGTATGCCCCACAAATTGCCGATTGTAACGCCAGTGCGCTGGAATCAAAGGCCTGTTTGAGCAGAATTTCCAATTTCCTATCTTGCAGGTCCTTGAGAGCCGCCGCCCCCTCGACGGGAATGGTAGTCTTTTTGGTAACTGCGGAAATAATAGCATCCACTTTTGGCATGTGGAATAAATCCTTCACCTCCTGGGGAAGGGGGTATAAGCGTGCTAAGGCGCGGCTACCACGCAGGGACGCCTCCGGACATTCCCATTCGGAATCAATCATTTGCCGGATCACCCGGTGCAGAGGGAAACAGCGTTGCTCGGTTTTAAAACCCTGCAATAAGGGATCTTCCAAGGGCTCCTGAGAAGAGGAAGGGAGCAATAGGTGTAGCGCTGTCAAGGATTGAGAAATGAGCGCCGCAAGTTCCTCTTTACGGAACACGCGAAAAACATTGGGATCCTCACCCGGAGCAATCTCTCCTTCCTCCAATTCCTCAGCCTCAAATTCTAAAGCTGGATCAGCTACCACCTCTTGATCCCCTTGAACTAGGGAAATGGCAGGCTGAGGAGAAAAAAGATCAATAGGATCTGAAAGGAAACCTTTAGCCTGAGATGAGCCTTCCCCAGGATCCTCAGGTCCGGGAGCCTGCACAGGCAGAGGCATAGGAGAGGAAATGGCAGAGAGCGAATCTGGCTGAGAAGATTTCAGTAAAATGCTGTGTGCATTGCCAGACTAAATTCTGGCGAAAAAAATGACTCAATCTTCTCCTGAGGCGCAGAAACAGCATCGGGAGGCTTTTCTTGGCGCCCGGTATCTTTGGATGTCTTTGCCTTCCTCTTATGCGGCCGAGGCTGCTCTGACACGGCACTCACCGGCGCTGACAAAATGGCCGTCTTTCCCACCTTTTCGGCCGGCAAAGACGGATCCTCTAACCCTTGTAAAGACTTTTCTGCCATGAAGAAAAAAATACCCCCAAAAGTAAAAACCGAGGAGAAAAACCGACCGGCGACGGGATCCCCGCCAGGGAAGAATAAACCCAAACCGGTTCGAAGTAACGCCGCGGTATGGAGACAGGGAAGACAAAAGCCAAAAATAACTCACCCGATTAAAAAGAAAAAACTGAGCCGTTCCCGCAGAGCCGCCGCTAGCGGTAAGGACAGGAAGAGTGTCAGCGCTACACCAGAGGAACAACTGGGGCCCCCAGGATCACTCTGTAGATGGAGACGGAGGCAGGCAATGAGGCAGGCTCTACCTCGCACTGCAAGTGCTTTTACTCAACGTCTCTGTGCCTTAAAGCTATAGCGCACTTAATTTAGAGATTCACAATTTCTGACAAGAACTATAGCAATCAGCTCTGCTAGAGCCAAAATTACTTAGTGAAAATAAAGGCAAGAGGGAGAAAAAATAATTCGATCCTCTATAGCTGCTGAGGACTGAAAGACTGATGGTTAGCCCTAAGGGGGAGTGGCTTCACCTCTCAGGAAAACTTGAAGCATTCAGTCCTCAGTTGCTATAGGGCAGCGATGGCGAACCTATGGCACGCGTGCCAGCTGTGGCACGCGAAAGCCTTGCAGCTGGCACGCGGGAAGGTCCGCAAAAAAGAAAAAGCTGGCTCTGACTGCTGCCGCGGACGCGGCAAGGGCAGAATGCAATGTCCCGCGGGGCCCCCTCCGCTCGCTAAGCCCCTCTGCAAGGGCTTTCAGATTCGCGAGGGAGAGCGTCTCCCTCGCGTCTCTGTTAAGCCCGCAGGGGCTAATGGGAAATTTCCCATCAGCCCCTTCGAGGGACTGATGGGAAATTTCCCATTAGCCCCTGCGGGCTTAACAGAGACGCGAGGGAGACGCTCTCCCTCGCGAATCTGAAAGCCCTTGCAGAGGGGGCCCCGCGGGACATTGCATTCTGCCGCGGCAGCGGCAGCAGCCAGAGCCAGCTTTTTTTTTTTTTTAAATTTGCCAGGGGGGGGGGGTTAGGACTTCTAATGGGCTAGGGGGGGGGGGGGTTAGTACGTCTAATGGGGGGGGGGGGGGTGTGGACTTCTAATGGGCGGGTGGGGGGGGGTTAGGACTTCTAATGGGCTAAGGGGGGGGTTAGGACTTCTAATGGGCTAGGGGAGGGTTAGGACTTCTAATGGGCTGGGGGGGGTTAGGACTGCGAATGGGCTAGGAGGGGGGGGTTAGGACGGCTAATGGGCTAGGAGGGGGGGTTAGGACTGCTAATGGGCTGTGGGCTGATGGGGGCTGTCTGGAAATGGGGTGATGGGGGGTTAGGACTGCTAATGGGCAGGCGGGCGGTAGGACTGCTAATGGGCTGGGGGGTTAGGACTGCTAATGGGCGGGCGGGCGGGGGGGGTAGGACTGCTAAGGGGCTGGGGGGGGTAGGACTGCTAATGGGCTGTTGGCTGATGGGGGCTGTCTGGAAATGGGGTGATGGGGGGTTAGGACTGGTAATGGGCTATGGGGGGGGGTTTAGGACTGCTAATGGGCTATGGGGGTGTTAGGACTGCTAATGGGCTAGGGGGGGTTAGGACTGGTAATGGGCTGTGGGCTGATGGGGGCTGTCTGGAAATGGGGTGATGAGGGGTTAGGACTGGTAATGGGCTATGGGGGGGTTAGGACTGGTAATGGGCTTTGGGCTGATGGGGGCTGTCTGGAAATGGGGTGATGGGGGGTTAGGACTGGTAATGGGTTATAGGGGGGGCTTAAACTGAAAATGGGGTGATGGGGGTTTAGGACTGGAAGCGGGTTGATGGGGGGGCTAGGACTGGTATTGGGTTGGGGGGTTGCTAGGACTGGAAATGGGCTGATGGGGGGCTAGGACTGGAAATGGGCTGATGCAGGGACTAGAAGGGAATGGATGCTGCGTGAGGCTGGAACTAGAAGGGAGCTGATGTTGGGGGAGGATTAGAATGGGATGGGGCTGGGAGAGTAAAATGGAGAGGGGAAAAATATTTTGTGTGGGAGGGATAAAAAATCTACAATTGGCCGGGTATTGGGAGAGTAAGTGGGGATTGAGGATGGAGGGGTAAAATTTGAGTGGATGAAATAGGAATGAGGAAAGAGCAAAAGGAGAAAGATTAGTATGTTTAAAGCGGATGTAGAGAGAGAGAATGGAAAAAAAAAAACTAGAAGAGAGAAGAAAGGACAAATGGACAGCAGATGATGGAGAGTTAGCAGAAAACATGAAGAAACCAGAAGAAAGTGGCTGGAGCAATTGCAACTGTGTAACTGAGCTGAGGTATTCTGTTTATGTAATTCCTTTTTGACATTGCCACTTGTTCTCTTTCCCCAGTAGGTCATGTATTGTTATTCTCTGAAATGTATTGGTTTAATATTTGCAGTGTTGCCTTTTGATAGGTATGGTATGGTGCTTTGTGAGTCCTGGTAGTGCTGTTAGGATACGGCGGGTTTGCTATTGGTTCTAAATGGGCAGTGTTTGTAGTAGTTCCTAATGTGCCTGGCGGTTGGCACTGGATTATAGTAATGTAGAAATCTTTTAGTCTGTCTTTATCCATACACTCATTAAGAGACATGTTTACTAAAAGTTAGTGTATGTTAGCATTATGCAAATATTTATGCAAATTGACGTGCTGGCACTTTGAGGAAATTCTTTGGTTTTGTGCGGCAGTTTGGGCACTCGGGCTCAAAAAGGTTAGCCATCACTGCTATAGGGGATTGACAACCCTACCTTTCCCTGGACTGGCCCGGAGAAATGATAAGGAAAGGCACTGTGCAGCCACATGCTCCTCAGTGTTTTTTGTAGCAAAGCAATGATGAGTAACAAAGTGAAACTAACTCAAGTTAGGAGGGTATCCAGGAACACAATCTGAACTAAATGCTCAAGTAACACCGGGAAGAAAGGCCTCCCAGACATCCACCAACACTAAGAATAGCAGAAACAAAAAGGTATAAGGGTGGCCCCCTCTGGAATGGTCTGATTGGATTCAACGAAAGAAAATAAAAAGGTAAGATAAAATTTGTCTTTCCTTATTGCCCTCTGGACCAGTCCAGAATGCAGGGCATGTAACAAAGCAATCCCTATGTTGGGCGGGATGATACCACCCCTGGTCAGAGAACTCCAACTCTAAAGGTAGCATCCCCCCTCGACCAGACATCCAGTCTATAATGCTTTGCAAACAAATGCAAGAAGGATCACGTCTCTGCAGTGCAAATCTCCACCACTGAAAGTGAATGTGATTCTGCCCATGAAGCAGTTTTGAACACAGATTGCAGTAGTACCCTGCCTTTAAGAACACAGGCCAAAGATACTGCCTCTTTAATCCAGCATGCAATGGTGGCTTTGATAGTTGCTTCATCCTTTTTTGTGACACCAAACAAAATGATCTGGCTTATGGAAGTCATTGGTCACCTCCAATTATCTCACAAATGGCCTACAAACTTCCAAAAGACAAACTATTCAACTCCTGTTCACAGTTTTCCTATCGAAAGGAAGGTTATACCACAATCTGATTGACATGGAATGGGGCCACTACTTTTGGAAAAATGGAAGGAACTGTTGAAACAGAAACTCCACCTTCCAAGAAACGTAAAAAGGGTTCCCAATAGGGCGATGCTTCCAGCTCAGAAATGCACCTTGCTGGAATGTAACTATGCCAGGATATACTTTATTCAGAAAGGAAAGGGTAGGAAGAAGGGGAGGAGGAGTGGCACCATATGTAAAAAATAATATTAAAGCTTTGGAACTACAGAGCTTAAAAGGGAGAGAGGAGGCACTGTGGGTTAAATTAGAAAGAGGGAAAGAGAAATCTATTTGCATTGGCGTGATATACATACCTCCCTCACAGGACGGAGAGTTAATTGAAGACATATACAGCATTACTAGGAAAGGGGAAGTGCTACTAATAAGGGATTTCAATATGCCAGATGTTGATTGGCACATTCCTGCTGCAGTATCATCTAGAAGTAAGGAGATCCTGGATTTTCTACAGGGAGAACTATTCAGGCAACTGGTAACAGAACCCACACATGAAGGGGCCATACTGGACTTGGTGCTTACCAATGGTGAAAGTGCTTCTGATGTTACAGTGGGAGATCATTTTGCATCCAGTGATCACCAGATGGTTTGGTTCAGTATTAGGACTAGGGCTGTTAGAATCCATTCAAAAGCAAGATCTTAGACTTTAGGAAAACTAACTTTGCCAAGATGGGCCAATACCTCAAGGAGTCGTTAGCAGGATAGGAACAGCTGGGGGATGTAGAAAACAGTGGACAAAACTGAAAGGGGATATTTTAAGGGCAACCAACATTTTTGTTAAATTGGCAAATAAAGGTAAAAGGACAAGGAGACCGCTATGGTTTTCAAAAGAAGTAGCTGAAAAGGTGAAAGAAAAGAGGGAGGCCTTCATGAAATACAAGAGATCACAGAGAGAGGAAGAAAGGTATCTATATTTGGAAAAACTTAGAGAAGCTAGCAGAGTAGTCAGGAAAGCAAAAATTCAAAAAGAGGAGGAAAAAGCCAATGCAATAAAATGGGGGGATAAGACATGTTTCAGATATATTAGTGAGAAGAGGAAGGGCAAAAGTGGTATTGTCAGACTCAAGGGTAAAGGGTAGGAATATGTAGAAGCTGATGAGGATAAAGCGGAATTGCTTAACAGATATTTCTGTTCTGTGGTCACTAATGAAGAACCAGGAGTAGGATCTCAGAAAACACCCACAAACAGGAACTGAAGCGAGGGGCATCTTTAACAATTTTCAGAAGACTGTGTTCGTGAGAAACTAGCTAAACTTACACCTTAGAACACTGAGGGAACTTGGGGATGTTATAGCAACTCCACTGACTGACATTTTCAATGCCTTATTGGAGTCGGGAGTGGTACCAAAGGACTGGAGAGAGGCACATGTGGTCCCTTTACACAAAAGCGGAAGTAAGGATGTCCCCTTTTTTCCTTTAGAGATCCTCTGTGTTTGTCCCATGCTTTTTTGAATTCAGATACTGTCCTTGTCTCTGTCATCTCCATTGGGAGACTATTCCATGCATCTACCACTCCTTCTGCAAATAAATATTTCCGCATATTACTCCTATGTCCATCCCCTTTCACCCTCATCCTATGTCCCCTCATAGCAGAGCTTGCCTTCAACTGAAAGAGATTCTCCTGGGAATTTATGGCATGGAGGTATTTAAATGTTTCTCTGAGCCTGTACGCATATGCTTCATAACGAAGACCACTAACCATTTTAGTAGCCACCCTCTGCACAGACTCCAACCTGCTTATATCCTTTTTAAGGTGCCATCTCCAGAATTGCACACAATACTTCAAATGAGGTTGCACCAGACTTATACAAAGGCATTATCACCTCCTTTTTTCTGCTAGCCATTCCTCTCCCTACACACCCAAGCATCCTTCTGACTTTCACTGTCATCTTTTCTACCTGTTTAGCAACTTTAAGATTGTCAGACACAATTACGCCCAGGTCCCGCTCTTCTTTCATGGACAGAAGTACCACTTCCCCTACACTGTACGCTCCTTTGGATTGTTGCAACCCTGCATTTTTTAGTAGTAAATTTCAGCTGCCAAATTCTAGACTGTTCTTCAAACTTAGCCAGATCCCTCCTCCTGTTATCTACTCCTTCCTTTGCGTCCCTCTAGTCCAGTCTCGGAACCTTAGAGTTTAGAATGTCTTCCAGCAACCTTGGAGACTGAATGATGTCATCTTTTTCTGATGCCACCGATACAAGTAGGCTAACTCCGCCCCCTTTCAACAGTATTTCAGTCTCCAAGCAGCTTTTGAGACGTCTGAGCCTGTATCTGGGCTCAGTTTTATCAAACAAGTAGAGCTGAATTATTTATTTAGTTTGATTTGGCTTGTTTCAAATTTTGATTAGATTTTCTCTTTTTGTTTTAAGAGCGCTGCTGCTGCTGAAGCTTCCTGCTGGGCTATTTTAATTTGTTTTGTTTTGCCTCCTCCCCATCTTTTAAACGATCAGAGGCTTAATAGTTTTAACGGATAGATCCTCCCTGCTCCCGAACCCGGTAAGAGGGGTGAGGAGCAGGTGGAGAGAAAGAGAAAAGAAGAGAAACAAAAAGATTTAGGCTGTGCACTGCCCTTAGATGTAAGGGATTGCAGGGCATTTTGTTTTCTCTGACGTTGGTGCCGAAGCCGCTGAACGGCTGAGCTCCGACGCATTGAACTTCCCCAGGACTTTAAGGTATCTGGGGGAAGGTACTGGTAATTAATTAGTTGTTTTTTGAATCCGCCTTGTTGCCGTTGATCGTTTGGCCCGCGAGTGTTCGGCGCGCAGGTGTGCGGCGTGCGAGTGCTCGGCGCGTGGCGCGCGAGAGTTCGGCGCGCGGGTGTGCGGCGCGTGGGTGTGCAGCGCACGAGTGTTCGGCGCGTGGTTGTGCGGCGCGTGAGTGTTCGGCGCACGATTTCTTCACTAGCTTATGCGGGAGTTATGCAGCAGTCTTTTTAATTGTGTTTTTTTATTGTGTTTTTGACTTTAATTATTCTCTTTAGTTTGGGAAAATAATCCTTTTAAGGTACAGTCTTTTTAATTGTGTTTTTGACTTTTTATTATAGAATGCCGGCTAAGCCACGGTGTTTAGTTTGTGGCTCGCGGCGTGGAGAATTAATGGATTCGGGGGGGTGTAAGTCATGCACTTTGGAGCCCGATGGTGCAATCAAAGCACAAGGAAGTTCCTTGGGTGTTCAGGTTGGTTTAACAGGGGAACTTGGTAATTCTCTGCCACCTGCTTTAAGTCCTGTGCGGGCAGGGCCTGGGTCTTCTGCTGAGGTTGATGCTCTGGTGCTTCCATCTATGAGCACAGCAGATGTTCATTCTATTCCTCCTAATTTCTATTTGCTGATGTCTCAGGCCTTGGAGCTTCTGCAGCCTATGTTAGGGGTTTCTTCTTAAACTTCAAAGGGTATGAAGCGTACTGGGTCTGTTTGTCTACCCGAGGAGGACGCAGGGTTAGCAAAGATCAGTAAGCAGGCAGTAAATGATAGTCTTCTCGAGGAAGTGTTGGAAGGTGCGGACGATGTAGATCAGTCCTCTGAGATGGAATTCGAGGAAGGAGAGTTGCCAGAAGAACAACAAAGTAGAGTTGTTAGAGTATTTCGTAAAGAGGAGTTGCTTGCTTTGATTTCTGAGACTCTCGGGTCACTTAATATGCCTGTGGGGGATTCGGTAGCTGAAGAATCTTTGGAAGATCCACTTTTGCAGGCGGTGCGGAAGTCCCAGCGAGTTTTCCCAGTTCATAGAGTTTTTAAGTCTATGATTCAAGAGGAGTGGGACTATCCTGAGGCAGCTTTTCGAGGTTCTAGATTTTTAACTCGTCTTTACCCTCTTTCAGATCAAGATAAGGAGCTTTTTCGCTCTCCTAAAGTGGATGCTGCGGTTTCAGCTGTAACCAAGACGACTACGATTCCGGTTGAAGGAGCCGCTGCATTAAAGGATGTTCAGGACAGCGTAGTTACTCACCTGTAACAGGTGTTCTCCAGGAGCAGCAGGAATCAGTCCTCACATATGGGTGATGTCGGCGCCGACGGAGCCCTCGCGGAGCAATTTTCCCCAGCTTTCAAAGAAAGCCTTTGGGAATTGCAGCGCGCATGCGCGGTCCTCTTCCCGCCCAAGGGTGCCATCTTGCTCAGTCAGATGACATAGCTAAAAGACAGCAAAAAATTAGCAAAAAACGAAAGCATAAAACTGCAACTCCAAGGGGAGGAGGGAGGGTTGTGAGGACTGATTCCTGCTGCTCCTGGAGAACACCTGTTACAGGTGAGTAACTACGCTTTCTCCAGGACCAAGCAGGAAGTCAGTCCTCACATATGGGACTCCCAAGCTTAAGGCTACCGGAGACCCCAAGCACAAAAATGAGCTCCCTCTAGCTCAGCAGCACAGAAGGAAGGAATCTTCTCTGAATACGTCTCCAACCGGTAGCCCAACATCCGGGATGGAGGGTAGGAGTTGCCTATACCTCGAAGAGGTTACGGAGGACTGCCTGTCCGAAAGCACTGTCCCTGCGGGACTCCCTCTCTAGGCAGTAATGGGCTGCAAAAGTCTGGCTTGAAGACCAAGTAGCAGCCCGGCAGATGTCTGCCAATGGAACAGAGCGGAGATAAGCCACTGACGTAGCCTTCGCCCGAACACGATGAGCGGTGACTTTACCTTCCAGCACGAGGCCCGCAGCCTCGTAAGCCCAAGCGATGCAATCCGCAATCCAGATGGACAGAGTACGCTTGGAGACAGGGATCCCCAACTTGTTGGGGTCATAAGACACGAAGAGCTGAACAGCCTTTCGGTGCTCCCGCGTACGGTCAAGGTAGAAGTTCAGCGCCCTCCTACAGTCCAGGGTATGCAGGACCATTTCAGCTCGGCTGGAGTGTGGCCTGGGAAAGTAGGTTGGAAGTACCACCTCCTGGTTGATGTGAAAAGGGGAAACCACTTTGGGAAGAAATTTAGGGTGAGTCCGTAGAACTACCCGGTTCTTGTAGAACCTAGTGTAAGGAGGATCAGATACTAGGGCCTGTAGCTCACTAATGCATCTAGCAGAAGTGAGGGCCACCAAGAACAAGGTTTTCCAGGAAAGAAAACGAAGAGGGCAGGTAGCCATAGGCTCAAAAGGCGGACAGGTAAGCCGCTGTAAAACCACATTGAGATCCCAGTTCGGGGCTGGTGGGCGCAAAGGTGGTTTAAGGAGAAGGAGGCCTCTGAGAAAACGAGCCACCAGAGGGTGGCTGGAAAGAAGTCCACCCTCCACCGGCACGTGATGCGCAGAAATAGCACTGAGGTGGACCTTGACCGAGTTGGACTTGAGGCCAAGATTAGAAAGAGAAAGCAAGTACTGCAAAACCACTGATGCCGAACAGGAGAAGGGGTCTTGAGACTGCTGAGTACACCAGACGGAGAACCGACGCCACTTAAGAGCGTAGGACTTCCGGGTGGAAGGTCTCCTGGAGGCCAAGACGACCTCTTCCACATCTGGAGGCAGCTGGAGAGGAGCAAGGACTACCCTTTCAGCAGCCAGGCCATCAGATGAAGGGACCGGAGGTTGGGGTGCAGGAGCGTCCCCTGATCCTGCGACAGGAGGTCGGGCTGAAATCCCAGTGGAAGAGGAGTGTCTACCGCTAGCTGCATCAGAAGCGGGAACCAAGGTTGCCTCGGCCACCGGGGAGCCACTAGGATCATCGATGCCTTGTCTCTGAGAACTTTGAAGAGCGTCCGAGACAGAGGCATGGGTGGAAAGGCATACAAGAGGCCTGTGGACCATGGAATCAGAAAGGCATCCGCCGCCACCCGGAGATGATGCGGCTGTCGAGAGCAGAATCTGGGAAGCTGCCGGTTCAGAGGACTGGCGAACAGATCCAGGGTGGGGAGGCCCCACCGTAGAAAGATCCGCTGAACCACAAGCGGATCCAACCTCCACTCGTGTGGCTGGAGGACCCTGCTCAGTTTGTCTGCCAGGTAGTTCTCTTGACCCGGGAGACAGACAGCTTTGAGGACGATGTTGCGGTGGACGGCCCAAGAGCAGAGCCTCTGTGCTTCCTGACAGAGAAGGAAGGAGCCGGTTCCGCCTTGCTTGTTCACATAGAACATGGCAACCTGATTGTCTGTCTGGACAAGTACTGCTTGGTGAGAAATCAGGTGAGAGAAGGCTTTGAGCGCTAGGCGGATGGCTCTGAGCTCCAGGAAGTTAATCTGCTGAGCGGACTCCCAAGGAGTCCAGAGCCCCTGAGTACAAGTCCCTTGGCAATGTGCTCCCCAGCCCTGGAGAGAAGCATCGGTTGTCAGGACCTGAGAATGCGCAGGAGTTTGAAAGGTCACTCCGAGCAGTAGGTTCGGCAGGTGAAGCCACCATCGCAGAGAGGAGACTAGCTGGTCGAAGATCCGTACGGAGTCCGCTAGGCTCCCAGTGGCCTGATGCCATTGATTGCGAAGGCACCATTGAGCAGGCCGCATGTTCAGGCGGGCATAGGGGGTTACATGGACCGTGGAAGCCATATGGCCGAGCAGTCTCAGAAATCGCCTGGCCGAGACCAGGGAATTGCTGTGAAAGCGGCTGGCGAGATCCATGAGCCTTTGGGCCCTGTCTAGAGGCAGGAAGGCCCGCGCTTGAAGAGTGTCCAACCGGGCACCGATGAATTCTAGATCTTGAGAGGGGAGCAAAGTGGACTTTGCGAAGTTTATGACAAAACCCAAGTGCTGGAGCAGAGCTACTGTG
The DNA here is from genome assembly GCA_033557465.1 of Ichthyophis bannanicus. Classification (NCBI taxonomy): domain Eukaryota; kingdom Metazoa; phylum Chordata; class Amphibia; order Gymnophiona; family Ichthyophiidae; genus Ichthyophis; species Ichthyophis bannanicus. The sequence continues at coordinate 83,775,512 of CM066047.1, forward strand.
CGATGAGTAGCCTGAGTGGCTTCTTGGGCAGACTGGGCCCTGATGAGCCAGTCGTCCAGGTATGGGAACACAAAGAGACCCTGAAGCCTCAGATAGGCCGCCACCACTGCTAGGCATTTGGTGAACACTCTGGGGGCGGAGGAGAGGCCGAAAGGCAGTACTCTGTACTGGTAATGGCGTCCGTCCACCACAAACCTTAGGTATTGTCTGTGGTCTGGATGAATAAGGATATGAGTATACGCATCCTTCAGATCTAAGGAGCATAGCCAGTCTCCCTGCTGGAGGTAGGGCAGCAGGATTCCAAGGGTAAGCATTTTGAACTTTTCCTTTGCAAGGAACTTGTTGAGGTTTCGCAAGTCCAGGATGGGTCGGAGGCCTCCTGTTCTTTTTGGAACCAGGAAGTACCTGGAGTAAAACCCCTGACCCTTCAGGTGGTGGGGCACCGGTTCCACGGCTCGGTCCCGAACAAGACTTGCTAACTCCTGAAGGAGTAAATCCCTGTGCAGAGGGAGTCTGGAAGGCTCCCCTGGAAAGTAGGAGGGAGGCACCTGGTGAAAATGAAGAAGATAGCCCTTTTGAACTATCTGAAGCACCCAGGTATCTGTGGTGATGTTGGACCACCTGTGGGCAAAGTGGACCAGCCGGCCTCCTGTGCTGAGAGAATCCAGCTGAGGGGGAGAGGCTATGCTGAGAGAGTCAAAAACCCCCACCCTGCTGAGCAGGGGCCGGTGGTGCAGGCTTGGGGGCTTGCTGCCTACGGGACCCATTACCTCGTCCCTTGGCCTGCTTTCCCTGCGGGGGAGCTGGGGAGGCCTGATACTGAGGGTAGTATTTATAGGCAGCCGCCTTCCTCGGGTAAAAGGGCTTTTTCCCCGAGGCCTTCTTCTTTTGAGAAGGGGCAGAGGTTTTCCTCGAGAGACGAGTTCTGGTGAGAGTCTCTGTCTCAATTTGTGCAGCCTTTTCATCCATGGGCTTGCCAAAGAGGTTGTCACCTCGGCAGGGGACATCGACCAACTTGTCCTGCACCCAGGGCTCGAGATCGGACGACTGGAGCCAAGCCTGGCGGCGTCCACCGATACCGGTAGCGGCTACTCGAGCCGAAGCCTCAAAACCATCATAGGCTGCTCGAGAAATAAACTTGGAGCACTCCCGATTGGAACCTCTGCAAAGGTTCATCGGAGAGACCAGCAGAGAACCCGGCTATTTCTTTAGCCAGGTCTCGGAGATACATGCCCATGTAGAGCTGGTACGTCTGGACTCGACAAGCAAGCATAGAGCCCTGAAAACACTTCCTACCGAGGGCATCCAGGCTTCCCTACCAGGGGGCACCGAGGAGTGCATCTTCTGACTCTTCAGTCTATGCATGGCCGATTCCACCACCATGGAATGGTGCGGTAGTTGTGCCTTTTGGAACCCGGGGCTCTTGCGGACTCGATAAATGGAATCGACCCGCTTGCTCAATACCGGCGACGACGCCGGGCTCTCCCACATGCGGAAGAGAAGCCGTTCCAGCATGGGAGGAACCGGTACAATAAAGGCCTCCTTCGGGGGAGAGTCATATTGGAGGGCAGCGAGTTCTTCGACTCGAGGCTCCTCCTCGGGATCCGCAGGGAAGGCCAAGGCTTTGGCCATATCCCTCACGAAGTCCGAGAACCGGGTATCCTCCGGGGGGCACCGTCTCCGAGGTTCGGACTCGGGGGAGTCCGATGGGACACACCGAGTCCGAAAGGAACCAGGTGACTCTTCGTCCTCAGATTCCCAGGCCGACTCCTCGGAGGAGGAGTCGACCGGCTCCGGTCGGACGGGCACTGAAGCCATCCGCCCCGACGCCGAGGGAGTCGGCGTCGACGACCTCAGTCCCGAATGGGAGGCCGAAGGAGACCGCGACCGAGGATCGACTCGAGCCCTCATAGACTCGAGGATCGGCTCGGTCTCCGGGGTCGACTTGGAGGTCGACGTCCCGGCGGTCAGGGCAGAAGCGCCAGCGAGGCCAGCGATCAATGCCCGCTGCTGGTCCATGAAGGCAGCCAAGCTGACCTCCAAGGCCGTCAACCTGAGTCCGAGCTCAGGAGACCCAGCAGCCCCCGAATCGGGCCCCGACGGCGTCGGGCCCGACGTCGGGTCCTTCGGAGGAGAGTCTACGAGGACAACAGTACTCACGTGAGCGGGCAAGTCCCCCTCGAGTCGAGGATGTTTCGACGGCCTCTCCGACTCCAAGGACCCGGGACGGGAATCGGGGCTATGCGACCTGGCCCTCGAGGAACCAGGAGCGTCCACCGAACCCGCCCTCGCGGGTTTCTTCTTCCGATGATGATCCCGGGTAGGAGACCCCCTTTCAGAGGAACTTCGACGATGCTCAGGACCAGAGTCCCGAGACGTCGAAGCCTCTGACGAGGTCCGAGCCCAGCCGGAGTCAGAGAAGATACGCTCCTGCTGGTGCTGCCGACTCCTCAAAGCTTTTGAGGACATCTTGCCGCATGGCCCGCAGATCATGGCGTTATGATCCGGGCCTAGGCAGCGGAGGCAGAAGTCGTGAGTGTCTGTAAGAGACATGAGTTTCTTACAGAGGTCACACTTTTTGAAGCCACTGGCCGCCATAGGGGGAAAAAGGGCCCCTGCGAGGTCGAATGACCGGGCAGCCAGGGAAAAGAAAAAAGTTCGAAGTCTGTCACGAAGGACAAGAAAAACCGAAAAAGAACGGACGGACTCGTAACCGGCGTCGCGAGTCCGGGCGGGAAAAGAACCGGCGTCGAACCGAAGAAAAATAAAGAAAATAGAGAAAAATCAACTTTTCTGCGGGGGATTCACAGGCAACGTCTGTAGGGCTCCGCGGAAAAAAGAAGACTGAGCAAGATGGCACCCTTGGGCGGGAAGAGGACCGCGCATGCGCGCTGCAATTCCCAAAGGCTTTCTTTGAAAGCTGGGGAAAATTGCTCCGCGAGGGCTCCGTCGGCGCCGACGTCACCCATATGTGAGGACTGACTTCCTGCTTGGTCCTGGAGAAAGAAAATTAGACACTTTGCTTAAGCAGGTGTTTGATGTTAGCGCCCTTTCCTTGCAAGCCTTGATTGCGGGGGCATGGGTCGCAAGAGGATGTTTGCGATGGTCGCAAAAGTTGCAGGTAGATCAGGTAAACGAGCAGTTAGAGGAGGTAACTCGGTTGGAATCGGGTGCTGCTTATTTATCGGACATCCATTATGATCTTATCAGAGCTCTGGCTAAGAGTACGGCCTCGGTTGTAGCCAATGTTCCCTCTAATTTTCTGTAGGCTGTGTGCGCATAAAATATCAGCTGTGTGCAGCTTTTGAAGGAAGGTTAAATTTTTGTGCGCCACATAATGACACTCGGAGTTATATACTTTAAAATTTGACTACATGTCAGAATACAGTATGTACACCACATTGATTTTAATCAAATTAAATGAAAATAGACGATTACTAAATGAAGCGGGAAATTTCTAGTAATTACAATCATAACTTTTAAATTTTAAGACGTCTGTGTTGTTTTCTATCAGAATCAGAGCCGTAATTTTTGTGCGCTCTGTTGTAAACTACGTGCGCTCGCTCGGTGAGGTGTGTGTGCGCGCACACACGCGCACAGCTTAGAGGGAACAGTGGTTGTAGCGGTTCGAAGATACCTTTAGTTGCGTAACTGGTCAGCGGACGGTTCTTCTAAGGCTCGCCTTAGTAAGTTACCTTTTAGGGGCAAGCTTTTGTTTGGTGAAGATTTGGAAAAGTTGGTTAAAGAACTAGGGGAGTCCAAAGGTGGTCGTCTGCCAGAGGATAAGCCGAGGCAGAGTCGAGGTGCTGGAGGCTCACGAGGAAATTCTAGAGAGTTTCGTAGATTTCGGACGCCTCGTTTTAGCCAGCCCCAACGGGGAAGGTTCTCAGTACAGGGTCAAGGATTTCGGAGTTTCCGGGGAGCTGAAAGGGGATTTTCTCAGTTTCAGGCCACAAATCTTAAGAAATCCCAATGAGATGAGACAGGCTCAGGCAGGGTTTATTCCCGTGGGAGGAAGGTTGAGGGATTTTTACCCTGCCTGGGTCAAGATTACCACAGATCAGTGGGTTTTAGAAATCATTCGAGAAGGTTATGCTCTAGAGCTCCTTCGGCCCGTGTCAGACTCCTTTGTTCAATCTCCTTGCTGCACTCCACAAAGAGTGAACGCAGTCGCAGACATGCTGCAGCGTTTACTGCAGCTTCAGGCGGTAATTCCCGTTCCTGTGGAGCAGTGCGGTCTCGGTCGGTACCCCATCTATTTCGTAGTGCCAAAGAAAGAGGGCACTTTTCGGCCGATTCTAGATTTAAAAAGGGTAAATCGTTGTCTTCGGATTACCCATTTCAGAATGGAGTCGCTACGCTCTGTCATCGCGGCTGTGAAGGCAAACAAATTCTTAACCTCATTAGATCTGACAGAGGCATATTTACATATCCCCGTGCGGAAAGATCATCAACGATTTCTGAGATTCGCTCTGCCCATGGGGCATTTTCAATTTTAGGCGATGCCCTTCAGATTGGCTACAGCTCCGCGAATGTTTACCAAGGTTATGGTAGTGGTAGCAGCTGCACTACGCAAGGAAGGGGTACGAGTGCATCCTTATCTAGACGACTGGCTGATTCGAGCAAAGTCAAGGCAGGAGAGTCTAATAGCCACCGCGCAGGTAGTACAGTTGATGGAGAGTCTTGGTTGGGTGGTCAATTTTGCAAAGAGCAAGTTGGAACCAACACAGTCTCTAGAATATTTAGGAGCACGTTTCGAAACAGCGAAAGCTGCAGTTTTTCTCCCAAGTCACAGAGTTCAAGGATTGAGGGAGATGGTCAGTCGGTTTCTAGCAAAACAGGCGCCGACAGCATGGCATTATCTACTGTGATAAGGAAGCTTATCATAGCTCAGGTAGGAGCTATAGAAAAGATGATGTGACTCTGAACAAGCAACCTGTCAGTTCTGGTAGAAGCAAGAAAACAGAGTTTTCACATAAAAGACTACCAGTCCCAGAATGCACCAGGTTTCCAGCAGCCATGAGAGGGGCTGAAGTGAGAGAATGTGTGTGCAATCAAGAGAGCTATGAGGTAATCCCTAAGCACTCATCTCAAAGGGCAGGGCCTGATTCAACACAGCTGCGCTGTGTTAGGGAGCAGCACACATTAGAACAGGATAAGAATAGAGCTTATTCTTCAGATAACAGCTACAGAGGGAGGAAGAGATACAGAGACAGCAACGGCTACAAGCACCAGTATCACCTGGAGAAACAGAAGCCAAGCCAAGCAGATAGAGAGAGAAGGAAACTCTCTGGAAGGAAGAGAAGAAAGGCCATTGGAAGGTCTGGGAGATTCCAAGGCAGTACTCATACTGGGAGGTATTCCAAAAGCCAGCAGAGTCCATTGGACTGGATTCAGCCAGAGGAATGGAGTGGCAGAGATAGGAATCACCAGTGGCTACCTGGAAGAGAGAAGACTGCATGTGGAAGGGACTTTCAGACCAAGGCCAGAAGGTATGTGAGAGAAGATCCAGCGTCCAGGGATCAAGATTGGAAGGCTGGACATCAGAATTGGATTACATATTGGCCAGGCTATACAGAGAGGAATAATGATAGCAGGAGAGGCTCAGGTATGAACACTGATCCAGACCCTATCTATAATAGAGAATGGCAGCAAGGGAATAAGCATTCTCATGATAGTGCCTTAATGAAAGACTCATCTGTGCCAATGTATGATATTGACCCTATGATTGTTGATGCAGGGGGAAATACAGCAGATGAAACTATTTACATGGACTGTTCTTTATCTAAATGCTATTGCTAGTTTTCTATGAGCAAACACATCAGCCATCACAAAGAAACCTAACTTTGTTCTTTATTTCCACTGCAAACAGCTCTTAAACATTTCCTCTTTATCAAACACCTTACCTACAGCCCTGAACCCCAGCCACTCTCATATAGTTCATCCCCAAAAATGTAAAACACCAAACAGGAGCCTTCTCCATTGAACTTCTTATGTATATAGTTCACCTTTGTTCTCCAAGTTCCTTTATATAGTTGATACTTGTTCTCCAAATCCCACTCCCTGTTCAATGTAATGACCAGACATATGCATTTTGTCAGATGTTTTTTGTTACATGTAAACCGCGCTGATTGCAAATAGTGCGGTATATAAGAATTGTAAAATAAATAAATAAATAAATAAATAAATAAATAAATAAAGCAGGATTCGGGCTCACACAGTAGCAGCCAGCCAGCTAAAGGCTTTCAGCTGGTCCATTGATAGTAATTAGGGCTGCACCTGATTGTGTGTGTGAGCAAGGGAGAATCACTGCTGAGATCGGCGTGGAAAATAAGCAGAAGTTAACCTAACCAGCAAAGTTTATTCTTTACTTTGTGCCTTTGTATTTGGTAATTACTTGCTAAGAAAACATTAGCTAATTGCCTGACAAGCTGAAGGTTGTTTTTCTGGTTTACTTTGTGACTTTTTGTTATCCATTTTAAACACTGCAAGCAAGTAACCTCATTTATAGTGCTATCAAGCATACATGTGCTGGGTGAATTAAAACCCCATCAATAAAAGAAGTATTTTATTGATCTTACCACTTGGTTTCACAACTCAAATTATTGTCATCAGCTGTGTTTGGGAGTGAATGAACTACAATACCCACAATACCTTGCAAGAATCATATGAATATATGCATCGTCAAGATTGTGTAAGTTCTCACCCTAGGCAGCCGTCTGACACTACAATTACTGGGTACAATGGCGGCCACGATCGAAGTGGTACCGTGGGCCAGAGCTCATATGCGAGCATTGCAGGGGGCTCTTCTGCAAAGACAGTCTCACCAGAAAGATGCGTTGACTCGGCGCCTAATTTGTCCTCCAGAGGTTCGTCAGGATCTTCTCTGGTGGTTAGCGGAGGAGCATCTGGAGGCGGGTATGCCTCTAGAGCCTCCATTCTGGATTTTGCTAACGACGGATGCAAGCCTCACAGGTTGGGGGGCTCATCTCCAAGGCAGGTTTGTCCAAGGTCTCTGGTCACCAGAGGAACAAACTTGGTCCATCAACCGTCTAGAGATGAGAGCTGTGAGTTTGGCGTTGCGGGAATTTCAGAGTTATCTGAATCATGCAGCAGTAAGGGTGTTCTCCGACAATGCGACAACAGTCGCCTACATCGCCAAGGAGGAACCGGCAGTCTGGCTCTGCAAACGGAGGCGAGTCAGCTTTTGAAGTGGGCAGAGCGCAATCTGTTAGCTCTTTCCGCTCAGCATGTCGCAGGAGTGGAAAATGTGGAAGCGGATTTTCTAAGTCATCGCAGAGTAGACCCAGGAGAGTGGCAGCTTCACCCGGAAGTGTTTGCATTGGAGCAACGATGGGGGATTCCCCTAATGGACCCGATGGCAACTTTCGAGTCGGCGCAGGTGTCACGTTTTTTCAGCCGAAGACGGGAGCGAATGTCCGAAGGCCTCGATGCCTTAGCACAGATATGGCCGGAAGATCGTCTCCTTTACGTGTTTTCTCCGTGGACTCTGAGTGTACTTCAACGGGTGGAGCGACATCGAGGTCGGGTGTTGCTAATAGCGCCCGATTGGCCTCGAAGACCTTGGTATGTGGACCTAGTGCGTCTGCTAGTGGACATGCCATGGAGGATTCCATTTCGAGAGGATCTTTTACAGCAAGGTCCATTACGCATGCCCCAGGTGGCTCGATTCTCGCTTACGGCTTGGCTCTTGAAAGGGCTAGGATGACTGCCAAGGGTTATTCGTCGGCGGTCATCTCTACTTTGCTGAAGGCACGAAGACGTTCAACCTCCCTGGCGTACATACGAGTGTGGAGAATTTTTGAGGCATGGTGTGCCGAACGGAATCTTAGGCCATTAGGGGCCTCTGTGCCGCAGATTCTTTCTTTTTTACAAGATGGTGTGGAAAGGGGTCTAGTGGCTAGTTCTTTGAGAGTGCAACTGGCAGCTATCTCATGTTATCGTGGTAGGATTCAGGGTCAGCTTTTAGGTTCTCACGTAGACATTCGTAGATTTTTAAGAGCCGTATTGCTTATGCGGCCTCCTAAACGTAATTTAATGCCTTTATGGGATTTAAATTTGGTTTTAGAGTCTCTAATGGGTCCACCTTTTGAGCCATTCGGAGTTTCGTCATTGAAGGATTTAACGTTGAAAACGTTTTTTCTTGTGGCAATCTGTTCTGCTAGAAGAATTTCGGAGTTGCAGGCTTTATCTTGTAAAGAGCCATATTTATCATTTTTTAATCACAAGGTTGTATTACGTACAGTGCCAGCATTCTTACCGAAAGTGGTTTCAGTGTTTCATGTCAATCAGGTGGTCTCACTGCCTGTATTTTCAAAGAGCCAGAAAGATAAGTCAGGTCGTGGATTGCATCTTTTGGATGTTCGTAGAGTGTTGAAGTGGTATCTCTGCAGAACCGCTACTTTCAGGAAATCCGATAGATTGTTTGTGTTCTTTGGAGGTCCTCGTAAAGGAGAAGCGGCGGCAAAGTCTTCTATTTCTAGATGGCTAAAAGAAGCGATAGCATCGGCATACCTTCTTAAAGGAAAGGCGGTTCCGGTGGGTCTTCGAGCCCACTCAACCAGAGCGCATGCAGCGTCTTGGGCGGAGGTTAGTTTAGTTCCAGTAGGAGATATTTGTAGAGCAGCTACATGGTCATCTTTACATTCGTTTGCTAAGCACTATCGGTTAGATGTGCAGGAAGCAGAAGATGGGCGTTTTGGTTCAGCGGTTCTTCAGGCTGGCCTTGCGGGTCCCCCTCCCATTAAGATTAACTGCTCTGTTACATCCTCTAAGGTTCCGGGACTGGACTAGAGGGACGCAAAGGAAGACGAAATTAGACTTACCTGCTAATTGTTGTTCCTTAAGGAACTCTAGTCCAGTCCCGGATCCCTCCCAGTGTATTTCAAGGGGGTTTTTCATCAGCCTGAGTTTTGTTTTTTATTAAGTTGTTAGGAATTTAATTTTAAAGCTTTTAAAATTTTGCAAACATTTACATATAGTTCAATGTTTCAGGATATTTTGTGGCAGCAGTGCTTTGTAAGCATGCAAAAAAAAAAATGTTTTATATATTTACAGTTTGTTGTTTAAAGGTATTTTTTGCCTATTAATATATTTTATCATCTACTTATTTGTTGCTCTGCTGAGTCTGCTTTGTCAATAGGTACTGTTGAAAGGGGGTGGCATCAGAAAAAGATGACATCATTCAGTCTCCAAGGTTGCTGGAAGGCATTCTAAACTCTAAGGTTCCGGGACTGGACTAGAGTTCCTTAAGGAACAACAATTAGCAGGTAAGTCTAATTTCGTCTTCCTAGGTATCTACTCTATTGCAGACTTTGGAATCATCCACAAACAAGCAAACCTTACCCAATAGTCTTTCTGCAAAAAGACATCAGTCTCTCCCTACCATGAGACACACTCGCCTAGGAAGGAGTGAAAGAAAAACAGGCCTGCACGCAGTATTGCGAAAAAAGGCCATGCTATCTGCACAAGCGCTTCCAGAATATGTAAAAATAAAACCTGTTAGAGAAAATGACTGTCGTTCATGCCTAAATATCTTCGCCTGCAAAATAGCAGCTCATCTCATTTCCCAGACCCTAAGACCTCGTATGATAGCCAACTGTGGGGATATGGCCCTTTTGGCCATGTGCACATTTTCACCAGGCTTATATTTGGCAGTTTAAGAACATAAAAACATAAGAAATGCCATACTAGGTCAGACAAAGGTCCCTCAAAGCTCAGTATCCTATTTCCAACAGTGGCCAATTCAAACCTAGCAGTTTCCCAAAAAGACACACAAGTTCCATAAAACTTGTATTGGGGCAAACAGTGGATTACCTGGGTCCTCTTTAATAATGGTTTAAGGACTTTTCCTCCAGGGACTTGTCCAAACATTTTTTAAAAAATAATCTAACAATAAATTATACCAAAACAGAGGTTTTATATATCACAAGAACCCAAAACTTCACCCCTCCTAAGAAACTCCACCTTCAACATGCTGATCTGGAGATGAAAAACTAACTGAAATACCTGGGAGTAACCCTAGATCACGCTCTCAGCATGAATACCCACATTAAACTTATAACAAAGACAATATTCTATAAACTAAGTATGATCCAACAATTGAGGCCCTTGCTTTCTAGTCAGGACTTTAGATCAGTACTTCAAGCTATGATCACCCCACACTGATTTTTGCAATAGCATACTTCAAGGTCTACCAAAACAGACCCTTAATCATCTCCAGGTGGCTCAAAATGTTGCTGCCCGTATTATCTACAAAACCCCATCCTTGAATCACATTACCCCTATCCTATATAACCTACATTGGCTACCAGTCTTAAGTTGCATTAAATATAAATCTCTCATAATCACATTTAAGCTTCTGAGAAACATTGCTCCATCCTACCTCACAACTCTAATTAACATTCCTCCCGATGACAGATCTAGAAGAGGATGTACCCAAAATAACATAATAGTACCAGCTGGAAATCAGGAAAACTAACCGATCTACCAGTGATAGAGCATTCTCTTACGTTGCCCCTATTCTCTGGAACTCACTCCCTCAAAAACTAAAGGCCATCAATGACTTACAAATATTATGTAAGAAAATTAACACCTATTCTCTGAACATTTTGGCAACTTAGCAAACTAGCACAAGATATAGGTTTGTTGGGGATACTTATACTAATACAACTACACCTTATATGTTAAATGGACTTTGTTCACCTCAAGAATAATTAATCTCAGGTCCTTAACACATGTATTCCTGATGAGGATAACCAGCCGGAACTGAATGTGATTATGGGCACCCTCTCCATTTAACAGGTTTAAGAGCCTATAAAGCTAAGATTATCCCTGGGATGGGTGGGAGTTGTGGTGGTTGGGACAGAAATAAGTCCTAAAAGCTGGCTTGCTACACAGTGCCCTGACCTGTGCTTTTAAGGTTAAGTCTTACCAATTTCCTAGGTGATTCACACAGTCCTTGGTTTGATAGAAGGGGCATTTCAAATTGCCCTTTGATTTGTCACTTGCCTTTAACACCTGTTTAAGACAACTTCACAGATTTTTTGCCTCCTAACTAGAAGGCCTCTTTGTAAAGGTCACAAGAAACAAGTTGAGTTCTTTGTACTTTGAGACTATTTATTCTACTTGAATTTTAAGCTTTACTCTGATTTAAATAAAAAAGCTCTCTAGAAACAAAGTTATTCCATGCTAAGCTAGACTCTGATTTATATTTAAATGAAAAGTTCTCTGATGGTACTAAGACCTGACTGACTCAGCAAACACACTGAATTCTAAAATACACAGATTTATCTGTTTTAATTCAAAGGTTACCCTTTTTTCCAAAAAATCAGAGTATATTCCAGAAGATAAATACTTACAAGTGCAAATCTAATTCCAGTTGTAGTAGTCTCTCTGAATAGTCCTTCAAGACTCAAGCTTGAGCCATTGTACACATCCCGTTCTGCGCTTGTGCTTCTTACCTGTCTGGGTTTTTGGGTTGGTTGGTTGTTTGGTTTTTTTTAGTCCAGGCAGCCCTGAGCGCAATGTCCCCAACCTGGGGGAATTTGCTGCCATTAGTTGAGATCATTAAAATCCCCTCGCAAACTGTGTACCTAAAACTGCAGAGCACTGACAAATGTTAAGAAACCTAAGTGAAACCAAGAAAGAAATGGCAAAGGTACCTGCCAAAATTCCTTCAAGCAGACAACTGCGACTCTCCCTGAGGAGAACTGATCCAGCCCTCTACAACCCTATCCTACTGTTTTGTTTTGTTTTTTGAACCCTTGGAAACAAAGGTATCTGAACGCCTAGAAAAAAAAGCTGACGGCTCTGCCTGCCAATACACACCAACACCATTGCTACCGCTGACAGGTCCCAAGCTACTAGTAGAAAAAATACACCAATAAAATAAAGAAATAATCAAATGGGTCGGCAACCCTGCAGACGAGAATGCTGTGGTAAAAAAGAGATCCGATAGCTTGCCCTCTCTGAAAGCAGCATATGCTCCAAACCCCACCAGGAGAAGAAGTGCTTGCATATTAACCTCCTCTCCAGCAAACAGGATATCAGCACATCACCCCACTGTGCTACTATCCTTTATACTTGTTCTGGGGTGGTTTTTTTTTTTTTTTAAACCTTTTTCCAGACCCTTTCAAACTTTTGCTTTAATTTATTTACTTTTTTGGGGCAAATGTTTATCAAAAGTGTTATTGTTATCAACACTTTTGCTTGCTGGCCTCTTCTCCATAATAAAAGAGTAAGATGCAAAGACATTGCCTCAGTGACCTTACAATACCAGCCTCACCAATGAAAGAGGGAGAGAGGAGCCACTCTGGGACCACACGACCTGCTGAAACAGTCCCCGATTTGGAGAGATTACCAAACAAGCAAGTGGGGGGAGGAACCTGGCACCACCAGGTTCTGCACCCCGAGGCCTGCTGACATCTACAGTGGACAATTGCCCCTTCATTATTATGCTTTCAAACAAGATTGCACAGGATTATACCACTGCAGACCTGCCCTTTCTAATGCATAGCCTACAAACACCTCCTGAGTGCAAACTACAGCCAGAGGGAGCCAGGAACAAGCAGAAGCACGTGGTAAAGGATTTGATGGCACGAAAGGGAGAGAGAGAGGAAAATGCCTGCACAGCCTCCAAAATGGGCCCTCCCCCCCCCCCGAGATGCTGGTAAAGCTGCCGAGGAAAGACTGAGCACACATTAGCTTCAGTTTAAACCTTCTTTCTGCTCTAAAAGAGCCAGAAGCACCAAATGAATTCAGCATACGAAAAAGAAGGAAAGCCAGCTAATTTTACCTCTAGAGCACTGGGCTGTCCGGCTGGGGGGAAAAGGGACCTGGACCACCAGGTGTTTGACCCCTGGACAGTATCTGACCCACCAAAGGGTCCAGATCCCATGTAGGCCACATTTGCCACCTGCCAACCCCCACAAATAAATAGTGCTTTCAGAATCGTGCACAGCCACAAACAGGAAGGCTTGTCAGCCTGAGGCTCTTTTTGGATCCAACTTGTCTTCAAAGTCCCTTTCTTTTTTTTAAGTTTTAGTCAGTGAATAAAAGGCCCAAAATTCTTTCAGTGGAGTCCAGGCACGGGAAGCTTCTTTCCAGCTACTAGGGACTGAGATATCAATTTCTGGAGCCTAAGGAGAGAGCTCTTCTACTGTGACATCAGAAATATGACATGCTCAGTCCCCAGCTTCTGGTGGAGGGAGATAACCCACATGTACTGGGACTGGAGGGACGATAAGGAAATTGAGCCTCCATTCTGAGACTATCAGCCGCCGAAAAGGAGGACATAAATGAGCCAGGCCCTTTAGAAAATGCACTACATCGGGATGCATTCCCATTGAAAAACTCTCCAAATGAGTTCGAAACATGCAAGAGCTGCCACCTGAAATTTCAAAGATAAGGCCAGGTCAGGCCCTTCCTCAAACCCTCCTGCAAAAACAACTAGATAGAGAGGCTCTAAAGAGGGACAAACCCCACTCAGCACACCAAGCTTTGAAACTATCCATAGTCTTCCATAAGTTAAAGGAAGATATCTTATGGGCTTGCAAAAGCATGACAATTTCTTCCTCCGTATAACCTGTGCACCTTAGATACAACCTCTCAAGGGCCAGGTCATAAGACAAAAGAGAAACGGGTCTTCCATGAAAAATGGACCCTGTGCAAAAAGAAATTTGCCCTGTAAAAGTCTCTGCCACTCTGGCCTGCAGATGCACCAAGTCTTTGTACCATGGGGAGTGGTCAATTTGGACTGAACAGAAAGACTAGACCATGATGTGTCACAATCCTGTGCAACAGATCACCCAACAGAGGCTGGTGCAGGGGAGGGGGGTGACAAGGCAGGTAGAACATTCCCAAGTGGGGCCACATCTGAATCAGATCATCATTTTACTCCAAACCCCAGTCTTTGCAGCGACTGAAAAAACAAACAAACATGGCACCTGAGCATTCTGTTGTGACACTTCGAGGTCCATCACTGGAACCTTCCACTGATTGGAGGAGATGAGGTGAAAAGCCTGCTTTGGAAAACATATACTTCCCTAGATCCAGGGAGTTACCTCCTCAAGGAGTCTGCCTGCATATCCTCCTTGCCCAAAATGTGAGTCACCATCAAGGACAGAAGATTCCTCTCTGCCCAACGCATCAAGAGAGAGAACATAAGAACATAAGATATGCCATATTGGGTCAGACCAAGGTCCATCAAGCCCGGTATCCTGTTTCCAACAGTGGCCAATCTAGGTCACAAGTAGTAGTTTCCCTAAAAGACACAGGTTCCACAATGCTTGTACTGGGGCAAGCAGTGGATATCCTGGGTCCCCTTTAATAATGGTATATGGACCTTTCCTCCGGGAACTTGTCCAAACCTTTTTAAATCCGGTGTTTCCAATACCAGCATCGCACTCCTCATTTTCCCCTGTCGAGTGACATACACCACTGCCTCAATAAATCCTGACTGCTCTGCCCCTTGCTAAGGGCAAAAAGGTCATGAGCACCTTCTGAATGGCTTGTATTTCTAGATCCTGTAGTTGATTGACCAAGTGGCCTCCGTCGCCAACCGGAAAACCTGAGCCATCTGTTCCAAGCACAGCGCCTCTCCAACCAAAGAGACTCACTTCTGCAGTAATCACCAGCCAGTTGGGAGCTTCCAATTTCACTCTCCTCAATAAGTGTCAAGGGGGCAACCACCAATCCATACTGGACTTGGCCTCCCTCATTCAAGGCAGCTGCTCCCTGGCATTGTGAGAGTGTTCCTGCCATCTGGTTAGCAACACTCTGAAGAGGCCACAAAAGTATGCTTGAGCCCATGGCACCAATCTATAGTCACTACCACGGAACCTAGAACTTACTACTACTACTTATCATTTGTATAGCATTACAAAGCATATACAGTGCTATATAGAGACATGTAAGACAGTCCCTACTCATAAGAGTTTACAGTCTAGTCAAGACAGACAACACAATACGTGGGGACTAGGCTATATCTACAGAAACATATAAGAGGTGAACAGGAGACTAGCGGATTAGGATCCAAAAGCAATTTGCACATAATCCCAGGTCAGAGGGGCCGTCATGCCTGCCAGTGCTCAGAACGGACTTTGCAACCTTAGCATCCTCTGCTTGGTTATGTTTTATAGTTTATTGAACTTGCTATACCATAATCGATTCAATAAAAGTGGTTTACATTAAAACAGAACAAGAAAAAGAAGAGGAACTCCATAATCTTTACAGAAAAGGAGGAAAGAAGGCAGACCACAGAAAGAGGGGTTAGGGGAGAAGTGGATAGGCAGGGCCAATGTAGACCAGAGCCCTAACCAGGGATCTCATAGGCTAGTTCGAAGAAATGTGTTTTCAGAGAGTATTTAAATCAATTAAAAGATAGGCTCCAGGCAAAGATGGGGGGAGGGAGGGACTGTTCCAGAGTGTGAGGGCTATAAAAAAGAAAGCTGTGCGGCAGGTGGATTCATATTTGGCTTTTGATGAAGGGGGAATGTGAGAATGGTTGCCATGAAGGGAGCAAAGGGATTGGGTGGAGGCATGTAATGTGATAAGTGATGAGAGGTAATCTGGGGCTTCTTCATGGAAGGCCTTGTGGGTTAGGATCAGATTCTTATAATACATGCATGACGTTTTTGGAAGCCAGTGGTGGAAAACAAGTAATGGAGTAACATGGTCGAATCTGTGAGCATGGGGGAGTATACATACAGAGGTATTTTGGATAGATTGTAGGCATTCTGGTGAAGAGCTGCTGTCACCACCACCATGACCTTTGAGAAGGTTTGGGGAGCCATGGCAAGGACAAAGGGAGACACTGTCAACTGGAAGCAGGAAGAAAGAACCCGAAACCATAACAATCCCTGATGAGGCCGCCAAAAGGCATATGCAAGTTAGCCTCCTTGAGATCCAATGCTGTGAGAAATTTCCCTCTGTGAACCACCAAAATAATGGAGTGCAGAGTCTCCATGAGGAAATGGGGAACTTGGAGAGTGGCGTTTACCCCTTTCAAGTCCAGAATGGGACGAAAAGTGACATCCTTCTTTGGTGTGACAAAATAAATAGAATACTATTCCTTCGCCCTTTTGTGACGAGGAAATAGTACCACAGCCCCCCAAGGACTCTAGTCTTTCCAACATGAAAAATAACTGTCTTTTTGGCTAGCATATGAAAAGGAAGAATCACTGAAGTACCTGTGGCTTGGTGAGGAACCTGGACTCCTCCAGGTATTGCTCAGCAAGCAATCTCCAGCGACCCAACTAGGCTGTCCTCCAACTGTTTAGCCCAAAGAGGCCCCGGAGCCTATCCACAGGCTGCTGTCACCATCTGCTGGAGCAAAGGAATATCGAGGAACATGTGGTGGCAGAGCACACAGCTCTAGTGTCTTTCTCCATCTACCAGCTAGCAGGCACAACCCATGCATTCTGGAATGGTCTGGTGGATGTAAGGAAAACTAGGATTTTTCATTATTTTAAAATTAAACTATCTGGGGATGCTTTATACTGCCACAGAGAATAAGAGGTCTTGCCTCTAGGTCTCTCTTGCCTTCTCCAGGTGAGGTCTATCTTTGAACTGTTTCTTACCCCATCTTCGCTGACCCTTCCTATCCTGTTTTTTGACTGGTTGTCTTTGTTTTCATCCATCTTCTCTTTGCTCTCCTCTTCAGGGTCCTTGGATTCTCCAGTCTTGGTTTCTTGCTGACCCTTCATTGTTTTTTCTGCCTCCTTCAGGTCTGTGAGCGTCACCCCCTGTATGAGACAACACACAACAAAGCAACCACAGATAAAAGAGGCAAAGTTGACACACTGATTATGTCCACCCTAGAAATCACACGAATGAATGGACATGACAGTCCCTTAGAATTAAAAATAAGAAAGGCAGGATTCCATCCTGCATTTATTTATGAATCACTAACCAGTACCTGCTTGTAGCATTTGTAAATCGCTCTAATGCCTTTCAGCCTGGGTGGTATATCAAGAAATTAAATAAAGATAAAGACATAGTAGATCAGGTAGGGTATATAACTTCAGTCCTGAAGAGATGCAAACTAGTCAGGTTTTTGAAATATCCCTTATAAATATGAATGAGATATATTTGCATGCCCTGTCCCCACCGTTTACAAATATATCGTATGAATATTCACTAGGGACATCCTAAAAACCAGGCTAGCTTATGACCCTCTAGGCATAAGGTGTGCAACGTAAAGCGCAGTTACTCACCTGTAGCATGTGATCTCCGGGAACAGCAGGAATCAGTCTTCACATATGGGTGATGTCTGCACAGACGGAGCCCGCGCGGGAACGCTCCCCAGCATCCAAAAGGAAAGTCTTTGGGAGCACTCCACTGTGCTTGCCTTCCCATTTTTCCAACTCCTCTCCTCAGTTGAGTTTGTAACTGAGAAGAAGAAGAAAATAAAAGGACCTACAACTCCTAGGGGAGGAGAGTGAGTTGTGAAGATTGATTCCTGCTGTTCCCGGAGATCACCTGTTACAGGTAACTACGCTATCTCCAGGAACAAGCAGGAATGTAGTCTTCACATGTGGGATTCACTAGCTCCCAGGTACCAGACAGGTATGGGGGGGGGGGGACAGCAGTGATCTCCAAGCCAAACGTTTGTAGATGAAGAGTTGTGGGCCATTGCATTATATTCCAGGAGGCGATACTTCCCCAATGAAAGTCTGGTCTCTTGTGGGATGGAGGACAGGAGTTGAGTTTAAGTCCCAAAGAGGTGCTGGAGTACACCTTGGCCAAAGACAGCGTCCTGATGGAAGTCTCTGTCTAGACAGTAGTGAGCAGCAAAAGTATGAATGGAAGACCAGATAGCTGCCTGACAGATCTCCTCAATGGATACTGAATGGAGACCGGCTATGGAGGCTGACATAGACCGCACTTTATGAGCAGTGACATGACCCTCCAAAGAGAGCCTTGCTTGTACATAAGCAAAAGAAATGCAATCTTCTATCCATCTGGATAGAGTATGTTTCATCATGGTAGACCATGCTGACTAGGAATAAAGGAGATGAATAATTGAGAGGATCTTCTATGATCTTTAGTTCTATCCAAGTAATAAGCCAGTGCTCACTTGCAGTGTAAGGTGTGTAGCGCTGCTTCAGCTCGAGATGCATGTGGTCTAGGGAAGAAAATCAGGAGAATTACAGATTGGTTTAGATGGAAGGAGACGACTATCTTCAGAAGGAAATGTGGATGGGTACACAGAACCACCTTGTCATGGTGGAACCGGGTATAGGGTGGATCCACTACCAGAGCCTGCAATTCACTGATGCGGTGAGCTGGAATGAAGGCAATGAGGACATAGTGGCTAAAGGCTCAAAAGTAGGCTTTAGAAGTTGAGTGAGAACCACATTCAGATCCCAGGCTACTGGAGGTGGCTTAATCGGTGGCTTGGACAGCAGGAGGCCCCGCATGAAGCGTGCTACTAAGGGATGTAAGGAGATAGGCTGTCCATCCAGTGGTCTGTGAGAGGCCGCAATGGCACAAAGGTGAAGTCTCACTGAGTTAGTTTTAAGATCTGTTAAGGATAAGTGGAGGTGATATTGTAGAAGGGACTCCACCGGCAAGAAAGGGGTCAATGCCCTTTGTTGAGCACCAGAGGGCAAAACTACGCCACTTGAAGGCATGGTGGAATCTTTACATGATGCCAGGACGACATCTTTGACCACCTGTGGCAGGTCAAAGTCAGCAAGCACTAGGCTCTTCAGCAGCCATGCTGTCAGGGAGTGAAGATTGGGATGGAGGATTATCCCATGGTCCTGAGAGAGGAGTTTGGGCGCACATCCCAGTTTGAGAGGTTGACTTTGCACAATGCGAAGAAGCAGAGGAAACCACTGTTGATGGGGCCAAAAGAGGGCTATGAGAATCATTGAGCCCTTGTAAGCCTGTAGCTTGAAAACGTTTTGGGTATCAAGAAGACGGGTGTGAATGCACAGAGCAGTCCCTGTCCCCATGTAGAAGAAAGGTGTCCAGGGCCTGTCAGTGCAGCAACAGAATCCTGGAGCAAAACAGTCAAAGCTGCGTTTTGTGGAGTGACTCCTGAGGCAAGGTCCATTCATGTGGACAAAGGATATAGCTTAGTTTGTCCACAAGGACACTGAGTTCGCTCGGGAGGTACACTGCTCTGAGATAAATGTGGTGTGAGATGGCAAAGGACCACACGTGGATGCGCTTCCTCGTAGAGGGGACAGGATCCCGTTCTCTCCTGTTTGTTCATATAGAACATGGCAACTTGGTTGTCCGTCCTGACTAGGACAGACTGCCCAAAAAGCTGGGGTTGAAAAACTCTTAGAGCATTTGTCAGTGCTCATAGTTCTAACAGGTTGATCTACAGGGCAAATTCCTGTACTGTCCAGAGCCCCATGTGCTCAGGTTGTTCAGATGCACCCCCCAATCAAGCTTGGAAGCATCCGCTGTCAGAGTGCATCGAGGTGGAGACATCTGAAAAGGCGACCTGAACGAGTAGGTCTTCAGGAGAAGAACAACACTGAAGGGACCTAATCAGTTGAGGGGTGATGTGGATGTTATCTCTGAGACGACTCTTCGCTTGCGTCCATTGAGAAGACAGAGTCCACTGTGCTTGTTGCATGTGTAATCAAGTGTAGGGGAAGACATGAACCGTGGAGGCCATGTGTCCTCATAGCCACAGCATCTCTCAAACTGTTACTTGGCTTTGGTTTTGCACCCCCTTTGTCAGCTCGATGAGGTGGGCACAGTGATCTTGTGGAAGGAAAGATCAGGCCTGCTGAGTGTCTAAAAGTGCTACAACGAACTCCAGTCATTGGGTTGGAGAAAGGTGAGACTTTGGGAAGTTTATGACAAAGTCCAGGTGTTGGATCACCATTATGGTGTGATAAAGGGGAGTCTTGCCTCGAGGGGAGTCTCCCCTGATCAGTCAGTCATCTAAATAAGAGAAGACAAAGACCCCCAAGGTGCATAGGTAGGCAGTGACTACTGCCATGCATTTTGGGAAGACTCCTGGGGCAGAAGCTAGACTGAAGGGGAGAATACGGGGAGTCAAAAACCAGGCACAGATTGTGGCTGTGCGGCTGGTTGAGGCTTAGGAGCCTTGGGCTTCTTGGGTTGGAGAGGGCCCTGCTCTCTCTGCTGAGGATGTTGAGGATGATAGGCAGCAGAAGGCGGGTAATAAGGATATTATCTCTTCTTTTTAGAATAGAAAGATTTATTGGGAAGAGTCTTCCTCTTGGGTGGGTCAGCTGTTTTCCTAGAAAGGCATTTTAGAGTAAGATCATCTTTCTCAATCTCCCCTGCTTTTTCCCTCCAATCCTTGCCAAAAAAGGTTTTCACCAGCACATGGGATATTGGCCAGTTTATCCTGGACCCATTGCTCAAGATCTGATGCCGATAACCAGGCCATTCTGCGAGCCCCAATGCAGACTGCAGAAGCCCTGCTTGTTGGTTCAAAGGCATCAAAAGAGGCCCTGGGTAAGAAACTGGCCCTATTTGATGAGGGTCTGGAATGCACTCCGCTTATCCTTAGAAAGCAGGGGGGTGAAAGTCTCCAGATCCCTGGTGACATCCTTCATAAACAAGACCATGTACAGCATGTAAGAGTTTATTCTGGAGGTCAACATGCATGCTTGGAAGCACCAATGCCCAAAGACATAGTGTGTCCTCGAATCTCTGCCAGGTGGCATGGATGAATGGATCTTAGAGCTCTTTATTCAGCGTACTGCTGATTCCACCACCATTGAGTGGTGGGGGAGCTGAGGTTTTTGGAAGCCTCGGCACTCTGGTACTCTGTACATAGTATTGAGCCTCTTGCTGACAGGTGGAACCGTGAGCTGGGCTCCCAAATGCAGAGCATAATATCTTGTAGAACACGATGCACTGGAAATGTAGCAGCCTCTCTGGGTATTGGAGTGAGTATCTTCAATTCCTCTGTTCCTTTTTCGAGGCTACTGTGATGACGAGTCCTGCTGCCATATCACGCATGAAGTCTTGAAAGGACATATATTCTGGTGGGGACAGACGCCGTTCCTGAAGTGGCGAAGAGTCTGAAGGGATGTTTGGAAGTTCTTGGGAATCGAGTGATCTCTCTTCAGAATCTGAAGAGCTGGAATCAGAATCTAGGAAGATGTCAAAGTATCGACAGTCTTGGGTTCGATCTCAATGCTTCAAGGACGGCGAAGGTCGATGGTGATACCGATGCTCGGAAGTATCGGAACCGATAGCCATGTCAGTTTGAATCTGTTGGACACCGGGGTCCTTGATTGGTTCCAAGGTATTGCCTCTGGGGATTCTGTCGATGCCAGTTTGAGGACCGGCAATGGGACAGATACACCTGGCTGTAGGCTCGGTGCCAAAGCCTGCACTCCTGGGCTCTCTATGTTATCGCTACCGAGGCTGCTAGGAGTGCCGCCAAACTCTTCTCGAGCGCCAGCATGCTCTGGTGGTCTAGTAAGATGGTAGATGTCTGGGTGGAATCACCCACCGAGCTTTGAGTCACCATCCCAGAACATGGAACCGGTAGCTTTCTGGAGCTCGATTCCTCAGGAGCGTCCCAGAGCCCCTCTTGTTCTTTAGAGGACAGATCCTCCCATCGGGGCTGTTTGGTTGGCTGGTCTGCATCGGAAGCACCTCTAGGGGAGTCGTAATGCTTATGCTGGGATTTCTCTCTGGTCTTGGTATCGGTCTTTGATGCCGATGACTTGAGACCCATGAGAGGAGGTCGATGCCCTCAATGAAGTAGAAGCCACTGAAACAGAGTCTGAGGCGAACAACGATCCATACTATCTGGCTCGGTTCTTTAGGCCTCTCTTTGTCATTTGCTGGCACAAAGGA
This sequence comes from Ichthyophis bannanicus, assembly GCA_033557465.1. NCBI lineage: Eukaryota > Metazoa > Chordata > Amphibia > Gymnophiona > Ichthyophiidae > Ichthyophis > Ichthyophis bannanicus. The sequence continues at coordinate 83,797,346 of CM066047.1, forward strand.
CAAGAAATGAGTTGATGGGTTGATGTTCAGGGCCCAAACATTTTAGACACCAATCATGTTTATCAGTGACTGATATGATACCGGCACACTTGGTACATTTTTTAAAAACACTAGTTGGCTTTTCCATGCCTCAAAAAAGTTGTCTTTAAGATCGAAGATAAGGCTAGGAGGCCTAGAGACCTAATTTAGTGTTGAAAACCATGTTAAAGATGAAGAAAAAAAGAAATAGAAAATTGTAAAATAAAAAATAAAGAATTATCGGGACCAGTGTCAGATTCGACGGACCGGCGTCAATGGGAAGGCAGAAGTATGATGCTCCACACAAAAAAAAGAGATGTTTTTCGGCAGTGACAGGATGAAACATCCTGCTGGCTCCACGGAAAACGGAGAGGAATTGGGAAGGCGGGAAGGCAGGCATTCAGGCACAGTGGAGTGCTCCCAAAGGCTTTCCTTTTGGATGCTGGGGAGCGTTCCCATGAGGGCTCTGTCGGTGCCGACATAACCCATATGTGAAGACTGCATTCCTGCTTGTTCCTGGAGATCAACAGTAATCATAAAACCTTACTCTCTAACAGTCAATTCTAGACAATTCTTAAAAATCTTCTCTTAAAATCTCTTGAATACCATCTCATAAAGTCATGACAATCAGACGCCCTCCTTACAACAGGGCAGTGTCAGGTCCACTGGCAATGTGGAAGGTTCCTAGTTTGTTCATGTCCATTTTTTTGCTGCCCAGTCAGCTGGGGTTGCTATGGAGGCAGCATTTACAACCCCTTGGGAAAGGGTGAGAGGGAGTCAAAGCATTGCTTATGGGCCAGATCTTGTGGCTGGATGCAGAGTCCCTGATTGTAGAGTTACAGAAGGAGACCTGATGCATGACCTTGGCCCAAGACAATCACTGCACTGACCAGACTAGTTATGTTGGGGATATAAAAGGTGAAAAATTCACAGCTCTAGCTCAAATTAACTAGAAGTACAAAGAAAGCAGGAGCAAAACTACCTAATCAAAACCACACAAAAAAATGGAGCAGCTAGCACATTAGTTTAATATATTTAAATTCTGTCTGTAGTAACAACTTTGACTCCTAAACTGAATGCTTTGATGGCCAGCCTGGGCCAATTTCAATATATGCTTTATAGAACTTTTGGAGCTGAGAGTTTAACTTCTTATGAGATAAGACTTCTGTGCTTACACGCACACACAGAGTTAATCTGGGCATGCCATTAGAAAGGAGAAAGTAGCCTTAGATTTCAGATATCTAAGAAATAAGGTATCCTATGCAAGATATCTGAAGCATGAGTGGTATGAGTTACAGTTAACATAATGAACAATGGGTAGAAAGAATTACACAATATTTTTGACATATTTATAGGGAAATTTCTGATGTCTTTGTGTGCAATTGACATGCATACTCAAACTCACAGGAACAGTAAGACTTCTGTGATTGCCTTACATGTCATCACTTGTTTTTAATTAAATCTTCTTGAGAGGGCCGTTATTGCTGAAACACTGCTAAGTCAAAGAGGTAAATTCATTTTAGGATTTGTTTTTTATCCTTGTATTGTCATCTTCTGTTTTGTCTATAGACTTTATACAGCTTAGGGTTTTTTGTTTTTAATTGCTAATAAAGATATTTTTAAGTACCACCACACATATTCTAAAGGCTAATCATACATATAGGCAAGCTCTTATTTAGCTGCCTTTAATTGTATCATTGCTCTTTTATTTTTAACAGTTTTCCAATGATGACGTTCCCCCAGTGCAGACTAATATGACAAGACCTTGTCAGATGTTTTGCACTGGAATTATTACAAAATCTTGCTTTCAACAATATGCTGGAAATTGAATAAGCTAAGGGCCCGATATTCAAAAGGCATTTACACGGTTAACAGACAGTTAACCGTGTAAATGCCTGCTAACCTGATTTTCAATGGCACATACACAGGTAGTGCCGTCGAATATCCAAAGTCCCAATGCATCCCGATGCTAGCCGGCTAGCATCAGGGCATGCCGGGGGTGTTACAGGGCCAAGAGGAGGCAGGGACCGGTGCTAACCGTGCAGCATCCAATATCACTACAAGGTTAGCCTCAGCGGTTTCTGGGCAGCGCAGCCAGACCCGGATATTCACTTCCGTTACCACTGAAGTGAATATCCAGGGTTTGGGGGTCGGCGGGCAGGGCTAAGCGGCTATGGCGCTTACCCTGCCCAGTTGCATATCGGGCCCTAAGTGTCTATGAAATCATTATTATGGGACAAATTGGTCCATTATTTTTAACTTTTGGGAATTAGACTTAGATCTTTATATGCAGGTTTCTCTCTTTTATACATAAAGATTGTTGGGGCCAAAGACTGAAAGTGACTCAGGGCGGTCGATAGAAGTCATCGAAAACTCAGGTGGCTATGAAACTCTGTCATTTACCACATTTAGCAGACTATATAAGGACTCTAAAAGCATGGTTATGTTTGATCAATGTGGGATAATTTTTACTTCATCATTCTGCATGGGCACTAGCATTTTTCCTTTTTTATTTTTAATTTAAACATTTTCTCAATACAGAAACAAAGACAAATTCTTAACACAAACATCAGTCCACAAGCTAAATCCCCAAGCAAAGATTTTCCTTTTGTATTCAAGAAATGTATTTTTAACAATAACGGATCAGAATGTGGATAGGGTCAGTGTTTGCCTAGGGCAGTAGGCCTTTGGAGCGGCAATGCTACATTTTCTCCCACCCATCTACCACCACGGCTGCCACCCCCGCCACCTTACCTTCGCAGCCTGGGTTTTGGGGAGCAGCAATGCAGCACTGAATAATGCCGGAAAAGCTTGTGTGCACACATTCATGCATGCTCAAGGCCTGAGGCATCCCAACGTGGCAGGCCTTGAGCGTATGCGCACACAAGCTAAAAAGCCTGCCACTAAGAATGGTCTTAAAGAGCTTTCCCGGAGTTGTTCAGTGTCGCACTGCCACCCCCTGAGGCCCAATTATGGGCCTTAAGGTGGGGGGAAGCAGCAGTAATGGCATGGAGGGGAGGGGAGGGGAGGGAGAGAGAGAGAAATGCTGAAGACCTGGGAGGAGGGAGTGGGGAAGGCAGATGCTGGACTACGGGGGGAGAGGAGGGCGGCAGGCCATGCATGGCCAATGGTTCACCTAAGATAACCTTGGGCCGGCCCTGAGTGTCAGAAAGGAGTTAGGGCAAAGTAAGGGTGAAGCGCTCAGCTATAGATTCAGACACTTATGTATACAAACCTAGCCATAAGAAGCCTAAGAGAACACATCCCAGGAGACTTTGGCTCCATTAAGATGAAAGTAAGAATTATGCCACATATAGCAACAGCACATATACAAAGACATGTGGTGACTATTATTGCCAGTGAATGTGAGGGCAAAAACCGAGCAAGTGCTGGAAGTGTCTTTCACCTGAGTTGACCTCCGGGACTGCCGTGCATGGCGAGATCTGGCTTTACGCTGAGCCTCTGCCTCCTCGTCTCGAACTGGTGTCAGGTAGGACCTCAAAACATGAAAACAAAATAACTCTGTGCACTGGTCTCACCAGGGTCCCTGAGAATATACTTTACTGAAATTCACCAAGGGAGCTATTACTCTATCTATATCTAGAAAGCAGAGATCAAGATCTCACTCATGTTACATCCCCGACATTCATTATTTACAGTCACTATACTCGATATAAATAAGAACCAGGTTCTGAAATCAGAACCATCTAAGCAGCAGCCATTCTCTCAACTAAAAATAGAACACTTTTAATGCTGCCGTTTCCTCTCATTGATGAGCAGGTATGTAGACATCTCTCAATAACATACTTATGAAACCTCAGAACCCCATTTTTTTTATCCTTCGTTGCATCCTCCCTTTACCCAGCCAAGTGATGGGTTCCTAAGAACAGCTCCTACTTTTTGACCATTTTTTCTTCATATTGCAGCTCTCCCTAAAGAGCATAGAAGCAAGAGGATCTGAGGTCCAACAAGCTTCATGTACAAACAAGTCTTTTGTACTTTTCCTTGGCCACTTCTGATGAATACCACTGTGCAAGACATACAAACATGCAGGTTGATGTCGGCTAATAAATCAGAGATGGTACTAAGTATATTTTTTTAACTTGAGAGCAGAAATTCTCTACCTAATCCTTGGGACATATCTAGACAGTAAGGTTTTCAGGATTAACAATGGAGGAAATGTATGCAAATTTCTCATGCATATTCGTTATGGTTATCTTGAAAACCTGACTGGTTAGGTGTGTCCCAAAGACTGGGTTTAGAACCCCTGCTTTACAGTGTAAAAGGTGATATTTTACTTACCATTTAATGTCCTTTCCTCGAGTCCTGCTAGAGTAGTCCAGACAATTGGGTTGTGTTCCCCTACCAGCAGATTGGTGGAGACAACAACCAAAGAAAAGTCCAGGTTTCAATGACATCCTCCTATGCCTTTAATTGACTCAGCCACCAGAAGTCTCTTCAGTATTCATCCCAAAGCATATGGGAGAAACATGGCAAGCTTCACACAATCTCAATCATGGGCAACAATGAGTAATCAGCAATAGAGAACTAACAGGGGCTCTACAGGTCAAACAATGATACCTAAGCTCTACGAACAGTGGCTGGGAAAAATCATATCACTAAAGCTGTTGTCCCCGTTACAACTTCTGCCTCTGTCCAGACAGAGGCCCCAATGCCAGTTGAAGGACCGGTTCCATGTGCAGGGTGCCTGCATGCTGAAGCTCTGAGAAAACAAGTGGAGGAACTCAGAGAGGAGGTGGCGAGGCTGAGGAACATTCAAGACAGTGAGAAGTACATTGATGAGATGCTTCTTGAAATATCCAAGCTCTCTAGCAGAGGAGAAGATGGGTGCCTACAGAATGACGAAGGTTGGACACAAGTCACCAGGGCCTGCAGAATCACCCATCCAACTTCTTCAACCCTTGAATTGAAGAACCATTATGCAGCCCTGGAAGTGGAGAAGGTGAAAGTATCCCTGGAAAGGGAAGAACCAGAGCTCAAGTACCCTAAAGTTGCAGAATCAGTGACCAAAAGGAAGCGAAGGATAGTGGTGGTTGGTGACTCTCTTCTGAGGGGTACTGAGGCGTCCATCTGCCGACCAGACTTGATGTCCAGAGAGGTATGCTGTCTGCCTGGTGCCAAAATCCAAGATGTTACGGAGAGTTTGCCGAGACTCATCAAGCCCACTGACTATTACCCAATGTTGCTAATCCATGTTGGAACAAATGATACTGCCAGGTATCCGTCCGAGCGTATCAAAAGTGACTTCATGGCTCTGGGACAGAGGGTGAAGCAGTTAGGTGCACAGGTGGTGTTCTCTTCAATCCTCCCCATTGAAGGTAAAGGCCAAGGCAGAGAGGATTGCATCCTGGAGATAAATGCATGGCTGCGTGGATGGTGTCATTGAGAGTGTTTTGGTTTCCTAGACCATGGGATGCTGTTCCAAAGGTTGCAGAGCAGAAATGGCATCCATCTGTCCAAGAAAGGTCAACGCGTCTTCAGTAGTAGACCAGCTAATCAACTGAAGAGGGCTTTAAACTAGATTCGTTGGGGATGGGTAAAAAAAGCCCCCAGGTAAGTGAAAGCCCCCAGGTAAGTGATGCATTAAATACTTTTATTGAAATGGGTAACAGGGGTAACATATGGAAAGCAGTGTATATAAATGCCAGTAGCATGGGGAATAAGATCTCTGATGTTGAAGCTTTGGTGGGAGTGGCCGACTTGGATTTAGTGGCAGTTACAGAAACATGGTTCACAGAAAACCATGACTGGGATGTAACTATACCTGGCTATAATTTATTCAGAAAAGACAGGGTAGTAAGAAGGGGAGGAGGAGTGGCACTATATGTAAAATACTATTAAAGCTTTGGAATTACAGAGCTTAAAAGGGAGAGAGGAGGCATTGTGGGTTAAACAAGAAAGAGGGAAAGAGAAATCTATTTGCATTGGCGTGATATACAGAGCTCCCTCACAAGAGGAAGAGGTGGAAAGAGAGTTAATTGAAGACATACGCAGCAGCATTGCTAGGAAAGGGGAAGTGCTACTAATAGGGGATTTCAATATGCCAGATATTGATTGGCACATTCCTGCTGCAGTATCATCTAGAAGTAAAGAGATCCTGGAGTCTCTACAGGAAGAACTATTCAAGCAATTGGTAACAGACCCCTCACGTGAAGGGGCCATATTGGACTTGGTGCTTACCAATGGTGAAAGTGTTTCTGATGTTATAGTAGGAGATCATTTTGCATCCAGTGATCACCAGATGGTGTGGTTCAGTATTGGGACTAGGGCTTTTAGAATCCATTCAAAGGTGAGGGGGTCTTAGACTTTAGGAAAACTAACTTTGCCAAGATGGGCCAATACCTCAGGGAGTCGTTAGTGGGATGGGAATAGCTGGGGGATGTAGAAAAACAGTGGACAAAACTGAAAGGAGATATTTTAAGGGCAACCAACCTTTTTGTTAAAATGGTAAATATAGGTAAAAGGAAAAGGAGACCACTCTGGCTTTCGAAAGAGGTAGCTGAAAAAGTGAAGAAAAAGGGGGAGGCCTTCATGAAATACAAGAGATCACAGAGAGAGGAAGACAGGCATCTATATTTGGGAAAAATTTAGAGACGCTAGCAAAGTAGTCAGGAAAGCAAAGATTAAAAAATAGGAGGAAATAGCCAATGCAATAAAATGGGGGGATAAGACATTTTTCAGATATGTTAGTGAGAAGAGGAAGGGCAAAAGTGGTACTGTCAGACTCAAGGGTGAAGGGGAGGAATATGTAGAAGCTGATGAGGATAAAGTGGAATTGCTTAACAAATATTTCTGTTCTGTGTTCACAGATGAAGAACCAGGAGCAGAACCTTAGAAAACACCTACAAACAGGAACAGAAGCGAGGGACATCTTGAACAATTTTCAGAAGACTGAGTTCGTGAGAAACTAGCTCAACTTAAAGTAGACAAAGCGATGGGGCCAGATAGGATACACCCTAGAATACTGAGGGAACTTGGGGACGTTATAAGAACATAAGATATGCCATACTGGGTCAGACCAAGATCCATCAAGCCCAGTATCCTGTTTCCAAGAGTGGCCAATCTAGGTCATACGTACCTAGCAGTTCCCCCAAAAGAGACAGGTTCTGCAATGCTTGTACTAGGTCAAGCATTGATCTCCTGGGTCCCTTCTTAATAATGGTTTATGGACCTTTCCTCCAGGAACTTGTCCAAACCTTTTTTAAACCCAGCTACACTAACAGCCTTTACTACATCCTCCGGTAACAAATTCCAGAGTTTGATTACATGTTGAATGAAAAAATATTTTCTTTTATTAGTCTTAAATAGTTTACCTTGTAGCTTCATTGCATGTCCCCTAGTCTTCCTATATTTTGATAACGTAAACAATCGATCTACGTTTACCCGTTCCACTCCGTTCATTAATTTATAGACTTCTATCATATCTCCCCTCAGCCGTCTCTTTTCCAGGTAAAAGAGCCCTAACCTTTTTAGCCTTTCTTCATAGGAGTATCCTTCCATCCCCTTTACCATTTTGGTGGCTCTTCTCTGAACCTTTTCTAATAACGCTATATCCTTTTTAAGATACGGCGACCAGAATTGCACACAATATTCAAGGTGTGGTCTCACCATGGAACGGTATAGAGGCATTATAATATCTTTTGTTTTATTTTCCATTCCTTTCCTTATGATACCTAGCATTCTATTTGCTCTCTTGGCTGCCGCTGCACACTGGGCCGAGGGTTTTTAACATGTTATCCACAATGACGCCTAAATCTTTTTCCTGGGTGGTGATTCCTAATGAGGAACCTTGCATCGTGTAACCATAGTTTGGGTTGTTCTTCCCTAAATGCATAACTTTGCACTTGTCCACATTAAATTCCATCTGCCATTTTGATGCCCAGTCTTCCAATTTATCAAGATCCTCTTACAATTTTCCACAATCCTCTTGGGTTTTAACAATTTTAAATAGTTTTGTGTCTTCTGCAAATTTGATAACCTCACTCGTTATTCCACTTTCCAGGTCATTTATGAATATGTCAAAAAGCAGCGGACCCAGCACAGATCCCTGGGGTACACCACTATTCACCTTTCTCCATTGGGAAAATTGGCCATTTAGCCCTACCCTCTGCTTTCTATCTTTTAACCAGTTCCTGATCCACAGTAGTACACTGCCTCCTATCCCATGACTCTTTAGTTTTGCCAAAAGTCTCTGATGAGGGACCTTGTCAAAGGCTTTCTGAAAGTCCAGATACACTATATCAACCGACTCACCTTTGTCCACCTGTTTATTCACACTTTCAAAAAAACATAACAGATTAGTAAAACAAGATCTTCCTTACATAAGAACATAAGATATGCCATACTGGGTCAGACCAAGGTCCATCAAGCCCAGTATTCTGTTTCCAACAGTGGCCAATCTAGGTCATACGTACCTAGCAGTTTCCCCAAGGGACACAGGTTCCACAATGCTTGTATTGGTTCAAGCATTGATATCTTGGGTCCCTTCTTAATAATGGTTTATGGACCTTTCCTCCAGGAACTTGTCCAAACCTTTTTTAAACCCAGCTACACTAACAGCCTTTACTACATCCTCCGGTAACAAATTCCAGAGTTTGATTACATACATCTCTTCCCTGCTCCCAACATTCGTGCTAATTCATGTACATAGTTCGAGCATGTTATCTAGTTAACAGATTGCATATTCCATGTAAATAGTTCTCCCATGTTTTTCCAAGTTGATACTCCTGTTATATGTAACACCGAACAGCCTGTTGTTCTGGTTTTTGTTGTGTTCTCTGTGAACCGCGCTGATGTCGAAGAGTGCGGTATATAAGAAATTAAAATAAATAAATATTTTCTTTTAATAGTCTTAAATAGTTTACCCTGTAGCTTCATTGCATGTCCCCTAGTCTTTCTATATTCTTTTTTTTTTTTTTTTTTTTTTTATTTGATTTTCAGTCATATACAAACAACCAAAAAAAAATATAAAGGTTAATCCCATAAAAAACAAATACAAAGAAACAATATTACAATAGGTAATATATACCATGATATAGTCCACATTATGGAAACCCGCTGCTAAACAGGAAAAGAAAACAATTAAGAAAACAGAATACTAACTATCCACGATATGGAGGCAGTGACCCCACACCCACTTAAACCCCCTTTCCTGATAAGAAAGTTTCTAAATCGGATACTTCCACAAAAGTATATGAAGCGCCCTCAAGGCTAAGGATACATTTACATGGAAACTTTAAGAAAAATGTAGCACCCAGTGCCAAAACCCGAGGCTTAAGATCTAAAAATTGCCTCCGGTGCATCTGTGTGCTACGAGAAACATCAGGAAAAATGGTAACTAGCTGACCACAAAATTTCACAGATTTAGTCTTGAAAAAGGCCCTCAATATACGCTGTTTAATATCAACAGAGGAAAACGTAACCAACAAAGTAGCCCTCACATTTATTGTGTCCTGGGAGTCTTCCAAGAAGGCAGTCAAATTTGTCATAGGGGAAGCGATCTCATCGGGTTCCCCATCAACCGGATTAATTTTCTTATAGGTAGAAGGAATATAATAAATCTGCTGGAAATCAATATTATCGGAAATGCCCAGGACTTCCTTAATAAATTTAGCCAACAAAATCCTATGGGATAACAATGGAGACTGGGGAAAATTCAAAAAACGCAAGTTGGCAGCGCGCATGGAATTTTCCAGGTGCTCCAACTTAGAATGTATCAAAAGGGAGTCTTTAATGCCAGCTACACTAGAGGAATAAATTGGAAGAACCTGGGACTCTAAGGCATTGACAGCAGTATCAAGAGCAGTAACTTTAGCATCTAATTGCTGCAAAGAAGAAACAGTTTCCATAGAAAATGTAGAAAAAGAAAGAAAAGAAGAAGACATCTTAGAGTCAATGCCTTTCAACACTGCCCAAATATCTTTTAAGGTAATTTCGGTTTCTGGGGACGGGGAGGGAAGCTCCAAGGAGCTACCCTCCCCGGCCAACGAAATCGGCTTCGGATATGTAACCAAAGGCATTATTCTCGCCGACGAGGACGCATTCACAGGACAATCATGAAATGAAACAGGGATGGGAGGCAAGGGGGGAGATCTACCATCGGAGCTAAGAGATACCAATTCCGGGGAAGATTGTGCTATCGGGAGGGGAACAAAGTGTTTGTCCAGAGGCCCGACTGGTTTGGTTTCTCCAGCCGAAACCTCTGGTACTTTGCCCCCAGGCTTGCCTTTCCGTTTCCCCATGTTTAAGGGAGATCACTTAAGCGGACAAAAACACACAATACAGAAAACTCAAACCTGAACAAACAGAGGAAAACAGAAGCCAGCACCGCCGCTGCTCTACAAGAACGCCGTGGTGATGCCGAAGGGGCGCCAAAGGGGCGGGGCTAGCCCCTTTGGACACGCCCCTTCGGAACACACTCAGCGGAACACGCTCCACGTATAGAGAGCAGAATTTATGCAACAATCCGAAAAGGGAAGACCTCGGTCAGGCTGTCCCGGCTGTGCCTGAGATGGAGTAGAGAGGAAAGCAGCAGTCCACTACACTTCCGCAACAACGGCAGCCCCCAGATAGGTAAGCAGCTCCACACCTCCTCCAAGAGCAGCGAATCCACTGGTAGGCTCCTGGCTCAGCGTTTAAATCCCTCAAGGGGAGACCTCGGTCAGGCTGTCCCGGCTGTGCCTGAGATGGAGTAGAGAGGAAAGCAGCAGTCCACTACACTTCCGCAACAACAGCAGCCCCCAGATAGGTAAGCAGCTCCACACCTCCTCCAAGAGCAGCGAATCCACTGGTAGGCTCCTGGCTCAGCGTTTAAATCCCTCAAGGGGAGACCTTGGTCAGGCTGTCCCGGCTGTGCCTGAGATGGAGTAGAGAGGAAAGCAGCAGTCCACTACACTTCCGCAACAACAGCAGCCCCCAGAGAGGTAAGCAGCTCCACACCTCCTCCAAGAGCAGCGAATCCACTGGTAGGCTCCTGGCTCAGCGTTTAAATCCCTCAAGGGGAGACCTCGGTCAGGCTGTCCCGGCTGTGCCTGAGATGGAGTAGAGAGGAAAGCAGCAGTCCACTACACTTCCGCAACAACGGCAGCCCCCAGATAGGTAAGCAGCTCCACACCTCCTCCAAGAGCAGCGAATCCACCCGTCTTTCTATATTCTGATAACGTAAACAATCAATCTACGTTTACCCATTCCACTCCATTCATTAATTTATAGACTTCTATCATATCTCCCCTCAGCCGTCTCTTTTCCAGGTTAAAGAGCCCTAACCTTTTCAGCCTTTCTTCATAGGAGTATCCTTCCATCCCCTTTACCATTTTGGTGGCTCTTCTCTGAACCTTTTCTAATAACGCTATATTTATTTATTTTTATTTATTTATTTACTTCTCCTATATACCGCGCTATTAAAATCAGTGCGGTTTACAATTGAACAAAAAACATACTGCAATGTCACACGATAATTGAGTTTTTACATTGAACATGGACGAGATAACCTGGAGGTAACAGGGGTAACTAATTACAGAGTAATTATTCATGGAGTATGGTGAGAAATTATACATATAGTATAGCTTGGTTTCAACATATTTATAAGAGGTTTAATCAATAAGATGTGTGATCAGTACCAATAATAAATAAGAGAGGGGATATGATGGTAGAGCTAGTCATTTTCTTTATGGTGTTGGATTTAGGGTGGGGTGGAGTAGGGTGTAGGATGTGAGGATGGGTGGTTGTTTCTGGGATTGGATTCTGGGTAATGGATGAGGAAAAGGTGTTGTTTGAGGGCTTTTCTAAATAACAATAGGTCTGGGGTGGAACGGAGCTCAGTGGGGAGGGCATTCCAGGTCATGGGTGCAAATAGGGAGAAGGCTCTATTGGCAGTAGCCTTTTTGCACTTAGTTAGAATGTTGGGGATCTCTAGAGTGTTTGCTTGATTAGATCTCCTGATCCTGTTGAACGGCCGTCTTTGAATGAGTTTGCTGATGGGTGAGGTGATCTGGTTCCTTAGGGCTTTGAATGTTAGTACTAGGGACTTATACTGGATTCTAGCCTGAAGTGGAAGCCAGTGGAGATCCATCATGACTGGGGTTATATGTTTAGCTCTTGATGTACCTGCAAGTACTCTTGCTGCAGCATTCATTGTAAGGCGAAAAGGTCCTAGTGTTGGATTGAGGGAGGCCATGAAGGATAATATTTGCAAAGTCTAGATGTGGGAGCACCAAGGCTTGGAAGATAGTTCGGTAGTCATTAAAGTCCAATAGGGGGCGCAGGTGACGTAGTATCCGGACCTTATGGTAAATTGCTTTCGTGATGTTCTTCACATGTGTAAACATGTCGAGTCGTTGGTCAAGCGTGATGCCGAGATAGCGGATAGTTGATTTTGCTATCAACTCAATATTGTTTACTTTTAATGTGGGGGGTGGGGAGAACATCTGGTTCTTGGTGAGGAATAAGACATCTGTTTTACTATGGTTGATCCTTAAATTTTGTGTTGTAAGCCATTGTGATACAGCTTCGAAGCAGCTTGATATAGGTGAAAAGTCAGGTTGATCAATCAGGAATGGTGAGTAGATTAGGACGTCGTCTGCGCAGACTAGGCACTGGATGTTGAAGGAGCGGATTAGGGTACAAATTGGTTGCATATATATGTTGAACATTAATGCAGATAGGGATGAACCCTGAGGTACACCTTGATTGAGAGGGAATGGGTCAGAAGTCATGGGACCTGTTCTGACTTGTTGCCATCTGTTAGATAGGTAGGACTTGTACCATGCTATAGCTGAGCCTTGTATTCCTTTCTCCACAAGACGGAGTATCAGAGTTTCATGGTTGACTGAATCAAAGGCTGCAGCAATATCCATGAAAATGAGGACAAATCCCTGGCGGATGTTATCAAGTCCTGTAACTAGATCATTGAAGAGAGTTGTGAGGATGGTGTCGACACCATGAGCTTCTCTGAAGCCATGTTGAGATGGATCCAGTGGAGCTACACCGTCAATATGTTGTTGGATTTGTCGTTGAACTACCTTTTCAATGATTTTGGAGAGTAGGGGGATGCTTGATATTGGGCGAAAGGATTCAACTTTGGAGGAATCAAGTTTGTTGTTTTTTAATAATGGGCGGATTGAAGTAAATTTCAGGCTTTGTGGGAAAGATCCTATGGAGAGGGATTGGTTTGTGATTCTGCTTATAGCGGGACTAAGTTCTTGGCATAATTCTTTGATCCAACTAGCTGGACATGGGTCACTAGGGGCAGTGGTAAGATTAATGGATGTGATAATATCTTGTATTTCTTTATTGGATACTTCACAAAATTTGAGTAGAGGGGTTTTACATGTAGTAGAGGAGATTGTGCAGGTTGATAACTTGTTGGCTTGGATTATCTTTGATTGTAGGTAGTTTGCATAATCTTGTGGGTGAGGCATAGTTGTTTGGGCGGGAGCTGGGTCACCTGTTAGGGACTTAACTATGCTGAACAGATCATGGGGTTTGTTAAGCGATCGCTTTAGAATATCTGCATGGTATTGTTTTCTTTTTTCCATCGTCATTGCTCGATGAGATTGTAGATAAGAGGTGTATGTACGTAGAGATTCAGGGGACCGGGCGTGGCGCCAGTGTCTCTCTAGTTTACGTAAGTGAAGGAGCGACGCTCTAAGGTCATTGGTGTACCATGGAGCATGTTCTCGCTTCTTGATGTTTATTCTTGTGGTTGGAAGGGAGGCAGCTGATTTAAGGGCGTGGTCCCAGTTGGAAACTAGTTTTTCTGGGTCAGATAGTGTGATAATAAGGCGAGGTAAGATTTCCTCAAGGGCTTTATCCTTAACAAAAGGCTTAAAACGTGTAGATAGAGAGCTCGGTGGGGCTTGTGCCTTGATAGTGCTGTTAGTCTGATGGATGGTGGGTATCTGAAATGTGATAAGATCATGATCAGACCAGGGTACTGAAGTTATTGATGTGGCGAAGTGGTGAGCTATATTTGTTGCTATCTGTGGGGCGAAGATCAGGTCAAGTGTGCTTCCCTTGATGTGGGTAGGTGATTCAATAATCTGATTGTATCCCAGATCTTTCATAGCATCAATGAAGGCTGTTGCATGTGCAGTTGTTAGAGAAGGCAGGTTAAAATCTCCCATTATCCAGCTTGGGATACTGGAATTGCAAGCAAGATTGATTTTGTTGGTAATTCGTCTGGTGAGGGTGTTGGAGCTCGATATAAAAGGTTGATAGAGCAGAGTTCATTTGTTATAGTAAGCATATAAAGGTGAGTGGTGCTGGATGCATTGCTTGTTTTGAACTGGAGATTGGATTTTGTGAGGATGAGTGTACCTCCTCCTTTTTTATTAGATCTGTGGCAAGTGTGGATGGTGAAGCCATATATAAAGGTATATCCTTTTTAAGATACGGCGACCAGAATTGCACACAATATTCAAGGTGCGGTCTCACCATGGAACGATAGAGGCATTATAACATCTTTTGTTTTATTTTCCATTCCTTTCCTTATCATACCTAGCATTCTATTTGCTCTCTTGGCCGCAGCTGCACACTGGGCCGAGGGTTTTAACATGGTATCCACAATGACGCCTAAATCTTTTTCCTGGGTGGTGGTTCCTAATGTGGAACCTTGCATCGTGTAACCATAGTTTGGGTTGTTCTTCCCTAGGTGCATAACCTTGCACTTGTCCACATTAAATTTCATCTGCCATTATGATGCCCGGTCTTCCAATTTATCAAGATCCTCTTGCAATTTTCCACAATCCTCTTGGGTTTTAACAACTTTAAATAGTTATGTGTCATCTGCAAATTTGATAACCTCACTCGTTATTCCACTTTCCAGGTCATTTATGAATATGTCAAAAAGCAGCAGACCCAGCACAGATCCCTGGGGCACACCACTATTCACCTTTCTCCATTGGGAAAATTGGCCATTTAGCCCTACCCTCTGCTTTCTATCTTTTAACCAGTTCCTGATCCACAATAGTACACTGCCTCCTATCCCATGACTCTTTAGTTTTGCCAAAAGTCTCATGAGGGACCTTGTCAAAGGCTTTCTGAAAGTCCAGATACACAATATCAACCGACTCACCTTTGTCCACCTGATTATTCACTCCTTCAAAAAAACATAACAGATTAGTAAGACAAGATCTTCATTGTCTAAAGCCATGTTGGCTGTCTCCCATTAGGTCATGACTATCTACATGCTGAGTAATTTTATTCTTTATGATGGTTTCTACCATTTTTCCCGGTACTGATGTCAGGCTCACCGGTCTGTAGTTTCCCGGATCACCCCTCAAACCCTTTTTAAAAATTGGTGTTACATTGGCGATCCTCCAATCTTCAGGTATTAGAGATGATTTTAATGATAGTTAACAGATTACTAATAGCAGGTCTGGAATTTCATATTTCAGTTCTTTCAACACCCTTGGATGTATACCATCCGGCCCAGGTGATTTGCTACTCTTCAGTTTATCTAATAGTTGTAATACATCTTCCCGATGTATCGATATTTCCTTCAATTCTTCCACACCTTTAAATACCACTTCAGTCATGGGTAACATCCCTACATCTTCCTCAGTAAAGACTGAAGCAAAGAATTCATTCAATCTCTCCGCTATCGCCTTGTCGCCTCTTAGTGCTCCTTTAACCCCTTTATCATCTAATGGACAAACTGACTTTCTCACAGGTTTTTTGCTACGAATGTACTTGAAAAGGTCTTTACTTCGCGTTTTTGCTTCCGCAGCAAGCTTCTTCTCAAATTCTCCCTTTGCCTGCCTTATCAATGCCTTGCATTTGACTTGCCAGTGCTTGTGCTGTTTCCAGGTTTCGTCATTTGGCTCTTTTTTCCATTTCCTGATAGATGCTTTTTTGGCAACAACAGCCTCTCTGACCTCACCTATAAACCATGCTGGCAGTTTTTTGGACTTCCTTCCACTTTTCTTAAAGCGTGGAATACAGCTGGTCTGGGCTTCCAAGATAGTATTTTTCAACAACAGCCAAGCCTGATGTACGTCTTTAACCTTTGCAACTGCTCCTTTTAGTTTTTTCTTAACTGTTTTCCTCATTTTATCATAGTCTCCCTTTCGAAAGTCAAAAGGTAGTACTGTGGATTTCCTTACTATCCCTCATCCACTAATTAAATCAAAGGCGGCCATGCTATGATCACTATTGCCAAGTGGCCCCAACAACCTTATCTCTTGCACTAGATCTGGTGTTACACTAAGGACTAGGTCTAATATGGCTTCCCCTATGGTCGGTTCATGAACCAGCTGCTCCAAGAAGCAGTCATTTATTTCATCTACGAACTTTATCTCCCTAGCATGTCCTGACGTGACACTGACCCAGTCGATACCGGGGTAGTGGAAATCACCCATTATTATTACTGCACTGTAACTTTTGTTAGCTTCCTTGATTTCTTTGAGCATTTCATCAACCATTTGGTCATTCTGGCAAGGCGCTCGATAGTACACCCCCACTGCCATCGCCTTCCCCCTTTTACATGGAATTTCAATCCATATAGATTCTACAGCAGATTTTGTTTCCTGCAAAACTTTAATCCTTTCTGACTCAATGCCCTCTCTAACATAGAGAGCAACCCCTCCACCAATTTGATCAGCTCTATCATTACGATATAGTTTGTACCCAGGTATCACAGTGTCCCACTGGTTGTCCTCCTTCTACCATGTCTCTGATATTCCAATCATATCTAACCTTTCATTTAGTGCTATATATTCTAACTCTCCCATCTTATTTTTTAGACTTCTAGCATTTGCATACAAGCATTTTAGAGAATGTATTTTACTCATATTAATTTGGCTATTGTTAGACAGGGTAATTTGGGATCTTTAAGCTCAGTCTGCTCCATATTTGAGGGCATTTGGGCTACTTTACTCTTTTGTGGAACCTCTCTGCTTTTGGTAGTATCCTTCAAAGATACATTCTTCCGAACCATCTGCTCTTGGGCGACTGACGGCTTTCCCCTAATATCTACTTTAAAAGCTGCTCTATCTCCTTTTTAAAGGTTAATGCCAGCAGCCTGGTTCCATTCCCGGTTAAGGTGAAGCCCATCCCTTCGGAAGAGCCCCTCCTTTCCCCAGAATGTTCCCCAGTTCCTAACAAATCCAAAACCCTCATCTCTGCACCATTGTCTCATCCACGCATTGAGACTCCGGAGCTCTGCCTGCCTTTTGGGTCCTGCGCGTGGAACAGGAAGCATTTCGGAGAACGCTACCCTGGAAGTTCTGGATTTCAACTTCCTACCTAAAAGCCTAAATTTAGCCTCCAGAACCTCCCTACCACATTTTCCTATGTCATTGGTACCGACAAGTACCAAGACAGCAGACTCCTCCCCAGCACTATCTAAGACCTTATCTAGGTGGCGTGTGAGGTCCGCTACCTTCGCACCAGGCAGGCATGTTACCAGGCGATCCTCACGTCCACCAGCCACCCAGCTATCTACATGCCTAATGATCGAATCACCAACTATAACGGCTGTCCTAACCCTTCCCTCATGGGCACATGGCCCTGGAGAAACTTCCTCGGTGCGAGAGGGTTTTACATCACCTGGTGAACAGGTCCTAGTTACAGGATCACTTCCTGCCACACCAGGGTGATGCTCTCCTGTCACGTGACCTCTCTCCTCCATGGCAATAGGGATGCTGCCAGACTGGAGGTGGGACTTCAGGACTATATCCCTGTTGGTCTCGTCTATGTACCTCTCTGTCTGTCTTATGCTTTCCAAGTCTGCTACTTTAGCCTCTAGAGAACGGACTCGTTCCCTGAGAGCAAAGAGCTCCTTGCACCTAGTGCACACGTAAGACCTCTCACCAACGGAGAAAATCATACATGTGACACTCAATGCAAAAGACTGGAAAGCCCCCATCCCGCTGCTGGACTGCTGTCTGCATCTTAGTTTTAAGTTTGTGTTTAGATCTAAGTTCTTTACTTACTAAGGGTTGCTATGGATATTTATACTAATAAAACTGTACCTAATACGTGTAATATACCTTGTTCACCTGAAGCTTAACTAATCTCAGGTCCTTAGTGTATGACTGATTTGGGTAATGAGCTTCACCTGAGAGCACCTCCTGTCTTTTAAGATGTGTAAGTACCTATAAAGCTACGATTATCCTAGGGGTGGGTGGGTGTGGGGAGGGAGGGAGGGAAATAACACTTATTAAAAGAGGGCTGCTACACAGTACCCTGTCTTGTGCTGCTGAGGTAAGCTAAATTCTGATTTGATTTAAATTATAGCTCTTAGCTGCTGCTAGGCTCTAACTTCTTATGAAATTTAAACTACAAGCTCTCTGCTGGGTTCTAAATTTAACCAGAAAGCTCTCTTCTGTGTTTTAAATTTAAGCTAAAGGTACTTTGCTGATGCCAAGCTCTGAGTGACTATTAAATTTAGACTACAAGCTCTCTGCTGGGTTCCAAATGTAACCAGAAAGCTCTCTTCTGTGTTTTAAATTTAAACTAAAAGTACTTTGCTGTTACTAGGCCCTGAGTGACTATTACATTTAAACTACAAGCTCTCTGCTGGGTATGAAATGTAACCAGAAAGTTCTCCTCTGTGTTTTATATTTGAACTTAAACTGCTGCTACTAGGCCCTGACTGATTTAACAAAAAATAGTGGGTTCACAGATTAATTAGCTTTAATACAAAGAATTCCTTTTAGAAAATTACCAGAGGTATATACTCACAGTTGCAGATCTCTCTTCAGAAGTAACAGTCCCTTTTTCTAGTCCTTCCTTGTCTAAAGCCATGTTGGCTGTCTCCCATTAGGCCATGACTATCTACATGCTGAGCAATTTTATTCTTTATGATGGTTTCTACCATTTTTCCCGGTACTGACGTGAGGCTCACCGGTCTGTAGTTTCCCGGATCACCCCTCAAACCCTTTTTAAAAATTGGTGTTACATTGGCGATCCTCCAATCTTCAGGTATTAGAGATGATTTTAATGATAGTTCACAGATTACTAATAGCAGGTCTGCAATCTCATATTTCAGTTCTTTCAACACCCTTGGATGTATACCATCCGGCCCAGGTGATTTGCTACTCTTCAGTTTATCTAATAGTTGTAATACATCTTCCCGATGTATAGATATTTCCTTCAATTCTTCCACACCTTTAAATACCACTTCAGTCATGGGTAACATCCCTACATCTTCCTCAGTAAAGACCGAAGCAAAGAATTCATTTGTTCTAGCAGCTCCACTGACCTTTTCAATGTCTCGGAGTTGGGAGTGGTGCCAAAGAACTGGAGAGAGGCTCATGTGGTGCCTTTACACAAAAGCGGAAGTAAGGATGTGGTTGAAAACTACAGGCCGGTTAGTTTAACTTCAGTGGTGAGTAAATTATTGGAAATGCTGCTGAAAGAGAAAAGAGTGAGGTTTCTGGAGTCCAGCGGATTACAGGATCCGAGGCAGCATGGATTCACCAGAGGCAGGTTTTGTCAGACAAATCTGATTGATTTCTTTGACTGGGTGACCAGGGAGTTGGACCGAGGGAAAGCCCTAGATGTGGTGTATTTAGATTTCAGTAAAGCCTATGACACTGTTCCTCAAAGGCGACTTATAAAAAACTGAGCACCCTAGGGATGGACCTTAAAGTTACTGCTTGGGTTAGAAATTGGTTGGGTGGGAGGCGTCAAAGAGTACAGGTAAATGGGGCTCACTCTGAGGAGAAGGATGTTACCAGTGGTGTGCCCCAGGGATCTGTCCTTGGTCCGATTCTTTTTAACATCTTTGTTAGTGATATAGCGGAAGGGCTGTCGGGTAAGGTTTGCCTTTTTGCGGATGATACCAAAATCTGCAATAGAGTAGACACCCAGGAAGGTGTAGATAACATGAGGAGGGATCTAGCTAAGCTTGAAGAATGGTCTAGAATCTGGCAGCTGGGATTTAATGTTAAAAAATGTAAGGTCATGCATTTGGGCTGCAGCAATCCAAGGGAGCAATATAGTATAGGGCGTGAAGTACTTTCGTCCACTAAAGAAGAGAGGGACCTGGGCGTGGTTGTGTCTGATGATCTTGAAGTAGCTAAACAGGTAAAAAAGGTGACGGTAAAAGCTAGAAGGATGCTTGGGTGCATACGGAGAGGAATGGCTAGCAGAAAAAAGGAGGTGATAGTGCCTCTGTATAAGTCTTTGGTGCAACCTCATTTGGAGTATAGTGTGCAATTCTGGAGACTGCACCTTCAAAAGGATGTGAACAGGATGGAGTCGGTGCAGAGGGTGGCTACTAAAATGGTTAGTGGTCTTCATTATAAAGCATATGAGGACAGACTTAAGGATCTTAATATGTACACCTTAGAGGGAAGGCGGGATAGAGGTGATATGATTGAGATGTTTAAATACCTCTGTGGCATAAATGTTCAGGGGGAGAGCCTCTTTCAATTGAAAGCAAGTTCTGCTATGAGGGGACATGGGATGAGGGTGAAGGGGGATAGATTCAGGAGTGATTTGCGGAAATATTTCTTTACAGAAAGAGTGGTGGATCCGTGGAATAGTCTCCCAGTGGAGGTGGTAGAGATGAGGACAGTAACTGAATTCAAAAAAGCATGGGACAAACACAGAGGATCTTTAAAGGAAAAAAGGGGACTGTTGTAGTTGTTGATATGGAAGGACAGACTAGATAGGCCATGTGGTCTTTTTCTCTCGTCATATTTCTATGTTTCTGTGTACAGGAAAGCATGAACAGAAGGCTGTCAGTAGAAGATGAACCTGCAGAGCCAGGTATGAAAGGAGGGGAGTGGGTTGGAGACAAAGGCATACTCTAAGCCCACTTATCGCAATACGCTTCTGAAATACAGCAGCTTTCATCCTGCCCATTTGAGGGATAGTCTTCCTTATTCCCAATTTTTGCATTATAGATGTATTTGCTCTAGAACAGCTGAGTACCACTTGCAAGTGACCAGTTTGAGAAGGAAGTTCCAAGAGAGAGGTTACCCAGATAGGGTAATCTCACAGGCATATTAAAGAACGCATAACAACCATCATGAATGGCTGCTGGAGCAACCTCGGAATATATTGGAGGAGGAGGAGGATTCAGTAACGTGTTACCGTATTCATCTTTGTCTACACGGATAGCCTCCATTATTAAACAATGCTGGAGTGTTCTCCAAGTACATCCCTGTTTGCGCCAGCAGAAATTAAGGATGGCGTATAGCAGAGGGAAAAATTGAAGAGACTTCTCTGCCCTGCTATATTGCAATTGCATCTTATAGACTGTCCTATTGGTCAATATAAATGGGGTAAATGCCAGATTTGTGAAATCACCAAGGGGTGAGATGAATTTGTTCAGTCCAATAAGGGTATTAAGCTGTGATCATCATGTGTGTCTTCCTATGTGGCACATGTTATAAGATGTCCATGCCAAAAATTGTAGGTTGGGAAAACGGCATGACAATTACGAACAAGGATGACAGAAAATAAATAATGCCTGTGCAAACAAAAGGAGGTGGCACCTTTAGTCCAGCATTATATACAGTTTCAACATGAGTCTACTGATCTACGTTGTTTGGCAGTAGATTGTATGCAAGATGATATACGCGGTGGTGATTGCTGTAAACTTCAGCTGCAGCAGGAGCAATGCTGGATACTTGAATTAAACACTCTTGAACCTTATGGACTGAATAATGTAATTTAATGGGGGGGGGGGGGAGTTTCCTTTAGTGAAGCCCTCCCTCAAGACTGCAGTGAATGGGTTTCCCTCCTATGGAACTGTGACTGGAGGATAATGGAGCCCCATTATTTAGAACTGCAGTTGATAGGGTTTTCCTTTGATGGAGCCCCTCCTTTGAAACTGATTGGAGGATCTTAAGTATGCATGAGTTTAAAAGGTGTGTGTATGACATCAGACGTCAACGCTGGGAATCTGCTATACCAAGGGCCCCTGACACAACTGATGGCAAAACGAGGATCTTTATTAGGCGTAGTGAAAGAATGAAGGCTATCTGCAAGGATCTATAGATAAATACAGATATGTGAAGCCATTAGCTTTGATTTTTTGTTAAGGCATTGAAGTTATTGGACTGTTCCAGCTCAGTACAGGACTGTACACAAACATTTTTGATCTCGTAATGTGTGACCATTTTTATTATTTGTTGTAAAAAGGATAAAAGAGATAAAAAGAAGAAAAAGAAAAAAATAACAATATCGTGGCAGATGGAGAATGTGTTTTATTTGTATACAACATATGAGGAGTTTTTTTTAGACCAATGATGTTTGTATGAACACCATATCCCCTGTGGCATGGATACTATCACTGTGCCTAATAGAGGGACAGGTAATAATAGAGAGGTCTTTTTCTCCTTATGAAAGTAAGTTTAAGTTCTAAAGTATCTTTGAGAGAGCCTTTTTTGAGCCTCTTATTAACAATTAGGGATCTTTGTATTGCGTAGTTGTTTGGTCCCTAAGGTATCATTTGATTTGCAGCTTATCAGAAAGGAAGGACATAGCCGACTCCAAAAGAAGGGTACTATCATCCGGCGGAAGAGACTGAATACACCGAAGCAGGGTTTGAGACATCAAGCTGGCACAGACCGCCAGCTGCAGAATAGCAGCCACCACAGCAAACTGGCTCTTCAACAATGAATCCAGCTCACAGCCTAGAAAATCCTTTAAGGCCGATCCACGTTCCACAGGAATGGTGACCCATTTGGTAACTGCAGTGATCTGCGCATCCACCTTGGGAATACCAAACCACTCAACGCACTCCTTCTCCAGGAGAACCCAGATCTTCTTAAACACCCTTAGCCAGCTACGCAGAGAGTCGGGAGAGTTCCACTCCGACCAGATGATATACCTTGATCACATCTGGGAATGGAAAGACAGTGGTGGATTTCCACATTACTTGAAGCAGCAGGTGTACCTTTGGCTCCTGCTCCGTGTCAGAAGTATCTGTGAAGTTCAAGGTGGAGGAGACCCTGGCAATCAATGCTGCCAGCTCTTCCTTCTAGAATAGGTGAATCACACCGACCCCTTCACAATCTTCTGAGCTCAATACAGAGCCCAGTACAACATCAGAGCCCATTACCGAGCCATCTGAATCAGAGTCATGGTCAAAATCTCAGGCAGCTCCCAGCTGTTCCCCGTCTCCAGAGGACTCCCCTCGCCAGGGACACTTAGCCAAAGGCAATCAAACAGGGCTTCTACTCTCCGCCTGCCCCTCATGAGATTGCACCCAGGGGGTGCTCAGAGGCCACAGGGGCTGAATTTCCATGCCAGCAGAACCAGACCCATTGCAAAAAAGAAAAGAATTCCGGAGAGAACACTGGAGTCCAGAAGCTCTCCTCTTGGAAATGATCCCCCCCCCCCAAACATCAGGGGGCACAGCTACTGCAGATCCCCTAGAGGATGAGGAGTGGCTCACTGCACGGTCACCAGACCCTCTGCCTGGCTGGATATCCTTACCCATAGTTCCAATCCCTCACCTCCTACCCTGAGGCAGGCAAAGCCAGACCAACTGCATCCCTCAGATGAAAGAGGGGGAGCAGGCTTTCCAGGGACAATTCAGAAGCTGCCATTCAAGAAAAGCAGAGCCCAGAATCCGGAGAAGAGGCACCCTGCTTGCCACAGGTCAAACAACGTTTCCTGGAAGAAGACGGAGAGTTAAGGTAAGTGCCACAACAGCACATACAAAGGCATGCATTAACTACACTTCTACTGTGGTGCGTGTAAACTGCGCTCTTACTGCAATGCATATCACAGGCTCTAAGGTAGGAAAGTGCATTAGAGCCGCTTGGGTAGACCACATATACAGACCTTGTGACTGCCAGGTGCACAATAGGAGAAAACGCTACCAATGTGTGCAGAAAATGGTGGGAAACACCCACACTGCACCAATGGTCACCAGTGGTCTACCCCAAATTGCATCCCACACAGAAGGAATCGGGAGCCCCCAGCAAGGACAACAACAAGGTCAAGCCTTGGTCCTCACCCCTTGAGAGCCCATGGCAGAGGATCCTTGATGGGCTTAGCTCTACTCCCCTGATACTGTTTCACTGGCTTTTGCAGCAGTGTGTTTAAGGTGACTGGCAGGCAGGCAGATCCCTCTGAGAGCCTTCTGCAGTCTTCGGGAGAGAGCAGGGGGGGAACAGAAGAGGAGGGATGGGGCGCTGAGGTTGTGTGAGGCTGCTGCACTATTCCAGATCCTCCCAATTTCTGACTGCTCAACAGAGTCTTATATAATGACAAGCACGTGGAGTTGAACCAATTCTCCCTCCTCCTATAGCTACTGAAAAGACCACAATTCTAGAGGAGCCTTCCACGTCATGCTTAAGCAAGAGAGAGTCACCATCAAAATGGTCGTTCATGAGCATTTAATCAATCTTTTCCTCTCAATCTTCAGATTTTCTTCAGAAAGGAGAAAATCCATCCACCATCTGCTGGAGAGAAAGAAATACTGAAGAGACCTCTGGTGGCTGAGGCGAATAGAGGCATAGGAGTGAGGGTATTGAAACCTGGGCTTTTCATTGGTTCTTTGTCTCCACCAACCTGCTGGTAGGGGAACCTAACACACTTGTCTGGACTGGTCTAGCAGGACGATATGGAAAGTGATTTTTAACTAATAAATCAAGAATGAGCCCTGACTGTCCTAATACAGAAATAGTCAAGCACTCACATCTCTCATGGAAGAGACAATGTACAAATGTCCAGACACAAGCATGCGAGAAGGTTTAGCATGAACATGGTGGATTGACGAAGTCTTGTAAGGGTTGTAAGCTGGAGAGAAGTACACATTCCAGTTGAACATTATGTACATGAAAGGTGATTTACCACCCTACATGGGCAGAGGAAATGCTGCTGGTTTAATTATGGAAATTTATATGCACATCAGGCCAAAGTGGTAGAAAGACAGGGAGGAAGATAATTAGTCAAAGTGGATGAGCCATTTCACCCTTAGCTGCAATTGTCCACTGTGCTATTGTTACCTGCGTCGTTCTTTTGTATCAGGGTTTGGTGCAGTCCCTGCTGAAGTCTTATCCTCTGCCTGTATTGCTCCTTCTCCGAGTTGAGAACGTCCAGCAGTACTAGAGACAGCAGACAATGCAGTATTTATTAATTAGTAACCTTATAAACTGCCTTTCCGTAAAGGTTATGAGGTATTGCATTACATAATAAAATATGTAAAATATATATACAGAGGAAGACAAACACATACCAAGAGAGCTACAGAAACAAGAGTTCTTCTCCAGTCAGGCCCTGCTCTCCTCCCGCTATAGCTTAGCCATTGCAGTGGCGATCTTAAACAGAAGGCTACAGATAGCAACTTCCTTTGCTATCTGGCATACATATCTGAATTGGGCCGGTAGCTGCTACTGGGATTCCCTCTCCTAGAGAAAGTGAATGATGCTTTTGCAGCATTTTCAATTTTCACAGACTTGAGTTTAAACAAGGAAGGCATGACTTTTTGAAGGTCACCCAGTGAGTAGGAAATCAAACCAATTTCCAAGTTTCATAATTTTTATTCTTTAATCACTGGCATGTACTGCTAGTTCTGTTGGCCATGTTCGCACTTGGATGCATTGCAGACAACTGTATGTCTGTCGTGGTGTTGGATCTTACAATCATAAACGTTAACCAACCATAAAGTCTCCCAATGTACTATGACTTCCGATATCAAAAATCTCTTGCACCCTCTCCCCCCGGATCTGCATATCCATAGTGAAGGATTGACTGCAAGTCTTTAGAGAATACAATGGCAACTCCATTACACTTCTTCTCAATAAGAGGCAAAATACATATGAAAAATTACTAGATTTTCATCTTTCCTTAAGGTGAAATTTTACTTACCATTAATTTCCTTTCCTAGAATCCTGTTAGACCAGTCTAGACTAGTGGGTTATATCCTCCTGCCAGCAGATGATGGAGACAGAGAAAAAAAAACCAATCAGAAGCTTCAGTGACATCATCACTGGCACATATACATGCTGCTCCAAGGAATAGCTTCAGTATGACAATGGCAAAGCAAGAGGACTTCAGAATGGCACTCAGAAAAAGAGAATCTCCTCAGCAGGCTAAATGAAATACTCTATCGCACAAACGTGCAACTTATATATAAGGCAGCAGAGCCACCGGAATCAGTAGAAGCAGAACCACCTTAAGACAGCCGAATTAAAGACAAGGTTAATTCTGAATGTCGGCAAGACTGGTTCTCAGAGAGCAGGTGGGTCCTGGACTGGGCTAGCAGGATTCCAGGAACGGAAATTAATGGTAAGCAAAATTTCACCTTCCAAACCATCCTGCTAGACCAGTCCAAACTAGTGGGACGTACCATAACTACACCACCCAAGGGCGGGAAGAGCCAGCTGCCGCCAAAATAGTGGCTCCAAAATGGGCCAACTCATGCGCTTGGAGGTCCAAGAGATAATGTCGAGCAAAGGTCGACAAAGACAACTAGGTGGCTGCCCAGCAAATGTCAATCGGAGCGACACAAGAGCATTCCGCCCAAGAAGCTGCTTGCGCTCGTGTAGAATGAGCTGCAAGAACAGGCTTACCCTGTAAAATATAAGCAGACTCAATGGCTAGCTTGATCCATCACACGATGGTATGCTTAGAAGCAGCAGCCCCTTTATGGGGGCCAGAAAAAGAGGACAAACAAGTGATCAGAGAGCCGAAAGGAATTAGTAACCTTCAGATAACAGCGCAAACACTTGCGACATCCAACAAGCGAAGATCAATAGAGCTTGTAGAAGACTCCCTCCTCCAGTAAGGATGGAAGTCGGACAAAACGTTCGGTAAAAGGGAAGGAACCATCCTGAGCGTCACCGCTTCCGCATGGAGGAAAAGAAGGGGTCCGGCAGGAAAACGCCTGCAGCTCAGAAACATGCCGGAACTACCAAAAAGATAGCCTTGAGGGCCAAGTCCTTCAGAGTAGCCCGCTTCAAGGGCTTGAAGAGTGGCCACTTGAGCACCCAGAAAGCCAAGGACAAGTCCCAAGAAGGGTCAAGCGGATGAACTGGAGGATGTAAGGTGTGTAACTCCATGCAAAAATGCCCGGTTATTTGAAAGAGAGGCAAGCGAGCAACCCTTAACAAGGCCATGAAAACAGGTGAGAACCTGGACCACCTGCACTTTCAAAGAATTTAAAGCGAGGTCTTTGTCAAAGCCACACTGCAGAAAGGACAAGAGATCAGATATTTGGGCTCGGCATGGCAAAATTGCACAGGCAGAGCACCAGGACTCGAATAAATGCCATACTCGAACATAAACCAATGATGTACAAGGGCTGAGTATCCTTTATGAGCTAGACCAGGGGTCTCAAACATGCGGCCCGCGAGAGCATTTTGTGTGGCCCGCGACGCATGGCTGGCTGGCTGCTGCCGCTGCGGCAGTGGCAGAATCGAGTGTCCCAAGGCCTCCCCTCTACCTGGCAAAGTTCTCCCTCCATGCATCAGTCCCTTCGGCGCAGCTTTCAGAGCCGCAAAGGGAGAATTTCCCTTTCGCGACTCTGTTAAGACCACCGGGGCTGAAGGAGGGAGGGAGAGCTTTGACGGGCAGAGGGGAGGAGGCGGGATACTCAATTCTGCCGCTGCCACAGCGGCAGCAGCCAGCCAGCATTTTTAAATTTTATTTTAAACTTTCCCTGGGCTAATGGGGGGAGGGGGGTTAGGACTGGGCTGTGGGCTGATGGGGGGGAGCTAAGACTGAAAATGGGGGGTTAGGACTGGAAGTGGACTGATGGGGGGGTTAGCACTTGAGGTGGGCTGATGGGGTTAGGACTGGTAATGGGCTGTGGGCTGATGGGGGGGTTAGGACTGGTAATGGGCTATGGGTGGGAGCTAAGACTGAAAATGGGGTGATGGGGGATAGGACTGGAAGTGGTGTGATGGGGGGTTAGGACTGGAAGTGGGCTGATGGGGGGGACTAGGACTGGAAATGGGCTGATGGGGGGTAGGACTGGAAATTGGCTATGGGGGGAAGGATTGGAAATGGGGTGATGGGGGGCTAGGACTGGTAATGGGCTGGGGGGCTAGGACTGGTAATGGGTTGGGAGGGTTGCTAGGACTGGAAATGGGCTGAGTGTAAGGGAGGCTTGAACTGCAAATAGCTGATGTGGTCGGGGTTTGGAATGGAAATGGGCTGAGTGGAAGGGGAGGCTTGAACTGCAAATAGCTGATGGGGAGGGGGGCTTGAATGGAAATGGGCTGTGAGGGGAGGGAGCTAGGACTGGAAATGCACTGAGTGGGGGGGGGTCTAGAACAGGAAATGGGCTGATGGAGGGGGTAGGATAGGACTGGAAATGGGATGTTGGGGGGGAGCTAAGATTGGAAATGGGCTGTGGTGGGGCTTGAACATAAGAACATAAGATCATAAGATATGCCATACTGGGTCAGACCAAGGTCCATCAAGCCCAGTATTCTGTTTCCAACAGTGGCCAATCTAGGTCATATGTACCTAGCAGTTTCCCCAAGGGACACAGGTTCCACAATGCTTGTATTGGTTCAAGCATTGATATCCTGGGTCCCTTCTTAATAATGGTTTATGGACTTTTCCTCCAGGAACTTGTCCAAAACTTTTTTAAACCCAGCTACACTAACAGCCTTTACTACATCCTCCGGTAACAAATTCCAGAGTTTGATTACACGTTGAGTGAAAAAATATTTTCTTTTATTAGTCTTAAATAGTTTTCCCTGTAGCTTCATTGCATTTCCCCTAGTCTTTCTATATTCTGATAAGGAAAACAATCGATCTACGTTTACCCGTTCCACTCCGTTCATTAATTTATAGACTTCTATCATATCTCCCCGGGCCCTCAGACGTCTCTTTTTCAGGTTAAAGAGCCCTAACCTTTTTAGCCTTTCTTCATAGGAGTATCCTTCCATCCCCTTTACCATTTTGGTGGCTCTTCTCTGAACCTTTTCTAAAATCACTATATCCTGTTTTACGGCGACCAGAATTGCACACAATATTCAAGGTGCGGTCTCACCATGGAACGATATAGAGGCATTATAATATCTTTTGTTTTATTTTCCATTTTTTTCCTTATCATACCTAGCATTCTATTTGCTCTCTTGGCCGCTGCTGCACACTGGGCCGAGGGTTTTAACATGGTATCCACAATGACGCCTAAATCTTTTTCCTGGGTGGTGGTTCCTAATGTGGAACCTTGCATCGTGTAACCATAGTTTGGGTTGTTCTTCCCTAGGTGCATAACCTTGCACTTGTCCACATTAAATTTCATCTGCCATTTTGATGCCCAGTCTTCCAATTTATCAAGATCCTCTTGCAATTTTCCACAATCCTCTTGGGTTTTAACAACTTTAAATAGTTTTGTGTCATCTGCAAATTTGATAACCTCACTCGTTATTCCACTTTCCAGGTCCTTTATGAATATGTCAAAAAGCAGCGGACCCAGTAGAGATCCCTGGGGTACACCACACTATTCACCTTTCTCCATTGGGAAAATTGGCCATTTAGCCCTACCCTCTGCTTTCTATCTTTTAACCAGTTCCTGATCCACAATAGTACACTGCCTCCTATCCCATGACTCTTTAGTTTTGCCAAAAGTCTCTGATGAGGAACCTTGTCAAAGGCTTTCTGAAAGTCCAGATACACAATATCAACCGACTCACCTTTGTCCACCTGATTATTCACTCCTTCAAAAAAACATAACAGATTAGTAAGACAAGATCTTCCTTGTCTAAAGCCATGTTGGCTGTCTCCCATTAGGTCATGACTATCTACATGCTGAGTAATTTTATTCTTTATGATGGTTTCTACCATTTTTCCCGGTACTGATGTCAGGCTCACCGGTCTGTAGTTTCCCGGATCACCCCTCAAACCCTTTTTAAAAATTGGTGTTACATTGGCGATCCTCCAATCTTCAGGTATTAGAGATGATTTTAATGATAGTTCACAGATTACTAATAGCAGGTCTGCAATCTCATATTTCAGTTCTTTCAACACCCTTGGATGTATACCATCCGGCCCAGGTGATGTGCTACTCTTCAGTTTATCTAATAGTTGTAATACATCTTCCCGATGTATCGATATTTCCTTCAATTCTTCTGCACCTTTAAATACCACTTCAGTCATGGGTAACATCCCTACATCTTCCTCAGTAAAGACCGAAGCAAAGAATTCATTCAGTCTCTCCGCTATCGCCTTGTCGCCTCTTAGTGCTCCTTTAACCCCTTTATCATCTAATGGACCAACTGACTTTCTCACAGGTTTTTTGCTACGAATGTACTTGAAAAGGTCTTTACTTTGCGTTTTTGCTTCCGCAGCAAGCTTCTTCTCAAATTCTCCCTTTGCCTGCCTTATCAATGCCTTGCATTTGACTTGCCAGTGCTTGTGCTGTTTCCAGGTTTCGTCGTTTGGCTCTTTTTTCCATTTCCTGAAAGATGCTTTTTTGTTAACAACAGCCTCTCTGACCTCACCTTTAAACCATGCTGGCAGTTTTTTGGACTTCCTACCACTTTTCTTAAAGCGTGGAATACAGCTGGTCTGGGCTTCCGAGATAGTATTTTTCAACAACAGCCAAGCCTGATGTACGTCTTTAACCTTTGCAACTGCTCCTTTTAGTTTTTTCTTAACTGTTTTCCTCATTTTACCATAGTCTCCCTTTCGAAAGTTAAAAGGTAGTACTATGGATTTCCTTACTAAGGAAATTCTGATGTTTAAAGATGCTTCGGATATTTTGATTTCGAAATTCTATTACATGCCTAGAGAGTTAAAAAAGATTTGGATGGTAGAAGGCCTCTTTGTAAAGGTCTCTAGAAGACTTTATTTGTTGCTCAAAGAGTACAGACCCTGTTTTGCCTTTTGTGCTAAGTTAAATTCTAGGAAAGGACTAGAAATGGGCTGATGGTGGGGTGGGATTGGAAATGAGCTGATGGAGCGATCGGAGAGCCCGTTTTAATGACGAAACTCACCCGTATTAAAAAAAAGTGCTACCAAGTGCAGATCGAATGCAGGAGAGAGGCTGGCATGTTGAGAGGTGAATGAGGAGCTCTTGTTGTTGTTCTGGCCCTGAGATTTGGCTGCCTGAGGGTGATTTCCGGTCCCTGGATGGCTGCGGCCATTACCACGAGGAGGTGGAACGCATGAGGGGTCCTGCGTTCCGCATGGCCCGAGCGGGAAGCTGATCCATCCGGCGGAGACATGAGACATCCGGTGGGTGACTCTGAAGAGAACACAAGGTAAACTCCCCCTCTGGGCACTATGAGTCAGCACTATGTTCTTATTATGTTGACTTTTTCAGTGACTTTTTTCCATTGTAAAAAAAAAGTTCTGACGATGCGGCCCATGGATTACAAGTCCTCATTTGGCCCTCAAAGCAATTTGAGTTTGAGACCCCTGAGCTAGACAGTGCCTTTCAAGGGCCAAGCCGTAAGCAAGTAGGGTACAGGATCGGCCATGATGATTGGCTCTTGCCCCTGCAGGCCCTTGCGAGAGCAGAGTTTCAGAGACTCTGCTGCTAGGAGGCGAACCAGGTCTGCATATCACAGGTGACAAGGATAATACGGTGCCACCAGAATCAGCTGACACGAATAGGTCTATATGTTGGAGAACCCGGCCGATCAAGGAAAGACATAGAAGATCTGCAAGAGAGGCCAGGGCTGGACCAACGCATTTAGACCCTGAGATTTCAGTTCCCTCCGACAAATGAAAATGGCAGGGACCTTGGCAATGGCTGAGTTGGCCATCAAGCCCAAAGCAGGATGACCCCACTGGTTCACAATGCATCTGAATGCCCACTGAGAGACTTCCACTTGCTCGGATCAAGAAGGCGATGACTGAGAAAATCTGTCTGCACATTGTCTATCCCGGCGATGTGCTGTGTCAACAGCACTTGCAAATGAGACTTAGTCCATAAGAACATAAGATATGCCATACTAGGTCAGACCAAGGTCCATCAAGCCCAGTATCCTGTTTCCAACAGTGGCCAATCTAGGCCATACGTGTACCTAGCAGTTTCCCCAAAAGACACAGGTTCCACAATGCTTGTACTGGGTCAAACACTGATATCCTGGGTCCCTTCTTAATAATGGTTTATGGACCTTTCCTCCAGGAACTTGTCCAAACCTTTTTTAAACCCAGCTACACTAACAGCCTTTACTACATCCTCCGGTAACAAATTCCAGAGTTTGATTACACGTTGAGTAAAAAAATATTTTCTTTTATTAGTCTTAAATAGTTTACCCTGTAGCTTCACTGTATGTCCCCTAGTATTTTTATATTCTGATGAAGTAAATAATCGATCTACGTTTATCTGTTTCACTCCATTCATTAATTTATAGACTTCTATCATATCTCCCCTCAGTCGTCTCTTTTCCAGGTTAAAGAGCCCTAACCTTTTTAGCCTTTCATAGGAGTATCCTTCCATCCCCTTTACCATTTTGGTGGCTCTTCTCTGAACCTTTTCTAATAACGCTATAAGCAACAGGAGACAACTCCAAGGCAACACCCTAGGCACTTGGTTCCCCACTTGTCTGTTTAGATAAGCCACCATCGTGGCACTCGGACTCAAACTGCCTGCGTGCGAACAGGCAAAAAAGGCAGAGTGCCCGTGCCTCCAACCGGTTGACTGACCAACCAGACTCCCACCAGGAAAAAGTTCAGACAATGGATGCCCCGACCAGAAAGACTGGCATCGGTGGTCGGACCCATCCAACGTGGACACTCCAGGGCATCCCTTCCATCAAGTGATCACGACATAACCATCAGCAAAGTCTACAATGAACTGCGGGTGGGAAAGGCAGACACATGTTGTAATCATGCAAGCAAGTAAGGAAAGCTGAAGTGGACACATGTGCACCCAAGCCCAGGGGACCACGTCCAAGGTAGCTGCCGTAGTTCCTAAGATCTGCAGATAACCCTACACCCGAGGAGCGGGATGAAGCTGGAAGAAATGAAGCAGACTGTTAAAAACACTAGCCATACTCTAAAATCGAAGAGGGCCCTGAGAAACTTGAGGGTCTGAGACAGGCGTAAAGAACTCTTGGCATGGTTGACCACCTAGCCGAGGTTTTCCAAGGAGAGGACCCATGCCACTGTTCTCTGCGTGAGACACTTCTTGGATGAGCCAATCACATCTTTGAGAAGGTACAAGGAGCCACGGAAAGACCAAACGGCAGGGCTCGAAAATGGAAGTGATGACCCAGTATCGCAAAGCAGAGGAAACACTGCTGGCCCTCTCAGATGGGAATATGGAAGTAAGTCTCTTCAAGGTCCTGGGAAGCCAAGAACTCACTCGCACAGACCGCTTGAAGCACAGACTTCAGGGTCTCCCTGCAAAAACACGGCAAGCAAAGACAGTGATTGACCCCTCAGAGATCTAAGATTGGTCAGAAGGAACCATCCTTAGGCATGATGAAGTAGATGGAATAGCGGCTGGAACCAATCTTGGTGGAAGGAACTGGACAAATTGCCCGAAGTTGCAGAAGTCGCTGAAAAGCCTCTTGCCCCTCGATCCACAAAGGGAGATCATAAAGGCATCCCTGATGGGTCTGGCGCAGTTGAGAACATAACAATTGGATATTATGTCAAGGACCCATCTGTCCATGGTAACTCGGACCCATTCGTGGAAAAAGAGGTGCAACTGCCTGCTGACCTGCGGCAGCATGGAACGGACCCTAGAGAACTTGTTACAAGAGGAGTAATTGTCCCAAGATCAATGGACCTCTTGAATGGGCTGTGACTTGCCACTCGATTTGGGCATCAAACAAGATGACATGCTGGGCCAATAGTGGCACGAATTGAAAGCACACTCTGGAGGAAGACAAAGAAGATGTCCTGGTGCCCAACCAATGAGATGCCACTTTGGGTTTGATTTCGGGCAAACGCTGAAGTTTAACTTCACCCAAATCATTGACAAGATTTTCCAGTTCTTACACAATCAGGAGCCTGCCCTTGAACAGAAGCCAGGCCAGACAGGCTTTGGAGGCCACATCAGAATTCCAATGATGAAACCACAACCAATGCCTCACCACTGCAATAACTGCGACTGACCACACTGCCAACCGAAGGTCATAGAGGGCATCAGCCAAAAAAGCAGCCACAGATTCCAAAAGGGCTTAAAAAAAAAAAAAAAAAGAGTCCTGCAGTAGGAGTTGATTTTATCTGAGCAGAACACATGTCACTAAACCTCCACACAGACAGAAGCCTAGAGAGCAAGGGAGGAAGAAGAAAAAGCAGTTTTCAAAAGACCTTCAACCTTCCTATCCTGCTGATCCTGGAGTGCCGTTCCCTCTTCCACCAGGATGGTGGTGTGCTGCCACCAGGACATCTACCTTAGGAAAATGGAGCCACTTATCAAGGTCCGCAGGGGACCAAACATAAATACGGCCCAGACACATAGGTGAGGGCAAGGAAGCCTCAAGAGAGTCCCACTCCAGGGAAATGATTGGCAGAGCTTTCAGAGTCTTCAGACTCATCCGAGGATTTGAAGTATCTCCGATTCAGGTGATCGTGCAAAGCACGGTACCGGTACCGATCAAAGTCGGCATCGGGGTGGTCCGATGGTGGTGTCGATGATGGATAGAGACGCATGACTCGGTCCCGGTAGAATACCTGCCAATGTCGATGCAGTCGTTGCCGGTACCGGTTGAATTGTCTGAAGCAGTTTCAGGGGCATTGAGGTCATGAGAAGAGCCGCCAGACTGCTTTCAATATTCAAGAATCTCTGGTCTATCAACGCTGCCGATGCTTGAGTGTTGGTGCCGGATGAAGTGGCCGGAACCCCAGAGCATGGCACCAGTAGTTCTGCCGAGGTTGAAGCCTCGAGAACATCCTGGAGCCCCATTAGTGCTTTGGAAGCCGAAGCCTCCCGCTGGGGCAATTTTGCCGGTGAAAGTCCCTCAAGGGCAACGCCAAGGGCATCTCGATGTTTAGAAGGAGATCTACCCTTTGAGGACTGGCTAGATTTATGTTTAGTTACCTGAGATCCATGGGAGGAAGACGAAGCCCTGGAAGATGTCGATGCCACGGAGGCTGCACCGGAGGGAAAAAGGGTGCTAAGTTTAGCAGCTCGGTTTTGCCGGCCCCTTTTCGACATCATCCCACAGGCAACACACTCTGAAATAGAGTGGTCAGGACCTAAACATTTGAGGCACCACTCGTGGGTGTTGGTGATGGAGATGGTACCACCACACTTAGAACACTTTTTAAAACCAGACTCCAGAAAGAAAGTTTTGTTTTGGTTTTTTTTTTAAAAAAAGAAAAGAACCACTGGCGGTACTGGTGTAGCGTCGAGGAAAGGCAGACGGGACCACAAAAAAGAAGAATAAGGAGGGAATTTTTTCTGTGGTGACAGGATGTGTGAACTATCGGCTCCGCGGAAAACGAAGAACTGGAGAGGGACATAAGAACATACATAAGAACATAAGATATGCCATACTGGGTCAGACCAAGGTCCATCAAGCCCAGTATCCTGTTTCCAACAGTGGCCAATCTAGGTCATACGTACCTAGCAGTTTCCCCAAAAGACACAGGTTCCGCAATACTTGTACTGGGTCAAGCATTGATATCCTGGGTCCCTTCTTAATAATGGTTTATGGACCTTTCCTCCAGGAACTTGTCCAAACCTTTTTTAAACCCAGCTACACTAACAGCCTTTACTACATCCTCCGGTAACAAATTCCAGAGTTTGATTACACATTGAGTGAAAAAATATTTTCTTTTATTAGTCTTAAATAGTTTACCCTGTAGCTTCATTGCATGTCCCCTAGTCTTTCTATATTCTGATAACAAACAATCGATCTACGTTTCCCATTCCACTCCATTCATTAATTTATAGACTTCTATCATATCTCCCCTCAACTGTCTCTTTTCCAGGTTAAAGAGCCCTAACCTTTTTAGCCTTTCTTCACAGGAGTATCCTTCCATCCCCTTCACCATTTTGGTGGCTCTTCTCTGAACCTTTTCTAATAATTCTATATCCTTTTTAAGATACGGCGACCAGAATTGCACACAATATTCAAGGTGCGGTCTCACCATGGAACGATATAGAGGCATTATAATATCTTTTGTTTTATTTTCCATTCCTTTCCTTATGATACCTAGCATTCTATTTGCTCTCTTGGCTGCCGCTGCACACTGGGCCGAGGGTTTTAACATGTTATCCACAATGACGCCAAAATCTTTTTCCTGGGTGGTAGTTCCTAATGTGGAACCTTGCATCGTGTAACCATAGTTTGGGTTGTTCTTCCCTAGGTGCATAACTTTGCACTTGTCCACATTAAATTTCATCTGCCATTTTGATGCCCAGTCTTCTAATTTATCAAGATCCTCTTGCAATTTTCCACAACCCTCTTGGGTTTTAACAACTTTAAATAGTTTTGTGTCATCTGCAAATTTGATAACCTCACTCGTTATTCCACTTTCCATGTCATTTATGAATATGTCAAAAAGCAGCGGACTCAGCACAGATCCCTGTGGTACACCACTATTCACCTTTCTCCATTGGGAAAATTGGCCATTTAGCCCAACCCTCTGCTTTCTAACTCTTAACCAGTTCCTGATCCACAGTAGTACGCTGCCTCCTATCCCATGACTCTTTAGTTATGCCAAAAGTCTCTGATGAGGGACCTTGTCAAAGGCTTTCTGAAAGTCCAGATACACTGTGTATCAACCGACTCACCTTTGTCCACCTGTTTATTCACACTTTCAAAAAACCATAACAGATTAGTAAGACAAGATCTTCCTTGTCTAAAGCCATGTTGGCTGTCTCCCATTAGGCTATGACTATCTACATGCTGAGTAATTTTATTCTTTATGATGGTTTCTACCATTTTTCCCCGGTACTGACGTGAGGCTCACCGGTCTGTAGTTTCCAGGATCACCCCTGGAACCCTTTTTAAAAATTGGTGTTACATTGGCGATCCTCCAATCTTCAGGTATTACAGATGATTTTAATGATAGTTCACAGATTACTAATAGCAGGTCTGCAATCTCATATTTCAGTTCTTTCAACACCCTTGGATGTATACCATCCGGCCCAGGTGATTTGCTGCTCTTCAGTTTAATAGTTGTAATACATCTTCCCGATGTATCGATATTTCCTTCAATTCTTCCGCACGTTTAAATACCACTTGTCACGCCCATAGCCCCTTACATGTGTATGGAGGGGCGTGCTTGTTAGAGTTCCCCAATTAAGCAATGTTCCAGACTGACTAACTTGCAAAGGATTATGGTACTGGTAGTCCAGTCATGCGGTGCTTGCCTTTGAGGTAAATGAAGACAGTGTAGTTGGCTCTAGTGTAAGGCAGTTACAGTTGGGAAAGGAGGGAAGGCAGCACGCAGGCGCTGTGGGATGCTCCCAAAAGCTTTCCTATTGGACGCTGAGGAGCGTTCCCGCGCAGGCTCCGTCGGTACCGACGATACCCTTATATGAAGACTACATTCCTGCTTGTTCCTGGAGATCACCGCCTTCCAGGTGAGGTATTTAAGTGAACAGGAGCTGAGAGGCTGAAAGGGGGCCAAAAGGAGCAGCCCTAGAACCATCTTAAGATCCCATGCCACCAGCGGGGACTTGATAGGGGGCCGCGAGAACAGGAGACCTCTCATGAAGCGGCCTACTAGAGGATATTCAGAGATGGGCTTACCATCCACACTGCGATGGTATGCTGCCACCGCACATACATGCACCCTCACCGAGTTGACGTTGAGACCAGTCAGAAAGCTGGAGGAGATAAGTCAGCAACACCTCCACGATGCAGAAGGGGTCTAGCTCCTTCCCTTTGCACCAGATAGAAAACAGATGCCACTTGAAGGTGTAGGCACAACAGGTGGAGTCTTTATGGGAAGCGAGGAGCATGTTTTCCATATCCGCGGGGAGGTGAAGCTATGCATGAACTACCCGCTCAGCATCCACGACATGAAGGCCAGGTAGCAGAAACTGGGGTGAATTGGAGACCCACCGTCCTGAGACCCCAGATCCGGGTCGCAGCCCAGTCTGAGTGGCTGCCTCCAAGAAAGTTGCCTGGGACAGTGTATGGCAATGAGAATCATGGTCAAGAACAAAAGATATGCCATATTGGGTCAGACCATCAAGCCCAGTATCCTGTTTCCAACAATGTCCAATCTATGTCACTAGTACCTAGCAGTTTCCCAAAAGACAGGTTCCAAAATGCTTGTATTGGGGCAAGCAGTGGATATCCCGGGTCCTCTTTAATAGTGGTTTATGAACCTTTCCTCCAGGAACTTGTCGAACCCTTTTTTAAACCCTGCTACACTAACAGCTTTTACTACATCCTCCGGTAACGAATTCCAGCGTTTGATTACACGTTGAGTGAAAAAATATTTGTAATTGTAGTTCACGCGGCCTTATTTTCTCCTGCTCTAGAACACCCTGGACTTTCAGGGTGCATGGTACACATTGTTTTAAAACTGATGGCATCTGTGCACTGATGACACTATGCCTATGGTATTCTTGATGATTTTAATCCACACTGGGCTCAGTTACAACAGCTGAAAGCGTAGTTACTCACCTGTAACAGGTGTTCTCCAGGGACAGCAGGAATCAGTCCTCACTTATGGGTGACATCAGCACAGACGGAGCCTGCATGGAGCAATTCCCCAGCTTTCAAAGAAAGCCTTTGGGATTGCTGCCACGCATGCGTGGTCTTCTTCCCACCCAAAGGTGCCATCTTGCTCAGTCAGGTCCTCTAGCTACAGTCCCACTAAGCAGATGGCAAGGGAATGACAAAAATAGCAACTCTTCAGGGAAGGTGAGAGGGTAGTGAGGATTGATTCCTGCTGTCTCTGGAGAACACCTGTTACAGGTGAGTAACTATGCTTTCTCCAGGAACAAGCAGGAAATCAGTTCTCACTTATGGGACTCCCCAGCTACAGGCTACCAAGCCTGTAACCGAAAAATGCCTCCGCGAGGTCATGAGCAGTAGTCAATGCCCGAAGGAGCCTGAGTCTTCGGGTCCCCAGGGCGAAGCTCTTGCTAGCCAGTGAAAAAGGGTTGGAGGGCAGGAGTTGCTTATACCCTGAACAGATTATGGAGTACAGTCTGGCCGAAGGCACTGTCCCGGCGGGACTCCCTCTCCAGGCAGTAGTGCGAAGCGAAAGTGTTTGCGGAAGACCAGGTCACAGTCCGGTAGATGTCCGCTAGAGGCACTGAGCGCAGCGAAGCCACAGAAGCCACTTTGGCCCGGACGCTGTGCATGGTGACCCATCGATCCAGTGGGGCACCTGCCTTTGTGTGGGCGAAGGCGAAGCAGTCCACCACCCAGACGGAGATGGTGCGTTTAGTGACTGCCTGCCCCAGTCGATTGGGATCATAGGCGACAAAGAGCCGGTTGGATTTGTGATGAACTTGGGTGCGCTGCAGGTAGAAGACAAGGGCCTTCTCGCAGTCAACTGTATGTAATACCGCCGATGACCAGTCAGCATGTGGTCTCAGGAAGAAGGTCAGTAGGACTATCTCCTGATTGAGATGGAAGTCCAAGACCACCTTCGGTAGGAACTTGGGGTGGGTGCGGAGAACCACCCTGTTCCCGTAAAACCTGGTGTATGGAGCCTCAGCCATAACGGCTTGGATATCGCTGACTCGGCGAGCTGAAGTCAAAGCCACCAGGAAGACCACCTTCCAGGAGAGGTGCCAAAGCGAGCACATCACCATCAGCTCGAAGGGTGGTACGTTGAGGTCCCAAAACGCCGGAGCAGGCCAGATGGGAGGCTTAGAGAGCAAGAGGCCTCGCATGAAGTGGGAGACCAAGGGCTGCCCCAAGAGGGGCTTCCCCTCGACGGGGAGGTGGTTCACCAAAATGGCGCTCAGGTGTATCCCGACCTAAATGGACCTCAGCCCTGCCTTCAAAAGGTGGAGAGATACTGAAGAACACACCAGGTAGAACAGGAGAATGAGTCAATCCGGAGCTCGGAGCACCAGACCAAGAAGCAGCGCCACTTAAATGCGTACGCCCGTCTCGTCAAGTCTTCCTTGAGACGAGGAGAACCTCCTTGACCTCCCTCCAGAAGGCGTAGAGGTGCTATAGTGACCCACTCAGCCACCAGGCTGTGAGGGAAAGTAAGGCCAGGTTTGGCTGAAGCACCTGACCCTCCTCCTGAGTTACCAGGCCCGAAGCATAGCCCAGGGAGTCCAGAGGTTCGGATGAAAGCTGGAGCAACAGTGGGAGCCAAGGCTGCCGAGGCCACCAGGGGGCCACTAGAAGCACCGAAGCCCGGTCTCGCCAAATCTTGTGAAGGATCCTCGCAATGAGAAACATAGGCCATGTGGTCTTTTTCTGTCGTCATATTTCTATCTAGTCTGTCCTTCCATATCAACAACTACAACAGTTCCCTTTAGAGATCCTCTGTATATGTCCCATGCTTTTTTGAATTCAGATACTGTCCTCATCTCTACCACCTCCACTGGGAGACTATTCCATGGATCCACCACTCGTTCCGTAAAAAAATATTTCCACATATCACTCCTGAATCTATCCCCTTTCACCCTTATCCCATGTCCCCTCATAGCAGAACTTGCTTTCAATTGAAAGAGGCTCTCCCCTGTACATTTATGCCACGGAGGTATTTAAACATCTCAATCATATCACCTCTATCCCGCCTTTCCTCTAAGGTGTACATATTAAGATCCTCAAGTCTGTCCTCATATGCTTTATAATGAAGACCACTAACCATTTTAGTAGCCACCCTCTGTACTAACTCCATCCTGTTTACATCCTTTTGATGGTGTGGTCTCCAGAATTGAATACTATACTCCAAATGAGGTTGCACCAAAGACTTATACAGAGGCACTATCACCTTTTTTCTGCTATCCATCCCTCTCCGTATGCACCCAAGCATCCTTCTAGCTTTTGCCATCACCTTTTCTACCTGTTTAGCTACTTTGAGATCATCAGGCACAACCACGCCTAGGTCCCGCTCTTCTTTGGTGGACAAAAGTACTTCACTCCCTATACTATATTGCTCCCTTGGATTGCTGCAGCCCAAATGCATGACCTTACATTTTTTAACATTAAATCCCAGCTGCCAAATTCTAGACCATTCGTCAAGCTTAGCTAGATCCCTCCTCATGTTATCTACACCTTCCTGGGTGTCTACTCTATTGCAGATTTTGGTATCATCCGTAAAGAGGCAAACCTTACCCGACAGCCCTTCCGCTCTATCACTAACAAAGATGTTAAAAAGAACCGGCCCAAGGACAGATCCCTGGGGCACACCCACTGGTGACATTCTTCTCCTCAGAGTGAGCTCCATTTACCTGTACTCTTTGTTGTCTCCCACACAACCAATTTCTAACCCAAGCAGTAACTTTAGGCTCCATCCCTAGGGTACTCAGTTTGTTTATAAGCCGC
This sequence comes from Ichthyophis bannanicus, assembly GCA_033557465.1. Lineage (NCBI taxonomy): Eukaryota > Metazoa > Chordata > Amphibia > Gymnophiona > Ichthyophiidae > Ichthyophis > Ichthyophis bannanicus. The sequence goes on from CM066047.1 coordinate 83,838,643, forward strand.
CTGTGAAGAAAGGTGTCAAAGGCTTTACTGAAATCTAAATATACCACATCTAGGGCTCTCCCTTGGTCTAACTCCCTGGTCACCCAGTCAAAGAAATCAATCACATTTGTCTGACAAAACCTGCCTCTGGTGAATCCATGCTGCCTCGGATCCTGTAATCCGCTGGACTCCAGAAACCTCACTATTTTCTCTTTCAGCAGCGTTTCCAATAATTTACTCACCACCAAAGTTAAACTAACCAGCCTGTAGATTTCAACTACATCCTCGAGCTGTGAGTCAGATGGGGATACTTCCCCAGAAACCCATGCCCGTGTCCCTCTCAAAGGAACGCGTAAAGAAGGCCGGAGGTCCAGCTCAAGAGGAATGCATCCGGGGCCACCCTGCTTGGGTGTAGAACCAGGCCGCAGAAGCGGGGAGAATGCGTATTCACCGGGCTGGTGAAATCCATGGATGGGTCCCCCTCTGACGGAACAAGAGGTCGGCAACCTCCGGGTCCAGACACCATTCGTGCGGGCGGAGGATCCTGCTGAGTTTGTCCGCAAGGACATTCTCCTGGCCTGGGAGGTAGACTGCTCATAGGGTCATCCCCTGGCAAAACACAAAGGAGGATTGCTTCTAGGCAGAAGGGACAGGAACACCCCTCCTTGTTTATGTAAAACACGGCTACCCTGTTGTCAATCTGCACAAGCACCGACTTTCCCCGCAGATAGCCCTCGAAGGCCCTCAGGGCCCATTGGACCACCCAAAGCTCGAGCAGGTTGATCTGCTGTTGAGACTCCTCGGGCGACCACTGCCCCTGTGTGCACAGTGCGCCCCCCACCCCAAAAGGGAAGCATCCGTCATCAGGACCAGCTTGTGCTATGGGGTCTGGAAGGGCATGCCCCAAAGGGGATTTTGGGGGTCCTGCCACCAACACAGGGAGTTGTGGAGACTGCGGGAGACCCAGATGGGGTCTCTGAGGTGGCCGGAGGCCTGGCTCCACTTTGCCCTGAGGTACCACTGAGCTTTCCGCATGGGCGTGGGGGACCACATGAATGGTGGAGGCCATGTGCCCGAGGAGGCGCAGCATGGCCCGTGCTGTAACCCAAGTCCTGTTTTGGACTTGGGATGCCACGATCCAAAGGCAGTCTGCCCAGTCTGTGGGAAAGAAGGCAGTTGCCCACACTGTGTCGAGGCATGCGCCGATGAACTCCAGGGTCTACACCGGCTCAAGGTAGGACTTTGAGAAGTTGACCAAGAAGCCAAGGCATTTAAGGAGGAGGATCATGCGCGACGCCACCAGGCAGCCTTCACTGATCGAGGGACCCCATGATGAGCCAGTCATCGAGGTAGGGGAAGACGGATATGCCCTGCCGCCTGAGAGAGCTGGCGGCCGCAGAGATGCACTTTGTGAAAACCCGCGGGGCGGACTCGAGCCCGAAGGGGAACACTCTCTATTAGTAGTGTTCCCCCTGCACCCTGAAGAGCAGGTATTGCCTGTGTTGGGGGTGGACTAGGATGTGGGCGTAAGCGTCCTTGAGAACAAAGGAGCATAATCAATCGCCCTGCTGAAGGAAGGGCAGCAGGATGCCAAACGATAACATTTTGAACTTCTCCCACAGCAGGACCTTGTTGAGGTTTCCGAGGTCGAGGATGGGGTGCAAGGTCTCCTGTCTTTTTCAGAAGAAAGTAGCGGGAATAGAACCCCTGGCCTCAAAGGTGTTGGGGTACCTTCTCGACCGCCCGTTGGGCGAGGAGGTTGGACAGTTCCCGCTACAAGAAGGTCTGGTGCGCGAGGAGCTGAGCAGGCTCCGCTGGGGAGAATGGAGGAGGCGCCTGTCCAGGCGGAGACGGTATCTCAGGTGTCAGACGTGTCCGATGCCCACTGTGGGGTGAACAGGGACAGGCACACCCTCACGGGCAGAAGAGCTGCCAGGGGGCGAGAGGCTATGCCGTCAGTGTCAAAAACCCTGTGTAGGCTGGGGCGGCGCCGGTGGTTGGGTCTTAGGCCTTTAGATTTACGGTGGCTATGTGCACCTCCCTTCCTCTGCATACCGGGAGCCGGCGCAGAGGCAGGCAGGAAAGTTGGGTAAACCCTGGTAGGGGAGCCTCTTCCTTTGGAAGAACGGCTTCTTGGTTTGCTGCTGCTTCCTAGGGAAGGAGGAGGCTTTGCGCGAGAGACTAGTTTGAGCCACGAACTCCGTTTCTATCTCAGCGGCCTCATCCTCCATAGGTTTACCAAACAGTTGCTCACCGAGGCAAGGAATGTCCAGGACCCACTTCTCCAGGTCCGAGAACTGGAGCCATGCCTGGTGTCAGGCCTCGATGCCAGCTGCTGCTACCCGGGTGGAGGACTCAAACCCATCATATGCGGTGTGGGAGAGGTACTTCGAACCCTCCGCGATGGATTTCAGGAGGGTTTGGAACCTTAGAAGGGGTTCACCCCCGAGGTCCGCGGTGTACCCGCCAAGCTCCTTGGTGAGGTCACGCAGGAACGTGCCCATATACAGTTGGTATGCCTGGATACGGCAAGCGAGCCTGGAACCCTGATAGGCCTTGCACCCCAGGGTGTTGAGGGCTCTCGACTCCCTGCTTGAGGGGACCGAAGAGTGAGACTTCGGGCTTTTTTGCTTCCGCATCACCGATTCCAGAACTATGGAGGTGTGCAGGAACAGGGTTTTCTGGAACTCCAGGCCGCGTTGAACCCTATACATGGCGTAGAGGCGCTTGCTCACAATGGGGACCAAAGCAGGTGTCTCCCACATGCGGAGGAGCAGCCTTGACAATATGGGAGTAACCAGGACAGAAAGAGACTCCCGAGACAGGTTCTCATACTGTAGAATATTGAGCTTTTCAGCTCGTGGCTCCTCTTCAGTTTGCATAGCCAGGCTGAGGGTCCATGCCATGACCCGCACAAATGCCAGGAACCATGTTTCCTTGGGCGGAGAATGCCTCTGATAGGCGGGCAGGGACGGATCTGAGGGGAGGTCCGAGGAGGAGTCAGATTCGGGAAGGTCACCCCATCCAGAGTCAGAGGTCTGCTTGAAGCCAGAGGCCTTGGAGGTTCTCGGTCCCGAGGACCGGGAAGGCAAATGAGACTGGTGCCGAGGACCCTCACGAGGCCCATGGGGTTTCCAGGATGGGTGTTGGTGTCCCTCTTGAGGGAACCTCGGTCTCGAGGCACAGGCCAGCTGGGCTGGGCATGAGCGCCTGCTGGCCAGCTAAGAAGGCAGAAATGCTGCGCCCTAGTGCCAGCATTAGGGACTCCCACGCGGGCGTGTGACCCTGCAACGCCGACACCGGGGTTACTGGGTCTGGCGTGGAGGAGGGGAGGGGGTCCTCACCGGGACAACCCTCAGGAGACCGGGCGCCATCGCCAGAGGCCTCCATGTCTATACGAGGTAACTTTCGAGGCCACTCATTATCCAGCTCTTGGGAAAACCGGGAGGGGGTGCTGAACGACCGAGCGCGGGAGCGCTCACGCTTGTCCAGAACCCCCGACAGCGACTTTGAGGCCTCCTTCTTCTTACGCCGCTCCACTTCAGGGGACCCCTGATCGGAGTGCCGCCGAGAGCACAGAGCCGAAGTGGGAGATCCCACCTACGGAGGAACGACCATGGGTGCTGCCAGGGATTCCGGGGCCACCTTCCAAAAAAGGTCTGCTTACGACTGAGCAGATCCTTGGAGGACATTTTCTTGCAAAGAGAGCAGAGCTCCAGGTCATGGTCGGCCCCAAGACATCAAAGACAATAGTCATGGGTGTCCATGAGTGACATATTTTTGGAGCATCTGTCGCATTTTTTTAAAACTGGTGGCCATTGGGGCTAAAAGGGGCCCTGCTAGATTGAAGACTTTTGCAGCCAGTGGTTGGAAAAAAGGGCACGAAGCCCGCAAAAGGGAAGGGAAAAAAAAAACCTTTTATAGGAAGGATATCCCCTTGCTCTAGAGAAATAGAGAGCAAAGGAGGATGGAAGAGGACCGGTGCTACCGGAAAAACACAGGCCAGAGGCCGAAGACGAAACACTTTTTCCGAGGGACGAGGACGTGCGTCCGAAGGGCTATGTGGAAAAAGGGAGACTGAGCAAGATAGCACCTTCAGGCGGGAAGAGGACCACGCATGCGTGGCAGCAACCCCAAAGGCTCTCTTTGAAAGCTGGGGAATTGCTCCGCGCGGGCTCTATCGGTGCCGACGTCACCCGTAAGTGAGGACTGACTTCCTGCTTGTTCCTGGAGAAAGATAGGCAACACATAAGTGGTCATACCCTAGATCTGGTCATCTCCTCGGGACTGGTCTCCTCTATTGACAACGTGTCTACGGCCATTCTGCCTTGATCTGACCATCTTTAAGTGATTTTTGAACCAGCACATAAAGCTATAAGAAGGTATCAGAAAATGGAAGTGTGTAGATCCGCAGCATGTTGTTGCATCATGCCAATTCTCTCTGGATTTTGCTGACTTATGGCTAGAATCCCAAGCAGTCACACAGCAAATATATGGCCCAGAAAGTCATGCCCTGGGAGAGGGCAAATTTCCAGAGATGGACCGCCCTGTTTGTTGATGTAGAACATCATTACCTGGTTGTTCTTCTGAATAACAATAATCTGGTTGGTCAACAGCTCTCAAAACACTTGAAGGGCATTTGAAATGGCCCGTAGCTCCCGGAAGTTGATCAGATGCAGGCACTCCCAAGCCAACCAGGGACCTTGTGTGCGCAGGCTATCAAGATGAGCCCCCAGCCCATCTTGGAGGCATCGGTAGTCAGGAATTGCTAACGCAGAGGGGCTTGAAAAGGAAGATCCATGATTAAGTTCTGAGGCTGTAGCCACCAGGACAGGGATTCCTCGAGGGGTGGAGTAACCACCCGAGATGACTCATGGCCTGATGCCATTGTGTGCAGCATTCATTGCACCTGACTCATCTGAAGATGGGCAAGAGGGGTAATGTGGACCATGGAGGCCATGAGGCCAAGGATGTGGATGGACTCTGCTGTAACTCGTGGGTCACTGCAATGAGGCGCTAGGCTCGATCCGTGGGGGTGGTTATCCAGGAGAGAACCTATGAATTCTAGATGTTGAGGGACGCAGATGAGACTTTGGATAATTGATGACAAAGCCAAGGTTCTCCAGCACCTGAATGGTGAGGGCTGCCACCTGCCGCATCACGGACTGTGTCGTCCCCCTGATTAGTCAGTCATCTAGGTAAGGGATGACTAAAACACCCAGGGTCCGGAGGAAAGCGGTAACAACCGCCAAGTATTTTGTGAAGACCCTCGGGGCAGAGACCAGGCCAAAAGGTAGCACCCGATACAGACAGTGTCTGCTGCTGAGCATGAAGCAGAAATACTACCAATGAAGGGGGTGAATGGGAATGCGAGTATAGGCATCTTTGAGATCCAGGGAGCAAAGACAGTCTTCCCGTTGGAAGAGTAAGGCAACAAAGTTCCCAAGGAAACCGTTTTGAATTTCTCCTTCACCAGAAAGCGGTTGAGATTCCTTAGATCCAGTATAGGCCTGAAGCCACCCATTTTCTTGGGAACCAGGAAGAAATGGGAGAAGAATCCCTGTCCAGCCTGAGCAATCAGCTCAATGGCTAAATCAGCCAGGAGGGTGTGAACCTCCTGATGGAAGAGCTCCTGATGAGGATCAAGGAAGTACTTCCCTGGGGAGAATGAGGGAGGAAATTGGTTGAAGTGCAACAGGTAGCCATCCTGGACTATTTTTTGTGCCCAAGTGTCTGTTACATAGAAAACTTTTAACAGAAAAAGACCACATGGCCTATCTAGTCTGTCCTTCCATAACAACTACAGCAGTCCCCTTTTTTCCTTTAGTGTTATCATCACTGGCTATCTGTGTTATCACTGTGCCTGAGACAGAAAAGTAGGGCCATGCTCCTCAAGAAGGAGTCAAAAGCCTCCACCCGGCTGTGGTTGTGGTGCAGGCTGGGGCTTTTGTTACTTCTGGTGGCGGTGTTGACACTGGCCCTAGCTCTTTTGCTGTTGACCCTGCTGAAGGCCCTGATAGGCCAGGTAGGGAGGATAGCTACTGTAGTATCTCCTCTTTATCAGACAGAAGGCTTTCTTCCTGGAGGGGTCAGCTGTTTTTCGGGAAAGCAGTTTGTCAACTACTCCATCTCCAGCTCCCCAGCCTTCTCCCCATGAGCTTGCCAAAGAGACTCTTAACTCGGCAGGGGACATCCACCAGCTTGTCCTGCACCCACTGCTCAAGGTCAGAAGAGTGAAGCCAGGCCAGGTGACGGGCCCCAATAACCACAGTGGCCACCCTGGCCACCGATTCAAAGGCATTATAGGCCACCCTGTTCATATATTTAGAACAGTCCCTCTCCTTGCAGACTAGAGAGCAGAACCTGTCCAACTGCTCACCCGAGAGCATGGCCAAGAACTCAGACAGATGCCCCATAACATCTTTCAACTACATACCCCCATGTAGAGCTGGTAAGCAAGTATGCAGCCACCAGCATCGACCCCTGGTAACATTTCCTCCTGACCTCATTAGGATTCGGGGGCCTCCTGCCCTGGAGGAACCAAAAAGTGAGTCTTAGAACTTTTAATCCTCCTCATGGCAGACTCCACAACCATAGAGTTCTGGGGAAGCTGGGTTTCTCAAAACCAGGACTCTCTTGGACTTGATACATGGAGTCCAGTTGGTGACTTATGGGGAGTATTCTGAGAGGCGTCTCCCAGATGCGGAAGAGTAACCTCTCAAGGATATGGTGGACAGACACCATTATAGCCTCCTTGGGAGGAGAAAGGTACTGAAGGATTTCCAACTCTTCAGCTCTTGGCTCCTCCTCTGCCTCGATGGTAAATGGTATAGCCTTCGTCATGTCCCTGACAAATTCATGAAATGAGATGTCCTCAGGTGGGGACTTATGGTGCTCATAATGCGGTGAGGGATCAGATGGAATATCCTTATGGCGCTCCAAGGCCAGGGACTCCTCCTTGGTCTCCCACTCATCATAATTGGAGTCAGTGAGGTACTGACGGAGTACCAACGGTTCTCCTCCCTGCATTGACATCACTCAGGAGGGGTAGATGGGGATTGGAGGCACTTGGAGGGGAAACCCTGGGCGCTGAGAGCGAGTCCGAATACCTGCCTGAGGCCGCTCTCCAGCTAAGGAGGGCATGGGTTTCAAGTATGGGCTGCACCTCCATCAGCGGAGCCACCATCAGCATAGAGGACTCCTCGGGCCCCATGTAGCCAGGAACACAGCAAGGCTACGTTCAAGGGCCTACATCCGCTCAGCAAGGAGCGCAGTCTCCAAAGTGACCGTAGCTGGGGCAGCAGCCACGGCCTCCGATGCCAGTTCCCTCTTTGGGAACTCCATGATGGTGATCACATCAGGAGACCCTTGACGATCCTCTGGAGCCTTGGGAGACATTTCCTCCTGCCGGGGCAGCTTCAGTGGCTGCTCCCAACCCTTGCCCTTGGAATCGCATTGAAGGGGGCTTTGATGTCAGGTGCTCATGGGTTTTACCCTGGCCCTCACCATTGTCCGACGTCAACGGGGCAGAGAATCGATCCTTCTAGGGGCATCCCTTGTCAAAGGATAGCCTCGGGCCCAGGCCACTATGACCCCTCAGCTCTGAATAAGCTCAAGAACCATAATGGGCCAAGGACTCAGCAGAGACCCTCAAGGATGGCGATGCCAGTGCCGATACCGCCAACTTCAAAGAACCAAACAGATTCCTGTTGTTTCTCTCAATTCTTCAGTCCCTTCCAAGTCATCTACAAATATAAATTGCAGGTGGAGGGCTCGTGATCAGGCCAGAAGCACTGACTACACCAGTTATAGCGGTCCGTCACCGAGATGGTGTGGCCAGACCTGGAGCATTTCTTGAATCCACTGGTTGGTTTACTCTTATTGGGAGATGGCTTCTGCCAAATAAAAGGATGCCAATGTCCCGAAGGACCAGGGTGGCATGAGAGAAAAGACCAGTGTGCAGGAAAAATAAAAGAAAAGTGCTCAAGAAGAAACACAGTGCCGAGATACCGACACTCCTAGACATGGGCAGGAAGACTAGGAAAAGTATGCAACCGAAAAACGAAGCGAGAAAGCTAGAAAAGAGAATTGCATGGGTTACTTCAAGTTTTCAGGGGCAAACAGACATTTGAAGGGCTCTGCAAAAAAAAAGAAGACTGAGATAAGATGGCTCCTTCAGGTGGGAAGTCAAGCACGAATGCGTGGTGGACCTCTCAAAAGCTTTCTATGGCAACTGGAGATAGGAGACATCACCCATATGTGAAGAATTACTTCCTTCTTGTTTTCGGAGAAAGGGAAGGCTCTAGACAGTTCACAAATGCCTCTAAGAATGGGAAACGCCTGAGAATTGGACTGGGTGGAATCCTGCTTTTTCAGAGGATCAGCAATATGGAGAAACTCCATAATTTGAGAAATGAGAGCCAGCAGTTCCTCCTTATGAAAAAGACACATCCTGGGAGTCATCCTGAAAATCAGCATCCTCTTCTGGAGGCGACAACTCCCCATCTTTGCGATCAAACTCACCGACCAGACTATCATCAGAAACTGGTTTCTCTAAAGGATTCCAATCTCTTGGAGCCCAGGCAAGGTAGAGCTTGCTCATTTTCTGAATGACGCATCCTTGAATGCTGACGGACCAGAAGGCCCTGGAAGGAATGGTCAAAGCCAGAATGCCAAAGATTCCAGGCCTGACGTAACAAGAACAAACTGGGAAGATTCGGGCTCCCGTGCACTTGTTCCGACAAAAGAACAGCCGTCTTTTTTCCAAGATAAAGGACCCTAACCTTTTAAGCCTTTCCTCGTAGGGGTATCCCTTCCATCCCCTTTACCATTTTGGTCATTCTTCTCTATACCTTTTCTAATTCTGCTATATCTTTTTTAAGAATGGTGACCAGAATTGCACACAATATTCAAGATGTGATCACACCATGGAACGATACACAGGTTTTATAATATCCTTGGTTTTATTCTCCATTCCTTTCCTTATAATTCCTAGCATTCTATTTGCTTTCTCGGTCTCTGCTGCACACTGGGCAGAGTGTTTCAAGATGTTATCCACGATGATGCCTAAATCCTTTTCCTGGGTGATGGTTCCTAATGTGGACCCTTGCATTTTGTAATCATAGTTTGGATTGTTCTTCCCTAAATGCATAACTTTACATTTGATCACATTAAATTTAATCAAAGGTCCTCTTGCAATTTTTCACAATCTTCTTATGTTTTAACAACTTTGAATAATTTTGTTATCTGTAAATTTGATCACCACACTCGTTATTCCCATTTTCTGGTCATTTATGAATATGTTAAAAAGCAGCGAGCCCAGCACAGATCCCTGGGGGTACACAACTATTCACCTTTTGCCATTGAGAAAATTGGCCAATTAGACCTACTCTCTCTATCTTTTAACCTGTCCCTGATCTACAATAGTACACTGCCTGCTATCCCATGACTTTTTTAATTTCCTCAACAGTGTCTCATTAGGGACTACATCAATCGACTCACCTCTATCTGTTTATTCACACCTTCAATAAAACATAACAGATTAGTAGGAGAAGACTTTCCTTGGCTAAATCCATATTGGCTTTCTCCCATTAAACTATGACTATTTACATATTCAGTCATATTATTCTTTATAATGGTTTCTACCATTTTGCCCAATACTGATGTCAGGCTCACTGGTCTGTAGTTTTCCGGATCACCCCTGGAACCCTTATTAGAAATTGGCATTACATTGGCCATTCTCCAATCCTCAGGTACTACAAATGATTTTAATGATAGTAGGTCTGTAATCTCATACCTCAGTTCTTTCAGCACCGTGGGATGTATACCACCCGGTCCAGGTGATTTGCTGCTCTTTAGGTTATCAAATAGCTGTAATACACCTTCCCGATTTATCAAGATTTGTTTCAATTCTTTCAATACATCAGCTTTAAAAAAACATTTTAGGGACTTCCGGTGACGTCACGGAGCGAATGGCCGTGCGATAGCCGAGCTCCGTCTAACTCCTGACCAAAAGCGATAATGAGCGCTATCCCCGACGCGAAAATGGTGGGAAAAGATGCCCCCGGGAGCGCGTTAGCAGCCCGCCGAAAATTGGAGGGGTTTAAATCCTCGTATGCGAGGCGTGAGGAGTGTGGCCTGCAGAAGCCTGAGGCGGGGGAAGAACGTGCTGGCAGCGGGAGTTCTGGAGACGAGAGTAGCGGGCCTGACCTTCACTCCACCGGAGCAGAGCTGAAAGGGTGGCTGGTGGCGTTCCGGAGGGACCTCCGCGGCGATATTAAAGAGCTGCGCAAAGATCTGAAAGAGGACCTGCACTTGCTCCGTCAAGAGCTGACCGGTATGGGACACCGTGTGGAGACCGTGGAGGAGCACGTGGAGACATTGACAGGAGCCATGTGCGAGGTGGAGGAGGAACAACGCCGCCAGCGTGAGCGGCAAAAAGAGATGCAGGAAAAGCTGGAGGAAATGGAAGATCGGGCCCGCCGGACCAATCTACGATTTAAAGGCATCCCAGAAGTGGACACTTATAAAGACTGTGTTAAAACTGTTCAATTGCTCTGCCAACACATTCTGCGCTTAGCGGGCAATGAGGCTGAGCCCGGGGCAGCGGTTAGAGTGGAGAGGGCGCACCGTAGTCTTGGCCCTCGACGGGGGTCGCAAGCTCGCGATGTGATCGCTTGTATGAGCAGATTTCCCCAAAAAGAACTGACTCTAAACCTAGCCAGAAAATACGGGCGCATCGCATGGGAATCCTCCGAGGTGGAGATCTACAATGATTTGTCATCTGGCACGCTGGAGCGGCGGCGGGGCTTGAAAGATGTCACTGCGTTTTTGCGGGGGAAAGGCCTGCGCTATCGGTGGCTGTTCCCCTTTGGTCTACTGCTCACCGTCAACGGTGTCTCCCGGAGAGTCAAGGGAGCGGAAGAGGCCTGGAAAGTCCTGTCGGAGCTGGGATGTGAACTCCTCCCCAAACCTGCGACTGGAGGAGAGCATCGGGAGGACCGGGGAAAGGAGCGGAGACCCTCGCAGTGGCAGCGGGCCGGTGAAAAAGGCAAACGTCTTCAACGACTCTCCCAAGGGGGGCCTGAAAAGAGCTCTGCAGTCCCTCCCTGATCAGTGCAAGAGTATGGAGAGAGCACTGGAGGAGAAGTGACATTCCTGTGAAACTTAATGTTTGCGGAGGGTGGTATATTGGGGGAGAGGAGTTGCTTGGGTTCTGATTGGGGTTGGTGATTGTGGTGGTGCGGGGGCTGGAGGTGGTATGTTGGGCTGGGGATGACATTGAGGGAGGGAGTCGGGATAAGACATGACTCACACGGAAGCGTGGAGGGGTTAGGAGACGGTTCAGGGAGGGGGAGATTGGGGGGGGAGGGGGAGATTGGGGGGGGGGAACTGGGTTGGAGCCCCTAGGGGGGGGGGGGGTAGGGAAGAGACTGGGGTGACGTAGAGAGATGCTCCGCATTGGTACTCTTAATGTGAAGGGACTAAACTCTCCGCAGAAGCGGCGGCATCTCTTCCGGGAAATTCAGGATAATCGTTGGGATGTGATTTTGATACAGGAGACACATCTCCGGGGGAGCGATATCCATCGCTTAAAGCATGCCGGGTTCCCAGAGCAATTTTTTTCGTGTGTCCCCGGGGGGGGGGACGGAAACGGGGGGTGGCCATTCTGTTGAAACGGGGGGTGGGCATTCTTGTGGGGAAGTGGTTTAAAGATGGGGAGGGGAGAGTGGTGGGACTCTCTGGGAGGTGGGGTACGGAAGAGATTACAATTGTCTCGGTGTATGCTCCCAACGGGGACCAGGGTAGTTTCTGGGCTTCCACTAGGAAGCTGCTAGAGCGGGAATCCCGGGGAAAGGTGGTGGTGGGTGGGGATTTTAATTGTACGCTGCAGGATGGTTATGATAGGAATCCCAGGGGGTGGGAGGGACGGGGAGCCAACCGGAAAGGGCTCAAGCGGCTGATGGCACAACATACTCTAGTGGATGTGTGGCGTAAGTGGCACCCTGTGGGACGGGAATATACCTTTTTCTCCGCGCCCCATACCTGTTGGAGTAGGATTGATATGATCTTGATGAGTGAGGACTGGATGGTGGGGGTGCTTGAAGTGGAGATAATCCCGGTGGTCTGGTCTGATCACAGTGCGGTGGTCCTGGGGGTTGGTAGTCGGCGACACCTGGGCATCCGGTTCTGGCGTTTGAATGAGAGCCTCTTGAGACAGGAGAGGGTGGTAACGGATATTAAAGGGGCGATAAAGGAATATCTTGCGTTGAATGATACTGGCCAAGTTCGGGATGTTATGGTGTGGGGGGGGTTGAAGGCCTATGTCCGCGGAAGGTTCTTGTATTGGGGGGCACGGTTAAAGAAGGAACGAGGAAAACGGGAGGTAGAGCTGAAGGCTGCAGTGAAGGAAGCTGAACGAGTGTTTTGCACAGTGAGGTCGAGGCGAGCTCGGAGATCCTTGGAGCGGGTGCGTGGGGAATTACAGGCCTTGCAGGTCGATAAGATCGCCTTTGATTTGCAGCGTGTCCGTCAAGTATATTATGAATATGGGGATAAAGCTGGGCGCCTGTTAGCCCGTAAGCTGCGGAAACAGCAGGGGGCCTCTATGATTCTTCAGATCCGGGAGCGGGATGGGGAGGTGCTGTGGGAGGAGCAGGCGGTTAGGCGACGCTTCGCGCAGTTCTATCAGGAGTTGTATGGGAGGCAGGAGGGGGTGGAGGCCACCCATATACACTCGTACTTGGCAGGTCCAGAGCTGCCCCATTTGGGAGAGGCCGCACGGGAGGGCTTGGATGGGATACTGACCGAGGAGGAGGTTGGTAAGGTGGTGCGGGGGTTGCAGGGGGGTAAATCGCCCGTATTGGATGGGCTTCCTGGGGTTTTTTATAAGCAGTTCTGGGGTGAAGTAGGGGGGCTTTTGCTGCGCGTCTTTAATGGGATGCTCGTGGTTGGTGGGGAGCTTCCTCCTGAAATGTTAACAGCAGGGATTTCGATTTTACGGAAACCCGGGAAGGATCCTTTAGATTGCGGTTCTTATCGACCAATCTCCCTGCTTAATGTTGATGTCAAGATTTTAGCGAAAGCTCTGGCGGACAGTCTTGCTCCATGGCTCCCTGGCCTAGTACGGGAAGACCAGACCGGGTTTATTGTGGGGCGCCAAACGGGGGATAATGTTATGAGGGCTATTGAGGTTATTGAAATTGCGAGAATAAAGGGGGAGGAGTGCCTCCTGATGTCCATCGATGCCGAAAAGGCATTCGATCGGGTACACTGGGACTTTGTCTGGCAGGTGCTACGGAAGATACGGTGTGGTCCGAATTTTCTCCGGTGGGTAGAGGGATTGTATAATGGACCGAGGGCCCGGGTGAAGGTTAATGGGGGCTACTCCGCGGATTTCGAATTGGAGAGGGGCACCCGGCAGGGTTGTCCTTTATCCCCGTTGCTGTTTGCCCTCGTGGTTGAACCTCTCGCGCAACGGATACGGGATAACGCTTGGATAGGGGGGATATGGGCGGGAGGGGTGGAACATAAGATTTCTCTGTACGCGGATGACATTTTATTATATATCAGCCAGCCGGAGGGCAGTTTGGTAGGTATAATGGAGGAGGTGCGGAGGTATGGGGGGGTGGCGGGGTTTAAGATGAACATAGATAAAACGGAGGTGTTGAATGTCTCGGTCCCCAAAGGGGTGGCTTGCCACCTGAAGGCTTTGTACCCGTTTCGGTGGGTCACGAAGTCGCTGGGGTATTTAGGGGTGCGGATTCCTAGGCGGTACGATGAGTTATATCAGGAGAATTACCCCCAGGTACTAGGGGAAGTGTCTCGAGATTTAGATTGTTGGATGAATGCGGAGGTCTCGTGGTTTGGGCGGATCGCTGCAGTCAAAATGAATATTTTACCCCGCATATTATATTTTTTCCAAGTTCTTCCCGTCCGGGTACCGGATACGGTGCTTCGCGTATTGCAACGAAAAGTGTTCCAATATATCTGGAAGCGCAAGCCCCCGCGCATAGCGAAGGAAGTGTTATATGCGGATAAGAAAGAGGGGGGTTTGGGGGTCCCTAATGTTCGGGATTATTATAGAGCGGCGCAGCTGCGGCATGTTATGGATTGGAGGGAGACGGGGGGGGGGTTAAGATGGGGGTTCGAGTTGAGAAGGAATATGTGAAAGGGGGCCGGTTAGCGGCATGGTTGTGGGTGCCCCGGAAGGACCGGCGGGAATTGGGAGTGGGATCCCCAGCTATGCGGCAGTTAGCGGCGGTGTGGGATAAGGTGCGGGCACAGGGGGGGGATGGGAGGTGGGGGGCGGTTTTCCTTGGCAACACCATGGCGGGGGGTTAAGGGGTTTCGCCCGGGGTGGGAAGGGGGGGTTTTTGATGATTGGTCCCGTCGGGGTCTGGAGTGTTTCTTTCAGCTGATGGATGGGGAGGAGATGCTGCAGTTTGGGGAAGCGCAGGAATGTTATGGGCTCCTAGAGGCGGACCGCTATGCCTACGCTCAGGTCCAGTCTTTTCTCCGGGTGCGGAAGGGTAGGGGGGGCCTGGGGGTAGATCTAACGGGGGTAGAGGCTGTGTGGGTGGGGATGCGGACTTCTAGAGGGATGATCTCTGCTTTGTATAAGGGGGTGGGTAAAGTTAAGGGCACTCCGTTTAAATACATGCGGGACTGGGAGAAGGATCTGGGGGTGTCTCTTGAGGAGGTGGATTGGCGGGGAATTTGGGATCAGATTAAGAAAGCCCCTCCCTCGACCCGCATCCGGGAAAATAGTTATAAAATCTTGGTGCGGTGGTATTATACCCCCGAAAGATTGTCTCAGATGTACCCGGGTGTCTCTGCCGCCTGTTGGCGGGACTGTGGTGGGGTGGGCACCTTTTGGCATATTTGGTGGGACTGCCCAAAAATTCAGATATTCTGGTCTCAGATACGGGAGTGGATTCGGGTCTGACTAGGGGAGGAGATTGCTCTGTCCCCAGGGTTGTTCCTGTTGTCCTGGGGGGGTGGTTCTGGGCGGGGAATTGGGCGCGGGGTGGTAGCCTGCCTTTGCGCAGCGCGCGGCGCTGTGGCAGCAGCTTGGAAGCGCAAACCAGCGCCGGGGATGGATGAGTTTGAGGGACGCCTACATTATATCCTTTTAATGGAGCGTTTAGCTGCAGCGCGGAGAGGTCGGAGGAATAACTTTGACCAAAGGTGGGGGAGGTTATGGCAGGGGCTCTTTCCAGAAGGGGGGGGGGATGGGGGGACCAGGGGGTAGCTGGGGGTGGGGGGGGATGAGGGGGGCCGGGGGGAGAGGGGTGGGGAGGGGCATTTTATTTGTTCTGGTGGGATTTTTTTTTTTTGCTGTTACTGCTGTATGTGGTGATGCTTTGGATGTTTATGATGGTTTTGTTAATTGTTTTGGTTGAAACTTAATAAACAATTTAAATTTCAAAAAAAAAAAAAAATCCAGATAGATGTGAACCGGTTGATACAGTGTATCTACTTGTTTGTTCACATCTTCAAAACAATATGACAGATTAGTAGGTAAGACAAGATCATCTTTGGCTAAATCCATGTTGGCTTTCACCCATTAAACCATGACTATCTACATGCTCAAAAAAAAAAAAAAAAAAAATTTTAGGCATGGATAACTTCCCTACATCATCTTCAGTAAAGACAGAAAACGGGGTTACTTACCTGTAACTGGAGTTCTCCGTGGACAGCAGGATAAGTCAGCCACACCTGGTGACATCCTCCGGGCGGCGCCATAGTACGGAAGTGCTCTCTAGAGCTCAGAAAGATGAGACTTTCTGAGCCCACCCAGGTAGCCCACCTCACCGCTCCGCCCCCTAGCCACCAGTATGTTCCAAGCTAGTCCACCGGCTAGGGAGCGGTCCCTTAGGAGGGCCTCCTCCAGGGGAGGCGGGTGGGATTGTGTGGCTGACTTATCCTGCTGTCCACAGAGAACTCCAGTTACAGGTAAGTAACCCCGTTTTCTCCATGGACAAGCAGGATTGCGTCAGCCACACCTGGTGTCTCCCTAGCTTGATCTGCTGGGGGGAGGAGGCCCATAGTTGGCGTATGGACCTGGATATGTTAATTAGACACTTAGTCCAACAAGATCAACAACTGTATGTTCATTCAAGATCAGAGATGAAAGTGCAACCGTGCTACAGTAACAGATTAGTGCACCGAGGTGCGAGCAGCATAACAGTGTCAACAGTGCAACAACAACAACAGTGCAACAGTGCAAATAGTGCAAACAGCAAGTTAGAGGCAGTGTAAACAGTGCAACAGTAATGTCAATTGTCCCGTGTAGCAGAGTGCTAGAGCAATAGCATACAGGCGACACGACCAAGTGGTCTGAGTTAGCTTCTGGTAGTCGCTACCCGTATTGGGCAGGAGCAGTGCTCAATCGCGCCTCGTGGCCGTGGAGAGGATGGCCGCGCCGAGAGCACAATCCTCCTGGGAGCGGAGGTCAAGGCAATAGTGTCTCTGGAACGTGTGTGGGGAGGACCAGGTGGCCGCTCTGCAGACATCGGCCAGTGGCACTGCGCGGAGATTGGCAATTGAAGTGGCCAGAGCCCTGAGATGGTGGGGGGCCCACTCTTGGGTGCTCACTGGCGCCTGAAGAATCAAGGCAATAAGAGACACAGGCGGAGACCCAATGGGACAGTGTCCTCTTGTTGACGGGTCTTCCGGGTCTGTTCGGGTCGAAGAAAATGAAGAGTTGCTCGCTCTGCCGTATAGCTTGCGTTCTTTGCAGGTAGACCCGGAGGGCCCTGAGACAGTCGAGGGTGTGCAGGCGTCGTTCCTCGTCCGAAGAGTGAGGTTCCGGGAAGAAAGATGGAAGCTCTATGAACTGGTTAACATGGAAGGCCGAAGACACTTTCGGCACGAACCTAGGATTAGTCCGCAGGGAAGCATGGTTCTGGTGCAGCTGTGTGTAAGGGGGATGTGCTACTAGAGCATGTAGTTCGCTAATCCTCCTTGCGGATGTGATGGCCACAAGAAACAGCATCTTCCAGGAGGCAAATTTCATGTCGGTTGACTGGAGGGGTTCAAAGGGTTCTTGTGTCAGGCGTTGCAGGACTGTGTTGAGATCCCACAGTGGTACAGGTCGTCTGATTGGAGGTTTCAGATTCGACAGGCCCTTCATGAAGCGTGATGTAAGGGGCAGTGCCCCGATGGAAGTGGCCCCTGTTGGCGGTGAATGGAAGGCCGCTATCGCCGAGAGGTGTACTCGGATGGACTGCGTTTGTAGGCCAAGGTTAGACAGGGACTTGAGGTACTGCAGGACATTGGGAAGTGGGCACGTGGTGGGCTCGAGGCCTTGGTTTGCGCACCAGGTGCTGAATCTTTTCCATTTAAGGCCATATGACTTCCTGGTGGAGGGTCTCCTGGCTGCTAGCACCACGTCCTGCACTTCAGAGGGTAGCTGGAGTTCGGAAAGGCTTAGCCGCTCAACCTCCAGGCAGTGAGAGACAGGGCTCCGAGGTTGGGGTGCCGTATGCTGCCCTCGTCCTGTGTCAGCAGGTCCGGTCTGAGAGGTAGTCGCTTCGGGGCTCCATGCGCTAGGCGCAGTAGTAGGGCGAACCACATCTGGCGTGGCCAGTGGGGGACTACCAGGATGGCATTGGCTTTGTCCTGCACAATCCATTGCAGCATCGCTGGGATGAGGGGCATTGGCAGAAAAGCATACACCAGTGACCACTCCCCCCAGAACACGTCGAATGCATCCGCCGCCAGCCTCCTAGCTGACGGGTGCCTGGAGCAGAACAGGGGGCATTTGGCATTCCGTTCTGTGGCGAAAAGGTCGATGTTCGGAGACCCCAGTGCCGAAAGAGATTGTCTGAGACCTCCGGGTGCAGGGTCCATTCGTGGGGCTGGAGTTGTCTGCTCAGTCTGTCTGCCAGGATATTCTGGTCCCCTGGGAGATAGGACGCCCGAAGGTAGCATTCATTTCTCAAGGCCAGGGTCCATATCAGTGTAGCCTCCTTGCAGAGGGGACGTGAGCCAGTGCCCCCTTGTTTGTTGATATAGAACATGGCCACCTGGTTGTCCGTCTGGATGAGGATTGATTTCCCGCACAATTGTGGGAGAAACGCTTTCAGAGCATCTCTCACGGCCCTTAGTTCGAGGAGGTTGATGTGTAGGAGCCTCTCGTGCTGGGACCACTCCCCCTGAGTACTTAGGGATCACATATGAGCGCCCCAGCCAGTGTTCAATGCATCCATAGTGAGAACAACCTGGTGATCGCAGGGGTGGATGTCCTTGCACACCGACAGGTTGACTGGTATCGTCCACCAGCGAAGCTGGGTATGGATCTGTGGAGTCATCGTGATTATGGTGGAAAGAGGTTGACAATGCTGATTCCAGTGAGTGCGTAAGTGCCATTGAAGTGGGCGCATCCGCAACCTCGCCATGGGAAGGACTGAAGTGGCGGCCGACATGTGTCCCAGGAGGCGCAGGATGGATCTCGCTGAGGAAGTCGCCGCCTCGGTCGCCTTGCCTGCCAGCGTTGTGATGGCAGACAGTCTGCGTTCTGGGAGGTAGGCCTTCGAAACCTTGGTGTCGATCACGGCCCCTATGAACTCCAGCCTCTGGGCCGGCGAGAGGTGTGACTTGTTGAAGTTGATGACAAAGCCCAGGGAGGATAGCAGCGTCATGGTTGTCTGAAGGGCCGCCTGTAGTTCTGGGGCTGAAGGGGCTTTGAGGAGCCAGTCGTCCAGGTATGGGAAAAACCGCTATGTTCTGCCTGCGGAGGTGGGCTGTCGCCACGGCTACACACTTCGTGAAGACCCGCGGAGCGGGGGACAGCCCGAAGGGTAGGACTCTGTACTGGTAGTGCTGGCCTAGCACTTGGAAACGGAGGTACTTCCTGTGCGATTTGTGAATGCGGATGTGAGTGTACGCGTCCTGCAGATCTAGTGACGCCATCCAGTCGCCGGTCTGAATCAGGGGGAGGATGGCGTTTAGGGAGTACATCCTGAATTTCTCTTTGCTGATGAACCGGTTGAGCCGGCGGAGATCTAGGATGGGACGGAAGCCGCCAGTCCGTTTGGCAATGAGAAAGTACCTGGTGTAAAAACCCGAGTTCTTCTCGGGCGGGGGAACTTCCTCTATGGCCCGAGAGTGCAACAGATGTAGTAGTTCCGCGGCCATGGCCATGTACAGCTGTTGGGGCGTGTCGCTGACTGGAAGAGTGTTCTGGTGGGGAGGGGCTACAAAGCGTATGCGGTAGCCTTCTCGAATGACCCGCAAGACCCAGGAGTCGGAGGATATTCGCTGCCACTCTGGCAAAAAATAAGTCAGGCGCCCCCTGATCCGGTGGGTTGCCCGTGATCTGGCGTCAAAAAGAGGGCCCACCTTTGTTGGTGGGCGCGCTGGTCTTCTTTTGTTTGCGGTCCCTCTGCGAGTTTCACTGGTGAGGGGGTCCCTGGTAAGAGTTGCTCTTATATCTGTTGCTCTGCCATTTGTGATTTGAAGGGTACCTCTTGTTGGAGGAGTAGTAAGGTTTCCTCTGGAATTTGTTTCTCTGGGTGCCGCTGTGGCGCTCAAAGCCGTCCTCCACCAGGGTCTGTAGCATGGTAAAGTGCTCCTTCATATCATTGACAGTATCCTTTACCTTGTCGCCGAAAAGCGACTCGCAGGAGCAGGGTGCATCCGCGATCCTGTCATGGGTGTCGTCGCGCAGGCCAGAGGCCCTCAGCCATGCCCATCGTCTTGCTGAAATGGCCGTGCCAGCGGTTCTCAGTGCTGTGTCGAAAGAGTCAAAGGTAGCGCTGGCCAGGTACTTGCTGCACTCGGACATGTCGGCCAGTGCGCTGGACGCCAGAGTCTGGGATTCCTTCGGGAGGGATGCTACAGCGGGGCTTTGAGTTTCGCCATGCATGTGTCCTGGAAGAGGACTTGCTGGAACTGGTGCGCCGCTATTTTCGCATTAAGGATGGCTCCTTGGAAAACCTTCTTCCCGATATCGTCCAGGAGCTTATGGTCCCGACCCGGCGGGCTGTTGGCATGTGTGCGCGATGATTTAATGTGCTTAAGGGCTGAAGATACCACAATGGATTGGTGTGGCAGTTGCGGAGATGAGAATCCTGGGACTGGCTGCACTTGGTATTTAGTCTCGAGCCTCCTGGGAAAGGGGCGGCCAGACGCTGGAGTCTGCCACAGCCTTAAGTGATTATCCCGGAGCACCTGATGTATAGGCAGCGCGAAGGCGGGCTTCGGGGTTGCGAGATACCTCAGAACCTCCGGCACCGGCTCCTTCTTGTCGTCCAGGCCTTACAGGATCAAGGCGGAGGCAAGCTTGGCCAAGAACTTGGGATAGGAGAGATCCTCTGGAGGGGAAGGTTCCTCCGGCTCCGGGGAGCGCCTTTCATCTGGGAGAGTCTGTTCGTGCTCGTGTGCCACAGACCCCACAATCGCCACCCCGAGATCGTGCTCCTCCGCAGTGTTGGCAGGAGACGTATTACCCGAGGGCCTGTTACCTGGGGTGGATGCCCGGTTATCGAGGATGGGTGGATCAGCCTCCCGGATGTGGTTGTCTGCTGAGGGAGGTTCCTGGCGGGGCACAGGCGAAGAGGGCGCAGCGGATGAAGACTGTCGCAGTAGTTGAGACAGCAGATTCACAATGGTTGCGGAGCTGGATGCAGATTTACTGCGGTAGCTATGACAAGGACTGGAGGAGGTGGAAGGGCTTCTCCTGTGCTCCTGGCGCCGAAACCTATGGCTGCCGCGGTGCCATGAGTGGTGGCTGCTTTTTGGGCGCTTGGAGAGTCGTTGCCGGTAGCAGGAAGAACTGCTGCTGGAATCCCGTTGCTTCTTGCTCCTGTGTCTGCCGTGCTGTCTGCGCCTCCGGTGACTTGAGGAGCTGCTGCTGCTGCCGCTGCTGCTGGAGGCGTCTCGCTTACTGCCCCTACATTCGCCTAGGGTTCTCCATCCGGAGCCGGTATCGCTGCGAGCACTCCGTCGGCGAGGGGAGGATCCAGCGCCGAGCAACAAGGAGGCGTCGTCATGGTTCCCTGATGACGCTGTCCGAGAGTGAGGCTCGTGGGCGGGGCTTGGGGATCGCCGCCGGCAAGACTCCAGCCCTACAGGCGTTTGTGATGGCTGTACGCTGGAGGGTTTGCTTCCGGAGTGGGCGGGGCCGGAGGACCGAGGCCCGGAGTGGGAGGACCGAGGGTGGCCGCCATATTCCGAGCTCACATGGCTTCCCGGGGCCTCTGTAGCAGACCGGGAGCTGGCAGGCGTTGTCTCTACCGCCGGGAGCAGGTGAGGCGGTGAATTCACCTCAGACAAGGAGTCAGCACCGCGGCAGAGGACGGAGGCCACAGCGGGCACGTCCAGAGCCGGGGCTTGCCGTGGGGATGCAGCAGGAGCCGGAGCAGGTATGGAGGGGTGAATTGTAGAAGTACTTGCTTTTTGCGACAGAAAGTCCTGGAGGTTGTAGCCCCGTATTTTCATAGCTCGAGGGGACATCCTCCCGCAGTGTACACAGTCCTCAGGCTTGTGCTCCGGTCCCAGGCAACGCAGGCAGATATCGTGGGTGTCAGTAACACTCATTTTTCTTTTGCATTGGCAGCATTTTTTAAAACCAGGCTTGGTCATTTTTCTCCGGATATCCAGCTGGGTAGAAGGTAATAAAAAATAAAAAATAAATATTGGAGATAGATCAGAGGAGAGCAGGGTCCGTCTTGCTGGCAAGGCGGAAGGAAGAATACTGGTGGCTAGGGGGCAGAGCGGTGAGGTGGGCTACCTGGGTGGGCTCAGAAAGTCTCATCTTTCTGAGCTCTAGAGAGCACTTCCGTACTATGGCGCCACCCGGAGGACCTCACCAGGTGTGGCTGACGCAATCCTGCTTGTCCATGGAGAAGCAAAGAATTCATTTAATCTCTCTGTTATGGCCTTGTCCTCTTTTAGAGCCCCCTTTTATCCCTCTATCATATAATGGTCCAACTGACACTCACAGGTTGTTTTGCTATGAAAGTACTTGAAAAAGTTTTTATTATGTGTTTTGGCTTCCATGGCAAGCTTCTTTTCAAATTCTCCCTTTACTTGCCTTATCAATGCCGTGTATCTAACTTGCCAGTGCTTATGTTTCCTTCTCACTCTTACTACTATATATTAAGAGTGATGGGCCTTAGACAGTGCTTCTCAACCCTCTTCTGGCCAGTTGGGTTTCCAGGATTACAATATGAGAGATTTATATGAGTGAGTTATATATATATCCATATGAGAGATTTGCATACAATAAGTCTCCCATATATGCAAATCTCTCTAATGGACAACCCAAATGGCTAGCTGTGCCTCCAAGAGAAGGTTAAGAAGTACTGGCTTAAGATGTGAAGATCACAATTATGCTATAAATGCCACATGGGGTATTTCACCCCTAGACTCAGGAAAGCACTAGCCCTAATGATCCCTCTTATGCATCAGCATATCTCAAGATCTTTCTCAGGGTCCTTTGCTCAAGCAGCCCATAGGCATTAATGCAAGACTTCATCCACCTCTTTGCCCCCAGGAACTGCCAATGCTGACTCCACAGCACAGTGAAGCCTGAGATGCAGGAGGCGGCAAGGGTCCTGAAATCAGACTCCACCACACTATTAATAAATACATATTTAAGATAAAAGCCACGGATCTGCAGTGTATTTTCAATTAATTCTATAAAGTAGTTATTAAAGAATCACCACTTCCTTTTCTCTGGAAGAGCATACCATAGCCAGTCTACAGTGAATGATGACCCCCCCAATTACAAGTTCTCTACTGACTACCAGCCCTTCTCACCACATCTCTCCCCCCAAATGGAATTTACCGAGTAGGGAAGGTGCTCACTGCAACACTTCGTGCTGTGAGGCCTCCGGTGCCAGGGCGTGAGGAGGATATGCTCACAGGAGTCGAGGTAGATGATGCATCTTCAGTTTTGCGGCCAAATGAAGAGCTAGAACACACAATCCCCCAATCAGAAAGTAAATAATATAACACTTAAATCATGAGATGGCCTTGGGCAAATCCCTTTTTCATCATCTGGATGCAAATTAACTTATGCAGAGATGCATGTAAACTCTATGTTTCATCAAATGCAGATAAAGCTGGGGACTTCTATTACTCAAAAGTATTCATTGAAAAAGCAGTAAACGTGCATGTGTGAAAGAGTGAGCATGCGACACGTTCCTATGACTTTCTGCCACAGACTTGAAGATTTAAACATGTGTACCTTAGTGGAAAGGCAGTAAGGGAGAGATAGATGTGTTTAGATGTCTGTCCTAAGGCAGGGATTCTCAATCCAGTCCTTGGGACACACCTAGCCAGTAAGGTTTTCAGGATTACCATAATGAATATGCATGAGAGAGAAATTTGCATGCGTTGCTTCTATTACATGCAAATCTCTCTGATGCATATTCATTGTGGTTATCCTGCAAAACTGACAAGCTAGAGGTGTGTCCCAAGGACTGGCTTGAGAATCCCTGATCTAAGATAATTAGACAAGAGTCAAGCCTTTTTCAATAGAAAGGAGACTGAAAAAAGGGGTCATATGATGAGGGCAAGAGAGAGCAGTAATCTAAAGAAATATTTCTTTATAGAAAGGGTAGCAGACACGTGGAATGGTCTCCCAGCAGAGATAGAGGAGACCAAGATAGCATCAATATTAAAGAAAGCCTGGGTCAAGCACAGGGTATATGAGGGAGAAGAAATTGTACAGCATGGGCTACTGACTGGGATGGCTGGATTGGCTAGGCTGTATATTTTTTTCCTGCTCTTATTTTCAGTCAGGTCCGTATTTAAAATGCCAGCTTCAGTGTTTAAAACTCCAAACAACGAAACCTCCAAAATCAATGACTACATAAACATCAAGAGCTCCAAAAAAGTCATTGAAAATCCAAGCCAGTAGCTACCACTGGCACTATCCTCAAAAAAATGGCACAATAACAAAATTCCTTTTTTGTCGGGGTCAATCGACATGAGAGGGAGGGAAGACAGCCTTCTCCTCACTGTCGGGAGAACCCTTTTATTCAAGTGGGCCACAGCGCACAAAACTCTTATGAAGTAGTGAAGCATACACTTATCTCATTGTAAAGGTGATTAATATCTTCCACATGACATGACATGCATGTTTCGGGCCAAGTGATACCCAACTCGACTAGTCACCCAAAAGAACGCCAAACCCAATGGTTCTTTTGTAGCTATCCTGATCACCAATTGGCTGATTAAAATGTCGTCATCAGAGGAGTCTCCTCCGGGGAACCCCTAAACGTCATCGCTTGCACTACCTATGGTTTCTGCCTCTCAAAACAGGGAGAAGAACCTGAATAAAGATAGGGACTCCCCAGAAGTCCAGACACTAATGGAAAACATGGTAACATAGTAAATGATGGCAGATAAAGACCAGTATGGTCCATCGAGTTCCCAGTAAGATGGCAAGAGTAGGTGCACAAAACACTCAATAGTGTTCAATTATAAATTATAACTTATAATTTATAACTTATAAAAGACTCCACCAGTCCTGTTCCATATTCAAACCTGACGGAATCACTATTTTTAAACAAAAAATCCAATGTTGTTCCCTCCACTGCAAGTGACTCTCACGATCACCCCCCCCCCCCCCGGGGGGGATTTGCCAGAATCCAATCAATAACTCTCCATTTTAAATCATTGAAATTGTGATCCAAATTTATACAGTGCTCCACTATGGCTGCCGACAAAGATCTTGACCGAATTCTAGAAGCGTGTTCCCCCATTCTAATCCTCACCGGACAAATCGTTCTTCCAATATAGACCAAATTGCAGGGGCACTATAGCATGTACACCACAAAACCGGTTTGACATGTGGAAGATCCTAAAAAAGAATACATTTTTGCCGTAGTAGGATGAGTCCATTGGACACCCTCCAAGGTGTTAAAACAATATTTGCACTGATTGCATGCCCAATGGCCCTGTCTAGAATGTGGCTCCAAGTGGACCAATTGTCTTGGGACCACCTGAACTAACCAATCCCTCAAATTTTGGCCCCTGGTATATGCAAACCTCACTGGTTTTTGAAAACACGGATATATCTGTAAAATTCTCCAATACGTTTTAAGTAATTGAGACATCTACTGTATGGGTCATAAAAGGCAAAACTCCAGTCACAGTGTCCACTCCACTGTCATTGCCAGATGTTTCCTGAGAACCCCCTGGAGCACATATAAGCCATTCCCGATGCGAAAAATGAGCCCTAATATATGCCTCTCTCTTTACCTTCCTGGGATATCCCCGTTCCAAAAGACAACTTTTCAAGGCATATGCCTGCATTTTATAGTCTTGCAATGAGGAACAAATCCGTCGTAAATGTAGAAATTGACCCAAGGGGAGCCCATTCCTCAAAGGAAAGGGATGATGACTGTGGTAATGAAGTAAGCCGTTACGCTGGCTCTGTTTCAGAAACAATGCTGTACAAAAAGCTCCCTCTTGTATCTGAAACAGCACATCCAAAAATTCAATTCTATGTTCTTCAATATGTGCCGTAAACCGTATATTCTCTTTGATGGTATTCAACCATGCGATAAAACTTAATAATTCATCTCGCGCAGACGTCCAAAGGAAAAAAATGTCATCCAGAAACCGCAACCACAATCGTACATGCTGAAAATCTTTGGCTAGGTAAATATGTCGTTCTTCCATTGCCGCCAAATATAAGGTATGTCGAAAAAGATTCCTAAGCTCTACCACTTTATAAATTATTAGTCTCTCTATGTCTCAAGATCCAAATCTTAGGGTTTTCTGTCTACGGGTCTGACTTACTTCGGCATTTGTTTCAGAGATGTATTCTCCATTACGTATGCCTGTTCGCATCAACGACCCTTTTATTCCATAAACCCTTTCTATTGGTTAAAAATCCATCTTCCAGTAAAGATTATTAAATTTTCACTTAACTTGCAAACAGATGGAAATGTACTAAAATACTGCAGTCTCGCTCTTAAAGCTGTATGTCCCGACGCTATTTGTGAAGCACCTCTGCGTTTCTCAATTATGGTTCTTCAGGGGACCGTCAATTTGTTACTGCTGTATCAAAAAACAAAAGCAAAAACAGAGATCCTGCCATAGTAAAAACTATTGAATTTCACACACCTTGTATAAACTTTATAAATCAACTCACTCCCCATTGAAAATCTTAAATCGAATTACCTTTAGTAAATCATGCTGCCCGCGTGAAATGGACAAACCGTTATTCCCTTGAGGGAACTGCTCTTAGTTGCAAAACGCCGCGCATGCGGCTCTGGGGGTAGGCCTCAGCCATTTAACTCCCCCGTCATTGAACTCCTCCCTCCAATCACTTAACATGTCACATGAGCAATTTTATTCATAACGAATTTAAAAATGCTATTTCTAATGTTGGTTCCATTACTTTATCACACCTTTCTCTGTTTTCTCTTTTTCTTCTTTTCCTCCATTAACTGCGATTCCTAAAGACATGCTCCCCATTCAATCATTGAATTCAAACCTGTTGGATGAACCGTCCCTAGTCGGTAAATCCAGCGTTGTTCCCTCTCCAATAAGGTCTGCTCTCTCGTTTTGCCCCATGACTCAATTTGAATTTGTTCAATGCACCAACAACTTAGGTGTGCAAAACTATGTCCATGGGTTATACAATGGGTTACTATAGGGGCTTCCACCTTTTTGCATCAAATTCTACTTTCATGCTCCTTCATACGGATTCTAAATTTTCGAATTGTCTTCCCTATATAAAGAGAGGGTATCCACAAAGTGTGGTCACAAGAGCATACAAACGTGCTCTGTATTATGACCGATCCTGGATTTTGAACCCTAGGCTGTCTAAAGATGAACAGGATACACAGTTTGTACATCTGGTAACAAAATATTCCCCTATTAGTATGGCAATTCAGAAAAGCATAAAAAGGAATAGCAGAGTATTGCAAACAATGCCCTGCATGCAGCACCGCTCTATTCGTTGTGTGTGGCAACGAAGTAGAAACCTGAAAGAATATTTAAGTCCGGCAGTACTGCGTACAGGTCAAGTAGTAAAATTGAGTGGTGAAGAGTTTGGTCATCGTCCGTGTGGACAATGTACCATATGTATCGTTTCAAAGTCATTGAATCAGTTTAGTTATAAAGGAGTGACATATAGACTCAAAGGCAGCACCACATGTGATTCATCCTATGTGATATATGCTATTCTTTGCCCGTGTGGCTTGCTTTATATAGGGAAGACAATTCGAAAATTTAGAATCCGTATGAAGGAGCATGAAAGTAGAATTTGATGCAAAAAGGTGGAAGCCCCTATAGTAACCCATTGTATAACCCATGGACATAGTTTTGCACACCTAAGTTGTTGGTGCATTGAACAAATTCAAATTGGGTCACGGGGCAAAACGAGAGAGCAGACCTTATTGGAGAGGGAACAACGCTGGATTTACCGACTAGGGATGGTTCATCCAACAGGTTTGAATTCAATGATTGAATGGGGAGCATGTCTTTAGGAATCGCAGTTAATGGAGGAAAAGAAGAAAAAGAGAAAAACAGAGAAAGGTGTGATAAAGTAATGGAACCAACATTAGAAATAGTATTTTTAAATTCGTTATGAATAAAATTGCTCATGTGACATGTTAAGTGATTGGAGGGAGGAGTTCAATGACGGGGGAGTTAAATGGCTGAGGCTAACCCCCAGAGCCGCATGCGCGGCGTTTTGCAACTAAGAGCAGTTCCCTCAAGGGAATAACGGTTTGTCCATTTCACGCGGGCAGCATGATTTACTAAAGGTAATTCGATTTAAGATTTTCAATGGGGAGTGAGTTGATTTATAAAGTTTATACAAGGTGTGTGAAATTCAATAGTTTTTACTATGGCAGGATCTTTGTTTTTGCTTTTGTTTTTTGATACAGCAGTAACAAATTGACGGTCCCCTGAAGAACCATAATTGAGAAACGCAGAGGCGCTTCACAAATAGCGTCGGGACATACAGCTTTAACAGCGAGACTGCAGTATTTTAGTACATTTCCATCTGTTTGCAAGTTAAGTGAAAATTTAATAATCTTTACTGGAAGATGGATTTTTAACCAATAGAAAGGGTTTATGGAATAAAAGGGTCGTTGATGCGAACAGGCATACGTAATGGAGAATACATCTCTGAAACAAATGCCGAAGTAAGTCTGAGACCCGTAGACAGAAAACCCTAAGATTTGGATCTTGAGACAGAGAGACTAATAATTTATAAAGTGGTAGAGCTTAGGAATCTTTTTCGACATACCATTGGAAGTTTTGGCTCTGATACACGACCATAAAGCTTTGTTGAGCCAAATATAAGGTGGCAATAAAAGGAGCAACCGTGGCCCCCATAGCTATACCCTAACTTTGTAAATAAAACTGGTCCCGATATTGAAAATAATTCTTTGTTAAAACTAACCGAGTAATATTTAACAGAAAAGATTTTGGAATTCTAGCCGGGGCTGTGGTGAACGCCGACTCCAACAACAATAAAGCCTCTTCTTGATGGATGTTGGTATATAGTGCCACTACATCAAGAGTTACCAGCCAAACATTATCCAACAGCTCCGTGAATGAACTTAAAATGCTCAAAAAATGAAATGTATCTCTCAAAAAGGACTTAACCTTCCGAGCCTCTTGCTTCAAAAAAACATCTACAAATTGCGACAAAGGCTCCAACACCGACCGAGCCCCTACAAGAGACAATGGGACAGCACGGAGGAGAGGAAATGAATTTATGTACCTTTGGTACCGTATAAAACACCAGTATATTGGGATGTCTTTGAAACAAAAATGTAGCTTCTTTCACAGTAATCCATCCCTTCTCACGAGCTTCCAATATCACAGAACAGATCAAGATTTGCAACTGTGGTGCAGGATCCCTCCGCAAAGGCTGATAATATTTGACATCATTCAGATAACACAGTCCCATGATAATGCTCCAATGATTGCACTACTACCGCTCCATGTATAACTAATTCATTGTTGATCTCTAGTTGGTTAATAGCCGATCGTTGTACTCTAGAAATACTTAAATGGTTCTGTAGAACGATTCATCCGGTGAGGATTAGAATGGGGGACACGCTTCTAGAATTCGGTCAAGATCTTTGTCGGCACCCATAGTTGAGCACTGTATAAATTTAGATCACAATTTCAATGATTTAAAATGGAGAGTTATTGATTGGATTCCGGCAAATCCCTGGGGGGGGGGGGGGGGAGGGTGATCGTGAGAGTCGCTTGCAGTGGAGGGAACAACATTGGATTTTTTTGTTTAAAAACAGTGATTCCGTCAGGTTTGAATATGGAACAGGACTGGTGGAGTCTTTTATAAGTTATAAATTATAAGTTATAATTTGAATTGAACACTATTGAGTGTTTTCCATTAGTGTCTGGACTTCTGGGGAGTCCCTATCTTTATTCAGGTTCTTCTCCCTGTTTTGAGAGGCAGAAACCATAGGTAGTGCAAGCGATGACGTTTAGGGGTTCCCCAGATGAGACTCCTCTGATGACGACATTTTAATCAGCCAATTGGTGATCAGGATAGCTACAAAAGAACCGTTGGGTTTGGCGTTCTTTTGAGCGAATAGTCGAGTTGGGTATCACTTGACACAGGACCCGTTTGGGCCCAAAACATGCATGTCATGTTGTGTGGAAGATGTGTGGAAGATATTAATCGCCTTTACAATGAGATAAGTGTATGCTTCACTACTTCATAAGAGTTTGGTGCGCTGTGGCCCACTTGAATAAAAGGGTTGTCCCGACGGTGAGGGGAAGGCTGTCTTCCTTCCCTCTCATGTCGATTGACCCCCGACAAAAAAAGGAATTTTGGTATTGTGCCAGCGGTAGCTACTGGCT
Organism: Ichthyophis bannanicus; assembly: GCA_033557465.1. Lineage (NCBI taxonomy): Eukaryota > Metazoa > Chordata > Amphibia > Gymnophiona > Ichthyophiidae > Ichthyophis > Ichthyophis bannanicus. Next base: position 83,868,442 of record CM066047.1, read on the forward strand.
TAGATTTTCAATGACTTTTTTGGAACTCTAGCTGCAGTGTTTAAACAGACCACATATATTCAGTGCCGCTATCCATAGAAGCGGCGACTTTGAATAGACATAGATAGTACAGACTGCCACCGCTTCTACAGACATTGGGGATATTTAGCTGCTCTCTATATAGCTGAGCAAATAGAATTAGAACAGCTTTTTTTTTGCTGCTCTAACAAACCACTTTACTATGTGAATAGTGGCTAAATATTGCTGCTATTTTATATAGTAAGATGAAACAACCTTGTTTATCCCCAGCACTATATAGACAAGAAAGGGTGTTTATACATTTTGGGGGCGATTTAATAAGGAGCCACAAAGATATGAGACATCTGTGTGTGCAAATCACCTATTTTCATGCATACGTTCTCTGATGGCCATTATATGAGAATGTACATAAAGCGTAGTTACTCACCTGTAATAAGTGAACTCCGAGAACAGCAGGAATCAGTCTTCACATATGGGTAGCGTCCTCTGACAGAGCCCACGCAGGAACACTCCCCAGCATCCAATAGAAAGTGTTTGGGAGCATACCTCTGCATATGCATGCATGCATGTATGCATGCATGCCTGCCCACCTTCCCAGCGATTCTCCTCAGTAAGGTTCATAGTAGAGAAAAGAAAAAAAACACAACTCCTTGGGGAGGAGGGCGGGTTGTGAAGACTGACTCCTGCTGTTACAGGTGAGTAACTACGCTATCTCCAGGAACAAGCAGGAATGAGGTCTTCACATATGGGACTCCCCAGCTCCAGGCTACTAGAAAATGGCAAGGAGTAGGTTTCACTACAAATGGGGAAAAAGCACTGAAGAACATGGGGATATAGTAGACTCAACATCCCCAGTAGACCCCCATCGAGACAACAGTGGCAGTAGCCTGAATGGACAGAGGGTCGGAAAGAAGGAAGTGTAGCTAAGTCCCAAAGAGGTTCCGGAGTACGGCTTGGCCAAAGTCACTGTCCATACAAGAGTCCTTGTCCAGACTGTAATGGGCTGCAAAGGTGTGAATCGAGGACCATGAGGCAGCACAGCAGATCTCTGCTATGGAGACAGAGTGTAAATGGGCTATGGATGTGGCCATGGCCCAAACAGTGTGAGCAGTACCATGACCCACCAATGTCAGACTCACTTGCGTGTATGCAAAGGACATGCAGTCTGCTATCCAAAAATAAAGAGTGTGTTTGATTACGGGGAGACCTAGGCGATTAGGGTTAAAGGAAATGAATAATTGCGAGTATTTCCGATGTACCTTGGTTCTATCAAGGTAATATGCTAACGCTCATTTGCAACCTAGTGTATAAAGTGCAGCCTCAGCCAGAGATGCATGTGGTTTGGGAAAAAGGTCGGAAGAACTATCGACTGGTTGAGATGGAAAGGAGAGACAACCTTTGGAAGGAAACACGGATGCGTTCTCAGGACCACCTTGTCATGGTGAAAACATGTATAAGGTGCATGTGCAACTAAGGCCTGTAGTTCGCTGACCCGGCAAGCAAAGGTGAGAGCAACTAGGAAGGAGACCTTTCAAGTAAGAAACTTGAGGGAGGTAGTGCCAAGAGGCTCAAAAGAAGGCTTGAGAAGTTGAGCAAGAATCACGTTAAGTCTCCGGCGACAAGCGGGGGCCAGATTTGTGGCTTAGTCAAGAGGAGACCAAGCATGAAGCGGGCTACCAATGGATATGTAGACACGAGTTTTCCATCTATTTCCCAATGAGAAGCCAAAATGGCACCTAGGTGGACACAAATGAAATTAGTTTTGAGACCCAAAGAAGAGAGGTTAAGAAGGTACAACAGAAGAGACTCCACCGAACAACTAAAGAAGTTGAGGGTGTGTTGAATGTACCAAACCTCAAATCGGCACCACTTAAAGGCATAGGTGCATTGTGTGGAGTCCTTCCAGGATGTGAGAAGGATATCCTTAACGGCATCTAGTAAACTGAGGTTGGAAAGGACTATTCTCTCAGCAGAGAAGCTGTCAAGTGCAGTGCACGGACATTGGGATGGCGCAGCGCATAGACATTAGAATGCAGCAGCGCCCCTTGATCCTGTGAGATCAGGTCTGGTGCACATCCCAGATGAAGAGGCTGAGCTAAACAAAGAAGCAGGGGAAACTATGGTTGTGGTGGCCAGAACGGGGGCTACTAGGATCATGGTGCCCCTGTCGGCCTGCAGCTTGAATAGCATTGTTGGCTATGAGCGGAATGGGTGGAAAAGTGTATAGCAGACCTGTTCCTCAGTGAAGGAGGAAAGCATCCGGGGGCTTGACGTTGTGGAGACGGCACCCTGGAACAGAAGCAAGGGACCTGCACATTGAGCTTGGTGGCAAACAGGTCGATCTCTGGGATTCCCCATAGCCCAAAGATGCTATTGACTATTCTCAGATGAAGAGTTTACTGGTGAGGTCAGAGGATCCGACAGACTGTCCGCGAGAACATTCTGATCTCCCGGCAGGTAAAGGGCTCAAGAAACATTCCATGAGTCAGAGCAAACGTCCACAAGTGGATCGCTTCCCAGCAGAGGTGGCGAGAGCCAGTGCCTCCCTGCTTCTTGACATAAAACATAGCAACCTGGCTGTCCGTCTGAACCACGTTAGATTGATGTGATAACTGATGGCAAAACATCCGAAGGGCAATGGTTATTGCTCTCAACTCCAGGAAGTTGATCTGATGCAAGGCTTCTTGTTGAGACCAGAAGCCTTGTATGCCCAGGCTATTGAGATGAGTTCCGCAGCCCTGTTTGGACATATCGGTTGTTAGTGTTCATTGAGGTGGAGGCATCTGAAAAGGTAACCCTACTAGGAGGTTTTGAGGAGAGAGTCACCACCGAAGGAAGTTCGCCAGAAGAGGGGTAACAACTACCACTCTTGTCTCGAAGACGGCCCTTCTCTGGTTTCCATTGGGAGGAGAGGGTCCACTGCGCTTGGCATATGTGGAGACAAGCATAGGGGACTACATGGACCGTGGAGGCCATGTGACCCAACAGATGAAGCATGTGGTGTGATGATTGCGCTGAATGCTTGCTTGCCAGTTTTGTGAAACATTTGAGACAGTCCTCAGGCAGGGAAGTTTGAGCCCGAGTCGTGTCGAGAAAAGCACTTGTGGATACTAAACTGAGTGGGAGAAAAGTGCAACTTTGGAAAGTTTATGAAAAATCCTAGTTTGAGCACCGAGACAGTGCGTTGAACGGACAGACACACCATATATGGTGTCTCGCGCCCCTGATGAGCCAATCGTCTAAGTAGGGAAAGACAAAGACACCCAGGGTGCGGAGATAAACTGTGCCTACCACTAGACATTTCGTGAAGACTCGGGTTGGACGCCAGGCCAAAGGGCAGGACTTGGTATTGGTAATGCCCACTGTCGAACATGAAGCAGGGGTATTGCCTGTGAGACGGGTAAATGAGGATGTGCGTGTACGCATCCTTTAGATCCAGATAACAGAGCCAATTGTTCCTCTGAAGATAGGGCAATAGGGTTCCTAGAGAAACCATTTTGAACTTCTCTCGTACTAGGAACTTATTGAGGTTCCAGAAGTCTAGGATGAGACAGACCCCCTCCCCCCCTGAATTTTTGAGAATACAGTCGTCCCTCGCCACTTCGCGCTTTGACTTTCACGGCTTCACTCTATCGCGTTTTTTTCAAATACATGTATATTCATTAAAAAGTTGATTGAGACAGTGAAAATGATACAGCACACGCTCAGTTGTCTGAGTCAATTATACACCCCTGTATTACAATTAAAATTAAAATTACTGTACGTATGGACTGTAGGCCTTTATCTAAGCCCCCACGATGTCCCCTAAACGTGCTGCTTCTTCTAAGCCTTCTGACAATGAAACTAAGCGCCGGAGGAAGATGCTTACCATCCAGAAGAAGGTAAAACTCTTGGATATAAATAAAGAATCCTACTTCGCGGAAATTCACTTATCGCGGTAGAGTCTGGAACTGATTAACCGCGATAAACGAGGGACGAAATACCGGGAGTAAAACCCTAACCTTTTCTGTGTGCAGGGAACAAGTTCTGTGGCACCCTCTCTTAGAAGGGTGGTGACTTCCAGCTGTAACAGAGATCGGATAGAGAGGTTCTAGAGGCTACTTCCCCTGGAAAGAAAGGAGAAGGTAACTGGGCGAAATGTAGTAGGTAGCCCCTGATGACAACCTGTAGAGTTCAGGGCTCTGATGTTATGAGGAGCCACCTGTGGGCAAAATGGAGCAGCCTGCCCACTATGTGAGTAGGCTGCGGCTTCTTCAGGGGAAGAGTGGCAATGTTCTCCAGAAAGTAGTCAAAAGATAGCTCCAGGCTGGGGCTGCAGGGCTGGTTGTGGCTTAGAAGGCTTGGGCCTTTTGGGTTGGCCAGAGGCTTCTGCTGACCTTGGTGAGCATGGTAGGGCATGTAAGCTGGATAACAGGGGTAATACTTCTTCTTAGGATAAAAAGGGTTTCTTTACAGAGGCCTTTTTCCTAGAAGGATCAGCTGTTTCACAAGAGACACTTCATAGTAAGGTCATCAGTCTCTATTTCACCAGCCTTCTCCCTCCAGCCTTTACCAAAGAGGTTCTCGCCTCGACAGGGAAAGCGTACTCACTCACCTGTAACAGGTGATCTCTGGGAACAGCAGGAATAAGTCTTCACATATAGGGTATCGTCGGTACCGACGGAGCCCGCATGGGAACGCTCCCCAGCGTCCAATAAGAAAGCTTTTGGGAGCATCCCACAGCGCCTGTGTGCTACCTTCCTGCCTTTCCAACTCTCCCTCTTCAGTTGAGTTTATTGCTGAGACCAAAGGAGAGAGTAGACAAAGAGAGAGAGACAGAGACATCGTCTAGGGGAGGTGGGTGGGTTGTGAAGACTTATTCCTGCTGTTCCCGGAGATCACCTGTTACAGGTGAGTAACTACGCTATCTCCAGGAACAAGCAGGAATGTTGTCTTCACTTATGGGGACTCCCCAGCTGAGAGATGCCAGGGGGATGACCCCAGTTAGCTGCAAACCCCAGGTGAGATGAGTCATGCTTCCTCCTATGAATTTCTGGCATCAAAACCCGGGATGGCGGGTAGGAGTTGTACTAAGTCTGAAAGAGATGCTGGAGCACAGCCTGGCCAAATGAGGCATCCCAACGGGAGTCCTTGTCTAAGCAATAGTGGGCTGTAAAGGTATGTACCAAAGCCCAAGCGGCTGCTCTACAGATGTCATCAATGGACTTAGAACAAAGATTAGCCATTGAGGCTGCCATTGCTCTCACATTGTGAGCTGTGACATGGCCTTCGAGAGAAATTTCCTTACTCTCATATGCAAAGGATATGCAATTTGCAATCCACCTAGAGAGAGTTCTTTTGGAAACTGGAAGTCCCAAATGACTAGAATCAAAAGAAACAAAAAGCTGAGAAGATTTTCTATGTTGCTTAGTTCTTTGAAGGTAAAAAGCTAAGGTCCTTTTACAATCTAATGTATGAAGATTCCTTTCTGCATTAGAGGCATGCGGCCTAGGGAAGAATACAGGAAGGTAAACCGCTTGGTTTAAATGAAAAGGCAAAACCACTTTTGGCATAAAGTGAGGATGAATCCTAAGAACTACCTTATCATGGTGAAATCTTGTATAAGGAGGATCCGCCACTAAAGCTTGTAACTCACTGATGCGTCTTGCAGAAGTGAGGACAACGAGGAAGATGACCTTCCAAGAAAGAAACTTTAGAGCTGTAGTGGCTAAACGCTCAAAGGGCGGTTTCATGAGCTGCCCAAGAACAAGATTCAGATCCCATGCCACCGGCGGTGGCTTAATGGGAGGTTTTGTTAAAAGTAAACCTCTCATAAATCTCGCTATGAGTGGATGACAGGAAATAGGCTGTCCATCCTGAGGTCCGCGAAAAGCAGCAATGGCACTAAGATGGACCCTTAATGAATTGGTCTTAAGACCAGAATCTGATAGATGGAGTAGGTACTCCAGAAGCGATTCGACAGGCACTGTATGGGGGTTAAGTTCCCTTTGAGAACACCATACAGAGAATCTCTTCCACTTATAGGATCGCCTTGTGGAAGGCTTCCTGGAAGCCACAAGGATATCCCTTACCTGTTGAGATAGGTTGATATCCGGGAATCCTAGGCTTTCAGTAACCAGGCCCTGAGGTGCAGGGACTGGGGATTCGGGTGAAATAGCGTCCCGTTCTCCTGGGAAAGAAGATCTGGAGCACACCCCAACTCCAGAGGTGTGACTTGAGAGAGACGCAGAAGCAGAGGATACCATGTCTGCCTCAGCCAGCATGGAGCTATGAGTATTATATGACCTCTGTCTCTCTGAAGCTTGAATAAAGTTTTGGGAATGAGAGGAATGGGTGGGAAAGCATAGAGGAAGTCCCGACCCCAATGGAGGAGGAAAGCATCCCTTGCCTGACAGTTTTGAGCCGGAATTCTGGAACAGAATCGGGGAAGTTTGGCATTCTGTGGACTTGCAAAGAGGTCTATATCTGGCGTTCCCCAGATTCGAAACACTCGAGCAAGCTGGTCTGAGTGCAGAGACAATTCATGTGGCAGCAGTATTCGACAGAGTTTGTCTGCCCAAAGATTTTGAATGCCCAGAAGATATACCACTAGGAGGTGGATTTGAAGCTCTCTGGCGAGGGCCCACAGTCGCAAAGCTTTGTTGCATAACAACAGAGAGTCCATTCCGCCCTGCTTGTTCACACAGAACATGGCTACTTGATTGTCGGTCTGGACCAGAACTGTCTTGTAGCTGAGATGTGCCTGAAAAACTCAGACAGCATGGAAGATGGCTCTGAGCTCTAGGAGGTTTATGTGAAGACAAGCCTCCTGTGGGGTCCAGAGACCTTGAGTTGATAGATCGTGCAAATGAGTCCCCCAACCCAACTTGGACGTATCTGTTGTTAGGGTGGTTAGGCATAGAGGCTACTGGAAAGGAGAACCCACGAGAAGGTTTTCCAGTGACTGCCACCATTGTAGGGACAAAATGAGACGTGTGGAGTTTCTGATTTTGTTCATTAACTGACTCAAGGCTTGTATCCACTGGGCTGCTCGCATATGAAGGCAAGTATAGGGAACCACATGGACCATGGATGCCATATGCCCCAGAAGCTGAAGCATCTCCCGAGCAGTCAGGAAGACCTTCATAGCTGCTTGGGAGGCCAGCTGTACTATATGAAGACACCGTGGCTGTGGTAGGAAAGCCCTTGACTGCCTTGTGTCTAGACGAGCCCCTATGAATTCTAGAGACTGAGAAGGGGTGAGATGAGATTTTGGGTTTATGACCAGTCCCAAGTATCGAAGGATTCGCATGGTGCGAGAAAGAACGAAGCTGACTTCTGGAGCTGTTGATGCTCGAATGAGCCAGTCTAAGTAAGGGAAGACAAATATTCCTAGAGTTCTCAGGAATGCTGCTATTACTGCCATGCATTTCGTGAAGACTCTTGGGGCAGAAGCCAGACCCAAGGGAAGAACCCTGTATTGGAAGTGTCTTCCCTGGAAAAGGAATCAAAGGAATTTCCTGTGATCTGCATGGATGCGAATATGTGTATATGCATCCTTTAGATCTAGAGAACATAGCCAGTCCTGACTCTGAAGGTATGGCAGGAGTGTTCCGAGGGAGATCCTTTTGAATTTTTCCCGGAACAGATACTTGTTTAATTCTCTGAGGTCTAGTATAGGCCTGTGTCCCCCTGTTTTCTTTGGTATGAGAAAGCAGGGGGGAGTAGAATCCCGTACCCTGTTGGGGTATGGGTACCTCTTCTATTGCTCCTTGAGCAAGAAGTGATGCTACCTCCTGACCCAAGAGATTGGTGGCAGAGACCTGAGAACTGAACTGTCTTATTGTAGGAGGGGGCATATTGTGAAAATGAAGTCTGTACCCCTCTCGTACAATGGACAGAGTCCAGTTTTCTGATGTTATTTGTTGCCATCTTCTGGCAAAATGACATAACCTGCCCAGGATGAAAAGGGGTTCTGGACCTTTCAGGGGCAGAAAAACTAAGTTCTCTAGGAAGGGAGTCAAAGCTCTTGAGGAGGCCGAGTCTGTTGAGCCGATTGAGCTCTTGGAACTTGTGGCTTCCTCTGCTGTCTGTTCTGTTGTTGTCCCCTTTGGGGAACATGAACTGAACAGTGTCCCTGATGGGTGTAAGATAGGTACAATTTCTTTTTCTTGTTGAAAAAGGGTTTCTTGACTCACTTTTTCTTTGCTGGGTTGGCTGTAGACTTTGATAGTCTGTTCAAGGTAGTATTTTCAGATTCAATCTGATTAGCTTTGTCTTGCCAATCCTTGCCAAAGAGATTTTCTCCTGTGCAAGGAATATGTCCCAGTTTATCTTGCACCCATTGTTCTAAGTCTGATGCCTGAAGTCAGGCAATACGACGTGCACCGATGGAAATAGCAGATGTTCTGCTAATGCATTCAAAGCAATCAAAAGTTGCACGGTTTACAAATTTTGAGACATCCTGGGCATGTTTGACCAGAGTAAGGAATTCCCACCCCCTTTTTTCCTTAAGGAGAAGAGGGCTCATGAGCTCCAAGTCACCTGTAACTTCTGTGAGGAACATTCCTATAAAGAGAATGTAGGAGCTTATCCTGGCTGCCAACATGGAGGATTGGAAATATCAATGCCCAAAGGCATCGAGAGTCCTCGATTCACGGCCCAGAGGATTGGAAGAATGTTTTATAGCACTCTTAATCCTATGCATCGCCGATTCCACTACCACTGAATGGTGTGGTAACTGAGTCTTTTGAAAGCCAGGACAGCTTGGAACTCGGTACATGGTATCGAGTCGTCGAGAGTGTGGAGACACCGTCAAAGGAGTTTCCCCCATTCTTAGCATAAGACCATGCAAGATTCTGTGAATAGGCAGAGTAACTGCCTCTTTAGGAGCCTTAGGGTACTGAAGAATTTCTAATTCTTCTGCTCTAAGTTCCTTCTCTGGAGTCACCGTGATTGCAAGGCCTCGAGCTAAATCACATATAAAATCCTGGAAGGACATGTCTTTTGGAGGAGACATTCTCCGTTGAGGAGAAGATGGATCCTCCGGAAGGATAGCTCTAGTACCGGCAGAGTCAGAGTCATCGGAATCGAATGATTTGAAGTATCTCTGCGCTGGGTGTTCTTGCAACGCACGGTACAGGTATCGCTCGAAGTTGGTATTGGGGTGTCTCGGTACCGATCCGTCGATGCCTGAGATAGACTCAAGGCTCGGCATGGGGGGGGAAGGATACCCGCCGAGGCACTCAGTACTAGTACCGATACCTGTGGAACCGCCTGTAGCGGTCTTAGCGGTACCGAAGCAACTAAGAGGGCCGCTAGACTGCGTTCGATAGCGAGGATTCTGTGATCCATCGCTCCTGCCGATGCCTGGGTGTCGGTACCGGTGGAAGCGGCTACGACCCCAGAACATGGCACCAGTAGTTCTGCAGAGGTGGAAGCCTCTGGAACATTTTGGAGCCCCGTTAATGCTTTGGAGACTGAGGCCTCCCGCCGGTGCTGTTTTGCCAGTGAACTTTCCTCGAGGGCAATGCCAGTGGCATCTTGATACTTGGAAGGAGATCTACCCTTTGAGGACCGGCCAGTCTTCGAAGACTTAAGTTTAGTTACCTGAGATCCATGGGAGGAAGATGAAGCCCTAGAAGATGTCGATGCAACTGACATCGTATCTGCGGCAAAAAGGGTACCGAGTTTTGCAGCTCTATTCTGCAGGCCCCTCTTGATCATCTTTCTGCAGGAGAGACACTCCGATGGAGAATAGTCAGGACCTAAACATTTAAGACACCATTCATGGGTGTCGGTGACGGAAATGGTACTGCCACATTTAGAACATTTCTTAAAACCACTAGCTGGTCTTTCCATGTTTGAAGAAAAATGGGCCTAGTACCCAAAATGACGCCTAGCCCCGAGAGGGGAAAGGCCCCTGAAAGAAAATCTTTTAGAAAACTAGTTTTGATTTGTTTTGTTTTTTAAAAAGAAGAGAGAACTGGCGGTACCAGTAGGTGTCGAAGGAAGGTTGACGCGACCACAAAAAAAACAAAAGAATAAGGATAAATGTTTCTGCAGTGACAGGGTATGCGTCCTGTCTGCTCCACGGAAAACAAAAAACTGAAGAGGGAGAGTTGGAAAGGCGGGAAGGCAGCACGCAGGCGCTGTGGGATGCTCCCTAAAGCTTTCTTATTGGACGCTGGGGAGCGTTCCCACGCAGGCTCCGTCGGTACTGACGATACCCTATATGCGAAGACAATGTTCCTGCTTGTTCCTGGAGATTGTTTGCTAGCTTGGCTTGGACCCACTGTTCCAGGTTTGAAGACTAACCAAGCCAGCCTTCTGGCCCCAAGTCCCACTGCTGCATCTCTGCTGATAGACTCTAAAGAGTTAAAAGCTGCTCTGGTGATAAACTTTGAACAGTTCTGACCATGCTTAACTAAGGCCCAGTAGGCACCCAGCTTCTCTGAAGGAATTACAGCAGAAAACCCCTCAAGATCCTTCACAATGTCTCTAAGGAACATGCCCATATAAAGCATGCAAGAATTAAGGCAGCAAACCTACATCGATGCCTGGAAACATCGGCAGCCAAAGGTATTGAGGGTAAGTGATTCTCTTCCAAGAGGAACCAAAGAGTGGTTCTTAGTCCCCTTTGAGCCAATGCATGGCTGACTCAACCACCACAGAATGGTGAGGGAGTTGAGGTTTCTGGAATCCTGGGAAATAGGGAACCCTGTACATGGTGTCTAGCCTTTTACTGACTGATGGAACCAAGAGAGGGATCTCCCACATCCTAAACCGCTTTGACCCGGTGAAAAGCAGTATATAAGCACAGCTAAATAAATAAATAAATTAATTAATTAATTAATTAATTAACAAACATGAGGGCCTGCAGAATATGAAGGACTGGAAAAGCTGCAGCCTCCTTAGGGTCTGCAGTATCTCCAGTTCCTCATTTCCATCTCGGTGCCCACTGAGACTGAGACAGCCTTGGCCATGTCCCGGATGAAATCCTGGAAGGACATGTCCTCAGGCGGGAATCAGTAGCATTTGTGAGGTAGTGAAGGGTCTAATGGCACATCACAGTGACTCTGAAGCAGGAGACTCAGCCTCCAATTCCCAGGCATCGGAATAGGAATTGGAGAGGAAGTCAACTCTGCTGCCGATACGATGTTGATGGACTATCACGAGGCCGATGCTCTTAGGCATCGGAACAGCAAAAGCTTGAGGCCGGTTCCGCCTGCAGCCAATGGGACTCAGTCAGTTCCAGGCTCAGCATCAACCCCAAGGGTCCCAATGGCAGCAGTTCCCAGGTTCAGCATCGAGACCTGGGCTGCCAAGGGCCTTGAGGCCACCGGCACAGATGCCACCAAGCATGCAGCCAAACTCCTCTTGATAGACAGCATGCACTGCTGGAGGGATATGGAGGATGTCTGGGTGGACTCTGGTACAGGACTTTGGACCACCATTGCAGACAATGGAACCGGAGGCTCTCCAGAGGTCAAAGACTCAGCAACACTCTGGAGCCCCTCTTGTACTTTGGAGGTGGATTCCTCCCACCGGGGCTGTTTAGCTGGCCGCTCTTGGTTCTCAGCCTCAGAGAGTCTCGCCAAGGTGAGCTCAGATGCCGATATCCAAGGGATCGATCCCAGGAATTGGCAATGGCCCTCGATGTTGAAGGCTGAGATGTTGATGTGGCGTCGGTGGTTGATTGTTTCTTACCATGGCCTCTCAGTTCCAAAGGAGTGTGCGAACCGCACAAAGAAAAGGAGCCCCGAGAGGCAGTCGACGTCAATGAAGAGTGTGCTGAAGGCACAGAGTCGGATCCAAAAAGACTTTCACATTGCTTTTCCCAGTTTTTTTAACCCTTTCTTTATCATTTACTGACACAAAGTACAAAAGTCCAGGTTGTGGTCAGGGCCCAAGCAGTGTAAGCACCAACTGTGCTTGTCCGTGGCCAAAATGGTGCGGTTGCAGAAGTACATTTCTTGAAACCGTTGGCTGGCTTCTCTGGCCAGAACCAACGAAAAAACTTGTGGGAACTGCGAGGTAAAAACAAAAGAAAATAAAAGTTAGTTGAAGTGCCAAAAAGGGCACTGGCATCAATCAGCGATGCTACCGAAGTAAACGGAAAGGCAAAAAGAAAAAATAAGCACCCCAAAGGGCACGGAAGAAAAACAATCTATGGTGACAGGACAAGTATCCGTTGGGCTCCGCGGAAAATCTACGACTGAGGAGAATCACTGAGAAGGGGGAAAAGCATGCACGCATCCATGGAGGGATGCTCCCAAAAGCTTCCTACTGAATGCTGGGACGTGTTCTTGTGTGGACTTCGTCGGAGGACACCCCCCATATGTGAAGACTGCATTCCTGCTTGTTCCTGGAGATGACTGATTACGCATGCTTTCACTGTGGGTGTGCACATGGGTGGAGCTTAAGTGAAGTACAAATGTATGCGCTTAAGTTATAAAATACAATAACTTACATGGATTCTTTATAAACCTAGACATGGGCTGGTATAAGTGACCACATCTACATTTTACAGGTGTTTTTGGACACTTATACCCAGGGCTGGCCCATCCAGTAGGCGAGCTAGGCAGGCAGTCCAGGTGGGTGGCGGTGGCATCGACGGCATACAAAGGCGGTTGTTCCTCCGCCCCACCCTAGCTGCCACCGATTCCATTTGGGAGGAGGATGCGGGCAGCGGCAGTATTTTCGAAAGCGGCAGCAAAAAGCCGCTGCTGTTAGAAATACGGCCGCTGTCCGCCTCCCCTTCTGAGATGGGATTGGCAGCAGCTGTTGTAGGGGGGGGGGTCAGGAGCAGCAGCAGCAGCAGCTGAAGAGCAGCATCAGCGGGGGAGGGGGCCTCGAGGCCAGGGTTTCAGCCTAGGGCAGCAGAAACTCTTGGGCTGGCTCTGCTTATGCCCAGGGCTGGCCCAAGGATTTCTGCCACTCTAGGCAGAAACCCTGGCCTCACCGTCCCCTCCGTCCCCAGCTGCTGCTACTTCCATCTCAGAAGGGAGAGGCGGGCAGTGGCAGTATTTCCAAAAGCAGCATTTTGCCGCTGCTTTTGGAAATACTGCCACTGCCCACCTACCGCCCCCAAACAGAATTGATGGCCGTTGGAGAGGGGGAGAGCGGTGCAGCCACACATGTGTGCTGTTGCCACTGCTGCCGCCACCGTCCATGTGTGTCGGCGGCCACCTAACTCGCCTAGTGGACAGGACAGCCTTGCTTATGCCCCTTGTTTATAAAGAAAAACTTTGAGAGAGTGGTGGAAGTTAAAAGCTAAGTGTTCTCATTTTTTGCTTAACGATAAAGTTACAGGTCATTGATGTGAACAGGCATGAGCCGGGAAATTAAAACCCCGGAGATCGTAGCGCCCAAGTTTATCTGAGACCTGTAGTGGATGACATAAGAATACTGCACTATATTGATATATTGAATGAATGGGGAAGAAGTATTTTTTTTTTATAAAGAAAAGCAGGCACCTGCTTCTCTTTATAAAGTAAGCTCAGGATATGTGAGTTTTGGGTGCCTAAAACTAGGTGCCCAGTTATAAAATCATCTCTTAAAGGCTACCTCTAAACATATAAACCCCTATAACCAGCCTAATGGGTCCATGTTTCACAGTTGGGTTTGCAAATTTAAACAGGAGGCGAGATGTAGCTGGAAGAAACACAAAGCTTTTGATGCCACCCCACAAAGTTTATGCACAAGCAATATAAGGCTCCTGTGAACAGGAAAGCATCCATAGAAGAGATGCAGGGAAGAGAGAAACAGGTAAGATGGGGAAAAGGATGGTGACAAGACCAACAGGCAGGGTAAGGAAAACAAAGCAAGAATGGTAAGAATATGAGAAATGGGAAGGTGGTAAGAAAGACCTAGGAGATATACCTGCGGATGATGATTGTTCTCCCCCCTTCCTGGCTGGGAAGGATTTTATGGGGCTCAAACTGATGGAAGGTGGTTGAATTCAGGGACAAGTCCTGTGAACTGTTAACACGTCCCACAGCTATCAGATAGGAGTAACTGCACACAAAGCGTAAGGACAATGCAAGCATGCCAAAAATAAAATAAAACAAAACAAAAAGAACAGAAAGCATGAGATCATGCAGACCAGAGCATTATGCAAAATATAGACACAGCAACCTGCAGTATCACAACTGGAAGGTCATTCCTTTACCTTACGTGCCAGGTTCTGAGGAACTATGTAAGCAGCTCAAGTTCCCTGAATGAAGCTTATGCAAAACCATGTGTAAGAAAGTGCTGTACACAGGTAACAGCCACAGTAGCCTTCGGGGTGCAACCTGAGCAATGCTTCAAAACAGACACGGAACAAGCACAGCATTGCCAAAACCACAAACATTTGCAAAAGTACCAGAGCTGCTGCAGACCACTGTGCAAGAATACTCATGCATGTGCAAGCAAAAAAGCAAAGTGATACCATCTCTGATAAATAAGTCTGTATTTAGGAATGTGGGAAATTACTAATAACGCCATTGTACGTCCAAGGCAGCAAGTGACTTTTACATATTAAAACTGGTATGTAAGAATCAGGTAAGCGTTTCCCTGGTACTTCATTATCTCTTCCTTTTGGATGAAAAATAAACCAATTACAAACCCAAGAAGCACTGTGTAAGAAGAAAGCAAGCAATTTACAATGGATACTTTTGCACTCCATGAATCCAACAAGCTCGTCCCAGCAGTCAACGTAATCCACCTTTGCTTCCAAGGCTTACCTTAGATGTATCAGCTGGTACACAGCACTCCTATCCAAAATGCTGAAGAGTCCCTATTAGCACCACACATGTTTAACATAAGATATGCCATACTGGGTCAGACCAAGAGTCCATCAAACCCAGTACCCTGTTTCCAACAGTGGCCAATCCAGGTCAAGTACCTGGCCAGGTTCTCAAAAAGGTACACAGATTCCATGCTGCATATCCAAGGGGTAAGCAGTGAATTTTCCTGGTTCTCTTTAATAATGATTTATAGACCTTTCCTCCAGGAACTTGTCCAAACCTCTTTTAAACCCAGCTACAGTAACAGCTTTTTAATATATCTTCTGGTAACAAATTTCAGTTTGATTATGTGTTGAGTGAAAAAGCATACTTACTCACCTGTAAGGTGATCTCCAGGAACAGCAGGAATCAGTCTTCATATAGGGTGACATCCCTGAAGAAGCTGGCACGGGAATGCTCCCCAGCATCCAACAGGAAAGCCTTTGGGAGCACTTCACTGCGCCTGCGTGTCTACCTTCCCAACTCTTCTCCTCAATTGAGTTCGTAGATGAGAAGAAGAAAACAAAAGAACCTTACAACTCCTAGCGGAGGAGGGTGGGTTGTGAAGGCTGATGTCTGCTGTTCCCAGAGATCACCTGTTACAGGTGAGTAACTATGCTATCTCCAGGAACAAGCAGGAATACAGTCTTCACATATGGGACTCACTAGCTCCCAGATACCAGACTGGTATGGGGGTGAAAGTAGTGCAATTCCTGAGGCAAAAATGCGTGGCCGATAAGTCTGGAAGAGTTGTGGGCTACTGGACTCTATTCCAGAAGGCGATACTCCCCCAGTGATAGTCTGGTATCTTGTAGAAGTCAGGGATGGAGGGTAGGAGTTGAGTTTAAGTCCCAAAGAGGTGCTGGAGTACAGTTTGGCCAAATACAACATCCTAACAGAAGTCTCTGTATAGACAATAGTATGAGGCAAAAGTATGGACAGAGGGCCAGATAGCTGCCCAGCAGATGTCCTCAATGGCTACTAAATGGAGATTAACTAAGGATGTTGCTATAGATCCACATTATGAGCAGTGATATGACCACCTCTTTTGCTTAAACACAAGCAGGAGAGTCCTGCTTGTGTATAAGCAAAAAAGATGCAATCTTCTATTTATCTAGATAGAGGAAGTTTCATCACCAATAGACCCAGGTGACTAGGATCAAAAGAAATAAATAATTGAGAGGATCTTCTATGATCTTTAGTTCTATCCAAGTAATAGCCCAGCACTCGCTTGCAGTCTAAGATATGCAGTGCTGCTTCAGTCCGAGATGCATGTGGTCTAGGGAAGAAAGTCGGGAGGATTACAGACTGGTTTAGATGGAAGGAGGAAACCACCTTTGGGAGGAAATGCGGATGGGCATGCAGAACCACCTTGTCATAGTGGAACTGAGTATAGGACGGATCTGCCACTAGGCCTTCAGCTCGCTGATGTGGCGAGTTGGGCAATAAGGAAGATCTTCCAAGACAGAAACGTCAGTGAGGTGGTGGCTAAAGGTTCAAAGGGTGGCTTTAGAAGTTGAGCCAGAACCACATTCAGATCCCAGGCCACCAGAGGCAGTTTAATGGATGGCTTGAACAGCAGGAGATCCCGCATGAAGCATGTTACTAAGGGGTGTGAGGAGATAGGCTGTCCATCCACTAGTCTGTGAGAGGCCACAATGGCACTAAGGTGAACTCTCACTGAGTTAGTTTTAAGACCTGTCAAGGATAAATAGAGGAGATATTGTAGAAGAGACTCTACCGGGCAAGAAAAGGGGTCAAGGTCCTTTGGGGAGCAGCAAGGGGAAAACCTACGCCATTTGAATGCATAAGATTGGCTGGTGGAATCTTTATGTGATGCAAGCAGGGCATCTTTGATCACCTGTGGTAGGTTGAAGTCAGTGTGCACTAGCCTTTCAGCAGCCATGCTATCAGGCATAGGGAGTGAAGATTGGGATGGAAGAGTATCCCGAGGTCCTGAGAGAGGTGGTCAGGCACACATCCCAGGTTGAGTTGATGAGTCTGCCCAAGGCAAAGAAGCAGAGGAAACCATAGTTAACAAGGCCAAAAGGGAGCTATGAGAATCATCGAGCCCCACCTTGAACAGCATCTTGGGTATCGCGGGTATGCGTAGAGCAGTCCTTGTCCCCAATGGAGAAGGAAAGCATCTGGGGCCTGTTGGTGCAGCGACTGATTCCTGAAGCAGAAAAGCAGAAGCTGCGTGTTTTGTGGAGTGGCAAAAAGATCTATGAGTGAGATTCCCCACGTTTGGAAGATCTGAGCTTCCATCTCCACATGCAAGGTCCATTCGTGTGGATGAAGGATATGGTTTAGCTTTTCCAATAGGACATTGAGCTCGCCCGGGAGGTACACTGCTCTGAGGTGGATGTGGTGAAAAATGGCAAAGGACCATAGGTGAATCACCTCTTCGCAGAGGGATGGGACCCCGTTCCCCCCTGTTTATGTAGAACAGTAGTCTCAACCCAGTCCTCTGGGACCCCTAGTCCAGTTGGGTTTTCAGGGTATCTACAATGAATATGCATGAGAGAGATCTGCATACAATGGAAGCAGTGCATGCAAATCTGTTGCTGTTAAGTGCCGTTGAGTCAGTGTCGACTCATGGCAACCCTCTGGATAGTTGTCCTAAATTGTGTTCGGTCTTCAGTCAGGCGGCTCATTGTTGATAGACTGGTACCCATAGCTGCTGTTATTGTATCGATCCATCTCATTGCTGGCCTTCCTCTTTTGCGCTGACCTTCTATCTTGCCAAGCACGATGTCTTTCTCTAATGATCTCTTTCTTCACATGATGTGTCCAAAGTATGAATGTTGAAGTCTTGCCATCTGAGCTTCTAAAGAAAGCTTAGGTTTGATCTCCTCTAGTACTGACTGGTTTGTTCTTCGGGCAGTCCATGGTATACGCAGTATTCGCCGCCAGCACCATAATTCAAAGGCATCAATTTTCTTCCTGTCTTTCTTTTTCACTGTCCAGCTTTTGCACCCATATGATGTTATTGAAAAGACCATGGCTTGAACGAGTCAAATCTTTGTCTGGAGAGAGACATCTCTGCTCTTGAGAATCTTGTCTAGGTCTTTCATAGCCATTCTGCCAAGAGCAATGAATCGTCGGATTTCTTGACTGCTTGTTGCTTCTTTATTGATAGTTGATCCAAGTAGGTTAAAGTTATCCACAATTTCAATTTCTTCTCCTTCAATGTTGAACTTATTGATTTTGCCAGTTGCAGATCTATCTCATGCATATTCATTGTGGATATCCTAAAAGCCTGACTGGTCTGGGGGTCCCAAAGGACTGGGTTGAGGACCACTGATGCAGAACATGGCAACCTGGTTGTCCGTTCTGACTAGAATAGATTACCCTGATAGCTGGGGTTGAAAAACCCAAAGAGCATTTGTCAGTGCCCATAGTTCTAGCAGACTGATCTGCAGGGCAGATTCTTGTTGTGTCCACAGCCCTTATGTGGTTAGGTCGTTCAAATGCACCCCCCCAACTCAGCTTGGAAGTATCCGCCCATCAGAGTGCATCGAGGTGGAGGCATCTGAAAAGATGACCCGACAAGTAGATTTTGTTGGAGACACTACCACTGAAGGGACGTGATAAGTTGAGGGGTGATATGGATCTTGTCTCAGACAATCCTTCGCTTACGTTTATTGGGAAGACAGAGTCCACTGCGCTTGTCGCATATGTAATCGAGTGTAGGGAACGACATGTACCATGGAGGCCATGTGTCCCAATAGCCGTAGCATCTCTCAAGCTGGTTTGATGTACCCATTTTTCCAGGTCGATGAGATGAGCACAGCGATCCTTTGGGTCATTGAGTTGGAGCGAGGTGGGACTTTGAGAAGTTTATGACAAACCTCAGGTGTTAGAACACCGTGATGGTGTGAAAAAAGGGAGAGCATTACCTTTTGAGAGAAGTCTCCCCTGATCGGCCAATCGTCTAAGTAAGGAAAGATGAAAACCCCCAGGGTGCGTAGGTAGGTAGGCAGCGACGACTGCTATGCATTTTGTGAAGACTCTTGGGGCAGAGGCTAGACCAAAGGGGAGAACCCGGTATTGATAATGGTTTCCTTGAAACATGAAGCACAGATACTGTCTGTGCAAGGGATCTATCTGTAAATGCATGTACGCCTCTTTTAGGTCTAGAGAATAGAGTCAATTGTGTCTCTGGAGGTATGGTAGAAGAATTGCTAGCGAAATCATTTTGAATTTTTCTCAGAGCAAGTACTTGTTTAGGTCTCAGAGATCCAAGATGGGCCTGAAGCCTCCCGTTTTCTTTGGAATGAGAAAGTATGAAGAATAGAAACCCAACTTTTCTTGAAGAGGAGGAACTCTTTCTATGGCATCTTAGAACAGGGTGGTCACCTCTTCTTTTAAGAGAGTGCTATGAAGGGGTTGTATGGGATAATCCCCTGCGAAGCAGGTGGGGAGAGTAAGGTTTCTAAGTGAAGCTGATAACCCCTTTGGACAATCTGGAGTGTCCACTGCTCTGATGTTATGAGGTGCCACCTGTGGGCATAGTGACAAAGGGTGCCTTTTATATGGAGGGGCCAAGGGGCAGATTGGCAATGCTCTCTAGGAAGAAGTCAAAAACCAGGTGCAGGCTGTGCCTGTGCAGCTGGTTGAGGTTTAGAAGCATTGGGTTTCTTAGATTGGCGAGAACCCAGCTGCCTCTGCTGAGATTGCTGAGGATGATAGGCAGCATAAGGTGGGCAAGAAGGATAGTATCTCTTATTTTTAGAATAAAAGAAATTTCTTGGAAAGAGCCTTCCTGGAAAGATATTTTAGAGTGAGATCATTTGTTTCAATCTCCCCTGCTTTTTCCCTCCAATCCTTGCCAAAAAGGTTTTCTCCAGTATATAGGATATTGTCCAGTTTACTCTGGACCCATTGCTCAAGGTCTGATGTCTGTAACCAGGCCATTCTGCGAGCCCCAATGCAGACTGCTGAAGCTCTGCTGCTGGATTCAAAAGGATCAAAAAAGGCCCTGGTAAGAAACTTGGAAGTTCTGACCTTGCTTGATGAGAGTCTGGAATGCACCCTGCTTATCCAGAGTTGAATCTGGAGGCCAACATGCATGCCTGGAAGCATCGATGCCCTAAGGCAGAGGTTCCCAACTCCAGTCCTGGAGGGCCAAACACCATTCAGGTTTTCAGGCTGTCCCTAATGAATATGCATGAGATGCATTTGCATGCACTGCCCCCATTGTATTCAAATGCATCTCATGCATATTCATTAGGGACAGCCTGAAAACCTGAATGGTGTTTGGCCCTCCAGGACTGGAGTTGGGAACCTCTGCCCTAAAGCATCAAGTGTCCTCAAGTCTCTGCCAGGAGGCATGGTTCTTTGAGCTCTTTATCTGGCATATTGCCAATTCCACCACCCTTGAGTGGTGGGGAAGCTGAAGTTTTTGGAAGCCTGGTACTCTGGTACATGGTATCGAGTCTCTTGCTAATAGGTAAAATTGTGATTGGGGCCTCCCACATGTGTAGCATAAGGTACTGCAGGATATGATGCACAGGTAAGGTAGCCTCCTCCTTGGGCGTTGGAGAGTATTGGAGTATCTTCAATTCCTCTGCCCTTGGTTCACTTTCTGAAACTACTGTGATGGAGAGCCCTGCTGCCACGTCATGTATGAAATCCTGAAAGGACATACCCTCTGGTGGGAACCGATGCCATTCATGAGGCAGCGAAGGGTCCGAAGAGATGTCAGGATGTTCTCGGAATGGAGTGATCCCCCACCAGATTCTGAAAAACCTGAATCAGAGTCCAGCAAGAAATCAAAACATCAGTGGTCCTGGATTCGACTTCGATGCTTCGTGGAAGTCAACTGTCGATGCCGATACTCAGAGGTATCAGAATAGACAGCAATGGTGGCCTGAGTCTGTTGGATACCAAGGACATCGGCCAACTGAGAATTGACTTTCGGGTGCTCTGACAATGCTGGTTCGAGGGCCAGAATCGAGGTCGATATGCTCGGCTGTAGGTTCGATGCCGAAGCCTGTACTCCTGAAGCTATCAATGTTATCGGTACAGAGGCTGCCAGGAGTGTCGACAAGCTCCTCTCGAAAGCCAGCATATGCTGGTCTAGGGAGATGGTAGATGTTGTAGTTGTTATGGAAGGACAGACTAGATAGGCCATGTGGTCTTTTTCTGTCGTCATGTTTCTATGTTTGGGTGGAATCACGTACGAGGCTCTGAGTCACCATCCCAGAACAAGGAACTGGTAGCTTTCCGGAGTTCGATGCCTCGGGTGCTTTGGAGGATAGATCCTTCTGCTGTGGCTGTTTGGCTGTCCAGTCTGCATCAGAAACACCTCTAGGAGTTGCAATGCTTGTGTTGGGACTTTTCCCTGTCATTGGAATCTATCTTTGATGCCGAAAATTTGGAAATAGCCACAGACTTTGACTTACTTCTGTGTTTGGACTTTGAAGTCTGAGACCCAGGAGAAGAAGTGGATGCCCTCGATGAAGTGGAAGCCACTGAAACAGAGTCCAAGGCATACAATGATCCAAATTGTCTGGCTTGGTTATTGAGGCTTCCCTTTGTCATTTGTTGACACAAAGGACAAGTAGTGGGTTCATGGTCAGGACCCAAATATTTTAAACACCAGTCATGTTTATCAGTGGCTGAAATGGGATTGGCACACACTGTACATTTTTTTTTAAAACCTCTGACTGGCTTTTCCATACCTGAAAAAATTGTCTTTGAGGTTGAAGACAAGGCTACGGAGGCCTAGAGGCCTAGACTAGCGGTGAGAACCACCGTAAAATCAATAGAAAAGAAAAGAAAAAAATTGAAAATAAAAAAGAAATATTGGAACCACTGTCGCATTTGATGGAACCAGCATTGACAGGAAGGCAGAAGCACGATCTACCCCAAAAGGCACAAAACAGAAGAGGTTTTTTTAGCGGTGAAAGGATGATACGTCCCTACTGGCTCCGCAGAAAATGAAGAACTGAGGAGAGGAGTTGGGAAGGCAGGAAGGAATGCACAATGGAGTGCTCCCAAAGGCTTTCCTATTGGACGCTGGGGAGCGTTCCCGCATGGGCTCCGTTGGGGACTTCTCCCATATGAGAAGACTGCATTCCTGCTTGTTCCTAGAGATAATATTTTCTCCAATTAATTTTAAACGTGCTACATTAGTTTGAGATTCCCATGCTCCCTTAACTCTTGCTTTCCTCAGGAGTCACTATATAACACTAAAACAAGCTTAACCACGGGACACATCACAGTCCCTTGATCTATTCAGTCTTTTGCTTTGTTGACCCTATTTCATCCCATTTCCAGAAGGTCCTGTCATGTCCTGTCATCTCATCCTCTGCTACTCCATACTGCCACTTTCCCAGAATGCTCCCCTGCTTAAGTCTGTGTCAAGATTCTAACTGAACTAGATTAAGGCATTTTTCAGTAGAATGTCATAACAGGGAGAGTTCATTGGTGAGTGACAGCAAATTCATAGAGCTGCAAGTTGGCTGAGTGGTTTTTAAAGAGGATGGGTGTGATGCAGAAACAAGAAGTGTGTTCGTAATTGTTTAAGACAGAGCGTGATAAAAAGAAATCTAGGGGGAAGGATCTATGGGCATTTTTCTCTGTAGTCACAATTTTCCTCCAAAAATCTCATAACTCGCTTAAAAATAATTTTCCTCATCATCTGCAGTCCGTTCCTCTTCTTTTTTCATATACAGTTCTGGCCTGGAGGAACTGCTCCTCCTATAGAGTGGGAAATTCCCTCTTCAAGTTCATTCACTACTGAGGTCTTTTCCTCTGTTTACCGTAGCTTGCACTTAATTTTGGGCCCCTTCAAAGGATGTCATCATGTCTTACCTCCTTAGGTAGGTGGGTCCAGCTGCTGACACATCACTGGATTGGCCTAGCTCTTTCTTTCCTCCATCCAATTCACTAAACCTCCTGGTATATGAGGAAGTGCGGCTCAAGCTGCTCATGTTATCACTGCTTTCTCCACCCAGGCGCTGTCTTGTGTAGGAACCACCACGCTGTGAAAGGGAATCTCTACAATAGAGGAAAAGTTACAGATCTGTACTGATGCCTAATGGTATCTCCAAGCCAATGATATGAAACCTAGATGTGGATATGATTTCAAAGTTTCTAATCTTAGTAGCAAATCCCCATACTCAACCTATGCCTGAACAACAAAATGCAAGCTTTCTTGAAAGACATGCATTTGAATATTTGTGTGCGATCCTGGGCTGAATGGTGAAATTTTACTTACCGTTAATTTCCTTTCCTGGAATACTGCTAGACCAGTCCAGATTAGTGGGTTATATCCCCTCTACCAGCAGATGATAGAGACAAAGAAAGAACCAATCAGAAGCTTCAGTGACATCATTACTGGCAAAAAGATCAGTGCCTTCAGGCGCAGGAACAGCAACACCACAGCCCCGATCGGCATCGGGGAAGGGAGCGGGAAGGTAATCTCCTCCCTGCTCTCCACCACCAAGGCCAATTGGGCCAGGAAGAGGAAGGATTTTAACATTTAAAAGATCAGCGACTTCAGGCGCACCTGCGCCTGAGGGCCCTTTGGCGTAGCCCATCTCTACACAGGCAAGACAACATACCAGCCTTTGACCACCTCAGGCAGCACCAAAGAACCACTAAGAACCAAAACCTGGGACCGACAACAATGCAGATGTGCAACCAGCCCCAGCCCTCTCCAACACACAGGCAATAATAGCCACAAATCTGTACAAACCACGGAACACACCCGCTCCCAGGAGCCCCTTCCTAGAAGCGCCTAGGCAGAAACCATGGAGTAATCCCAGTAGTAACCACCCTAGCAAACCACACATACACATCCAACTACTGGCTCACAATGACCTACATGCTCCTAGCTCTCACCAACTTACCAACTTGCAGTCTTCTACTCATCATGCCACCAACAACCCCATTCACAATCCCCCATTTCAGAATCCACAAACACACATATACCACCCTGGGCAACTTTCGAAACTGATCAATCGGGAGCACTGCAGGGAGCAAGGAGGTAAGCTCTTCCCCGCTTCCTACTGAGACCTCCAATCAGCCCAGTGCTCTCAACCAGCTCCAGACAGCCTGCTCCCTTTAAACCTGGAGCCGCGCGCGCGCCTGACAGGCTCACACCTGAGGCCTTCACCCTTAGGCGGGGACCAAAGGTCAGTCTTCCAACAAGAACATAACCAAACAACCCTGCACACCACTGCCCGCACAATTCAGGGGACTACAAGAACAGACCACACATCTCCCATCCTGAAACGCCTCCACTGGCTCCCACTAGAAGCCAGAATCTTATACAAGACCATACTCCTCACATTTAAAACCATCAACAACTTATTATCCATATACCTTCAAAAGTTACTCAACCCTCACACTTCAACATGATCCATGAGAAAATCCACTGCAAATATCCTCACAATACCACCCAAAAAAGTAAAAAGCAATCAGCAAGGTTGCCAGAGATCCTTCAAAATATACGCACCCTCCCCTCTGGAACCCCCTCCCTAATGAACTCAGAAACTTCACAGACCTCACCGCATTCAGAAAAATGCTAAAAACTCACCTATTCACTAGAGCTCCTTGCTGATGTAACATTACCAACCTGCAACCCTACCACCCACATTGTGAACCCCACCTCCCTTCTCCCCCACCCCCCAGTAACCATTTGACAGTAATCACCCTGGACATAGCAAAGTGCCTAAAATCCATTCTACATAGTTAATCGGCCTTAAAAGCCACATTCAACTGTTCAAACGTACCTTTTATGCATTCCTTACAAATGTATACAGTTAATCGTTCTCTGTAAACCAGTTTCAACTTGTTTATTGTAAACCACTTTGACCCAGTGAAAGGCAGTATAAAAATCTTGCTAAATAAATAAATATACGTGCTGCCTTGGGGATAGCTTCAGTATGAATTTGGCAAAGCAAGAGGACTTCAGAACAGCGCTCAGAAAAAGAAAGCTGCTTCAACAGGCTAAACAAAATAAACTACTGCACAAATGTGTAACTATATACAAGGCAGCAGAGCCACTGGATTCAGTAGAAGAGGAAGAACCACCAACAGCCAAGCTAAAGACAAGGCTGATTCTGAATGTCGGCAAGACTGGTTCTCAAACAGAGAGCGGATGGGGTCCTGGACTGGTCTAGCAGGATTCCAGGAAAGGAAATTAATGGTAAGTAAAATTTCATCTTCTAAATCATCCTGCTAGATCAGTCCAGATTAATGGGAAGTACCGTAGCTACACCACCCGAGGGCAGGAAGAGCCAGCTGCTGCCAAAACAGTGGCTCCAAACTGGGCCAACTCATTTGGCAGTCCAAGCGATAATGTCAGGCAAAGGTCAACAAGGATGAACAGGTCACTGCTCAGCAAAACGTCAGAGCAACCCAAGAATGTTCCGCCTAAGAAGCCACCTCCGCTTGCATAGAATGAGCTTTAAGACCTGCAGGAACAGGCTTACCCTGTAAGAAATAATCTGATTCAATGGCCTGCTTGATCCACCACGCAATGGTATGCTTAGAAGTAGCAGCGCTTTTACAGGGGCTAGAGAAAAGAGGACAAACAAGTGACCAGAGAGCCAAAAGGAATTAGTAATCTTCAGATAATGGTCCCAGCAGGAAAGCACATGCAGTTCAGAAACACGCCAGACTGATGTTATGGCTATCAAAAAGATAGACTTGAGGGCCAAGTCCTTCAGAGTGGCCCTCTTCAAGGACTCGAGGAGTGGCTGATTGAGCGCCAGGAGAACCAAGGACAAGTCCCAAGAAGGGACAAGTGGACAAACTGGAGGACACAAGGTGCGTGCTAAATGCAAAACACACCCGATATCCGAATGGAATGCAAGCAAGCAACCCCCCACAGGGACACAAAAACGGGTGAGAGCCGACACCTGCACTTTCAAAGAATTTAAGGTGAGGCCCTTGTTAAAACCATCCTGCAGAAAGCGCAGGAGATCAGATATTTGGACTCACCACGGCGAAACCACACAGGCAAAGCTTGAACAAACACCAAACTCAAGCGTAAGCTAGCACCATAGAACGGTGCTGTGCTTTAAGCAAGGTAGACACAACCTGAGCAGAGTATCCTTTATGAGTTAGATGCCACCTTTCAAGAGCCAAGCCATAAGTGAGTAGGGAGCAGGATCGTCCATGATCAGCCCCTGTCCCAGAAGGCCCCTGCAAGAGCAAGGCTTCAGAGGCTCTGCCACTAGGAGACAAACCAGGACTGCATACCAAGGGCGATGAGGCCAATTTGGTGCCCCAGAATCACCTGACCCAGACATGTCTCTATACCATGGAGAACCCAGCCGATCAAGACCTATGGAGGAAAGAGAGGATCTGCGATGGAGGCCAGGGCTGGACCAGCGCATCTAGACCCTGAGATTTCAGCTCCCTACAATGACTGAAAAAGGCAAGGAATTTGGCAATGGCAGATGTAGCCATCAAGTCCAGAGTGAGACAACTCCCACTGGTTCACAATGTGTCTGAACACCCGTGAATGAGTTCCCACTCACCCGGGTCGAGAAGGTGACAACTGAGCAAATCTGCCTACACATTGTCCATCCCGACGATGTAATGTGCTGACAATGCTTGCAAATGATGCTCGGCCCAAGGAAACAGGAGATGCATCTCTGGATGACCCTTGGGCACTTGGTCCACCCTTGTCTGTTGAGATAAGCCACCATCGTGGCATTATCAGACATGACACAAACTTTCTGTCTGCAAAGAGGAGGAAGAAAATGGCGCAATGCCAAGACGACTGCTCGTACCTCTAACTGGTTGAGGGACCAAATGGACTTACGTTGGGACTGCGTTCCTTGTGCCATCTGTTGCAGAGAATGGGCACCCTAACTGGAAAGGATGGCATTGGTGATCAGAGCTATCCAACATGGACTCTCCAGGGGCATCCTTCACATCAAGTGATCGCAACATAGCCACCAGTGAAGACTGCGATGAATGGTGGGAGGGAGAGGAAGACTGATATCGTAATCCTGAGAGCAAGAGAATCAATGGGACAGTAAGGAAAGCTGAAGTAGATGTATGTGTGCCCAAGCCCAGGGGACCATGTCCAAGGTAGCCACCATAGTTCCTAGGATCTGCAGATAATACCAAACCAGAGTAGCTAAGTGAAACTTGAAGGAATGAAGCAGACTATAGAATTTCTGACATCTGTTCTGAGTTAGAAACACTCACCTTACTCAGGCATCAAAGAGGACCCCAAGGAACTCGAGGGTCTGAGATGGGCATAAGGAAATCTTAGCGTGGTTGACCACCCAAATGACCACCACTCACTGTGCGAGACTTTGCTTGGATAAGCCAATCATCTGAGTAAGGATGGACACAAATCCCATGATGACGCAAGGCCACTACCATGACCTTTGAGAAGGTGCGAGGAGCCGTGGCAAGACCAAACGACAGGATTTGAAACAAGAATTGACATCCCAGTTTCATAAATCACAGGAAACACTGCTGGTCCTCTCAGATGGGCATATGGAAGCAGGCCTCTGCAAGGTCCAGCGAAGCTATGAACTCACCCCCGCGGACTGCTTGAAGCACAGACTTCAAGGCCTCTAAGAGAAAACACGGCACACAAAGACAGCGATTGACACCTTGGAGGTCTAGGATGAGTCCAAAGGAAGCGTCCTTCATGGGCACGACATAGCAGATGAAACAGCAGCCAGATCCAACCTCAGAGGAGTAAACCAGACAAACTGCTCGAAGCTGCAGAAGCCACTGAAGAGTCTCTTGCACCACAGACCTCTTGCAAGTCGACCCACAAGAGATCATAAAGGCTTCTCTGATGGATTTGGCTCAGTCAAGAACGTAACTCTGGGATATTATGTCGAGGACTCGTGTCCATGGTAACCTGGGCCCATTCATAGAAAAAGAGGAGCAACCACCCACTGACCTGCAGAACCCCAGAACAGACCCCGGGCCAGTCAGCAGGAGGTGTGTGCAGTCTAGGAGAACGTGTTGCAAAAGGAGTAACTGTCCAGAGATCGACAGAATCCTCGAAAGGGCTGCAACTTGCAGTCAATTTGGCATTAAATACGATGACTTGCTGGGCCAATAGCGGCATGAATCTGGAAAGCGCACTCTGGAGAAAGACGAAGATGATGTCCCGGTGTCCAACCGATGAGATGTCCCTTTGGGTTTGTCTTCAAGCAAATGCTGAGGTTTAACTTCAACCAAATCCTTGACAAGCTTTTCCAGATCCACACCCAACTAGAGCCTGCCCTTGAATGGGAGTTTGGCCAGGCAGGCTTTGGAGGCCACATCAGTGTTCCAATAATGAAGCCACAACCAACGCCTCGCCACTGTAACAGCTGTGACTGACCGCACTGCCAACCGAAGGAGGTCATAGAGGGCATCGGCCAAAAAGGCTATCATGGATTCCAAGTCCTGCAGCAAGAGATGAATCCATCTGAGCAGGGCACATGTTGTTAAACCCCCACACAGAAAGAAGCATGGAGAGCAAGGGAGGAAGAAAGAGCCATTTCCAAAAAGGCCTTTAACATTCCTATCCTGCTGATCCTGGAAAGCTGCTCCTCCTCCTACCGGGATAGCGTATGCTTTGTAACCACTGCCACAAGGGCATCCACCTTAGGAAAGCGGGGCCAGTTATCAAGGTCTGCAGTTGACCAGACATAAAACAGCCCAGATGCCTAGCTAAACGCAAGGAAGCATCAGGAGAGTCCCACTCCAAGGAAACCATCTGCTACAGCTCTAAGGAAAAGGGAAGACTCTAGATGACTCATGAATGTTTCTAAGAATGGGATTCACCTGAGACATGGACTGGATGGAAAGCATAGTTACTCAAATGTAACAGGTGTTCTCCAGGGACAGCAGGAATCAGTCCTCACATATAGGGTGACGTCAGAGCAGACGAAGCCCACACAGATGCATGTCCCCAGCTTTCAAAGAAAGCCTTTGGGAGATACACCACGCGTGCATGATCCCCTTCCCGCCCAAGGGTGCCATCTTACATAGAACATAAGATACACCATACTGGGTCAGACAAAGGTCCATCAAGCTCAGTATCCTGTTTCAAACAGTGGCCAATCTAGGTCATAAGTACCTAGCAGTTTCCCCAAAAGACAGGTTCCTCAATGCTTTTATTGGGTCAAGTAGTGATATCCCGAATCCCTTTTAATAATGGTTTATGGACCTTTCCTCCAGGAACTTGTCCAAACCTTTTTTAAACACAGCTACACTAACAGCTTTTACAACATCCTCCGGTAATGAATTCCAGAGTTTGATTACACGCTGAGTGAAAAAATATTTTCTCTTATTAGTTTTAAATAGGTTACCCTGAAGCTTCATTGCATGTCCCCTAGTCTTTTTATATTCTGACGACGTAAACAATCAATCTACGTTTACCTGTTCCTCTTCATTCATTAATTTATAGACCTCTATCATATCTCCCCTCAGCCATCTCTTTTCCAGGATGAAGAGCCCTAACCTTTTCAGCCTCTCTTCATAGGAGTATCCTTCCATCCCCTTTACCATTTTGGTTGCTCTTCTCTGTACCTTTTCTAATAACGTTATATCTTTTTTAAGATACGGCGACCAGAATTGCACACAATATTCAAGGTGTGGTCGCACCATGGAACAATACAGAGGCATTATAATATCTTTTGTTTTATTTTCCATTCCTTTCCTTATGATACCTAGCATTCTATTTGCTCTCTTGGCCGCTGCTGCACACTGGGCGGAGGGTTTTAACATGTTATCCATGACGACGCCTAAATATTTTTCCAGGGTGATGGTTTCCAATGTGGAACCTTGCATCGTGTAACTATAGTTTAGGTTGTTCTTTCCTAGGTGCATAACTTTGCACTTGTCCACATTAAATTTCATCTGCCATTTGGATGCCCAGTCTTCCAATTTATCAAGATCCTCTTGCAATTTTCCACAATCCTCATGGGTTTTAACAACTTTAAATAGTTTTGCGTCATCTGAAAATTTGATAACCTCACTCGTTATTCCCTTTTCCAGGTCATTTATGAATATGTTAAAAAGCAGCAGACCCAGCACAAATCCCTGGGGTACTCCACTATTCACCTTTTTCCATTGGGAAAATTGGCCATTTAACCTTACCCTCTGCTTTCTATCTTTTAACCAGTTCCTGATCCACAATAGTATATCACCTCCTATCCCATGACTTTTTAGTTTTGCCAAAAGTCTCTGATGAGGAGACCTTGTCAAAGGCTTTCTGAAAGTCCAGATACACTATATCAACCGACTCACCTTTGTCTATCTGTTTATTCACACTTTCAAAAAAAAATAACAGATTAGTAAGACAAGATCTTCCTTGTCTAAAGCCATGTTGGCTGTCTCCCATTAAGCCATGACTATCTATATGCTGAGTAATTTTATTCTTTATGATGGTTTCTACCATTTTTCCCGGTACTGACGTCAGGCTCACCGGTCTGTAGTTTCCCGGATCACCTCTGGAACCTTTTTAAAAATTGGCGTTACATTGGCGATCCTCCAATCTTCAGATATTACAGATGATTTTAATGATAGTTCACAGATTACTAATAGCAGGTCTGCAATCTCATATTTTATTTATTTATTTATTTATTTAATGATATTTTTATACCGCCTTATCAAACAATCAAAGCGGTTTAACAAACAAGAAATATAAAAGCAGTGATAATATGAACATGTAGTAATGATAATTACATGTAAAGTAACATAGTGTGTTTTACAGAAAGATATAAAGCGCTATTTACATTGTGTACTATAATACAACGTGAGCTATAATACAGCTTACTAAATGATTGTTTTTCTCTTAAACATTGAATTTCAGTTCTTTCAACACCCTTGAATGTATACCATCCGGTCCAGGTGATTTGCTACTCTTCAGTTTATCAAATAGTTGCAATACATCTTCCCGGTGTAGCGATATTTCTTTCAATTCTTCTGCAGCATCACCTTTAAATTGCCTCAGTCTAATGACATAGCTATGACGGCCAAGGAAAAAATAAATTACAGTAAAGAAGCAACTCCAAGGGGAGGAGGGAGGCAAGGACTGATTCCTGCCGTCCCTGGAGAATACCTGCTACAGATGAGTAACTACACTTTCTCCAGGAACAAGCAGGAAGTCAGTTCTTACATATGGGTCTCCCCAGCTACAGGCTACCGAGAACCTGTGAAAACGCCATGGCATCTTGCAAAGGGTGAGCTGTGATCAGCAGCAGTTGAAATCCAAACAAAGACTCTCTCAAAATTCAGGCATCCAGCAGAGAACCAGCAGTCTGGTAGCCTGAACACAGAAGGTTGGAGGGCAGGAATCGCCTACACCCCGAAAATATTATGGAGTACGGCCTGGCCGAAAGTGCTGTCCTGTCAGGACTCCCTCTCCAGACAGTAGTGAGCTGTGAAAATATGGACCAAAGACTAGGTGGCAACCCAGCGGATTTCAGTCATGGGGACGGAACGCAGATTTCTCATGGAAGTAGCTATGGCCCTGACACAGAGCTGTCCGGGGACATAGGTGCCACTCGTGCGGCACCTATGTCCCCGGATGGCGCAGTGACTCTTCTAGCATTGGGGGACTCCAGACCTGGACCTCTTTGCCAGTCCTGGGAATTCACAACTCCCCCGGTTCTGCGGTCCCCTCCCAAACCTGGGCAGGGTGGCCCCAGATGCCTTCCTCATCTCATGGGAAATGGGCCTGCTGTATGCCTTTTCCCCCCACACCCCTCATTGCCTGGACCCTTCTCAAAATCCAGCGGGACAGGGCCTCAATGATTCTCATAGCCCCAAGGTGGCCCAGGCAGCCTTGGTTTCCCCTGCTGCTCCGTCTCTCAATGCAACCCCTGGTCCCTCTCGGTTTTTCACCAGAGCTGCTGATGCAGGAGGAGGGTCTGCTACTTCACCCCAATCTGAGGTCCCTATCCCTCACAGCTTAGCGGCTGAGCAGGTCGCTCTAGCCTCCTACCATCTTCCCATGGAAATCGAGGACATTCTTTTGGCCTCATGAAAGGACTCGACCAGTCGGGCTTATGCCTTCAAGTGGTGTCAGTGCTCGGAGCTCTGAGTGAACTCATTTTCATGCCCTCCCAGTTTGGTCTTGCATTGTCCTGGCCCAGGAGATAAGTGGCCCGGATGGTCATGTCCTGGCTCACCGCAAAGGAGCATAGAGCTGCCGCCTCCGAACAGAGGCTGTAGAAACTGGTACATCCCTATTTGTTCACATAGAACATTATGACCTGGTTGTCCGTCTGGACCAGCACCACTCTGTGCTGTAGGTAGTCCCTGAAAACCTTGAGTGCAAGGCGGATGGCCCAGAGCTACAGCAGGTTGGCCGCCCCTCGCAGTGGGCTCCCCAGCCCACCAGGGAGGCGTCTGTAGTCAAGACCACCTGATGTGCTGGAGCTTGGAAGAGCATGCCTTGGAGTAGGCTCCAAGACTCCTGCCACCAGGCGAGAGACTCCGCCACAATGGGAGAGACCAAGATGAGGTCTTGGAAGCGGCCTGTCAACTGAGCCTACTGTGCTCAGAGGCACAACTGCACCGCCCAAATATTGAGATGAGCATTAGGCACGACATGGACCTTGGAGGTCATGTGGCTGAGAAGGCGAAGCATCATCTGGGCCAAGACAGTGCTGCAGCATCGCACTTCAGACACCAGGAACATGAGGTGGTCTGCCCTGTCCTGAGGAAGGAAAGCCATGGCCTGCAGGGTGTCCAAGCGAGCCCCGATGAACTCTAGAGACTGAGCTGGAGTGAGGTGGGACTTTGGGTAATTGATCACAAACCCTAGATGTTCCAGAAGGTGAATGGTGCGGTCCGTGGCCTGCCGGGCTTTGGAGGCCATGCCCCCTGTTACGAGCCAGTCGTCTAGATATGGAGAGACCAAAGGAGTCCTGCAGCCAGAGGTGGACTGCAGCCACCGCCAGGCATTTCGTGAAGACCCGCAGGGCGGATACGAGGCTGAAGGGAAGCACCTTGTACTGGTAATATTTTCCCTAAACCATGAAGCGGAGGTACTTTCTGTGCTTGGGATGGACAAGGATGTGATTGTAAGCATCCTTTAAGTTCAAGGAGCATAGCCAATCGCCCTGCTGGAGGTAGGGCAGTAATGTTCCAAGGGAGAGCATCCGGAATGTCTCCCGCACCAGGAACTTATTTAGGTTCTGCAGGTCAAGGATGGGCCAAAGGCCACCTGTCTGCTTTGGGACGAGGACGTATCAGGAGTAAAACCCCCATCCTCGGAAGTGCAGTGGGGCTGGTTCTACCGCCCCGTCCTCGAGGAGGCCTGCAAGCTCCTGACTCAGGAGGGCCTAGTGCTAGGGAAGCCGAATGGGCTCCCCAGGGAAGTAGGAGGGTGCTGGTCGAGATGAAGGAGATAGCCCTCCTGAACGACCTGGAGGACCCAGGCATCGGTGGAGATGGACTCCCACCTGTGGGAGAAGTGGACCAGACGCCCCCCCAACAGACATCTGCTCTGTCAGTGGACAAGAGGCTATGCTGATGGCATCAAACCCCCAAGGATGGCTGAGCCAATGTCAGTACATAGGACAGGTAGCTCCTTTAGGACACAGCCCCTTCTGGTAGTAAGAAAGGCTTCTTGCTCTGCTGTTTCTTCCTGGGGAGGGAGGAAGTTTTGTGAGAGAGGCGAGTATGAGTCACATACACTGTTTCAATCTCCGCTGCCTTATCCTCCATGGGTTTGCCAAATAGTTGCTCCCTGAAGCAAGGGACATCCAAGCAGCTTCTCCTGGACTCACTGCTCCAGGTCCAAGGACTGGAGCCAAGCCTGTCAGTGGGCTCAGATTCCTGCCGCCGCTGCCACCCGGGCGGAAGACTCAAAGCCGTCATAGGTCGCTCACGAGAGATACTTCGAGCATTCCCCAATGGACTTCTAGAGGGTCTGAAAACATTGGAGAGGGTCTCCGTCAAGGCCCGCTGCAAAGCCTCCAAGCTCTCTAGCAAGGTCACAGAGGAACATCCCAATGTATAATTGGTAAACATAGATGCAGCATGACAGCATGGAGCCCTGATAAGCCTTGCATCTGAGGGCATGGAGACACTCTGCCCGGTGGGACAGAAGAATGAATCTTCGGGCTCTTCAGCTTCCACATAGCCAATTCGACCACCATCAAGGTGTGAGGAAGCTTGGCTTTCCGAAACCCCAGGCCCTGCTGAACCTTATACATAGCGTCCAGGCGCTTGCTCATGATAGGGACAGAGGCCATGGTCTCCCACATGCAGAGGAGTCATCGGTTCAGAATGGGAGGAACCGGCACCGAGAGAGCTTCCTTCAGAGGGGCTTCATATTGAAGGATATCGAGCTCCTCCGCGCAGGGCTACTCCTCCGACTCAGTGGTGAGTGCTAGGGCCTGCACCATGTCCTGGATGAACTCCAGAAAGGTGGTGTCCTCGGGAGGTGACTGCCACCTCTGGGTCGGTGGAGAGGGGTCTGAGGGGAGGTCTCGGTGGGACCAAGTCTCCAGGGAGGTTTCCCCATCAGACTCCCACTCTGAGTAGTCCATGGAGGATCCACGCCGGGCTTCCGAGGCCAAAGCCTGCCTGGATCTGGAGGCGCTCACGAGAGAAGATCTCACGCCCAAGGACCGGGATGGAGATAGAGATCCACGCTGAGGATCCTCACGAGGCTTCTGGCTCTCAGGGGTCACTGCAGCAGCTCGGTGAGCCTCGAGGTCGAGGTCCCTGTGGTCTCGAGGCGTGTGCCGGGGTGGTCAGATACCAGCACCTACTGGGCAGCGAGGAACGCAGAAAATGCCGTGCTCCAAGGTCAGCATTTGGGCTCCCACTCAGGAGTGACGCCCTGTGACACAGATGCTGGGGTGACCGGGTCGGATGTCGAGGAGGAGAGGGGGTCCTCGCCAGGTCAACCCTCAGGAGACTGGGCGCCTTTGCCAGAAGCCTCTATATCGGTTTGAGGTACCTTATTGGGCTGCTCCCTCTCCAACTACAGAGTTTGCCGAGGGGGGCTGAGAGACCGGGAGCGTGATCTCTCATGCTTGTCTGGCGCCCCAGAGTCCTCACTGTCTCCTTCTTCTGCATGCGCTCAGTTGACTCCTGGTCAGAGTGCCGCCGGGCCCAGGGAGGAGCCAGGGGTTGCGGGACCGAAGAGCGGAAAGCTACCGGGGATACTGGGGTTGTCTTACAAAAGAGATCATCCAGCTTCTGCTTACGACTCCGAATGGCCTTGGAGGACATCATCTTACAGAGGGGAGCACAGCTCTGGGTCATGGTCAGCTTACAGACACCGAAGACAACAGTTATGGGTGTCTGTGAGCAACATGTTTTTTGAACACCTATCACATTTCTTAAAACCGGAGGCCATTGGGGGAAAAAGGACCCCTGCAAGGTCGAAGACCCGCG
Organism: Ichthyophis bannanicus; assembly: GCA_033557465.1. Taxonomy (NCBI): domain Eukaryota; kingdom Metazoa; phylum Chordata; class Amphibia; order Gymnophiona; family Ichthyophiidae; genus Ichthyophis; species Ichthyophis bannanicus. The sequence goes on from CM066047.1 coordinate 83,903,562, forward strand.
ACACAGCCAGCAGTTAAAAAGGTCGCGAAGCACAGTGAAACACAAAAGGGCAAAAAGGAAAAAAAAAATGAGACCAGGGCCGAAGCAGAGGTGCTTGAGAGGCGGGAAAAGGACCGGCAAAGGCTCGAAAGCAAAAACTGGTTGGAATCTAAAAAACTTTTTCTGGGGACGAGAGGCACATCCAAAGGGCTCCACAGAAAAAGGGAGACTGAGTAAGATGGCACCTTTGGTGGGAAGGGGACCATGCATGCGTGGTGGCATTCCCAAAGGCTTTCTTTGAAAACTGGGGAAATGCTCCATGCGGGCTCCATCAGTGCCGACATCACCCTATGTGAGAACTGACTTCCTGCTTGTTCCTGGAGAAAAACGTACATCCTGGGAGTCATCCTAAAGATCAGCATCTTCTTCTGGAGGTGACAACTCCTCGATTTCATGGTCAAACTCAGTGATCGGACTTCATCCTCAGAAACTGGCTCCTCTAAGGGATTCCATTCTCCAGGAGCCTTACTTGGAGGGCCGCTCTTCCTGAGTAGGCAAGGTAGAGATCGCTTGCTTTCTGGATGACAGGTCTTTGGATGCTGACAGATAAGGCAGTCCTGAAGAAGGGACTTTGGAAGGAATGGCCACAGAGTCAGAACAACAAAGATAGCAGGCCTGATAGAACAAGAACAAACTGGGAAGAACTGGGCCCCCCAGGAGGCTGCACTTGTTCTGGCAAAAAACAGGAGGAAGAGACACATCCCTCAGCAGGGCTAGCGCAAGGGGGGGGGCCGAAGGAGAAGCCACAGCTGAACTCTCTGTGCCCTTCTCTGCGTCAGAAGCACAGGAAGTTAGAGGACATCTATCAAAACCCAGCGCTTGTGGCCACAGCCAAGGCAGCACTGAAGAGAGGAGGGCATCCGTACAGAAATAAAAACCATGATACGCTGCTGTTTCACAGAGAAAAAGAGCAGGTGTGCCAAAAACAAGAGAAGTGACAGCTTTCTATACACGTGCAGCAAAAGAAACTGAACGCAGTACAATAACAGTGAAAAAAGGGTTCCCGCTGTAAAAAAAAAATAGATCCGGGAGACAAACCAGGAGTGAAAGAAAAAACAGCTGGCCCGTGAAGAAATGCCGCAAGGAAAAAAAAAAAGGTGGGAAAAACCACGTTAAAAGGCAGAAGAGAAAAAATGGCACAGCCAGCTGAGAGAAATTAAGGGGAGAGAGGGAAGAGGTGCAGTACTACTCATAGTTCCAAGCCTTGCAGGAATCAGCCACTGGCCGAGATAGCGTAGTTACTCACCTGTAACAGGTGATCTCCGGGAACAGCAGGAATAAGTCTTCACACATGGGTACCGTCAACACCGACGGAGCCTGCGCGGGAACGCTCCCCAGCGTCCAAAAGGAAAGCTTTTGGGAGCATCCCACCACGCATGCGTGCTGCCTTCCCGCCCAACTATCTCTCTCAGTTCAGTTGAGTTGAAAGCTGAGACCAAAGGAGAGAAGTAGAAGAAAAATAGAAAGAGAGAGAAAGATAACTCCTAGGGGGGTGGGGTGGGTTGTGAAGACTTATTCCTGCTGTTCCCGGAGATCACCTGTTACAGGTGAGTAACTACGCTATTTCCAGGAACAAGCAGGAATGTAGTCTTCACATATGGGGACTCCCCAGCTAAAAATTGTAAAAGAACTTGGAACGGTCCCATACTGGAAAAGGGGCTTGTACTGTGCCTAGGGATGACCCCAGCATGTTGCGGATCTATGTAAAATGGGCCATGCTTTCTCCCAGGGACCTCAGGCATCCAAGAGTGGATGGTGGGAAGGAGCTGATCTAGGAATGGAAGAGATGCTGTAGAACAGCCTGACTGAACAAGGCATCCCGACGGGAGTCCTTGTCTAAACAATAGTGGGCAGTGAAAGTATGTACAGAAGCCCAAGTTGCTGCTTTGCAGATCTCATCAATAGCAACTGAACGAAGATTAGCTGTTGAGGCTGCCATGGCTCTGACATTATGAACCGTGACATGGCCTTCAAGAGGGATTCCTTTTCTCTGATAGATAAAGGAAATACAGTCTGCAATCCACTTAGAGAGAGTTCTCTTAGTGACTGGAAGTCCTAAATGACTAGAGTCAAAAGCCAGAAAAAGCTGAGAAGACTTTCTAAATGGCTGAGTTCTGTGAAGATAAAAAGCCAAAGCCCGTTTACAATCTAAGGTATGAAGATTTCTTTCCGCACTGGAGGCATGAGGCCTAGGAAAGAAGACTGGGAGATAAACCGATTGGTTTAAATGAAAAGGTGATACCACCTTTGGCATAAAATGAGGATGAGTCGAGTCCTCAAGACTACTTTGTCATGATGAAACCTTGTATAAGGCGGGTCAGCCACTAAAGCCTGCAGTTCACTAATGCGTCTTGCAGAAGTGATAGCAATTAGGAAAATGACTTTTCATGAAAGAAACTTTAGCTCCGAAGTAGCTAAAGGTTCAAAGGGTGGCTTCATGAGTTGACCAAGAACAAGATTAAGATCCCATGCCACCGGAGGTGGTTTGATGGGAGGTTTTGTTAAAAGGAGACCCCTCATAAATCTTGAAACAAGAGGATGAGAGGAAATTGGTTGTCCATCCAAGGGTTTATGAGATGCAGCAATAGCACTAAGATGGACTCTAACAGAATTTGTCTTGAGACCAGAAGCTGATAAGTGAAGGAGATAGTCCAGAAGGGACTCTACTGGTACCAAGAGGGGATTAAGAACCCTCTGGGAACACCAGACTGAGAACCTCTTCCACTTAAAAGCGTAAGAATGCCTTGTGGAAGGTTTTCTGGAAGCTAGAAGAACATCCTTCACTTGTTGGGAAAGGCCTAGATCTTGAAATTCTATGCCTTGAGTAGCCAGGCCTTGAGATGAAGGGACTGGGCATTGGGGTATAGTAGGGATCCGTTGTTCTGGGACAGAAGATCCGGAGCACTCCCCAACTCCAGAGGAGTGGCTCGAGAGAGACCTAAGAGAAGAGGATACCATGTTTGCCTTGGCCAACAGGGAGCTATGAGGATCATGCGACCTCTGTCTCTCTGGAGTTTGAATAAGGTCTTGGGAATTAGGGGAATTGGTGGGAAGGCATAGAGAAAATCCTGGCCCCAATGGAGCAGGAATGCATCCCTCACCTGACAATTTTGAGATGGATGTCTGGAACAGTACCGGGGAAGTTTGGCATTCTGTGGACTTGCAAAGAGTTCTATGTCTGGTGTTCCCCAGACTTGAAATACTCGAACAAGGTAATATGAATGGAGAGACCACTCGTGTGGCAGTAGGACGCGGCTGAGCCTGTCCGCCCAAACGTTTTGAATGCCTGGAAGGTATACTGCCAATAAATGAATGTGATGCTCTCTGGCAAAGGCCCACAGTTGCAAAGCTTCGTTGCGTAATTGCAGAGAGCCTGTTCCGCCTTGTTTGTTTAGGTAAAACATGGCCACTTGATTGTCGGTTTGCACCAGAGCTGTTTTGTTTACGAGATGGAAGCAAAAGACTCAAATAGAATTGGAAATGGCCCTTAGTTCTAGGAGGTTTATTTGAAGAGTAGCCTCCTGTGGGGTCCAGAGACCCTGGGTAGACAGATCGCCCAAGTGGGCTCCCCAACCCAACTTGGATGCATCTGTCATCAGGACAGCATGAGGTAGGGGTTGCTGAAAAGGAGAGCCTACTGTAAGGTTTTCCAGAGATTGCCACCAATGCAGATACACAATCAGGCGTGTGGTAACTCTGATCTTGTCCGACAGGCATCCTGAGGCCTGGGACCATAGGGAAGCTAAGGTCCACTGGGCCGCTCGCATGTGAAGGCATGCATAAGGAATCACATGGACTGTAGATGCCATGTGTCCTAGAAGTCGAAGCATCTGTCGGGCAGTGAGGAAGGTTTGTAGCACTGCTTGAGATGCTAGTTCGATGATGCGCAGACAGCGAGGCTGAGGCAGGAAAGCCTTTGACTGCTGTGTGTCCAAGCGAGCCCCTATAAACTCGAGGGATTGAGATGGGGTGAGCTGGGACTTTGGAAGGTTTATGATCCATCACAAGTATTGTAGTATGTGCATTGCTCGGGAAAGAGCATGACTTGCCTCTAGAGCTGACGGTGCTCAGATGAGCCAATCGTCTAAGTAAGGAAAGACAAAAATTCCTAGAGTCCTCATAAATGCTGCTACTACTGCCATGCATTTTGTGAAGACCCTTGGAGCAGAGGCCAGTCTGAAAGGAAGGACCCTGTATTGAAAATGTCTTCCTTTGACTAGGAATCGAAGGAATTTTCTGTGATCTGCATGAATAAGGATATGCATGTAAGCATCCCTTAAATCTAGAGAACATAGCCAATCTTGCTCGTGAAGGTATGGAAGAAGTGTGCCGAGGGAGATCATTTTGAACCTTTCTCAGACTAAATATTTGTTCAATTCTCTGAGGTCCAGGATTGGTCTTAGTCCCCCTGACTTCTTTGGAATGAGAAAATAGGGGGAATAGAATCTTGTGCCCTGCTGGGACATTGGAACCTCTTCTATAGCCCCTTGAGCCAGAAGAGTGGTGACCTCTTGCCACAACAGGTCTGAGACCGGTGGTTGAGATTTGAACTGTTTTATTAGCGTGGATGGGGGCAAGCTGAGGAAATGAAGCTTGTATCCCAGAGTCACGATAGACAGAGTCCAGTCTTCTGATGTGATTTGTTGCCATCTTTTGGCAAAATGGCAGATACGGCCTGGAATATTCAAAGGTTCTGGGCTTAGAATAGGAAGAATGGCTAAGTTCTCTAGACAATAGTCAAAGACCCTGGGGAGGCTGGGTCTGCTGAGCCTTCTGAGCTTGTGTCTTTTCTTTGTCTAGTTTGTTGTTGCCCCTTCTGGGGAACATGTGTTTGCTGGGTGGAAGATGGATAGAACTTCTTTTTAGAGAAAAAGGGTTTTTTGAAAACCTTTTTTCTTGGCTGGGTTAGCTGTAGATTTTGACAATCTGTCTAAAGTTGTATTATCAGTGTCAATTTCATTAGCGTTGAGCTGCCAATCCTTGCCAAAGAGATTCTCTCCTGTGCAAGGAATGTTTCCCAGCTTATCTTGCACCCATTCCTCCAAGTCTGAAGCTTGGAGCCAGGCAATACGACGTGCTCCTATAGATATAGTAGAAGTTCTGCTAATACATTCAAAACAGTCAAAGGTAGCACGATTCATAAACTTAGAGACATTTTGAGCATGTTTGACTAAAGTCAAATGATCTGTCCGTTTATCCTCTTGAAGAAAAGTGTTCAAAAGTTCCAAGTCTTTTGTAACCTGCTCAAGAAACATTCCCGTGTATAATATATAAGAACTGATTCTTGCTGATAGCATGGAGGACTGATAGCGTCGACGACCAAAGGCATCCAGTGTTCTAGACTCACGACCTGGTGGATTTTAAGAGTGCCTTTTAGCACTCTTAACCGCCTCATGGCGGACTCTACCACCATAGAACGATGTGGTAACTGAGTCTTCTGAAACCCTGGACAAGGTGGTACTCAATACATAGTGTCAAGACATCTAGAGTGTGGAGATACTGTTAAGGGAGCTTCCCACATTCTTAACATTAGATCATGTAATATCTGGTGTACAGGAAGTATAGCTGCCTCCTTTGGAGTCAAAGGATATTGAATAATTCGCAATTCTTCTGCCCTAGGCTCCTTTTCTGGTACTACTGTAATGGCAAGACCCTTTGCCATATCACGTACAAAATCATGAAAAGACATATCCTCAGGAGGGGCGTTGAGGAGAAGGAGTTGAATCTTGTAAAGGTTCAGCTCTGGTACTGGTGGAATCATCTGAGTCATCGGAATTGGAAGACTCAAAAGGAGGAAGCACCGGGTTCTCCCGAAGCAGATGGCGTCGGTACCGCTCGATGTCGGTACCGAAACGAGTCGGTACCTGATCCCCCATGCTGGAGAGAGATTCCAAACTCGGCATCGGGGGAAGCATGCCTGTTGAAGCAGGTACCGAGGGCACTGGCACCGGTACCGGTATCAGTACCGGTGCCTGCGGAATCGTCTGCAGCGACTTTAGCTGTATCAAAGTAGCTAAAAGAGTCGCTAGACTGCGTTCGATAGCGAGGAGTCTTTTGTCCACTGCTGATACCGGTGGTAGCGGCCACAACCCCAGAGCATGGCACCAGTAGTTCCATTGAGGCCGAGGCCACGGGAACATCCTGGAACCCCGATAAAGCTTTGGAGCCCGAAGACGGTTTTGCCGGTGAAGTATCCTCAAGGGCAACACCAGTGGCATCTCGATGTTTAGAAGGAGATCTACCCTTCGAGGACCGGCTAGTCTTAGAAGACTTGTGTTTAGTTACATGAGATCCCTGGGAAGAAGTAGAAGCCCTGGAAGACATTGATTCTACCGACATCGTGTCTGAAGCAAAAAGGGCACCGAGCTGATTCACTTGATTCTGAAGACTTCTTTTAGTCAACTTCCTACAGGAGAGACACTCCGCAGGGCAATGGTCAGGACCTAAACATTTAAGACACCAGTCATGGGTGTCGGTAATAGAAATTGTACCCCCACATTTTGAACATTTTTTAAAACCAGTGGCTGTTTTTTCCATGGTAAGGGAAAAGAGGGCCTAATGCCCACAATGGCGCCAAGCACCAGAGCAGGGAAAAAATCCCTGAGAAAAGCACTAAAATTGAAATATTTTCAGAAGAAAAGAAAGAAAAGCACCGGTGATACCGGTAGGCGTCGACGGAAGGCAGACGCAACCACAAAAAATATAAAAATAAGAGAAGATTTTCTGCGGTGACAAGGGACACGTCCTGTCGGCTCCGCGGAAAATAAAGAACTGAAGCAAGAGAGGTAGTTGGGCAGGAAGGCAGCACGCATGCGTGGTGGGATACTCTCAAAAGCTTTCCTTTTGGACGCTGGGGAGCGTTCCTGCGCAGGCTCTGTCGGTGTCGACGGTACGCATATGTGAAGACTACATTCCTACTTGTTCCTGGAGATAAACGCTTCACTGAAACCAACAGAGCTTTTCCTTATTATTATTTTTTAAACTTTAATGAAACAACAACAAAGAAATAAAAGCCTGACAGAAAAGCTCCTCTCAGAAGGCAAAAACTCTAGTGCACCCCTGAGGACTGCACTGCTCCTCTTGAGCAGGCCACCCTCTCTACAGGCAATTCAAACTGATCCACCTGATCAGGAGTACACTGGCGAAATCCCAGAAAGCCCCATAGGGGCAATTCTTGTGAGCCCTGGGAACGTCTGGTACAAAAAAATAGCTACACTGGACTGTCACTCTCAAAGTGACCATCAGGAGCAGAGTAGCCAAAGTCCACCATCTTCTGAGACATAGAAAATACTGAAGCTATCCCCTCTCTTTTTTTCTTTACCACTCGCCCTTGTTTTATCCCTGTCTGCACCTTCTGCGTTGTCTGTCTTGACTAGATTGTAAGCTCTGATGAGCAGGGACTGTCTCTTACATGTCTGTGCAGCACTGTAGCGCTATACAAATGCTCAGTAGTAGTAGTAGTAGTAGTAGTACTAGGAGAGCTCATATATATGCCAGCAATGAGGCCACTGAAGCTTCTGATTGGTTCTTTCTCTGTCTCCATCATTTGCTGGTAAAGGGATATAACCCACTAATCTAGACCGGTCTAGCAGGATGATTTGAAAGCAGGGCTATTCTGTTTAAAGTAGCACTATACCCCAACCTGTTCAATAAGTTTTGCTGGTCCTGTTCCTCTCTTTGGTAGTCATATTCATAAGCCCTTTCTTGTAAATTCACCAGCTTCTTTGCAGGTTGTCATTCAAGTTGAGAAAGACACATGACTAACCCAATAATGAACAAAGAATCAATGCATAAGAGATGTGCACCTAATCTTTAAATTTCTCTCATCTGTTTTAGGCCTGTTCATATATTCCAATAGTTATACAGTTGTGGTCAACATTATTGGCACCCTTGCTTTTCAATTCCTTAATGTCCAATATCTCCATAAAAAAAAGTGAAATGGCTTTGGACTATATATGCACACATCTGACACACAAAAGAATCAAATAAAAAAAGACCAATTAAAAAAGGAAAAAGTAATCGCTAGGACATGATTATTGGCACCCTTATAAATCAGTTTCAACAGAAGAATCACATTCCTATTGTGATCAATTGTCAGTACTCACATGACTCGAATCAACCAATGTATGAGGCTCTAATGTTTAAAATGGCCACATCCACTCCCTGTTTCATTTCCACAATGGTGAAGACAAGAGAGCTGCCTGAGACCATCAGAAAAGCCATTATCACTAAACATCAAACTTCAAAGTGGTACAAGACCATCTCCAAAGACCTTGGGATTCCTTTGTCTATAGTTTTCAATGTTAAAATGTTTTCTGCTAATGGAACTGTGAATAACCTCCCAAGATGTGGTGGAAAGAGGAAAATGAATCCAAGAAGTCTTTGAAGGCTAGTGCAAACTGTTGGAAAAACACCACGCATAACATCCAAAAAGCTTAAGGCTGACCTGAAGCAATCTGGAGTGGTAGTTTCAACCCACGCCATATGCCACGAACTAAACAAAGAAGGACTTCATGGGCAAAGGCCAAGGACCACCCCCACTACTCGAAGACAGACATAAAAAAGCACACCTTATCTTAGCTCAAAACCCCAGCATGAGAAACCACAATCCTTCTCAGAAAATGTTCTGTGGACAGATGAAACCAAACTTAAGTTCTTTAGCAATGCAGACCAGCGATTTATTTATAGGCAAAGAAATTAAGCTTATAAGGAAAAAAAACACCCATCCTACAGTTAAATATGATGGAGATTCCATAATGTGGTGGGCTGTTTTGCTACCTCAGGAACTGGAGACCTGGAACGTATTAAAGGAATCATTTATTCAGAGAACTACCAAAGTATTTTGGAGCAAAATGTGCTACCTAATGTCAGAAAGCTAGATCTGGGTCGAAGGTCATGGGTCCTCCAGCAGGACAATGACCAAAAACATACATCCAAAAGTATAAAAGAATGGTTAAAAGGAACAAATGGACTGTTTTAAACTGGCTAGCAATGAGTCCTGATCTCAATCCAATTTGGAGAACCTTTGGAAAGGTTCTGAAATCTGCCACTGGTAAAAGGATTCCTGGAAACATTCATAACCTCAAACAAATCGTAACTGAAGAATGGGAGAAACTACCAGCAGACAGATGTACGAAACTTACAGATGGCTACAAGAAACATTTGAAGGCCATCATTACTGTTGGGGTTGTGCAACCAAATATTAGTGAAGGGTGCCATTAATCCTGTACAGGTCATATATTGTTTCTCTCTCAGAAATTACTACGTCTAAGTTGCACAGACATCTTTTTTTTGTTGTGTACCTTTGAATATACTATTAAAATGTTATAAAGACATACAGTTGTAATATTTCCAATTATTACTCAAGATATTGTACACAACATACCTAAAATGCAAGGGTGCCAATAATGTTGACCACAACGGTAACACTGGACAACAAAAATGGTATTACAAATCATGGGAAAGAGCAACGTAAGGTTACAAACTCTCACACAATGATAATGATGTATGTGATCTTTTGAAACCGTGCAGTGCCTCTTTAAATCTATCTAAAGATGATACTTCTGTGGTTTGGAAAAGCTCATGCACAACATTTTTATATAATATTCTGCTATTTCAATCAAAGACATCAATCTGTAAAGAACTCTGTTTTCTCCAAAATCATCATGACCACTAGAATTTTGTTTATCCAAAAAGACAGTTTCCAGACAAATAATTAATAGAGGCACAAACGTACTCCATTTATTGTCAGACTAGCCATCCCTGGTTCTGTAAAATTCTTATTCCCTGAGCTTGATGCTTTTTTTTTGGACGGTTTTCATGTATGAGCCCGTCACTGCTTCCAATTACCATGAAAGCAGCCACACCCCAATAACCCCACCTAAAGGATAAATACAAAGGAAAAGTGCAGAATCATAACCAACTTCTTTTGCTTCAGGAATATGACAGTTTAGATTTTAGAAAAACAAAATCACTATTTATTTCATCGTTTTAACTGCTGGGTGAACTGCAACATTTGTGTAACTGTTAAGAATGCTGCTTTGAGGCAGGACTCCCCATATTAAAGAAACTAATTCACATTTTTCATTCTGGCATAGGGTTTTCTCATCCTAATCCTTGAGACATACCTAGCCAGTCAGGTTTTCAGGATAACCATAATGAATATGCATGAGAAATCTGCATACAATGGGGGCAATGCCTGAAAATCTCTCTCATGCATATTAATTGAAGTTATCCTGAAAACCTGACTGGCTAGGAGTGTCCGGAGGATTGGGATGAGAACCTCTGTTCTGGCAAGAAAGGCCCAGCCAACTGAAAAACATATCATGCCTATCTCTCCATTCACACACAATCTAGCCAGCCAGGTGAAATCCCTACCCTCTCATGTCCCATAAGAAGACCATCCAATCAGCCAGCTAAATTGTCTATCCTCCCATTTCCACACAGTCTAGTCCAAAATTTACCAACTAGTGTGTCACTGAATTCTTTAATTGGATTATCAAATTTCTAGTAAATACATTTGTTGTGGGCTATAGTTGTTGCTACCAGACGTGACAAAGACTTCTATTCTGGCCTTCACATCAAGAATGAAGCAAAACAATTATGAAATGACCATTTCACCTCTCCTAAAAAAACAATGTGAAAAAAGTAACCTGCACTGTGTGGCAGTGCAGCTCACAAGTAAAACATGCCAGATGGTGCAGCTGATCTAGTTGTGTCTGTGGATGGGCTCCCTGGCTGTATGGTGGGAAACACTTGCAGAAAGAATGACAGTCTTGCTGGTCTCACAACAGGCTGGGATTTTAATCAAATGCAATATGTTTGGAGATTGTTGAAAACAAAAAGCATGGGGGAAAGTAATCTACACAACCCCAAAAACAACAAAGACATGGAGAAAGTAACCTGCACTGTTCTACAAATTCTGCCTTAGCAATCCTTCTGGGTAGAATGGATGGACCATGTCAGTCTTTATCTGCCAACATCTACTATGTTACCTTCTGAGATTTGTAGCGGAAGTTGTCACTCTGCATTTACTAGCTGACTGTACTCTCTGTTTGCTTTCCATTACCATCTAGAATCTGAGGCAAGGCCAAAGGATCTTGGAGACTACTGGGGCTCCCCATGTGGTTCCAATTGCAGAAGGAAACTGTCAGATGAGGAAGACGCCATAGTAGATAAGTGCTACTTGCTCCACCTGCTATTTGGAGAATGGAGGGAGGAGTAAGGAGGAGGAGATGGCTGGAGTGGATGGGAGGGAGATGAGTCTGGATGACTATACCAGCGAATGGCAGAGAGGGAAGTGAAGAGGTGGTGATGGATGCCACGGGAGATGCATTGAGAGGAAGCAGAGGAGATTATGCTAAGAGTTGAGGGAAGAGAAAGTTATGAGGTCAGAGGAATGAGGAGAGAGGAGAGAAAAGGAGAAGGAAGGAGGGGTTTGGGAATGTAATGGTATGGCATGCTGCTGGTGCGCCATGTCATGTGTGCTGCGACATGAAAAAAAGTTTTTGATCCACTGATCTACTCAGCTTCAGAAATGTCTAAACCTGGTTACTCCCTGAATCTGTCTCTTACACTTTAGCATTGATTTATATTTGGCTATCCTATGAAAGCACTACCAATAATTGCACCACACTAAAACAAGAACACAGTAGAGCACAAAGTGCTGGTTCACTGACTAGTATAATAGGGAAAATCCAAGGTTGTAAAGGAACCCATATAAGGTGAGAAAGAGACTCCTGAATTGCCCTCATATTGAGATTATTTTAATTCTTATTTCTTTTGTGTTATATTTTTCCCCACTGTCAAAGAATGCTGTCCACCCATCATTACAAAAATTTTCAGGTGGAGGAAGTGATGTCATTGAACAGTATGGCGGTGTAAGTCGAGAGCTCCTCAAACTCCTTTAATAAAGAGCTTGAGTAAAGTGCACTCACCTCACCCAAAGTTGCAGAATCAGCAATAAATAAGATTCGAGACAGCACAGCATCATGGCGAGCAAGACAAAAGTTGATCTGAAGGGTTATGCCTATGAGAAAGCCAGGACACCGTACAAAGAACCCAAGATGGTGACGAATGACACCGAAAAAGGCCATATGGCAGGAGACCATGGTGAAAATGAGAGCAAACCAGACGGGGACTGTGCCAAATCAACACCTTCTGCTGGAGTTAAAAATGGAAATACAAAACCTGCAGAGTGACTTGGGGACCATGGCGGCAGGCTTGAGAGCGAAAATGCATGAGTTGATGGCCACCTAGAGTCCATCGAGGAAAGATCAGCCGCACATGAAAACATATTAATGGAACGCGAGAACCAATTAAAACAGTTGCTGGAGACCTAGTCTGAACTAGTCTATCGCTTAGAGGACATGGAAAATCGGAATCGAAGGTGCAACCTCCGGTTCCGTGGAGTCCCAGAGGAGAGCACTAACCATTACTGGGCAGAAGTGGTGAGACAGATAGCAAAACTGTTATGGCCTGAGGGGGAGTGCTACAAATTGATCTTGACAGGGCGCACCATTCACTGGGCCCTCCTCGGGCATCACAGGCCAGAGATACTGTGCTGTGCTTCCATAAGTACATAATAAAGGAACAATTAATGGCCAGGGCTAAAAAGCAAGGTGTATTAAAATGGAATAATGCACCTATTGAGATTTACGAGGACCTTTCACCAATCACTCTCCGACTGCGTAGAGAACGTCGGGATGTCACGGCAAAACTACGAGAGGCAGAAATTAAATATAAATGGTCTTTCCCATTTGCGCTGGCTATCACTCATGAAGGGCACACTATTAAAAGCAGAAACAGGGCGGAGATGCTGAAATCAGTGAGTGAAATGAATATCGAGGGGACGTCTGATCTACCAGCTAAACAACCGGCAGAGACTCGCAGGGGCGCAGCTTGGCAAAGAATAGGTGGCGGAGTCACTTAAGGAGACAGCATAGTGGGCAGCAAGCTAACACCACCATGAACTCAAATGACTGAGGGGAGAGGGTATCAGTAGGACCAATCGAGAAAGACATTACCTGACAGATATATAAGGGGTATGCTTATATGGTCACATGAGAACAAACAGTATAGTACTAGGTGAATGAATGGAGAGATTAGACGGATGAGTGGAGGGGAAGAGGGGAGAACGAATGAATATTGAATGATGTGAGAAAGGGATGGGAATAAGCCTGTCTTTATTGATTGAAGATTGGGTGGGGGGAGGGGAGGCATAAAGGGAGAGGGGACGGGATGAACGCCACTTGCTCCAGAGTGAGGTGCTGCCGAGAAAGGGAGGGCAGTGAGCTAGGGGTACTGAAAGGGAGGTGAGTTAAATATAAGGGGGGGATAAGAGGAAAGGGGCTGGATTGCAGGTGATCACAGGGAGTTCTAATGGGAGGATGGGGACATTAAAATGAGGGGGTTAGGGGTAGGTAGTATTAATGGTAACAGCTTAAACTTGCCTAGGAAAAGGCACTTATTTTTTTAAATAAATAGGCTGTCTACAGTAAGAATAGCCTGTGTTCAAGAGACATTTAAGACCTAGGAGCCATGGGTTGTTAAGGGATAGGAACTATCAGCACATCTACTGTGCTTCTAAATGAGAAGGGAAAAAAGGTGATACAGCTATAGCTATACTATTGCATAATTCCATGCCCTTTGAGGAAGGGGGTTAATAAGAGATGCAGAAGGGTTATATGTGGTGCTGAAAGAAAAAATACAAAGGGAAAGCCTTACTATAATTAATGTTTATGTCCCCAATCAGATGCAAGGGCCCTTTTTAGACCGCTTAAGTAGAGAACTGTCTGGCTTTCTAGAGGGGTCAGTGATAGTGGTAGGGGAAGGGGACTTTAACACGATCCTCTTCCCCAAACTAGACAGTGAGATCCCACCAGTGTAAGTTAAAGGAGCTTATGTATAACTGGCAGATAGTAGATGAGTGGAGGGAACAATACTCAAGACTTTTCTCATCACTCTGTAGCACACAGCACTTCTGCACATTTTGACATGGTTTTCTTATGATCTCAACTCATGATAGGACTTGGAAGAATTGATAATGAACCTCTCATGGTCAGACCATGAATTAGAATGGGCAGAACTTGAGCAGTGGGGACCACGCCCCAGGAGGAGGTATTGGCACATGAATTATAGTTTACTAGGGAGGAGTGGTCTAGTGGTTAGGACAAGGTACTTCAGGCCGGAGGGCCGGGGGTTCAAGTCCCACCTGGGGACAGGCCGGAGGGACTGGGATTTCTAGTCCTATAGGCACTCCTTGTGGTCTTGGGCAGGCCACTTAACCCTCCATTGCCCATGTTCCCTTAAAGTATTAACGTATGTGTGTCATATCCCCTCGTGTTAAATGTATCCCCCAATTGACCGCTTTGACCCGGTGAAAAGCGGAATATAAATACAGCTAAATAAATAAATACTAAATGACCCCAAGATAACTAGGTAAACTCAACACGTAATCAAACTCTGGAATTTTTTTTACAGAAAGATGTAGTAAAAGCTGTTAGTGTAGCTAGGTTTAAAAAAGGTTTGGACAAATTTCTGGAGGAAAGGTCCATAAACCATTATTAAAGGGATCTCAGGTAATCCATTGCTTGCCCCAGTACAAGCATTATGGAACTATGTGTCTTCTTGGGAAACCGCTAGGTACTTATGACCTGGATTGGCCACTGTTGGAAACAGGATACTGGGTTGATGGATCTTGGTCTGACGCAGTATGACATTGTTTATGTTCTAATGAACAGGATATTGAGAAGTATTTTAGATTTAATCATACTGGGGAAGTAGGGGATGCAACAGTATGGGATTATTTCGAAGCATATAGAAGAGGGTGATTTATAAGGCTGGGGGCACAGAAAAAGTGCTTGCGTAAAGAGAAACTGGAAGGGGCGCTGAATAAATTGAGAACAGAAAGAGAATACTGTCAAAGGGATGCAGCAGGCCTAGTGCTAGAGCTGACTGAAGCCAAGTCTCAGGTGCGAGACATATACTCTGAACCACTAGCTTATCAATTACACTGTGTCCGACAAAGAATTTATGAGCATGGGGATAAGCCAGCCAGTTGCTTGCTCGCAGCCTTAGAATTCAGCAAACCCAACTAGCAGTGGGAAAGATAAGGAGAATGATGGGATGTGGGTATATGGAGATGAGGAAATCTGGGAGGAATTCTGTAGTTTCTACAAGACACTAGCATTAGAGGCGAAGAAAACGATAAGGAAATTGCTGAATATTTGAAGGTCCTAGAACTGCCTCAATTAACAGAAGACGAGCGCACATGCCTGGGTAAACCCATAAATGAAGAAGAGGTAGACCTATTGGATAAAGCTCCCGGGTTAGATGCAAAAATCTATAAATGCTATAGCAGCCAATTAGTTCCATGGCTTACGATGGCTCTCTGTTTGGAACCAAATGTCACTTAAGTGGCATACCTTCTCTGCTCCAATCAATAGGCCACAACCCTGATTTTCCCCCAGGGTCAGGTGACTCCCTTTTTCAAAAGTGGGACTATAAGGGCCTACATATAACCATGCAATTGTGCTCAGGAGGGCAAATTTGTTTTTTTGCGGAGCGAAGAGGCAAATTTAATCTGCCTTGGCAGGACTTTTATGGGTATCTGCAACTGCATCATTGACTCAATAAGGCGGACTGAAGGGAGTCAATAAGTAAAGGCCTTACAGATTTTAAAAAACTATGTTGGCAACCAGATGTCCTCTCAGGAATATACCACATGATATTGCAGGCCAATAGTGAGGGATTGTTGCCCTTTCAGCATCATTGGGTATGGAAATGACAGACCAAAGCTTGAAAGATATTTATGGGTATGGGGAAAGGATCTCTCACTATTCAACACATCGAGAATAATTATAAATTATTATATAGGTAGTACCTAACGCGGTCCAGCTACACGGTCAATCGAGTAGTCCCTCACCACATTGTTGGTGGGGATGTCCAGAGAAAGGAAACTATAGCCTTGTAGTGGGAATGCAACCAGCTACAGTCCTATTAGCCGGCTATTTGAGATGAAATGAGGGAACTGCCAGGGCTGGAGATCCCATGGAACAAGGAATTTGTGCTGCTGGGAGTTAGTAACGAAGGGAAGGAGTATGAGAACCAAAAACTGGCACGAGCATGTATGATGGCAGCTAAATGGACACAAATGGGGCCCCTCGCTATAGGGGAATGGAAAGAGTGAATTCATGATATGTACTGTTTGGAGAAATCAACTGCTTTATGGAGAGACAAACAACGAGAAATTGAAAGAAAGTGGGAACATTTATTAACAAGTACAAATATTGACAATTAGTAGGGCTGATGCTAACTTGTAGTAGTCTACAGGTTAACTGAGTATATTGAGATGGATGACCAGATTACTCAAAATGCAGGTTGAAAGCGACATTTGTTACTCTCATTGTAAGAAACACCTTCGGTCAGGGAAGGGAGGGGGGTGAGGAAGGGAGGGGGGTGAGGAAGGGAAGGGGGGAAGGAGCATGGGGAGAGGGGGAAGGAGCATGGGGAGAGGGGGAAGGAGCATGGGGAGAGGGGATAGTTGCCTTTGTATTAGTGTTATGGGGACTATGTTCAACCCTCCACCCTTGTGCTATTGGAAATCAATAAAAGTTAATTTAAAAAACATTTCAATTGCCTGAAAGCTGTTCTGGGGACAAATAGTAGAGAACAAGACATGTTAGAAGAGATTTGAGGACAATTTTCAAAGCCACTTGCATGTGTAAATTGACCATCTGAAAACTGCCTCCCTTCAATATAGCTGATGGTCGACAATATGCACACGTGGCCACATTTAGGGGAGGTGCATATAGGTGCGTGTTTTCAGTGGAATCAGAAAATAACATACATAGCTTGCATTTACAAATCTATGCACATTATTTTCCACAGAATATCTACCTACACAAAAAGCAGGGGTAAATGTCCGCAAGTACTTTGTACTCTAATGGCAAGTTCTGACTTGAAAGTGCACATGTATTTATCTCTTGAAACTAGATACAAAGTCTCTTGGTAAAAAGTGTCCACAGATTTTGCTAGAGTGGACAAGTTGAAAAATGTCCCCTAAACCAGGGATATAGAGAAAAAAAGTGGAAACAATCAAAAAGGATACTGCAGATTATTTTTTTAGTGGTCAAAGCTCACCGGTTTGTGGTTTCTGGGATACTGTCTTGGTTACTGAAGAGACGCCGTGTGGGAGTAGGTGGAACCCGTGCTAGTCGAGGCTCCTTTCCATCTTTATCCTGCATAGAAAAAAGAAATTTGAACACACTCAGACTGGAGAGAAACAGTCTGGTGGGAATGTACCACTAGCAGACCGTCAACTGAATGACAAATTAAGAAGAAAATTTTAGATCAATTCTACGAGAAGAGGGGAGAGTATGTATTCAAAGAAACAGATTGGTTCCTTCATGGAACAACTGCATCAGTTCTGAAATGTTTTAGAAAAGATCGGCCTGAAATGCAGGCATCATCTGACAAAAATCATACGAGTTGCTATTTATATTTCTGGCCTAATAATGAAAAAACAAATATTTATGATCAAAATTGGTTTTATTGTTTTTCAAAATATTCTCCATGAAGATCAATACACTTTTGCATGCGTTTGAACCAATTTTCGAAGCACTTTTTCCACTCCGATTGAGGTAACTCCAAAACATGCATTTTGAATGCATCAACCATCTTCGGGTGTTGAAAATCATTAACCACGTAATTTGTTTTTGATGTGCGGGAATAAAAAGAAGTCATTGGGTGCCAAATCAGGGCTGTACGGTGGATGACCCATCAATTCAATGTTTTGGCCGGTCAAAAATTCCTTTGTTTGAGCCGATGTGTGAGAGCTCGCATTGTCATGATGAAGAATTATTCGCATCTTCTTCGACTTTTTCCGAATTTCTCCGAAGACTTCTGGCAAACAAATGGTCGTGTACCATTCAGAATTGACCATCCTACGTTGCTCTAACGGCACTGTCACCACGTGACCGGTAATGCCGAAGAAACAGGCAACCATTTGCTTCAATGTGCTTCTTCCGCGAACAACTTTTGTTGGATTTGGCTCGTCTTGGAAGACCCATACAGTCGATTGCTGTTTTATTTCGGGCTCATATGCATAGATCCATGATTCGTCACCTGTGTAGATGTTATACACAGTCTTTGATGCACTTTGAACGTATTTTTTCAACATTTCCTTGCACCAATCGACACAAGCCTTCTTTTGAGCATTTGTCAGATTATGCGGGATCCAACGCGAACAAATCTTTTTTACGGCCAAATGATCATGCAATATCTTATTGATGCTTGTCATACTAATGCCCAAAGATGCCTCAATCTCACGGTATGTCACATGACGATCTTGCTTTATCAGTTCACACACAACATCGATATTTTCTGGCACAACCACCGATTTTGGACGACCCTGAAGGAATTCGTCCTGGAGCGAACGTCGGCCACGATTGAATTCGTTATACCAGTTTTTTACAGTGCTGTAGGATGGTGCTTTATCGCCATATAAAAAATTAAGTTCATCGATGCACTCTTGTCTTGATAATCCACGTCGAAAGTTATGAAAAATAATCGCACGAAAATGTTCACAAGTTAATTCCATTTTTCACCCGAGCTGACTTTTTCAAGTTACTGTAAACAACAAATCGCGCTCAAATGATAAAATGTTATGAATAAGGTTATGTTCAACAATGTCAGTGTTCCAATGGATTGTTCCAATGGAACAATGGATGGCGCCTGGCAACACTTACTGTTGCTAAGGCCAGAAATATAAATAGCAACCCTCGTAACACACAAGCAGAAATCATGAGAAAAGTACAAAATCAATAAAACTAAATTGAACCTTGTCTTCACAGTACAAACTGCACCTTCAACCTCCCCTACACCAAGCACCATTCCACCCACTGCAATGAACCAAAAGCACCATTGCAGCCTCCTCTGTGTCCCTGAAAATAACACTGTTACCCCAACCTCTCCCCTTTGCTGCCTGCATAAAGCCAAGGAATTTATTTTTGTAAACCGCTTTGATTTGTTTTGAAAGGCGATATAGCAAATTTTAAATAAACCATACCTACCCTTCGCCCAATTCCTGTCCTAAGCTAGAACGTCACCCCATTCTTCTCTACACCAAAACAATGGCAGAATCCCATCCCGCTTTGTCTCCATGCACCAAACCACAGAGCCACCCCATTCCTCTTCTGCCTCATTGCATAATCTCACTGTTTTCTGTATCCTGCCCTGGGCCATGGCACTACTCCCTCCTTGTTCTTCCTTATGCATTGAACCACCCTATACTCCTACCCTAAGTCACAGAACCAGCCCACCTTCCTCCACCGCCCATCAAACCAGAGCACAGGTTAGGAGGGTTGAGTGGGTGGGTGTGGGGAGCGGATTGGGGGATTAGTTGAGTTTGAAATTATTTAAAATAATGATAAGATACTATTCAGCTATGAGTTGTGTAGAGGGCACTTTTATGTGTTAATTTTTCCACTCCGCTGTCTCACTTTGAGGGACATTTACATTTTCTCATTCCGAATGTTTGTCCCACCCTGTGAGACATATGAACAACATGCTAGTTTATGGCCCAAAATACATGACTAGTTACTGTAGAATGTGTATATGTATGTCATATTGGTTGTAATTTGGGCAGTTTCTTGTTAAAATTCAGTCCGTTCTGACATGAGCGACATAGAAAATTTATCCAAGTGGAAAGGGTTAATCTGATTTACTACTGTTTGTTTATTGGCAATGCCCTTGCAAATGTTTGTGCATGATATAATAAAGTCTCTGAAAATGGCTAACAATCCATCCACCACACACAAAAGCACAGCATTCATTCTTTTCACATGTGAGACCGCAAACTATCCACGGAAAGGTAAGATCGTCTAGATCAAGCAATTTGTGTTTTGATGCAGAGAATTGCTATCCATAATTACTTCTAGACTATGCACATAGTTCTAGCACAGGAATCCAGTTCTACCCAAAGAGCAATTTAGGTCCCGCTAACGGAGCGGCTTATGACAATACATGCAGTGTCCTCTTCAACCTACAGAACGAGGCCATTTCATGGTGGCACTGGGGCTCTAAGTTCAAAAGAACCACAGGGTTAAAAAAAAAATAAATGGCGAGTTCTATGGTTTCACTCAGCAGGTATGTAGGCTTCCACAGGACTTCCTAAGGAAAAAGAAAAACACTTACTTGAGTCTCTGAGAGCTCAGTGCTGGTCAGCCTCGGGCTGGATGCAGATTTTGGAAGTACAGGCTCCTTTCCCTTTGACTCTTCTGCTGGAGTAATAGCTGTACTGAGGGCTCCATAGCTGCCTGTCTTACGTAAAGAAGTACGCCAGGCTGAGGGTGCAGTCCCAGGTTTTTCTTCCTCTTTGGATATGGGAACCTATGGTTCATATATTATAAAGGTTAAACTTGAATTTAATCTCACCTAGTCATGTTTCTATTGTTTTTCCAGAAACATTACTTATTTAAACTTTTTTTTATACCGCCTTTCTTCCATTCAGAGTGATTTACATGTAACAGAATGCCTTAACAGGGCATGGGAGAACATAGTAAATAGCTCCAACATTTGTTGTAAACTACGTACATTCAAACATTGTTGAACAAATTTATATATTGCAGAGGGTATGGGTAACGGGACCCCGAGGTTTAAGGTAGCTGAATAGACTAGGGCGCATTAGCCTGAGATTCTAGTGCTATGGATGTGCTGTAGTGTTCTTAAAACAGATAGGTTTTCAGTTATCACACATAGAATCCATACAATCTAGTCTTCATTCATATAACCCTGGACTGACTTAAAACTGCAAGAGTCTTAGGATGATTTTTCCCATAATTGTAATGTTATATAACACCAGTGCCATTCATTACATTGCATCATCAAACCAAATCAAGGTATCAATAAGGAAAGAGCAGAAACAGATCCGAAAAGAGAGTAAGAAAAAGATATCATATGAGGAAAAGAATAATTGCAAGTTTGTTGCACATTAATTTTACTGACACTTAACTTAGTTTATGTTTTATTTGTGAGTATAATTATTGTTGAAAGTTAAACTGGTCCTCTCAGATTATTATGATAAATGGGTTATAAATGATTTCAAGTAAGCATGAATGTCCGACAAAGATGGGTGTAAAGGAGTCTCGGAGCTGGCTACAAATTCCTGTGCAGGAGTGTGGAAAGCTCATTGAGCAGAAGGGTATTCAAGGCTCTTTGATACAGCACTTATGATATGTCACCACGGACAGAGAATGGAGGAGATAGGGCCGAGGGTGTATCTGGGTTAGGTGTCCAGACTGAGGGTTAAGGAATCGATCAGGGGCTTCAGGATGTGCTGAGATGTAGAGTGTTGCTATTTACTTTGCTCATCATCATGCTAGAAGCAGATGATTTGATTTGACAGGTTGCACTATGCTTTTGCAAATCACTATAATTTAATTTAATTTGAGCATTTTTTATCTGTTTAACCAAACAAGAAATCAAGGTGAATTACAACATTAAAAATACCAACATGCAATTAAAAATTACAAAATACAATCATGAAATCAAGAGCTAAATTTTGAATGGGAAAAAACCTAATTGTTCATAAATATTTCTGAAATGACAAGGTATTTAGTACCCATCTGAAGGGCATTTAGGACAAAGCAGCTTCCAACAACAGATAATCACAAACGTACCCCGAAAAACAACAAGTGAACAATAAATAGGATAATACATGGCAGCATTGCACAATGACATTAAAATAAAATTATTTTCAAAAACAGGGATATCAAGTCCACCACGTACACTATTGTTTATTTACTTAAAATATTTATATCCACAGATCAAACAGTTCTAAGCAGTTCACAAATTAATGCATGAAAAAATCTAAATGACAAAACATGACTGTCACAAAATCTATGAACAAATAAAAAGTGACCTTTTACTTACCAGATAATGTCCTTTCCTTGAGTGCTGCTAGACCACTCCAGACGAGTGGGTTGTGTTCCCCTACCAGCAAATTGGTGGAGACAAAGAATCAATGAAGATTCCAGGTTTCAAAGATATCACTCACTTGTCTCTATCCACCTCATCCACCAGAAGTCTCTTCAGTATCCATCCCAAAGCATATGGGAGAACATGACAAGCCTCACAAAATCTCAACATAGGTAACAATGAGTAATCATCAGTAGAGAACACTGTTCCCTCTAAGCTGTGCGCGTGTGCGCGCGCACACAACTCGCCAAGCGAGCGCACATACTTTACAACAGAGCGCACAAAAATTACAGTTCTGATTCTGATAGAAAACAGACGTCTTAAAATTTAAAAGTTGTGATTGTAATTACTAGAAATTTTCTGCTTCATTTAGTAATCGTCTATTTTCATTTAATTTGATTAAAATCAATGTGGTATACATACTGTATTCTGACGTGTAATCAAATTTTAAAGTATATAACTCAGAGTGTCGTTATGTGGCGCACAAAAATTTAACCTTCCTTCAAAAGCTGCACAGCTGATATTTTATGCGCACACAGCCTACAGAAAATTAGAGGGAACATTGGTAGAGAACTATGTACCCGAAAACATAAACAGAAGGCTGCCAGTAGAAGTTGGACCTGCGGAACCAAGTATATAAATCATAGCAGACCCCACGGTACCGCCGCAGAAGAACAGAGCAAACACTGGGCGGGCCCTGGGCTGGTCTAGCAGGACGCATGAAAAGGACATTATTGGTATGTAAAATGTCACCTTCCGTATCATCCTGCTAGACCAGTCCAGACAAGTGGAACATATCAAAGCTATGCCTCTACGGGGCGGGAAGAAGACACAGCAACTCGCAAAACAGAGCCGAAAGCTGAGTCCGCCCAAGAATGGACATCCAAGTGGTAATGCTTGACAGAAGTAGAAAGTGATGCCCACATTGCCACCCGATAAATGTCCGTAGGGGCTACCGAGCTCCACTCCGCCCACGAGGATGCTTGCGCTTGGATAGAAAGGGAATGTAAATCCTCCGGAACCAGCCGGTTCCGCAAGAGATATACCAAGGCAATGGCTTCACTTAATTCAGCACCTCAATGCAGACTTAGCCACCTCTGCACGAGCCATAAAACAGCACAAGCAGATGGTCTGACTTACGAAAAGAATTCGTAACCTCCAAGTACTGGAGAAGCACCCTCCGGACATCCACAAGGTGAATATAGTTTTTATTTATTACAATTTCTTATATACCGCACTATTCGATATCAGTGTGGTTTACAGTAAAACAAAAGGACCAGAACAACAGACTGTTCGGTTTTACAGAGAACAGGTGTACCAACTTGGATAACATGGGTGAACTATATACATAAAATATCTAAAGAACTCTATACATATAATATCTACAAGCAGACGTGCTGACAAAGCTCTAGAAATAACAAGTGGTTACTTTCATTGGAGGGGTTATCTAGACTTGATTGCTGACTGGGTAGTATTTGAGGAACAGGTGATATTTGAGTGCCTTCTTGAACTGAGTTATCTTTTCCCTGACACTGCTCCTTAGAGGAGGAGGGCAGGCAAACCAAATGGTTCATATTAAAAGGAGAAATCACCTTAGGTACGAAGGAAGGCACAGGCCAAATGGAAATGGTGTCCTCAGAAAATGATAGGTTGTCCTCAGAAAATGATAGGTAAAGATCTCAGCAAGGCAGAGCCTGCAACTCGGAAATCTGCCTTTTGGAACAAATCGCAACAAGACCACTATCTTGAGCGTCACGTCCTTCAGAGTAGTGTGCATCAACGGCTCAAAGGGCTCCAACATCAGGGCCCTTAGCACCTGACACAGAACCCAGGAAGGGACCACAGATTGGAGGGGAGGATGCAGACGCCGAACCCCCTGAAGAAAGCGCAAAACATCCAGGGGTAAGGCTAGAGACTTACCAGCCACCAGACCTCTGAAACAGGCCAAAGCTGCCACGTGAACCTTCAGGGAGCTAAGAGAAAGAACCTTCTCCAGACCATACGGCAGAAAGGCCAACAGACAGCACCCTGGCTGCCTTGAGAGACAGTTGCCATGCACAGCACCATTGCTCAAAGAGATACCAGACCCACACATATGCCAGGTTGGTAGACCTCTTGAGCTCCAAACACCACCAGAGAGTAGTCTTTATGCATTAGCAGTCTCCTTTCAAGAGCCAAGCCATAAGCGAGAAGGGAACTGGGTTTTCCAGGACAATCGGTCCCTGATGCAATAGGCCCCTGAGAGGAAGGCAAACAAAAAGATGGTATTTGCAGGAGCCACATCAAATCTCCGAACCATGCTTTAATCAGCCAATCTGGCAGCAGCAGAATAATCCTTCCCGGATGGTACTCTATACGCCGAATCACATGCCCCACCAGAGGCCACAAAGGAAACACACACAGCAGGCCTGGATTGGCAAAGGCTGAGCCATGGCATTAACGCTCTCGGACCCTGTCTCCGTGCGGTGACCGAGTAAGTGGCACACCTTGGCATTGGAGTGGGTCACCATCAGATCCATCTCGGGGTGACCCCAGAGGTGCAGAATCAACTGAAGCACCTCCTGACTCAACTCCCAGTACCAGCTGAGAAAGTCCACTTCTACATTGTCCATCTCAGCAATGTGCTGAGCCAACAAAGCTAGGTTCTTCTCCACCTAGGCAAACAGGAGAGCCATCTCCAAACTACCCCGGCACTCCTTGTGTCACTCCTTGCCATCAACATAAGCCACTGCCGTAACGTTGTCCAAAAACACTCCCAGCCCTCGAGATGGTTCATGGACTACATCGCTTCCCTGTGGTTCCAAATGGCCCTGGGCTGTTCGGTCTTGGCAATGGGCTCCCCAGCCTGAGAGACTGGCATCTGTCATCAGAAGGATCCATGAGAAATCGTCCAGCGGCACGCCCTTCCTCAGATGACAGGGCTGCTGCTGCCACCACCACCGGTCTGGCCTTCACCAACATCAGGAGCTTGAGCTCAAACTCAGGGACCATTGAGTCAGCAAGGACTGTTCGAGGGACCGCATGTGAGCACATGCCAATGGCACCATCTCGAATGCCGCCGCCACCACCATCAAGCCAAGGAGCTGAAGATAATTCCGGACTCTGGGAGCCTGCTGTGAACAGAATAGTGCTAAGCAATCCAGTAGCCTTTAGACTTTCTCCTCTGGCAGGAAGACTCAGCCCACTCTATTGAAACGTGCTCCCAGGAACATCAGGGACTGGGAAGGCATCAACTGGCTCATTCTCTGATTGATCATCCAGCCGAGGCTTTCCAAAAAGGACATCTATGCAAGATGACTCTGAAAGAGAGTGGGCTTGGATGAGCCAGTTGCCCAGATATGAATGCACACAAATCCCTTGGTGCCTTAGCACCACAGCTGCCACCACCATGATCTGTGACAGCCAAGCACAGCAAAACGCAACGACTTTTACTGATCCTCCCAGATCAAGATATGAAAATATGCCTTGTCCAAATCCAGAGATGCCAGGAACTTCCCTTGGTGCACCGTTTGAATCACAGATCACAAGGTTTCTATCCAGAACCACAGGGCCCACAAAAGTGCTCATTAAAATCCTTGAGGTTCAGAATGGGCCGGAAGGATATGTCCTTTTTGGCACAAAATAGATGAAATACCTGTCCTTGCCCCAATCGTCAGGGGGGGAACAGCACCACTGCCATCAGGAGCAGCAACTTGTCCAAGGTAGTCCGCACAGGGCCCTTTTGATCGTAGACCCACAAGGAGAGATGACGAAGGCATCTGGGATCATCTCTTTGCATTCTAGGACATAGCCGTACTGAATAGTGTCTAGCACCCCAATCCTTGGTGATCTGAGCCCATTCCTGAAAGAAGAGGCAAAGCCTGCTCCCAACGAGAAGAACCAGGGAATAGGTCCACAAGCTTTCACTGAGTAGCCCAGGAAGGTCCACCTCTGGAGGAGACAGAGTCCCTGGGCCTACACACTCCACGAAAAAACTGAGAATAACCCTGAAGTCCAGAAACAGAGGGAAAAAAATGCTTTACAGGTCAGTAGCGATGGGAATCCCAAGATCCCTGGGAGTCTGACAAGGAATTGTAGTCCGCCTGGTGACGGCTGTGACCTGCGCATCCACCTTGGGAATATCAAACCACAACTGCACTCCTTCCTTCAGGGGAGCATATATCATCTTATACACCCTTAGCCCCTTAGGCGGGGAATTAGGGGAATCTCACTCTGACCAGATCATTTCCTTGATCACCTCTAGGAATGGGAAGACAGTAGTGGATTTCCACACGCTTTGCAGGACTGGATGCACCTTCAGCTCCTGTTCCGTGCCTGGAGCATCTACCAAGTTCAAGATGGATTAGAGCCTGGCCATCAACGCCGTCAGTTTCACCTACCGGAATTGGCGGATAACACTGGCCTCTTCACAATCCTCCGAAGACGAGAGTACTTCTTCATCCACATCAGAGCCCAGAACAGAAACATCTGAATCCAAATCTCGGACAGATCCCAGCTGATCCCCATCTCCAAGGAGCACCCTTCAGTGGAGACACTTAACCATAGGCAACTAAACAGAGCTTCCACGCTCAGCCTGCCCCTCATGAGACTGAGCTTGGAGGCACTCAGTGGAAGGAACAAACAGACCACACAACCGCCAGGGGCACAATAGTAAAATCGCTACCAATACATGCAGAAAACAGCGGCAATCCTCCACACCCCACCCACCCCGCAATCTAACCCAGACAGATGGAATCGAAAGCCCCCAACAAGGACAACGACCAGGTAAAGCCTTGGTACTTGCCAGGCTCAGCTCTACTCAAATGAAATTCTCTCTCTGGCTTTGCAGGCACTGCATTTAAGGTAGCTGGCAGGCTGGTTCCACTGAGAGCCTTCTGCAATCTTAGGGAGAGAGCAGGGAAGGGGGAACAGAGGAAGAGAGAGGGGTGCTGAAGTTATGCAAGGCTACTAAACTCTTCCAATTTTTCCAGATCCTTCCAATTTTCTGCTGCTTAACAGGCTCTTAAGATAAGAGCACGGAGTTGAACCAATTTTCCCTCCTCCTCCTATGGCTACCAAAAAGACCAGTCTAGTGGAGCCTCAAGTGAAAAATAGAGTCACCCTCAAAGTGGTCATTCACAAGTGTTTAAATCAATCTTTTCCTCTCAATCATTCAGATTTTCTTCAGTGGAGAAAATCCATCCACCATTTGCTGAAGACAAAGAAATAGAAGAGACCTCTGGTGACTGAGGCGAATAGAGGCATGGGAGTGATGTTATTGAAACATTGGCTTTTCATTGGTTCTCTTTCTCCACCAATCTACTGGTAGGTGAACTCAACCCACATGTATGGACTGGCCTAGCAGGACGATATGGACCACCATTTACTTAAACCAATAATAGCCTAAGCAAAATAAAACTCCTTAACTTTTTTTTCCCAAAAGTCAAGCATATCATTCAATATTCTGCGACATTCATAGGCAACTGATTTCAAATCACTGGAGCTAAAAATAATATTATCCCATTTATAAACTTAGACCCACTATCTCTAAAAGAGCTGGCATATTAATTGATCAGATACCATGAGATCTTAATTGCTGTGAAGAAATAATAAAAACACCTCCAACCATTCTAACTTAGATAACACAAACACTTTGAATCAAACACGACAGTCTATAGATAACCAATGTAAAGAGTATGAAACCGGGGTAATATGCTCTTGTAAGTTTGTTTCTGTTACCGCCATGCCGCCAAATCTGTAATAAATTGCAGTAACTTAGTATTAAGAGACGGTGTAACAAAAAGTAACGAGTTACAGTAATTTAACTGTGAAAGAAACAACTACTCCAACACTGTCCTAAAATCTGGCAAGGTAGCACTTCAGTCTCTTTAATAAATTGAACTTAAAATATGAGCTCCACAGTAAATCTCTAACATAAAAGTGAATATAAAAATCTGCTGAAAAAACATGCATAAGTATGTACATCCTGAAAATAAGTGCAAGTTAAAGGAAATAAGTTTTCCCCTCATCCAAGAACCAAGTTTTCAAAAATTACATAATTTCTCTCCCCAATACATGCCCTTGGAAGTTTGCTCCATAACTGAAAAAAAGAGACATTTTACATACCTGCTAATTTCCTTTCTTTGAATCCTGCTAGATCAGTCCAGACGAGTGGTCTATGCTTCCTAGCCAGCAAGTGAAGGCAGACTAGAAAAGCTTTCAGTGATGTCATCACTAGTATATATTCTGGTGCAGGATTGAGAAAAGCCAGTATGATACTTCCCAAGCAGAAGCAAGACTGACAAACTCAGAAATTCAACAAAGTACTAATCAACAATAACTTTGTACAAACACTTTTTGGCTCTTACCACAATTGACTCTGAATCAGGAACTGATGCTGATAATGCAGTTAAAAAGCAGCAGGGCTCCCAAACCTGTAGTAGCATTCTTCCCAGGATGTGTCCTGAACTGGTCAAGGAAAGGAAATTGGCAGGTATGTGAAATTTCTCCTTCCTTATAAGAACATAAGAAATGCCAAACTGGGCATCAAGCCTAGTATCTTGTTTCCAACAGTAGCCAATTCAGGTCACAAGTACCAGGCAGGTTCCCAAAAAGGCATACAGGTTCCATAATGCTTGTCCTGGGGCAAGCAGTGGATTTCCCAGATCCTCTCTAATAATGGTTTATGGATCTTTCCTCCAGGAACTTGTCCAAACCTTTTTTAAACCCAGCTACATCAACAGTGTTTACTACATCCTCCGATAACAAATTCCAGAATTTGATTACGCGTTGAGAGAAAAAATATTTTCTCTTATTAGTCTTAAATGGGTTACATTGTAGTTTTATTGCGTGTCCCCTAGTCTTTCTACTTTTTGATGGCGTTAACAACCGATCTACGTTTACCCGTTCCATTCCATTCATTAATTCATAGACCTCAATCATATTTCCCCTCAGCCGTCTCTTTTATTTATTTATTTATTTATTTATTTTAGCTGCATTTATATCCCGCTTTTCACCAGGTCAAAGCGGTTGGGGGATACATTTAACACAAGGGGATATGAGACACATACACTAATACTTACACTTACACTAATACTGTAAGTCTCTTTTCCGAGTTGAAAGGCCCTAAACCTTTTAAGCCTTTCTTTATAGGAGTATCCTTCCATCCCCCTTTATCATTTTGGTGGCTCTTCTCTGTACCTTTCCTAATTCCGCTATTTTTTTTTTTTTAAATGGCAACCAGAATTGCACACAAAATTCAAGGTGCAGTCACACCATTGAATGATATAGAGGCATTAAAATATCTTTGGTTTTATTCTCCATTCTTCTCCTTATGGTTCCTAGCATTCTATTTGCTTCCTTGGCTACAGCTGCACACTGGGAGGAGGGTTTCAACATATCCACGACGACACCTAAATCTTTTTCCTGGGCGGTGGTTCCTAATGTAGAACCTTGCATCATGTAACCGTAGTTTGGGTTGTTTTTTCCAAGGTGCATAACTTTGCACTTGTCCACCTTAAATTTCTGCCATTTGAACATCTAGTCTTCCAATTTATCAAGGTCCTCTTGCAATTTTTCACAATCCTCTTGGGTTTTAACAACTTTGAATAATTTTGTGTCATCTGCAAATTTGATCACCTCACTCGTTATTCCCATTTCCAGGCCATTTATGAATATGTTAAAAAGCAGCAGACCCAGCACAGATCCCAGGGGTACTACACTATTCACTTTTCTCCATTGAGAAAATTGGCCATTTAGCCCTACTCTCTGCTTTCTATCTTTTAACCAGTTCCTGATCCACAATAGTACACTGTCTCCGATCCTATGACTTTAATTTGGCCAAGAGTCTCTCATGAAGGACCTTGTCAAAGGTTTTCTGAAAATCCAGGTACACTATATCCACTGGCTCACCTTGGTCTATCTGTTTATTCCACCTTGAAAAACATTATAACATATTAGTAATACAGGACTTTCCTTTCCTAAATCCATGTTGGCTTTCTCCCATTAAACCATGACTATGGACATGTTCAGTAATTTATTCTTTACAACTATTTCTACCATTTTGCCCGGTACCAATGTCAGAATCACCAGTCTGTAGTTTCCCAGATCACCCCTGGAACCGTTTTTATAAATTGTCATTACACTGGCCATTCTCCAATCTTCAGGTACTACAGATCATTTTAATGAGTTCACAGATTACTAATAGTAGGTCTGCAATCTCATCTTTCAGTTCTTTCAACATCCTCAGATGTATACCATCCGGTCCAGGTGATTTACTACTCTTCAGTTTATCAAATACTTGTAATATATCTTCCCTGTTTATCGATATTTCTTCCAATTTTTCCGAAATATTACCTTTAAATACCATTTCAGGCATGGGTAACTTCCCTACATCTTCTTCAGTAAAGACCGAAGCAATGAATTCATTCAAATCTCTCCACTATGGCCTTGTCCTTCCTTAGTGCCCCGTTTACCCCTCTATCATCCAATGTTAGATCAGTCCAGATCAGTGGGATGTATGAAAGCACTCATGACCCACTGACAGTCAGGACAGAACTTCTCTGCCATAGGTACCATCTGCTCCAGCCTCAACATGCTACCTATAGTGCTTTACAAGGGTGGTCAGGGATGACCACATAGCTGCCTTACAGATGTCTTTCAGAGACACCAAGCTAGACTCAGTTCATGAAGAGGCTTGTGCCCTAGTGGAGTGAGCTTTGACTCCTTCCAACATGCGTTTTTCACACAGGAGGAAGGCTGATATAATAGCCTCAAGCCAGCAGGTAATTGAGGACTTGGCCACTGCCTGTCCCTTCTTTGGGCCACTGAAGAAGAAAAAGAGATGATCCAACTACCAGAAGGAATTATTAGTCTCCAGATACTTCACCAACACCCTCACATCTAGAAGATGCAGCGAGGAGTGTGACCAACGTACACCTGCAAGGAGGAGGACAGCATTACAGATTATAAGAGAAGGGACGTAGGACTTGGGGGGGGGGGAGGAGAATGGCATAGTCCTCAGAGAGACAGATGCTGACCAAAAAAGGCTTCATACAGGACAAGGCCTGTGGCTCCAACACCCATCTGGTGGACAAAATAGCCACCAGGAAAGATCACTCAATATCAAATTCTTGAGGGAGGCCTTCCAAAGGTGTTTGAAAGGGGAGTCTTTCAGTGTCTTTAACACCAGAGAAATGCTCTACTGCAGCACCATAGGGAGAAAGATCTGCTTCACTCCTTTGAGAAAGCAGGAATCGTCCATGTGTGCCGCCAAGGACACACCTTGAACTTGCCCTTGGTAGCATACAGCATAGTTACTCACCTGTAACAGGTGATCTCCGGGAACAGCAGGAATTTAGTCTTCACATATGGGTATCATCGGTACCGATGGAGCCTGCATGGGAAAGCTCCCCAGCGTCCAATGGGAAAGCTTTTGGGAGCATCCCACAGCGCCTGCATGCTGCCTTCCCACCTTTCCCAACTGTCCCTCTCTAGTTGAGTTTAAAGCTGAGGCAAAAGAGAGAGGGAAATAGAGAAAGAGAGAGAGATACAACTCCTATGGGAGGTGGGTGGGTTGTGAAGACTAAATTCCTGTTGTTCCTGGAGATCACCTGTTACAGGTGAGTAACTATGCTATCTCCAGTAACAAGCAGGAATGTAGTCTTCACATATGGGGACTCCCTAGTTGCAGATGCCAGGGAGAAGGCCCCAGAAGTTGTGTGCTCTTGTTAAAGGGCTCCACTTCCCCCCATGGATCTCTGGCATTCTACCAGGGATGGTACGTAGGAGTTGATTAAGTCTGGAACAGGTGCTGAAGAACAGCCTGACCAAACAAGGCATCCTGGCGGGAGTCCTTGTCTAAGCAGTAATGGGCTGTGAAGGTATGAACCGAAGCCCAAGTAGCTGCTCAACAGATGTCGTCGACAGACACAGAGTGAAGATGCGCCATAGAGGCTGCCATGGCTCTCACATTGTGAGCTGTGACATGGCCTTCAAGAAAAAGGTTTTTACTCTCATAGGCAAAAGATATACACTGTGCAATCCAGCTGGACAGTGTTATTTTGGAGGCTGGAAGTCCCAATGACTAGGATCAAAAGCAACAAAGAGTTGAGAGGACTTTCTATGTTGCTGTGTCCTTTGCAAGTAAAAGGCCAAAGCCCTTTTACAGTCCGAAGTATGAAGATTCCTTTCTGCATTTGAGGCGTGAGGCCTTGGGAAGAATACAGGAAGGTAAACCGCTTGGTTTAAATGAAAAGGTGACACCACCTTTGGGATAAAGTGTGGATGAGTCCTAAGGACTACCTTATCATGATGGAACCTTGTATAAGGAGGATCAGCCACCAACGCTTGCAGTTCACTGATGCGATGTACTGATGTGATTGCAATAAGAAAGATGACCTTCCAGGAAAGGAACTTCAAAGAGGTAGTGGCTAATGGTTCAAAGGGCGGTTTCATGAGCTGCCCAAGAACCAGATTTAAGTCCCATGCCACCGGTGGTGGCTTAATGGGAGACTTAGTTAAAAGAAGGCCTCTCATAAATCTCACTATGAGAGGATGAGAGGAAATAGGTTGTCCATTTAGAGGCTTGAAAGAAGCTGCAATAGCACTCAAATGAACTCTCACTGAATTGGTCTTAAGACCTGCATTTGATAAATGAAGGAGGTACTCCAGTAATGATTCCAGAGGTATGGCAAGAGGGTTAAGACCCTTCTGCGAGCACCATATGGTAAACCTTTTCCACTTAAATGCATAAGAGTGTCTTGTGGAAGGCTTCCTGGAAGCATAAAGGATATCCTTTACCTGCTGGGAAAGGTTAAGACCGTGAAGTTCTAGGCTTTCAGCAACCAAGCCCTGAGATGCAGAGACTGGGATGCCACAGCATCCCGCCCTCTTGAGAAAGGAGATCTGGAGCAGATCCTAACTCCAGAGGCGGAGCTTGAGAGAGATGTAGGAGCAGAGGGTACCACATTTGCCGTGGCCAATGTGGAGCTATGAAAATCATATGACCTCTGTCTCTCTGAAGCTTGAACAGGGTTTTGGGAATTAGGGGAACGGGTGGAAAGGCATACAGGAAGACCTGACCCCAATGGAGGAGGAAAGCATTCCTGGCCTGACAACCTTGAGCCGGACTTCTGGAACAGAACCGGGGAAGTTTGGCATTCAGCGGACTTGCAAAGATGTCTATGTCGGGGTTCCCCAAATTTGAAAACTTTTGGCCACCTGGTCTGCATGGAGACACAAAAGAGAGTATGGAAGCAGAACTCGACTGAGTCTGTCTGCCCAAGAGTTTTGAATGCCTGGAAGATACACCGCAAGTAGAAGAATCTGATGCTCTCTAGCGAGGGCCCATAAACGGAGGTGTTGTTCATCACAAAGGACCGAAATTTCACCGCTCCGTCCTTCCTGAAGGTGAAGGAAGCAGACCTCCAGACCAAGCCCACTATCAGATACCTCGGCGTCACCTTAGACCAGCACTTGGATATGAAGGCGCACATAGGAAACATTGTAAGAGCGGTATACCATAAAATCCGTTCCCTTAGACACCTACGATCCCTGCTAGAGCCGGATGATTTCAGAACCATCTATCAGGCCCTAATCATACCACATTTTGATTATGCGAACTCAATCTTACAAGGGCTCCCTCAAGCCACCTTGCACCCACTGCAACTGGCAATGAACGCCGCAGCAAGGGTCCTACATGGAGCATCCAGGAACGACCATGTCTCACCCATCCTAAAACAATTCCATTGGCTTCCGATACGAAGTAGACTCACTTACAAGCTATTACTACTTACTTTCAAGGCCATCAAAGGGCTCTCATCTACGTCACTAACGGATCTGATCCAGATGACACCCCAAAACAGGGACAGACGGTCAGTAACACTCAACACAGTAATAGTCCCTAAATCTATAACACAATGCACCAAAGCAACAGCAGACAGGGCTTTCAAGTTCTGTGCACCAAGGTGTTGGAACAGCCTCCCTCAAGGCATCCGAGCAATCCCAGATCTATTGCAGTTCAGAAAAGCCTTGAAACATCACCTCTTCCTCTTGTATTACCCAGTAACCAATGCAGACACCTCAACCACCTCACAGATCTCTGCAGACACCTCAACCACCTCCCAGACCTCCCAAAACCCCTAAGTGAAACCAAGAAGAGTTCATGATTATGTTATAAATTGTAAATAGTTACCCCTGTTATCCAAGTTGTTTTTGCCTTTCAAATGTAAACACAAAGTACCATCGGAAATGTGTAAATTCTTTGTTCATTGTAAACCGCGCTGATGCTGAATAGTGCGGTATAGAAGAGACTATAAATAAAAATAATATAGTCGCAAAGCTTCATTGCAGAGTGACAGAGAGCCTGTTACACCCTTCTTGTTCACATAGAACATGGCTACTTGATTGTCCTTTTGAACTAGGACTGTCTTGTAGTTGAGCTGGGTGTGGAATACTCGACGAGCAAGGAAGATTGCTCGGAGTTCCAGAAGACTGATGTGTAGATAGGCCTTCTGTGGAGTCCAGGTACCCTGGCTAGAGAGGCTTTGCAGGTGGGCTCCCCAACCCACCTGTGAAGCATCTGTTGTTAGAGTGGCTTGGGATGGGGGTTGCTGAAAAGGAGACCCCCAAAGAAGGTATTGGGGTGACTGCCACCATTGGAGGGACAAAATAAGGCGAACTGAGTCTGCTATTTTGTCTGACAGGAAACCTGACACCTGAGTCCACTGAGTGGATAAAGTCCACTGTGCTGCCTTCATATGGAGGCAAGCATAAGGAACCACATCCACAGTGGATGCCATGTGGCCTAACAACTAACATTTCCCGAGCAGTGAGGTGAGGTTTTAGCACTGCTTGGGAAGCTAACTGCACAATGCGAAGGCAGCGGGGCTGCGGAAGGAAGGCCCTTGTCTGTCTGGTATCCAGCAGAGCTCCTATAAACTCTAGGGACTGAGTGGGAGCAAGGTTGGATTTTGGGAAGTTTATGACAAGTCCCAAATACTGAAGGATGTGCACTGTGCGAGAGAGAGCAACCCTGGCCTCTGGTTCTGAAGGGGCTCGAATGAGCCAGTCATCTAAGTAAGGGAAGACAAATATTCCCAGGGTGCGGAGAAATGCTGCCACCACAGCCATGCATTTTGTGAACACCATTGGTGTAGAGGCCAGGCCAAAAGGAAGAACCCTGTATTGGTAGTGCTTCCCTTGAAACAGAAAGTGAAAGAAATTTTGGTGAGTTGGATGGATGAGAACATGAGTGTACACATCCTTGAGATCTACAGAACAAAGCCAAACCTGACTCTGAAGATATGGCAGCAGAGTTCCTAAAGAGATCATTTTGAAATTCTCCTTGAACAGGAATTTGTTCAATTCTCTGAGGTCTAAAATAGGTCTGTGTCCTCCTGTTTTCTTTGGAATAAGGAAATAGGGGGAGTAAAACCCTGTACCCCGTTGGGGAATGGGCACCTCTTCTATTGCCCCTTGAGGAAGGAGCATAGTGACTTCTTGACCTAACTGGTCGTTGAGAGAGGTCTGAGAATTGAACTGTCTTACTATTGTATAACTAATGGATAATCAGCATACCCCTTGGCATAAACTCCTCCAGTGCCATCAATCCTGCTCAATTGTGAATATTCAGTAACTTTGTAAAATGTGCTGTAAATAGTTCTCACCCAAGTTATTTGCCCTGTTCATTGTAAGCACAATGTGTTCTTGTTACATTGTACTATTGTTTCTGTTCATTGTAAACCGCACTGATTTTAATAGCGCGGTATATAAGAAATGTAAATAAATAAATAAATAATAAATATTGTAGGAGGGGGCATGCTGAGGAAATGAAGCTTGTACCCCTCTCTTACAATAGACAGAGTCCAATTTTCTGCTGTTATCTGACCCTATCTGGGGGCAAAATGACATAACCTTCCTGGGATGGTGGAGGGTTCTGGGCCGTTCAGGGCCAGGAAGGCAAAGTTCTCTAGACAGGAGTCAAAGCCCCTGTGGAGGCTGAGTTTGCTGAGCCGGTTGAGGCTTAGCTGCTTTTGTCTTTCTTTGCCTAGGTTGTTGCTGCTGTCCCTTTTGGGCAGACTGACCTAAACGATGCCCCTGCAGGGTATAGGAGGGATAAAACTTCTTACTGAAGAATAGTTTCTTAGAGGATTTTTTCCTTGCAGGATCAGCTGTAGGTTTAGGCAATCTATCCAAAGTGATATTGTCAGCATCTATCTCATTAGCTTTTTCCTGCCAATTCTTGCCAAAGAGATTCTCTCCTGTGCAAGGAATATTCCCTAGTTTGTCCTGTACCCAAATTTCCAAGTCAGATGCCTGGAGTCAGGCAATCCTATGTGCACCTATGGCAATGGCAGAGGTTCTGCTTATGCATTCAAAGCAGTCAAAGGCTGCATGATTCACAAACTTGGAAACATCCTGAGCATGTTTGACAAGAGCAAGATAATCTTGCCTTTTATCATCAGGAAGGAGAGGGCTCATAAGCTCTAAATCTCCTGTGACCTCTTTAAGTAACATTCCCATATACAAGATATAGGAACTGATCCTAGCAGAAAGCATGGAAGCCTGGAAGGATCGACATCCAAAGGCGTCAAGAGTCCTACACTCACATCCTGGAGGATTAGATGCATGCCTTTTTGCACTCTTTATCCTTCTCATGGCTGATTCCACCACCATGGAATGGTGTGGTAATTGAGTCTTCTGAAACCCAGGACAAGGAGGAACTTGATACATGGTGTCGAGTCTTCGCGAGTGAGGAGATGTGGTTAGAGGTGTTTCCCACATCCTTAACATGAGATCATGCAAGATCTCATGAGTATGTAAGGTAGCTGCCTCCATGGGAGCTTTAGGGTATTGTAGGATTTCTAATTCCATCACAGTGGCTCCTGAAAAAGAGCCTAGGGCAAAGGAAAGACCTCAAGCCACATCTCGGATAAAATCCTGAAAGGACATATCCTCTGATGGAGACATCCTACGCTGAGGAGAAGAAGGATCCTCAGGAAGAAGTACCCTGGTATCAGCAGAGCTTTCAGAGTCTTCAGACTCATCCGAGGATTCAAAGTATCTCCGATCCGGGTGATGGTGCAAGGCACGGTACCGGTACCGATTGAAATCGGCATCGGAGTGATCCGGTACCGACTTGTCGATGCCTGATAGAGACGCATGACTCGGTCCCGGTAGAATACCTGCCAATGTCGATGCAGTCGGTGCCGGTACCGGTTGAATTGTCTGAAACGGTTTCAGGGGCATCGAGGCCGTGAGAAGAGCCGCCAGACTGCGTTCAATAGCCAAGAATCTCTGGTCTATCGACGCTGCCGATGCTTGGTGTGATGATGCAGAGGGGGCTTAAACACCAGAAATAGGGGTTTAAAACAGTTTCTTTCCCCAAAAGCAGACAGCAATACAGGCAGGGAAAGGGTTAAAGCTTCAGCCCAGAGAAACTCTCTGCATAGAAAGTCAGTGAGAGAGCCACACCCCAGCTCCATGACAACCCCGGGAGCTGACGTAAGAGGCAAGGGGGCGGAGTCAAACCGGATAGGGCAGCCCCATGCTCTTAACCAGGAAGGAGATTCAGATAGGAAGCAGGAGAAGAGGAAGGAGGAGAAGGAGAATAGAGACAGAGTGTTGGACTCTGGCTCAGGTTCTGGTTCGGATTCGGATCCAGAGGGAGACCTGAGGAACCGAGGAAGCAAAGGAAGGAGCAACCATTACCAAGGTAGCACACGGTGCTTGGGGAGTTGCCAGCAAGACTGCTTAGAGAAAGAAAGGTCTCTGGAAAAGCGTCTGAGAAAGCTTCCTGTAAAGAAGAGGAATTACCATGGGCCAAGCAGCCGAGAGAAGCAGGTCAGAAGTAACTTTAAACCTCGAGGGGAGAGGCTGGAAACCTTACCCAAGAGAGACAGGAGTTCTTCCCCGGAGTCTTCTCTGGAAGCTGTGATTACAGGTGGGAGATTAGGCTGGAGTAAAGTTCCAGGTGAAAAGCTGCAGAAACATTCCCAGGGCAGGCAGCATGTCTCTAGCTCAAGCTCTGAGAATAGCCCAGCTGCTCATAAGCAAACAGCTGACTGTGTGCTACGGAGACGGAGGTTAGAGCCAGACCCTGCTGAGCAGTTTGCCACTCGGGAGATAGTGAAGCAGTACCAGGACAAATACTTGCCTTTTAACCAAACTGGGAAAGCCAGATATACCAGAAGAAAGGTGAGCCCTTTTTCCATTGATTCAGTTTTAAAGGAAGCTGGTAATTTTAATTCCTCACATATACCAAGAAGTAAAAAGGATTCCAAGTGGAAACAGCTTAAAAGCTTACTAGAGCAGTGGAAGCCAGTTACTCTGCAGAACCCTGACTATAACCAGGACCTATCAGACTCAGACGTAGAACCAATGCAGACTGAGTCAGCTGTAATAGATAGCATATTCTGATATGGAGACAGAGTGTGCTTACTGTCATAAGGAGTGAAAGCTGTATAACTTTGTGCAAGTGATAAGTGCTGGAGAAGTCCAACTTCAGGCAATTGAGCTTTTACATGGGGAGAGGCAGCGTACTGCCTAAGTGTAAAACTCAACCTCATTAAGCAACTGTGGAAAGCAAATGCAATGCTATTGAGTTATCTACAAAGTAAAGTTGTTACATGAAAGTAAAGCTTCTAGTGTGAAGAACAGACCTTGTTCAGAGCTGGAGAGAAGTTTGGATAACTTGTTTGGAACTGACAACCCTGAGAAGTATCAGGTGGACTTTGTTACATCTTTGACTTTATTTGGTTGGAAAAAGTATCCACATTTTGTTTCTGTTATTAGGGGTAGTAGATACAAA
Organism: Ichthyophis bannanicus; assembly: GCA_033557465.1. NCBI lineage: Eukaryota > Metazoa > Chordata > Amphibia > Gymnophiona > Ichthyophiidae > Ichthyophis > Ichthyophis bannanicus. The sequence goes on from CM066047.1 coordinate 83,942,368, forward strand.
ATTCCTGTGCTAACAATAAAGTTATTGTTACCCCAATTAACCTTGGCTGTTCGTGTCTTGGCCCACAACTACACGGGACCCGGACATCAGCACTTACAAGGATCTATAAATTTGTGGTCACGTCCCCCCTCTTCCAGGCAACCGCCTATATGGGCGAGGTGGGCGTGACATTGGGTATCGGTGCCGGATGAAGCGGCAGGCACCCCAGAGCATGGCACCAGTAGTTCTGCCGAGGTCAAAGCCTCGAGAACATCCTGGAGCTCCGTTAGTGCTTTGGAAACCGAAGCCTACCGCCAGGGCAATTTTGCCGGTGAAAGTCCCTCAAAGGCAACGCCAGAGGCATCTCGATGTCTAGAAGGAGATCTACCCTTTGAGGACCGGCTAGATTTATGTTTAGTTACCTGAGATCCATGGGAGGAAGACGAAGACCTGGAAGACGTAGATGCCACGGAGGCTGCATCGGAGGGAAAAGGGGTGCTAAGTTAGCAGCTCGGTTTTGCCGGCCCCTTTTTGACATCATCCCACAGGCAACACACTCTGAAATAGAGTGGTCAGGACCTAAACATTTGAGGCACCACTCATGGGTGTCGGTGATGGAGATGGTACCGCCACACTTAGAACACTTTTTAAAACCCGAAGCGGGTTTTTGCATTTTGAATGAAAAAGTTGGGCCTAGTGCCCAAAATGGTGCATGGCACCTGAGGAGAAAATTACTGGAAAAGACTCCAGAAAGAACGTTTTTTTTTTAAAGAAAAAAAGAAAGAAGAACCAGCGGTACCGGTGTAGCATCGAGGGAAGGCAGACGTGACCACAAAAAAGAATAATAGAAAGGAATTTTTTTCTGCGATGACAGGATGTGCGACCTGTCGGCTCCATGGAAAATGAAGAACTGGAGAGGGACATTTGGGAAAAGCGGGAAGGCAGCACACAGGCGCTGTGGGATGCTCCCAAAAGCTTTCCTAATGGACGCTGGGGAGCGTTCCCGTACAGGATCCGTCAGTACCGACGATACCCATATGTGAAGACTACATTCCTGCTTATTCCTGGAGATAAGAGCCATCACAAGAAACATATTCGGTATGGTAATTTTGAAAACCTAACTGGCTATGTCTGCTTCCAGGAGAGGGTTGAGAAGCATTTGATTATGTAAAGTGTAGTTGCTCGCCTGTAAAGCATAGTTACTCACCTGTAACAGGTGATCTCCGGGAACAGCAGGAATTTAGTCTTCACATATGGGTATCGTTGGCACCGACGGAGCCCGCGCGGGAACGCTCCCAAGCGTTCAATAGGAAAGCTTTTGGGAGCATCCCACAGTGCATGGGTGCTGCCTTCCTGCCTCTGTACCTCTCTCACTTCACTTGAGTTTATAGCTGAGACCAAAAGAGAGAAGTAGAGAAACAGATAGAGACAGCTCCTAGGGGAGGTGGGTCGGTTGTGAAGACTAAATTCCTGCTGTTCCCGGAGATCACCTCTTACAGGTGAGTAACTACGCTATCTCCAAGAACAAGCAGGAATGTAGTCTTCACATATGGGGACTCCCCAGCTGAGAGATGCCAAGGGGTGACCCCAGCAAGCTGCGAACCCAGGTGAGATGGGTCATGCTTCCTCCCATGGACCTCTGGCATCCAAACCATGGATGGTGGGTAGGAGTTGTATGAAGTATGGAAGAGATATTGGAGAACAGTCTGGCCAAAAAAGGCATCCCGATGGGAGTCCTTGTCTAAGCAATAGTGGGCTGTGAAGGTGTGTACTGAAACCCAAGTGGCTGCTTTGCAGATGTCATCAATAGAGACAGAACGAAGGTTAGCCGTTGAGGCTCCATTGCTCTCACATTGTGAGCTGCGACATGGTCTTCGAGAGAAAGTCCCTTACTCTGATATGTATAGGATATGCAATCTGCAATCCAATTTGACAGAGTTCTTTTAGAAACTAGAAGCCCCAAATGACTAGTTGAAAGCCACAAAAAGCTGAGAAGATTTTCTATGTGACTTAGTTCTTTGGAGATAAAAGGCTAAGGCTCTTTTACAATCCAATGTGTGAAGATTCCTTTCCGCACTGGAGGCATGAGGCCTAGGGAAGAATATAGGAAGATAAACCGACTGGTTTAAATGGAAAGGTGAAACCACCTCAGCATCAGCAAAGTACTTTTAGTTTAAATTTAAAACACAGAAGAGAGCTTCCTGGTTAAATTTAGAACCCAGCAGAGAGCATGCAGTTTAAATTTCATAATAAGTTAGAGCCTAGCAGCAGCAAAGAGCTATAATTTAAATCAAATCAGAATATAGCTTAGCACAAAAGGCAAAACAGGGTCCGTACTCTTTGAGCAACAAATAAAGTCTTCTAGAGACCTTTACAAAGAGGTCTTCTACCTAGGGGGCAAGAGACCTGTGAAACGTTTTCAATAGGTGTTAACACCAGGTGGCAGGTCAAAAGGCCATTTTGAAAGACTCCTTCTATCAAAGCAAGGACTGTTAATCACCCAGGAAGTTGGTCACAGCTTACCTCAGCAGCACAGGCATAAATAGCTCAACCAGAGCTCTGTGATCCTGTCTTGAAGGACTAGAAAAGGGGACTGTTACTTCTGGAGAGAGATCTGCAATTGTGAGTATATACTTCTGGGAATTTTCTGCAAGGAATTCTTTCTATTAAAGCTAATTAATCTGTGAACCCACTATTTTTTTAAATCAGTCAGGGCCTAGTAGCAGCAGTTTAAGTTTAAATTTAAAACACAGAAGAGAGCTTTCTGGTTAAATTTGGAACCCAGCAGAGAGCTTGTAGTTTAAATTTCATAAGAAGTTAGAGCCTAGCAGCAGCAAAGAGCTATAATTTAAATCAAATCAGAATATACCTTACCTCAGCAGCACAAGACAGGGTACTGTGTAGCAGCCCTCTTTTAATAAGTGTGGGGTCGAAAGACCCTGAGTGGAGAGACTGTGCAAGTGGGCCCCCCAGCCCATCTTGGACTCATCTGTGGTCAGGGTGGTTTGGCCAAGAAGCTGCTGGAAAGGAGAGCCTATAAGGAGGTTTTCCAGGGATTGCCACCATTGCAGGGATGAAATCAGACATGTGGTGATTCTGATTTTGTCTGTTAGTCGACCCGAGGCTTGTGACCACTGAGAGGAAAGGGTCCACTGGGCTGCTCGTATGTGGAGGGGAGCATAGGGAACCACATGGACAGTAGATGCCATGTGTCCCAGCAGTTGCAGCATCTCCCGAGCAGTTAGGAATACTTTCATAGATGCTTGAGATGCCAGTTGTATTATACGTAGACAGCGTGGCTGTGGTAGGAAAGCCTTTGACTTCCATGTGTCCAGACGAGCCCCTATGAACTCGAGAGATTGAGAGGGGGCGAGATGAGATTTTGGGAGGTTTATGACTATTCCCAAGTACTGAAGAATTCTCATTGTTCGAGAAAGAGCGAAGCTGGCCTCTGGAGCTGTCAATGCTCAAATGAGCCAATCGTCTAAGTAAGGGAAGACGAATATTCCCAGAGTCCTCATAAATGCTGCTACCACTGCCATGCATTTTGTGAAGACTCTTGGAGCAGAGGCTAGTCCGAAGGGAAGAACTCTGTAATGAAAGTGTCTTCCTTGGACCAGGAATCAAAGGAACTTCCTGTGATCTGAGTGGATGAGAATATGCATGTACGCATCTCTTAGATCTAGAGAACATAGCCAGTCCTGACTTTGGAGGTATGGTAAAAGTGTTCCGAGAGAGATCATTTTGAACTTTTCTCGGAACAAACATTTCTTTAATTCTCTGAGGTCTAATATAGGCTTGTGTCCCCCTGTCTTCTTTGGAATAAGAAAGTAGGGGGAGTAAAACCCCGTCCCCTGTTGGGGAATGGGTATTTCTTCGATTGCTCCTTGAGCTAGAAGTGATGTGACCTCCTACCACAAGAGGTCGGTGGCAGGGGCCTGAGAATTGAACTGCTTTACTATTGTAGGTGGGGGCAAGTTGAGAAAATTAAGCTTGTACCCCAGTTGTACAACGGACAGAGTCAAATTTTCTGATGTTATTTGTTGCCATTTTTTGGCAAAAAAAAGAATAGTATTCCTGGAATGGTCAAGGGTTCTGGACCTTTTAGGGGCAGAATGACTAAGTTCTCTAGATGGAAGTCAAAGACCCTGAGGGGACTGGGTCTTTTGAGCCAGTTGAGCTTTGTGAGCTTGTGGCTTTCTTTTCTGTCTGTTCTGTTGTTGCCCCTTCTGGGGAACATGAAGCGGACGGTGAGTTGGATGGGTGTAAGATTGCTAAGGCTTCTTTTTCTTACTGAAATAGGGTTTTTTGAATATTTTCTTCTTTGCTGGGTTGGCTGTAGACTATGACAATCTGTTTAAAGTAGTATTGTCAGATTCAAGCTGATTAGCCTTGTCCTGCCAGTCCTTGCCAAAGAGATTTTCTCCTGTGCAAGGAATGTTTCCCAGCTTTTCTTGCACCCACTGTTCTAAGTCTGATGTTTGAAGCCAAGCAATACGACGTGCTCCTATGGATATAGCAGAGGTTCTGCTAATACATTCAAAGCAATCAAAGGTAGCACGGTTCATGAATTTTGAGATATTCTGGGCATGCTTGACCAGAATAAGGTAGTCGGTTCTTTTTTCCTCTGAAACACAAGGACTAAGGAGCTCTAAGTCTTTTGTGACATCTTCCAGGAACATTCCCATATAAAGAAGGTAGGAACTGATCCTGGCTCCTAGCATGGAGGATTGAAAGCATCGACGCCCAAAGGCATCGAGTGTCCTGGATTCCCTGCCTGAAGGATTAGAAGAATGTGTTTTAGCACTCTTGATTCTTCACATGGCCGATTCCACTACCATTGAATGGTGTGGTAACTGAGTTTTTTGAAAACCAGGACAACTTGGCACTCGGTACATAGTGTCAAGGCATCAGGAATGTGAAGGTATTTTTAAAGGAGTTTCCCACATTCTCAACATTAGATCATTTAAGATCTTGTGAATGGGAAGCATAGCTGCTTCCTTGGGAGCCATAGGGTATTGTAGAATTCTTAATTCTTCCGCCCTAGGTTCTTTTTCTGGAATCACAGTGAGTGCAAGACCCTTTGCTAAATCATGTATGAAATCCTGGAAGGACATATCCTCTGCAGGAGACATCCTGCGTTGAGGAGAAGGAACAATCTTCTAATAGATTCGCTCTGGTACCGGTAGAATCATCAGAGTCATCAGAATCGGAAGACTCAAGCACCGGTTGCTCTTGTAACTCATGGCATCAGTACCGCTCGAAGTCGGTACCGAAATGTCTCAGTTCCTGACTCCCAATACTCGAGAGAGACTCAAGGCTCGGCATGGGGGGGAAGCAGTCCTGACGAAGCAGGTACTGTTGGTACCAATACCTGTTGAACCGTCTGTAGCAGTCTTAGTGGTATCGAAGCTGCTAAGAGGGACGCTAGACTGCGTTCAATAGCAAGGATTCTCTTATCCATCGCTCCTGCCAATGCCTGGGTGCTGGTACTGGTGGAAGCGGCTACGACCCCAGAACATGGCAACAGCAGTTCTGCAGAGGTGGAGGCCTCTGGAACATCCTGGAGCCCCGTTAATGCTTTGGAGTCCGAAGACTCCTGCCGGGGCTGTTTTGCTAGTCAAGTATCCTCGAGGGCAACGCCAGTGGCATCTCGATACTTTGAAGGATATTTACCCTTCCAGGACCAGCTAGTCTTAGAAGACAAATTTGGTTACCTGAGATCCATGGGAGGAAGATGAAGCCCTGGAAGATGTCGATGCAACTGACATTGTGTCGGCGGGAAAAAGGGTACTGAGTTTTGCAGCTCTATTCTGCAGGCCCCTTTTGGTCATCCTCATGCAGGAGACACACTCCGTTGGACAATGTTCAGAACCTAAACATTTTAAACACCAATCATGGGTGTCTGTGATGGAAATGGCACCGCCACACTTTGAGCATTTTTTTAAACCACTAGCTGGTTTCTCCATGCTTGAAGAAAAGTGGGCCTAGTGCCCAAAATGGCGCCTAGCACCAGAAACAGGGGAAAGACCCCTGAGGAAATACAAGTTGTTGGGTTTTTGGGTTATTTTTATTTTTAAAGAAAGAAGAAGAAGAACCGGCGGTACCGGTAGGCGTCAAGAGAAGGCAGATGCGACCACAAAAAACAAGAAATAAAAGTAAATTTTCTGCCGTGACAGGGTACATGTCCTGTCGGCTCAGCGGAAAACGAAGAACTGAAGTGAGAGAGGTACAGAGGCGGGAAGGCAGCACGCATGCGCTGTGGGATGCTTTCAAAGGCTTTCCTATTGGACACTGGGGAGCGTTCCCGCGCGGGCTCCATCGGTGCCGACGATACCCATAGGTGAAGACTACATTCCTGCTTGTTCCTGGAGATCAGGTGATCTTCGGAACAGCAGGAATCTGTCTTCACGTATGGGGTGATGTTGGTACAGACGGAACCCGTGCGGGAATGCTCCCCAGTGTCCAATAGGAAAGCCTTTGGGAGCACTCCACTGCACCAGCGTGCCTGTCTTCCAGTCTTCTCAACTCCTCTCCTCAGTTGAGTTTGTACCTCAGAAGAAGAATAAAATAAAAGGACCCTAAACTAATATGGGAGGAGGGCAGGCTGTGAGGACTGATTCCTGCTGTTCCCAGAGATCACTTCTTACAGGTGAGTAACTACACTATCTCCAGGTACAAGCAGGAATGCAGTCTTCAAATATGGGACTCACTAGCTCCCAGGTACCAAACGGATATGGGGGGGGGGGGGGGAGCAGTCATCTCTGAGGCCAAAAGCTTGTAATCGAAAAATCACTTTTTTGGATAACAAAACCCCTTGGTTGAATTAGACCTATAATATTGTGCCTCATTGAGCTGGCAAAGGGGGTATAAAAGCAAAGCCGAGTAAAAGCTCAATAGATGCTAAAACTATTAGGACACATGGCCTCCATGGTTCATGTCATCCCCTATGCTTGATTAATTACACATGCAACAAGTGTGTAATGGACTCTGTCTTCTCAATGGATGCAAGCAAAGGGGGCATCTCAAAGACAAGATCCACATCATCCCTCAACTGATCAGGTCCCTTCAGTGGTGGTGTTCTCCACAAAACCTACTTGTTGGGTCACCGTTTCAGATGCCTCCACCTTGATACACCTTGACAATGGATGCTTCCAAGCTGAGTTGAGGGATGCATCTGAACAACTTGACCACACAGGGGCCCTGGACAGTACAGGAATCTGCTCTGCAGATCAACCTGTTAGAACAATGAGCTCTGACAAATGCTCTTTGAGTTTTTCAACCCCAACCTTTGGGGCAACCTGTTCTAGTCAGGACAGACAACCAAGTTGCCATGTTCTACATGAACAAACAGGGGGGGACAGTGTCCCCTCCTCTCTGCGAGGAAGTGCTTTGCCTGTAGTTCTTTGCCATCTCATACCACATTCACCTCAGAGCGGTGTACTCCCCAGGTGAACTCAACATCCTTTCAGACAAGCTAAGCCGTATATTTCATCCACACAAATGGACCTTGAATCAGGAGATGGCTGCTTGGATCTTCCAGACATGGAGAACCCCACTCAGATCTTTGTGCCACTCCACAAAACACACAGCTCCCACTCTTCTGCTCCAGGGTTCCGTTACTGCACCGACAGGCCTCAGATGCCTTCCCTTCTACATTGGGGCAGGGACTGCTCTACACATTCATACCCTGCTGACAACTGGTACCAACGCTGGTGTTTTCCACATCCAGAGTAGGCAGTGGTCGAGGATCGGGGGCACTGGGACCATAAGGGTTTCCTTCGGGGGTGCCTCGTATTGGAGTATCTCCAATTCCTTGATTCGCGAGTCCTCCTTGGCCTCGGTCGTTAGAGTTTTGGCCATATCCTTCACAAAATTGAAGAACTCAACTTCCTCAGGTGGGGAGCAGCTTCAGGTCACTGGGGAAGACAGGTCCGAGGGCACGTCACGGTGTTACCTCGTGTCCGGGGGACTCTTTGTCCTTGGTCTCCCATTCAGACTCAAAGTTGGAGTACAAGTCTGACACTGCACGATCACCTCGGTCGAGGACCACTCTCCATGGTGCATGACCTCTGGAGGATCATCAGTCAAAGCCGCGGGGACTCGGAGAGGACAGGTGTCACGAGGAACGGGACCAGGACCTCAACCGGGGCCAGGGCTCTCTCAAGGCCGATGGTGCTTGAGGGCCGGCTCGATGTCCAGGGAAGCACTTGTTGTTGAGGGTCCCGTTATCGGGGCGGATGAACCAGACAAGCCGGACATAAATGTCCACTGCATGACCACTAGGGCAGATATACTGCTCTCTAGGGTTGCCATTCTGGTCTCCATGCCAGTTGGTTCCCCTGTCGAGTGGGAGTCCTCGATGAGGATGGTCTCGGAGGTCCAAGGCCAGTTGGCAGAAGCAGAGGACTCCTTGTGGGGCGATTTGGAGGGCCGCTCCTGCCCCTACTCCTCAAACTCATGCCTAGGGCTGCGGGACCCGGAGAGGGATTTCACCTTTTTCTCTCATCCGTCCTCCAAGGCAGTCTTCAAAGATTTATTAAATGTAATATTCTGCCTAAAGCCAGAGCATAAATTTGGATTACAATTAAAATAATACATTAAAAAAGGCCTTTACAAATCTTTTTGGCTTTAGGAGCCAGATCAAAATTTTAGGAGCCAGTGGCTGTGACCCCGTCATGTCCCCTTCCCCCCCACCATCCATTGCCTCGATTTCCCACTGACATTCCTCTATTTGCAAACTGCTTCATGTCTGATAAGGGTGGAAGTGTTTGAAGAGTGATGATAAAGCGTGTCTTGTTATGGTAGCAACAGCTGAGACAACTTTAGAAAAAAGTATATAGATAGCAAATGCCATCTGTGCATGTCGTGCAGAGGTACGGTGTGTCTCTGTTCTGCAGAGGTGAGGTGTGGTGTATGTGTGTGTGTGTCTGCAGGGCCGTACCGAGCATGAATCGCGCCCTGTGCGACTTGCACATCAGGCGCGTCCCCCCACCCCCCCCACGCACCTCCATCTAGCCACTTTCTAGATGGGGGCAGGAGAGAAGAGGCGAGCCCGATGTGCAAGTCGCCGGCACGCTAAGCAGATCTGTCCCTCCCTGCTCTGAGGCCACGTCAGAGGAAGGAGGGACCAGAGCTGCTTAGCGTGCCGCGAGAAGGCTTGAAGTGCACATTTCGGCTGTCTGCTGTTGCCTGCAGCCGCTGAGAGAAGAAAATGTGGCGGTGGCAGGCAACGGCAGACAGATGAAATGCGCCCCTTAAGCCTTTGCGCCCTGTGCGGCCGCACCGCTCGCACAGGGCTAGGTACGGTCCTGTGTGTCTCACATGCAGAGGTGGAGTATGTATGCTTGTCTGTGTAGGTGTGGTGCTTGTGTGCATTTAGAGGGGGGAGGGTGAATACATCTCTTGGTATATAAAATTGTCCTTTTGTCCCCATGCACTCATCCCTTTAACCTCCAAGCCTTGCACTCTTCTCCCCCCCCCCCCCCCATCCTCATCACTTTTTTAAAATGCTATTGCCCCTTTGAATTTTTGATACCTCACTTCCCCCCTCCCGTCTAACTTGTTGCCTCCAGGGCCTTGATCAGGCTATATTCTGCCTTCGTCACAATGTCTTCCTCTCCTATTCTGCCCTGCAGAGATCCGATCTCCCTCAGGCAGACAGAAGAGGATTTTGCTGTGATTATGGCTTGCTTCTCCTCTTCTGCCTGAAGGGGATGGGATCACCACGGGCAGCCTGCTATCTTCAGGGCCATGATCCTGGTAGCAGGAAGATGAGATGTTCAATTCTGGAAGAATTTAGAATGAAATAATGAAAATGCATCCAAAGAGCTAGTAGACAAAAACACAAAGTACAAAAGACAGAGAGTGATGGTCAGGAGAACAAAGATTTGAGTGTCTTCTGCAAAACAGTGATAGAACAGCCAACGAAGAAAAAGAGTTAAGTGCACCAATTGTATGCTCAGAGATAAAGAGGACAGCTTAGCACAGAGTTCTAAGGACCACTGATAGAAGGGGACAGGAGAAGAAGTAAAACAATTCTCTTCCCGTCTCTGTGGTCACAACCAAAAACCCTAGAGATGATCAAATTTATTTTATTTATTTAACAGGTTTTTTATACTGCTTTATCATTTCAGTCAAAGTGGTTTAAATTGTAACTTAAACTTGGTAATGTACATTAAACAGGGACGTTGATAACTTGGATTTCCTGAGGCAATGAAGGGTTATGTGACTTGCCCAAGGAGTGCTAGTGGGAACAGAACCCTGGTATCTTGGTTCCCAAACCAGTGATCTAACCATTAGGCTACTCCTCTACAGGTATGTCAAGGAGAAAAGTCATCAACAGTGTCAAAAGGAGCGGACAGAGCATGACTCTGTGGAGGTAATCATGAAAGTGGAAGAGGACATTTAACTAAAAATTTTTATGGCAAATGAAAACATTAGAAACTCTTGAACCTTCCTATAGGCAGTGCATTCCAAAGGAAGATAAATGGGACTGTAATTGGAGTCAGCCTGCAAGCTCCATGAAGATTTATTGAGAATTGGTGAAATCGTAATAGATTTGAAGGAAGTAAGAAAAATATTAGATGACATACTAAAACTGTGAGGCTGAAAGGGAGAAGTTCAAGCACTGGTTTAAAAAGGAATGAGAATGAGGTCAACAGGGAAAGTGGTAGGCTTAGAAACAAGAAAGTTCTGATCACGCTGCAAAAAGATAACAAGGAAGAGAATATAGCAAGCAAAGGAGAAGGTACATAGGAATCAATGTTACCTGTAAATAGTTTCTTCCTACTGTTCCAGGTAAAAGTTGTTCAAACTGTTAATTGTAAACCGCCCCTGAACTCTGGAAGGGGCGGTATAGAAGAATCAAATAAATAAATAAGTAGGAGACTACTGAGGTGGTATGGGAGTGAATTCAAAAATTAAAATATGACAGAAAAAGACCGTAAGGCCCATCTCATCTGCTAAATTTCCTTCTTGCTACAATGCTGTAGACAAACAATGGCTGTCCTCTAGCTTTTTCTTCACTTCTTTGCAACTAAGGACCCTTTGGGCTCATCCCAAGATTTCTTAAATTCTGTTACTGTTTTGTCTTCAGCACTGCCACTGGGAGGCTCTTTCATGCATCCCTTTTTGTAAACACATTTCCTTATGCTACCCTTGTGTTTAAACACTTTGATACTTTAAAGAAGAATCTGTAAAAGCAGAGGCATACAGAAATAAAAGGAAAAGGAACAGTGGAAGGGACCACTGAAGGAAAAAAGAGATGCCTCTGTTGATCAGAGAAGGGACCGTGCATGGAACTGAAATACTGAAGATGTCAGTTCCATAAAAATGGACCTAGAGAATATGCAAAACATGGGAGGAAATAAAAGAAAGAAAAAGTTTCACACAGAATTAATAAAACTTATTTTCTGAGATGTGCTAACCAGTTAGGATCCTTTTGAATCCCCAGACAGGCTTTAAAAATTGTAGAGCATACCAAACACAGACATTATTGTAAAGGGGGGAAGAGAGGAAGAGGAACACCCACACCCAAACATGATAGTCTTACAAGTCTACTTTTCGTAGACAGAAAAGAAAACTAATGAAGAAAAAGAAAGAGAAGAACAAGGAGAAAAATGGGGAAACAAACAAAAAAAACATAATGAAAATATATCTATAAAAGAGATTAGGAAAAATGTTTTGAAAGGAAAATGCAAAAATTAAAATGAATATATCTGATGCAAATCAAGCTACCACGACTACTTAAAAATTCTTTTATAGATATTGAAAAGATATACACATACATAACCACAAAAATCACTTCATTCTATAAAAATAAAAAGTTAAAGGAAAAAAACTGATCTAAGAGTATTTTCAAAGACTCCTCTCTAGAATCACAATCATTATCCTTCACTACATTGTTTTGTGAGCTTTTTTTTCACCCACACAGTCTGCACAGCACCACACGTTGTCCGCCACTACATCATTTAATTGCATTGGGGAAGCTGGGGCAGACCTACTGATGGCACGTGGCTCTGGTGCCAAGAAATGACGTAGTTGGTGGGGGACCCAAGACCTGTCAAGCTGAAGCCTGCAAAACAGACACCACTATGGTAAGGAAAGGTTTGGGCCAGGCCTCAGATATAGTTGCAGAGGTAGGAAGCCAGGGAGACTGACTCAGCCCATCATTTTGACAAGTTCTTTCAGGTAAATTATAAGCTATAAAAAGAGCTAATGTGACATTTAAGCAACACAATGCAACACTAGCACAAACCTTTATACCAGTAAACAGATTGTAAGCCCTCTGGGGGCATGGAAATAATTTCTCTACCTGAATATAACCAGTTGAACTACTGCTGGAAAAGCATGAGCTAAACAGAAAAAAAAAACTGTCAGCATTTATGAGTCACCAAGTCACATCTGAATGTTAGCCTATTTTTAGGCACATTTGACTCAAGGGAAAGCACCTATTAGGGAAGGTCTGTCCATCCATCCATGTGCCTAGATTTGTTTCACATGCACAAACCAACCCATGTTTACATACTACAGTAAGATGAACCATAAATTATAGGTGATATAAGGTCAAAAAATCAGCACTACCAATAATCCAAAACTGACCTTTCAGGAAAACAAATATTTTTACATTTTTGTCAGACCTAATATCAAGTTAGTCACAAAAAAAGATATTGTTAGGTCCTTTTTAATCTGCAAATCCTAAAAACCTTTTAAGGTACTGAAACAATAGTTAAATACCAGCATTCATCCAAGCTGGGACTATCTCATATACTGAGCTCTAATAAGCCAAATACTTTCATAAAACATGAACAACATAGTACTATGTTTCAGACAGCATCTACTTATCTTTCTAATCCTGCTTCACGATAAAACATGCAGCAAGGTAAGCAGATACGGTCTGAAACATAGTATTATGTTGTTCATTTTTATGAAATTATTCAGCCTATTAGAGCTCAATATGTGGTTCCAGCTCGGATGGATGTTGGTATTTTTAACTATGTTTCAGTATCTCAAAACGTTTTTAGGATTTGCAGATTAAAAAGAACCCCAAAAGATCGTTTTTGTGACAAACTTTATAATAGGTCTGACAAAAATTTAGATATTTGTTTTCCTGAAAGGTCAATTTTGGATTATTGATAGTCAGGGGTGGCCCAAGAGGTAAATGGGGCCATGTGCGAAGAATCATTGCGTGGCCTCATTTACATAAATATCTGCATACCATATTTATTTGCTCAGTGCTGTGGGGAAGATATAAGATGAGACACATTGGTGAGCTTCACTTCTGTTTCTGCATCCTCTTCAATCTCCCAGCATCTGTTCCCTGCTTCTTGTGCCCTCCCCATGTATCTTCATCATCTAATGTGTGTACGAGTAAAGTATACATGACATTCATACCCATTACCCTCCCCATTATTGACTACACATTCATAGACAAAACAATTTCAAAGTTTTAGCAAAAGACTAATACCTCTCAACGAAAATCCCAGGATAGACAGAACTCTTCAAAGTTAAATCTCATACCAATCTATTATGAATATATGCTGCATGATTAGTGATTGCCTTTTAAGTAACATATCTCTTACTAAGATAAATGTTTATTTTTTTCAAAAAATATTACTCAATATAGCAAACGCAGGTTTACAGATGCTGATCTAGACACCTATAATCTACCATTAAATGGATAGATCTCTAAGATAAACTAGTGGTGACAAATATGAATTAGAGATATAAATATTGTACAGCACACACTGCCTAGCCTACCATGCACTGGCTTGTTTATAAAAACAACAAAATTGATTGTAAAAAGGACCAATCATACCCAGCGATGTAATGAAGAAAAGCCCCTTTTTCAATATGTGAGAACAACGAGTTTTATCTAAGAATACATAGCCATTATTAATACTTAAGAAAACTACCACACAGCATTCAAAAATTAATATTCCACTCGCACTAGTCAGAACACTCCCTTCTACTTATATCACAAAGCCTTAAAGCAATTATTAAGCTGTCTTTAGAAGTGATCGTCAAAGTGAAAAACAGTGGAATGTAGCAACTAATAATCCTTTAATAAAATAAATCATTGTTATGTAATAAAAGAAAACTCATTAGAAGTGAGAAGGTTTACATTTATATTATGTTTTCTGCATATATTGGAGCACAAATCAAATTGTGCATCGATATATACAGAAAACATAGTATTTTAATGAAGACCATTGTGCAGCACAAAGCATTGTATATTCGGCCAATGAAACAAATGCTGTCAGGATCATGACATTTAAAAACATGTGGCTGTGTCTTTTGGGGAAACTGCTAGGTACTTGTGACCTAGATTGGCCACGGTTGGAAACAGGATACTGGGCTTGATGGATCTTGGTCTGACCCAGTATGGCATATCTTATGTTCTTATGTTCTTATGCGCTGAAACAACGAAAGTCAGAGTAGTGCCAGTAGCATCAGCTGGTACTATGCTTGGAAATGTGGATTTGAAATGCCAAACACGTTTGTTTGTTTGTTTTTTTTACACTTTATATGCATGTACACAGCATTTGCGATCAATCCAACTGCAACATTTCAATCGCCACCCTTTGGCTCAACCTTACAATTACACAAACGATTTCCAACTTTTATTATCCTCCTAAAACATTTTTCTATAGACCCACACCCTCCCTCCCCTCCCCCTACCGTCCTCCCACCTCCCTCCCCACCCCCCCCCTCCTACCACCCTCAGCTCCCACACCTCTATCTACCTGTCACCCACTTGCTGTATGCCCCCCATATTCTGGTAAACTTCTGGGTGCAATTATTTTTATCCGCCGTTAATTTGCTCAATAAATAAGCCTGATCTAGCGAGGCACAGAATTCCCCTATAGTCGGCACCACCGTCTGCCGCCAGTGCTTTGCCATCAATAATCTAAAGGCAATACACCCCAAGTTGACCCACATACTCTCCGCCGGAGTTAGGTTTTCCGGCTTAACCCCTAACAGGGCTGTGGCGGGATGTGGCTCTACCGCTTTCCCCATTATCCTACTTAACAGTCCGAAGACCTCCCCCCACCGTTCCCCCACTATTTGACAAGACCACCAAATATGCAGATATGTGCCTTTCTTCCCGCACTTGTCTGCCTGACCCTTATACATGATCTGTAATTTCTCTGGTGTCAGATGCCATCTGTACAGCAATTTATAGTTATTTTCCATAAACTGGGCTGCCAGCAAGCCTTTACATCTATTCTGGAAGATATGATCCCACTGATCCTCCTCCCAACACACTCCCAAATCTCACTCCCACTGCTTCTGAAAGCTCCCCTTAGGGCCCTCTACCTCCATCATATTGTAAAACAGAGTCAGGATCTTTTTCTTTTGCCCTAGCAGGAAAACCTTTTCAATGGCCACTGGGTCTTTCTGTAGATGAGGTAGAACCCTATGTCGCAAATAATGTCATAACTGATTGTATTGATACAAATCTGCAAGGTCCAACCCATATTGTTGCCTCAAGACAGAGAACCCTTTGATTTTTGAGCCATCAAGGAGTTGACCAATATGGGTTATCCCCTTCGCAGTCCATTTCTTAAATTCACTATTCCCCACTGCTGGCGGGAACTCAGGGTTATCTAGAATAGGTATCAATCTAGAGACTCCGCCTGATCCCAACCACCTTCGCTTCCATTTGTTTCATCGGCACCATGTCCGATACACATATGGGTTACTATCCCGCCCTCCCTTCAATTTCCCCTGTGGCAACTATAACCAGTCCTCTATTTTCCCCTCCATAACCTCTTCAGCTTCCAGACGAACCCACTCTTTCCCCCCCTCTCTCCCCCATTCCACTACCGCACTGAGTTGCGCTGCCTCCATATACCTATGCAAATCTGGTACAGCCATTCCCCTTTTTTCTTACTCTTAGTGAGGGTCGACCAGGCAATTCTATTTTTCTTCCTTCCCCCAATAAATTTCATAATAGCCCCTTGCATCCTGGCCAAAAAAACCCTCTCCACCGCCACCGGCAGTGCCCTAAATACACCCACTGGGGTAACACCATCATTTTAATTGCAGCCACCCTCCCCAACCAAGAGAGTTTTTTGCTCTCCCAGAGTTCCAGTTCCTTCCTCATTTTCCGTTCCATAACCCTGAAGTTCACTCTCCCCAAGTCCTGTTCGTTGGCCGTTAAATATATTCCCAGATATTTTACACTCTGCTTAGCCCATTTAAAGGGGAATTTGCTCTGTAGGTATTGTTTCAAGCCTGCCTCTGTGGATACATTAAGGATTTCAGACTTTGTAGCATTTATTCGAAATCCCCAATATGTCCCATATTCCTGCAAAAGGTTATACACCGCCCCCAGTGAGCCTTCAGGCTCTGTCAATATAAACAATAAATCATCTGCGAACATTGACACTTTACTCTCAATCCCCCTCCCCCGTACCCCCTTCACCGCCCCACATTCTCGCACTCGTTGAGCCAAAGGCTCCATGGAAAGTACAAAGAGGAGTGGCGAGAGCGGGCAGCCCTGCCTGGTTCCCCTCTCCAGTTCAAATGCCTCAGTATATTCTCCATTGATGCAGATTTGCGCCATGGGCTGTGAATAAATTGCCTTAATCCATTTTAGGTATGCCCCCCCCCCCAACCCCAGGCGCTCTAGAACCTGAAACAGATAGGGCCAAGACACACGATCAAACGCCTTTTCTGCATCTATAGTTAATAAGATCATCTGGGCCCCGCTCTTCTTCCCCCTCCAGACCGCATTCAGCACCTTCCTGATATTATCTGTGGTTTGTCTGCCCGGAACAAAACCCCCCTGATTCTCATGCACCAGGCACGGCATATAGGATAAGAATCTGTTAGCCAATATTTTAGTAAAAATTTTAAAATCCGTCCCCAATAGAGAGATGGGTCTATAGGAGCCACACAAATTTGGATCCTTCCCCTCTTATGGTAACACGGTAATCCCAGCTGTACGCATGGACTCCGGAATTCTCCCCCCTTCCGTAAAGGAGTTATACAATCTAGTCAAGGGTTCACACAACACATCTTGAAAAGCTTTATAGAATTTATTGGTGAAAGCATCCATCCCCGGAGCTTTATGGGATGGTAAGGCCTTAATCACAGCCCCCACTTCCACCTCAGTAATGGGCCTGGAAATCAAAGCTGTCTCCTCCCCGTCAATTTGGGTAACTGGGTTTGTAAATACCCCGCAATAGCTGCCCTTGGGCAGGGGTCCTCCGCCTTGTACAGCTGTTTAAAAAATTGTACAAATTGGTCCTTAATCTGTTCCCCCGTTCGTACTTCTCTCTCCCCTGCATCTCGAATTTTAGTTATCAAATTCCTCCTCTGATGTTGTGTCAGCCGATACGCTAGCCACTTAGTAGGTTTATTCCCTAATTCAAAAAATTGCTGCTTAAATTGATCTTGGGCAAATTTAATCTCTGCAATTTCTATGTCCCCAAGCTCTCTTTTTAAATTCCTTAACTCTCTTAGCTGCACCTCCCCTAACTCCTCTATCTGTTGAAGCCTTTCCAGGTCCCGGATTTTACCCCGCAGGGACTCTTTATGACGCTCTTTGACTTTTTTCACATGTGTTCCAATTGAAATCAAAGCCCCCCTTACAACCACTTTCAAACATTCCTACAGAGTACCAATTTTACAGTTGTCCCGATCATTAAACTCTAAATACTCTATTATAGCTTGTTTTACTTTTTGAGATATCTCTGGATTATCCAAAAGGGCCTCATTTAACATCCATCTCCTCTTCTTTGGCCCAGTGTCCCCCACTACCCAATCTATCCAGACCGGGGAGTGATCTGTGCAAATCCGCTCCCCAATTTCACAACGCTCCACAGCTGTCATCATGGATTTCGACACCCATATCATATCAATTCTGGAAAAGGACTGGTGCACTGGGGAGTAGAAGGTAAATTCCCTCTCTCGGTCCCGCACTTCCCTCCACGTATCCTGGATCCCCAGATTTGCACCCATAAGTTTCAACATCCGTCTACTCCTTACACTGCCCTCGCTACGCCCTGAGGAGTTATCTAATTGGGGGTTAATAGTCAGGTTAAAATCGCCCCCCATGATTACCTGCCCTTCTGCAAAGTTTTGTTAACCCCTCAAAAAAAAAACCCTGTGCTGTATTAGGGCCATATACATTTACTAAAGTGAACCATTGCTCCTGCATTTTCAATATGAGCAATAGAAACCTCCCACCTTTATCCTGATACACCCCACTGTCAGTATAATGGACCCTCTCATTTATCAGGATTCCCACCCCTGCCTTCTTCAGCTCTATCCTATTGGATGCAAACCACCGTCCTGGATACTTCCTATGCGCCACCCGCCACTCATCCGCTCTTCTCAAATGTGTCTTGTAAGAAAACAATATCACCTTTAAGCCTATGCAGCTCCTTGTACATTCGTTGTCTTTTTATCGGGGAATTAAGCCCCCTTACATTCAATGTTAATACTCTCAACGTATCCATTATCTATCGTCATCAATGCACTTGTAGGAATATGCTGCTCGGTAGGATATCCCACCCCTCCCCGTCCCACCCCCTTCCTCCCCCCCCCCCCCAACCTCTAAACCTTCCTCCATGCTCCCTTCCAAATATGTAAGGCATGACCCACCAGACTCCCGAAGCAGCCTGCACATTCACACTCAGTCCCTGCAAATAGCACCTCTTTCATACTTCATCTGCAATCCCCCGCTCTCTTCTCACACATCTCTCATCCCCACCCAACATATTCCTTAAAGGAGGCAGTCCTGTTTATCATCTTCTCTCTCCCACTGGAACCGGAGTCTTCCTCTGTCGCCGCAATCGCTTCTCCCCCATGGATGCCCGACGCCAGCAGTTCTCGTTGTCCTGTCGCTTCCCTAAGTGGCTGCCAGTACTGCTAGGGCCCGCCATCCATCCTGCTAGCCGCATCACCTCCGTGGCTTCCTCCACTGTATGGATGTAGTAAGAGACTCCTTTCAGGCTAAATGATAGTACAAAGGGGAATGTCCATTTGTATTTAATGTTCTCCTCCCTCAGCCTCTTCGTTAGGCTCGCCATCTCTCTCCTCTTCCTCATAGTGATCGCCGACAAGTCTGCATAAATCTCCACTTTGTGGTTTTCCCACTTCACCTCTGTAAGTTTCCTCGCAGCTGACACCACCGCATTTTTTGTAACATATTCATGGAAGCAGGCAACAATGTCCCGCGTTCGCCCATCCTTCTTCGGGCCCAACGCACGATGTGCCCGATCTATCCGCCAACACAGGTCCGTACCAGCCTCACCAGCCTGATCTATTATCTGGCGGCCCAGCTGTTCCACTATGTTCACACAATCCTCTCTGTCCTTAGGCTCCGGTATCCCTCGGATCCTAATATTAGATCGTCGGGATTTGTTTTCAAGGTCTTCCAATTTTGACCACAGTTCATCTTGCTCCCCCAGCATCCCCTCCATCTTGTCTTGCAGGCTTTTGATGGTATCATCGTGCTCCTCCATTTTAGTCTCTACCTCCATTAGTCTCTGGCCCACCTCCTTCACTTCAACTTTCAGCTCCTCTATCCAGTTCTGTGCTTCCGATTTAAAGTGGGCCAGATCTTGCCGAATAGCCGTGAACCAGCCCTGCAATTCGCCTTTTAAGCTTGCAATTTCGCTTTCGCGGGGGGTCTCCCTTCCAGCCACCACACTGGCCTCCTCTATGCTCAGTGCAGATGTCACCGCTATCTTGCCTTTCCCCGCGGCACTCCCGTTCACATTCTTATAAGCGAACGCTTTTAAGTCCGCAGTGCTTTTCCGCGCCGCTGCCATGTCCACTCTATCTGTGCCTCCTCCGGTCCAAATACCGGCGGTTCGGTGCTCCCGGGGGCAACTATTAATGACTATTAAGCAGGTTTTTCACTTCGATCAGCGGAGCTCCGTGCTTTTGCTGCCGTCTAGTCCAGTGACATCATTTCCTCCAAACACGGTATTTTAATAATTTAATAGTACAATTGTTGACAGCGGGATGGGCAAATTGTTCAATTGTACTACCTGAAGAATGTCTTTTAGAAAATATAAAGTCTACTAATTCAACGGAGCTTCAGATACAGCACTCTCACTGTGGCAATCGAGAGCAGCAGCAAAAGCCTACCAGCCACTACTCTTCTCCGTGGTCTGTTTCATCGCATTAAGTTGCAGTAAACGGTAGCATCACATTGTAAGCACGCATTCAATAATGGCGGGCTAGCAGGGACTAATGCTGATCTTGTGAGATCAAGGTCAAGAAGTGCTACTCGTGAATAAGCACTTTCTGATGCCGGAGTTTACTGCTTTAATGCAATGGGTCAGACTGAAGAGCTTCTTTTGTTGCTCCTCTTCTTTGTTATAGTGACAGCACTGCCTCTGAAGTTCCTTATCAACTTTTTCTGCTGGCAAGCAGTGTTGATCACTGGCTTGAGGGGCCAAGACTTCTTGAAGAACAGGGTCATGTGCAGCAGCAGACCACATAGCCGAACATGCCTAGGGCTGGTCCTGCTGAGTTCCAATTAAGTTCAGTCATTGAAATTCATCTAGTGGCCCACCCACTCACCGCTTCCCCCACAGCCCTGCCACAGCCTACATTCCTTGCACAGCTGTGGGAACTGTGCTAACCTGCAGCCACTAACAATGCAGGCAGATATACAAGCTTGGAGTGTAAGAGAAATACAGGTGTAGACAGATAGATCTGAGAGTCATCAGCATAAACATGATAGTGAAAGCCATGGGAGGAGATGAGAGAACCACGGGACTGGGTACAGAGAGAGAAAAGGAGACAGCCTAGAACAGACTCGGGGTACACCAACTGAAAGAGGGATAGCAGTAGAGGAACCACCACCAGAACAGACACTGAAGAAGCGAGAGATAAGAAGAGAACCAGGACAGTACAGAGCCCCTAAAACCAAGTGAGGACAATGTATCAAGGAGAAGGTGGTGGTCAAAAGTAGCAGAAAGGTCAAGAAGAATGAGGACAGAGTAAAAGCCTTTAGATTTAGCCAGCAGCAAGTCACATGCACATGCACCCTACCAACCTACACACAGCCCTCCCCATCCAGTAAATACTCATGCAATTTCACACTCTCAGACTCCACCTACCAAAACAAGACTATCTGAAATGCTTCTAATGTAACTAGTTTAATCCTAAAGTGCACAGCCTGCAATGCAATGTGTGCCTTGGAATCAGTGCTGACTCCTGGCGACCCAGCACCTCCTGGGTTTGCTTGGCAGTGTGACCAGAAGTAGGTTGCCAAACCTTTCTTCAGAGGCAATGGGGAGTTAAGTGACTTGCCCAAGGCCACATGGGGTGCTAGTGGAAATCGAACCCTGGTCTCTTGCTTACCAAGCAAGTGTTCTAACCACTAGGCTACTCCTCCACTAAAGTGCACAGCCTATAGCTTAAATGTGTAAAATTTATTTTCACAATTCTGTCATGTGTAATAACCACACATCACAAAATTTCATGTGGCTTCTGAGTTTTAGGGCAAATATTTACACGGCCATGTAACAATCAAGTTTGTCTGGTCAATAAAGCATAGTTACTCACCTGTAATAGCTGATCTCCAGGGACAGCAGGAGTTAGTCCTCAGATATTGGTGACATCGGCACCGATGGAGCCTGAGCGGTGAACACTCCTCAGCTTTCACAGAAACTCTTTGGGAGTTAAACCAAGCATGCGCAGTCACTTTCCCATCCAAGGGTGCCATCTTACCTCAGTATGATGACATAGCTTAATCAAGTCATAGAAGAAAACTCCTCCACGGGGAAGAGGGAGGGTTGTGAGGACCAATTTCTGCTGTCTCCAGAGAACACCTGAGAGGTGTGCACCTATGCTTTTCTCCAGGAAGGAGGAGGAAGTCAGTCCTCACATATGGGACTTCTCAGCTACAGGCTACCGAAAAAAAAAAACTTGTAAAAAGCCACAGATGACTGAAAAATCAAACTGTGAATGACAGCATAGTGTGCCGACTGGCCACAAGACCTCACGGATGGCCACAGCTTCGACCAGGGAATTAGTTCTCCAGTAGGATGGACACACAGAAGGACCAGAGGGTAGGAGTTGCATTATTCCCCAAACAAATGACCGAGTACCATCTAGCCAAAGGCGCTGTCATGCCAGAAGTCCTCCTCCAGGCAGTAATGAGTTGCAAAGGTGTGAACAGTGGACGAGGTGATGGCCCTGCAGATCTCCAGCATGGAGACAGAATGCAAGTTTGCCACAGAAGCTGCCATATTTCATATATTATGGGCTGTAACATGGCGGGCAAGAGAGAGACCAGCCTGTTCATAGACAAAGGAAATGCAGTCCGTCACCCAGGTAGACAAGGTGCATTTATAGACCAAACACCAAGCCAGTTTGGGTTGTAGGAGATGAAGAGCTGCGAGGAGCGGCGATGGGCCTTAGTCCGCTCAAGGGAGAAGGCCAGCACCCTCTTGCAATCCTAGATCTGGAAAGTGGCCTCCGCCCTGCTCACGTGAGGCTGAAGAAAAAAGATGGGGAGAGCCACCTACTGGTTGAGATGAAATGCAGTAACCACCTTAGGGAGAAGCTTGGGGTGGGGGTACGGAGGACCACCCTGTTCGTATGAAACCATGAGCCACTAACACCTGCAGCTCACTGATGCAGCGCACTGACATGAGTGCTACAAGGAAGATTACTTTCCAGGAAAGGTACCTGAGGTGGCAAGAAGCAAGCCATTCGAAGGGCGGAGTCATAAGCTTCTCAAGAACCATATTCACATCCCATACCATCACTAGCAGGCGAATGGGAGGCCGACAGAGCAAGAGACCTCTCATGAAGCAGACCACGAGAGGATGAGCAGAGAGGGGTTGCCCATCAATAAGATGATAGGGCACTGCCAGTGCACTTAGGCATACCCTGAGGGAGCTAGACTTCAGGCCCACCTTGGAAAGGTGTGGCAAATACTGCAACGCTGCCGTCACAGAGTAAGAGAAAGGGTTGAACCCCCTTCTCAGTATACCGGTGCCACTTGAAGGTGTAGGCCTGCCTGATGGAATCCTTGTGGGATGCTAGCAAGACATCCTCTATGTTCCTGGGAAAGTGGAACTGTGCTAGGGTCACTATTTCAGCAGCCACACCGTCAGGGTGAGGGCTCTGAGGTTGGGATGCAGGAGAGCTCCATCCTCTTACGAGATCAAGTCCAAAGCACAGCCCAGGGGAACCAGGTGCACTTGGGAGAGGTGGAGAAGCAGGGGGACCCACGGCTGCCGTGGCCACCTGGGAGCAATGAGGATGACTGTGGCCTAGTCGAGCTGAAACTCAAGAAGGGTCTTGGAAATCAGGGGGAGGGGTCGGAGGGTACGCATAGAGGAGGCCCTTTGTCCACAAGATGAGGAACACATCAGCCGCTACTTGAGAGGGGGCTGGCATCCTGGAGCAGAAGTGTGGCAACTGGACGTTGCTGGGCTGGTGAAGAGATCCACTAAAGGAGAGCCCCACATCCGAAAGATGCGAATGGCTACCTGCGGGTCCAGTTGCCATTCGTGTGGTTGAAGGACCCTGCTGAGCCGGTCTGCCAGTAGATTGTCCTGACCGGGAATATACACTGCTCGGAGAAGCATCCCGCTCTCGCTCGTGAAGGTGCAGAGGCAAACAGCCTCCCAGCAGAGGTGGTATGACCCAGTACCCCATTGTCTGCTGACATAAAACGCCACTTGGTTGTTTGTCTGGACCAGAACAACCTGGCACTCCCATGTGGTGCTGGAACATCCACAAGGCATTCTCAGCTGCTCGAAGCTCGAGGAAGTTGATTTGGTGGAGACTCTCCCCCATCAATCAGATGCCCTTCATCCACAAGCCTTTGCAGTGGGCTCCCCAGCTCAGTTTGGAGGCATTCGTGGTGAGGATCTTCTGAGGCATCGGGGCCTGAAAAGGCATCTCTGCCATGAAGTGCAGTAGCTGCTGCCACCAGATGAATGATTCAGAGAGAGATGCAATTACGTGGATCCTCCTTCAGGTGTCCCGTTGCCCAAGTCCACTGAGTGCAAAACATCCATTGGGCCTGATGCATTCGGAGACGAGCACCGGGCATGACATGCACCATTGAGGTCATGCACTCCAGGAGGCACAAAGGAGGCTGACAGAGGCCAAATGACCCTGCACCTCCATGGCAAGGGCCGCCAGGTGCCGAGCCCTGTCCAGAGGAAGGCAGGCCCTGGCCTGGATAGTGTTTAGGAGGGCCCCTATGAACTCCTGATGCTGCATCGGCTGCAGATGAGACTTGGGGTAGTTGATGACTAAGCCCAAGTGCTCAGGAATCAGAATGGTGCGACATGCCACCTGATGGACCTCATCAGCAGAGCCACCTTTGATGAGCCAGTCGTCCAGGTAGGGGAAGACAAACACCACTTGCAGCCGGAGGTAGGTGATAACCACCGCCAAGCATTTTGTGAACACTCTTGGGGCGGAAGACAGTTTGAAGGTTAGGACACTGTATTGGTAATGGTGGCCTCCGATGGGGAGCATAGCCAATCACCATGCTGAAGGTAGGGCAGCAACATTCCAAGGGAGAGCATTTTGAACTTCTTTTTTCATCAGGAACCGATTGAGATCTCGCAGATCCAGGATGAGCCAAAAGTCGCCTGTCTTTTAGGGAGCCAGGAAGTAGCGGGAGTAGAACCCCTCGCCCCTTAGAGGTGGCAGAACAGATTCAACCACTTTAGCTTTGAGGAGGCCTTTGAGCTCTTGCTGCAAAAAGTCTCGGTGAAGAGGAGTCAGAGGAAGTTCTCAGGGAAAGTACGGAAGGAGTGTCTTATTTATTTATTTATTTAGCTGGATTTTTATACCACCTTTCACGGGGTCAAAGCGGTTTACATAAAACATCAAAGATACATTGAACAGTAGAACTATATACAACTTGGATTATCACTTGGAGGGCCTAGGCGTCGGTGGTTATTTTGACAAACATCAGATGCCCCCCCCCCCACACCCATATGCTGCAGCCCTTGACCTTGCAGAGGGAGAGGGGCCAAACTCAAGAAGTCAACCCCCCCCCTTCCGGGTTGCAGCTGAGGTGCAGGCTGGGGTTTGGGGGCCTTAGGCTTACGAGGGCTGTGTCCCTGGTCCTTGGCCTGCTGATCCTGTTGAGGAGCCAGGTAGGCTGGATACGGGGGGTAAGTTTCATAAGCCTTCCTCTTCTTCAGGTAAAAGGGCTCCCCCCTCCTCCCCCGAAGCCTTCCACCAAGAAGGGTCCGCGGTTTTCTGGGAGAGCCTAGTTCTGGTCATATACTTGGACTCGAGCTCTGTGGCCTTGTCCGTCATGGGCTTTAAGAAATTCTCCCCCTGGCTTTGAACATCGACCAGTTTGTCTCGAGCCCACTGCTCCAGATCCAATGACTGTAGCCACGCCAGGCAGTGGGCACCAATGCCCACCACAGCCACTCTAGCAACAGACTCAAAGAAGTCATAGGCCGCTCAAATAACATATTTGGAGCATTCCTTGACTGTGGACACCAAGGTCCAGAACTGCTAAAGAGGTTCCTGGAACAGACCAGCCAAGAACCCGGCCAATTCCTTGGCCAGGTCCCTCAGGTACATGCCCATGTACAGCTGGTAAGCCTGGACATGGACCACAAGCATTGAGCCCTGGTAACACTTTTTACCAAGGCCATCCATGGTGTGGGCCTACCTGCCAGGAGGCACCAAGGAGTGTGTATTTTGGCTCTTGATCTTATGCTTGGCCAACTCCACCACCATGG
Source organism: Ichthyophis bannanicus (assembly GCA_033557465.1). Taxonomy (NCBI): domain Eukaryota; kingdom Metazoa; phylum Chordata; class Amphibia; order Gymnophiona; family Ichthyophiidae; genus Ichthyophis; species Ichthyophis bannanicus. The sequence goes on from CM066047.1 coordinate 83,968,059, forward strand.
AATTGAATTGTGTAGTAGCTATGTCTTTTGGAATCAAGGACGCTTGCAGACTCGATACATGGAATCAAGCTGCTTGCTCACAATGGGCACCATAAAGCACAGTTACTTACCTGTAACAGGTGATCTCTGGGAACAGCAAGAATAAGTCTTCACATATGGGTACGTCGGTACCGACGGAGCCTGCGCGGGAACGCTCCCCAGCGTCCAAAAAGAAAGCCTTTGGGAGCATCCCACACGCATGCACGCTGCCTTCCCGCCCATTCACTTCCCTCTCATCAGTTGGGTTTGTAGCTGAGACCGAAGGAGGGAAGTAGACAAATTAGAGAGAGAGAGAGATAGAGATAGAGAGAGAGAGAGAACTCCTCCTAGTGGAGGTGGGTGGCTTGTGAAGACTTATTCCTGCTGTTCCCAGAGATCACCTGTTACAGGTAAGTAACTGTGCTATCTCCAGGAACAAGCAGGAATGAGTCTTCACATATGGGGACTCCCAAGCTAGAGATGCCTAGAGGAGGTCCCAGCATGTTGCAAATCTAAGAGATGGGAAAAAATGATAGAACCCAATCAGAATTATTAAGAATCATCAAACCAAAAAAATTCCGATTAACAAAAAAATCCCCTAGAACTTTAAATTATGTTTTTGTCGGAGCTGGTCAGCACAGTGCTTAGAAAATGTTCATAGCACCACCGTGACCTCTCCTTGTATTAAATAACTTTATAGAAGTAAAATCTTTAACTTAACTTTCGCCAAAGTACTGCCAAAGTGCCAGAAAAAGTGGCCGAGTGTCTATTTTTCTGGCACTTTGGCAGTACTTTGGCGAAAGTTAAGTTAAAGATTTTACTTCTATAAAGTTATTTAATAAAAGGAGAGGTCACGGTGGTGCTATGAACATTTTCTAAGCACTGTGCTGACCAGCTCCGACAAAAACATAAAGAGTAGTTACCTGTAACAGGTGTTCTCCAGGAGCAGCAGGAATCAGTCCTCACCTATGGGTGTCATCGGCGCCGATGAAGCCCCAGCGGAGCATTTCCCCAGCTTTCTATCAAAGCCTTTGGGAATGCAGGCACGCATGCGCGGTTCCCTTCCCGCCTAAAGGTGCCATCTTACCTCAGTCAAATAACATAGCTAAGAACAGCACACAAAAATGAAAAATAAACTATGTACAACTGCAACTCCCAGGGGAGGAGAGAGGGTTGTGAGGACTGATTCCTGCTGCTCCTGGAGAACACCTGTTACAGGTGAGTAACTACTCTTTCTCCAGGACCAAGCAGGAAGTCAGTCCTCACATATGGGTGACTCCCTAGCTCTGGGCTACCGAGGAACCCAGACTGAACAAGAGAACTCCCTCTAGTCCCAGCTGCAAAGAAAGGCTTTTCAAGGACACAACCTCCACCGGTAGCCCAACAGAGGGCAGGAGGGCAGGAGTTGCCTAAACCTCAAAGAGATTCCAGAGTACTGCTTGGCCAAAAGCACTATCCCTACGGGACTCCCTCTCCAGGCAGTAATGGGCCGCAAAGGTCTGGCTGGAAGACCAAGTTGCAGCCTTGCAGATGTCTACCAAGGGCACAGAGCGGAGATGAGCCACAGAGGCAGCCATTGCCCTGACTCGATGGGCCGTGACCCTACCCTGCAAAGGAAAGTCAGCCGCCCTATAAGCCCAGGTGATACAGTCAGCTACCCAGATGGACAAGGTACGCTTAGACACAGCCAACCCCAACTTATTGGGGTCAAATGATACGAAGAGCTGAGTAGCCCTTCTATGCCCCTGCGTACGGTCAAGGTAGAAGGATAAGGCCCTCCTACAGTCCAGGGTATGCAGAACTGCTTCATCCTGGCTTGCATGAGGCCTAGGGAAGAATGTTGGAAGAACCACCTCTTGGTTAAGGTGGAAAGGGGAGACAACTTTTGGGAGGAACTTTGGGTGAGTCCTGAGGACTACCCTGTTCCTATAAATGCTGGTGTAAGGCCTGTCACAGACCAGGGCTTGAAGCTCACTCACTCGCCTAGCCGAGGTAGGGGCTATTAGGAAGAGTGTCTTCCAGGAGAGGAAGCGTAGTGGACAATTAGCCGTCGGCTCAAAAGGTGGGCGAGTCAGTTGCTGCAAGACCACATTCAGCTCCCACTCAGGGGCAGGACGGATGGGAGGCTTGAGCAAAAGCAAGCTCCTGAGAAAGCGGGACACCAAGGGGTGACCAGATAGAGCTTTCCCCTCTACCAAGGAGTGGTGAGCTGCTAGAGCTGAGAGGTGGACCCGAACAGAATTGGACTTAAGTCCCTGATTGGATAAGTGCAGTAAGTACTGAAGAACTACTGGCACAGTACAGGAGAAAGGATCCTCTGTACGTAGCTGACACCACACAGAAAACCTTTTCCATTTGAGAGCATAGGTTTTCCTAGTGGACTGTTTCCTAGAGGCTAGGACAACCTCCTCAACTTCCTGAGGGAGGCCCCAGGGAGCCAAAACTACCCTTGCAGCCTCCAGGCCATCAAATTGAGAGCTTTGAGATTGGGGTGCAGAAAGGAACCCTGATCCTGTGTGAGAAGGTCGGGTTGCAACCAATGTTCCCTCTAATTTTCTGTAGGCTGTGTGCGCATAAAATATCAGCTGTGCAGCTTTTGAAGGAAGGTTAAATTTTTGTGCGCCACATAACAACACTCTGAGTTATATACTTTAAAATTTGACTAAACGTCAGAATACAGTATATACACCACATTGATTGCACTAGAAAATATTGTAGAACTTGTGAGAACCATAAATACACAACAACTTTTAAATTTTAAGACGTCTGTGTTGTTTTCTATCAGAATCAGAACCGTAATTTTTGTGCGCTCTGTTGTAAAGTATGTGCGCTCGCTCGACGACGTGTGTGCGCGCGCACAGCTTAGAGGGAACAGTGGTTGCAACCCCAGAGGCAGTGGAGGATCCACCGCCAGTTGAAGCAGAAGAGGAAACCAAGGCTGCCTCGGCCACCTGGGAGCTACCAGCAGGACCGAGGCCTTGTCCTGAAGAATCTTGAATAGGGTTCGGGCCACCAAGGGCGTGGGAGGAAACGAATAGAGGAGGCCCTGAGACCAAGATATCAGAAAAGCATCCGCTGCTATCCGCAGGGGATGTGGTTGTCTGGAGCAGAACTTTGGCAGTTGCTTGTTGAGGGGGCTGGCAAAGAGATCCATCAAGGGGAGACCCCATTTCAAGAAGATCTTCTGAACTACTGAAGGATGCAGCCGCCACTCGTGGGGCTGCAGTATCCTGCTCAATCTGTCTGCCAGGTAGTTGTCCTGGCCAGGAAGGTATACAGCCCTGAGGAGCATGCTGTGCTTGAGGGCAAACGAACAAAGGTCCTGAGCTTCCCGACAAAGGATCCTGGATCCAGTTCCGCCCTGTTTGTTCACATAAAACATGGCAACCTGGTTGTCTGTCTGAATCAGGACAGACTGTCGAGCCAGGGTAGGAGTGAAAGCTTTGAGTACTAATCGAATAGCTCTGAGTTCTAGGAGATTGATCTGCTGTGCAGCCTCCCAAGGAGACCAGAGACCCTGGGGTGCACTTGTCCAGACAATGCGCTCCCCAGCCCTGCAGGGAGGCATCTGTCGTTAGAATCACTGTGTAACCTGGAATCTGAAAGGGCACCCCTTTGAGAAGATTGGGTGGGTGCAGCCACCAGTTGAGGGGGTGCAGAAATGGTCTGGACACCCTTATCCTGTCTCTGAGGCTGCCAGTGGCCTGTGACCACTGAGTCCGAAGGCACCACTGAGCAGGCCTCATATGGAGCCTGGCATTGGGGGTCACATATACTGTGGAGGCCATGTGGCCGAGAAGGCGCAGGCAGAGTCTGGCGGAGACCAGGGACCTGCTGAGAAACTGACTTGCCAAGTCCATCAACCTGTGGGCTCTGTTTTCTGGCAAGAATGCTTTTGCTAGGAGAGAGTCCAACCTTGCCCCTATAAACTCCAAGTTTTGGGAGGGGAGCAAAGTGGACTTTGCGAAGTTTAGGACAAACCCCAGGCTTTGGAGAAGAGCAATTGTCCTGAGGGTTGCTTGATTGGCTTCCTGACTGGTCTGACCCCTGATGAGCCAGTCGTCCAGATAGGGGAAGACAAAGATGCCCTGATTCTTCAGGTAGGCCGCCACCACTGCTAAGCACTTTGTAAAGACCCTGGGGGCGGAGTGAGACCGAAAGGCAGCACTCTGTACTGATAATGGTTTCCTCCCACAATGAACCTGAGGTACTTTCTGTGGGCTGGATGAATGAGGATGTGAGTGTACACATCCTTTAGATCTAAGGAGCATAGCCAATCTCCCTGCTGGAGGTAGAGCAGAAGGGTTCCAAGAGTAAGCATCTTGAACTTTTCCTTCACTAGGAACTTGTTGAGGTTCCTGAGGTCCAGAATGGGTCGAAGGCCACCGGTTCTTTTTGGCACCAGGAAATACTTGGAGTAGAATCCGTGACCTTGCAAGTGGGAAGGCACAGGCTCCACCGCCCTGTCCACCAACAGACCCTGAAGCTCCTGACGGAGGAGGTCTGTGTGCAGAGGCGGCCTTGGAGGCTCCCCTGGAAAATATGGGGGAGGCAGTTGGTGGAAGTGGAGGGCATATCCCCTGTGGATGATGTCCAGCACCCAACTGTCTCCGGTGATAAGGGGCCACTGGTGGGCAAAGAGGGCGAGATGACCTCCTGTGCAGGGTTGGGAGAGCAGTGGAGGAGAAGCTACGCTCAAGGAGTCAAAAGCCCCCACCCTGCTGAGTAGTAGCAGGGGCCTGAGGCTTGGGGGTCCTCTGCCTATGGGGCCCATTACCCTGGCCCTTGGCTTGCTGACCCTGGGGGGCAGCTTGGGCAGCCTGATACTGTGTGTACTGTTTGTAGGCAGTGCCCTTCCTCGGGTAAAAGGGCTTTTTACCCGAGCCCTTCTTTTTATGAGAAGGGGCAGAGGTCTTCCTCGACAGCCTTGTCCGGGTGAGGTGCTCGGTCTCGAGCTGAGCGGCCTTCTCGGTCATGGGCTTGCAAAACAGGTTTTCACCTCAGCAAGGGACATCGACCAACTTGTCCTGAACCCATGGCTCGAGGTCTGATGACTGCAGCCATGTCTGGCGTCGAGCCGCGATGCTGGCTGCCGCTACTCGGGCCGAAGCCTCGAAGCCATCGTAGGCTGCGCGGGACATGAACTTCGAGCAGTCCCGAATCCCCGAGGACAAGGATTTAAATCTCTGCAAGGGTTCCCCGGAGAGACCAGAAGAGAATCCGGCCAACTCCTTGGCCAGATCCCGCAAGTACATGCCCATGTACAACTGGTAAGACTGGACACGGCAAGCAAGCATCGAGCCCTGAAAACACTTTCTACTGACGCCATCTAGGTTTCGGGCCTCCCTGCCAGGAGGCACCGCGGAGTGCATCTTCTGACTCTTCAGACGATGCATGGCCGATTCCACAACCATGGAATGGTGTGGTAGCTGTGCTTTCTGAAAACCAGGGCTCCTACGGAGTCGATAGATCGAATCGACCCGCTTGCTAAGAACCGGCGCCGAGGCCAGTGCCTCCCACATACGGAAGAGGAGCCGTTCCAGCATCGGAGGAACCGGGACAATAAAGGCCTCCTTCGGAGGAGAGTCATACTGCAGGGCCTCGAGCTCTTCAGCTCGAGGCTCCTCCTCAGGATCCGCCGGAATAGCCAAGGCAGTGGCCATATCCCGGACGAACTCTGAGAACCGGGTGTCCTCCGGGGGGGAACTACTCCGGGGCTCAGACTGCGGTGAGTCCGAAGGGACGCACCGAGTCTTAAAGGTGTCAGGAGGCTCCTCATCCTCCGTCTCCCACGCTGACTCATCCGAGGAAGAGTCGGGGCCTGACCCCACGGGGCCCTGGAGCACCCGCCCCGACGCCGGAAGCACTGGCGTCAACCCCCTCGGTCCCGAACGGGAGGTCGAGGGAGACCGCGACCGAGGTCAACTCCGAGCCATGATGGACTCGAGTATCGGCTCGGTCTCCGGGGTCAACTTGGATGTCGATGTCCCGGTGGTCGGGGCAGATGCGCCAGACAGGCTGGCCATCAGTGCCCGCTGCTGCTCCATGAAGGCAGACATTCTGCTCTCCAAGGCTGTCATCCTGAGACTCAGCTCGGGAGACACAGCAGCCACCGACTCGGGCCCCGGCAGCACCGGGCCCGACGTCGGCTCCCTGGGAGGAGAGTCCACGAGGACTACGGGGCTTACGTGTCCAGCAGACTCCGGCTCCACACGAGGAACTTTGGCAGGCTTCTCCGGTTCCACAGGCCCGGGACGACAGTCGGGGGTCTTAGACCTGGCCGTCGAGGAGCCAGGGACCTCCTCCTCCAACGCCCTCGCGAGCCGTTTCTTCCTCTTGCGTTCCCGGTCGGGGGACCCCCTGTCCGAGGAGCTTCGACGACGCTCGGGATTGGAATCCCGAGATGTCGAGGCCTCAGACGAGGTACGGGCCCGGCCGGAGGCTGAGTCCGAGAAAAGCCTGTCCTTTTGCTGCTGGCGACTTCAGAGTGCCTTGGAAGACATTTTTCCCACAGGCCCCGCACGACTTAGGATCGTGGTCGGGGCCGAGGCACCGAAGGCAGCAGTCGTGTGTGTCGGTGAGAGACATCAGTTTCTTACACCGATCACACTTCTTAAAACCACTGGAAGCCATCGGGGAAAAAAGAGTCCCCGCGAGGTCAAAAGACCGGCCTTCCAGGGAAAAAGAGAAAAAAGGGCGCGAACGCCAGCCACGAAGGGCAAAAACTGAAAAGAAGAATCGGGCTCGATACCGGTGTATCGAACCCGGCGGGAGGGGAACTGGCGTCGAAACGGAAGAAAATAGCAGAAAAATCAAATTTTAACCGGGAATACTGGACACACGTCCGGTGGGCTTCACGGAAAAAAAAGAGACTGAGGTAAGATGGCACCTTTAGGCGGGAAGGGAACCGCGCATGCGTGCCTGCATTCCCAAAGGCTTTCATAGAAAGCTGGGGAAATGCTCTGCTGGGGCTTCATCGGCGCCAATGACACCCATATGTGAGGACTGACTTCCTGCTTGGTCCTGGAGAATTTAAAGTTCTAGGGGATTTTTTTGTTAAACGGAATTTTTTTGGTTTGATGAATCTAATAGATGGGCCATGCTATTTCCCAGAACCTCAGGCATCCAAGGGATGGAGGGTAGGAGTTGAATTAGAAGGGTTGTGCTGTGGAACAGCTTGACTAAACAAGGCGTCTAGAGGGGAGTCCTTGTGTAGATAAAAAATGAGTAAAAATTGAATTTCAATTTTCTAATGTGGACCTCATTCAAAAGTATTGCGAAAGTATTTGTTGAGGGTAATATGGTCTGGTGCTAAGAGCCAGCACATTATCCCCAAAGAAATTACCTCACTGTGAAGTAGAGGAAAATAAATTTTGCAATACAGGGAGAGGTCAGAAGCCTTAATGGCTAGAACTAATCCCAGAAGAAAAAACTGGGAGAGTTTAATGAGGTTGGACTTTGGAGGAGAAGCAAAAGCTTCTGTAGGCCAAAGTTTGAAGCTCTTTGTCCTTGGAGCGGGATAAGGCCACTGTTCCCTCTAAGCTGTGCGCGTGTGCGCACGCACACACCTCGCCGAGTGAGTGCACATACTTTAAAACAGAGCGCACAAAAATTACGGCTCTGATTCTGATAGAAAACAACACAGACGTCTTAAAATTTAAAAGTTATGATTGTAATTACTAGAAATTTCCCGCTTCATTTAGTAATCATCTATTTTCATTTAATTTGATTAAAATCAATGTGGTGTACATACTGTATTCTGACGTGTAGTCAAATTTTAAAGTATATAACTCCGAGTGTCGTTATGTGGCGCACAAAAATATAACCTTCCTTCAAAAGCTGCACACAGCTGATATTTTATGCGCACAAAGCCTACAGAAAATTAGAGGGAACATTGGATAAGGCTCTAGGAAAGAAAGGAGGTAAATCCGACTGGTTTGCAGAAGAAGGATGGGTCTTTAAGACCCCTCTATGGAAGTGAAAGAAAGAAACATTTGTAGTAGGCGGTGTAGCCTCCAATTTCTTGAAGATCAGTAATGTCTTCCCTAAGTGATGTCACTTAGGATAATGACTTTACATGGAGAGCTTCAGATGTACCATAACCGTAAGGTTACGGCAAAATAAGGTAGTTTCTAGTTCCTATAGAAATTGGTTGTCCATTAAAACGCTATGGTATGCTGGAACAGCATTAATATGGACAGTAACAAATCTTTCAGAGTCAGATATGTGTGTTTATATAAACATATATATATAAAGAGAGATTCACTTAATAACAAGAAGGGGTAAGACCTGCTTGAGAATATGGATAGAGAACCCCTTTACTGGTTACACGTGGAAGAACCATGAAGGTGGTTACATGGAAACCAGTGGCATGTTCCTAGTCAGAAGGAGAGGTCTAAATTTCTTTAAAAATTCTAGACTTTGAATAACCAGAAATGGAGACCTACGTGAAGGGGTACAGAGGAGATCCTTAGTCTTAAGACAACAAGTCTGGATCCTTCTATAACTTCAGTGGAGAAAAAGACGCAATATAAGGAGATACCATGTTTGCCCCTCTATGAGGGCAATATGAGTATCATGCGTTCTTTGTTCAGCATAAGCTCCAATGAAGTATTGGGAATTAGAAGGAATGCACTAGACAAGGACCGACTACAGTGAAAAGGAATGCATCCCTGTTGCAAGAGTTCCACTGGAGATGTGGAACAACTCAGGGAATTAAGTAATTTTTTATGCTTTCACGTGGTCTAAGCCCTGGTTCGTTTTCCTTAAAAGGAAATTTTAAGGAAGATGGTAAGAATAGGAAAAAAACAGTCATGTGGGAGCATGACTAGGCAAAGCCTTTTTAACCATCTAGAAGTTACCCACCAGGAATGGCTCTGACGCTCTCTGGCAAAGGTCCATAGTTGCAGAGCTTTTTTGTATAATTGCAGAGAGCATGTTATAGGTTGCTTAGGTGAGATCTGGCTGTTTAATTGCCAGTGTGCAACCTAATCTATTCTGTTGGTGCCAGAAAAAAACTGAAGATGGCTAAGAATAGTAGACAGGCCGGTTGCCTGCAAAGATAAATTGCCCAAGTAGGTTCAGAAAAGTTAGGTCCCATAGATTGGAAAAGGACCGACAGACATAATTAGGAGTGGTAAAACTCAATTATGGTCCGATAGCTGTCTTAAAAGAAAATATTTGAGAAGATTGCAAAGGGGAAGAAAACTCTGTATGGGAACCCCTTACTGGAGTAGGTACTGAAGAAAATCCTATGGCTTAAAAGTAAGCCCTCCAGCTGAAAAGTATCACTCTTAGACAGAATGTCTCGACTAAGAGAGATAGAAAGTAATACAGAGTTGTGAAGACTTACAATTTGGTAAGCCTCTGAAACAGGTAAAGCCCCCCTGCAGTCAAAAGTATGAGATATCCTTGTACAGGAAAACTGTCAAGGTGACGGGCATAGCCTACCTTGTTATCAGTTGCTACTCCTCCTTTTCCTTCAAAAAGAAGAGTAGAAACCTGTTACCTGTAGGGCATGATTATCCTCAATAGCTCTAGGAGCTAAAAGAATGGATTTCTCTTGCAGCAAGAGATTCATGCCTAGAGTCGAGGATTGAGTCAGTGTATCACTGATCTCTCAGTAAGGACGCTTCTGTTGATAAGAAGTAGGTTAGCGGTTCTGAACCTCAAACAGGAAAAAGAGATTTCATGAATAAAATATCAGAAACCCTGCGACTGCTGGGTTTGCTGAGCCTGTTGAGGTTTTGGTTTTCTTAGCCTGGTATGATGTTGCCCTTCTTTGGAAACATCTGCATGATGGGTAGAAGATGAATACAACTTTTTCCCGTTAGGGGGATAAAGTTTGTTAGGAGATTTTTTACTAGCTGGGATAGAGGAAAGTTTTGACAATCCTCTGAAAGCAACAATATCAGTGTTTAACTGATTAGCTTGGAATAAAGCATCCTTGTTAAAGAGATTTTCACCAGTACAAGGAGTATTTCCCAGCCTTTCTTGTACCCATTTGTCCAAGTCTGAAGCTTGGAGCCAGGCCATGCGTCGTGCCCCTATGGCTATAGCAGAAGTTCTGCTAATACTCAAAACAGTCCAGGGAAGCACGATTAAGGAACTTAGAGACATTTTGAGCATGACTGACTAATAAGAAATAGTCTGCTCTTTTATGTTCTTGAAGAAAAGGGTTCAAAAGCTTTAAAGTTCTTTGTGACCTCTTCAAGAGATAATCCCATATAGAAAATATATGAGATAATTCTTGCTGAAAGCATGGATGCCTGGAAGCATCGACGTCCAAAGGCATCCAAAGTCCTAGACTCACGACCTGGCGGATAAGAGGAGTGCTTCTTTGCACTCTTAATACGCCTCACTGCTGATTCTACAACAATAGAATGATGAGGAAGTTGAGTCTTTTGAAAACCTGGAGAAGGTGGCACCTTGTACATAGTGTCAAGTGTCTTAGAATGTGGGGATACCGTTAAAGGAGTTTCCCACATTCTTAATAGTAGATCCTGTAAGATCTGATGCAAAGGAAGCATGATCACCTCTCCTTTGGAATGCAGGGGAATTGCAGAGTCTCTGAATCCCCTGGTATGGATTCTTTAGCAGGTATAGAAATGGCAAGTAACTTTGCCATATCAAGCAGAAAAGCTTGAAAAGAAATCTCTCCTGAGGAGAATCCCCTAAAATGAGGGGTAAAGGCTAGAATTGTTGAAAATTCAGCCTTGGTACCGATGGATTCATCCCAGTCATCGGAATCGGAAGACTTGAAAGGATGAAGCATTGGATTTTCTTTAAAGCGATGCCTTCGGTACCGCCTGAGGTCGGTACTGAGACAAGTTGGTACCGAGTCCTCCATGCTAGAGAGCAATTCCAGGCTCGGCATTGAAGGAAGCGAGTCTGTCGAAGCAAGCATGGACGGTACCGACACCGATGCCGAAGCCGATACCGATACCGATACTCGAGGAACGGTCTGCAGCAACTCTAGCAGTACCGAAGTAGCTGAGAGCGCTAGACAACGTTCATCGGTGAGGAGTGTTTCATCCATCACCATAGCCAATGCCGGGGTGTCGATACCGCTCGAAGCGGCCACAACCATCGAGCATGGCCCAGGTATGTTCATCGAGGTAAGAACCCCGGGAACAACCTGAAGCCCCGTTAATGCTTTGGAGCCCAAAGACTCCCGCCGGGGCTTTATTGCCAAAATGTCCTCGAGGGCAATGCCAGAGGCATCTCGATGCTTAGAAGGAGATCTACCACTCGAGGACTGGCTAGTCTTTACAGACTTTTGTTTGGTTACCTGATCCTGTGAAAAAGAAGATATTCTGGCTGGTGACATTGAGTCCGATGTGAACCGGGTATCGAGTTGTGCTCGATCCTGAAGACTTCTTCTGTTTGAGCTCCAGCAGGAGAGACACTCCAGTGGGCAATGGTCAGGACCTAAACATTTTAGACACCAAGTATGAGTGTCTAAAAATATATCTGTACCGCCACACTATGAGCATTTCTTAAGGATAGTGGCTGGCTTTTCCATAATGGAAGGATAGAGGCCTAGTGGCCTAGAAACCGTCAGGCACTAAACAGGAAAAAATTCCTAGAGAAAAGAAGAAATTTTTTTTTTTTTAGTAAAAAGAAAGAAAAGCACCGGCGGTACCGGTGGCATCGAGGAAAGGGAGACGCGACCACAAAAAACTAAGAATAAAAAGAAGAATTTTCTGCGGTGACAGGAATACGTCCTGCCGGCTCCGCGGAAAACGGAAAACTGATGAGAGGGAAGTGAATGGGCGGGAAGGCAGCGCGCATGCGTGTGGGATGCTCCCAAAGGCTTTCTTTTTGGACGCTGGGGAGCGTTCCCGCGCAGGCTCCATCGGTACCGACGTACCCATATGTGAAGACTCATTCCTGCTTGTTCCTGGAGATCAGATGACTCCCACATCCTGAACAACAAGTGTTCTAAGATTGGAGGGGGGGGGGGGGAAACGGGCACCTTGAGCGCCTCTTTGGCAGGGCATCGTACTGCAGGATCTCAAGATCCTCTACCCGAGGCTCATCCTCTGACTCCGTGGTGAAGGCCAGAGCCTTCGCCATGTCCTAGATGAAGTCTAGGAAGACGTATTCTTCGGGTGGGGATCGCCAATGCTCCTGAGGTGGAGACAAGTCTGAGGAGATGTCCCGGTAATGCTGGCTGTCCAGGGACCCGTCATCAGTCTCCCAATCTGAGGGGACCTCAAAAACTAGATGGGTCTCCTGCGCATGCCTGGCAGGGGGTGTGGACGGGGTCACAGGACCCCAGCACTCTGAACCGGAGGCACTAGTGGACGAGACCCAAGGCCTCAAGCAGGACCGAGACCGATGCTGGGAACTGGCTCAAAGGCGATGCTGCTCGAGCACCGGCTGGATCTCCTCAGGCGATTCCCTTGCGGTGGAGAGACCAGTCGCCAGGCCCAATGACCCGGAGGAACTAGGCCCCACTGCTGGGCCAGGGAGGTAGCAGGGCTGCATTCCAAGGCCGACATCCAAACCCCCAGGTCAGAAGACTATGCATCTACCAGTATGGGTATCGAGAGAATCGGTCCCGATGCCAGTTCCGTCAAGGGGGATTCCTCTATGTCAATTGCCTCGGAGGACCAGTGCTGATCCCTCAATGCCAATGGAGTCTCCACCTGTCAGGGCAGCTTCGAGGGCCACTCCCGGCCATCACCCTCAGCATCATACCAAGGACTCCGATGCCGGTGGCCAAGGGTCTTACCCCTGGTTTTGGCATTAGCCTTCAATGCCACCACAGGCAAAGTGCGATCCTTCCAGGGGCGGTTTTCTAAGGACAATCCCCGATTCAATGCCCTGCGACCTCAGGGCACTGAGTAGATGCAGCCGCAAGGAGAGTCCAAGGCCTCCATGGCAGCCTCCGAGAGCTTCGATTCCATGCTTGAAGCTAGAGCCGAAGAAGAGGTCTTGTGGCCAAACAGTGTCTCCCACTGCCTTTCATGTTCCGACAACCCTTGCTCATCATCTGAAGACAGAGCAAGAAGGTAGAGGCATCATAATCGGCACCACAGGCAGCAGTCATGTGGATCCGTGTGGGACATGGTGTGCCCGCAGCGGTCACATCGCTTAAATCCACTAACAGAGGACTCGGCAGGGAAAATGGAACTTGCGAGATAAAACTCCAAGGCCCTGGTTAGGAAGGGTGCGAGAAAAAATCTCATGCACCCAAGAACAAGAAATAAAACACGGGGGGGCGGAGCCTGATGTCCAGCGGGTTAGACGCTTTGCGCTGAAGCTCCCGAGGGGCCTACTCAGAATCCTGACTTAATACCTACATTAACTTGATATTTTGCTCCGAACTTACCGGGGTGCCTCGGGGGAGATGGCGGCCCATAAACCAGCGCGCTTAGACTTCGGATCTCCCTCTTCTTCACACGGAAAACGTTCCAAGACAGAGCTGCCTTCCCCACAAAAGATGGTGCCATTTCGGGATAACCCCGAAATGCAACAGGAGATCTTGGAGGAAATACGTGGTGTGAAGGAACTGGTGCAGTCTAACGGAGAAGCGCTCCGAGCCATGAGAGAAGATTTTGGTGTGCTTCAGGATCGTTTTGAAGGTCTTTCATTACGGCAGGACAATATGGCGGGGGTCCTCAACTCGCACGTGGTGCGCTTGGTGAAACTGGATGAGGCTGAGCGTCAGATACAGAATCTACAAAAAGAGTTAGAGGATAGCAATAATCGAGCCCGTCGCAACAATGTAAGGCTCATTGGTGTACCGGAGGGCGCGGAAGCAGGAGATATGAGAGAATTCCTGGTCAAAACTCTTCCCTCCTTGCTGAAGATTACTTTTCACAGAGATCTGGAAATTGACCGAGCACATCGTGTTCCTACCAGCATGGCGCTCAATCGGACGACCCCCCGGCCCATCATTTTTCGTCTACTGAGATATCAGCAAGTTGAGCAAATTCTAAATGCTGCCCGGGCGAATCGTCATTTGGAGTTTGAAAATCATAAAGTCTCCTTCTTCCCTGACTTGGCTAAGCCCACAGCTGACCGTCGGAAGAGACTCCTTGCTTTTCGACCTAGACTTCAACAGTTACAGGCTCGCTTCGGCATCTTATATCCAGCGAAGCTCAGAGTGACTCTCCATAACCAAACTCGTACCTTCGAAGATCCTGATCTGCTAGCAACATTTCTAGCTTCTAAAGAAGCAGACCAGATGCGCTAACCCAACAGCTTGGATGGAATCCGCTGGAACTGTCCGCCATTTTGAATGGCCCGATGCGGTGATCGCTGCCTGAAACGGAGACTGCCTGGACTTTCTTTCTCTTTATATATACCTTATTGGTCTCCTTTCTTTCCACGATGAGATCCTTGGTTAGTTTCGGAACCTGTATAGCACTGTAGGATTTATGTTTCAATTCAGGCCTTCTCTGGGGTTTCTCCCCGCAGACATCAGGCCGCCAGTGATTTCTGGGGTTTTGCTTCTTCTCTAGGCACTCCGGTGCTTATTTTGTTATAAGGGGCGCTTCATGGTTTTCCTTAGTTTAATTCCTATCATGTTGTTTCTGCAGTCATTTACTGGTACTATGAGCGACATTGTGTACCTCTGTGCGCTATTATGTTTCTTTTTCAGATTGTTTAACTACTTGGCATTGCTTTATGTACGTTATCATTACTGACTGTAAAAGGCATCAATAGTTCATTCCAAGGAGGGACAATCCCTAGCTCTCTTAATCATGATTATTCTGAGTTAGTGTTTTTTCAGGAGGCCCATTTACTGGGCATAGCTATTTCCTATCTCCTTCATTACGAAATACTGGAAATTGGCTCCCATCTGAACCTCAATGATTGGTGGAATTATGTCCATTTTACTGTAATTATGAGCAACTACCTCGTTTGTCAATCTCTTCCATTCAAGCCCTTCACTGCTTGTTTAACAGGAAGGTGTTCCATGATTATGTTCTAACTGCTAACTGCTCTCATTTGGCTGTTTACTTTTGTATACATTTCTGCCACAGGATCAGCCTGTATCATCAATACCATTTCTGCTTGTTTGCTGTACAATAACTGTTGTGTGTAAGCGCTTATGTGATGACTCTTATTAGTTTAGAGAAGAAGCATAGGGGTGGGGGGTAATTGGGGTTGTTTTCCTTATTGTATGTGTGTATTTGTATCTTTTGGTGTGTTGTTACTTTTGTTTGTTGTGAAATGAAAATAAACGTCTTTAAAAAAAAAGAAATAAAACACGATGCCGAGGCAGCAGCGGTTCTGGGAACCAAGAAGATGACAGTACACGACTGGATGAAAGAATAAAGGAAAAACTGATACAAAAAAGACAAAACTTTTCCAGGGTGCAGATGAAACGTTCGATGGGCTCCGCGGGGAAAAGAAGACTGTAGTAAGATGGCACCCGTGGGAGGGAAGATGACCACGCATGCGTGGTCTAACTTCCAAAGGCTTTCTGTGAAAGCTGGGGAGTGTTCACCATGTCGGCTCCGTCGGTGCAGATGTCACCCATATTTGAGTTCTGACTTCCTGCTTGTTCCTGGAGAAAAAACTCTTATGTGACAATTTATGGATCATTTTAAATGTTTTATACAATTTCTAATACAATGACATGGGCAAAAGTGAGACTGCACTAAAAGAAAAAAAATTAACAGAAAATCTTACAAACTTAAAATCCTAAATCACTTCCTTTTTTCACTCTCTTTAAATTTAGCCTTGCTTCAATCATCAATATCACCAAGGGCTCACACAACCCTTTAAACATCATTTCATATTGCCAACAAAATTCTCTTCACTTCACACAGTCAGCGCCCAAATGCATCAGCTTCATTTTATCCTAAGAAACCTTAGGAGAATCCTCTCACTAACTAGAAGAATACAACGAAGCAGAAGTGAAAAGCAGTCACCTCTTTCAAACAAATTGCACTCTAAGAGCACACTATACTGTTAGCATGGTTTAAAATTCCCATAATTTTAGCAATATCCAGTCAAACAGGATGAGTTACCACTGAACATAGAGAGGATCCTAATCCCATTTCAACCAAAGGTTGGATTCCATCAATCACTTCAACCCTAGTCCACTGTCTCGCCTGTACCATCTCAGCAAAATTCAAACTCTCTAAACATCCCTCAATCAGAAAGCTTAACATCGTTAGCATCTTTTTAAACAAGTCTTGAGAATTTCTTCATGAGACAACTGCACACCAACTACCATAACCTCACAAATAATCCTTTAACCAGAAGCAACAACCAACTGAAGAACACCTGCACCTCTAGCTGCTTTTCACATCAAGACAATGATTAATTTACACTAAGGCAAGAATTAATATTAGATATTTCTAAATGAAATAACTCGAGTCGAAGTACAAAAACATCTCTTACCTTTCTATTGGAGGTAGTGGATGTGGTGATGGTGG
Source organism: Ichthyophis bannanicus (assembly GCA_033557465.1). Classification (NCBI taxonomy): domain Eukaryota; kingdom Metazoa; phylum Chordata; class Amphibia; order Gymnophiona; family Ichthyophiidae; genus Ichthyophis; species Ichthyophis bannanicus. The sequence continues at coordinate 83,984,480 of CM066047.1, forward strand.
TGGTGGAAGTTGTAGAGACAGAGGTGCTGTTCAGTTTGTTGTTGATATTATTAAGCCTCTCACGATTTTTCACTTTCTCTGCAACAAGAAAAAGTGGAATGGAACTTTGCTAGTCTTCCTACTTCCTCCATTTATCCTAACATTAAACGCAAGGAATATTCTACTATTCAGTGAATTCCAATCCCCCAATAGTGGTATATTCACATATCAAGAGCTTGATGGCACAAGAGACCCCCAGAATTAAATTAAACATTGTGATACACTAAAGGATGTGTTCTTATTGAGATAATACCGTCCTTACTACACTGAAAACTCAATGAAAAAAATATTTAGGATAGGACACAAAATAGAAAATGGTCTTAAGAACATTAGATGATGCTCTGCCAAGAACTCTCATTAGGTATGGCTTGCATAATCAGAGAATTCTCCTTAGGTGTTGGGGATAAGGGGAGAATGAGTGAGCCATTAATTTCCTGTTTACCCGATTCAGCCTCAGATTCTGATTCTGAAGCCTCCTCTTCTTCCTCAGAGCTTGAGCTGCTGGATTCCTCCTTCTTTGCCTCCTCTTCTTCATCATTCAAACGCTCCAAAGCCACAGGTTCCAGCGTCTCCAGTGTTTTCCGCTCTTTGTCATGGAGGGAGATTTTCTCTTTGCTGCTCATACGAGAAATAGAACTCCTAATTGAACAAGGGGATTGGCCGAGGTGCGTGGCGTTAGTGCAAGGCGTGAAGGGCCACAGGGCCGGCTGTCAGCTTTATGTGTCAAACACAAGACAAATGCACACACATGTGCTCTGTAACTCAGGAAGCTTTAGAACTTCACTTGAGGAAGCCACCCTTGCCATCTGCCCAATCAGCAAAACAGTGTCATAATCAAATTAATTCAGCTTCTTATTGTACTGAGATAGGAATAAGGGTCATGTGAATTCTTTTTTAGCAAAACTCTTATTTGTACCACTATAACATGCTGTTAAGAGAAAAAACATTTGGGAAACAACATGTTACGGTTCTATAACTATTTGGTCACTGCTGATCAGCTTCACTTTCTTACCTCCATAGCTTGGTCACCTCACCCTTTGGTCTCCCTGCTACCATTACTATCAAAGAGGCACAATGAAAGACCTCGCTAGACTTAAAGACCAGGCCACATAATGTGGGTTATTTTATAAACTCCTGTGGAGTTAACACACATTAGTACAGGAATATTTAAAGTCTATTTTATAAAAGTGAAGTATGTGCGTACTTTGTTTTACAAAATAGGAACAGTTTTCATGTGTGTAAAAAAACACATGAAAACTAGTCATGTGCACCTTATGCCTACTCTATGGCAGGGTAAAGAGAAATTTCACATTCCGTTAATTTTCTTTCCTGGAATCCTGCTAGACCAGTCCTCACAAGTGGGCTATGTTCCCCTGCCAGTAGATGTTGAAGACAGAGGCAGTACCAAAGGCTTCACTGAGCATGCCCCAGTACCTACGTGCTTCCCCTAGGTGTCGTCTTCAATGTCCCACTGGCAAAGCAGAGAGCCAAGAGCTGAACACCACATGTATGCGCAACTGGAGCTCCGCGAACACCAACCAAGTACGCAACAGCGTAGCCTTGCATGTACCAAGAGACACATGGAACTGCGTATATACAGGCTGAAAACTTTACACAGACTGCTGAGACTACTATATAGAAGCTATAGGCGACAGCCACCGTAAGTAAAACTCTGTCAAAGACTGTCCAAGAAACGCAATTAGTGAGGGTGGGAATAGGACTGGTCTAGCAGGATGCCAGGAAAGGAAATTAACAGTAAGTGAAATTTCTCCTTCCAAACATCCTGCTAGACCAGTTGTCACAAGTGGGCAGTACCCAAGCTACCCCGCCATAGGGAAGGCCACGACAGCCGCTGCCACAACACTGGCTCCAAAAACCATCGTATTCCGAGCTTGCAGATCAAGGCGGTAATGGCGGATGAAAATGGAAATGAAGGACCAGGTAGCCGCCCAACAAATGTCCACGGGATGGACCCAGGACCGTTCCTCCCAGGATGTGGCTTGAGTCCTAGTGGAATGGGCCTGGAGTCCCAATGGTACTGGCTTCCCACATAAAATGTATGCAGATTCAATGGCTCACTTGATCAACCATGCAATGGTCGCCTTGGAGACTGTGAGTCCTTTGTATGGTCCTGCAAAGAGGACAAAAAGGTGGTCAGATTTCTGAAAGGAATTAGTCTCCCTCAGATAAAGGACTCTGTTGACGTCAACTGCCTGGAGAGCCCAATAGACCCCCCCCCCCCACCCCCACAGTCATCCTTCGAGAAGGCTGGAAGCAGAATAGGCTAATTAAGATGAAAAATCGAAACCACCTTCGACAAAAAGGAAGGAACCGGGCAGAGGGACACCCCCTCTACAGAAAACAACAGAAAAGGAACACGACAGGAGAGTGCTTGCAGCTCGGAAACACGATGAACAGACGTAATGGCCACTAGAAAGGCAGTCTTACAGGAAAAGTCACGGAGAGATGTATCCTTGAGGGGCTCAAAGGGCGGCCTCTGCAGACCCTGCAGAACCAGAGACAGATCCCACAAAGAGACAGTAGGCCAACGGGCGGCCTCATCTAACTCCATGGCAATATCAGAATGGGATGCTAGAAAGAGGCCAGAAATAGGCTCCCGGAAACAAGTGAGGGCAGCCACCTGCACCAATCCCTTGCCATAACCATCTTCTAAGAAGGCGAGGATCTCAGAAATCTGTATGTGCCAAGGAGAGTCATGGTTGCAATCACACCAGGCCTCGAAGAGGCGCCAGACCCACACATAAGACAGATATGGAGAACATTGACGAGCTTTCAGTAGTATCTCGACAACCCATTTCGAATACCCTTTCTGTTTTAGGCGGTGCCTCTAAAGAGCCAGGCCATAAGCGAGTAGGGTCCCGGATCGTCCATCCAGACTGGTACCCTGCTGGAGCAGTCCCCTCCGTCACCAAAGGGGCAACAGATGGCCCATCAGGAGTCAGAATAGATCCGCAAACCACATGGTCAGCATGGTCAGTTGGGTGCCACTAGAATCATGGTGCCCCGGTGAGCCTCTATGCGGTGCAGTAATCACCCAATCATCGCCTAGGACAGGAAGAAGTACAGGACTATCGCTGTTGGCCATGGTTGCACTAATGCGTCCAAGCCCTGAGAGCTGGACTCTTGTCTGCAACTGAAAAAGACAGGGGCTTTTGCAATGGCTGCGGTCACAATCAGGTCTACCGCCGGCAGGTCCCCTGCTGGACGATGAGGCAGAATGCCCATGGGGCCAGTTCCCATTCCCCTGGATCCAAGGTATGACAGCCAAGGAAATCTGCTTGCACACTGTCGATGCCCGCGATGTGTTGGATGGACACCATCCAAAGATGTTTTCCAGCCCATGCAAAGAGGAGAGCTACCTCCTACGCTACTCCCAGACTTTTCGTGCCATCTGCATGTTGAGGTAAGACTGTTGTGGAGTTGTTGGAGAAAACCCGCACCACTTTGTGGTTGACATACAGGAGAAAGTGTCACAGAGCCAAGGGGAGCACGCCGGCTTCAAGGCGGTTGATGGACCATGCAGCTTTCCTCTGAGACCAGGCTCCCTGCGTTGTCCGATTACGCAATGAGCTCCCCAGTCAGACTGGCATCAGTCGTCATGATGACCCAGTGAGGGGACTCTAAGGGAACTCCCTAGAAAATGTTATCCAGCCAGAGCCACCAGCAGAGACTGTGATGCAGGGAGCATGGCAGTGCTAGGTGACAATGGAAATCCTCGGATACCAGTGACCAATGAGAGAGAAGGGACCGCCACAGGGGTGTCATGTGTGGCCGAGCCCAGGGGACGACATCAATGGTGGCTGCCATAGCTCCAAGAACTTGCAGATAATCCCAAACTCAGAGCCGAGCTGCCTTGATGAAAGCGTGGAGTTGACAGGCAAATCTGTGAAAACGTTCCTGTGTGAGATAGACCCTGCCAAGCCAGGTGTCAAAACATGCTCTGAGGAAATCCTGAGAGGACCAGAGGCAACTCTTGTTGTGACTGACCATTTAGCCGAGGCCCTGTAAGAACTGGACTACGCGGTCCACTGTTTGGCTGGCATCAGTGTGGGTCCGTGCTCTGATGAGCCAGTCGTCGAGGTATGGGTGAACCCGAATCCCTTTGCGACACGGGGCAGCAGCAGCTACTACCGTTACCTTGGAGAAGTTGGCATGGCACTATGGCCCAAAATGGATATGCTGGCTGAGGATGGCAAACCGGAGGAACCGCTGGTGGTCTGCATAGATTGAAATGTGTTAAGTAAGCCTCAGTGAGGTCTAGGGACGCCAAGTATTCCCCTTGTCGGACCGCTTGAATAACAGATTGAAGCATTTCCATGTGGAACCGTGGGACCTGTAGTGATCGATTGACCCCCTGGAGATCCAGGACGGGACGCCATGACCCGTCCTTTTTGGGGACCACAAAGTACACAGAGTGGCGGCCAAGCCCCCTTTCGTGGTGTGGTACGGGGCAGATGGTCTGCAAAAATTAGTCACTGCAGCATGGAAAGCATGGTCTGGTGCTTTTAGGCCATGCACGGAGAAATGAGGAAGGCGTCTTTGATGGGTCTGGCACACTCAAAGGCATAACCATGGTGCACGATTTCTAAGACCCTGTGATCGGTAGTGATACTTTCCCACTTGCAGGAGAAAAGGGCTAACTGCCCCCCCACCGGTGGAATCCCAGAGTGGGAGCTGGAGGCATCAGTGGGAGTGGTGGCGTGAGCTGGAGAACTTTGAAGTGGAGAAGGTGAAAGAGCCCTTTGCTCTCCAAAAATCCAGAAAAAGTTGGGAGATGTGACCTGTCCCGTTGGAGAACGAAGAGGGGGGAGGTTTGTGGGGGCGATAACGAAGAGAATCTTGGAACCGGGATCTTGCTGCCAAAGGAGCTACAGAACCACTGTTCCTGTGATGTGAAGATGCACGTGGTCTATCCTCGGGGAGCCGTTGAGACTTAACTTTGCCAAGACCCTTAACTAACTGCTCAAAATTCTCCCCAAAGAGGATCTTGCCCTTGAAAGGAAGTTTTGTGAATCGGACCTTAGAGGCTGCATTGGCAGACCAATGCCAAAGTCAGAGCCAGTGGAGAGTTACCATGGCAGCAGCGATGGAGCGTGCCACAAGTTAGAATAAATCATAAAGAGCATTGGCTAGAAATGCAACAGCGTTTTCCAGTCGTGCTGTGGCAAGAGCGGATGAAGAGAAGGCGGTCTTCAATAGGCCCTTCACCTTGCAGTCATTCTGGTCATGGAGAGATGCACCACCGGGATAGTGATGTGCTTGATAATGGCAGTGACCAAAGCGTCCCACTGTGGGAAATCAGAGCCATTTGTCGAGGACAGCTGGAGACCACACAGAGTCAGCTCAACGCTGTGCCATCTAAAGAGACATATCCGGGGATTCCACTCAAGAAACACCATCTGTTGGAGTTCTGGGGGGGGGGGGGGAGGGAAAAGCCTTATTTGTTTTTTTGATGCCCGCCAGGAGCAGATCTGACTGAGATGCGTTCAGAGGGGGCAGCATGACTGACCCATCAGTGATATGGAGCGCCTCCACAATCTGTGAGATAAGGGCAGACAGCTCCTCCTTCTGAAACGTGTGAATCCTGTTGATAGTCATCCGGTTTTCTAAAGGTGACCATTAGCCATCCTCTCGATCTGAGGTGGAATCCTGGCTGTCCCCCTCAGAGAAATGGTCCACATTCAGATATTGGACGGGGGGGGGACACAGTCCCCCGCTTCCCAGGAGACTACCTTGGCCAATTGTGTCACTGCCCCAGATCCCTGGGAGTTGCCAGCACATTTGCAGGTTGCAGCTGGCCTGGAGGGTCTATGGAGGATAGGAGGTGATGCGCCATGTGCCACTGGCAGCTCACTCCTCCAAATCTCCCAGGCCCTCTGGAATAAGGCCTTGAACCGGGCTGACTCAGGATTCTCGGGTTACTGAACTGGATTGAAGCGTTGAGGCAGGAGCTGAGGAGGGGAGGAGGCCTCTCCTGCAGCAGAGATGGCGGTAATGTCAGGTGGTGGAGCAGGTGTTGTTGCAGCTGCCGCAGGTGGAAATGTCCTACCCTTCAGAGCTCTGAGAGCAGAAGTGGAGGGTTCGCCTGGGTGAGCAGCGCATGCGGTGCATAGCCAGTCCACCAACTGCCGGCGTTTGCAACCACATGCAAGACAGCAAGCAATTAAGGCCCGCATAGCTCAGACAGAAGGAATAAACAAGCCAAAGGCACTGTGCGGAATCACCACATGCCGGAGAGGCTTCCCACAGATGTCATTTTGAGCCCCTACGTGTTATGGCAAACTGAGGAGCTTTGTAAGCTGCATGCATGCTTAGCTCCAAGATGGCCACCAAAGGTGGGAAAGGCAAAATTGCACCAGGAAGCTGTCAGAGGGAGCTGAAAACGTGGCAGTAAGAGCGATGGCAGTAGCTGTGGCAGAAGCTGTAATCCCTGAGGCACCCGTGCCGATCAGAGGCGGGGGGGAGGGAGCGAAAAAGTGACCGTCACTCACTGCAATTTGAAAAGCCACCAACTGTGAAAATACAGGGCGTCATAGCCTGCATGGATGTCTCAGCCTGACAGCCCTGTTAGTGTGTCTGCTCATGCAGGGAGAACAGTGGTTGCCTAAACAGTGGGAGGAGCTGTGACGAGCACTAAGGCAAAACACCGAGGCTGTGTTCCCCTGAGCCAGCAGAGAAGACCCTCGTGGCCAGTCACCTGAGCCCATGAAGAAGTTGTTAAAACCCAGGAGGATTGTGGAAAATTGCAAGAGGATCTTGATAAATTGGAAGACTGGGTATCAAAATGGCAGATGAAATTTAATGTGGAGAAGTGCAAGGTTATGCACCTAGGGAAGAACAACCCAAACTATGGTTACACGATGCAAGGTTCCACATTAGGAACCACCACCCAGGAAAAAGATTTAGGCGTCATTGTGGATACCTTGTTAAAAACCCTCGGTCCAGTGTGCAGCGGCGGCCAAGAGAGCAAATAGAATGCTAGGTATGATAAGGAAAGGAATGGAAAATAAAACAAAAGATATTATAATGCCTCTATATCGTTCCATGGTGAGACCGCACCTTGAATATTGTGTGCAATTCTGGTCGCCGTATCTTAAAAAGGATATAGCGATTTTAGAAAAGGTTCAGAGAAGAGCCACCAAAATGGTAAAGGGAATGGAAGGCTACTCCTATGAAGAAAGGCTAAAAAGGTTGGGGCTCTTTAGCCTGGAGAAGAGACGGCTGAGGGGAGATATGATAGAAGTCTATAAATTAATGAACGGAGTGGAACGGGTAAACGTAGATCGATTGTTTACCTTATCAGAATATGGAAAGACTAGGGGACATGCAATGAAGCTACAGGGTAAACTATTTAAGACTAATAAAAGAAAATATTTTTTCACTCAACGTGTAATCAAACTCTGGAATTTGTTACCGGAGGATGTAGTAAAGGCTGTTAGTGTAGCTGGGTTTAAAAAAGGTTTGGACAAGTTCCTGGAGGAAAGGTCCATAAACCATTATTAAGAAGGGACCCAGGATATCAATGCTTGAACCAGTACAAGCATTGTGGAACCTGTGTCCCTTGGGGAAACTGCTAGGTACGTATGACCTAGATTGGCCACTGTTGGAAACAGAATGCTGGGCTTGATGGACCTTGGTCTGACCCAGTATGGCATATCTTATGTTCTTATGTCAAACCAGCCTGCTCCTCGAACAGTGGTTGTCTGCTGGAAACTTGTCTGCATGTCTGCTCCGTCGTGTGGGTAACTGTACAGGGGCACCTCTTGTGCTCCATAGAGACCTCCACAATAGCTAGATTGATCCCAACAGAAGAAAGAGGTAGAAGAAAAGAGAGAGACGTCCAGCATCTGCTAGAGACAGAGAAATACTGAAGGCAACACCTGGTGGAAGCACATAGGTACCAGGGCATGCTCAGTGAAGCATTCGGTACTGTCTCTGTCTCCAACATCTGCTGGCAGGGGAACATAACCCACTTGGTCTAGCAGGATGTTTGGAAATGCTTTTATAATATTGCCACCTCTTGCCTCCCCCCCCCCCCAACCAAGACCGTATCGGCAGCAGCAGGGGGCAGAGGTGCGGCTCAGTGGAGAGTAGGCTTGTAGTAAATACAGTGGATAAGGACTCTGGTGACATTATATGTTAATTCAGGTGTCTCTGAATGGGAGATGCCTGGTCCCTTGCAATGTTTACACGCTTAACAGCTATAATGCTGCATTTTTCACAGCTCTTGTTCAGTTAGTGAAGGGAACCAAAACCTAAACCTTGGCACAAAAATGAAAAACCACTGTTAACAGAAATTTTTTGTTGGAATAATCATGCAAAAGAGGGAGGAACAAACACCCTCCTCTCACCGTGATCGTTCCTTTTTAATCATTTAAAATTGTGACCAAATATAACCACTTAGCTTCAAAACCTCTTGACGAGCCTTTATATCCGCAGAATTCATGATATACAGTGTATGATTGCATGATTATTCCAACAAAAAATTTCTGTTAACGGTGGTTTTTCATTTTTGTGCCAAGGTTTAGGTTTTGGTTCTGTTATACTCACCTTGTGCAGAGGTTTTTCTAGTCAGTTAGTGAAGGGAGCAGGTAAGTTCACTGTTATTCTAGGAGGAAATTTTAATTGTGTTAGTAACCCTGCCTGGATAGATCTGGTAGGGTAAGTGTGGAAAATGCAATAGAAAGAAAGGGTCACTTTGCTATGTGATCTTTTGGATCTATGGAGGTTTCTTTACCTATTACCCAGAGAATATACACATTTCAAGGGCACATGGAATGCTTTCCCGGATTGACTACATTTTAGTGTCCAGCAGTTTGTTCTCCAGTGTGGGCAGAGCAAAGGACCCTTTGAGATATCTGATCATGTTTCAATTTGGGTGGAGTTAGAGGAATAGGGCTTACTAGGGGGGGAGGCAAAGCAAAATTGGAGGTTCCTGGATTATCTAGCTAAAGACAAAAATCTCCATATTATCTTAAAATTAAATGGAAGGAATATGCAGAGGCGAATAAAGAGCACGGGGGGGGAGGTGAGAGGAACCCTCTTTATTTTGGGAGATAGCTAAGGTAGCCCCTGCGGGGAGAAATTATAGCGTGTGTTAGTAGGCGGCAGAGAGAACTGAATGCTCAGTTGTTACAATTAGAAAGACAGCTTCAGAAAGACTGGACAAGTTTGGGAAGAAAGCCTAACCCTACAGCGAGGGCCTAAATTTACGGCAACATATGCAACTTTGAATACTATAATTCATCAGAAGACGGTGAGGTCTATGCTGTTCTACAAGTATAAAAGTTGTCTTATGTGGAAAAGGTCAGGAAAATGATGGTCTCACAAAGCAATGGTTAGGTAACAGGTATATAGCAGTAGTACAGAACGGTTTGGAAAGGAAGGCAAATTCAACTTTGGAAATTAATAGGATAATGCAGAAGTACTATGATGCTTTGTATAGACAGCAGCCTGAAAACAAGGAGAAGATGCAATGGTTTCTAGGGAGGGTTTCTTTTCTGAGGGTCAGACCCAAGCAGTTGGCTGGGCTGAATACATCTATTATACCATAGAAGGTAATAAAAGCTATAGTGCAGGCTAGAAGGCTAGGTTCTGGGGGTCAGGATAGCTTTGGTGCCAAATTTTACACAATTCTTAATTGCGAGACGGGGAATCCATGTGTGGGGTGTTCAAAGAAGCCTTGTTGTTGGGTAGAATCTAATATGATACGAATAAGTTCCTATCATAGTGCTAACCATGGAAAAGGGCCCTACACTGCCAGGTTTGTATAAGCCTCTCTCTCTTTTTAATTTTGATACCAAGTTGATGGCAAAAATCAAGTTGATTCAGGCTAGCAGGCAGGTTTTGTAAAACAGCAGTACCCAATATCTAATCTATGAAGAATCTTGGTAGCTATGTCTTATTACACACTACTTTTTTGTTGGTCAGTTTTGAAGCATACAAGCTTTTTGACAGAATAGCCTGGAATATAAACATTAGCATATAGCATAACGATCTTTAATTTTCATAGAAATTATATGAGAGAAATTTCTCTTGTTAAATGTCCATTCAAAATCAGAAGCTGAACATGAACCTTTCTGATAGGCAGATAGCAAGGGTCTGAGCTTAGTCGCTTCAAGACTTACGAATATCTTTTTGGTATTGTCTGCATATAGAAAAATATTTTCACCTCCAATAGACTAAAGGCAAATATCTACCTCATAAGATTACAGTATCAATTAGAAAAAATTCATAGAATGAATGTTCTAAAGCAGCCCAGGTGATCAAATCATTCAACCCACTGACCACCATGTTTCTTATGACATGCTCGTTCCAAGCTGTGGTATGACTTTTACTGGCTGGACTAGACTGTGGCATTTCCCACCTGAGCCCAATAGATTTTCAGCTAATCTGAGCAACCCAGAGTAAAAGGGAAACCCCGGTTAATTCCCACAACTCCAACAGGTAGACGATGTGGGAATATTTATTTTTATTTATCTTTTATTTTATTTACAAGATCTTATATACCGCCATTAAGATAAATAACCATCAAAGTGGTTTATAATTTACAGTAATTTGTTCTCATATTTCAAAGAAGAAAATAATTTCAGCTTCATGCCAGCCCCAGAACACATTGGGAGAGGGTTTTGGGAGACAGAAATCATCAATAAGCCACCAGAGTCTGGGAATTCCCCAACTTGAGGTCAAGCATCATAAAGAGAATTGATGGACTCTTCCCAAGCTCCAGCATCCAAATGGGCAGCACTACTTGCAAAGGACGAGGTGGAAAATCTGTACTGCACTCTTATGCTATGGGACAATATTCAGCTCTGAAAGAACTGAGTGGAGGAAAAAGGGGAAGAGGACAAGAGGGAAGCTGGAGACAATCTGCTAATAGGTAGGACATAAGGCATGAGAAAAAGTGGACAGGGGTCAAGGGATCTACCATAACATCCACAGTCTGGAGCAGTCAGTGATAAATTAAACCACAAAATGGTAAAAAAAAAAAACAGGCACAAATATTGCAAAAACTCACTCCACTCGTGAACATTTGCTTCCATTCCACCACCACCTTTCCGAGCGTGCATGCAACCCAGGAGACCAAAGCAGGAGGTAATCAACTGTGCTTGGTGAACATGCAAATAGATTCTGCATGGCCTGCTCCTGTAACCGTCTTCTACACACACTGAGGAGGCACTGATCCCCTCAGTGCTAATCCGGCAAGACCGGAGTCCTGTCACAGCACATGCATAACTAGTCATAAAATAAGGGGGCATTAAAAAAAGAGATAGAATTTGCTTCCAGCAGATGTATACTTAAAAAAAAAAAACAACCACACTCAGCAGCATGCTCTCTGCTTATACACACCCACAGTGTTGACTCGCTTACATACAGAAAAAATTTAAAAGCCAACCAGCACATCATATCACTGTCTGCGCTTAATATTCCTATCAATCTCTACCTCCTCTCTAACTTTTGCCTGAGAATTTACAAGGATGAAAATTCATAACTCATTGGGACAGAAAACCATATAGCTTTTAGAGGGAAGATGTTTCTAATGTATTCTTATACATAAAGACTGTCACAAAGCAGGAAGACAACATGAGACCGTGCAGACTCTAAACAGATCGAACTGAATAGAGGCAGAGGTTCTCTACGCTCAGGGCAAAGACGATGGCATAGCAGAAGAGATGGCTGTGAGGTAATCTCTGAACAAAAGATTGGACAGAGGTAGAGACAGCAAGCATTAGACAATGTAGGGGGTCTGAATGGCAAAAAAATGTGCAAGGTTCCAAACAGAAAAGGAAAGGATGGTGAAAGAGATGATGATGGGATGCAGTCTCAAAGGAGATAAGAAAACGGGTACAAGCTTCCATGAGAAGGGTTAGGATAAGGGAGGCAGGAGTGAAATTAATTTAGTGCTAGGGGACAGAAAAAGAGAAATGGGTTACAAAGCAGGCTTCAGGCAACAGAAATGGGACAGTGGCAGAGATGATGGTGAGGTAAGGATAGTGGGTGATGGTAAGACAGACTTTAGGATGAAGAGATGGAATATCCGCAGATATTATACTCCAGGAATGGCTAGGAGACAACAGCAGAAGCAGTAATGCATGACAGTCAAAAAAGGCAGGCTTTCAAAGACAGTATTCAGACAGATGACTGTCCATTGAAACAGAAGCTAGTCCCACCACAGGTTTGGAGGCACACTTATTATTCAACTGTCTGCAATGCAAGTCCATTCGTACAAACACAATGAAGTCCAACGTTCATTACATTCATCTCCTGAACATTCTTTCTTCCCTCTGTTCCTACCTTCTTGTCCTGCCTGCAGGATTCTGAGATACAGCACTGGTCTCAATAAGCATCAATGAGGGGTTCTTCTTCTGCTTTTCCTTCTCCAGTCGCAGCTGCCCCATAGAATGAAATTAGAAAGGAAGAAAGAAAAGCAACAACAAAAATCAAGCCAGAAATTGCCAGAATTGTAGCAAAAAAAACCAAACATGAAATAAGACAAGCCAGAAACTGCCACAATTAAAAAGAGAGGATGAGAAAGAGATAGATAAAAATCATCATCAGAAGCAAAACCAGACACATTTGAGATTATAGTAAGAGAAAAATAAAAGCAACGCCAGACACAAGACATTTTCAGAATTAAAGAAAAGGTGAGAAAACAGACAGAAATAATCACAAGTTTCAAGAAAGACAATTTCTATGTCAATGACAACACTGTGTCGCCTTGAGAATGTCATCCGGTCCTAGTTCATAACTTTTATTCTTATAAATACTGCAGATTATTCTTATAAATACTGCAGACCATCATGCACTAGGACCGCATGTGGATGGAGTTAAGAAACCAAGACTAGACTAACATGATATGACAAGAAATTAAAAATGACAATAGGGCATTTCCAGAATTGAGAGCAAAAGATATAGACTACCAACAGAGACAAACCCAGGTTTAAAACAGCAGAATGAGAAAGACAAAAACAGAAAAGAAAAATAAACTCTTCACAAGACAATTAAGACCCTTCTAAAGTGAGAAATAGAGGAACGTCCTTCAAAGCAAGGTCCATCATATCCATGTTCAGAGAGACTCAGAAACCAGCCAAGAATAAAAAAAAATAATCATCAGAGAGAATCACGAGATGGCTCCCGGTCATGGAAGACAGGCCATGATAGTCCTGGTCTTACTTCTTCTGAATTCATTCAATGGAAGTAAACCCAGGACTGGTTCAGTCTGTCCTCCATGATGCGAAGCTATATGGTAATCTAGACTTATATGATGGCAGAATTTATAAAACTCCACATCATATAAGGAGAAGTCAAAATAAGGCAGAATTAGGCCTTACCTGCTAACTGACATTCCTTGAGTGAGTCCAGTCCAGTCCTGTCCCGCACCATTGGGTAGTGTCACCTCAACAGCAGCTTGGAGACTGAGCATGTCATACTTGATGACATCAGAGGTATACATACTGGTGGCACCTTCCACCAGAGCCAGTATCCTATTAACAAAGCAGAGTCACAAAAGTAACAATTTGAGAATCAACTCTATGTACACAGGAAACCCCTGCCTGACAGAGAGAGAGATTACTTACCACCGTGGATCCTCCACGCCTCTGTCCATCTCTGAACACGCCTGACTCCACCAAGACGAGCCCCCAGGGATAGACACTGCGATCTCCAGACTCCCAATCATCTGTTGCTGTAACCTTCTCCAGGACCAGAGATCTATACGCCCCCTGGCGAAAATGCAGAGGGCGGGATCGGGACTGGACTGGACTCACTCAAGGAACGTGAATTAGCAGGTAAGGCCTAATTCTACCTTCCTTATTATTCCTCCAATCTAGTCCTGCACTGTTGAGATGCACCATAGCAGTATTAACTTTGGGAGGGTCCCGCCAGACTGGCCTGAAGAACTGCAACTCCAAAATGCGCATCCCCCGCTGCTTGTATGTCCAGTCTATAGTGCTTCACAAAGGAATGCAGGGATGACCACGTTGCCGCTCTACAAATATCTGTTGGCGGTATCAACCTCGACTCTGCCCAAGAAGTGGCCCGCACCTGTGTCGAGTGTGGGTAACTGTTTGTCCGCAACAAGTATGTCAAAAATATCGCTTCTTGCACCCATTGGGAAATGGAAGCTTTCGAAGCCGCCTTCCCTTTGCGGGCTCCACCATACAGAACAAACAATCGGTCCGACTTCCAAAAGGACTCTGTTCTCATCACGTATTGTCGTAACACTCTTCTAATAGCCAAACAGTGCAGGAGGGGATCCTTCCCCTGCCCTCCTGTTCCCAAAAAAAATGGAAGCATAAGTGACTGGTTCAAGTGAAAAACCAAAAGGACCCTTGGCAAGAAAGAACGAACAGGCCACAAACCACTTTCACTTTTGTCAAAATGAAAAAGGGCTCCCTACAGGACAAAGCTTGCAATTTGGAAATCCTTCTCGCCAAGCAAATCACCACCAAAAACACCATTTTCAGTGTAAGATCTTTCAGTGTGCATGCACCTAACAGCTCAAAAGGCGGTGCCATCAGTACCGACAAAACTAGATTGAGGTCCCAAGGAGGCACCACCGCCCAAAGCAGCAATAGTTCTTGTTTCACTGCTCTGAGAAATATGATCACATCCGAGTGGAGTCGCCAGGAAAGCTCCCTGAACCCTTCCCCGGTAACAGGAAATAGTTGCGACCTGTACCTAAGGGTGCTGCCTGCAAAAAGGCCAACACCTCTGGCACCGACGCAGACAGAGGCCGACAGTCACTAGACGCCAGTCCTAAAATACTCTCCACACTTGCGTATAAGCTAGGGATGTTGAGTGCCGCCTGGCCTTTAGCAACATAGAGACCACCAAAGCCAAGTAGCCCTGCCTTCTCAATCTTGCCCGCTCAAGAGCCAAGTCATAAGCGAGAATCGATCCACCTGGGGCCTCGCCAGCAGTCTCCATTGCCAATCCACCATCAAGCATACCAAGTCTGCATACCACGGACGACGAGGCCAATTGGGTGCTATCAACAACATGGGCCCCTATGCACCTATATGCTCTGAATCACTCGTCCTATGAGAGCCCATGGAGGAAAGCAATTCCTCCGATGGCCAGGCCTGGACCAGGATGTCCAATCCCTCTGACATTCACTCCCGTTTTCTGCTGAAAAACTGGAACACTTTCACCGAGCTGAACGTCACCATCAGGTCCATGATCGGCTGACCCCACCGCGGACTAGGCGAGCAGAAACCTCATCGTTGAGCATTCATTCCCCTGGATCGATCTGGAACTGGCTGAGAAAATAGGCTGCTACATTGTCCTTTCCTGCGACATGTGCTGCCAATAGCACCTGGAGATTCACTTCTGTCCATTCCAACAACGGAGATGCCTCTTCCTCCAAGTTGCCACTGCTCATTCCTCCCTGCCAATTGATATATGCTACCCATCATCACATTGTCCGAGAACACTCGTACTGAATTTCTGTGGAGGAGAGGCCGGAACTCTTGCAATGCTAAGAATGCTGCTCTTAACTCGAGTCAGTTTATGGACCACGTCGCCTCCTGAGCCGACCAAGCCCCCTGTGCTATGTGACCTTTGCAATGTGCTTCCCAGCCCATAAGACTGGCGTCTGTGGTCACCGGCATCCAATGCAGGGTCTCCAAGAGCATGCCCACTCGAAGGTTGGCCTCTGCAAGCCACCACCTGAGCGAGCCTCGTGTCTTCGCCGACCAGGGTAGCGGAAAGTGGTTGGCGTTTCACTGACCATCTCTTCAATAAACTGTGCTGTAACGGGCTCCATGTGTTCCCGAGCCCAAGGCACAAGTTTGATGATCACTGCCAAGGACCCAAACACCTACAAATAGTGCCATTCCGTTGGCTTCCGCCTGTTCAGAAAAGTGCAGATCTGCTCTTGCAACTTCCATATTCTGTCCTCTGGCAAGGAGACTCATCCTGCTGATGTCTGAAACATGGCTCCCTAAATCCCGAAACAATCTGAGTTGACTCTTTTCAAAGTTTATTGCCCAATCAAGCCTCTACAAGTACACAATCATTTGCGCCGTGACCTGCAAGCTCTCGGCCTTTGATCGCTAGAATAAGCCAATCGTCCAGGTATGTATGGACCAGTATTCCATCCTACTACTACTACTGAGCATTTATAAAGTGCTACCAGTCGTACGCAGCGCTGTACAGACATGTAAGAGATAGTCTCTGCTCGTTAGGGCTTACAATCTAGTCAAGACAAAACACAGAGGGTGTAAACAGGGATAGAATTAGGGGAAAGAAAAGGAGATCAGATGAGTCAAGATCCAAAAGCAGCAGCGAAAAGGTGAGTTTTCAACCTGGATTTGAAGACGGCTAGAGAAGATGCCTGGCGTACAGACACAGGTAGCTTATTCCAGGCGTAAGGTGCAGCAAGGTGAAAGGAGCGAAGTCTGGAGTTAGCAGTAGGAGAGAAGGGCACAGATAGAAGTAGTTTGCTAGAAGAGCGGAGTTCCCGAGAGGGGTTGTAAGGAGAGATAAGAGATGAAAGGTATTGAGGGGCCACAGAGTGAATGCATTTATAGGTCAGGAGGAGAAGTTTGAACTGGATGCGGAAACGGATAGGGAGCCAATGAAGTGACTTGAGAAGAGGAGTAATGTGGGCATGGAGAGGCTGGCGGAAGATTAGTCGCGCAGCAGAGTGTTGAACAGATTGAAGGGGAGAGAGATGATTCAAAGGGAGACCAGAAAGGAGTAGGTTACAGTAGTCAAGACGAGAGGTGATTAAGGAGTGGATAAGCATTTTAGTAGTGTGTTCAGAAAGGAAGGAGCGGATTTTGCTAATGTTGTAGAGAAAGAAACGGCAGGTCTTAGCTACGAGCTGGATATGTGTGGAGAAAGAGAGAGAGGAGTCAAAGACAACCCCCAGATTGCGGGCCGAGGAAACAAGGTGGAGACCACCTCAGAAGAGAATATCCTTTATGACTCAACCATGCCCTTTCAAGAGCCAATGCTGTAAGCAAGAATCGATCCACATGAGGCATCAGGATTGGTCCCTGCAGAAGCAGGTTGGTAGGTACTATGGGTCCGCTATCACCAGGTGGAGCAGATCCGCATTCCACAGTCTCTACGGCCATTCCAGGGCTATCAAGATGACTTGCCCTCAATGAGCCCTTATCTGCTGAAGGAGATGACTGATACAGCCTATGAGGGAAAACACATACAAGAGCCCCCTTTGTGGCCAGCATTGCACCAGAGCTTCAATGCCTTCCGAAATGCTCTCTGCACCTGCTGCAGACCCGCGCAACCACCACCATTACCTTTGTGAAGGTACGCGGTGTGGTTGCCAACCCGAAGGGGAGTGCCTGAAACTGAAAATTCCCCATGGGCACCGCAAACCTCAGGAAACCGCTGGTGTTCCACTCTGATTGGAATTTGCAAGTAGGCCTTCGTTAGATCCAGGGAAGTCAAGAATTCCCCCTTTTTGACCGCCACAATTACGAAGCATAGCATTTCCATACAAAAGTGGGGCACCCTATGGCACCGACTGATGTGCTTGAGATCCAGAATGGGCCAAAAGAAAGCCTCCATTTTGGGAACAACAAAATGAATAGAGTATTGACCATATCTGCATTGAGGTTCTGGTACTTGTCTGATCGCCTGAAGGTCCAGGAGTCTTCTCAACGTTGCCTGAACTTCCTCCCGCATTCGAGAGGCCTTGCTTGACGAAAGGACGAAGGCATCTGTGATAGGACTTGAACGCCAATGCGTAGCCCTTCCTGATAACCTCCAGCACCCATTTATCGGATGTGATCTGCGCCCACACCAGATAAAACTCCGCAGCCAATCCCCTATGGGTAGCAGCCACTGTTCCCTCTTAGCTGTGCGCGTGTGCGCGCGCACACACCTCGCCAAGCGAGCGCACGTACTTTACAACAGAGCGCACAAAAATTACAGCTCTGATTCTGATAGAAAACAACACAGATGTCTTAAAATTTAAAAGTTATGATTGTAATTACTACAAATTCCCCACTTCATTTAGTAATCGTCTATTTTCATTTAATTTGATTAAAATCAATGTGGTGTACATACTGTATTCTGACGTGTAGTCAAATTTTAAAGTATATAACTCCAAGTGTCATTATGTGGCGCACAAAAATGTAACCTTCCTTCAAAAGCTGCACACAACTGATATTTTATGCACACACAGCCTACAGAAAATTAGAGGGAACATTGGTAGCAGCCCTGTGCAGGTGGGCTTCGCTTCATTGTATCTTTTTTAGGATTGAGGACAAGGAAGAGAAGAAACCTCTGCTTGTTCCGAAAGGGCTGCCCTCTGGCCAGGAATCTGCCTCTCTGATATGGCACAAAGCGCATTGTTCAGAACCGTCGAAAAAGTGGTTAACTGACCTCTTTGCTGATCCGCAGACCTAACTGGCTTCTGCTTGTCCTCTGGTACCCACATCCCTTTAGACTCCCCTTCCCCAAGTTCTTTACCAATTTATCGAGGTTCTCCCCAAACAAGAGTCTGCCTCAGAAAGGCAATTTGCTGAGACGCGACCTGGAGGAAACATCCACCTATAAATTGTGAAGCCACAGGTACCGACAAGCCGCTACCACCACCGCCATACCCTTGGACATCCCTCTAACCAAGTCAAAGAAGGAGTCTACCAGGTAAGCTGCTCCAGATTCCAACTTTGCCGCTTCTGCTGACAGTGTCTGAGAGACAGTCAAGGACTCAATAATTCCCTGCATTCACCTTAAGCTCACCCGTGCCATGAAGGCGCCACATACCAATGCCTATAAGGAGAGAGCACTGATATCAAAGGCCTGCTTCAATAGCATTCCCACATTCCTATCCTGGACATCCTTAAGGGCCGAACTTCCTTCCACCGGCTAGGCGTGCTATCATCCTGGTATCCTTCAAGGCGGTTTCCAGCACCTCCCATTTCTCCTGAATCATCTGATGGATGACCCGGTGCATACAGAATAGGCTTTGCGTCTTCCTGATAGCCTGAAAGAAAGGATCCTCCAGCAGCTCACCCACCAATGGAGCCTCTTTATCCATATTCAGAGTTTTCCAAAGGACTTGAACTATGTGGGACTCCTCTGCCTAAGGGATTTCTCCCTCCTCCAAATCAGTCTCATCCACTCCAAACTCCTCAGGTAATTCATCTTCCTCCTCGGATCGCAGGGACCTCGTTTCTCATAAGAACATAAGATATGCCATACTGGGTCAGACCAAGGTCCATCAAGCCTAGTATCCTGTTTCTAACAGTGGTCAATCTAGGTCACAAGTACCTAGCAGTTTCCCCAAAAGACACAGGTTCCACAATGCTTGTATTGGGGGCAAGCAGTGGATATCCCGAGTCACCTTTAATAATGGTTTATGGACCTTTCCTCCAGGAACTTGTCCAAACCTTTTTTAAGCCCAGCTACACTAAGAGCTTTTACTACATCCTCCAGTAACAAATTCCAGAGTTTGATTACACTTTGAGTGAAAAAATATTTTCTCTTAAATAGGTTACCCTGTAGTTTCATTGCATGTCCCCTAATCTTTCTATATTTTAATGGTGTAAACAATCGATCTCTCCACGGATCCTCTATTTATCCGTCGCCTGCTCGGCTCCGACTCAATTAACACCCCATCATCCCCCGGCATCTCCAGCAATGCTCACTCCTGCCCTTTACCAGGTGTCTTGGGCTCCCTTCTTGACTGCTTCAAACAAATGCCTTGTGCAGAGAAGGAGAAATTACTTGAGGGCTTGGATGACCTCCCCGACTTCATCTTTGCAACCTATGCCACTGGAGGAAGCCCCTCTGAATCCTTAATTCACTGTTCCGGCCGGTGCTGCAGTACCAGACCTTTTGTGAGCCTCTGCTGCCCATGAAGAGATCGGACTCTCACCCAAGGAACCGGGGACACTTTCCCTCCCCTCGAAGAAGCCCACCTTCGCTGACCTGGACTCAGTCTGGCAAGTGTGGCATAGACCTGTACTCGAAATTGAATCCCTCCGCGATCCACATGTCAGACATGTGCTCTTGAGGGACATGGTGAGACCCCAGTTATAGCCAGGCTCTACTTTTATGCCTTCTTTCTTTCAACCCAAAGACAAAAGCATAAAACTGCTAGGTAAAGCTGCTTTTTCTTATCTCTTTTCCCTTGTGCATTTTTGTTTTGTTGTTTTGCTTTCCTTTCTTGGGAGAAAAAAAATAAACGCGGGAAAATAACAAAACGTACAATCAGCTGCCTGAGTCCACAGTCCCTCCCCACAGTCTATGCCTTACTGAGTGCCGACTATGATCGCTAGCCAAACAGACCCAAATAAAAGAGAGATTAAGAAAAACGGAAGAAACCCCCAAAAAAAGTCATCGGATCGAGCTGTACAAAATGGCATCCGTGTTCACAATCGTGAGAAACAGCCTGAAGACGCCACAGCCCCGCTGCCTAAATCTTGGAGCTCTTCCTCCCCTTTATACTCACCAGAGAGAGAATATGCTGCCGCTGCCTGCACTCCCAACACGATGCTCAGCTACCTGTAGAGCTTCGGCGGCATCGGGAGTGCTGGAGAGAACAAGCTGCTGCTGGCTGGTCTGTGCTGACCATGGCCCTTGCCACTGTGCGGAAATAATTTGCAAAAGCAACTCCTTTCTCTGCTGGGGCGCTTTCTGTCTGTTTGCATCTCCTAGCTTTCCCGATGAAGGCCCCGAGGCTAGAGCTGTATCTCTAAGGCCTCTTTTCTTTCTCTCTATTTTTTTTCCTCACACTTTATTCCCACTGCGCTTCTCCAGCCTGATCAGGTCAGCTTTGTTTTACCTCCTTTTACACTACCTAACACTATCCTATCAGTTCCTCTAGTGCGTCCGCATCTAATCACCTCACCGCAGCTGCTTGGAGACTGCGATACTGGCTCTGGTGGGGTATGTTTACCCCTGATGTCATCAAGTGTGACATACTCAGTCTCCAAGCTACTGGTGAGGTGACACTACCCTAACTGTGTGGGACTGGACTGGAGGAATGATAAGGAAAGATATTTGCAAAGCTATTAAAAAGAAGAGACATAAAATAGGCATTAAAGAAAAATTAGGCAGGCGCTATTTGCATAGATGAAGGATCAAAGGCAAAGGCAAAATAAAAAGGGCGAGGGAAGGGAGCCAGGAAAGATCCATTTGTAGAGAAAGATAGAGGAAGCTCTCAGTGTATGCCTTGTAGCGCTATACAAATGATAAGTAGTAGTAGTAGTAGACAGTCTGACCAAAGAAGGCAGGATCTACAGGATGAAAAGAGTGAAGAGTGAGGGAAACAATAGAAATTGTTACATGTCACTCCCGGGAACCTAAGACCCATGCAAGATTCCCTTCTCTCCCTTACTTCACTCTGTTTCTTTTTCAGGTCCTCCAGCAGGGACTCCAAGCTTTCATCTACAACATCAAAGGGAGTTTGCCCCTGTAAGTAAGAAAAAAAATGTAGGAGAAGTGAGAATAAAACGAAAACAAAAGAAATAAAGTAAAACAAAGCGAGGAGCAGGGTGGAGAGTCATGAACGATTATTATTAAGAACCATGGATTGCTTTTCATCCCATTTCCAACATGTTCTACAATAAGGATTCTTCAGAAATGTGCACTCACACATCAAGCAAAAATTCTGGCTACCAATCGGAGTGATTGGGACAGTTCCGTAATTCATATGGCAAGGCATTCCAGATAGAGGGGGCGTAAAGGGAGAATGCACGATTACAGGTAGTTTGGCTACATGTTCTCTTAGAGGTTGAGATGGATAGAAGGTTTTTGGTGATGGTGCGGCGTGTCCTATTGTTATTGGAATTGGATAGGAGCAAAGAGAGGCAAGGAGCTGACTCATTGGAAATGATTTTGTGAATGAGGGTGATTGCTTTGAATTTAGCTCTAGACTGAATGGGGAGCCAATGTAGATCGTAGAGGATTGGCGTTATGTGTGAGCGTCTGGGGTTATTTGTGATGAGCCGAGCTATTGTGTTCTAAGAACATAAGAACATAAGATATGCCATACTGGGTCAGACCAAGGTCCATCAAGCCCAGTATCCTGTTTCCAACAGTGGCCAATCTAGGTCATACGTACCTAGCAGTATCCCCATTTGGATGGGATGTAGGCTGTTCTTAGGAAGGCCATGATAAATGAGACTGCAGTAGTCAAGGGTTGCGATGGTGAGGGCCTGGCAGACAGTGCAAAAGGAGTCTGGGTTTAGGAGAGGTTGGAGGTTCCGAAGGGTACGTAGTTTTGCATATATGGATTCATATACAGAATTCTCTGTTCTATCCACATCACAAGAAAAAGGTGATACATAAAGAAGAATTAAAGAGAGGATGATGCAGAAATTCTGGCATGCAAGAAAAATGGAGAGAAAGGAGAGAGGAAAGAAACAGAATATATTTCTTCAAAAAGGAGAAACATAAGAACATAAGATATGCCATACTGGGTCAGACCAAGGTCCATCAAGCCCAGTATCCCGTTTCCAACAGTGGCCAATCTAGGTCATACGTACCTAGCAGTTTCCCCAAAAGACACAGGTTCCACAATGCTTGTATTGGGTCAAGCATTGATATCCTGGGTCCCTTTTTAATAATGGTTTATGGACCTTCCCTCCTGGAACTTGTCCAAACCTTTTTTAAAACCAGCTACACTAACAGCCTTTACTACATCCTCCGGTAACATATTCCAGAGTTTGATTACATGTTGAATGAAAAAATATTTTCTCTTATTTGTCTTAAATAGTGGACCCTGTAGCTTCATTGCATGTCCCCTAGTCTTTCTATATTCTGATAACAAACGATCTACGTTTACCTGTTCCACTCTGTTCATTACTTTATAGACTATAACTCCCCTCATCCGTCTCTTTTCCAGGTCAACGAGCCCCAACCCTTTTAGCCTTTCTTCATAGGAATATCCTTCCATCCCCTTTACCACCTTGGTGGCTCTTCTCTGAACCTTCTCCAATAACGCTATATCCTTTTCAAGATATGGCGACCAAAATTGCACACAATATTCAAGGTGCGGTCGCACCACGGAACGATACAGAGGCATCATAATATTTATTTATTTATTTATTTAGACAGTTTTGTATACCACCTTATCCTTCAATCAAATCCTTTGGTTTATTTTCCATTCCTTTCCTTATGATACCTAGCATTCTATTTGCTCTCCTGGATGCCGCTGCACACAGGGAGGAGGGCTCCAACATGTCATCCACAATGATGCCTAAATCTTTTTCCTGGGTGGTGGCTCCCAATGTGGAACCCTGCACCATGCAACCACAGCTTGGGTTGTTCTTCCCTAGGTGCATAATTTTGCACTTGTCCACATTAAATTTCATATGCCATTTTGATGCCAAGTCTTCCAATCTATCAACATCCTCTTCCAATTTTCCACAATCCTCATGGCTTTCAACTAGATAGTTTTGTCTCATCTGCAAATTTGATAACCTCACTCGTTATCCCCTTTTCCAGGTCATTTAAGATTATGTCAAAAAGCAGCGGATCCAGCACAAATCCCTGGGGTATACCTCCATTCGCCTTTCTCCATTGGGAAAATTGGTCATTTAGCCCTATCCTCTGTTTTCTATCTTCTAACCAGTTCCTGATCCACAGTAGTACACTGCCTCCTATCCCATGACTCTTTAGTTTTGCCAAAAGTCTCTGATGAGGGACCTTGTCAAAGGCTTTCTGAAAGTCTAGATACACTGTATCAACTGACTCGCCTTTGTCTACCTGTTTATTCACACTTTCAACAAAACATAATAGATTAGTAAGACAAGATCTTCCTTGTCTAAAGCCATGTTGGCTGTCTCCCATTAAGTCACGACTATCTACATGTTCAGCAATTGTTCTTTACGATGGCTTCTACCATTTTTCCTGGTACTGACGTCAGGCTCAATGGTCTGTAGTTTCCTGATCACCCCTGGAACCCTTTTTAAAAATTGGTGTTACGTTGGCCATCCTCCAATCTTCAGGTATTACAGATGATTTTAATGATAGTTCACATATTACTAATAGCAGGTCTGCAATCTCATATTTCAGTTCTTTCAACACCCTTAGATGTATATTATCCGGTCCAGGTGATTTGCTACTCTTCAGTTTATCAAATAGTTGTAATACATCTTCCCGATGTATCAATATTCCCTTCAATTCTTCTGCACCTTTAAATACCACTTCAGTCATGGCTAACATCCCTACATCTTCCTCAGTACAGACGAAGCAAAGAATTCAGTCTCTCCCCTATCGCCTTGTCGCATCTTTGTGCCCCTTTAACCCCTCTATCATCTAATGGACCAAATGACTCACAGGTTTTTTGCTACAAATGTACTTGAAAGTCTTTATTATGCATGTTTGCTTCCGCAGCAAGCTTCTTCTCAAATTCTCTCTTTGCCTGTCTTATCAATGCCTTGCATTTAACTTGCCAGTACTTGTGCCATTTCCAGTTTGCCATTTGGCTCTTTTTTCCATTTCCTGAAAGATGCCTTTTTGGCAACAGCCTCTCTGACCTCACCTTTAAACCATGCTGGCAGTTTTTTGGACTTCCTTCCACTTTTCTTAAAGCGTGGAATATAGCTGGTCTGGGCTTCCAAGCTAGTATTTTTCAACACCACCCAAGCTTGATGCAAGTCTTTAACCTTTGCAACTGCCCCTTTTAGGTTTTTCGTAACCATTTTCCTCATTTTATCATAGTCTCCCTTTCGAAAGTTAAAAGGTAGTACTGTGGATTTCCTTACCATCCCTCCTCCACTAATTAAATCAAATGTCATCATGCTATGATCACTATTGCCAAGTGGCCCCAACACCCTTATTTCCTGCACCAGATCTGGTGTTCCACTAAGGACTAGGTCCAATATGGCTCCCCCTCTGGTCGGTTCATGAACCAGCTGCTCCAAGAAGCAGTCATTTATTTCATCTAGGAACTTTATCTCCCTAGCATGTCCTGCCGTGACACTGACCCAGTCGATACCAGGGTAATTGAAATCACCCATTATTATTACTGTGCTGTAACGTTTGTTAGCTTCCTTGATTTCTTTGAGCATGTCATCATCCATTTGTTCATTCTGGCCAGGCGGTTGATAGTACACACCCATTGCCATCGCCTTTCCCTTTTTACATGGAAGTTCAATCCATAGAGATTCTACAGCAAATTTTGTTTCCTGCAAAACTTTAATCCTTTCTGACTCCATGCCCTCCCTAACAAAGCACAACCCCTCCACCAATTTGATCAGCTCTATCATTACGATATAGTTTGTTCCCAGATATCAGTGTCCCACTGGTTATCCTTCTACCATGTCTCAGATTCCAATCATATATTTGACATGTTTTGTATACCGCCTTTTCCTTCAATCAAAGCGGTTCACAACATACTACAAAGGTCATACAAAGGCAGGGAGGACATGCACCACCTTATCATTACATCAAAGTGGTTGGAAGTGAGACTACATAGCACAGGGAATGACAATACATACATTACAATACAATTAACTATCAGTCATACCTTCAAACAGAGTTACCAACTATATAGCAAGGAGGAGATGTTTCTTTTGCCTCGCATGGTCCAACGCCTAAGGGCCCGCAAGGCGCGGGCCCGTCCCCGCAGTGACAGTTTAAAAGTTCTTCCCTCGCGATCCACTTAGCAGGGGGAGGGAGCATTTACAAACAGCTCATTTAGTGCTATACATTCTAACTCTGCCATCTTATTTTTTTATACTTCTAGCATTTGCATACAAGCATTTTAGAGACTATTTTGTTCATATTAATCTGGCTATTGGTAGGCATGGGTAAATTTAGAATCTTTAAGCTCTGTCTGCTCCATACTCAAGCGACGCAGTCCTCGAGCTCACTTTTCTGGGAGACAGACTTGCCCCCGATTTGTGTCGTACCTTGTCCCCAGATACTCCAGATTCTGCGACAGAACCAAAATGGCTCTTTGCTGCATCGACCACTCAGCCGAGGCTTTCGAACAGACACTACTCGTGCTGTTGCTACTAGACTCTCGTCCCTGGACTTCGCCCGAATAAGGCAATCGTCGAGATAAGGATGCATGAGCGCCCCTTCCTTGTGAAGCGCTGTGGCAACCACCAACATAACCTTGGTGAAGGTGCGGGGCACCATCGCCAACCTGAACGGCAAAGCCTGAAAGTGAAAATGGCCCATTGGTACAGCAAAACGCAGGAACCGCTGATGTTCCGGCCTGATGGGAATATGGAAATTCGCCTCTGGGAGAGATCGAGGGATGTCAAACACTCCCCCTCTCTCACCGCTATGAAAACAGACCGCAAAGTTTCCATTCGGAAATGAGGAACCCGCAGACAACCGTTCACCCACTTGAGATCCAGTATCGGACAGAAAGACCCACCCTTTTCAGGAACCACAAAATAAATTGAGTATCGACCAGAGCCGTACGGGTCCCGGGAAACTGGGACCACCGCCCCGAGTCGAAGAAGCCGTGACAGTCTCTCGAAGGGCTACATGAAGGATAGAAGAGGAGATGCGTGGCAAGAGATGTGTTAGAATGATTTGATCTCAGTCTTAGATCCGTTCACCTGTATTAAAAATTTTGAGATATGATTATTTGCGAATGTGGCTGAAAAATTAAATGGCTAATACCAAGCTCCGTAATACAGCGCTGATGATAAAACTGAATTATTTGGAAACAGCTTAGTGTTAAACGTTTTGTGTGGCACTTTTGAATTTTAATTAACGTGCAAACTCCTAATCTGGGGTATATGTTTGTTTAGATTTTACTTTTGGAGTCAGGAGAATGATAAGACATTGGATCATCCCACTTCCATCAAGCTCCTTTCCAATCACAGGAAAACACTCACCACTTTATTAACAGCTTCCATGTTACAGAGCTCTTCGACCAAGAGCCGACAGGCCTCTTGCTGTCCCCAATGTGCTGCAGCATGCAGTGGAGTCCAGCCATCATTGTCACAGATGTTCACATCAAATCCAAGCTGGAGGAGAAGCCTGAAACCAGTAAAGCAATGCCTCTATTATTTCATGTCATCAGTTCTCCAATTCACGTGTACTTCATAAAAAATGATCCGCCAAAACATAGCCTGTGCACAGCTGCCATCTTCCTTTTCTATAAACGTTACAAGGGGAGTTTCCAGAGCCATTTACAATTAGAGACTGAAAATTAGCATTCTGCACAGCCAAGTGGTGGATACGACGGATTACTGGCTCTGGTTACAGGACAACTGGGGCTGGACTACTGCTGAAAATTTAATTATAAGAAACAGGAAAAAGTTTAACTTTTCAAGACACCTTCCCCTGCAGGGTACTTAGCAGTACACAACATAAGAAAAAAACCTTAAGTGATACAGGATTACTATTACTACTACAACTACTAAGCATTTATGAAGCGCTACCAGGCGCACGCAGCGCTGTACAATGAAAACACAAAAAGACAGTCCCTGCTCAAAAGAGCTTATAATCTAAAAAGACAAAGCAAGAAAAGGAGTAGAAAAAAGATAAGAACAAGGGCAAAGAGACAAGAGTAGGAGAGACAGGACAAAGGAAAGCGGTAAGAACAAGTGTAAGAGGAAGAAAGAAAGGTGAAATAAAAGAGGGGAAGGAAGGAGAACAGCAAAATCAAGAGCCAAAGGCAGAGGCGAAAAGATGAGCTTTTAACTTGAGTTTGAAGAGGGGCAAAGAAGATGCCTGACGTAGAGACAAAGGAAGTTTATTCCAAGCATAAGGAGCAGCAAGGTGAAAAGAGCAGAATCTGGAGTTGGCAATAGAGGAGAAGGGCATAGCAAGAAGCAACTGGGAAGAAGAACGGAGTACACGAGGTGGGAAATAGGGAGAAATGAGAGAAGAAAGGTACTGAGGAGCCACAGAGTAAATGCACTTATAGGTCAGAAGGAGAAGCTTAAAGTGAATACGGAAACGGATAGGGAGCCAGTGACGAGATCTGAGGAGAGGAGTGATGTGGGCAAAACGAGGCTGACAGAAAATCAAACGGGCAACGGAGTGCTGAATAGACTGAAGCGGGAAGAGATGAGACTGAGGAGACCAGCAAGGAGGAGGTTACGATAATCAAGACAGGAGGTGATTAGGGAATGGATGAGGGTTTTAGTAGTGAGCTCAGAGACAAAGGGGTGGATTTTACCAATGTTGAAGAGAAAGAAGCGACAGGTCTTAGCGATTAGTTGGATATGAGAGGAGAAAGAGAGCGAAGAGTCAAAAATAACACCCAAATTGCGAGCAGATGAAACAGGTTGGAGAACAGAGCCATCAGAGACCGAAAAAGAAGAAGGAGAAAGGGAAATTTAGGAGAAAAAACGAGAAGTTCAGTCTTGGCCATGTTCAATTTCAAGCGACGATGGAACATCCAGGCAGCAATGGCAGAGAGACAGCAAGAGATCCGGGACTGGAAAGCAGAAGAAAGATCAGGAGTAGAGAGATAGATTTGGGAGTCATCAGCATAGAGATGGTACTGAAAACCATGAGAGGAAATAAGCGCACCAAGGGATTGGGTATAGAGAGAAAAAAGAAGGGGAACCAAGACAGAACCCTGGGGGACACCAACCGAGAGTGGGGTAACTGTGTCTTTTGGGGAAACTGCTAGGTACGTATGACCTAGATTGGCCACTGTTGGAAACAGGATACTGGGCTTGATGGGCCTTGGTCTGACCCAGTATGGCATATCTTATGTTCTTATGTAAAAAGGAGGAGCAGCGATGGGAGAGATATGAGGAGAACCAGGAGAGAACAGAGTCCCTAAAGCCAAGCGAGGATAAAGTGTCAAGGAGAAGATCATGGTCAACAGTGTCAAAGACAGCGGAAAGGTCAAGGAGGATAAGGACGGAGTAAAGGCCTTTAGATTTAGCCAGGAACAAGTCACTGGAAACTTTGACAAGAGCAGTTTCAGTAGAGTGCAAAGGATGAAAAATTGATTGTAAGGGATTGAGAAGAGCATGGGAAGAGAGGAAGTCAAGACAACGGCGGTAAACCGCACGTTCGAGCAGTTTAGAAATGAAAGGAAGGAGAGAGATGGGGCGATAATTAGAAGGACAAGAGGGATCAAGTGAGGGTTTCTTAAGGAGAGGCGTGACCATAGCATGTTTAAATTCAGCCGGGACAGTAGCAGTGGAGAGTGAAAGGTTGAAAATATGAGAAATGGAGGGGACAATGGTAGAGGAAATAGAGGAGAAGAGATGGGAGGAGAAAGGATCAGAGAAGTGGTGAGCTTGGAGGTGAATAGAAGAAGAGCAATTTCATCAATAGAAATCGTGGGGAAGGAAGAGAGGGTAGGATGAGAAGGGGGGAGATAATGAAAGCAGGAAAGGGAAATTGGGGATTTAGAGGGAAACTGGAGAGTGAGCTTATGGACTTTATCATGGAAATAATCAGCCAGAGCCTGGGCAGAAAGGGAAGGAGGGATCAGAGGCAAAGGCACTTTGAGGAGAGAATTGAGAGCAATGAAGAGACGGGCGAGGATCAGAGGCATGAGAATTAGTCAGGCGAACAAAGTAATCTTGTTTGGCAAGAGCTAAAGCAGATTTGAAAGAGCAGAGCATGAATTTGAAATGAAGGAAATCTTCAGGGGAGCGGGATTTGAGCCAGGTATGCTCAGCAGAGCAGGCACAGGAGCGAAGATAGCGGAGAGAGCCAGGGCTGAGGTAAGGAACGCCTTACAGGACGAGGGATGAGAGGAGCGAAAACATCCAGAGCTGAGAAAGAGCGCAGCATTATAGGACATCACTGCCATATCAACAGACTTGGAGGACAAAACATAGGAAAGAGAAGGAGAAATGGTAGAGGAGAGAACCAGATCATCAATGGCAAGAAGGTTCCTAAAAAGAGTGGAGGAGACAGGACGAGTCAGGGGGGGAGGGAGGTGAAGATTAAAGGAGAGACGGTGATGATCAGATAAAGGAAGAACAGTATTACTGAAGTTAGAGGGAGAGGAGCAAGAAAAAAAACCCAGATCCAGACAATGGCCATGAAGGTGAGTAGGGGCAGAGGAACAAAGCTGAAGGCCAAATGAGGAGGTAAGAGAGAGGAGCTTCAGAGTAAGAGGATCAGAGGATGTTAAAATCACCAAGAATAAGAGTAGAAGTAGGGATAAAAAAGAGGGAAAGCCAAGAGTCAAAGTCAGAGAGAAAAGAAGAAAAAGCCTTGTCAGGACAACGATAGACAACAGCAATCCGGAGAGGAAGTGGGGCAAAGAGGTGAATAGAGTGGACCTCAAAAGAGAGGAAGGAATAAGACTGAGGCAGAGGAAGAGGTTGAAAATGACAGGAGGGGGAGAGAAGAAGGCCAACCCCACCACCATGTCCTGTAGGACGAGGAGTATGGGAGAACTGGAGACCACCAAAGCAGAGGGCAGCAGAGGCGGTATCGTCAGGGAGGAGCCAGGTCTCAGTTAAAGCAAGAAGATGAAAAGCGCTGGAGAGGAAAAGATCATGTGTAAAAGAGAATTTATTAGAGACAGAATGTGCATTCCAAAGGGCACAAGAGAAAGGGAGAGAGGAAGGGGAAAGAAGGGGAATATGAGTAAGATTGGACAAGTTGCGAGAGGAACTCAGTACAGAATGAGACAAACGTCTAGGAGGGGAAGGAATAGGGGTGAAATCACCAGAAGAGGGAGGTGGAGGAGAGGGAGAAGGAGAAGCTAGAGGGATATGGATGAGATTAGCCAGACTGCACATCACAAAGGAAGGCAGAAGTCAAGGGAGCAGCAAAAGGGAAGGAGGAAGAGAGACCTAAAGTGGAGCCAAAGTAAGGACAAGAAAGGAGGAGAGAATGAAAGCATTGGGGGTAGGAGAAGAGAGTAGGTTAATAAAACATCAGAGGAATCAAAGGATACAATAAGTACAACAGGCAGTGAAATACCAAACAATCAGGAGGCAAATGGAGCAGACAGTCAATGATGCAGCGGAGGATCCCAGGAGAGGATGACAATAGCAGAGGGAGCTGACATCGATGCAGCAGGAGAAGGCCAAGGTGCAGAAAGCCACAGATCCATAGCAGAAAAACCGCCTGCGGACCCTGCCAGTGGATGCAGTTCATCTACTAAATCAGCCCGGATAAATGAAATACCATCAAAACAGAAAAAAATTTTAAAAAAAATTTTTTTGTCGGAATAGCCAGCCCAGTGCTGAGGAAGAATCTCTCACACTGCTGTGGCCTTTCCTTTTTAATCATTAAATTCACAAAGTGCAGCTTTCACTTAGCTGTATCAGTAGAAAAACAGAGGCTGCATCATTCCAATCGGCAATGTTGAAAACGACGTGGCACGTTTCGGGGTGTTCTCCATATTACCCCTGCATCAGGTCAAATCACTGCTCAGCAGCCAAAACAGCTGCGTAACAATTTCTGAGAAGAACGGTTTTTATTCTATGACGTCAGGAACGCAAGCACAGCTGATCGCAATCACGAAACATGATTGATAGACCAAGGAGCCTGTCAAAGCTGAAAGGGGGAAGAACCACCATACAGACTCCCCCCCTTTTTTTGAGAAGTTTTATATAATCGTATACCAGTCCACCTGTTGATTTAAACCCCGTGATTTAAATCAATGGAAACTGCGGGTGAGAATAGATGTAAGCCTCTTCAAACCAACTCATGTATAGAGTAGCAATAGAAGGGGCTACAGTAGCCCCCATCGCTATTCCATGGCTACTCTATACATGAGTTGGTTTGAAGAGGCTTACATCTATTCTCACCAGCAGTTTCCATTGATTCCTTTCTGGAGAAGATTTTTAGATGATATCTTTTTTCTGTGGACTGGTACTAAGGCAGCTTTGGAGGAGTTTATACAATCTTTAAATTCCTTTAAAGAAAATATCCAGTTTACTGCACAGATAGAGGTTCAACAAATTCAATTTTTGGATATTACTGTGGAACTGACAGACACGGGTTTTCAAACGTCCTTGTATCGAAAACCAGTACAGCGGAACACTCTCTTACGTTTTGACAGCTTTCATCCACCTGCGTTAAAACGGGGACTGCCGTTCGGCCAATTTCTGCGCCTTTGGCGTAATTGCACTCATTTTTCTGATTTTCAGTTACATGCGAAAGAGTTAACAGCTCGGCTACTTATGAGAGGGTACCCTTATAAAGTGGTCAAACTGGCATATAAAAGGGCTTGCCATGTTCACAGAGAATGGCTATTTCAAGGTTCGGTCTCGAAAAGCCCGCAAGACAACATTACGGGGGGTGTTCCCCTATATGAAGGGCACTTCAACAGTGATGGGCATTTTACATCAACATTGGCCCATTTTGGGTCTACATGCCTGTTTTTGGAAAAAGCTACAGATTGCCTACTCCCGGAGATCCAATTTACGGGATTTGATGGTGCGTACTACAGCTGATATTGATCGCCCCTTATCTTTTCATGAGTCAGCGGGGCATTCACCTTGTGGTGATTGCACCTATTGTCAAAATACTCTTTCGGGGCTCTCTTGGTTGGATAGTCATACCCAAACGTTTTATCATACCCGATGGCGAACTAGCTGCCTTTCCACTTTCGTGGTATATGTAATCCTCTGTCCGTGTAATCTGTACTATGTGGGGCGGACATCTCGACCTTTTAAGGTCCGCTTGGGTGAGCATGCCTCTAGGCTGCGTACTAAAATGACATCAGCCCCGATGGTTGATCACTGTTTAACCAAATCTCATATTTTTGAGGATCTTCACTGGCGTGTTCTTGATCATGTGCCGATGGACCCCCGAGGAGGCGATCGGCTTCAGGCTTTACAATATTTGGAACAGAAATGGATCTTCCGTCTGGATACAGTACATCCACGGGGTTTAAATCAACAGGTGGACTGGTATACGATTATATAAAACCTCTCAAAAAAAGGGGGGGGAGTCTGTATGGTGGTTCTTCCCCCTTTCAGCTTTGACAGGCTCCTTGGTCTATCAATCATGTTTCATGATTGTGATCAGCTGTGCTTGTGTTCCTGACGCCATAGAATAAAAACCGTTCTTCTCAGAAATTGTTACGAAGCTGTTTTGGCTGCTGAGCAGTGATTTGACCTGATGCAGGGGTAATATGGAGAACACCCTGAAACTTGCCACGTCGTTTTCAACATTGCCGATTGGAATGATGCAGCCTCTGTTTTTCTACTGATACAGCTAAGTGAAAGCTGCACTTTGTGAATTTAATGATTAAAAAGGAAAGGCCACAGCGGTGTGAGAGATTCTTCCTCAGCACTGGGCTGGCTATTCCGACAAAAAATTTTTTTTCTGTTTTGATGGTATTTCATTTATCCGGGCTGATTTAGTGGATGATTATTTTGCCTAGGGTGCAGGTATTGGTGGTTAAGTGGATGCAGTTCAGCAAAAAAGACTCCACAAACACCCTGCTGTTTTTGTAGTTTGTATGTTGAAATAGCCGTATGATTTCTCCCGCTAAAGGGTCCCGCGCCTAAGGACCATGCCAAAGGGCCCTCTGGCGAGGCCCCCAGGCGCAGGCGCGCTTTATGGCGGCAGCTGATGAACGGTAGGAAGTCTCCTCCCCCAGCCCTGATTGGAGCAGACAGGTCAGCCAGAGAATGCCCCGCTCACGATCGAGTAATGGGCTGCTTGATGTGATCGGAGTCAGCTGTTTCTATTTAAAGTAGAGACTTACTACCTACTCTGGGCGCTCTTAAAATCTAAGCATGCTCCTTTCAATTCCTCCAGGAGTAGCCAAGCTTCGAACGGTGCACAAATCTTCATGGTACAAGTGATGAAACAATTCTTATTGAGGCTGTAAAGCTATATTAGAGATCCTTGCAACCAAGGTCTCTGATTCAAAGTTAATAAATGCTATCACCCATGCCTTGTGGTACTGCTGTCTCATGATTAAGCAAGAGCCTTGAGAGAGTTAGAAAATTATCCAAGTCACAGGTGGTCTCTCTCAGGAACTGAGATGTACAGGGAGAGGGCAGGAATCAGGCAGGTCTGTGATGTACATAGGAGAGAATTTTGTCATTGCAAAGTGGTACAGGAAGCTGTGTTTTCTGCAAGTCAAGCATTATAGGGAGAAGTGGAGTTGTATCAACCATACAAAATGGACAATTTTCCCATAGTTAATAACCAAAGAGAAGCAGAAGTGGTGACATGTTACTTAACAGATAATGCCCTTTCCTTGAGTCTGGATTGGTCTAGCAGAACAAGTGGTTTCTTATTACCTCATCCAGGTATATTAGCTAATACAGTTGGGGCACACCTCAGTAATCATACCCAAGCACATGGTCAAGAATCCCTGACTATATACAACTTCAGTGAGGCTAACAAGATTCAAAAGAACAAGGAACCATAATTATGTACAGGATCATCTTCAGACAGAAAGTACTGTATGTCAAGAGGATACGGTTCTGCGGGGCCAACTGCAGAGAAATAGCAGACCAAAACAGGTCATGGGGCAGAGGTCCTGGACTAGTCTAGCAGGATTCAAGGAGAGGACATTATCTACTAAGTAAAATGTCCCCTTTCATATTGTCCTGCTAGACCAATCTAGACAAGTGGGATATATCAAAGCTACGACTCCACTGGGTGGGAAGACTACATGGCAGCTTTCTAGACCTCTTAGCCAAAGGCTGTGTCTACCTGAGCATAGACATCCAAGCAGTATTGCTTGACAAAACGGGAAAGTAATGTCCACATTGCTGCCCAGCAAACATCTGAGGGGACGACCAAGCTATGCTCTGTCCACGAGGATGCCTGCACTTGGGTGGAATGCACATGCCATCCTTTCAGAACTGTCCGGTTCTGCAACAGATCTGCTGAGACAATGGCTTCCTTGATCTACTTCCCAGGATAGACTTAGTGGCCACATCACCTTTATGTGGGCCTGCAAACACCACAAATAAAGGGTCTGACTTGCGAAAGGAATTAGTGATACTGAGACACCAGAGAAGCACTTTACTGACATACACCAGGTGAAGGTTCTTGTCCTTCCCTTGGCACTGCTCCTTAGAAAAGGAGGGCGGAGAGACCGCCTGATTAACTTGAAAGGATGACAATACCTTGGACAAGGAGGAGGAAACGGGAGGAATGCACACAGCCTCCTCTGAAAAAGACAAAGGATCTCCTCAAGACCATGCTTACAATTCAGAGATTTGTCTCAACCAAGCAAATAGTGACCAAGAAGATGATCTTAAGCAAAGCCCACTTAAGGACTTACACAGCTCCAACATCAGGGTCTGGAGAACTAAGCAAGAGGGAATGGCTGAACACAGGGGAGGACACAAGTATCATACCCCCTGAAGGAAACAAGACACAACTGGGTGTGAGGCTATAAGACGCCCCGCCACTAGCCTCCTGAAGCATAAGGCTGTGACCTGAACCTTCAGGGAACTATAGGAGAGACCTCTGTCAAGGATAGCCGGAAGAAAGGCAAGTTCACTTTACTAGGACCAACCTAATGCTCATGGCACCAGTGCTCAAACAGGCACCAGACGCGCATGTAGGTAAGACTAGTAGAAACTTTCCTCGCTTTCAAGAGTGTGGAAACCACAACAGGTGAATAGCCCTTATACACTAAATTTATTTAGCTGTATTTATATCCCGCTTTTCACCGGGTCAAAGCGGTCAATTGGGGGATACATTTAACACGAGGGGATATGAGACACACACACTAATACATACAGGGAACATGGGCAATGGAGGGTTAAGTGGCTTGCCCAAGACCACAAGGAGTGCCTATAGGACAAGAAATCCCAGTCCCTCTGGCCTGAGATTGCTGTCCCCAGGTGGGACTTGAACCCCTGACCCTCCGGCCTGAAGTACCTTGTCCTAACCACTAGACCACGCCTCCCTCTAAATGTCACAATAAGAGAGACAGGTTGTCCAGAAGGATCAGCCCGGCCACAGAAGCCCCTGGACTGTAGGAAGTCATAAAGGAGGTTCCCAAAGGAGATTGATAAGGTCCCTGAATCACAGCCTCACTGTCTAATCCGTTGCCACCAGGACAAGTCAGCCTGGATGTTGCTCTATGTGGCAAAGTACATGCCCCATGAGCAGACACAGAACAAACACATACAGCAGGCACTGTTTTAGCCAAGTCTGAACCAAGGTGTCTATGTCCTCGGAGCCTGCTTCCTTGCTGCAAATGAGGAACTTGCAGACTTTGGCAATGGACCAGATTGCCATAATATCCATTTCGGACAATCCCAAAGGTCCAGGAGCTGAACAAACACCAAATGGTTTAACTACAACTCCCCTGGATGGAGAGTGTGGCAACTGAGAAAGTACACCTCCACACTGTCGAGGACCGTAATGTGTTGGGCCAAGAGAGCTAGGTGGTTTCTTTCTGTCCAGGTGAACAAGAGGGTCATTTCTCATGCCACTCTGACACTCTTCATGCCACTATATCAGTTGACAAAGGCCACTGCTGTGTCCAAGAACACCTATCATTGCCCAAGACCAGGGTCCAGACACGCAGGAGGGCCAGATATAAGAATATAAGATATGCAATACTGGATCAGACCAAGGGTCCATCAAGCCCAGTATCCTGTTTCCAACAGTGCTCAATCCAGATCACAAGTACCTGTCAAGTTCCCAAAAGTTATATAGATTTCTGCTACTTGTCCCAGGGATAATCAAAGGATTTCCCTGGTCCACTTTAATGATAGAAGCATGGAAACATGACAGCAGAAAAAGACCAAATGGCCTATCTAATCTGTCCTTCCATATCAACTCCTATAGTTCCTTTTTCTCCTTTAGAGATCTTTTGTGTTTGTCCCATGCTTTCTTGAATTCAGATACTGTCCTCGTCTCTACTACCTCCAATGGGAGACTATTCCACAAATCTACCACTCTTTTCTGAATCTATCCCCTTTCACCCTCATCCTATGTGTCCTTGTCTCAGAGTTTGCTTTCAACTGAAAGAGGCTCTCCTCTTGTGCATTTATGCCACAGTGGTATTTAAATGTCTCTATCATATCTCCACTATCCCGCCTTTCCTCTAAAGTATACATATTGAGATCTTTAAGTCTGCCCCCATATGGTTTATAATGAAGACCACTGACCATTTTGGTAGCCACCCTCTGCACCAACTCCATCATGTTTATACCCCTTTGAAGGTGTGGTCTCCAGAATCACACACAATACTCCAAATGAAGACTCATCAAAACTTATAGAGAGGTACTATCACCTCCTTTTTTATGCTGGCCATTCCTCTTCCTATGTACCCAAGCATTCTTCTGGCTTTCGCCGTTACCTTTTCTACCTGTTTAGCCACTTTAAGTTCATCAGAAACAATCACGCCTAGGTCCTGCTCTTCTTTTGTGGACAGAAGTACTTCACCCCTTATATTATACTGCTCTCTTGGATTTTTGCAGCCCAAATGCATGATCTTGCATTTATTAGCTGTCAAATTCTCGAACATTCTTCAAGCTCAGCTAGATCCCTCCTCATGTTATCTACTCCTTCTTGGGGGTCTACTCTATTGCAGATTTTGGTACCATCCACAAAAAGGCAAACCTTACTTGTTAAAAAGAATCAGAACAAGGACAGATCCCTGAGGCACACCATTGGTAATTCTTTCTCCTCACAGTGAGCTCCATTTACTTGTACCCTTTGTTGCCTTCCACTCATCCAATTTTAACCAAGTCAGTCAGGGTCCATCCCTAGGGTGCTCAATTTATTTATAAGTTGCCTATGTGGAATAGTATCAAGGCTTTACTGAAATCCACGTACACCAAAACTAGGGCTCTACCTCAGTCAAATTCTCTGGTCACTCAAAGAAATCAATCAAATTTGTCTGACAAGATCTGCCTCTAGTAAACTCATGCTGCCTCAGATCCTGCAATCCACTGGACTCAGAAACCTCTCTATCCAGTTTTAGCAGCGTTTCTATTAATTTTCTCACCACAGAGGTTATACTAATCGGCCTGTAGTCCTCAACCTCATCCTTACTTCCACTTTTGTGTAAAGGGACCACATGTGCTTTTCACCAGGTTCTCTAGGACCACGCCTGACTCTAAAGAAGCATTGAAAAGGTCAGACAGTGCAGCTTCTAGAACTTCCCCAAGTTCCTTCGATATTCTCGGATGCAACCCATCTGGCCCCATTGCTTTTTCTGCTTTTAGTTTAGCTAGTCCCTCACAAACACAGTCTTCTGAAACTTGTTCAAGGTCCCCTTCACTTCTGTTTCTATTTGTGAGTGTTCTCTGATGTCCTACTTCGGGCCCTTCATCTGTGAACACACAACAAAAATTTTTGTTGAGCAATTCCACTTTATCCTCCTCAGCTTCTACATATTCCTCCCATTCACTCTAGAGTCTGATAATACCACTTTTGTACTTCCTTCTCTCGCTAACCTATCTGAAAAATGTCTTGTTCCTCCATTTTATTGCACTGACTATTTCTTTTTTTATCTTTGTTTTCCTGACTACTTTCCTAGCTTCTCTAAGTTTTTCCAAATAGTGATGCTTGTCTTTCTCTTTCTATGATTGCTTGTATTTTATGAAGGTCACCCTCTTTTTCTTCACCTTTTCAGCTACTTCTTTTGAGAACCATAGTAGCCTCCTTTTCCTTTTACATTTAGTTACTTTTCCAACAAAAAGGTTTGTTGCCCTTAAAATATCCCTTTCAGTTTTGCCCATTACTTTTCTACATCCCCAAACTGTTCCCATCCCACTAACGACTCCTTGAGGTAATATCCCACCTTGACAAAGTAAGTTTTCCTAAAGTCTAAGACCCTTGCAATTTTGAATGGATTTTATCAGCCTTAGTCCTAATACAGAACACCACTATCTAGTGATCACTGGATGTGAGACAATCTCCCACTATAACATCGGAAACACTTTCCCCATTGATAAGTGCAAGGTCCAATATGGCCCCTTCATGTGTGGGTTCCGCTACTAGTTGCCAAAATAGTTCTCTCCCTGTAGAGAATCAAGGATCTATCTACTTCTAGATGACAATGTAGCAGCAATGTGCCAATCACCTATCAGTAGCACTTCTCCTCTCAAGGCAATACTGTGTATGTCTTCTATTAAATCTCATACAGATCTCCTTCACAGGGAGAACTGAACAATCACACCAATGCAAACGGATTTCCCTTTCCCTCTTTCTAGTTAAACCCACAGTGCCTCCCTCACTCCCTTTTAAGCCCTGTAATTATATAGCTTTAATATTTTTTTTTTTTACATATAATGCCATTCCTCCTCCCCTGTCCTAACTGAATAAAACATATCCCAGTATAATTACATCCCAGTCATGGTTGTCTGTGAACCATGTCTTTGTAACCGCCACTAAATCCAAGTCAGCCTCCTCCATTAAAGCCACAACGTCTGGGATCTTATGTCCCATGCTACGGGCATTTATACACACCACTTTCCAGATTTTGCCCCTTTTACCCATTTCTACAGAGGTATTTAATGTTTTAATTACCTGGGGGCTTTCTTCACCCATCCCCAACAAATCTAGTTTAAAGTCTCTTCAGTAGGTTAGCCAGTCTGCTGCAAAAGACACTTTGACACTTTTTGGATATGTGAATGCCACCTCTGCTCTGCAGCCCTTGGAAAATCATCCCATGGTCCAGGAAACCAAAACATTCTCGATGATACCAGCCATGCATTTATTTCCAGTATTCGAGCTTCTCTGCCTCAGCCTTTACCCTCACAGCAAGAGGATTGAAGAGAACACCACCTGCGTACCTATCTGCTTCACCCTTCTGTTCCAGAGCCATAAAGCTACTCTTGATACACTCAGAGGGATTCCTAGCAGTATCATTTGTGCCGACATGGATGAGCAACATCAGATAATAGTCAGTAGGCTTGATGAGTCTCGGTAAACTCTAACATCTCAGATTTTGGCCCATGGTAGACAGCACACCTCCCAGGACATCAAGTCTGGCCGGCAGATGGACACTGCAGTACTCCTCAGGAGAGTCACCTACCACCACTACCTTTCACTTCCTTGTGATTCTGCAACTTTGGGGTGCTTGATCTCTGGTTTTTCCCTTTCCTAAGATGCTTTCAGCTCTTCCTTCCAGGGATGCATACTGATTCTTCGAGGGCTGGAGGATTGTTGATTCTGCAGGCTACGTGTCTAACTCTCTTCATTTTGCAGCATACCATCTTCACCCTCTGTCAGAGAGCTTGGATGCTACAAGAAGTATCTCATCGATGTACTACTCGCTGTCTCAAATGTTTCTCAGCCTCGCCACCTCTTCTCTGAGCTCCTCCACTTGTTTCATGAGGGCTTCAATTTGCAGGCATCTTGCACATGGAATTGGTCCCTCGACTGGCACTGGGCTGTCTGTCTGGACAGAAACAAAAGCTGTAACGGGGGCAACAGCTTTGGCAATACAATTTTTCCCAGTCATCGTTCAGTTGGTGGAGCTTTGGTACCTGTTGAAGTAAACGTGAGAGACCGGACAGATATGCAGATGAGTCTTCTGGTAATCTGCTTCTGTGCTGAATGCGGGGTATGTGGCAGCTCTTACCTGGTTGACTCGCGGTGACCTCTGGAATACTGTGCTGAGGCTGTTGGGATGGATATGCAGATGAGTTTATGGTTTTCCTGCAGGAACTTGTCCAAACCTCTTTTAAACCCAGCTACACTAACAGCTTTTACTACATCCTCTGATAACAAGTTCCAGAGTTTGATTACGTGTTAAGTGAAAAAATATTTTCTCTGATTTGTCTTAAATGTGCTACATTGTAGCTTCATTGTGTGTTCCCTAGTCTTTTTACTTTTTGGAGGATTAAAGAACCAAATCTACATTTATCCGTTTCATTCCACTTATTTTATAGACCTCCAATCATATCTCCCCCTCAGCCATCTCTTTTCCAAGTTGAAGAACTCTAACCTTTTATGCCTTTCCTCACAGAGATAGCCTTCCATCTCCTTTACCATTCTGGTCACTCTTCTCTGTACCTTTTCCAATTCTGCTATATCCTTTTTAAGATACGGCAACCAGAACTGCACACAATATTCAAGATGCAGTCGTCCCATGGAGCAATAAAGAGGCATTATATCATCTTTGGTTTTATCCTCCATTCATTTCCTTATGATTCCTAGCAGTGTCTTTGCTTTCTTGGCCACCGCTGCACACTGGGCAGAGGGTTTCAAGGTATTATCCACGATGATACCCAGATCCTTTTCTTGGGTGGTCATTCCTAATGTA
Organism: Ichthyophis bannanicus; assembly: GCA_033557465.1. Taxonomy (NCBI): domain Eukaryota; kingdom Metazoa; phylum Chordata; class Amphibia; order Gymnophiona; family Ichthyophiidae; genus Ichthyophis; species Ichthyophis bannanicus. The sequence continues at coordinate 84,025,584 of CM066047.1, forward strand.
GAACCTTGCATTGTATAACCATAGTTTGGTTCTTTTTCCCTAAGTACATAACTTTGCACTTGTCCACATTAAATTTCATCTGCCATTTGGATGCCCAGACTCCCAATTTTTTAAGGTCCTCTTGTAATTTTTCATAATCCTCTTGTATTTTAATAAAACTTTAAATAATTGTGTGTCATCTGCAAATCTGATCACCTCACTAGTTATTCCCATTTCTAGGTCATTTATGAATACTTTAAAAAGCAGCGGGCCCAGCACAGATCTCTGGGGTGCTCCACTACTCACCTTTCTCTATTGAAAAAATTGGCCATTTAGCCCTACTCTGTTTTCTCTCTTTAAACCAGTTCGTAAACCACGGTAGTACACTGTCTCCTATCCTATGACTCTTTAATTTCCTCAAGAGTCTCTCATGAGGGACTTTGTCAAAGGCTTTCTGAAAATCCAGATACAATCAACTGGCTCACCTTTATCTATTCACACCTCCAAAATAAATAAAATTAGTGAAAGAAGACTTTCCTTGTTAAATTCATTTTGACTTTCTGCCATTAAAGCAAGATTATCTACGTGTTCTGTAATTTTGTCTTTATACCGGTTTCTACCATTTTGTCTAGTACCAACATCAGGCTCACCGGTCTGTAGGTTTCTCAATCACTCCTGGAACCCATTTTTTAGTCACTCTCTAATCTTCAGGTACTACTGATGATTTTAATGATAGTTTACAGATTACTAAAAGTAGGTCTGTAATTTCATATTTCAGTTCTTTCAACACCCTTGGATGTATGCCATCCAGTCCAGGTGATTTTCTACTCTTTAGTTTATCAATTAACTGTATTAAATCAGGAAGTTGTATCAATATTTGTTTCAACTCCTCCAATACACATTTAAATATCATTTCTGGCATGGATAAGTTTCCTGCATCTTCTTCAGTAAAGACTGAAGGAAATTCATTCAGTCTCTCCACTATAGCCTTGTCCTCTATTATCTAACGGTCCAATTGACACTCTCACTGCTGTTTTGCTATGAACATACTTGAAAAAGTTTTTATTATGCACATTTGCTTCCACTGCAAGTTTCTTTTCAAATGATCTCTTTGCCTGCCTTATCAATGCCTTGCACTTAACTTGCCAGTACTCATGTTTCCTGTTTCTGTTATTTGGCTCCTTTTTCTATTTTTGAAAGATTCTCTCTTAGCTATAACAGCCTCTCTGACCTCATCTTTAAGCCATGCTGGTTGTTGTTTGGCCTTCCTTCTACCTTTCTTAAAATGTGGAATACATTTGGTCTGGGCTTCCAAGATAGTATTTTTAAATAATGCCCCAGGTCTGATGTAAGCTCTCAACTTTTGCAGTTACTCCTTTTAGTTTTTTGTTAAACTTTGTCCTCATTTTATCATAGTCTCCTTTTTTAAGTGCCTCAAGGCAGCTAATGGGCCAAGTTGCCTCCCGGCTGTTCCAACAACCCTCAGCCATTCTGCCTTCACAAAGGGATCCCCAGTCAAACATATTGGCATCTATCATCAAGAGGAGCCACATGAGGTCATCCAGTGACATGCCCCTTCTCAGATTCTGGGGATGAACCTACCAACGCAGACTAGAGACCACTGAAGGAAGGAGGGGAAGCCAGAGTTTGAAAGTCTGAGAGCTGGGAGACCAGTGACACAAGAACCCCTGCAGCGGCCTCATATGAACTCACACTCAAGGGACTATTTCAATTGATGCCACCATCAAACCAAGAATCTGCAGGTAATCGCAAACTCTAGGAGCCCGATACATCCATTAAGGATGCCAGCTGAGACAGCAAACTTTCCCACTTTCTCCTCATATAGGAAGACCCTGCCTACATGAGTACTGAACAAAGTTCTCAAGCATTCTAGTGAATGGGAAGGCTGCAAATGACTCCTCCAGCCATTGATCACCCAGCCAAGACTTTCCAGGAACTATACTACTCTGGAAGATACCAGAGATGCTTCTGACTGCGACATGGCCCGAATGAGCCAACCATCCAGATAAGTTTGAACACAGAGCCCCTTGCGCCTCAGCACTGCAGCTGCCACCACCATGAACTATCCTCCAGGTGATGAGGTTTGAACTCACCCAAATCCTTAACCAGCTTCTCTAAGTCCTCCCAAAAATGAAGCTCTCAAAGGCAAATCAGGACAAGCGTGACTTGGAGGCCAAATCCACTGCCCAGTGGCAAAACTACAGCCAGAGTCGTGTCATTCCTAAGGTGGCAAAATCTTTAGCCACCAAGACCACCAAATTAAATATAGCGTCTGACAGAAAGGCTGCTGCTAACTCCAGGAGGACAGAGGTATCATCTGGAGGAAGTGAATGAATCCACTGAAGGAGACCTCAAATCGTCAGACCAGCACAGACCACTAACTGGAGAATAAAAGAGGATGTAGAAAAATGATAATTACACTTACCTGGTAATTGCAGTTCCTTGAGTGACGACAGTTCAGCCCTCTACTTCTGGGTTGTCAACCTCCTCCTGCAGCTTGGAGACTGGTATGCCAAAATCATGACATCACTGGATATAGCCTGCTGCTCTCTCTCACCTTCTCCAGTGTGAACTATTAACAAAGCAGACTCAAAGGAGCAACAAATAAGTAGCTATAATTCAAACAGCAACCTAACTGAGGTAAACTAGAACAGTATAACAACCTACATGTAAGGCGTCTGATGCCCTGCACTGCCACCGAAAACATAAGACACCTGCTCATATCGAACGGATAACGAATTGACTTACCTGTAGTAACTGACTATGTGACACCCGGCTGTCCCCCTCCTGAAGAACCTCTGGGCGGGAATGAGGACTGAACTGTCGTTACTCAAGGAACTACAATTACCAGGTAAGTGTAATTATCATTTCCTTATCGTTCCTCCAGTTCAGTCCTCTACTTCTGGGATGTACCAGAGCAGTAACTAATGGGAGGGACCCTTCCAGCCGGTGCGCAACACAGCCGCCCCAAAGCAAGCATCATCCGCTGCTGCGACATCAAGACGGTAATGTTTACTGAATGTATGCAGGGACAACCAGGTAGCCGCTCTACAAATCTCACTCGGAGGAACCAAACCGTGCTCCGCCCAAGAAGCGGCTTGCGCTCTGGTGGAATGAGCCCGTAACCCGTCTGGCACTGTGCGACCCTGAAGCAAGTAGGCGAAAGCAATCGTTTCTCAAATCCACCTGGCAATGGACGCCTTTGACGCCGCCTCTCCCTTACGCCTGCCTCCAAACAACACAAACAGCCGATCCGACTTGCGAAAAGACTTCGTAAACCTCAAATACTGCCGCAACGTTCTCTTAACATCTAACCGATGCAAACTACGATCCCCAGAATTCCCTTCTAAAGTACCCAGTACTGGCAAACACACTGACTGATTTAAGTGAAACGGAGATACCACCTTAGGTAAAAACGACGGCACTGTACGCAAGACCACCTTTTCTCTCGAGAAAGACAACAATGGTTCCCTAGAGGACAGCGCTTGCAACTCTGAAATGCGCTGCACAGAACAGATCGCCACCAGAAACACCGCTTTCAATGTCAGATCTTTCAATGATGCTAGATGCAAAGGCTCAAAAGGCGGCTTGGAAAGCGCCGACAAAACCAAATTAAGATCCCAAGACGGAACCATTACCCTCCGAGAAGGACGCAACCTAGCTACCGCCCTTAGAAAACGTAGCACATCCGCATGAGCTCCCAAGGCTAAACCTTGAATCTTGCCGCGATAACAGGACAGCGCCGCTAACTGTACACGCAAAGAGCTAGCCGCTAAACCTTTATCAAAGCCATCTTGAAGAAAGTTTAAAATAGAAGGAACGGTGACCGTTGACGCCCGAATCTGACTTCTCGAGCACCAATCTTCAAAAATACGCCAGATCCGCACATACGCCAATGAAGTGGACCGCTTCCGCGCCCTCAGCAGCGTAGATATCACTGCCGCCGAGTAGCCCTTCTTCTTTAGCCAAGCCCTTTCAATGGCCATACCGTAAGCGAGAATCGATCCACTTGGGGCATGAACAGAGGACCTTGCCGCAACAGGTCCGGCCTTGCCGGAAGCCGCCAGGGTAGACCATCTAGGAGTCGCACCAGATCCGCGTACCATGGGCGCCTTGGCCAATCGGGCGCCACCAGAAGCACTCTCCTTTGAACTACGCGCCCTATCAACGCCCACGGCAGAAAAACGTAAAGAAGACCCGAAGTCGGCCACCACTGCAACAGCGCATCTATGCCTTCTGATATTCTTTCTCGTCTCCTGCTGTAAATTCTCGTGACCTTCGCCGATTGAAAGGTTGCCATCAAGTCCAATATTGGTGGCTCTCAATGAACCACTATCTGCGCAAAGACGTCGGGATGTAACCCACTCCCCAGCGTCCACTCGAACTCTGCTGAGAAAATCCACCATCACATTGTCTCTCCCCGCAATGTGTGCCGCCTGAAATTGCCGTCAACCGACTTTCCACCCAGGCGAACAGCAAATCAGACTCCTCCTCCATTGCTGCACTCCCCGTGCCGCCCTGACGATTGATGTAGGTGACCGTCGTGGAGTTGTCTGATAGAACCCGAACTGGACGCCCCACCACTAAATGCTCGAATGCCCACAGTGCTCTCGCCACTGCACACAATTCCAGCCGATTTATTGACCAAGCAGCCTCCAACTGGGACCAACACCCCTGCGCGAACCAGCCCTCGCAGTGGGCTCCCCAGCCCGCAAGACTGGCATCTGTCATCAAAGGAATCCACTCCGGCTTCTCCAGGGGCATTCTGGCCATTAACGCCGATGGGGCCAGCCACCACTGGAGAGACCGTCGCACCTGGAGCGGACATGGAAGCCGCTTGCTCAACGGGTCCGCCTGATGAGACCAGCGGTGCAGCAACGCTCTCTGTAGCGGCCGCATATGCACTTTGGCCCACGGCACCGCCTCCAAAGTCGCCGCCATCCTTCTGCGTAGATAGAACCATGCCGTAGGAGCTGGGGTGGCTCTGAACCTGTGAACCAGACTGCACAGGGCCTGCGCTCTCCTGACCGGCAAAAATACCTGCCCTTTGAGAGTATCGAACTGAACTCCCAGATACTCGAGAACCTGCGACGGCTGAAGACGGCTTTTGGCCGGACTGAACACCCAACCGAGGCTCTGCAAAAACTCCACCACTCTGTCACCTGCCTGCTCTCTGCCTCGGACTTCGCCTGAATCAACCAATCGTCGAGGTACGGATGCACCAAAATACTTTCCTTGCGCAACGCCGCCGCCGCCACTATCACCATAATCGTGGTGAAAGTGTGCGGTGCCGTCGCGAGACCGAAGGGCAATGCTTGGAACTGGTAGTGGCCCGAGGGCAAAGCAAACCTTAACAACAACTGATGAGCCTCCCGGATGGGAATGTGCAAATAGGCCTCCGTCAGATCTAATGACGTCAGGAACTCTCCCTGATGGACCGCTACAATTACCGACAGTAACGTTTCCATACGAAAGTGAGGCACTCTCAGACAGCGATTCACCCCCTTGAGGTCTAATATAGGCCGCAGCACTCCGCCTTTCTTTGGCACCACGAAATAAATGGAGTACCGACCCAAGCCGTACTCTGCCTTCGGAACCTCCACAACTGCCCCTAATTGCAACAGACGCTCCAAGGTGCTGCGAACCGCCGTAGTTTTCTTTTGCCCCCTGCAAGGTGACATGACGAAGGAATCCCACACGGGTCGCGCCAGTTTGAGGGCACAGCCCAGGCGAATTACCTCTAAAACCCACTGGTCGGAAGTGATGAGGGTCCAAGCGGCCAGAAACTCCCGGAGCCTCCCACCTATGGAAGTTTCCGCCACCAGGACCCGCCTCATCTCATTGCAGTTTACAAATTGATGATGCGGAGCCCAAGGAGAAACCTCTATTCGCTCCTCGAAACCCCCGAAATCCTTGCCCCCGGGACGAAAATCTGCCCCTCTGGAAGGAAGACCCGTACCGCGTCGATCGAAACCTCTGAAAGTCGCAAAACTGGCCCCTAAGAATATGACTGGCCTTTCCCTGTTTTGGTTTGTCCTCTGGCAGCCTACCAGCCTTGGACTCCCCCAGGTCCTTTACCAACTTATCCAAATCCTCTCCGAACTTCCCTTTGAATGGCAGCTTCCCGAGCCGGGACTTAGAAGAACCGTCCGCCGCCCAGTTACGCAATCACATCGATCTGCGAGCGGCTACTACGGACGCTGTGCTATTCGCAAGCGCTCTGATCAAATCATAGTGCACGTCTGCTAAATATGCTGCTCCGGACTCCAGGCGCCCCAGCTCCCTGAGATCGAAGTGAGGCGAGTGACGTAAGTGCTGTACCCAGCGCAGGCACCACAGATAGATGCCTGCAAAGAAAGTCAGCCTCAAAGGTCTGCTTCAGGAGCCCGTCAACCCTACGGTCCTGCGCATCCTTCAAAGCTGCGCTGTCCTCTACCAGAATGGTAGTCTTTTTGGTCACTGCCGACACTATCGCGTCAACCCGCGGCGTCCGGAACCTGTCCTTATCCTTATCGTCTAGCGGATAAAGCCTATTCATCGTACGCACGCCTCTGAGTCCCACTTCCGGCTGGTCCCATTCATCCTGGATCATTTTATCGACGACTTTATGCACCGGAAATACCACCTGTGTCTGACAAACCGCCTAAATGACGGGATCTTCCACCTCGTCCTCCGCGTCCGTTTGAGCCGCTAAATTTAGCGTCTGCAACGACTCCGTAATCAACGCCGGAAGCTCCCCTCTACGAAAGACCCTAATGATCTTAGAATGATCCTCAGGTTCCAGGATCTCCCCTTCCTCCAGATCCTGTGCACCCTCCTCATTGTCCCAGTCAGCCTCTTCGAGCTCCGGCCAGGCGCTCTCCACAGCCGAAGAATCCCAGGCCCTAGCCCGTTTGGGTGCCGAGGGACCCTTGGGCAACCCAGCCATTTGCGGAACCGAGACCGTAAGCGGCGCCACCCCGGCTAACTGCCCCTGGCGTCGCAAACAAAATGCCTTGTGCAACATTAATATGAACTCCGGACAAAACTCAGCAGGATCCCCTGGCTGCATCTCCAACCCCGCGGCCGAGGACCCCGCCGGTTCCTCTACAGGAGCCTCCTGCCCGGGAATTTGGGGAGACTCAGCCAGCACCGCTGGCTGCACCCCCGGCGGCTCTGCAGCCTCCTTAATGTCCATCTGCTGTTCCACCATGGACGAAAGTGAAGCACAGCCGCGGCACACTCCGGACTCCGCCACCGTGCCTCTCCGGGTACCACAGATCACATACTGTGGGCGCCCCGCCATCAACCTTTACTTCTCCTTATAACTTTGGAATCAGTATTTATTATTTATTCAATTATCCTCTGTCAACCAAAGGGAGACCAATACCTGCCCCCAAAAGGAAAAGTGACGCTGTTTCTGCGTGAAATATTCCTGTCTGGAAGGCTGGGTTATGGCAACCGCGAAAAAGGGGCCCCCCTCCCCCCCAAGGTAGTAACACACCCGCGGAATAAAGAACACTTAAAATGCACTCCAAAAACAAATAACTCCCTAAATCGCTAAAGAAGCCTTATGCAGAGAAAACTCTAAAATGTAAACGGCGTTTGCTTACCTGCTCGGTGTGCTCGATGCTGAGCAGCCATGCGGCTTCCCGAGCCACCTAAAATGGTCGCCGGGAAACCCGCGGAGAAAGCACAGTTACTTACCTGTAACAGGTGATCTCTGGGAACAGCAGGAATAAGTCTTCACATATGGGTACGTCGGTACCGACGGAGTCCGCGTGGGAACGCTTCCCAGCGTCCAATCAGAAAGCTTTTGGAAGCATCCCAACACGCCTGCGTGCTGCCTTCCCGCCTTCCCAACTGCCTCTCCTCAGTTAAGTTTTAAAGCTGAGACAAGAAAGAGAGCAAGGAAGGGAAAATAGAGATAGAGAAATGCAACTCCTAGGGGAGGTGGGTGGGTTGTGAAGACTTATTCCTGCTGTTCCCAGAGATCACCTGTTACAGGTAAGTAACTGTGCTATCTCCAGGAACAAGCAGGAATGAGTCTTCACATATGGGGACTCCCAAGCTCAGATGCCCGGAGGGAGTCCTAGCATGTTGCAAGTCTAGAACAAGCCATGCTATTCCTCAGGACCTCAGGCATCCTGGGATGGAGGGTAGGAGTTGAATACAGAAAAGGAGCTGTGGAACAGCTGGCTAGAACAGGGCTTCAAAGGGGAAGACCTTGTGTCGAGGGCATTTAGTAATAAAATATTGTAATCTGGGCCTCACTTGTTGGCATTGCACAAGTGTACTGAGCTACATATGGATCTGATAGAAGAGCCAGTGAATGTGCTCAAGGGGTACCTCACTGAGAAGTAGAGGTAATAAAGTAGAACAAAAACGTGGAGGTCAGAACCCTTTAGGGTGAGAAATAGCCCCAGGGGAAAACTGGGGTAGTATAAGAGATAGAGCTTCAGCGGAGACGCAGAAGGTACTATTAAAGAAAGCTTAAGCTGCTTTGGTCCAAAAACAGTATAAATGTAGGACCAAGAGAAAAATTTTGAGTCTGACCCAACTGGACTGGGGTTGGAATCAGTCCATGTAGGGGAGAAAGGGTATGGAAACCCTTGTATCTGATAAGAAGGTAAGGACAGACTCAGGAGCGCTAAGCTTTAGAGCAACAGAAGCTCCGCAATGTCTTTCCTAAATGGGGTCAATTAGGAAAGAAAGGTACATGGAGAGCCTCAGGAGTACCTAACCTGAAAAGGTTATGGTAAGGGAAAAAGGTGTTAATTACCACAGGAGTGGTTATAGGTGTAGTCTCCTAGGTATGCTGGTACAGCATTAATAGGGTTAGTGCTCATCTGTCAGGATCATAAAGGAATGTCAGGATATCTGAACCTATCAGAAAGATAGATAAGTAGATGGATACAGATCTATCTAAAAATATATCTCATTATATCTATTAATATATATGAATATATATATATATATATATATATATTTAAATATATACACATATAGGGTATATATGCATATATCTATAAAGAGATATGTATGGGCAGAAGACACACAGATATATATATATAGATATATAGATATATCTATATACTTATTTATATCTATATATATACCTAGATGAATAGGCAGGCATATAGAGACATGTCTCCAGGTATATGGATGGAGAGATGTCCAGAGAACCCCATCCCCCCTTATAAGGAGAGAGAAAGATTTATCTAACAGCAAGAAGGTCGATACCTGCTTGAATAGATAAATAGAAAAAATCTTCTTCTCCTGGTTATGACTGGCATAGTCAGAGGAAAGGTGTCCCTGACAAGGCGGCTTAATTCTTTGCAGAATTTGAGCTCTTGAGTAACCAGGATGGCCTACGTGAAAATGGCAGAGGATAACGGCAGTCTGCAGACAGGAAGTCCAGATATCTCCAGAATTGTAGTATGGAGATTGGATAGAGGAGGCCTCTGGAGGAAGATACCCTAGTGATCCGCCTATGAGGGCAAGATGGGTATTAGGTGTCCTCTAGCTGCCAGTGAAGAATTTATCTCTGACGGGAGACCCAAGGAGATATGGGCCAAGCCAGGGAATTGGCCCTTCTTTAGGCTTTCACATAATGAAAGGCCTGAGGCTTACGTCTCAAAAGAGATTAAAGATAAGATGGAAAGGGTAGAGAATACCTGCCAGGCATGAAACATGACTGGGGGAACCCCTTTTAACCATCTGGGGTTATCTGCTAGGCAAGATACTAATGCTCTCTAGCAAGGGCCCATAGTGCAAAGCTACTCTGTAGAGTTGCAGAGAGCATGCTGCAGGTTGGTTAGAAGAAAAAACTGGCTGTGGACGATCCTTGGTGAGGAATGTGGAAAGCCAGCAGGTAACCAACTATTCTGCCAAGGACAAGGGGGCGCAGAATAGAAGTTAACCAACCAAACTGTGATAATATGGTTTCCCAAACAAGGTTGATAACCTGTTTGGGACTTAGCACTGAGGCTAGGGGAATTGCTAGTGGAGGGGAAGCCCTGGTTGTGTAGTGAACAAAACCAGTGGCTTAACCACTAGGAATTTCTGCATCTGCAGCAAATATCAGGGCAGCATGGAGAATTTATTTTCCCTCCTCTTTTTTTAGATTGGGAAAAAGAAACAACAGACATGGTAGGCCTTCCTATTGTCTGAGGAGCTGCCCTAAGGTAATAAGGGGGAGACAACTCCAGAAGGGAGAATCCCCCGGTAGAACAGGTAGAGGACCATAGGGGCTTACCCGTGTAAAAAGTCACTCTTACAAACCAAATGTTGTAGTAAGAGGGAGGTAAGACAGAGTTGCAAGAGACCAACTATGGAGGAAGTCTCTGACAGGTGAGATGATACATGCCAGTACAGGGAAACAACCGTCTATTGATAGTTGTTACCTCTCTTTCCTCCAAGAGTAAGAGGAAAAACTGTTAAGTATGGGCATGATCATCAGAAAGACTCTTAGAGAAAAGATGTTTCATGAAGAGATATCTAGGTAGGTTAGGATAATGTTAATGCAGATACTGCAAGTGAAAGAAGCAGACTGCCACCCTAACCACCAACCAAGAGGGACAATGATCTATTTGAAACCCTGCGACTGCTGGGTTTGTTGACCCTGTTGAGTTTGTAGATTCTTCAGACCAGGGCGATGTTTCCCCTGTTTGGGAACATCTGTATGATGGGCAGACGATGGACAAAACCTTCTCCCCCTAGGGGAAGAAAGTTTGGTAGGACATTTCCTACCTACTGGGAAAGAAGGCGGCGTAGAACAGCCCCTGGAAACAGGAAAGTCAGTGGATAACTGAGTAACCTGGAGTAAAGACTCCTTGTTGAAGAGATTTTCTCCAGTGCAAGGAGTATTTCCCAGTCTTTCTTATGCCCATTTGTCCAAGTCTGAAGCTTGGAGCCAGGTTCTACGTCGTGCCCCTATAGCAGAAGTCCTGCTAACAGACTCAAAGGAGTCTAGGGAAGCACGAGTAAGAAACCTAGAGATATTATGAGCATGACTAACCAGTAAGGAATAGTCTGCTTGTTTGGGCTCTTGAAGAAAAGGAGTCAAAAGATGTAATTTCCTTGTGACCTCCTCAAGAGATAGACCCATATAAAAAATATATGAGAGAATTCTTGCTGAAAGCATGGATGTCTGGAAGGCTTGGCGTCCAAAGGCATCTAGTGTCTTAGACTCACGACCTGGCGGACAAGAAGAGTGCTTTTTATTACTCTTCACTCGCCTCATTGCTGATTCTACCACAATGGAATGATGAGGAAGTTGAGTCCTTTGAAACCCTGGAGAGGGGGGCACCTGATAGAGGAGATCAGTTGCTCTGGAAGGTGGGGGTACCCTTAAAGGAGCTTCCCACATTCGTAGAAGGAGATCCTGCAAAGAATGATGCAAAGGAAGCATTATGTTCTCCTTTGCTTTGTTAGGAACAGAGAGGTATGCTGTATTCCCATGTGTAGGATCTTGTCCAGGAATAGGAATGGCAAGTGATTTTGCCATATCCAGGAGGAAAGTCTGGAAAGAAGGATCCCCAGAGGGAACTTCCCTTAGATAAGCTAGAACTGATGAAGAACTAGCGTTGGCACCGAAGGATCTATCTAAGTATATAGGAATAGAAGATCCTGAATGGTGTAGTATGGGATTCTTAAGTGGTGGTCGCTGGTACTGCAGGTCAGGACCAGCGACAGTCGGTAACACGTCGTCCATGCTAGGTATCGATTCCAAACTCGGCATCGAGGGAAGCGAGCCTGACGAGAAAAGCATGGAGGGTACTGACAATAAAGGTAAAGTGGATATCGGTACCGACTTCGGTACCGTATCTGATACCGGTGGATGAACCAGTGGCAACTCTAACGGTATCGGAGGAACCTAGAGTTGCGAATCCAAATTATCGGAACCGAGCCTTCGGCACCAACGGGAGTCGGTACCAAGGCGAGTCAGTACCCAGTCCTCCAGACTGGAGATCGATTCGAGACTCGGCATCGAAGGAAGCGAGTCCATCAATGCACGCCTGGAGGGTACAGACGTCGGTACTAGTATCTGTGTCGATACCGATACTGGAAGGTCAATCTGAAGCGTATGCACCGGCCCCGCAGGTACCGAGGACGCCAGATGATGATCCTTGGTGAGGAATGTTTCATCCTACATCAGTGCCAATGCCGGGGTATTGGTACCGCTCAAAGCGGATGCCACCACCGGGCATGGCTCAGGTATGTTCTGTGAGGGGTGAACCTCAGGAACAACCTGAAACCCCATACAGGCTTTGGAGGCCGAAGACTCCCACCGGGGTTTTGAAACCAGTGGATTCTTGAGGACAAGGCCATAGGCATCTCTATGCTGTGCATGAGAAGTGCCGCTCGAGGACTGGCTAGTCTTAACAGACTGTTTTTGGGTTACCTGAACCTGTGTAGAAGAAGATATGGTCGGTGCCCTGAAGTTGGAAGGGGACCGCGTGTCGAGGGGAACTTGATGTTGAAAACTTCTTCTCACAATACTGGTGTCCGAGGGCTCCGGAGGAAAATGGTCAGGACCCAAGCAGGTTAGACACCAATTGTGAGTGTCTAAAAATAAAGTTGTACCACCACAGTTTGTACATTTCTTGGGGAAAGTGGCTGGCGGTTCCATGAGGAAAAATGGAGAGGCCTAGAAGGCCTGAGAACCATGACACACTAAGAAATAAAATATATTCCTTAAAGGAAAAAATTTTACAAGAAAAGAAAAAAAACACCGGCGGTACCGGTGGCGTCGGGTAAGGCAGCCGCGACCACAAGAAAACTAAAAAATAAAAGAAGAATTTTCTGCGGTGACAGGAGGACGTCCTGCCGGCTCCGCGGAAAAACGAAAACTGAGGAGAGGCAGTTGGGAAGGCGGGAAGGCAGCACGCAGGCGTGTTGGGATGCTTCCAAAAGCTTTCTGATTGGACGCTGGGAAGTGTTCCCGCACGGACTCCATTGGTCCCGACGTACCCATATGTGAAGACTCATTCCTGCTTGATCCTGGAGATAAAAGAGCGCCAAACTGCAGCCGTTCTAGCGCTCGGACTTCTTTCAAAATTGCTCCCCCTGCCCAAGCAGCCTGCCGCCAGTGAAAAGCTTACCGGGCAGGTCTGCATGGTCACTCAATCTGCCGCGGATTCGCCGCCGTCAGCCCTGGTTTGTCTGAACCAGACAGACTCGACCGCAGCTTCCCTGACCTCCGGAGCCACGAGCAGCCTTCACAGCGGCCCGGCAGAGTACAGGGTTCCAAGAGAGGACTCTCCCCCGTAGTGTCCAGGAGGAGAGATCCTCCAATTACCGCAGAGCTACTCTTTCACCTTCAAGGTTCCTTCCGTTTTGTTTTTCTTTTTTTTTTTTTTTTAACTTGGTGACAACAGGCAGGTAGCAGAGAAACGCCAAACGTCCTTTCTTTCTGGTTTTTTGTTTTTTTTTTAAAGTAGTACTACCCCAAATTAAAATTGACCACCAATAAACATCAGAACTATCCTAATCCTACTCTCTCCTTATCTGTTACTCCAGTGAGCCCTCCCCAAGGCTCACAACGTCCTCCTGCTGCATGGAGACTGGTAACACTGGAGAAGGTGAGAGAGAGCAGCAGGCTATATCCAGTGATGTCATGATTTTGACATACCAGTCTCCAAGCTGCAGGAGGAGGTTGACAACCCAGAAGTAGAGGACTGAACTGGAGGAACGATAAGGAACTGACTCTTCAGAAGAACTTCCCTCATGCGATACAGATGGTCTTTTAGGACAGCACCACCTTCCACTGAGATGGTGGTTCTCTTTGTGACCACCATTACTTGCACGTCCATGCTGCGCAATCCTTCTGCGACTGGGCATAGAGCTTCTTCAAGACCCTGTCTCCTCTGAATGGGGAATCAGGCAAGTCCCAATCCGAGCGGACCATGCTCTTGATAACCTCTGGAAATTGAAAGGCTCTACTAGGCTTCCAAACCCCTTGCAAGAGGGAGTGTACCTGCGGTGTCTGGTCTGCTGCTGAAGATCAGTCAACCACAGAGCGGACAACACCTAAGCAATCAACACCACCAGCACACCCTTCCTGAGCAGACAGATAATACCGGAATCATCTTGATTCTCTGAGAGAGACGACAGTTCATCCTCCATACTGGAATCATCACCAGAGATCTTGGAACTGGAATCCAGATCTCAGGCAGACAGTCTGAACCTCCAGACTCCAGTCTCCACCGAGATTTCTTAGGCGGTGGAGCCCCAGCCAGGCTTTGATTATCCTGTGTTGCAGGGCCCTCTTCCGACTGAGCAGAGAGGGAGAAAGAAGGTCTCCAGGGTCTGAACTGCCTCACCAGAAGGACCAAGATTGCTGAAGAAATTAAAAGAATCCTGGGGCGAACAACTCAGAAACCAAGAGCCCCCTGTCATGATTAGCCCACAATCAGCAGGGGCAAAACTTGCTGTCGGGCCCCAGAGAGAAGGGGAGTGGCCATCAGAGCAAGAGCTCGAGTCCAAGGCTTGAAGATCATCCTCCTTTACTACCATGTCTACTGCCTCCTGCAGCGAGGATAAGGTTGACCAACCCATGTCCCCCTGCTGTGAAGGGGGATGAAGCCTCCAAGAGCACATCAGAAGCCTCCATGCAGGAAGCACAGAAGCTGGAATCCAACAATGTAACTTTTCTCTTGTGGCAGGCCAGACAGCTTTTCTTAGAAGGTGGCATCTGTGTCAACAAGGCGCTCTTTCTGCATCACTAACAGCCTGGCTTAGCAGGCTCAGGACACGACAGGGGCACATTGCACTGTGTGCTCCGACTGCGCAATCACCACCACCACATGCTACGTGCACTGATCCAAGGTGCACATACTGGTGTGAAACAAGGCACATAGCGTGTGAAGCAACTAACGTGCACAGGCCATACGAGGCAAGAACCAGTAGGGGAAAAAAAAACCACACCTCACCAACGGTTGCCCCAGTTGGCCCAGGACCCTATGTACGCACCGCCTAGTGGACGAGGTCAAATGGCTTCCTCAAAAAACAAGTCCGACAAGACAGACTTAGCTTTTTGGTACACACCTCTGGGAAGCCCAGGCAGGAAGACAGTGCTGGGTTCACTGCTACTCCCTTGCTGCCAGAGCTTGTAGACATGTATCTCTGAAGATCCTTCTTCTAATCTTTTGGTAAGAGCCGGGGGTGGGGGGGGGGGGCACAGAGGTTACGAGGGGCAAAGAATCCTTGTTCAGAACTACTTTTTCAAACTTCTGGCTGTTCAACTGACCTTTAACAAGATAAGGAAACTGAGCTGAACAAATTCCCTCCTCCATATGGCAATACACAAAGAGCACTGGTTCTAAGAGTAATTCAGTGGAGCCTCCAGTGTCGGGCTCTAGTATGGAAGTATCCCCTAGGATGGTCAGTTGCAAGCCAAATCACATCTTTTCCAAATATTTCACCAGAGCTTTTTCATGCATCCACCTTCTGCTGGAGACAGAGACTTACTAAGGGAGGGCCCTAGCTGTACTGGCTGTTATAGCAGGATGATATCAGAAGAAACCACTTGTTTGGATTAGTCTAGCAGGACGATATGGAAAAAGTCTTTATAGGTCCCAGGAAGAGAGATGAGGGGCCTGACCTTGGATACAGAGCATTAATTATTGTACTTACTTCATCACTTCCATATAGCCTTTAGCTGCAGCTACATGCAATGCCGTTGCTCCAGTCTTTGGATGTCTAATGTCCTCCAGTTTCCTCTTGTTCACCCATTGTCGGGCATCCCTGAGCATCAGCTGTTCTTCCTCCTGACGAGCCACCTCCAAATCGATCCCTAAAATACATCACACTGTGTGCTGTGAATAGAACTGGACCTCAAGAAATGTCTACAGCCCAAGAGGAAGTTATCAAAAACTAGTCCAATACATTTCCCTTTTACAATGAAAGTGCAAGTGGCAAATGAGGGTCATTTGACCCACCAGATGTGTCCAGTTGCTTTTCCTATCACTACAAGCACTACAAATGCTATTTCTTTCCTGGCTCTTACCACCATCCTGTGCCTCTTCCTCAAGTATGCTTCAAGTCTGTCACTGTTCTGATTATTTCAGGCATCCACCACTCTTAGTAAAGCAGTATTTCTTTCGAGCCTTCCTTTTTTCAACTGAAAATCAACGTCACACACACACTTACTCATTCTTTACCAAGCACTATCGAGTAGTCTAGTGGTTAGAGCAACTGCCTAGTACCCAGATCATCAAGGGTTCGATTCCCACTGGCACTCCTTGTGAACTTGGGCAAGTCACTTTACACTCCATTACCCCGGAAGAAAAGGCTGGCAATCTACTTCCGGTGATACCTTGCCAAGAAAACCCAGAGGTAGCTGGGTCGCCATGAGTCAACACAGACTCGATAGCACTAAAAAAAAAAAAATTGCTGTTTATTTGTACTGTTGTACAGGACAGGACTGTGTGTATCAGGACAGTTTGTGCTATTCATGTGTTTCTGGATTTTGTTTGCATTGTGTTCATTTTGTTGAAAATTAACTTATATAAACTTGATTACATGCTCCATCAAGGAAAGGTCAGAGTTACAATAGAAATAAGAACAAAATGCATACATCATAAAAACATGTAAAAATACCAGCTACCAACCACATATATTTATTTATTTATTTAGACAGTTTTGTATACCGCCTTATCCTTCAATCAAAGCGGTCACAACACAATTGGGGGATACATTTAACACGTGGGGATATGAGACACATACACTAATACTTACAGGGAACATGGGCAATGGAGGGTTAAGTGGCTTGCCCAAGACCACAAGGAGCATCTGTGGGACTAGAAACCCCAGTCCTTCCGGCCCAAGGTTGCTGTCCTCTAGTGGGATTTGAACCCCCGACCTTCCAGCCTGAAGTACCTGAAGTACCTTGCCCCAACCACTAGGCTACTCCTCCCTCAACCCTTAGCAAAGGAATTACAGAGCATGAATAGCCAAGTCTTAATACCCTTACAAAACCTAAGAGAGATGTCTTCACCTGCAGATAAAAAAAATAAATAAATAGAATTCCACAAGACGAGGGCAAAATAGCTAAAAAAAAACCCTGTAAGCCAAATGCAAGACAAATAAGCCAACACCATCCTAGGCAAAGCCAATAATGTTTGCTAGGACTACAATCACCCACCTCCAAGATTATGGGGATAGCAGATTAACCACTTTACTAGGAAAAGGAAAAAGGAGCAAAATGACAAAAACGGGAAACATAAGCAATGGCAAGACAGATGCAAGAAATTGATACGGCAGGCAAAGAAAGAATTTGAAAAGAAGCTTGCCATGGAAGCAAAGTGCATAATAAAACTTTCTAAGTACATCTGTAGCAAAATACCTGTGAGAGAATCAGTTGGGCCATTAGAGAATAAATGGGTAAAGGGGATGCTAAGCTTGAACAAGACCACAGCAAACAGACTGAATGAATTCTTTGCTTCAGTCTTTAGTGAAGAAGATGTAGGGAAGTTTTTCTATGTGATATATCAGAAGTACTGAAACAAATCTCGATAAACCGGGAAGATGTATTACAACTATTTGAAAAACTGAAGAGTAGCAAATTACCTGGACGAAATGGGATACATCACAGGGTGCTGAAAGAACTGAAATATGAGATTGCAGACCTATTAGTAATCTATGAACCGTCCTTAAAATCACCCGTAGTACCTGAAGACTGGCGTTACATTGGTCATCCTCCAATTTTTAAAAGGGTTCCAGGGGTGATCCAGGAACCTACAGATGGGTGAGCCTGACATCAGTACTGGGCAAAACAGTAGAAACCATTAATCATAAAGAATAAATTAAAGAATAAAATCGCTGAACATGTAGCTAGTCAAGGTTTAATGGGAAAAAGCCAAAATGGGTTTAGTCAAGGAAAGTCTTGTTTTAATCTGTTATATTTTTCTGAAGGCATAAATAAACAGGTAGATAAAGCAAGACAGTTTATATAGTGTATTTGGATTTTCAGAAAGCCTTTGACAAAGTCCCTCATGAGAGGCTCTTGGTAAAATTAAAAAGTATGGGATAGAAGGCAGTACGAGTGTAGATCAGGAACTGGTTAAAAAGACAGAACACAGAGAGTAGGACAAAATGGCCAATTTTCTCAATGGAGAAAGGTGAATAATGGAGTACCGCAGGGATCTGTGCTGGGCTCACAGCTTTTTAACATTAATAAATGACCTAGAAATGGAAATAACAAGCAAGGTGATCAAATCTGCAGATGACACAAAATTATTCAAAGTTTTCAAACACAAGAGGATTGTGAAAAATTGCAAGAGGACCTTGATAAATTGGAAGACTGGATGCCCAAATGGCAGATGAAATTTAGCGTGGACAAGTGCAAATTTATGCCCTTAGGGAAGAACAACCTAAACTATGGTTACATGATGCAAGGTTCCATATTAGGAGCCACCACCCAGGAAAAGGATTTAGGCATCATCATGGAAAGCACACAAACCCTCCACCTAGTGTGCAGCGGCAGCCAAGAAAGCAAATAGAATGCTAGGCATCATAAGGAAAGGAATGGAGAATAAAACAAAGTATATTATAATGCCTGTGTGTCGTTTCACAATGCAACTGCACCTTGAATATTGTGTGCAATTCTGGTTGCCATATCTTAAAAATGATATTGCTGAATTAGAAAAGGTACAGAGAAGAGCAACCAAAAAGCTAAAGGGGATATAGAATACCCCTATGAGGAAAGGCTTAAAAGGTTAGGGTTCTTCAACTTGTTAAGACAGCTGAGGGGAGATATGATAGAGGTCTATAAAATAATAAATTTCATGTACATCAGTTGTTTGCTCCTTCAAAAATTACAAAGACTACGCGACACGCAATGAAGCTACAAAAGTAGCCCATTTAAGAGTAATATGAGAAAATATTTTTTCACTCAGTGCGTAATCAAACTCTGAAATTCATTACTGGAGGATGTAATAAAAGCTGTTAGCATAACTGGGTTTAAAAAAAGGTTTGGACAAGTTCCTGGAGGGAAAGTCCATAAACCATTATTAAAGAGGACCAGAGAAATCCACTTTTACCCCAGAATAAGCAATGTGGGAAGCTGATAGATACTTGTGACCTGGATTGGCCACTGTTGGAAAGAGAATACTGGGCTTGATGGACCTTGGTCTGACCCAGTATGGCATCTCTTACGTTCTTATGTAGATGTCTGGATACAAAACAAAAACCTTAAGCTGCCAAAAGTCAAAGCATCTTCTCCAAAATAGGAGTATTACGATAAAAACTTCTTATTGCCCGCTAATAGATGAACTGCAGTATTTTGTTAAGAGCTACAAGCACTGGAAACCTCTCTGGCATATATCAGGGTATGAAGAATTACACCCGTTTCTGGAAGAAATCAGCAATGCATAAATAAATGTGCCCAAATCCTTCTGATCTAAGGCCAAAGACAATAGATCAACCTCTGTCCCACGAAAGAAGCCTCAACTACCGCAGAGATTTGCACATCCATAGTACATGCCACATTCAATCACACTCCCAAACTTTTCACTGACAAAGGAGATAATTCCATTTCCATTACCACACGCAAAGTCTCAATGGTCTTTCACATTTTACTACAGCAGAGCAATTCAGACTTATCGGGGTTCAATGTTAATTTGTGAGTAATCAGCCACTTGGTGATAGAAGCCACATAGACACTGAAGTTGGAAATCACAACTCCTACATGAGCATTCACTCATGTGCAACTGCAAATCAATATCATGTAAGTTGCAACTCAATCCATAAATTCTGAATCAAATCCCCAAGTGGACTTAAACATCAGTGAAACAGAGGAGATAAAACAGGACTCCACACATGAAATGGACAAGGTCAGAAAAGAATTGGCTCAGATCACCGTGTGGACCTGCTGACATACAAAGGACTGAAGCCAAACCAAAGTCCTCTCTGAAAAAGAGTAGTTACTCACCTGTAACAGGTGTTCTCCAGGAGCAGCAGGAATCAGTCCTCACATATGGGTGACGTCGGCGCCGACGGAGCCCCTGTGCGGAGCATTTCCCCAGCTTTCATAGAAAGCCTTTGGGAATGCAGCGCGCATGCGCAGTCCCCTTCCCGACCAAGGGTGCCATCTTGCTCAGTCTGATGACATAGCTAAAAGACAGCAAAAATAAATCATATGACTGCAACTCCAAGGGGAGGAGGGAGGGTTGTGAGGACTGATTCCTGCTGCTCCTGGAGAACACCTGCTACAGGTGAGTAACTACACTTTCTCCAGGACCAAGCAGGAAGTCAGTCCTCACATATGGGACTCCCTAGCTCAGGGCTACCAGAGGCCCCAAACTGAAAAAATGAGCTCCCTCTAGAGCCTCAGCATGCAAGAACGCCCCCGAAAGGTAGCCCAATACCAGGGCCGGAGGGTAGGAGTTGCCTAGACCCCAAAGAGATTATGGAGTATCGCTTGCCCGAAAGCACTGTCCCTGCGGGACTCCCTCTCAAGGCAGTAGTGGGCCGCAAAAGTCTGGCTTGAAGACCAAGTAGCGGCCCGGCAGATGTCTGCCAATAGAACAGAGCGGAGATGAGCCACTGACGCAGCCTTCGCCCTGACACAGTGAGCCGTAACTCGACCCTGCAACGAGAGGCCGGCTGTCCTGTAAGCCCAGGCGATGTAGTCAGCTACCCATATGGATAAAGTACGCTTGGAGACAGCCAACCACAACTTATTGGGGTCATAAGAGACAAAGAGCTGTTCCGCCCTCCGGTGCTCCCGGTGCTACGGTCAAGGTAGAAGGACAACGCCCTCCTACAGTCGAGGGTATGCAAGATCATCTCAGCCCCGGCTAGCATGAGGCCTGGGAAAGAATGTCGGAAGAACCACCTCCTGATTGAGGTGGAAAGAGGAGACAACCTTTGGAAGGAACTTAGGGTGAGTCCGTAAGACTACCCTGTTCCTATAGAACCTAGTATATGGTGCTTCTGATACTAGGGCCTGAAGCTCACTCACTCGCCTTGCTGAGGTAAGGGCTACCAGAAATAGCGCTTTCCAGGACAGAAAACGCAGAGGGCAAGTAGCCATAGGTTCAAATGGTGGGCAAGTAAGCCGTTGCAAGACCACATTTAAATCCCATTCAGGGGCAGGTGGACGCACTGGAGGCTTAAGCAAAAGCAGGCCTCTGAGGAAGCGAGCCACCAAAGGATAGCTGGATAGAGACTGACCCTCCACCTGTGAGTGGTGTGCTGAAAGAGCACTAAGATGAACTCTAACAGAATTGGACTTAAGGCCTAGGTTGGACAGGTGAAGCAAATACTGCAGCACCACTGGTACTAGGCATGAGAAGGGATTCTCGTTGTGTTGAGTACACCAGGTAGAGAATCTACGCCACTTAAGGGCATAAGACTTTCTGGTGGACTGCCTCCTAGAGGCCAAGACTACGTCCTCCACTTCCCTAGGCAGTAGTAAAGGCGCTAGGACTACCCTTTCAACAGCCAGGCCATCAAATTGAGGGACTGGAGATTGGGGTGCAAGAGAGATCCCTGCTCCTTAGACAGGAGATCGGGTTGCATCCCCAGAGGAAGAGGAGTGTCCACCGCCAGTTGCAACAGTAGTGGGAACCAGGGTTGCCTTGGCCACCTGGGGCCACCAGAATCACTGAGGCCTTGTCCTGGGTCACCTTGAATAGTGTCTTGGACACTAGAGGCGTGGGAGGAAATGCATATATGAGGCCTGTAGACCATGGAATGAGAAATGCATCCGCTGCTACTCTGAGAGGATGTGGATGTCTGGAACAAAACCTGGGTAGTTGACGGTTCAGAGGACTGGCAAAGAGATCTATGGTTGGAAGACCCCATCTCAGGAAGATCTGTTGAACCACTAAAGGATTCAACTGCCATTCGTGCAGCTGCAGGATCCTGCTCAATCTGTCCGCCAGGTAATTCTCCTGACCTGGGAGGTAGACTGCTTTGAGAAGAATGCCATGATTGACTGCCCAGGAGCACAGTTTCTGCGCTTCCTGACATAGAAGGCGGGACCCTGTGCCCCCTTGTTTGTTCACATAGAACATAGCAACTTGATTGTCCATCTGAACCAAGACGGACTGGTGAGAGATGAGATGAGAGAAAGTTCTCAGGGCTAAGCGGATAGCTCCCAGTTCTAAGAGATTGATCTGCTGTGCGGCCTCCCAAGGAGTCCACAGGCCTTGAGTACATGCCCCTTGGCAATGTGCACCCCAACCTTGAAGAGAAGCATCGGTTGTCAGCACCTGAGAGTGTGGAGGTGCTTGAAAAGGCACCCCCTTGCACAAGATTCGGAAGATGAAGCCACCATTGCAGAGAAGACTGTAGTAGGCTGGACAACCTCACTTTGTCCGCGAGGCTTCCTGTGGCCTGGTGCCACTGAGTCCTGAGGCCCCATTGAGCTGGCCTCATGTGTAGACAGGCATTTGGAGTTACATGGACCGTGGATGCCATGTGGCCAAAGAGCCTCAGGAATTGTCTGGCAGAGACCAGAAAATTGCTGTGGAATAGCCTGGCTAGATCTACCAATCTGTGGGCCCTGTCCACTGGTAGAAAGGCCTTTGCCTGAAAGGTGTCCAGTCGAGCTCCTATGAACTCCATGTTCTGGGAGGGTTGCAAACTGGACTTTGCGAAGTTTATGACAAACCCCAGGTGCTGAAGCAGAGCAACAGTGCGAAGGGTGGCTTGATTGGCCTCTTGCAGGGACTGACCGCTGATGAGCCAATCGTCCAGATATGGAAAGACAAAGAGGCCTTGAACCCTGAGGTAGGCCGCTACCACCGCCAGGCACTTGGTGAATACCCTGGGGGTGGATTTAAGGCCAAAAGGCAGTACTCTGTACTGATAATGGTTTCCTCCCACTACAAATCTGAGATATTGTCTGTGGTCTGGATGAATAAGGATGTGAGTATAAGCATCCTTTAGGTCTAAGGAGCATAGCCAATCTCCCTGCTGGAGGTAGGGCAGCAGGATTCCAAGGGTAAGCATCTTGAACGTTTCCCTCTCCAGGAACTTGTTCAGGTTTCGCAAGTCTAGGATGGGTCTGAGGCCTCCTGTTCTCTTTGGTACCAGGAAGTACCTGGAATAGAAGCCTTGACCTCTCAGGTGGTGGGGCACCGGTTCCACTGCCTGTTCCTTCAGAAGACCTGCCAACTCCTGCAGGAGTAAGTCCCTGTGCAGAGGGAGTCTGGGAGGCTCCCCTGGAAAATAGGAGGGGGGTACCAGGTGGAAGTGGAGGAGATAGCCCTTCAGGACTATACTTAGAACCCAGGTATCCCTTTGTGACGGCTGACCACCTGTGGGCGAACAGGGCCAGCCTGCCTCCAGTGCTGATGGGGGGCCAGCTGAGGAAGAGAGGCTATGCCATTGCAGTCAAGATCCCCCTCCCTGCTGAGGAGCCGGAGTAGGAGGCTTGGGGGCCTTCTGCCTATGGGGCCCATGACCCTGCCCCTTGGCCTGCTGACCCTGTTGGGGAGCTACAGAGGCCTGATAATGAGGGTGCTGTTTATAGGCAGATGACTTCCTCGGGTAAAAGGTCTTTTTTCCCGAGCCCTTCTTCTTCTGAGAAGGGGCAGAGGTTTTTCTGGAAAGCCTTGTCTGGGTAAGAGTCTTGGTCTCGAGTTCTGCAGCCTTGTCAGCCATGGGCTTGCCAAAAAGGTTTTCACCTTGGCAGGGGACATCGACCAACTTGTCCTGCACCCATGGCTTGAGGTCCGATGACTGTAGCCAAGCCTGACGGCGTGCACCGATGCCGGCCGTGGCTACTCGGGCCGAAGCCTCGAAGCCATCATAGGCTGCTCGAGATATAAACTTCGAGCACTCACGAATACCCTAGGACAGAGCATTGAAGATCTGCAAAGGTTCCTCGGAGAGACCAGCAGAGAACCCGGCAATCTCCTTTGCCAGGTCTCGAAGGTACATGCCCATGTACAGCTGGTAGGTCTGGACACGGCAAGCAAGCATAGAGCCCTGGAAGCACTTCTTACCGAGGGCATCCAGGTTCCGGGCCTCCCGGCTGGGAGGCACCAAGGAGTGCATCTTCTGACTCTTCAGGCGATGCATGGCCGATTCCACAACCATGGAGTGGTGCGGTAATTGTGCCTTTTGGAACCCGGGACTCTTGCGGACTCGATAGATGGAATCGACCCGCTTGCTTAAAACCGGCATCGATGCCGGCGCTTCCCACATGCGGAAGAGCAACCGTTCCAGCATTGGAGGAACCGGAACAGTAAAGGCCTCCTTCGGAGGAGAGTCATACTGTAGGGCTTTGAGCTCCTCGGCTCGAGGCTCCTCCTCGAGATCCGCGGGGAATGCCAAAGCCTTGGCCATGTCCTGCACGAAGTCCGAGAACCGGGTATCCTCCGGGGGGACCTTCTCCGAGGCTCGGACTTGGGCGAGTCCGAAGGAACGCACCGAGTCCAAAAGGTGTCGGGCGACTCCTCATCCTCCGTCTCCCAGCCGGACTCCTCGGAGGAGGAATCGAGCGGCTCCAGTCGGGCAAGCATCGATGCCATCCGCCCCGACGCCGAGGGTACCGGCGTTGACGACCTCGGTCCCGAACGGGAGGCCAAGGGGGACCTTGGCCGAGGATCGACTCGAGCTCGCATGGACTCGAGGATCGGCTTGGCCTCCGGGGTCAACTTGAACATCGATGTCCCGGTGGTCGGGGCAGATGCACCGGTGAGACCGGCGATCAGTGCCCGCTGCTGTTCCATGAAGGCAGCCAAGCTGCTCTCCAAGGCCGTCAACCTGAGTCCGAGCTCAGGAGACTCAGCAGCCCCCTACTCGGGCCCCGGCAATGCCGGGCCCGACATCGGCTCCACTGGAGGTGAGTCCACGAGGACTACAGTACTCACATGACCCGGGGACTCCATCTCCACACGAGGTTGTTTTGCAGGCCTCTCCGACTCTGAAGACCCGGGACGGTGCTCTGGGCTATGCGACTTGGCCCTCGAGGAGCCAAGTGCGTCCACCGACGACGCCCTCGCAGGTTTTTTCTTCTTACAATGCTCCCGCGAGGGAGACCCCCTTTCAAAGGAGCCTCGACGCTGCTCGGGGCCGGAGTCCCGAGATGTCGAGACCTCGAGGTCCGGGCCATACCGGACGCGGAGTCAGAGAAGATTTTCCTTTTGGTGCTGCCAACTCCTTAACGCCTTAGAGGACATCTTCCCACATGGACCACAGATCATCGGGTCATGATCGGGTCCGAGGCACCGGAGGCAGCAGTCATGTGTGTCGGTGAGAGACATAAGTTTCTTACACCGATCACACTTTTTAAACCCGCTGGCAGCCATCAGGGGAAAAAGGGCCCCTGCAAGGTCAAAAGACAGGGCTGCCAGTGAAAAAGAAAAAATGGCGCGAACGCTAGTCACTAAGGACAAAAACCAAAAAAGAGATCCGGGCTCGATACCGATGTATCGGGCCCAGGCGGGAAAGGGAAACCGGCATCAAACCAAAGAAAAACAGGTTAACGCAGAGAAAATCAACTTATTCCTCGGGTGAAACGAATATACATCCATCGGGCTCCGCGGAAAAAAGAAGACTGAGTAAGATGGCACCCTTGGGCGGGAAGGGGACCGCGCATGCACGCTGCATTCCCAAAGGCTTTCTATGAAAGCTGGGGAAATGCTCCGCACGGGGGCTCTGTCGGCGCCGACGTCACCCATATGAGAGGACTGACTTCCTGCTTGGTCCTGGAGAACAGTAGTTACTCACCTGTAACAGGTGTTCTCCAGGAGCAGCAGGAATCAGTCCTCACATATGGGTGACGTTGGTGCCGACGGAGCCCCCGTGCGGAGCATTTCCCCAGCTTTCAAAGAAAGCCTTTGGGAATGCAGCACACCTGCGCGGTCCCCTTCCCGCCAAAGGGTGCCACCTTGCTCAGTCTGATGACATAGCTAAAAGACAGCACAAAAACTCAAAATGAATGATATGATTGCAACTCCAGGGGAGGAGGGAGGGTCGTGAGGACCGATTCCTGCTGCTCCTGGAGAACACCTGTTACAGGTGAGTAACTACTCTTTCTCCAGGACCAAGCAGGAAGTCCGTCCTCACATATGAAACTCCCCAGCTCTAGGCTACCGAGAACCCAAAGCTGAAAAAATGGCTCCCTCTGAAGAGCCTCAGCATCCGTGATAAGAATATCCTCTGAGAATGCCCCCGTACGGTAGCCCAACACAAGGGCTGGAAGGTAGGAGTTGCCTAAACCTCAAAGAGATTACCGAGTACCGCCTGTCCGAAAGCACTGTCCCTTCGGGACTCTCTCTCGAGGCAGTAGTGCGCTGCAAAAGTCTGGCTTGAAGACCAAGTAGTGGCCCGGCAGATGTCTGCCAATGGAACAGTTGTTAAAACCCAAGAGGATTGTGGAAAATTGCAAGAGGTTCTTGATAAATTGGAAGACTGGGCATCCAAATGGTAGTTGAAATTTAATGTGGACAAGTTCAAAGTTATGCACCTAGGAAAGAACAACCCAAACTATGGTTACACGATGTAAGGTTCCACATTAGGAACCCCCACCCAGGAAAAAGATGTAGGCGCCATCGTGGATAGCATGTTAAAACCCTCCATCCAGTGTACAGCGGCGGCCAAGAGAGCAAATAGAATGCTAGGTATCATAAGGAAAGGAATGAAAAATAAAACAAAGGATATTATAATGCCTCTGTATCGTTCCATGGTGTGACCGTACCTTGAATATTGTGTGCAAGTCTGGTCACCCTAACTTAAAAAGGATATAGCGTTATTAGAAAAAGTACAGAGAAGAGACACCAAAATGGTAAAGGGCATGGAAGGATACTTCTATGAAGACAGGCTAAAAAGATTAGGGCTCTTCCACCTAGAAAAGAGACGGCTGAGGGGAGATATGATAGAGGTCTATAAATTAACGAATGGAGTGGAACAGGTAAACGTAGATCATTTGTTTACTTCATCAGAATATAAAAATACTAGGGGACATACAATGAAGCTACAGGGTAACCTATTTAAGACTAATAAGAGAAAATATTTTTTCACTCAGCGTGTAATCAAACTCTGGAATTTGTTACCGGAGGATGTAGTAAAAGCTGTTAGTGTAGTTGGGTTTAAAAAAGGTTTGGACAAGTTCCTGGAGGAAAGGTCCATAAACCATTTTTAAAAAGGACCCAGGATATCACTGCTTGATCCAATACAAGCATTGAGGAACCTGTGTCTTTTGGGGAGACTGCTAGGTACTCCCATACCATTGGCGTTATTAACTGGATGGAATGGTGCAGCTGTTGCTCCAGCTTGGTGCAGCATGCCGGAGTGAGTAAGACCTTGCCTGCGCAAGTGTCGAATTTTGCCACATGGAACTCAAGTGTCTGAGAGGGCAGCAGACAGCTTTTGCTATGGTTGATTACCCAGCCCAGCTGTTCAAGTTGGATAACCTTCCTTACAGCTGTCTGTGTTTCGAGAAACGACTTGCCATGGATAAGCCAGTTGTAATGATAGGGATGAACACAGATTCTTTCCCTGTGCAGAGCCACTGTGACAACCACCATTATCTTGGAGAAGGACTGTGAAGCGGTCACGAGACCAAATGGTAAGGCTGCGAACTGATAATGAGCCCCTAATATGGCAAAATGGAGAAACCGTTGTTGATCTGGATGAATGGAAATGTGCAGATAAGCCTCTGCAAGGTTGAGGGAGACAAGAAATTTGCCGGCACGGACCGCCTGAATGACAGACCTGAGGGTCTCCATGCAGAAATGCAGAACCCGACAACAACAGTTGATGCCTTGCAGATCTAGGATGGAGTCAGAAGGCTTCGTCCTTCTTGGGCAAGATGAAATAGAAGAAATAATGGCCGCGATCTCTGTCCATGGGCAGAACCAGGACAATGGCCCGCAGCCATGTGAAATGGCGCAGGGTATCGCAGAGAGCTTTTTGCT
The DNA here is from genome assembly GCA_033557465.1 of Ichthyophis bannanicus. Classification (NCBI taxonomy): domain Eukaryota; kingdom Metazoa; phylum Chordata; class Amphibia; order Gymnophiona; family Ichthyophiidae; genus Ichthyophis; species Ichthyophis bannanicus. Next base: position 84,053,444 of record CM066047.1, read on the forward strand.
TTGGAGGTGCCCCGCTGGGTGAAATGATAAAGGATGGGCCTGCTGAATGATATCCAGAACCCACTGGTCTGTGGTGATAAGGGCCATTCATGGTAAAAGTGCTTCAGGCCCCCTCCCACTTGTACAGGTTTGGAATGGGCTGTCACGTCAACGGGAGGGACGGGCAGTGGACTAGTGCTATTTGTTATTGTTTTGAGAGAAGGGCGGAGACCCAGCTAAAAGGAATTGGGACGATTGGAGGGCACCAAAGGAGCAGAATATTGCCTCCTCGTACGATACTTCCTGGAATTGCAGAACTTCAAGCACGTTGATTCCTCCAAGGGGTTTCTCTTGGAGGAATTCCTAGTTTATCCTCTGGCAAATGCTGCAGCTTTGCCTCATCGAGGTCCTTTACCAGCTTTTCCAAGTTAGCACCAAACAGCAAACCCCCCTTAAAAGGGAGTCTAGCTAGGCGGCCTTTAGAGGTCATGTCAGTTGACCAATTGTAGAGCCAGAGCCAATGTCGGGCAACAGTAACGACCGCAATGCTCCGAGTGGAGAGGTGGAGCAGGTCATAGAAGGCATCCGCCAGGAAGGCTGCCAACAATTCCAGACAGAGGCATCATCCTCAGTAAAAGCTGAATCCAACAGAGGAAAGCTCAGGCACCTAAGCCATCACATGCAAACACCTGCAGGGCGAGCAACGAGGTGAAAAAGGCTGCTTTGAGAAAACTTTCCATCTTATGGTCCTGGAGATCCCTAAGTGCAGTGCCGCCTTCCACAGGGATAGTGGTACGCTTTGTCACAGCGGTAATCAGCGCATCCACTTTAGGAAACCAAAGCCATTTGTCCAAATCCGTTGAGGACCAGGAGTAAATCTGTCCCAAACGATGGACTTGCTTTAAACAGGGCATCGGGAGAGTCCCACTTCGCCACCACTATTTGCTGAAGTTCAGCCGGGAAGGGAAAGGTCCGAGCAGGTCGCTTAATGCCCACTACAATGTGATCTGTTGTGGAGGAAGGCTGTTGGATTTTGGGCGTTTCTGGAATACAAAGCTCTTTAATAATCTGAGCAAGGAGTCCCAGAATTTCATCCCTTCGACAAAGATGCACGACTGTGGATCAAGAATCCTCTTCTAGGGGCGAAAACTCTCCCTCCTCAGCTTCTGACCCCGAGAAAAAAGGACCCAAGTGGGGAAAGAGCTCCCACCTCATCCCCCTCCATGGAGCCTTCCTCTTCCCAGCCAGGCTCCCTGACGTTTCTAAAGGCGGTATCTCTGCAGCATTGCTTACGGCCCCCTATGGTCAGAGAGGACCCTGGCAACGGAGAAGGAAGGGCCTGCCCTCCCTTCCAGATATTCCAAGCATGCTGGAAGAAGAGAGAAAATTCAGAAGCAGTGGGCTCCAACGACTGCTGTTGTGGAAGTAGTATGGGCAGAGGAGGCTCCGCTATCTGCAAGTCAATAAGAAACCCCAGCACAAGGTGAAAAAGTAAACCCAAATAAAGAACCCTGGCATAAACCTCATAAAAATAGGCTAAATTAAATAAACATGCATATGAAAAACCTTTTCTTATACTATTTTCTTTTTTGTTGGAGTGACCATACAAAAGGGGAAGGAACTCCAACCCGCCCCTTGCCGTGCTAGTTCCATGAATTCTGCAATGGCTGGATTGAGCTAAGTTTTTGATTGATTTTCTCAAGCATTTAAATGATTAAACCGGAGTGACCACGGCGAGGGACGGGTTGGAGTTCCTTCCCCTTTTGTATGGTCACTCCAACAAAAAAGAAAATAGTATAAGAAAAGGTTTTTCATATGCATGTTTATTTAATTTAGCCTATTTTTACGGAGGTTTATGCCAGGGTCCGCTATCTGCAAGGCAGGCACAGGCAATGAGTCCTGGGACTGAATAGGGAGAGACCCCTTTGAAGGAATCACAGTGGTAGAATTCACTGAAGGCAGCCGAGGTCCAGAAGCCAAGAAAGGTTCCCCTGGATGCGTCTCACAGGCGGAGCATAGCTGATTTATTAAAATCCGGTGTTTTTTCCCATAAGCCAGGCATTTAAGCCAGGCACAGAAACTCTTCTGTGATTGTTTAAGTTTTAATGTTATTGTTTCCACATGCAAGTTCTCTATAAAAGATGGTTTAATGTAAACCGCCTTGATTAAATGACAAGGCGGTATAGAAAAATTGTTAAATAAATTAAACAAATTTAAGCAGCAAGGACGGCATGGCCAGGTGGTTCAAAATGGCACCCGCAGCAGCAAATGCTCCCGCTCAATGAAAAGGGCACAAAAGAAAGGGTGCTGCCGGACGAGGCAACGCGGTCGCCAAGAACAGGCCGGAGACACAACCGGCTTACAGTTCGGTGCAGCGGCTCCAGTGCCGTTGAAAGGGTGACAGTGTCATTGTCGGCAGCAGTGGAGCGACTAAGTGCCCTTTCTCAGCGTTCCCGCCCGTTGGGGGAAGTAAGCCAGGGAGGGGGAAGTAGGCCGGGAGGAGGAGGGGTAGAGGACCGAGCAGCCTGTAGTATAGCCAGCAGTGCAAGGCAGAAGTAAAGAACTAAGTAAAGAGGGCTAGATTTGGATTAAACTACAAAGAAAATAAATATAGAAAAATAAATTTAAGGCCAGAGTCCTAGGGTCTCCCAAAGGGTCCTCTTGACCCAAAGCTCCCTTCAACTGTACTGGCTTGCTTAGCCAGGAGCTAGCCCAAATAGGTGATCCAGCAGGTCGGGTGTCTCATCCAGCCCAAAAGCAGGGGCTGAAATCAGAAGGCTGAAGGCCAAGCAGAAAGATAAGTCCAACATCTGCTGAGACAGAGAAAATACTGAGGAGACCCTTAGCTGTGGCTGAGGTATATACCAGTGGTGAAGTCACAGCTCTGATTGGCTTTCATTACTTTCTCTGTCTCAACATCTGCTGGCAGTGGGACTTAACCCACTTATCTGGACTGGTCTAGCTGGACGATCTGGAAAGGCAGCATTCACAAAATTCAGAAGATCATAAAAAGAGCAACACAGAAAGAGAATACCAGAACATGCTAAAAGATGCAGAGAGAGAGAAAACAGGATGGCAAAAGCATACGCAGAAGAAAAAATGGCTAAAGACACTTCTAGCTATTTTGGGAAGAGGAGGAAAGACAGATGTAGAACTGTAAGACTCAAAAATGCTGAGAACCAATTTGTGCAAAATGACAAGGAAAAAGCAGAAGTACTAAACAAAATTACTTCTATCTTATGTTCACAAAAAGTGGTGGAAGCTGACACCAAGAATTGATTTGCTGCAATATCTCTGTACCACTACATCTTTGGTCCCACACTACCTCAACGGAATTATCCTCACTTAACAAAACGCATACCAAAACATCTAAAAATATATATACATACAAATTAACATAGGAGAAATCAAGAGCAGAAGACAAAGCAAAACGCAAATGAGCCATAAACACAACAGGACAGAACAAGTCATGTCAAACTAACGCCCCCAACCCCTAAGTTCACCTGAAGGAATGCCCAAAAGAGCATGCTCCTTCAACAAAATGCTGCTTCCATACAGCTTTTCTGGTGCAAGGGGACAGGTTAAAACCAACATCACAATACTAAATGGGGTTGGCAGCTCCAGCTCAATTCATACTCAGTGAAGTTCCTGTGCATCAGAAGAACTGAATGGATAGATGCCCTGGCAGAATCACAGGGTTTTCAGACAAGGTCTGTGTGATACCATACAAGAATATTTATCAAGGACTTAAAACGGTGGGGGGAGAGGTGGTAAAAACTCTTCTCAGAGTCAAAATCAAGACTGGTATGAAGATCAGGTATAGTACATGGAGTTAGACCAAGGGTCCATCAAGTCCAGTATCTTGTTTCCAACAGTGGCCAATAAAGATCACAAATACCTGTCAGGTTTCCAAAAAGGTACACAGATTCCATGTTGCTTATCCCAGAGGTAAGCAGTGGATTTCCCTGGTCTCCTTTATAATGGTTTATGGACTTTTCCTCCAAGAACTTGTCCAAATCTCTTTTAAACCCAGCGACACTAACAGTTTTTACTATACTCTGTTAACGATTATGCACCAAGTGAAAAATTATTTTCTCTGTTTAGTCTTAAATGTGTTACACTGCAGCTTCATCGAGTGTCTCCTATGCAATGGCCCCAATCTGCTATCCTAATCAAGTTTTCTGCGGCTAAAAATGGGGCGACAATAGCATTTGTAGCCTTTTGGGTGGGGGGAAGGGGCGGGAAGTTGTGGTCATTGCTTAAAAAGTGACACTTAGTGACTAGATTCAGGGCATGAATCCCATCCAAAAGACTTCTGCTGCAATAATCATAAGTATGTTGGTAGGTGAAGGGGAAAGCATAGTTAATCACCTGTAACAGGTGATCTCTGGGAACAACAGCATTCAGTCTTCACATATGGATGACATCGGCACAGAAGGAGATCGCGCGGGAACATTTCCCAGAATCCAATAGGAAAGCCTTTGGGAGCAGTCTATTGCACCTGTGTGCCTGCCTTCCCAACTCCTCTCCTCAGTTGAGTTTCTAGCTGAGAGGAAGCAAAAAAAAAAAAAAAAGGGAACCTTACAACTCCTAGGGGAGGAGGGCGGATTGAGAAGACTGATTCCTGCTGTTCCTGGAGATCACCTGTTACAGGTGAGTAACTACGCTATCTCCAGGAACAAGCAGGAATGCAGTCTTCACATATAAGACTAACTAGCTCCCAGGTACAAGACTGCTATGAGGGGGAGAGCCGTGTGATCCCTGCGGCTAAATATTGAAGCTGAAGAGTCTGGAAGAGTTGTTGGACATTGGACTCTATTTCAGGAGGTGATACTCCCCCAGTGATAGTCTGGTCTCTTCTAGAAGTCCGGGACGGAGGGTAGGAGTTGAGTTTGTCCCAAAGAGGTGATGGAGTACCGCTTAGCCAAAGAAAGTATTCTGACTTGAGTCCCTGCCTAGACAATAGTGAGCAGCAAAAGTATGAGTGGAAGTCCAGGTAGCTGCCCGACAGATCTCCTCAATGGATACTGAGCGGAGATTGGCTACGGAGGTTGCCATAGCCCTCATATTATGAGCAGTGACATGACCCTCCAAGGTGAGTCCTGCTTGTGCATACGCAAAAGAAATGCAATCTGCTCTCCTGAGGCATCTCGATGTTTAGAAGGAGATCTACCCTTGGAGGGCCGGCCAGTCTTCGAAGACAACCTATGTTTCGATACTTGAGATCCTTGAGAGGAAGATGAAGCTCTCGATGACATTGATGCTAAAGATACTGCATCAGAGGCAAAGAGGGTGCCTAGTTTTGCAGCTCTCTTTTGTAGGCCTCTCTTTGTCAACTTCCTGCAAAGAAGACACTCTGACGGTAGATGATCCAGACTTAAGCATTTTAGACACCAGTCATGGGTGTCTGTGGTTGAAATGGTACTGCCATATTTTGAACACTTTAAAACCACTGGATGTTTTTTCCATTTTGTCTATGACAAAAGGGGACTTAAGATGGCGTCGATGTGCCTTAGGGAAAAAAATTTCCTTCCGTCACGGATTTTTTCTAAAGAAAGACAGAAGAAAATAAAGTACCGACGGGGGTCGGTTCCAGCGTCGACAGGAAGGCAGACGTGACCACAAAATAAATACGAAAAAAACAATTTTTTGCAGTGACAGGAATTGCTTCTTGTCGGCTCCGCAGAAAACGAAGAACTGAGGAGGGAGAGCTGGAAAGGCGGGAAAGCTGGAAAGGCAGGAAAGCAGCTACGCAGGCGCAGTAGGATGCTCCCCAAAAGCTTTCTTATTAGACGCTGGGGAGCGTTCCCACGCGGGCTCCATCGGTACCGACATTACCCATATGTAAAGACTACATTCCTGCTTGTTCCTGGAGATAGTAGAACAAAAAACTAAAACTAACTGAGCAAAAAGAAAATTTATATGTTGGAAAATTGGTCTTGAGGGACACCACCCTCTCGCGGCCCCTCTTCCGTTTTAATCAGTAATAGGTTCTTAATATATAGAACCTTCGTTTTAATCGTGTGAAAAAAAACACACCAATTTGTGCCTCTACACAAATAAAAACCAATAGAAACCCTTGTGAGACTGAGTATATAGCTTATATTTATATGTTCTTGCAATGAGCACACCATAAGACAGTTCAAGCATTTCCATGCACTTATTTCTAGAAAAGAGTCTACGTAAACCAACTTCCATGAAGAGACATTTCCTCAAAAAATTCTCACGGCATCCACAACGTCCTCAAAAACGTTGCGGCAGTAACAGCGAACACAGCACTGTGTTTAGGACAGCCAAACATGTATGCCCTGTTTCAACACTCCACAATTCGCAGTAATGAATGTCACCCAAAACCTTTTAGGAGGCCGAAAAAAACTCAGTTGAAATTTATGCCACATGATCTTTAGGAACAAGTAAATGACAGCCAAAAGAACCAATCTCCCTGTGCCACATCACAAAAGACTTGCCCAATCAAGTTCTTGATTCAATCCATTTGGAGAGACAGATGACAGATCAAAAATCCAGGAATGCTCACAAAATTGAAGTTTTTGTTCTCTATTACCACCCCGAGGATTCTCAGGAATGTACTAGTGGTCAAACAAGAGGGAAAACATTATACTACCTTGTTTAGAAAGGAGGTCTAAAGAAACACTTTGCTTAATTTCTCAAGTTTTCATCCTGTTCCCCTAAAAAAAAAAAAAAAGGATCTACCTTATGGCCAATTCCTTCATCTTCGATGGATTTGCATAAACATAGAAGACTACACATATCATGCCAAACGTTTACAACAAAGAGGATATCCTATTGATGTATTGAAGCGAGCATATAAAAGAGCGTGTTTTACCCATCGTGAGTGGCTTTTGCCACCCACAAACACATCAGAGAATTCTTCATCAGATTTGGCTTTCTCATCTTTGGATCTATCTGAGAAATGTATTAGTATATTTCCGTATATGATTCATTCCAACAAAATTAGAACTATTTTGAGAAAATACTGGCAAATTTTGTCATTACATTTATGTTTTCAGAAACCATTACAAATAGCTTATACTAGAGGGTCTAATCTTCGAGATCTTATTGGAATTACAACATCTCACTCAGATAGATTACCTCAATAAGTGGATAATCTTTTTTGGGACATTTTGCACATGGTCAATGTGACTGTTGTGCACAATCTATTAATGGTTATGAATGGAGTTTTCCAAATTCAACAAAAAAACATCATGCTAGAAGGCACACTACTTGTTCCACAGCTTTTGTGGGATACGTGTTGATGTGCCCGTGTTTACTGATTTATATTGGACGCACTATACGTCCGGTTCGTCTGCACTTACATGAGCATGCCTCTCGTATAAAAAAAAAACGGACTCTTAGTGCTCCAGTAGTTCAACACTGTTTGGAAAAAGATCATATTTTTTCTGATTTGAAATGGGAGAATTTTGGACTTTATTGCTGAGAATCCTCGGGGTAGTAATAGAGAACAAAAACTTCAATTTTGTGAGCAATACTGGATTTCTGATCTGTCATCTGTGTCTCCGAACAGAATGAACGAAGAACTTGATTGGGCAAGTCTTTTGTGACGTGGCACAGGGAGATTGGTTCTTTTGGCTGTCATTTACTAGTTCCTAAAGATCATGTGGCATAAATTTCAACTGAGGTTTTTTCGGCATCCTAAAATGTTTTGGGTGCCATTCACTACTGTGGATTGTGGAGCATTGAAATAGGGCATACATGTTTGGCTGTCCTAAACGCAGTGCTGTGTTCGCTGTTACTGCCGCAACTTTTTGAGGACATTGTGGATGCCATGAGAATTTTTTTGAGAAAACATCTCTTCATGGAAGTTGGTTTACGGAGACTATTTTCTCGAGATAAGTGCATGGAAATGCTTGAACTGTCTCATTTATAACTGTGGTGTGCTCGTTGCAAGAACATATAAATATAAGCTATAAACTCAGTCTCAAAAGGGTTTCTATTGGTTTTTAGTTGTGTAGAGGCACAAATTGGTGTGCTTTTTTTACACAATTAAAACGGAAGAGGGGCCACGAGAAGGGGGGTGTCCCTCAAGGCCAATTTTCCAACATATAAATTTTATTTTTGCTCAGTTAGTTTTAGATTTTTGCTCTATTTTTGGTTTGGGGTACTTATTTATAGGGCTTTGTTATTTTGGATTTTGTGTTCCTGGAGATAGGCAGATCGGCAAACTGCAGTGAGCTGATGTGACAGTGATGATGAAGATTACCTTCCAAGCTAGAAACTTCAGTGAAACAGTGGATAAAGGCTCGAAAGGAGGCTTTAGAAGTTGAATGAGAACCACACTGAGGACCCAGGCAAACTAGGGGTGGCTTAATGGGTGGCTTGGACAGCAGGAGACCACACATGAAACGTGCTACTAAGGGGTATGAAGCTGTCCATCCAGTGGTTTGTGAGAGGCCGCAATGGCACTAAGGTGAACTCTCACTTTGTTCATTTTAAGACCTGCCAAGGATAAAAGTGGAGGAGATATTGTAGAAGGAACTCTACTGGGTAGGAAAAGGGGTCAATGCCCTTTGGGGAGTACCAGAAGGCAAACCTACGCCACTTGAAGGCATAAGATCATCTGGGAAATCTTTGCGAAATGCAAGGAGGATATCTTTGACCTCCTGTAGCAGGTCGAGGTCAACAGGCACTAGCCCTTCAGCAGCCATGCTGTCAGACATAGGGAGTGAAGAGTGGGATGGAGGAGCAACCCATGGTCCTGAGAGAGCAACTCGGGAGCAGATCGCAAATTGAGAGGTTGAGTCTGCGCAAGATGAAGAAGCAGGGGAAACCATGGATGACGCGGCCAGAAAGGGGCTATGAGAATCATCAAGTCAATGTCGGCCTGTAGCTTGAATAGCATCTTGGGTACCAAGGAGATGGGAGGGAATGCATAGAGCAGACCCTGAGCCAAATGGAGAAGGAAAGCATCTGGGGCCTGTCGGTGCAGGGACAGAAGCCTGGAGCAGAAGAGTGAAAGTTGTGTGTTCTGCAGAGTAACTAAAAGATCTATGAGTGGGTGTCAAAGCCTGCACTGCTGGAGCTGTTGTTACTAATCGGTACCAAGACTGCCAGTAGTGCGGCCAAACTCCTCTCGAGGGCCACCATCAAATCACCCACGGGGCTTTGAGCCACCGTCCCAGAGCATAGAAATGGTAGCTCTCCAGAGGTCGATTCCTTGGGAGCATCCTGGAGTCCCCCCTCCTTTGCTTTGAAGGACAGGTCCTCCCACCAGGGTTGTTTAGCTGGCCGGTCTGCATCGGAAGCACCACTAGGGACGTCTCGATGTTTATGCTGGTATTTGTCTCTGGACTCTGTATCGGTTTTCAATGCCGATAACTTAGTAGAAACCAGAGATTTAGACTTACTTTTATGTTTGGACTTTGAAGATGCATGAGACCTATGAGAGGAGGTCGAAGTCCTCAATGAAGTGGAAGCTATTGAAATCAAGTCCAGGGTGAACAGTGATCCATACTGTCTGGCTCTGTTTTTTTACGCTCGTCTTTGCCATTTGCTGGCACAAAGTACAAGAATTCGGTGGATGGTCAGGACCCATACTTATCAGTGACTGATATGGTATCAGAACACCTGGTACATTTTTTAAAGCCACTAGTTGGCTTTTCCACAATTTAAAAGTCTTCTTCAGATTGAAGATAAGGTTATAGAGGCTGAAAGGCCTAGCTGGCAGTAAAAACCACGAGCAAATAAAAGAAATAGAAAATTTATAACCAAAATAGAAAAATTATTGAGACCGGTCTCAGATTTGACAGAACCGGCATCAACAGGAAGGTAGAAGCACGGTATTTCACCAAAAGGGGAAAGTTTTTTGGCAGTAATAGGACTGTACGTCCTCTTGGCTCCATGGAAAATGAAGAACTGAGGAGAGGAGATGAGAAGGGAGGCACCCAGGCGCAGTGGACAGCTCCCAAAGGTTTTCCCTATTAGACACTGGGGAGCATTCCCACGCGGGCTCCATCAGTGCGAATGTCACCCATTCCTGCTTGTTCCTGGAGATTATATGCTACAGGGGAAAAATAAAATGTAAATCCTTAGGTAGTTAGGAGTAAAGTCACCAAGTTCATCTCTTAGTCTGAGCTGGAAGCCTAAAAGAAGCAGAAGGAAACTGCCAGGTCAAAAACAGAAGAGTCAAATCAAAGATTTTATGTGCACTATCCAATACCACAAATCATTAACCAAGCATTACTACTAGCCAAGGCCCACCAACCCACCAAGGCCCACCACTCACAGCAACACCTCCATACAATCCTCATCAACAGTCCAGTCTCTAAAATACCATGCCAATAGGGACTTCCTTTCATATAACACTTGCCAGGTAATCAGTGAACTCCTCTTCCCAAATATACCACCACAAAGGACATCACAACATAATCAGAAAATCCTTTTATGTATGAAAATGAAAAATCCCAAAACACTCTTGGCAATTTGCAAAGCATCATTTATCATAAAACCAATATAAAACACAAACTGTCAATACAATAATACAAAGAACCAAACAAACCCAAATAAAATGCATATTCATACCCAAACACAACCACATGTTATTGTGTAAATATGTTGATCAAGTTGTAAATAGTTCTCTCCTGTTTACCCCAATTATAATGTATCCTGTTCATGTTCTGAGTTTAATGTAAACCGCTTTAATTTCAGGATAAGGCGGTATAAAAAACAGGTTAAATAAATAAATTTAAAAAACACAACATATACACAAACAAAATAATATATGTGCTCAGTAGTTTAATTTTGGCCGCTAGACCCTTCTTAACCTTCCTGAAAATATCCTATTCCACAAAGGCTTTTGGAAAAAGAAACACCTTAAAATTTTGTTGAAACACTGGAGTAATTCATTTTCTTGCTTAACTCTACAGAAGACCATTCTATTGTTTTGGATCCATGACACAAAAAGCCTTAGCATGTATCTCAAAGACTCTGTAACTACATTTATTGTTGAAAAAAAAATCCCAAGGCAGGAAGAGGGTAGGGCTAAATGGCCAATTTTCCCAATGGAGAAAGGTGAATAGGGGAGTACCGCAGGGATCTGTGCTGGTTCCGCTGCTTTTGAACATATTCATAAATGACCTGGAAATGGGAATAATGAGTAAGGTTATCAGATTTGCAGATGACACAAAACTATTTAAAGTTGTTAAAACCCATGAGTACTGTGGAAAATTTCAAGAGGATCTTGATAAATTGGAAGACTGGGCATCCAAATGGCAGATGGAATTTAATGTGGACAAGTGCAAAGTTATGCACCTAGGAAAGAAAAACCCAAACTATGGTTACACGATGCAAGGTTCCACATTAGCAACCCCCACCCAGGAAAACGATTTAGGCGTCATTGTGGATAACATGTTAAAACCCTCCTCCCAGTGTGCAGCGGCGGCCAAGAGAGCAAATAGAATGCTAGGTATCATAAGGAAAGGAATGGAAAATAAAACAAAAGATATTATAATGCCTCTATATCGTTCCATGGTGCGACCGCACCTTGAATATTGTGTGCAATTCTGGTCGCCGTATCTTAAAAAGGATATAGCGTTATTAGAAAATCTACAGAGAAGAGCCACCAAAATGGTAAAGGGGATGGAAGGATACTCCTATGAAGAGAGGCTGAAAAGGTTAGGGCTCTTCAACATGGAAAAGAGATGGCTGAGGGGAGATATGATAGAGCTCTATAAATTAATGAATGGAGTGGAACAGGTAAACATAGATCGATTGTTTACGCCATCAAAATATAGAAAGACTAGGGGGCATGCAATAAAGCTACAGGGTAACCTATTTAAGACTAATAAGAGAATTTTTTTTTTTTGTGTTCAAATTTGTTTATTCAAGTTTTTCATATCCACACCAGAACAGTACAATACAAATTTGCACAGCAGGCTAGAATACAAAAAGCGTACAACATAAAAGAACATATAAGCGAGAAATAACCACTGACCAAGGATGAAACCAGAATGAAACCAAAGAGCCCTGAACCACGCATAGGCGCAAAAGAGAGATACTATCACCATTGGGCCCCTAATGTAAGTCCCAAGATAGAAAAATGACAAAGCAACCAAGTGTCATGCCCCCCCCCCCCCGGCTCCAACAAATACGAGACCCAGCAGTAGACGGGCTCGGGGTGTACTCTTCTCCCGTGCCCATCCCCCTGCATTCCAAGGAGTCATATTAGCAAATTACCCCCATATCCGGTACCACTCCCTCCCCCCAAACCCCCCCCCTACCCCCCCACACTCCCAACCCCAACTTGTGCAATCCAAATCTGAGTTTGTATGTGTCCGTAAGTGGTCCTAAAGCCAGGGAGAACAAGGATCTTCAGATCCCTCCCAGAATCCGCTACGGGTTCTCCTGGGCAAAGAATCTAAATGGGGTCCCCACCTCAGCAAAAAGCGCTGCAACCGCCCAGGATGCCCACTAGCCCTAAGCCGTTCCATCAACAGCACATCATGCAAGCGTCCCCTCCACAAGCCATATGTGGGACCCTTAGCATCCACCCACCTATGCAAGATAGTCATTCGAGCAGTCACCAGCACCAAACGCATCCATTGCAGTACCACCTGCCCCACCGCTTCATCCCAGAGTTCCTCCCACACATCCAACATCACATTTACCGCTGTAAAGGTTAGCGGGCACCGCACACATCCCACCAGGTAAGCCAACACCTGTCCCCAAAAGACCTGAACCCGTGTGCACCCCCAGAACATATGACCCAGCGTGGCTCTACCCTCTCCACACCGAGGACAGCAGTGGGAACTACCAATCCCGGCCTTCCACGCCCAAAGGGGAGCATAGTAGAGACGACGCAGCAATTTGTATTGCATATCCCGAAATGTCACCAACACACTAAGTTTCGGAATAGTGGACAGACCACGTAACACCTCTTCACTCGTCACCGCCTCCCCTAAATCCCGAGCCCAAACCACAGCAAGCTCGTCCAGAGCAACCGGCGGCACCAATTCCCATAATATTTTATGCAACCAAGCTACTCGTGCCCCTTGCTCCCCCCCCCCCCCCAATAATGCCACCTCTATACCAGAACTGACTTCCCCTCACAAAGCCTCCATTGGCACACTACGAATGTAGCTACGAACCTGGGCATAGAGGAAAACATCCCGTCCCTCTAGAGGATACTGCTGACTCAAGGAGAAATCCGCCACCGCACCCTCCGGCGTTACCACATGCTCCAGATTCACTATCCCCAGTTGTGTCCACCGCGTAAAAGGGCTTCCCCCAAGTCCTGGTAAGAACTCCCCATTACCCCGAATGGGGAGATAAGGAGAATGATAAACTGCAAGCTTTCGACTTTTACAAAAATACTTCCACGCCTTCTGGATGGGATCCAAAACAATAATTCGAAGATCTCGGTCCGGCCCCCTTACCGCCCTCGCATGCAAAAGATATCGTAAATGGAGAGGCTTCACCGCCTCCCATAGCATCTTCAATGGGGTGTATTCCCCCAGGTCCCAAAGCCAATCCCGTACATACCGTAACAAGCACTCTATATTATACTTCCGGATATCGGGAAGTCCCATACCTTCAGAAGCCCAGGGTTGCCGCAACACCTCCAGACGCACCCTGGGCCGCCGTCCCCGCCATAAAAATCGATTGAGCAAGCTATCCATCTTTCGCAGGTCCGAGCGTTTTAGCAACAACGGGAGTGTCTGCAGCAAATACAAAATCCGAGGGAATAACGTCATCTTATACAATGCAATGCGGCCACCTAAAGATAGCGGTAGGTCTCGCCACTTATCCACACTGACCGTCAAGGCAGTTAAGAGCTTGGAAACATTCAGCTGGTAAAGATCTCCCAACTCTACCGGCACGTAGATACCCAAATATTTGAAATGCCCCCTCGCCCACTTCAAGGGGAAGTCGCCCTGCCAACCCTGCTGCGCTCCGGGGCCCATTAACAACGCCTCTGATTTATCCAGATTCAATCGGAACCCTGAGGGCACCCCATATTCACGAAGGCGGCTTAACTGGTGTGGCAACCCCCTCTGAGGGTCTGCTAAATGCACAAGCAAATCATCAGCGAAGGCCGCCACGTGAAATTCCGTCCTCCCCACAGTGATGCCCCAAAACTGAGAATGGGCCCGAATCCGGATCAGTAGAGGCTCCAATGTCAAAACAAACAATAGCGGGGATAAAGGACAGCCCTGGCGAGTCCCTTTTTGAATACAAAAATCCGAGGACAGGTTCCCGTTCACCATGATAGCCCCTTTCGGGGTCCGCATAAAGAAGCCGTACCACATCCACAAAAAAGCCTGTGAACCCCATTGCACCCAAAACCTAATACATAAACCCCCAATTAACCGATCAAATGCTTTTTCAGCGTCAAAACTGATAAGCATAGACCCCAGCTGAGCCGCCCGCCCCACACAGACAAAGATCAAAAGTCTTTGCAAACTGTAAGCCGCATGCCGGCCCCTCACAAAGCCCACCTGATCCCCGTGAATCAGGGCCGGTAGAAATACCGCCAACCTGTCCGCCATAATCTTGGCAAGGATCTTAATATCAACATTAAGAAGAGAAATGGACCTATATGAACCCGGGAGGAGCGGGTCCCTCCCCGGCTTCGGCAGTATAGTGACCAAAGCTTTGTTCGCCTCATATGGAAACCCGCCACGTTGGACCAAATCTTCAAAGTATCCTGCTAGCGGGGCCACTATTACGTCCCCCAGCATCTTGTAGAACTCGCCCCGTAAGCCATCCATTCCAGGAGCTCGCCCGTTCTTCAAATTCCGAATCCCCTCCTGCACCTCGCGCAAGGATATTAGGTTGATTCAAGGCCTGTAACTGCTCTGCACTCAGTTGCGGTAAAACACACCCCGCCAAAAATTCCTTACTCTCCGTCTCTCTGTCCCCGTCTCCTGCGTAAAGCTGTCAAAAATAATCAGAAAAGACCCGTTCTATCCCTACCGCATCCCTGCAAAGGGACCCATCCGGATGCCTTATAACCCCAATGTGTCGCGATCCCCCCGCCGGCCTCACCAGAGATGACAACCACCTCCCCGCCCGATTCCCATGCTGGTACAATTGATACCTATAATACAGCATGGATTTCTGGGCGCGCTGGTGAAGGAGCATCTCCAACTCCATCTGAACTTCCTTCAACGTACGCTTGTTCACCGCTGTCCTATTCACCGCCACCTATCTCCGCGCCTTGCCCAGTTCGCGTTCCAAGAATAAAATTCTCTGGTTCCTCCGCTTCCGCTTTAAAATATAGTAACTAATAATCTCCCCCCGGATGACCGCCTTGCCGGCCTCCCAAAAGAGAGCCGGAGAGAGCCCTGGTTGGTCATTAAAGGCCATGTAATCCCCCCACCTGTCCCGAAGGAACCTTTTAAACTGAACATCCCCACTGAGCTCCAACGGATAACGCCAAATCCAGTTTCTGCATGGATCTCGGTTGCGCAACTCCATGATTATCATCGCATGGTCAGAAATGACAGAGGGACCAACCTCCGCCTCCAACACCCAGCTAAACAGTGAGTCCAAAATCAGGAAATAATCGATGCGTGACCACATTCCATGGGCCCTAGACATGTGGGTATACTCGGTCCCCAGGGTGTAAAACTCTCCAGATATCCAACAACTTATTCGCCTCACACAACCCCCACAATCTCCGCGTACTCCTCCGATCTCTCCCCCCAAGCGGCCCAGATCTATCCATATTATCGTCCACAACTGCATTAAAATCACCTCCCATAATTACCTGATATCCATCAGTAGACGCCAACAATCGAGTAAGAGCCTGATAAAATCGAGCCTCATAGACATTAGGCGCATACACCGAGCATAAGGCAACTTTGATCCCATCAAGCAGCCCCCACACCAAAGCATATCAGCCATCTGAATCTATTTCAACTTTCTCCTCCACCCAGCCCACATGCTTAGCAATTAAGATGGCCACCCCTCGTTTCTTCCCAACTGCAGGGGCCCCATAAACCTTAGCAATGTAGCCTCTACACAATTTCGCATGTTCTGCCGCTGATTGATGTATCTCCTGCAACATTATAATCCCAATCTGCTTACGTTTTAGTTGTTGTAGAACTTTATCTCTCTTTATCGGGGAACCCAGGCCTCATATGTTCCAGGAGGCTATCTTAGTGCCATTACCCATTACACATCCCACAAAAGGATCTCCAAATAGTACCAGCCAACCCCGTACCTTGGCGAGAACTCCCCCAGCCTAGGGTCCCCCCCAGCACAATTTTCCCCCAGATCTCCAACACACACTCACAGACACAATCACACACGCGCATCAACCCTAACAAACCCAAGAAACCAGTCACATGCTCACCCCCCTCTAACCCCCTTACCCTTATACTCTGGGTATCCCACCCAATCTCATTTTCAACTCCCCCCTCCCCCCGTCCCATCCCCCCTGCACCTTCCCATCCCCCTCTCCACTTCCCATCTGCCGACCTAGCTCCCAAGGTCCCTCCACCACTTCCGAAACAAGTAGAGCCCCCACTCCCCAACGCCCACTCAGACAGCTGCCCCCTCAACCCCCGCGCTCCAATAGGCCCTCTAGCCTGGGTCCCAACCCTTCCCGGCCCAATCGTCCCTCCCTTCACATCTAGCAGCAGTAATAGCAACGTCGTCCCCCATCCACAATAACCCAGCAAAACCACACCCAGGCCCGGATATAATTTAACATATCGTAAACAATTACTAACATATAGAAATGTGCTCCCCAGTGCCTCCACCCGCCCTCCCCGATCTGCTGCCCCCCATCTCTGCCTCAGGCCACAGGCAGTTGGACCCCAACATCACAAACTAGATATGTACATGGGTTGGTATAGGAAGAGAAAGAAAAAGCCTGAGGACTACATATAAATGTCTTACAAATGACTATACAGCTCAAACTAACAAACGCACCGGCTAGCCGAGTGAGTGGTCTCCCCCCCCTCTATCAAAAGGCATGGGCACCCTCAGGCACCTGTAGCAAACTGTCGGAGACCCCACTCAAACCAATGGCAGCCAGCACATCAATCAGGAAGCATGCACTCCCTCCCCATAGTCCACCTAGATGGCAGAATACGACAAGCTTGAGTAGGGGTCAACATTTCGCACACTTTAGCCGCTTGTACAGCATACACAACACTAACAGTCTAAAATTAAACATTGATCAGCAACCACTATAGCAAGTGGCGTAAGGGTACTCTCCCCCCACACCTCTTATGTCCATAGAGTCCAGGGTCCACAGAAAAACACTACTGTCCCGCCAAACTGGAGACCCCACAGTCACCCGCACTGGTCACAGTAGGCCATAACCTCCTCCGGCGTTGAAAACACGCGGCGTCCTCCTGCACAATCCACCCAAAGGGATGCGGGATAAGCCAATGTGAATCGGAGGCCCTTCTCCACCAGCTGGCCACAAACCTCCTTATAGGCCCTGTGCCGCAGCGAGACCCCTGCAGAGTAGTCTTGAAAAATCAATACATTGCAGGCAGGGGCCCCGGTGCGCCTCGATTGCCTCGCCGCTCGCAAGACTCCCTCCTTCTGGGCCTCATTGAGAAATCGGGAGATGACTGCCCTAGGCCTATTATTGCCAGCTCTGTAAGGGCCCAGCCGGTGCCCTCTTTCAAGGGTGATCTCTCCTAGCCCCTCCGCCAGCAGCAAATTGGCGGGCAGCCACCGCTCTAGATACCGCCGGAGATCTTTGTCCTGCACCGATTCCACAATGCCAATGAATCGTAAATTATTGCGCTGACTCCGATTCTCGAGGTTCTCTAATTTATCCGCTTGCTTCATCAAGGCCTATTCCAGCTTCTGGATCCGAGCCGTATCTTGCACCCGCGTGTCCTCCAAGGTGCTAATTCTTTGCTCCACCTGTTCCACTCGTTCGGTAAAATCAGAGACCGCCTGAGCCACCGCGTTCATTTGGGTCTCCAGGCCCCCCAGGCGGTCTTCAAGCGCAGCCACTACCGCTTTCGATTCTTCTTCCACCATCGTGCACGAGGCAGTGGGAGTCTGGCCAGTCAGATCACCTTCCGCCATTTTAGCTTCTCCACCTCGGGGCCGCTCCCGCCGGGTGGTTTTCGTTGCCATGGGTCCGCGACCAAGCTGGAACATTAAACTATCCCCCGTCAAGAAGAAATTGTCTCCCCCAACTCAGGCTAGGCAAGGAGACAACGATAAACAGTTTAAATGAAGAGGGGGGGAGAGTAGGCTCCGGAGCTAAGAAAGAGACGTCCTTCCTAGCCCACCATGCCACCGGAAGTCCCCCGACAACTCTTTGCAAGTCCGCTGAATGCCAAACTTCCCCGGTTCTGTTCCAGAATTCCAGCTCAGGGTTGTCAGGCCAGGGATGCCTTCCTCCTCCATTGGGGTCGGGACTTTCTGTATGCCTTCCCACCCATTCCCCTAATTCCCAGAACTTTATTCAAGCTTCAGAGAGACAGAGGCCATATGATTCTCATAGCCCCACATTGGCCACGACAAGTGTGGTACCCTCTGCTCTTACATCTCTCTCAAGCTCCATCTCTGGAGTTAGGATCTGCTCCAGATCTCCTATCCCAGGAGGACGGGATGCTGTGGTATCCCAATCCCCAGTCTCTACATCTCAGGGCCTGGTTGCTGAAAGCCTAGAACTTCATGGTCTTAACCTTTCTCAGCAAGTAAAGGATATCCTTTATGCTTCCAGGAAACCATCCACAAGACGCTCTTACGCTTTCAAGTGGAAAAGGTTTACCATATGGTGTTCGCAGAAGGGTCTTAACCCTCTTGCAATACCTCTGGAATCATTACTGGAATATCTCCTTCATTTGTCTAATGCAGGGCTTAAGACCAATTCAGTGAGAGTTCATTTGAGTGCTATTGCAGCGTCTCTCAAGCCTTTAAATGGGCAACCTATTTCCTCTCATCCTATCATAGCGAGATTTATGAGAGGCCTTCTTCTAACTAAGCCTCTCCTTAAGCCGCCACCGGTGGCATGGGATTTAAATCTGGTTCTTGGCCAGCTCATGTAGTCGCCTTTTGTACCATTAGCTACTACCTCTTTGAAATTCCTTTCTTGGAAGGTTATTTTTCTTATTGCAATCACATCAGCACGTCACATCAGTGAATTTCAAGCATTGGTGACTGATCCTCCTTATACAAGGTTCCATCATGATAAGGTAATCCTTAGGACTCATCCTCACTTTATGCCAAAGGTGGTTTCACCTTTTCATTTAAACCAAGCAGTTTACCTTCCTATCTTTTTCCCAAGGCCTCATGCCTCTAATGCAGAAAGGAATCTTCATACCTTGGACTGTAAAAGAGCTTTGGCCTTTTACTTGCAAAGGACGCAGCAACATAGAAAGTCCTCTCAACTCTTTGTTGCTTTTGATCCTAGTCATTTAGGACTTCCAATCTCCAAAAGGACACTGTCCAACTGGATTGCACAGTGTATATCTTTTGCCTATCGGAGTAAGAACCTTCCTCTTGAAGGCCATGTCACAGCACACAATGTGAAAGCCATGGCAGCCTCTATGGCTCATCTTCACTCTGTGTCTATCGACGACATCTGTCGAGCAGCTACCTGGGCCTCGGTTCATATCTTCACAGCCCATTACTGCTTGGACAAGGACTCCCACTGGGATGCCTTGTTTGGTCAGGCTGTTCTTCAACCATACTTAATCAACTCCTACCCACCATCCTTGGTAGGATGCCAGAGATCCATGGGGGGGGAAGTGGCCAAAAGGGCACACAACTGGAGTTTCTCCCTGGCATCTGTATCTAGGGAGTCCCCATATGTGAAGACTACATTCCTGCTTGTTCCTGGAGATAGCAAAGTTACTCACCTGAAACAGGTGATCTCTGGGAACAGCAGGAATTTAGTCTTCACAACTCACCCACCTCCCCTAGGAGTTGTATCTCTCTATCTCTCTCTTTTCTCTCGCCCTCTCTCTCTCTGTCTCAGCTTTAAACTCAACTGGAGAGAGACAGTTGGGAAAGGCGGGAAGGCAGCATGCAGGCGCTGTGAGATGCTCCCGAAGGCTCTTTTTTTTTTTTTTTTTTTTTTTTAATTCTTTTATTTATGGAGTTTCCAAAAGTTACAACAAATCGGAAAACGTAGAAGAAAATCAAGTAATAACACAAAGTAATCTTTTAAAAAGAAAATAAGAACAAGATTAAGCCCACATTACGGGAACCGGTTGTGATCATATAATAGGAACAATAAATAATATGCATATACATACATAATACAGAAATCAGAGCAATTGCTTGCCCATCTAAGAAGGCGTATAATAAATCACTCACCCTGAATTGCCCCAGATACCGCCTGGCGATCAGAAATAAACCGTCCTAGATGGGTACTATCAGTAAACACATAAGAAGCGCCCTCAAGGTTAATGACGCATTTACAGGGAAAACGTAAGTAGAACGTAGCTCCCAAACTCAGTACCTGAGGCTTTAAGGCTAAAAAAAGCCTCCGTCTGAGTTGGGTGCTATGTGCCACATCAGGAAAAATATTAACTGTATACCCACAAAATTTAACAGCCTTACACTTAAAGAAGGCTTTAAGAATTCGGTATTTCAGGTCTAGAGACCGAAGGGTCACCAATAGCGTAGAACGCGAATGTATTAAATCAAGGGAGTCCTCCAGGAAGGCTGTCAAGTTAGATAGGGAAGGCTCAAGCGCTTCAGTTCCTCCTTCAACAGAGTACACCTTTTTGGACCGTATGGGAAGGTAATAAACAGAAGATACATCTATAGAATCAGAGATAGAGAGAACCTCCCTCAGATATTTATCTAATAAAATCCGGGGCGCAAGAAGTGACGTACAAGGCAAGTTTAAAAAACGTAAATTGTATGCCCGCACAGAATTCTCAAGGGCCTCCAACTTAGTATGTACCATTGCGGAATCTTTATACCAGCAACATTTGCAGTAGTGAGAGGCACCACTTGAGCCTTCAATTTGGAAACAGCTCTATCCACCGATATTACTTTCTCATCCAACTGCCGCAATGAAGCAACAGTTTCCTGAGAAAAGACACTCAACGATTTAGAATTAGTCGTTATCTTGCTATCAATACATTGAAGTGCACCCCATAGGTCTTTTAAGGTGACTTCACCGTCGGGGGAAAGGACAGGAAGCTCTGAAACAGAGCTAGATAAGGAAACAGGTTTAGGCAAAGTCACAGACAAAATTAAATGACTTACCGAACCTGAAGACTCCTGAAACGAAACGTCAGGCGAAGGGGGCAAAGGACAGGGAGGAGTCGTCCATCCTTCTGAACTCAGGGAGACTCCCTCCGGAGAGGATTGCGCCAGCGGACAGGGAACAAAGTGCTTATCTAGGGGGCCAACCACTTTCCCTCCACTCGCCCCGTCAACTTGCACCTTGTTCCCTGTTTTAGCCTTCCTCTTCCCCATACTATACAAAGCTGTAGCTGAAGCAGAACAAGTACCATACAATGAGACAAAATAAGGATACAGATAACCAATAATGCAGAGAGACCACGAGGCACCACGTGGCACCGAAGGGACGCAAAAGGGGCAGAACCGCGGTCGCAAATATCACAGGCAAACTTATTAGAGATATCACCTAAGCACAACCAATCAAACAATGCCTGCCTGATCGTCCACGGCAGGAGAGGGCGACGTCAGCGGCGTGGAAACCTCTGGAGCAATCCCAGGAGCATGCCTCCAGGCTCCATGCACCTCCTCTCACTCACAGCACCAGTTCCGGAGGAAAAACGCTGTAGCACAGTTTTTAAAGTTGCAGCTCGGGTCCTCAGAACAGCAGATGGCCTCAGCAATGCCTGCCCGATCGTCCACGGCAGGAGAGGGCGTCGTCAGCGGCGTGGAAACCGCTGCAGCAATCCCAGGAGCCTGCCTCCAGGCTCCGTGCACCTCCTCTCACTCACAGCACCAGTTCCCCTCCCGAAGGCTTTCTAATTGGACGCTGGGGAGCGTTCCCGCGCAGGCTCTATCGGTACCGACGATACCCATATGTGAAGACTACATTCCTGCTTGTTCCTGGAGATGGCGAGCGTCTGTGGTAAGGTGGACCGTGGAGGCCATGTGCCCGAGGAGGCACAGAAGAAGCTGGGAGGACACAGAGAGATGGTGCTGTACTTCCCAAACTAGAGATCGGAGACATAGTAACATAGTAAATGATGGCAGATAAAGCACAGTTACTTACCTGTAACAGGTGATCTCTGGGAACAGCAGGAATAAGTCTTCACATATGGGTACGTCGGTACCGACGGAGCCTGCGTGGGAACGCTCCCCAGCTTCCCAAAAAGGAAAGCTTTTGGGAGCATCCCACAGCGCCTGCGTGCTGCCTTCCAGCCTTTCCTAACCATCTCTCCTCAGTTCGAGTTTAAAGCTGAGACAATAGAGAGAGAGAGGAAAGGAAAGATAGAAAAAGAGATACAACTCCTAGGGGAGGTGGGAGGGTTGTGAAGACTTATTCCTGCTGTTCCCAGAGATCACCTGTTACAGGTAAGTAACTGTGCTATCTCCAGGAACAAGCAGGAATGAATCTTCACATATGGGGACTCCCTAGCTAAGATGCCTGGGAGATCCCCAAGGATATGAGACCCTGGGAAGGGGTCTACTTCCTCCTATGGATCTCAGGCATCCATCCAGGGGAGGAGGGTAGGAGTTGTTTAAGAATGGAACAGGTGTTTGAGAACAGCCTGACCAAACAAGGCATCCCGGCGGGAGTCCTTGTCCAAGCAGTAATGGGCTGTGAAGGTATGAACCGAGGCCCAGGTGGCTGCTCGACAGATCTGGTCGATGGACACAGAATTTAGATGAGCCATAGAGGTGGCCATGGCCCTCACATTATGAGCTGTGACATGGCTCTCCAGAGAAAGGTTCTTACTCTGGTAGGCGAAAGAAATACACTGAGCAATTCAATTGGACAGTGTTCTCTTAGAGACTGGAAGTCCCAAATGAGAAGGATCAAAAGCAACAAAAACCTGGGAAGACTTTCTATGTTGCTGTGTCCTTTGTAAGTAAAAAGCGAGAGCTCTTTTACAATCCAGAGTATGAAGATTCTTCTCTGCACTGAATGCATGAGGAGCTGGAAAAAAAGACAGGTAAATATACCTCTTGATTAAGATGAAAAGGTGAGACCACTTTAGGCATAAAGTATGGTTTTGTCCTAAGGACTACCTTATCATGATGGAACCTTGTATAAGGTGGATTAGCCACTAATGCCTGCAGTACACTGATGCGGCGAGCTGAAGTGACTGCAATGAGGAAAATAACCTTCCAGGAAAGAAACTTCAAGGAGGTAGTGGCTAAGGGTTCAAAAGGTGGCTTCATAAGCTGACCAAGAACCAAATTTAAGTCCCATGCCACCGGAGGAGGCCTAATGGGAGGTTTAGTTAAAGTTAGGCCTCTCATGAATCTTGCAATAAGAGGATGAGAGGAAATAGGTTGTCCATTGATGGGCTTAAGGGATGCTGCAATAGCACTCAAATGGACTCTGTGATAAGGAAGCTTATCATAGCTCAGGTAGGAGCTATAGAAAAGATGATGTGACTCTGAACAAGCAACCTGTCAGTTCTGGTAGAAGTGAGAAAACAGAGTTTTCACATAAAAGACTACCAGTCCCAGAATGCACCAGGTTTCCAGCAGCCATGAGGGAGGCTGAAGTGAGAAAATGTGTGTGCAATCAAGAGAGCTATGAGGTAATCCCTAAGCACTCATCTCAAAGGGCAGGGCCTGATTCAACACAGCTGCGCTGTGTTAGGGAGCAGCACACATTAGGAAAGAATAAGAATAGAGCTTATTCTTCAGATAACAGCTTCAGGGAGAGCTTCAGCAGGGGCTACAAGCTCCAGCCCAGCTACAGGAAGAGATACAGAGACAGAGACAGCAACGGCTACAAGCTCAAGCACCAGTATCACCTGGAGAAACAGAAGCCAAGCCAAGCGGATAGAGAAAGAAGGAAACTCTATGGAAGGAAGAGAAGAAAGCCCATTGGATGGTCTGGGAGAGTCCAAGGCAGTACCCATACTGGGAGGTATTCCAAGTGCCAGCAGAGTCCATTGGACTGGATTCAGCCAGAGGAATGGAATCGCATAGATAGGAATCACCAGTGGCTACCTGGAAGAGAGAAGACTGCACGTGGAAGGGACTTTCAGACCAAGGCCAGAAGGTATGTGAGAGGAGATCCAGTGTCCAGGGATCAAGATTGGAAGGCTGGACATCAGAATTGGATTACATACTGGCCAGGCTTTACAGAGAGGAATTATGATGGCAGGAGAGGCTCAGGTATGAACACTGATCCAGACCCTATCTATAATAGAGAATGGCAACAAGGGAATAAGCATTCTCATGATAGTGCCTTAATGAAAGACTCGTCTGTGCCAATGTATGATAGTGACCCTATGCTGATTGATGAAGGGGGAGATACAGCAGATGAAACTATTACTTACATGGACTGTTCTCTATCTAAATGTTATTGCTAGCTTTCTGTGAGCAAACACATCAGCCATCACAAAGAAACCTAACTTTGTTCTTTATTTCCACTGCAAACAGCTCTTAAAGCAGGATTTGGGTTCACACAGTAGCAGCCAGCCAGCTAAAGGCTTTCAGCTGGTCAATTGATAGTAATTAAAGCTGCACCTGATTGGTGTGTGTGAGCAAGGGAGAATCACTGCTGGGATCTGCGTGGAAAATAAGCAGAAGTTAACCTAACAAGCAAGGTTTATTCATTTCTTTGTGCCTTTTTATTTGGTAATTATTTGCTAAGAAAACATTAGCTAATTGCCTGACAAGCTGAAGGTTGTTTTCTGATTTGCTTTATGACTTTATGTTATCCATTTAAACACTGCTAGCAAGTATCCTCATTTATATTGCTTCCAAGCATACTTGTGCTGGGTGAATTAAACCCCATCAATAAAAGAAGTATTTTATTGGCCTTACCACTCGTATCACAACTCAATTATTGTCTTCAGCTGTGTTTGGGAGTGAAAGAACTACATTACCCACAATACCTTGCAAGAATCATATGAATATATGCATCGTCAAGATTGTGTAAGTTCTCACCCTAGGCAGCCGTCTGACAACTCTTACTGAATTCGTTTTAAGGCCTGCATTGGAAAGATGCAGGAGATAGTCTAACAGAGAATTTAAAGGTAGTGCTAGAGGGTCAAGACCCTTTTCAGCACACCAAATGGAAAACCTCTTCCATTTAAAAGCATAAGAACGCCTGGTGGAAGGTTTTCTGGAAGCATGGAGGATATCCTTCACTTGTTGAGAAAGATTCCAGTCTTGAAGGTCTAGACCTTCAGTAACCAAGCTCTGAGGTGTAGGGACTTGGGGTTTGGGTGCCACAAAGTCCCTTCCTCCTGGGACAGAAGGTCTGGAGCAGCTCCCAAGTCCAGGGAGGGGGCTTGGGAGAGATGTAGAAGTAGAGGGTACCACACTTGGTGTGGCCAGCGTGGAGCTATGAGGATCATAGATCCTTGATCCCTCTGGAGTTTGAACAGAGTCTTGGGAATCAAGGGAATGGGTGGAAATGCATACAGGAAGCCCTGACCCCAATGAAGGAGGAAGGCATCCTTGGCCTGAACTCCCTGACACGGAATTCTGGAACAGAACCGGGGAAGGTGGCATTCCACGGACTTGCAAAGAGGTCTATGTCCGGGGTTCCCCATTCTTGGAAGATTCTGAGTACCTGATCCATGTGCAGGGACCATTCGTGTGGAAGCAGAACTCGACTGAGTCTGTCTGCCCAAGAGCTTTGGACTCCTGGGAGGTATACTGCCAGGAGATGGATTTGATGCTCTCTGGCGAAGGCCCACAATCTTAAAGCTTCGTTGCAAAGCGACAGAGAGCCAGTTCCTCCTTGTTTGTTTATGTAAAACATGGCTACTTGACAGTCCGTACGAATGAGGACTGTCTTGTAGCTGAGGAGGGTATGAAAGACCTTGAGAGCTAGAAAAACTGCTCGAAGTTCCAAGTGGTTGATATGAAGAGAGGTCTCCTGTGGGGACCAAGTGCCTTGAGTGGAGAGGTCCTGTAGATGGGCTCCCCAACCTGTTTGGGAGGCATCTGTTGTGAGGGTTGCTTGGGGCAACAACTGTTGGAAGGGGGACCCCAGCAACAAATTTTGAGTGGACATCCACCATTGGAGAGACCAAAAGAGACGTTTGGTGGTTGCTATTTGGTCTGAGAGAGCTCCTGAAGCTTGAGTCCACTGGGTGGACAGAGTCCATTGAGCTGCTCTCATGTGTAGGCGAGCATAGGGTACCACATGCACTGTAGAAGCCATGTGGCCTAGCATTTGTAGCATCTCCCGGGCAGTTAAGTGGCTCTTTGACTGAATCTGGGAGGCTAACTGCACTAGACGTTGGCAACGGGCCTGAGGAAGGTAGGCCCTTGCAGTAGTGGTATCCAACCAGGCCCCTATGAACTCTAGGGACTGAGTAGGGGTGAGCTGAGACTTTGGGAGGTTTACCACAAGTCCCAGATACTGCAGAATGCGCCTTGTGCGGTACAGGGAAATCTGGGCCTCTGACTGAGATGGAGCTCGAATGAGCCAGTCGTCCAGGTATGGGAAGACAAATATTCCCAGAGTGCGTAGAAATGCAGCAACTATTGCCATGCATTTGGTGAACACTCTTGGAGCAGAGGCCAGACCGAAAGGAAGGACTCTGTATTGGTAATGTTTTCCTTGGAAAAGAAACCGTAGGAATCTTCTGTGAGAGGGATGGATGAGGACATGTGTGTACGCATCCTTGAGATCTAGGGAACAAAGCCAATCCTGACTCTGAAGGTATGGAAGGAGAGTGCCCAGAGAAAGCATCTTGAACTTCTCCTTGCATAGAAATTTGTTCAATTCTCTGAGATCTAAGATGGGCCTGTATCCCCCTGTCTTCTTTGGAATGAGAAAATAGGGGGGAGTAGAACCCTGACCCTTGATGAAGAAGAGGAACTTCTTCTATTGCCCCTTGGGCAAGAAGGGTAGCTACCTCTTGACCCAGAAGGTCGAGAAGAGATGTGGGAGAATTGAAGTGTCTCACCATGGTGTGGGGAGGAAGGTCTGAGAAATGAAGCTTGTAGCCCTCTCTTATGATGGAGAGGGTCCACTGCTCTGATGTTATTTGCTCCCATCTGGGAGCAAAATGAGCCAACCTTCCTGGAATGGCGAGAGGCTCTGGCTGCTTTAGAGCCAGAAAGGCCAAGTTCTCTAGCATCAAGTCAAAAACCCTGAGGAGGTTGGGCCTGCTGAGTTGCAGCAGCCCCTGTAGGCTTAGGCCTGGCCTGTTTAGGTTGCTGACGCTTAATGGTAAAGCGACCTGTAGAAGATTGTTGGCCAGAAGTAGAAGGAAATCTGCCCTTTTTAAAGAAAGACTTTTTAAAAAGCTTTTTCTTGGCAGGAATGGAGGTTGACTTTGAAAGTCTATCCAGAGCAGAGTTTTCTGCATCCATTTGAGTGGCTTTTATTTGCCATTCTTTGCCAAATAGGTTTTCACCTGTACAGGAAAGATTTCCTAAGCCATCTTGAACCCAGGGTTTAAGACCACATGGACGAGAGAAAAGCCCTGGATAAGCATCAATATGGGTTTCGTCAGAATCACGGAGTTGAAACACTACTGCTGGCACTCCTTGACAATCTCCTCAGGGGCCTCGAAAACAGAAACACTATGTTCATACTCATATTTATTGACATCTCAGCGGCATTCGATACAGTCCATCACAACACCCTCCTAAACCGTCTGGCCTCATTGGGTATAGCAGGGACCCCCTTAAAATGGTTCACATCATATATATCCAATAGGATGCAACAAGTGCAGTTCAACAGTGATAAAGCTGATGCCTTCCCTCAAACCCAAGGGATCCTCAAGGGTCCGCCTTATCATCTCTATTGTTCAATTTGTATATAAAACCGGTCTGCGAGATCTTTCAGAAATGTAACATCAAATATCACATATATGCAGACGATGTGATGCTGTACACGCAGCTTGACATAACGCAGCCAAACTTCAGTCCGCTAGAAGAATGCCTTGACATGCTCCAGTCATGGCTTCAACAAAATAACATGTCAATAAATCACAAGAAAACGGAGGTCATGTTTATCTCCAAGAAACCCAATTTCATCCCGCCCACCACAGTCACCCTTAACAAAAACATATATCATACGAAACCTGTAATAAAGTATCTAGGTGTCCTACTGGACTGCAACCTTAGAATGGACAAACACCTCCGAACAGTTAACCGAGCCATCTTCTACAAACTGACAACCACTTCGCAATATCCTCGAGAAATCTGACTTCAGGTCTGTTGCTCAAGCACTAATCATTCCCCACCTGGACTACAGCAATGCCATTCTACAAGGGCTTCCGAAGAACACCCTAAGCATCCTGCAAATGGCCCAAAACATTGCTGCTAGAGTCATCATGGAAAAGAAAGTCACAGACCACATAACCCCAGTACTAATGGAACTGCACTGGCTCCCAGCAGCCGCCCGTATCATCTACAAACTGCTCATCACAACATTTAAACTCATCCATAACATCGCACCATCCTACCTCAATAACCTAATCACTATTCAACCATGCAACAGGAGCAGGAGAACCATGAATCTCAACACCCTATGTATACCGACTAGCATAAGATCTGTCAAGGCCGAAACAAGCAATAGGGCGTTCACATACACAGCACCAATCCATTGGAACCAACTCCCACATGAGTTGAGACTCATAAACAACCTGAGTGAATTTAGACGAAAGCTTAAAACCCACCTGTTTCAAACCCACTACAACTTGAGCTAACTGCTAATCATGTATAGATTGTACTTTTTGGCAAGTAATTCTGTATAAATTGTATATATGGGGCCCCCCCCCCACGCTATTGTAATCAAATGTATACCCAGATCTGTGTGCTCAAATCAAATGTATGTTGCACCCAACTGATTCTCCCGTGTTATGTAAATCATTGACTAATCAAAAATGTAAATCTGAAAGATCTCAATGTGCTGTACAAAGCATTATGATTCTGTGGAGTAAACCGCTGCTGATCGTAGGAAGCAGCGGTATACAAATGTTTACTAAATAAATAAATAAATAAAATTAATCAGAAGCCTGGAGCCAAGCAATCCTGCGAGCAGCTATGGCAATGCCTGAAGCTCTGCTGGCACCTTCAAAGGAGTCAAAGGCTGCCCTGTTGGAAAACTTTGAAATGTATTGGGTATGCTTAAGCCAAATGAGGAATTCCTCCCTTTTATCCTCTGGAAGAAAAGGGAGGAAAGTGTTCAGCTTTTCTGCAACTTCTTTTAGAAACATACCCATGTAAAGACTATATGAGTTGATTCTGGCAATAAGCATACTAGCTTGGAAGATTTTCCTACCAAAAGCATCCAATGTCCTGCATTCTCTTCCTGGAGGAGCAGAAGAGTGTCTCTTTGTACTCTTTATCCTTTTCATAGCTGACTGCACCACAATGGAATGGTGAGGAAGCCGAGTTTTATGAAATCCAGGACAGGGAGGAACACAATACATAGTGTCCAATCTGCGAGAATGAGGAGAGAGAGTGAGAGGAGTCTCCCATAGATCAATCATGTGTTCATAAAGAATCCCATGAATTGGTAAGGTGACTGCCTCTTTAGGAGCCTTAGAATAGCCTAAAATATCCAATTTTTTTGCTCTAGGCTCTGATTCAGAGGTTACTGAAATAGAAAGTCCTTTAGCTACTTCTCTTATGAAGTCTTGAAAGGACAAGTCCTCTGGAGGAGACATTCTTCTTTTTGGAGAAGGCGGCTCTTCAGGAAGGGCTATGGATACTTCAGGAGACTCGTCTGATGTATCAGAATCATCAGAGGAATCAAAGTATCGCCTGTCAGGGTGCACTTCCAACACTCGATACGCATATCGAGCAGTATCGACATCGGGCGTCCCCGGTACCGGATCGGTACCGATAAGCAGCCCTGGACAAGGAACCGCAGTAGCCGGTATCCTGGTCAATGTCGATGTAGTCGGTACTGGTATCGGCGCTGGGGGTACCGGAGCAGATACCGACAACGGAGTTTGTTTCGGTACCAGCGGCGTCGCAGCTTGAAAGAAGGCCGTAATAGCCCGCTGCATGGACAGAACATTCTGATCCATCGACGCCATGAATGCCTGGAAATCGGTACCGGGAGATTGTGCCGGTACCCCAGAGCATTCTAACAGGTGATCGGTCGAGGACGTGCCATCGATGTCAACCTGTACCCCCATAGGAGGAGCTTTGGAAGCCGGAGCTTCCCGCCGGAGTTGTTTTGCTGGTGCAGGATCCTCGAGGGCAAGCCCGGAGGCATCTCGATGCTTAGAGGGAGATCTACCCTTCGAGGACCTGCTAGATTTATGCTTGGTTACCTGAGATCCATCAGGAGAAGAAGACCTGGAAGATGTCGATGCTACCGACGCTGCATCAGCGGGAAACAGCACATGGAGCTTAGCTGCTCGGTTCTGTAAACCCCGTTTAGACATTAGAGAGCAGGAGGGACAATCCGGAATGGAGTGTTCAGGACCCAAACATTTAAGACACCATTCATGGGTGTCGGTGACAGAAATAGTACCGCTACACTTAGTGCATTTCTTGAACACGGAGGCTGGTTTTTCCATGAGGAAAATTTTCTTGTAGGCCCTGAGGCCCAAGAGGAAAAATACACTAAGTGAAGAAAATATAGATTTTTTTTTTTTGAAAGAAAGAAAGAGATAAAGACCGGCGGTACCGGTCCGGTGTCGGGGAAGGCAGACACGCGACCAAAGAAATAAAATAAAATAAAGAACTTCTTCAGCGGTGACAGGGCTCGACCTGCTGGCTCCGCGGCAAAGAAGAACTGAGGAGAGATGGTTAGGAAAGGCGGGAAGGCAGCGCGCAGGCGCTGTGGGATGCTCCCAAAAGCTTTCCTTTTTGGGAAGCTGGGGAGCATTCCCGCGCAGGCTCCGTCGGTACCGACGTACCCATATGTGAAGACTCATTCCTGCTTGTTCCTGGAGATAGACCAGTATGGTCTATCTAGTCTGCCCAGCAAGATGGCAAGAGCAGGTGCACCTGCCGCTCAGTGCAGGCCACCCCTCCCCATGTCTTTGTTTTAGGGGTGAACCCACCGCTCTGTGTAGGACACCCCTGTATGTTGAGAAATTAGTTAGTTAAGTTTATTTTGATTTTATCCTGTTGAGACGATCGGTTTGGTCCTTGGGCAAGAAGACCCTCGACTGGAGAATGTCGATCTTTGCCCTGATGAACTCCAGGCACTGTTTCAGGAGGAGGTGAGACGTGGGGTAGTTTATGACAAAGCCCAAGTGTTGCAGAATCTGGATGGTGTGTGCGGTGGCCTGCTACACCTCTGAGGCTGTGCCTCCCCTTATGAACCAGTCGTCCAGGTGGAGCCGTAGGAAGGCGGCCATGACTGCCAGGCATTTTGTGAAGACTCTTGGGGCAGAGGCTAGACCAAAGGTGAGCACCCTATATTGAGAGTGCCTGGCCCCTACTACAAACCACAGGTACTGCCTGTGGTTGGGGTGGATGAGGATGCGAGTATAAGCATCCTTAAGGTCTAAGGAGCATAGCCAGTCTCCCTGCTGGAGGTATGGCGGCAATGTTCCAAGGAAGAGCATCTTGAACTTTTCCCTCACCAGGAATTTGTTGAGGTTGTGCAAGTTGAGAATGTGCCTTAGGCCCCCTGTCCTCTTTGGGATGAGGAAGTATCCGGAGTAGAATCCCTTGCCCTTGAGGTGGTGGGGCACCGGTTCCACCGCCTTATCCTCCGGAAGACCTGCTAACTCCTTCAGAAGGTGGTCCCGGTGTAGGAGAGACCTGAGGGGCTCTCCAGGGAAATAAGGGGGAGTTGTCTGAGCCAGGTGGAAGAGATAACCCTCCCTGACTACCCTTACTGCCCAGGAATCGGTGGTGATGGCCACCCACCTCTAGGCATAGAGGGCCAGATGTCCCCCCGTGGGCTGCTGATCTCCTTGGGGTAGAGGGGCTATGCTCAAGGAGTCAAAAGCTCCCCCCCCCCCCTGGCTGGGTCGGGGCATGGGGTTTTGGAGCCTTCTGCTTATGCGGGCCATACTCATGTCCCTGAGCCTACTGACCCTGTTGGGGAGGCCTGATAGGGTGGGTAGTTTCGGTAAGCAGCTCCCTTCCTCGGGTAAAAGGGTTTTTACCCAGCCCTTCCACCAGGGAGGGGCAGTGGTCTTCTTAGAGAATCTGGTCCTCGTCATGAACTTGGTCTCTAGCTCGGCAGCATTGTCAATCATGGGTTTGCCAAAAAGGTTCTCTCCTTAGCATGGGACATCAACAAATTTTCCTGAACCCACTGCTCGAGTTTGGACGACTGAAGCCAAGCATGGCAGAGTCCACCGATGCCTGCCGCGACTACCCAGGCTGCCAACTCAAACCCATCATAAGTCATTCGAGACATGAATTTGGAGCACTCACGGACGGCCTTGGCCAGGCTCTTGAACCGCTGCAAAGGATCCTTGGAGAGAACAGCCGAGAACCCGGCAATATCCTTCACAAGGTCTCTCAAATACATGTCCATGTACAGCTAGTAGGCCTGGATGTGGCAGAGGAGCATTGAGCCTTGGTAGCACTTTCTGCCGAGGGCTTCCAAGGTGCGGGCCTCCCTGCCGAGGGGCACCAAGGAGTACATCTTCTGGCTTTTCAGCCGACGCATGGCCGACTCCATCACTATGGTGTTATGCAGCAATTGTGACTTCTGGAAGCCCGGACTCCGGTGGACCATACATCGAGTCAAGCCATCTGCTCACCACCGGCACCTCTCACATGCGGAGCATGAGCCATTCCAGGATGGGAGGGATGGGCACCGTGAGCAGTTCCCGCAGAGGGGCCTCGTACTGGAGGATCTCTAACTCATCTGCCGGAGGGTCCTCCTCCGACTCAGTCGGTAATGCCAGGGCCTTAGACATGTCATTGACAAAGTTCAAGAAGCCCGTGTCCTTGGGCGGGGACCGCCGACGAGGTTCCGAGACGGGAGAATTCGAAGGGACGTCACGGTGGCGACAGGTATCGGGGGACTCATCGTCCTCCGCCTCCCACTCAGAGTAGCCCGTGGAGGACTCGTAGGAGGGCTGCTCCATGGGCCTCGAGGGCCCCGATGCCCTACAGGTAGCACCTGCTAAACCTGCCGGGGACAACCATGGTCCCGTCGAGTGGGACGCAGAACGCGATCTCGGCTGAGGATTGACTCGAGGATGAAGGACCTTGAGGATTGACTCAAGGATGAAGGACCTTGAGGATCAGCTCGGCCGCCGGGGACATCTTGGATGTCAAGGGTCCAGTGATCAGGGCAGATGAACCGGTTGTGCCAGACAACAGCGTCTGCTGATGTTCCATGAAGGCAGACAAACTACGCTCCAGGACTGCCATTCTGGACTCCAAACCAGAAGGCTCCGCAGCCTTCAGGGTGGGCACCGAGGGACACTGGCCTGAAGCCAGCTCCCCGAAGGGAAATCCTCGACAAGGATGGTGTCTGGGGACTGAGGCCGGTCCATGGCCGGATCCTTCCGGGGAACCTTCGCAGGTCGTTCCCTCTCTGACACCTTGGATGAGCGTCTCGGACTGTGGGACCAGTCCCGGGGAGCCACTAGCCAGTCGTATCCATTCAAGGACACCACCTTCGAGGGTTTCTTCTTCTTCCTGGGTTCCCTCAAGGGAGACCCCCTTTCTGAGGACCCACAATGAGGTTCGGGTTCAGAGAGTTCCGCCCGGGACATCGGGGCCTCAGATTAGGCCCTGGCTTTCGGAGGTATCGGGGACTCGGGGAAAAACTTATCGTGCTGCTGCTGGCAGCACGAGAGCCTTGCTGGCCCATCCTCTTGCAGAAACCACAGGCTACCAGATCTTGGTCTGACCAGAGGCAATGAAGACAGCAGTCGTGTGTGTCTGTCAAAGACATGATTTTAGAGCACCGATCGCACTTCTTAAAACCACTGGTAGCCATGGGGGGAAAAAGTACCTCCGCGAGGTCGAAGACTCTCCGGGCTGCCAGTGGGAGAAAAAAGGCACGAAAGGTGCCAGAAAAAGAAAAATAACGAAGAGACTTCAAAAATTAAACTGAGCCCGACCTGAGGCACATAGGGAAGAGTACCAGTGCAATACCGGAGGCGAGTTGGAAACTCGGGGAACAAAATAATCAACTTTTTCCAGGGACAAGCCAGACAACGTCTGAAGGGCTCTGCAGGAAAAAAGGAGACTGAGCAAGATGGCACTCTTGGGCAGGAAGGGGACCACGCATGTGTAGTGGCATCCCCTAAAGGCTTTCTTTGAAAGCTGGAGGGGGGGGGGGAGTGCTTCTGTAAGGGCTCAGTCGGTGCCGACGTCACCCATATGCGAGAACTGACTTCCTGCTTGTTCCCGGAGAATCAATCCACCTGAGGCATGCAAAGCAGCCCCTGCATCAAGAGGTCCTTCCGACCCGGAAGCTGCCATGGTCGATCTGCCAGTATCTGAATCAGGTAGGCATACCACAGGTGCCTCAGCCAGTCCGGTGCCACCTGAATTACTAATTCTCAGTGCACCTCTATCCGTTGCACTACCTGGCCTATGAGGGCCCATGGGGGAAAAATATAGGAGAGACCCTCCAGGCCCTTACATAGTAACATAGTAAGTGACGGCAGATAAAGACCAGCATGGCTCATCTAGTCTGCCCGGCAAGATGGCAAGAGTAGGTGCACCTGTCACTCTGTGCAGGCCACCCCTCCCCATGTTTTGTTTACGGGTAAACCCACCACTCCATGTAGGACACCCCTATTTGTTGAGAAGTTAGATGGTACCATTTATTTTGACACTTTCTCAAAGTAAAAGTTTACATTTTTATAAGGAGTACAGCTTCCCTTACAAGCAATATCACCCTTTGAAAATGGAATAGCTAGTATATTCCAAAATACTCTGTAAATAAGTTACTTTAATATGTTATTTAGCTATTTTGCTAAACAGCTGTTAAGACATTAAACGTGAGTTGTATGTTATAATATAATTGTGTTATGTTCATTGTAAACCTCCTTTGATCTCTGGAAGGGGCGAAATATAAAAGCAAATAAAGAGTAGTTACTCACCTGTAACAGGTGTTCTCCAGGAGCAGCAGGAATCAGTCCTCACATATGGGTGACATCGACATCGATGGAGCCCCTGCGGAGCATTTCCCCAGCTTTCCAATAAAGCCTTTGGGAATGCAGGCACGCATGCGCGGTTCCCTTCCCGCCTATAGGTGCCATCTTGCTCAGTCAAATGACATAGCTAAAACAGCACACAAAAATGTAAAGATAAACTATGTACAACTGCAACTCCCAGGGGAGGAGGGAGGGTTGTGAGGACTGATTCCTGCTGCTCCTGGAGAACACCTGTTACAGGTGAGTAACTACTCTTTCTCCAGGACCAAGCAGGAAGTCAGTCCTCACATATGGATGACTCCCTAGCTCTGGGCTACCAAGGAACCCAGGCTGAACAAGAGAACTCCCTCTAGTCCCAGCATCAAAGAAAGGCTTTTCACTGACAGAACCTCCACCGGTAGCCCAACGGAGGGCTGGAGGGCAGGAGTTGCCTAAACCTCAAAGAGATTCCGGAGTACTGCCTGGCCAAAAGCACTGTCCCTATGGGACTCCCTTTCCAGACAGTAATGGGCCGCAAAAGTCTGGCTTGAGGACCAAGTTGCAGCCCTGCAGATGTCCACCAATGGTACAGAGCGGAGGTGAGCCACTGAGGCAGCCATTGCCCTGACACGATGGGCCGTGACCCGACCCTGCAAAGGAAGGTCAGCCGCCCTGTAAGCCCAGGTGATACAGTCAGCTACCCAGGTGGACAAGGTATGCTTGGACACAGCTAACCCCAAATTATTAGGGTCAAAAGATAGGAAAGGTTGAGTAGCTCTTCTATGCCCCTGCGTACGGGCAAGGTGAAGGATAAGGCCCTCCTACAGTAGAGGGTATGCAGAACTGCTTCAGCCTGGCTTGCATGAGGCCTAGGGAAGAATGTTGGAAGAACCACCTCTTGGTTAAGGTGGAAGGAGGAGACAACTTTTGGGAGGAACTTTGAATGAGTCCTAAGGACTACCCTGTTCCTACAGAAGCGGGTATAAGGCTGTCACAGACCAGGGCCTGAAGCTCACTCACTCGCCTGGCCGAGGTTAGGGCTATCAAGAAGAGTGTCTTCCAAGACAGGAAGCGTAGAGGGCAAGTAGCCATCGGCTCAAAAGGTGGGCGAGTCAGTTGCTGCAAGACCACATTCAACTCCCACTCAGGAGGAGATGGATGGATTGGAGGCTTGAACAAAAGCAAGCCTCTGAGAAACCGAGACACCAAGGGGTGAACCGACAGAGAATGTCCTTCCACCAGTGAGTGGTGAGCTGCTAGAGCTGAGAGGTGGACCCGAACAGAATTTGACTTAAGTCCTTGATTTGATAAGTGCAGCAAGTACTGAAACACTACTGGTACAGTACAGGAGAAAGGATCTTCTGTACATAGTTGACACCACACAGAAAACCTTTTCCATTTCAGAGCATAGGTTTTCCTAGTGGACTGTTTCTAGAGGCTAGGACAACCTCCTCAACTTCCTGAGGTAGGCCCCAGGGAGCCCAAACTACCCCTGCAGCCTCCAGGCCATCAAATTAAGAGATTTGAGATTGGGGTGCAGAAGTGAACCCTGATCCTGAGAGAGAACGTCGGGTTGCAACCCCAGAGGCAGTGGGGGATCCACTGCCAGCTGAAGCAGAAGTGGAAACCAAGGCTGTCTCGGCCACCTGGGAGCCACCAGCAGGACCGAGGCCTTGTCCTGAAGAATCTTGAACAGGGTTCGGGCCACCAAGGGCGTGGGAGGAAACGCATACAGGAGGCCCTGAGACCAGGGAATCAGAAAAGCATCTACTGCTATCCGCAGAGGATGCGGTTGCCTGGAGCAGAACTTTGGCAGCTGTTTGATCAGAGGACTGGCAAACAGATCTATGGATGGAAGTCCCCATTTCAGGAAAATCTTCTGAACCACCAAAGGATGGAACTGCCACTCGTGGGGCTGCAGAATCCTGCTCAACCTGTCGGCCAGGTAGTTTTCCTGGCCAGGTAGATACACAGCCTTGAGGAGCATGTTGTGCCTGAGAGCAAACAAGCAAATGTCCTGTGCTTCCTGACAAAGGAGCCTGGACCCCATTCCGCCCTGCTTGTTCACATAGAACATGGCTACCTGGTTGTCTGTTTGAACTAAGACAGACTGATGAGTCAGGGCTGGAGATAAAGTCTTGAGGGCTAACCGAATAGCCCTGAGTTCCAGCAGATTGATTTGCTGTGCGGCCTCCCAGGGAGACCACAGGCCCTGGGTGCACTTGCCTAGACAATGAGCTCCCCAGCCCTGCAGGGAGGCATCCGTGGTCAACACCACAGTGAACCCAGGAATCTGAAAAGGCACCCCTTGCAGTAGATTGGGTGGGTTCAGCCACCAGCGGAGGGAGTTCAGAAATTGTCTGGACACCCTTTATCCTGTCTCTGAGGCTGCCTGTGGCCTGCGACCACTGAGTCCGAAGGCACCACTGTGCAGGCCTCATATGGAGCCTGGCATTGGGGGTCACATGTACTGTCGAAGCCATGTGGCCAAGAAACCTCAGGCAGAGTCTGGCGGAGACCAGTGACCTGCTGAGAACCTGGTTTGCTAAGTTTATCAGTCTTTGGGCTCTGTCTTCTGGCAAGAATGCCTTTGCCAGCAGAGAGTCCAACCTTGCCCCTATGAACTCCAAGTTCTGGGAGGGGAGCAAGATGGACTTTGCGAAGTTTATTACAAACCCCAGGTTTTGAAGAAGAGCAATAGTTCTGAGGGTGGCTGGTCTGGCCTCCTGGCACGTCTGACCCCTGATGAGCCAGTCGTCCAGATAGGGGAAGACAAAGATTCCCTGATTTCTCAGGTAGGCCGCCACCACTGCCAGGCATTTGGTAAAGACCCTGGGAGCGGAGGTGAGGCCAAAGGGCAGTACTCTGTACTGATAATGGTTTCCTCCCACAATGAACCTGAGGTACTGTCTGTGGTCTGGATGAATGAGGATGTGAGTGTACGCATCCTTTAGATCCAAGGAGCATAGCCAATCTCCCTGCTGGAGGTAGGGCAGAAGTGTTCCAAGAGTAAGCATCTTGAACTTTTCCTTCTCTAGGAATTTGTTGAGATTTCTGAGGTCTAGAATAGGCTGAAGGCCACCGGTTCTTTTGGGTACAAGGAAATACCTGGAATAGAACCCTTGACCTTGTAGGTGGGGAGGCACAGGCTCCACTGCCCTGTCCACCAACAGACCTTGGAGCTCCTGAAGGAGAAGATGTGTGCGCAGGGGAGGCCTTGGAGGCTCCCCTGGAAAGAATGGAGGAGGCAGCTGTTGGAAGTGTAGCAGATAGCCTTTGTGGACTATGCTTAACACCCAACTGTCTCCAGTGATGAGTGGCCACTGTTGGGCAAACAGGGCGAGGCGACCTCCTGTGCAGGGTTGGGAGAGCAGGGACGGAGAGACTATGCCTAAGGAGTCAAAAACACCCACCCTGCTGAGTGGGAGCAGGAGCCGGAGGCTTGGGAGTCCTCTGCCTACGGGGCCCATTACCCTGCCCCTTGGCCTGCTGACCCTGAGGGGGAGCTTGGGAGGCCTGGTACTGTGGGTACTGTTTGTAGGCAGTGCCCTTCCTCGGGT
Source organism: Ichthyophis bannanicus (assembly GCA_033557465.1). NCBI lineage: Eukaryota > Metazoa > Chordata > Amphibia > Gymnophiona > Ichthyophiidae > Ichthyophis > Ichthyophis bannanicus. Next base: position 84,092,067 of record CM066047.1, read on the forward strand.
AAAAGGGCTTTTTACCCGAGCCCTTCTTTTTGTGAGAAGGGGCAGAAGTCTTTCTAGACAGTCTTGTCCTCGTGAGGTGCTCGGTTTCGAGCTGTGCGGCCTTCTCGGTCATGGGCTTGCCAAAAAGGTTCTCACCTCAGCAAGGGACATCGACCAACTTATCCTGAACCCATGGCTCAAGGTCCGATGACTGCAGCCATGCCTGGCGTCGTGCCGTGATGCCGGCTGCCGCAACACAGGCCGAAGCCTCGAAGCCATCGTAGGCAGCGCAGGACATAAACTTGGAGCATTCCCGGATCCCCGAGGACAAGGACTTGAACCTCTGCAAGGATTCCCCGGAGAGACCAGCAGAGAACCCGGCCAGCTCCTTGGCCAGGTCCCGCAAGTACATGCCCATGTACAGCTGGTAAGACTGGACACGGCAAGCAAGCATCGAGCCCTGGAAGCACTTTCTACCAAAACCATCCAGGTTCCAGGCCTCCCTGCCGGGGGGCACCGCAGAGTGCATCTTCTGACTTTTCAGGCGATGCATGGTCGATTCCACCACCATGGAATGGTGTGGTAGCTGCGCCTTCTGAAAGCCAGGGCTCTTCTGGAGTCGATAGATAGAATCGACCCGCTTGCTTAGAACCGGCGCCGAGGCCAGCGCCTCCCACATCCGGAAGAGGAGCCGTTCCAGCATCGGAGGAACTGGAACAGTAAAGGCCTCCTTTGTAGGAGAGTCATACTGTAGGGCCTCGAGCTCCTCGGCTCGAGGCTCCTCCTCGGGGTCCGCAGGGATAGCCAACACAGTGGCCATATCCCGGACGAACTCCGAGAACCAGGTATCCTCCGGAGGGGATCTACTCCGGGGCTCAGACTGCGGTGAGTCCAACGGGACGCACCGAGTCCTGAAGGTGTCGGGGGACTCCTCGTCCTCCGTCTCCCAGGCAGACTCGTCTGATAAGGAATCGGGGTCCGACCGCACGGGGCCTGTGAGCACCCGCCCCGACGCCGAAGGCACCGGCGTCAACGCCCTCGGTCCTGAACGGGAGGTCGAGGGAGACCGCGACCGAGGTCGACCTTGAGCATTCATGGTCTCGAGTATCAGCTCGGTCTCCGGGGTCGATGTCGATGTCCCCGGTGGTCGGGGCAGATGCGCAATACAGGCTGGCCATCAGTGCCCGCTGCTGTTCCATGAAGGCAGACAATCTGCACTCCAAGGCTGTCAGCCTGAGACCCAGCTCAGGAGACTAAGCAGCCACCGACTCGGGCACCGGCGGCGCCGGGCCCGACGTCGGCTCTCTGGGAGGAGAGTCCAGGAGGACTACAGGACTTGTGTGTCCAGCAGACTCCGGCTCCACATGAGGTACTTTTGGTGGCTTCTCCTGTTCCACGGGCCCGGGGCGACGGTTGGGGGTTGAGACCTAGCCCTCGAGGAGCCAGGGACCTCTTCCGACGGCGCCCTCGCGAGCCGCTTCTTCCTCTTTCATTCCCGGTCGGGGGACCCCCTGTCCGAGGAGCCCCAACGGTGCTCGGGATCCGATTCCCGAGATGTCGAGGCCTCAGACGAGGTCCGGGACCGGCCGGAGGCCGAGTCAGAGAAAAGCCTTTCCTTTTGGTGCTGATGACTTTGAAGTGCCTTGGAAGACATCTTTCCACATGGTCCACAGATCTTAGGATCGTGGTCAGGACCCAAGCACCGAAGGCAGCAGTCGTGTGTGTCGGTGAGAGACATTAGCTTCTTGCACCGATCGCACTTTTTGAAACCACTGGAATCCATCGGGGAAAAAAAAGAGTCCCGCGAGGTCAAAGGACCGGCCTTCCAGGGAAAAAGAAAAAAAGGGCGCGAATGCCAGCCACGAAGGGCAAAAACCGAAAAAAGAAGAGCGGGCTCGATACCGGTGTACTGAACCCGGCGGGAGGGGAACCGGCGTCGAACCGGAGAAAAAATAGCGAAGGAATCGCGAAAAAATCCAACTATTTTTCGTGAGGACTAGGACACACGTCCGATGGGCTTCACGGAAAAAGAGGGACTGAGCAAGATGGCACATTTAGGCGGGAAGGGAACCGCGCATGCGTGCCTGCATTCCCAAAGGCTTTCTTGGAAAGCTGGGGAAATGCTCCGCAGGGGCTCCATCGACATCGATGTCACCCATATGTGAGGACTGACTTCCTGCTTGGTCATAGAGAAAATATCAAATTTAGTAGGTATATAATCTGAACTAAGAGACAAGGAATGATCATGTCAGGTTACTCACTGACCATAGACAGATGGAAGAATTTTATTTGTCTCCTATCCACCGACTGTCTCTATCTTTCTAGTTATATACATTTCTTAAATGCAGGTACTTACTGTTTTTCACAGAACAAAACTGTAGCTACTACAAACATCTATGAAGCACTTTTTCCTGCTTATCTTTCACTTATTTCTGTCTCTGACGTTTTGCCTGGCCCTTCTCAGTAGAAAGTCACAATGTCTCAACAAACTGTCACCTACATCACCTGGCCAGGCACAACAGCTCTCTGAAATCTGTCCAGCAACAGACAATAGCACACTTAGGCTTTTTCCACAGGTCTGCAGCAAGTCATTGTGCACTGAATAAGCATTCTTTGTGTTATACAGCTCAAAACTTAAGGATGTGGCATGAAGTGGGGTTCACCCCCCTTGATACCATCCTATACCAGGCAGTACGGTGGGAAGGGCTGCGGACACTCCCCAGAAATGCCCTCAATCTGTACCCGAGTAGATAAAAAGATCCCTAGCACAGTGCACCTCCATGGGCTTAGGCACGGAGCACTAGAGTACCTGAAGTAAAATAAAATTAAATTTAAAAAAAGATATTGAAAGGAAACTGCAAATGGCCCCTTAGGAAGAAGCTGCTCTGTCCTGCTTTATTCTCCAGTGGCTGTCTCTCCCAGGTGCCCAAAACACAGAGGGGGGGGGGGGGTTAAAACACACGTGAGCCTGAAGAAGAAATCACACCAAAACACAGGGGGGAGGGGAGAGTCTTCCACCCCGCTGCAGACTCCCAAGGCTACAGGCCACTCTGTCTCCTCATATTCCAGCTTTTGCTAGGGGTTTCTGCTGTCCTCCCTCCCACTCCGCTCTTACCTTGGAGCCTCTTTACCACGGTGGCTTTTCTAACCCTCACGCTCAGCCTTCCTTCCCGGCTTCAGCGTTGAGGGGGGACAACTTGGGGCTGCAGGTTTTCACTCCCGTCAATCAACTGCTGCCCCCACTGCAGCTCCTCACCCAATAATGGGTTCGGGAGCCGCTAGAAGTCTCGGATGGAGGAAGGCCCCCACAGAACTCCCCCCAAATCCAGGGGAGAGGGGGAGAAGGAATATCCTTCCCTTAGCCCTGTCATCCCCCAGGTTCTTTCTGATCCTTCAGATTTTTTTTCTGCCTTTAAAAACAAAGAAACATGCACCTTAACAGAGGAAATTAAAAGCGAACTCTAACTAAACTTATTTCCCCTTAGTTGTCCCTTCAGTGAGTCCAGCACCCTAGCTCACTACCTCCTCCAGCTGCTTGGAGACTGAGCATACTGGGGCTGGTAGGCAATGCCAGCTGCTTAAGTACACTAGTGTCAACAAAAAGACATGCTCAGTCTCCAAGCTGCTGGAAGAGGTACCCTACCCAGAGGTGCGGGACTGGACTGGAGGGACGATAAGGAAGCAGTTATTTATTTCATCTAGAAACTTTCTCTCTCTAGCATGTTGTGCTGTAACAGAGACCCAGTCAATACCGGCGTAACTGAAATCACCCATTATTACTGTGTTGTAACCTTTGTTAGCTTCCCTGATTTCTTTTAGAAGAAGGTTAATCTGCATTGACATTGGCATCAAAAGTAAATGATGTAGGGGACCGAGCAAAGGCTCTGAAATCTTATAATGAATTCTTATTACAGATTATTGTAATGTCGCACTAGACGGCCTCCCTCAGTCTCAACTTTCTCGTCTCCAATGCATCCAGAACACCCCCGCCTGCATTCTCACTCACGCCTCCCGCTTTGATCATGTCACTCCCCCGCTTCTTCTACGTCTGCACTGGCTTCCCGTCCCTTTCTGAATTCAATTCAAGTTTCTCCTCTTTGTCCACAAATCGATTCACACAGGTACCCCCCCTTTATCTTGCTGATCAGGTTCGTCTTTACACCCCTCTCTCCGCACTCTTCGTTCTATTCACGCCAACCGCATGTCACTCCCCTCCCCTTCCCAGGCCCACTTGAAGTCCACCTGTTCCTCAGCCTTCTACTTCCTTGGCCCGAGACTCTGGAACTCGCTCCTCCTTGCCCTCCGTCTAGAACACTCTCTTACTGCATTCAAAGCCAAATTAAAAACCCACCTCTTCTGTCTTGCCTACAACCTACCCCCTTCCCTCGCCCCCTTTCTCCCCCCTCCCCACTGATGTACTATCCATTGCCCCTTCCTACCAGAGCACCTCCCACCCCCACTGTTTGACTCTTATTTCTCCTTGACCTTTTTCTTATTCTGCTCGCATCTTTTTCTGTCCTGCTTCTTTGATTTTATGGTGTTCCTTTTCCTTTCTTTTCTTGCAGCATTTTTAATTTTAATTTTATAAGCTTGTATTGTAAACCGCCCAGATAATTTTTGTTGTTGGGCAGTATATTAAGTTTTAAAATAAACATAAACATGCCAGGTCTAGGTAAATAATTGCAGCAACCATACATCCTGGGGCACCTGTGATTCTCAGGACTCCAACTTCCCAAAAAGCTGGAACTTCAGGCTTTAAAGACAGTTTGCAGATACACAAACAGATGGAGCCTTTGGAGAATTTAATGAAGGTTAGACATTTGAGATTTTTTAATTTTCCAAGGCCCATCTTCTGTCTTCTTTGATTCTGTATTTACGAAAAGCTGGTTTGATTATTATTTCTATTCTAGGTCTTCTCATTCACTCTTAAATGTTTTATGGATGCTCTTTCTATCCTAGATCTTAGCAAATTTCTTGAATCTTCTCATGATGAAATACCGGCCAAAGTGACTCTTTTGGTTTCTTTAACCACTGAGATGGACAATGTCAATATTATGAAAACTTATATTGCTGTCAAAGATATTGGGGCCTTTTACTACAGGTTAACATGCATTAACTTCATTAATGTGCGGTAAGTGCTATTAAACCCATAGGGCTGTTAGCACTTAATGCACGTTAATTTCATTAACGCAAGTTAAAACATCTAGTAAAAGGGCCCCATCATATTCTGTGGTCAGAAAATTACTATATTTCCAGATGTTTCAAGGGACACTCAAACGCACAGGAGAATGTTTCTACAATTAAGGCCTCACATTTTATCTATTGGGACTATCTTTCTTCTTTGCTTCCCCTGCAAGTGTCTTCTTACTTATCAGGGGGCAAGATCACTGTTCCCTCTAAGCTGTGCACGTGTGCGCGCGCACACACCTTGCAGAGTGAGCGCACATACTTTACAACAGACCGCACAAAAATTATGGCTCCGATTCTGATAGAAAACAACACAGACGTCTTAAAATTTAAAAGTTATGATTGTAATTACTAGAATTTTCCCGCTTCATTTAGTAATCATCTATTTTCATTTAATTTGATTAAAATCAATGTGGTGTACATACTGTATTCTGACGTGTAGTCAAATTTTAAAATATATAACTCCGAGTGTCGTTATGTGGCGCACAAAAATGTAACCTTCCTTCAAAAGCTGCACACAGCTGATATTTTATGCGCACACAGCCTACAGAAAATTAGAGGGAACATTGGGCAAGATGTGTGTTTTTGTGACCCTTTGCACCAGGTAAATTTCTGGATTCATAAACGAGACGTGTCTAGTACCCACTTATTATAATTATCTTTTTCTTTTCTGCTTTTCCTTGAATTGGTGAGCTCTGTATTTTATTTTTTTTTATTTATTAGTAACCTCAGCCAAGATGGCGGATTTGTACTTGAACTCTCCGTGATGTGGGTTTTGAGAGAATAATGTTTTTTCTTTATTTTAAGCATACTTAGGTTTAGTTTCATTGCAATTCACATGATTATGTAAAATTTGAAATTTAAAAAAACAAAAACAAAAAAAGAAAGTCATTAACGGGCCTCACTTAGGCAAGAAAAAGCTCTCGAGGAGTGCAGCATAATGGAAAAGAAAGAAAACTTCAAAATGCCAAAAAGCCTGACTAGAAGCAGCTACCAAGGAAGGAGAAATATGTTTGGAAAATACTGAAAGGACACAAAAATAAACATGAAGCATGATGATATACAAGGGCTCGCAGATGACAGGAATTGCAGCCGGTGAAAAACCGAAGGGCAATGTGCGATATGAGTAAAGTATGTTCTGCACATGCTAAACAAAAAAAAAAAAACCTAGCACGCACTGCTATAAATGATTTTACTCCATTGCAAAAGATGTCATTCTGCTGGTCTTCAAAGAGAGAATGGACTGCAGATGCCATTGTACTTCAACATAGTAACAAAATAAATGACACAGGGAGCATTACCCGAAACGTGCATGTTGCGCCTTATTCACTGGATATCGTGCTATGCTCTGAGTTGCTGAATCACTTATCGGAGCTTTAAGCTAAGTTTTTGCTTCATACACGTGTTTTTTTAAAAAAATGGATGGTGCCATTTGGTGTGGTTAAGCTCTCAGTTCTAGCCTCCCTTGGCCCCCTCCGACAAAAACAAAGACTGTTATATACATATTTCTTGGGGTGGGACTCCTTTGGTGGTTTGTTACTTTTAGTATTTACCTGGTACTACCTATATCAGGGGTTTTCTATATTATTGACAAAATAAATGACGGCAGATAATGACCAGCATGCTCCATCTAGTCTGCCAGTAAGGTGGTTAGAGTTGCACTTGCAATTCCATGAAGATTACCCCCCCATGCTTTTGTTTAGGGTTGTAACTTCTGATTCATGCAGGTTTATCCCCCTCCCCCCTCTATTTTTGAAGTTAAATTTGTTTTATTTCTAACCTCTCGTCATATAAGGATCCCCTGTGTCTATCCCATGCCTTTTTGAATTGTCCCTACCTCCTCCATCAGGATGACATTCCATGCATCCAAGTGGAGGACTAGCCTAATCCTTGGAGCACTGGCTTGGGAACCAGGAGACCAGGGTTTGATTCCCACTAGCAATCCTTGTGGCCTCAGGCAAGTCACTTAAACCTCCATTGCCTCAGAAAAATCCAAGTTATCAATGTCCTTGTTTAATGTACATTACCAAGTTTAAGATACAACGTAAACCGCTTTGACTGAAATGATAAAGCCGTATAAAAATCTTAAATAAATAAATTCAAACCCTTTTAGTGAAAAAGTATTTCACTATGTTGCTTTTAATGCCCCCTGGTTCTACAGCTTCCCAGTCTTTGAAAAACGTTCATTAATACCTTTTAAGTCTTTTTATGTATCTTTTGCAAGGTATAGTCTCCAAAACTGAACACAATATTCCAAGTGAGACCTCACCAATGACTTGTACAGTGGCATTAATGCCTCCTTCCTGAGGGTCATGCCTCTCTGTATGCAGCCTCGCATCTTTCTGGTTTTGGTCACTGCCCTGTCATATTGTTTCATCACCTTAACATCCTCAAACACTACCAGAGGTTCCTCTCCAGGTCTGTGCACACCAGCTTCTTGACCCCTATGGCATAGGGTTCCTTTGAATTTCTGCATACCAAGTGTATCACTCTGCACTTTTTTGCATTAAATCTTAACTGCCAAGTGTTAGACTATTCTTCTAATTTTTATAGATCTTTTCTCATGTTGTCTACTCCCTCTGGGGTGTCCACTCTATTGCAAATCTTCACAACATCTGCAAAAAGACAAACTTTACCTTTTAACCTTTTGGCAAAATCACATACAAAGACACTAAACAGTACTAGTCCTAGGACAGATCCCTAAGGCATGCCACAATTCACCTCCCTTTCTTCAGAGAGAATTCCATTTACCACTCCCCTCTGTTGTCTGTCAGTCAAACAATTCCCGATCCAGTTTACCACCTTGGGATTCATCCCCAAGCTGCTCAGTATATTCATAAGCCTCTTATGAGGAACTGTATCAAAGGCTTTGCTGAAATCTATGTAGACTACATTCATTGGAAGCCCTCAATCTAGTTCTCTAGTCACCCAAAGAAATCAGGATTCATTTGGCATGATCTTCCCTTGGTAAAACCACATTAATTCAGATCTTTCAATCGACTGGATTCTAGAAAGATCACGATCTTTTCTTTCAGCAGAGTCTCCATTGCTGTTCCCACAACAGAGGTAAGACTTACCAGCCTGTAAATTTGCTACATCTTTTCCATTACCACATTTCTGAAGAGGAACCACATCATCCCTTCTCCAAGAATCTATTAAACACATTTTTAAAAGGTCCTGCGCGAAAGCCTCTCCAAACTCCCTCGGTATCCTGGGATGTATTCTCATCCAGTCCCATGAACTTTTCCATTTTCAATTTTGCATGCTATTCATAAATATCTTCTTCCATGAATGGTGTGGCATCTATTCCATTCCCATTATTATCTTTGTCAGGCATGTGTGGTGCTTCTCCAGGATTTTCTTTAGTGAACACAAAATAGAAGTATTTGTTCAATTCTGTTTTTTTTCTTATTTCCACAAATTGGTCCCCAGGATCTTAAAGTCTTGCAAGTCCACCTCTGGTCTTCCTCCCCCTCTCCTCAATATACCTGAAAAAAGTCTTGCCGCCTTGCTTCACACCTGCAGCCATTTTTTTCTTCCACATGTGCTTTTGCCATCCCAATTTCTCTTTGCCTCTTTCTGCCTTATTTGGCATTCTTTTCTCTGTTCATCTTTTTGGGATCTTCTAAGTTCTATGAACACTGCCTTTTTTACCTTTATTTTTTCAGTCACTTCTTTGGAGAACCATATCAGTTTCTTTTTCCTCTTGCTTTTATATACTTTCCTTACATATAGATCTGTTGCCCTTTTTATAGCCTCTTTCAATTTAGCCCACTGCCTTTCCACTTCCCTTATCAACTCCCACCCTGCCAGCTGTTTCTTCAGATACTTTCCCATTTTATGAAAGTCAGCATTTCTTTAAATTTAGGACTTTGAGCTTGCTGAAATTGGACTCTGGCTTGGCTTTTACCTCAAAGCACTCCACATGGTGATCATTGCTGCTCAAGTGGGCAGCCACCTGAATATAAAAAACACGCTGTCTCCATTGATGAGTATTAGATCCAGCATCACCAATGGAAATTAAATCCCGACGTCTTAACATCAGTATTTAGCATACTTTACATAGTAACATAGTAAATGATGGCACATAAAGACCAGTATGGTCCATCTAGTCTGCCCAGCAAGGTGGCAAGAGTAGGTGCACATTTTGCTTCTCGGCATTCGAACTATAATATCCCGTTTTCCCAAATTTTCTTTGCCTTTCTATAAATTAATCTCCTTCATTATTCTAAACCAAGATATTACTTGCATGAATAAGACTGAATGCAGTTTTCAATCTTTAAATGCTTTCAATTTTATAAAGTTAGCTAAAATGTAAACGTATGTAGTTCGGAACGTTCGTGGCTCCACAACCAGACATGTGGCATACCTGTGCACAAACAGCTCAGTTGTATATAGTTTCCCCTGTTAACCCAAGTTATAATAGCTGTTCTCTGTAATGTGCACTGCGTGCTACGCCGCTTTGCACAAGTTGTTGTTACCTATAAACCACGCTGATTTTAAAGAGCACAGTATAGAAACGATTTCAAATAAAGAAATGTTTTGTAGTTAAAGCTTCAGTGTGAAAGGAAGTGAAATTTTATAAATACACATAGGTGCTTATGTGTCTATAAAATTCTAGTAGAAGTGGCATAACGCATGCCTACATTGTAGGTGCAAACATCTACATCTGCCCTGGAGCAGCTGTAAATGTCCATACCTATAACTGTTCAGCACATGTGTCGATTAGCCTATTTTATAATCTACACATGCACTTGTATGCAGGGGCGGCCCAAGGGGTGTGTGGGGCCATGTGCAGAGACTCGGTGTGGGGTCTCATTTGCATCAGTGGCCTTATTTGCATAAATATTTGAATAATGTTACCATACACTAACTTTTAATAAACACGTCTGTTAATGAATGTAAGGATAAAGAAAGACTAAAAGATTTCTACATTACTATAATCCAGTGCCAACCGCCAGGCACATTAGGAACTACTACAAACACTGCCCATTTAGAACCATAGCAAAACCGCCATATCGTAACAGCACTACCAGGATTCACAAAGCACCAGACCCTACCTATCAAAAGGCAACACTGCAAATATTAAACAAATATATTTTAGAGAACAACAATACATGACCTACTGGGGAAAGAGAACAAGTGGCAATGTCAATTAGGAATTACATAAACAGAATACCTCAGCTCAGTTACACATGCAGAACATAGACCATCACCAAACAAGGAATCACAATTTAGAAACAGGAAGGCAATAATTAAACTGGGAACCCCAAAAGCCAAACTTGGAATGTACAACACTGTAGAAATAAAACTATAAATTAATTTCCTCTTGTACTAAACAAAGCACAGACGTTAATGATGCACATTTCCCAGAGCTGACATATTCCAGTTAATAAATTCAAAATAAAGAGATATTTTTCTACCTTTTGGGCATTTTTTTTTTCAGTTGCAATTGCTCCAGTCACTTTCTTCTGGTTTCTTTGTGTCTTCTGCTAACTCTCCATCGTCAGCTGTCCATTTGTCCTTTCTTCTCTCCTAGTTTTTTCCATTCTCTCTCTCTACATCTGCTTTAACATACTAATCTTTCTCCTTTTGCTCTTTCCTCATTCGTATTTCATCCACTCAAATTTTACCCCTCCATCCTCAATCTCCACTTACTCTCCCAATACCCGGCCAATTGTAGATTTTTCACCCCTCCCACACAAAATATTTTTCCCCTCTCCATTTCACTCTCCCAGTCCCATCCCATTATAATCCTCCCCCAACATCAGCTCCCTTCTAGTTCCAGCCTCACCCAGCATCCGCTCCCTTCTAGTCCCTGCATCAGCCCATTTCCAGTCCTAGCCCCACCATCAGCCCATTTCCAGTCCTAGCTCCCCATCCATTTCCAGTCCTATCAGAGTCCCTCCATCAGCTCATTTCCAATCCCAGCCCCCCATCAGCCCATTTCTAGTCCTTTCCTAGCCCCACCATCAGCCCATGTCAAATCCTAGCTCCCCTCCACTCAGCCCAATTCCAATCCAAGCCCCCCATGAGCCTACTTCCAGTTCTAGCCCCTACATGAGTCCATTTCAATCCAAGCCCCCACCATAGCCCACTTCCAATCTTAGCTCCCCCAACAACCCATTTCCAGTCCTATCCTAACTGCTCCATCAGCCCATTTCCTGTCCTAGCTCCCTCCCCTACAGCCCATTTCCATTCCAAGCCCCCCTCCCCATCAGCTATTTGCAGTTCAAGCCCCCCTTCCACTCAGCCCATTTCCATTCCAAGTCCCCGTCCCCATCAGCTATTTGAAGTTCAAGCCTCCCCTTCCACTCAGCCCATTTCCAGTCCTAGCAACCCCCAACCCATTACCAGTCCTATCCCCCCATCAACCCACTTCCAGTCCTAACCCCCCCCCATCACCCCATTTTCAGTTTAAGCCCCCCCATAGCCCATTACCAATCCTAACCCCCCCATCACCCCATTTACAGACTTAGCCACCCCATAGCCCATTACCAGTCCTAACCCCCCATCAGTGCACAGCCCATTACCAGTCCTAACCCCATCAGCCCATTTCCAGTCCTAGCCCCCCCATAGCCCATTTCCAGTCCTAGCCCCCCCATAGCCCATTTCCAGTCCTAGCCCCCCCCCCATCAGCCCACAGCCCATTACCAGTCCTAACCCCCCTCCCCCTCATCGGCCCAGGGAAAATAAAAAATAAAATTAAAAAAAAGCTAGCTGCGGCAGCAGCAGAATCGACTGTCCCACGGGGCCCCCCCTGCCCGGCTGAGCCTCTCCGCGATGGCTTTCAGATCCACGAAGGGAGAGTGTCTCACTGTCTCCCTCACGGTTCTGTTAAGCCCGCAGGGGCTGATGGGAAATTTCACATCAGCCCCTGCGGGCTTAACAGAGCCACGAGGACACACTCTCCTTTCGCGGATCTGAAAGCCGTCGCGGAGAGGCTAGGCCGGGCAGGGGGGGGCCCGCGGGACAGTCGATTCTGCTGCTGCTGCGGCGGCAGCGGCCAGCTTTTTTTCTTTTATTTAACTTATTTTTAAAGCAGAATGTTCTTTGCGCGGGGCCCCCTGAAACGCGGGGCCCTGTGCAAAAAACATTGTTGCTCAATGGACGGGCTGGCCCTGCTTGTATGCACCGCCCAAACTCCACCCATGTGCATATCTACCTGCAAAGTACGCACCAGCATGCCAAAGCATGCACTTTTATGCTGGTCAGTATTTTGTAAGAGGCTATTTAATGCAGGAATGGGTTTATAAATTTACTCTCTAAAGACAGAGCTTGATGAGCAAAGAAAAGCATAACTAACTTTGATCACATGTCCTAATACAGTCCAGCCAGAATAGACCTTTACTTCCAATATACAGTTACCTCCTACCACACAATCCAATATAATATTGCCTCATCATGAAACAGATAGGTGCTCTGCCAGGACCTCACTCTACTGTCTGAGTTCTCCCTCATACCTTGTTTTTTGATCTCGGCTTTCAACAGTTTCTCCATCGCATTCTCATGCGCCACATCCAGGGGAAGCTCTCCCTCACTGTTAACAGCTGCAATCTTTGCTCCATGTTTGATAAGATATCTGCCCAGGAAGGAGGAGAAAAATTAACCACAAAAGAAATATGATTTAATACTTCTTTAAAAATGTATAAAGGATACATTTTCAATTCCATATCACATTAACATAGCAATGCTCTTACCTATCTTTCAAAGTTAAAGGGGGCATTGGTACTCTCAACTGTTAGCAATGAAGTAAAAAAAAAAAAAAAAAAAGAAGGTCTTACTACTAAGAAGCAAGGGCCCGATATTCAAATGGCATTTACATGGTTTACAGCCCGGTAAACCGTGTAAATGCCTTAAATGGGGATATTCAATGGCACTTACACGGTTAGAGCCACTGAATATCCTAAGTCCCCTACATGCCCCAATGCTATCCGGTTAGCATCGGAACGTTCCAAGGTGGAGCAGAGGTGGCAACAAGCACTAACCAGCTAGCAGTGATATTGCATGCTGATCAGTTAGCGATCTGCATCTTAAAGATAGGCGAGGAAAACCCTCACCTATTTTTAAGATGCAGGAGCTAACCGGGCAGTATGCAATATTGCTGTTGCTCGGTTAGCTTCGGTGGCTTCTGGCATGTGCGGCAGTGTCCAGATATTCAATGCCGTCACCACAGCATTGAATATCCAGGTTAGAGGGTGGCGGAGAGGGCTATGTGCTGACGAGGTACATAGCCCCTCAAAGACGCAGCTGGCTCAATATCAGGCCCCAAAAGTCTTACTCCAGCAGAGGACACTTCTCACCATCACATCTCCTTTCCGACCTACGGGTGCCTTCTAATGCATCCTTTTTCTGCTCACCCATCCCCCTCTTTGCCATCAGGAGGCGGAACGAAGTGGAAACCCAGTAGTTAGAGTGGCTGGCTGAGAACCAGGACCACCAACTCTGTTTGTGATACTAGGTAAGCCATTTAACCTTCCACTGCTGCACACACAAAACGTAAGCTTGTAAACCACTAGGCCAAGAAAATAGATACTGTGTACATGTACAGTATCTGACAAACTTGCTTTGAACTATTACTGGAAAGGTGTGAGCTAGATGCTAATAAATAACTGGTTCTGAGCTTAGATTTGGAAAGGCGTGTAATCAAAACAAAAGAAAATCTAAAATAAACCCCTTTTCTAGCGTTTTTTTCCCCATTTAGAGGGTGATATCTTTATATCCTTTTTACTTTCTAATTACTGCTCAAAACACACCCAAAATAACATTGTGATTCTGTTTGTACATCCTAGCAGCTTGCTTATAGTCATGAGATCAAACTGGAATCCAACAACTTGATGCCTTTATTGAGCCATACACTACTCACGCTGCAATTTCCACAAATCCACAGGAAGCAGCCGCATGGAGAGGTGTCCAGCCCTCATTGTCCGGCTGGTTTACATAGGCACCATTCTCTACCAGAAACTGCACCATGTCAAAATTCTCATCAATACAAGCCTGTGAGGGACAAAAAGACAGAGCGTCACTGCCAAGCTCAGGAAAGAGGGAAGTGTAAAGAATGAACAACAGAGTGATATAGGAAAGGTGGATAAACAGCAGTTCAGATTGTGTCACAGATACCATCTTTCCCATCAGCAGGGATAGGGTCACTGTTGCACAAGGTACGAACATGCACAACCTGAGATCTTAAGGAGCTGGCAGCCGAGGTTTGTCAAGACATAGGAGAAATCTGATGAAACAAGGACAGACATGATGTAAGGAGAGCAAGAGTGGAAAAATAGGAGAAGAGGGAGTAAAAATAATTATTTTACTTAACTGTGAGGCAAATAGTAGGAAAACCAGAGAAAGTTAACTCATACAAAATTCATGGAAACAAAGGCAGTGACACCCTGAGCCAGATCGAAAACCTGTCACTGCTTGTCAGATTAGACAATGAACTTCAGTGTGTCTAGTTCTGATGAGAAAATTCATGTGACTATAATGTCTCTACCTAATATGGCCCATAAACTATTTTTGAGCCCAGGTAGAGTGTGCGACTTGCAAAGGGTCAGAATCCAAGCTGAGTGAGACATCATTCTAGGAGGGAAATGCTCATAGTGCAGTATCCTCACTGAGTGCTACACTAGCCTTGTACCTGCCGCAGTTCAGTGGACCAAGACAGAAAATGAACGCAAAATCCTGGGCAGAGATTAATTCAAAATATTTCCAGAAAGCGTAGTTACTCACCTGTGACAGGTGTTCTCTGGGGACAGCAGGAATGAGTCCTCACATATTGGTGACGTCAGCACCGATGGAGCCCTTGCGGAACCATCCCCCCCCCCAGCTTTCAAAGAAAGCCTTTGGGAGATGCCACCTTGCATGCGTGGTTCCCTTCCCGCCCAAGGGTGCCATCTTGCTCAGCCATAGCTAAAAGACAGCAAAATAAAAGATGGTAAAGGAGCAACTCCAAAGGGAGTGAAGAGGGTTGTAAGGACTGATTCCTGCTGTCCACGGAGAACACATGTTGCAGGTGAGTAACTACACTTTCTCTGGGAGCAAGCAGGAAGTCAGTCCTCACATATGGGACTCCCCAGCTACAGGCTACTGAAAGCCCATAGCGAAAACACAGACTCCGTCATGGGGAGCCGCGAGCAACAGCAATTAAGTCTGTGCCCACAGACCACAATAGGACCCCTGTGTCAAATGAAAACCAGCATTCTGGTAGCCTGAATACAGAAGGGTTGGAGGGTAGGAGATTACGGAGCACAGCCTGGCTGAAGGCACTGCCCCGTCGGGTCTCTCTTTCCAGGCAGTAATGAGCTGCGAAGGTATGGACTGAAGACCAGGTGGTGCCTTAGTAGATGTCCTCCATTGGGACAGAGCGCAAGTGTGCCACAGAGGCCGCCATGGCCCTGACACGGTGCGTCATGACACGGCCTTCCCGTGGGATGCCAGCCTGCTCATAAGCGGGGGCGATACAGTCCGCCACCCAGGTGGACAGCAAACGCTTGGTCACTGCCTCCCCCAGCTTACTGGGGTCACAGGAGATGAAAAGTTAGGTAGCTCTGCAGTGGCCCTGAGTGCGTTGGATATAGACGGACAAAGCACTCTTACAGTCCAAGGTGTGAAGGACTGTCTCCACCCTACTGGAGTGAGGTCTCGGAAAGAAGGTAGGGAGTACCACTTCCTGGTTGAGATGGAAGGACGAAATTACCTTCGAAAGAAATTTAGGGTGAATACGGAGCACCACTCTGTTCTTGTAGAATCTGGTATAAGGCATCTCCACCACTAAGGCCTGAAACTCGCTAACTCTGCGAGTGGAGGTGAGTGCAACCAGGAATGCCACCTTCCAAGAGATGTATCGTAGGTGCAAGTAACCAGAGGCTCAAAGGGTGGGCGAGTGAGCTGCCCCAATATCATGTTGACGTCCCATTCGGTTGCTGGAGGGCGAGCCGGGGGCTTCCATAAGAGCAGACCCCTAAGAAAGCGGGTCACCAATGGCTGGACCGAGAGGAGCTAGACAAACACCAGGTGATGGTGCGCCGCTAGGGCACTGAGGTCCACCCGGACGGAGTTAGACTTGAGTCCGGAATGTGAGAGTTGGAGAAGGTACTATAACACCAAACTCAACAGACAGGAGAACAGGACAGCCCCATGCTCAGCACACCAGGCTGAAAACCTGCGCCATTTGAGGACATAAGCTCTTCTAGTAGAGGCCTTGCGAGAGGCCAGCAGGATCTCCTCTACCTCACCCGAGAGGTTGAAAGGGGCTAGGGTCACCCTTTTAGCAGCCATGCTGTCTGTGACAAGAACCCCAGAGTTGGGGTGCAGAAGAGAGCCCCCTTCCTGAGGCAGGAGTCCCGGAGAGGTCCCCAACGGGATGGGGGTCTCCACTGTTAATCAGAGGAGCAACAAGAACCACGGTAGCCACCGAGGGGCTATCAGGATGAGCGAGAGTCCTGAACAAGGTTTTGGCAATCAATGGCGTGGGAGGGAAGACATACATGAGGCCCTCCGACCATGAGACGAGGAACGCATCTGCTGCCACCCTGGAGGGGTGGGCCTGCCGGGAACAGAAGCGGGGCAACTGGAAGTTGTCTGGGCTGGCGAACAGGTCCATTGTAGGTTTCCCCCAGATCTGGAAGAGCCGGTTGGCCACACTGGGATCCAGCTGCCACTCGTGCGGCTGGAAGACTCTGCTCAGCCCATCGGCCAGCAGGTTGTTTTGGCCTGGTAGGTATACTGCCTGCAGGAGAATATCCTGTTGGATTGCGTAAGAGCAGAGGACCACTGCCTCCCGACAGAGGGCACGAGACCCCATGCCCCCCTTTTTGTTCACATAGAACATCGCCACCTGGTTGTCCATTTGGACCAGCACCCAGCTGGTGACGCAGGTGATGGCAAAACGCTCGCAGAGCTAAGTATTTCACCCACAGCTCTCCAGGAGGTTGATCTGCTGTCTGCTCTCATCTGGTGACCATCTGCCCTGGGTGTGGAGCTCCTCACAGTGAACTCCCCAGCCAAGCAGGGAGGTATCCGTGGTAAGGATCCTTGAGGGGCTCAGTGCCTGAAAAGACATGCCCACCTCGAGATACTGGGAAGACTGCCACCAGGCCAGAGAGTTCGCCAGTTGGCGGATTACAGAGACACTGTCTCGGAGGCGCTCTGTGGCTTGAGTCCATTGGTTTTGGAGACACCACTGCGCCACCTCCATGTGGAGGTGAGCATCTGGGGTGATGTGGACCGTGGAGGCCATGTGCCTGAGAAGGCGCAGGAGTCAAGTGGACATGGAGGGACGGTGCTGTATATCTTGTGCCAGAGTCTTGAGGCAGTCGGCTCGGTCCCCAGGCAAGGCGGCCTTTGTCTGGAGAGTGTCCAGCTTTGCCCCAATTCACTCCAGACATTGTGTCGGGAGGAGGCGAGTCTTAGGGTAGTTTATGACACAGCCCAAGTGCTGCAGAACTTGAATAGTGCATGCGGTGGCCTGCTGCACCTCTGAGGCCGTGCCTCCCTTTATGAGCCAGTCGTCCAGGTAGGGGAAGACCATGGCCCCCTGGAGATGGAGGATGGTGGCCATGACTGCCAGACATTTTGTGAAGACTCTTAGGGAAGAAGCCAAGCCAAAAGGGAGCACCGTGTACTGATAGTGCCTGCCCCCCACTATGAATCGCAGGTACTGCCTGTGGTTGGGATGGATGAGGATGTGGGTATAGGTATCCTTCAGGTCTAAAGAGTATAGCCAATCTCCCTGCTGGAGGTAGGGCAGCAATGTTCAAAGGGAGAGCATTTTGAACTTCTCCCTACCAGGAATTTGTTGAAGTTGCGCAGGTCGAGGATGGGCCTTAGGCCCCCTGTTCTTTTTGGCACGAGGAAGTATCTGGAGTAGAACCCCTTGTCCTTGAGATGGTGGGGCATCAATTCCACCGCTTTGTCCTCGAGAAGACTTGCCAACTCCTTCAGTAGAAGGTCCCAGTGGAGGACAGACATGAGGGGCTCTTCCGGAAAATAAGGGGGAGGTCTGAGTCAGGTGGAGGAGGTAACTCTCCATGACCACCCGAAGTGTCCAGAAGTCAACCACCTCTGGGCATATTGCATCAGACATCCCCCTGTGGACTGCTGATTTCCTTGGTGTAGAGAGGCTATGCTCAAGGAGTCAAAAGCTCCCCCCTGGCTGGGCCAGGGCCGGTGCCTGGTGTTTTTGAGCCTTCTGCTTACGAGGGCCATGCCCATGTCCCTGGGCCTGCTGACCCTGCTAGGGAGCCGGGGGAGACCTGAAAAGGTGGGTAGTTTCTGTAAGCAGACCCTTTCCTCGGGTAGAGGGACTTTTTATCCAAGCTTGGTCCTCGTCATGAACTCGGTCTCCAGCTCAGCAGTCTGGTCAGTCATGGGTTTGCCAAAAAGAGGTTCTCTCCTTGGCATAGGACATCGACCAATTTGTCCTGAACCCACTGCTCGAGGTCAGACAACTGAACCAAGCTTGACATCGTGCATCAATGCCCGCCGCTGCTACTTGAGCCGCCAACTCGAACACGTCATAGGCTGCCTGAGACATGAACTTGGAGCACTCACGGACTGCCTTGGCCAGGTTCTTGAACCACTGCAGGGGTTCCTCGGAGAGTCTAGCCGAGAACCCGGTGATTTCCTTTGCCAGGTCTCTCAGGTACAGGCCCATGTACAGCTGGTAGGCCTGGATGAGGCCGATGAGCATCGAGCCCTGGTAACACTTTCTGTCAAATGTGTCCAAGGTGCGGGCCTCCCTGATAGGGATCACTGAGGAGTGCATCTTCTGGCTTTTCTGCCGGCGCATGGCCAACTCCATCACCATGGAGTTATGCAGCAGCTCTGATTTCTGGAAGCCCAGGCTCTAGCATACTCAATACATAGAGTCAGGGCGTTTGCTCACCTCTGGCACCAATGCCAGTGTCTCCCACATACGAAGCAGACGTTCCACGATGAGAGGGATGGGCACCGTGAGAGATTTCCTCAGAGGAGCCTCGTACTGGAAGATTTCCAACTTATCCGCCTGAGGGTCATCCTCCAACTCTGTAGGGAACACCAGGGCCTTAGACATATCCTTGACAAAATCAAGGAAGCCCATATCCTCCGGGGGGGGGGGGGGGGGACCGCTGTCAAGGCTCTGAGATGGGAGAGTCTGATGGATCATCGCGGTGGTGATGGGTATCAGGGGGACTCCTCATCCTCTGCCTCCCACTCAGAGTAGTCCATCGAGGACTCGTAGGAAGGCTGCTCTGTGGGCCTCAGGGTTCCCAATGCCGCACCTGGTGCCCAGCACACTTGTCAGGGATGATCACAGTCCCGTCGAGTGGGAATCGGATAGAGACCTCGTCCGAGGATCGGCTCGAGGCTGAAGGACCTCGAGGGTCAGCTCGGTCTCAGGGGACGTCTTTGACGTCGAGGGACCGGTGGTTGGGGCAGATGAACTGGTCATACCAGACAACAGCACCCACTGCCGATCCATGAAGGGAGACAAACTGCATTCCAGGGTCGCCATTCTGGACTCCAGGCCAGAAGGCTCTGCAGCCTTCAGCACGGGCACTAAGTGGCCCGATGCTGGCTCCCCTGAAGGGGAATCCTCGATGAGGATGGTGTCTAGGGACCAAGGCCGGTCCGAGGTCAAATCCTTCTGGGGGACCTTTGCAGGCCGCTCCTTCTCCGATGCCTCGGACGAACGTCTCAGACTGTAGGACCTGTCCCAGGGGGCACCCGGCCGGTCGGATCTGTCCAAGGATGCCACCTTTGAGAGCTTCTTCTTCTTCTTCAGGGGTTCCCTCGAGGGAGACCCCCCTTCTGAAGGCCCACGACAGGGCTTGGATTCGAAGGGTCCGTCCAAGGTGTCGAGGCTTCAGACTAGGCCCTGGCCTTCGGAGGCACCAGGGACTCTGGGAAAAACTTATCATGCTGCTGCTAGTGGCTCTTGAGGGCCTTGCTGGACATCCTCTTGCAAAGACCGCATGCTGCCAGATTGTGGTCTGGCCTGAGGCAGTGGAGATAGCACTCTTGTTTGTCGGTTACAGACATAATTTTTGAGCACCGATCACCTTTTTTAAAGCCACTGGTAGCCATGGGGGGGGAAAAAAAGTACCCCTGCGAGGTCCAAGACTCATCGGGCTGCCAATTGGGAAAAAAGGCATGAAGATGCCAGAAAATTAAAGAAACTAAAACTAGAAAAAACAGACCCGAACTCATTGCCGAGGCAGCGAGGTTGGGTGGCGGGAAGAGTACCGGGGGACAAGCCAGATGAACGTCTGAAGGGTTCCGTGGATAAAAGGAGACTGAGAAAGATGGCACCCTTGGGTAGGAAGGAGACCACACATGCGTGGTGGCACCTCCCAAAGGCTTTCTTTGAAAGCTGGGGGGGGGGGGGATGCTTCCGCAAGGGCTCCATCGGTGCCAAACATCACCCATATGTGAGGACTGACTTCCTGCTTGTTCCCAGAGAAACAGCACATCCTAAATCAAAATCAGTATCCGTCTTACCAAAACAAACTATGGGATTCTGAAAATAAAGAGTCTTACATGTTTATATCCCGACAGTCAACCACAGATGCCAACATGTCAATCTCTAGCATAGAAAACCCCCGATTACTTAGGACAGCATAAAAGCTGATAAAAATGTAAAGAACAATCTTAGTATTACCCAAATATAACTGCATAACTTGAGGAAGAGAGAGATTCAGAGACTTGCCTAGAAATGCTAGCTAATAATACAGTGAAGACAAGCTTGAATCCCACAGGTCTTCTTGATTTATAGCCAAGTGCCTTAACTCCTGAACTGTATTTTCTTCCAAATAAGAATCGGGATTTGATTTCATTAGCAAGCAAAGAAAAGCCTTAGCACAATGTCAGCAAAACATCCCTGGAGACAGTTTATAAAACGTCAAACACTTGGAAAGAAAACAAACAAAATAACCTTGACAGACTCAGATTGATATGAAGTGCACTGCACCAACATGTATACACAAACACACACCAAATCATAGGCAACCTGCTGGACACTGACAGTCTGCAGAAAAATGAAGTAAACCCAGTGGGGTGCATACTCAGTCACGGCAGCCAGTCCTTTAAATTAGGACCAAATATTCAACACAAGTGCATATTCGGTGACCGGCGTGGAATATCCAGTTTGTCTGAATTGATATTTTGCAATCTGGTTAATGGTGATACTCAGCCGCTAACTCAATGGCAAAACCACAAAGTTAGAACGGCCTTTCACCTGACTTTATGTAGTTTAGTTATGCGGCTAGCTGCCAAAAATCAATGCTAACTGCATAGCTGCCAGTGCCGCCTTTGCTTTGCCCCAGAATGCCCCAGTGGTATCTAAATAGCTCCAGGGTGCTTAACCCAGTTAGTGGCAGATACTCAATGGCACTTTCACAAAAGTGAGACAGCTTTCATAATATTCAGAACTTCGCGAACACTGAAAAGAATACAAGATAAAGCTAAAAGAAGCAAAAAGAGAAATAAGGATAGCAAAATTAAAGGCAGAAGAAAAGATGGCTAAAAATCTAAAGCATGATAAGACTTTTTTCAGGTATATTTGGGAGAAGAGAAAGAGCAGAGATCAAACTGCAAGACTCAAAAGTGCAGAGAATGGATTCGTGGAAAGTGACGTTGAAAAAGCAAAAATGCTAAACAAATACTTCTGTTTTTACTAAAGAAAATCCTGGAGAAGGACCACCTATGATTGACAAATATACAAATGGAAATGGAGTAGATACTACGCCATTCACAGAAGATGATGTGTGTGAACAGCTTGCAAAACTGAAAGTGGACAAAGCCATGGGATCAGATGGGATACGTCCCAGGATACTGAAAGAGCTCAGAGAGGTTCTTGCAGGGCCTTTAAAGGACGTTTTTAATAGATCCTTATTTATTTTATTTATTTAACATGTTTTGTATCCCGCCTTTTCCTTCAATCAAAGCGGTTAATACAGCACAAAGTTAAACAAAGGTGAGGGAAACATACATTGCATTATCATTACATCACAACAAAACACTAGGAGTACAAACAGGGAACACAGTACATAACTTACATTACATTACCTTACATTAACTACAAACAGCATATCGCTGAACAGAATGAGCATATAGAATAAGCATATAGCAGCAGATAGTGGGTCCCGCACGGTCCACCGCCTAAGGGCCACGCCAAAGGGCCCTCTTGCGAGGCCCTCAGGCACGGGCCCGCCATTGCTGAAGGGATTCTAAATGATTTGAAAAGTGCTCAGATTGGCTGCAGTTTTCTCTCACACACAGTTCCCAACCAAGTAGGCACAGCTGATTCTCACTCACTGCTCACTTGGAGACAGGAGAGGTTCCGCAGGACTGGAAAAGGGCCAATTTGGTACCTCTTCACAAAAGTGGCAATAGGAAAGAAGTGGCAAACTACAGGCTAGTAAGCCTTACCTCGATAGCAAGAAAAGTAATGGTGGCGCCCCTGAAAGAGAGAATAGTGGACTTTCTCAAAACCAATAGGTTGCATGATCTGAGGCAACATGGTTTTACCAAAGGACGATCTTGCCAAACAAATCTTATTGAGTTCTTTGACTGGGTGACCAGAGAACTAAATCAAGGGCATGCGATGGATGTGATATACCTAAATTTCAGCAAAGCCTTTCATACTGTTCCTCATAGGAGGCTTATCAATAAAACTGACCAGCCTGGGGATGGGTCTCAAGGTGGTGAAATGAATCAGAAATTGGTTGACTGACAGACGACAGAAGGTGATGGTAAACGGAACTCACTCAGATGAAAGGAAGGTGATTAGTGGTGTGCCACAGGGATCAGTCCTTTGCAGATAACACAAAAATTTGCAACAGAGTGGACTCTCCGGAGGGAGTGGATACATGAGTAAAGATCTGCAAAAGCTGGAAGAATGGGCTAATGCTTAGCAGTTAAGATTTAATGTGAAGAAGTGCACTGTCATGCAACTGGGATGCAGAAATCCAAGGGAATTGTATGAGATAGGAGGCAATAGGTTGGTGTGCACAGACCAGAAGAATCTTGGAGTGATTGTTTCTGAGAATCTCAAAGTGGCGAAACAGTGTGACAAGGCAGTCGCCAAAGCCAGAAGGATGCTGGATTGCATACAGAGAGGAATTACCAGCTGAAAGAAGGTGGTACTAATGCCACTGTAGAAGTCACTAGTGAGGTTTCACTTGGAATATTGTGTTCAGTTTTGGAGACCATATCTCATAAAGAATATAAAAAGACTTGAAAAGGTTCAGAGGAAGGCGACCAAAATGATTTGGAGGCTGTGCCAGAAGACGTTTGAAAAGAGACTCCAAGACCTAAATATGTATTCTCTAGAGGAGAGGGGGACAGACTTTTAAATACTTAAGGAGTATTAATGAGCAAATAAACCTTTTTCAAAGACGGGGAAGCTGTAATACTAGAAGGCATAACATGAAGCTGAAAGAGGGTATACTGAAAGGCAATGTCAGGAAATACTTTTTCACTGAAAGGGTGCTGGATGCTTGTAACGCCCTCTCGATAGAAATGTGGGGGGGGGGGGGCAAATAGAGTGACAAAATTTAAAATGACATGGGACAGACACAGTGGATCCCTTTAGAGACACAGGATAAAATCAAAATAAACTGTCTCTGATATCTCAACAAGTAGAGGTGATCTGCATGGAGCGGTGGGTACACCCCTAAACAAAGGCATGTGGAGGGGTGACCTGCACAGAGCGGCGGGTGCACCTATTAGATGGACCATGCTGGTCTTTATCTGCTGTCATATACTATGTTACTAACCAGGTGAGTGCCACTGAATATCCCAGTTAGCGACATTTATGCGGTTTGCAGGTCTACAAATGCCTTTGAATATAACCCCCCAATGAGTTTATCCATTTATACTCAAATAATCTTTGACTTATTCCCAAACTCCTTCCTTCTCATTATCTACCATGCCCAACAGTGATGTAAATTCAAATTCTAGGCCCCACACAAAATTTTGCATATTACTTCCAAAAGCAGAGGGGGTCATCCTCATCTGATCTGGGAGACAGAGAGGCATGTAATCAAATGCTTAGTAAAAAACAACAAAAAAGAAAAAACCAAAACACACAACCAACTATCCCCATCACCCATCCAACAGACACACAACCCTCCACATGTCCAACTCCCCAACCTCAAAACACTTCAAACATACTACCAACGAAACACAGTCCTATTATAGCACAGTGTCTCCTATATATATACAACCCTTACACTAAGGCCCCCCACCTATAGCTACCCAATCAAAACCACATTCCACACATATCAGTCCCTCTGATACAGTTCTAACACCTTCATATACATACACCTCTTACCCGCAAACACATACTTCTACTGTAGATACACACACCCCTACCAAACCTATATTCCCATATGGAGTGGAGGAGTGGCCTAGTGGTTGGGGCAAGGTACTTCAGGCCGTAAGGTCGGAGGTTCAAATCCCACTAGAGGACAGCAACCTTGGGCTGGATGGACTGGGGTTTCTAGTCCCACAGGTGTTCCTTGTGGTCTTGGGCAACCCACTTAACCCTCCATAGCCCATGTTCCCTGTAAAATAGTTATCTCCAAGTTATAACGCCCTGTTCAATGTAATTTGCACTGATGCAGAATAGTGAGGTATATAAGAGAATGTAAATAAATAAATATACTCACATGCTCCATCTCCCACAATACCCCCCCCCCCCCCACCCCACCATCATTTACAAATCTATATTGGAAGGCATTTCTAAAAGCCATGCCTCTGCATACTTTCCCTATTTTATTTTTGCTTGATTATGTCAAGCTGTTATTTGACAATAAAAAGCCAACAATGGATATCCAGCAATGGAAAAGGTCAGTGTAGCTCAACTGCTACACCAACATCCATTACTTTCTGCATGATTCAAGTTTTCAGAAAGGAGAGAAATTAAAAATGTATTTCAAGGAAATGGTAGCAGAGGTTAAAGGCTAATGTCCTCACAGCCATATGAGGGAGTCAATCAAACAAATGGCTGATGAGTTCGTAGATTTTGTGGCTGAGGTTTTGAAGGGGGGTGCTGGTGGGTACCATTGAGAAAGGTCAGATGGGAGGAGATCTCCCTTAGGAATATGCTGAAAATTATGTTTTCCACTCAATGTTTGTAAAAATTACTGAATTTTGCTACTATACAGATCCCGTGCTGATGGCTCATTTTTACCATATTTTGAGACAGACATCAACAATAATACATAGTGTTAAGAGGTCTAAAGCTGATCCTCCTTCCCTTCATAAATTGGCCAATGATAGACCAGTGGCGGCCTCATTGGGGGCCATTATGATAGAGCTTTGTGCAATGAAAGATAGGTTAAAAGATACTAAAGAGACGACAGCAGAAATGAAAAATGAACACATTGGGGCATGCTTACTAAAGGTTAATGCGCACTCAGTATTGCCATGGCCCACAGAAATGAATGGGCCATGGTAGCACTTAGCACACGTCAACCTTCAGTAAACATGCTCCATTGCATTAAATAGTGAGTTTGCAACATTTCAAACTAAAGTGTCAAGCCTGAAGAATGGAACAGAGGCTCTTTACCAGCAAATGATGCAAATGCAGGGGAAAATTCAATCTGTTAGTGCTGGGGAGGAATTTGTAAGACAACAACAGATCCTGGAGGAATAAACTCAATATCCTGAAGGAGTAGAAGTGGTGTACCCAATCCAGTTTTTGGAAGATTTACTACCAAAGCTGCTCTGTATTCTTCCCAGGATCTTCTGAATGGGCGTGCTACCCTGCTAATTTTACTGACTGCCCAGCTAACAATCTGATTAATTGATATGGCAAAATGATGAACAAGAATGGAAAAATAATTTAAGTGATTTTGTAATTAATACTTTAAAAAAGCCGTAACAGCATCAGCTGTAATAAGCAAACCCAAAAAATCCAGTTGACCTCAAGCCAAGTTTGATCTGGCTGCACAAAGAAGTAATTAGACCTTACCTGCTAATTAGTGTTCCTGAAGGAACGACAGTCCAGTCCCTTACTTCTGGGTTGCGTAACCCTTCCAGCAGCTTGGAGGCTGAGCCCAACCTTTTTGGAGGTGGGGCGGGATAAATACCCCTGAGACCACCCACCAACTCCAGTAATTGACTGAAAAAGCAGATTAAATAAACTTCTGTAATAACTATAAAACCAACGTTAAAAACCAACCCACCCTTAGATTGTTTGCGGTGACCCGCCTGAGGGGCCACCTACTAACCCTCCTTTTTTTTTTTTTTTTTTTAAGGTAATAAGGGAAGAGGGGAGGGTAGAGAGCGGAAGGGCGCCGAGAACTGCCCCGCCTACTAACTCCCGGGCCCCCTCACTCCGTCTGGTTATCCGCTCGGTTCGCTGTTCTGTCCTTCACAGCCAGGCCTTCAGTCCCGGTATAGCCGGGTGGGAACAGGGACTGGACTGTCGTTCCTTCAGGAACACTAATTAGCAGGTAAGGTCTAATTACTTCTTCCTTATCGTCACTCCAGTCCAGTCCCTTACTTCTGGGAAGTACCCGAGCAGTTCAATTCCGGGTGGGATTCGGCAAACCGGACTGAAGCAACCGCTAGTCCGAACCGAGCGTCCGCTGAACTCTGTACGTCTAGCCTGTAGTGTTTCGTGAAGGTATGCAGAGAGGACCATGTCGCCGCTCTACAAATATCCAGCGGAGGGACTAGGTTGAATTCCGCCCAAGAGGTAGCCTGCGCCCGGGTGGAATGTGCTCGCAGTCCCCCCGGAACCTGTTTGCCCTTCAGAATGTAGGCGGAGGCAATCGCTTCCCTAATCCACCTGGAGATGGAAGCTTTGGCCGCCGCTTCCCCTCTGTGCGGTCCTCCGAACTGGACAAAAAGCCGCTCTGATTTCCGGAACGGAGCCGTGCGGGAAAGGTAGCGTTTTAGGGCTCTTCGGACGTCTAATAACCGAAGCTTGCTATCCTTGCCTACCAGACCTCCTGTTGGGCAGGCTGGGAGCATGACTGTTTGGTTTACATGAAAGGGAGAGATAATCTTGGGGAGGAAGGAAGGTACCGTGCGCAGAACGACCTTATCCTTAAGGAAGGCCAGGAAGGGAGGTCTGGAGGAGAGTGCTTGCAACTCGGAGACCCGCCTGGCCGAGCAGATCGCAACAAGGAAGACCGTCTTCAGGGTTAAGTCCTTCAGGGAGGCCCTCTTTACCGGTTCAAACGGCTCCCCTATCAGCGCATTCAGTACCAGGTTGAGGTCCCAGGGGGGTATGAGCGACCTGCGCTGAGGACGCAAACGCCGGATTGCTCTTAGGAACCTGGCAACGTCCGAGTGGACCCCTAAAGTCTTGCCGTGGACCTTTCCTCTATAGCACGCGATAGCGGCAAGTTGTACCCGTAGGGAACTGGGCGCTAAACCCTTGTCAAACCCCGCTTGTAAGAATTCCAGGATCTCCGGGACTGAGGCCGCCAGGGGCTTAATTTTGCGTTCCGCGCACCATGCCTCGAAAATGCGCCAGACCCTCACGTAGGCGAGACAGGTCGAGCGTTTCTTAGCCTTCAACAGCGTTGAGATTACTGCCCCCGAATATCCTCGCTTCAGGAGCCGCGCCCTTTCAAGAGCCAGGCCGTAAGCGAGAACCGATCCACGTGAGGCATCAGAACTGGGCCTTGTCTGAGTAGGTTGCTCCTGCTGGGCAGCCGCCAAGGTTGGTCTGCCAACAGCCTCACCAGGTCCGCGTACCAGGGGCGGCGAGGCCAATCTGGAGCAATGAGGATTACCAGGCCCTGGTGGGCTTCTATTCGCTGGAGGACCTTGCCGATCAGTGCCCAGGGAGGAAACACATAGAGAAGGCCCTCCACCGGCCACTTCTGAGACAGGGCATCCAGACCTTCGGACATTCTCTCCTTTCGCCGACTGAAGAATCGGTCCACCTTGGCCGAGGAAAATCTTGCCATGAGATCCATCACTGGGAAACCCCATCGGGCCACTATTTGGTCGAAGATCTCCTGCTCCAGCTCCCACTCTCCGTGGTCTATCCTGTGCCTGCTGAGGTAATCGGCTGTGACATTGTCCGTGCCTGCCACGTGCTGGGCTGACAGCGCTTCTAGGTGGACCTCCGCCCACTGGAGGAGGACGTCCGCCTCCTTCTCCAGGGCAGGGCTGCTGGTGCCGCCCTGGTGGTTGATGTAAGCTACCGCGGTGACGTTGTCCGAGAGGACGCGGACTGCCTTTCCTCGTACCACGGGCTCGAGCTCCCTGAGCGCTAGGGTGACGGCCCGTAATTCCAGTCTGTTGATGGGCCACTGAGATTCCACCGGAGACCAGCGCCCCTGGACAAACTGGCCCTCGCAGTGGGCTCTCCCCAGCCGGACAGGCTCGCATCCGTTGTAAGGAGCACCCACTGGGGGGGCTCTAGGGGCATTCCCCGTTCCAGATTTCTCGGTTGCTGCCACCAGCGAAGAGTTCTCTTGGTCCGCGGAGCGCAGGGTAACCGTGTTGTCAGGGAGTGGATTTGTGGAGACCACCGTCGCAGTAGGGAACGTTGTAATGGGCGCATGTGAGCTCTGGCCCAAGGTACTACCTCTATCGCCGCCGCCATTGTTCCCAGGACTTGAAGGTAGTGCCATGCTGAGGGTGTTCGCCTGCTTAGGAATCGAGCGACCCGTAGCCTTAGGTCCCTGACTCGGGATTGAGGCAAGAATACCCTGCCCTTGCCCGTGTCGAATCTTGCGCCCAGATACTCGAGATTCTGGGAGGGGATCAACCTGCTCTTCGTTCTGTTGATCACCCACCCCAACTCCTCTAGAAGGCGAACCACCTTGTCCGACGCCGCGCGACTTTCCTCCTCTGACTTTGCTCGGATTAGCCAATCGTCCAGGTACGGGTGGACCAAAATTCCTTCCTTCCGAAGAAAGGCCGCTACGACCACCATCACCTTGGTGAATGTCCGAGGGGCAGTCGCTAGGCCGAAGGGGAGAGCCTGAAATTGAAAGTGACCCATTGGAACAGCGAATCTCAGGAACTGTTGATGGGATTTTCTGACCGGGATATGCAAGTAGGCCTCTGTCAAGTCGAGGGCTGTTAGGAACTCCCCTCTCCTTACCGCTGCGATGACTGACCGTAGGGTCTCCATTCGGAAGTGAGGGACTCTGAGACAGCGATTGACCTGTTTTAAGTCCAGGATTGGTCGGAAAGTGTCTTCCTTTTTGGGCACTACGAAGTAAATCGAGTAACGACCTGAGCCGTACTGATCTGGGGGCACTGGTACCACGGCCCCGAGTGCAACTAAGCGAGCGAGCGTAGACTCCACTGCTGACTTCTTTGCAGGAGTACTGCAGGGGGACAGCACAAAGGCTGGAGGTATGCGTTTTGAAAATTCGAGCGCGTATCCTTCTCTGATCACCTCCAGTACCCATTGATCCGACGTGACCCGGGACCAGGCGGGAAGAAACTGTCTTAGACGACCTCCTAGGAGCAGTCCGTCCCCCTGGACCCCCGCGGCTTCATTGTTGTTTTCTAAGGGACGAGGAGGAGGAGAAGGAGGAGGTCGCCCCGAACCCGCGACCTGCTCCCCGAAACCCTCGAAAGCTCTGGCCCCTAGGGGAGAACCGCCCCCTGGGAAAGGAACTGGGCCTGGAGGGACGAAACCTCCGGGAGTCCCTGGACTGGGTACGGGCCGGAGGGAGAGAGCGGTTTTGTTTCGGTCTATCTTCTGGGAGCCTGCCTCCCTTGGAGTCGCCAAGATCCTTTACCAGCTTCTCCAAATCTTCGCCGAACAGCAGTCTCCCCTTGAAGGGGAGTCGGCTCAGGCGAGCCTTCGAGGAGGAATCCGCTGCCCAATTGCGTAACCACAGGTAACGCCTGGCCGCCACCACCGCTGCCATGTTCTTTGCCAGGCTCCTAATGAGGTCATACTGGCTATCCGCCAGGAACGCCGTTCCCGATTCCAACCTGCTCGCGTTGGAACTGTTCTCCTCTGCGGGACTCTCGTCTGTCTGTAGCTGTTGAGACCACCTTAAACAGGCTCTAGCCACCCAAGCTCCGGAGATTGAGGCTTGCAAAGCGAGGGCGCTTACGTCAAAGGCTTGCTTGAGAAGTGTATCCAATTTTCTGTCTTGGGGATCCCTTAAGGCTGCACTACCCTCCACTGGGATAGTGGTCTTCTTGGTGACAGCAGATACTGCCGCGTCCACTCTGGGAGACTTCAGTAGCTCTTTGTCCGCCTCAGGGAGAGGGTAGAGACGGAGCATAGACCGGACTCCCCTTAGATTAGATTCAGGCTGGTCCCATTCCTCCTGGATCATCTGTCGCACCACCCTATGCACAGGAAAGACCTTCTGAGATTTTCTAATGGCCTGAATCAAGGGATCCTCTAACGCTTCTTCCTCTGTGGGCGTATCGGAGGGCATATTGAGGGCCTTCAGGGACTCGTTAATCAGTGCTGGGAGTTCCTCCCGCCGGAATACTCTAATTATCCTAGCTTGGTCCTCTTCTGGGATCTCCCCTTCCTCTAGCTCCTCCTCATCCTCGCCGAAGTCCTTGTCCGAGGGCGTCTCCTCAGGAGATCCCTGGGAGAGGGCCTCTTCATCACACATCCGCGTGCGCTTAGCAGGAATGACGGGATCTGGATTGGCCGCCCCCGCGGGCCTAGCTGGCTTGACCTCAGCTGCCGGAGGAGCGGCACCCCCTGCCCCTGAACTCTGCTTACGTAGGCAGTATGCCTTGTGTAGCAAAAGGACAAATTCCGGGGAGAAGAAATCCCCTGCCCCAGCTTCCCCCGCCGGGAGGGGGGAAAGGGATAGGGAAGGGGAGGTCAAGTCCGGGGACACAGAGGAAGGTGCTTGGGCCCCCCCCTCCCCCGCTGAGAGTTCCTCTGACCCCTGAGCGGGGTGGTCCATGTTCAAATTCATGTCCTGCTCCGCAGAGACCGCCAAGGAGGTACAGCTCCTGCAGATGCCTGTCTCCGTGGATGTACCCCTGCGTATTCCACAAGAAAGGCAGCGTGCCTTGGTTGACATGGCCTGGAACTGAGGCACCTCTAGTAGCAGGCCTCCTACCGGGTCTCCCGCCCTGGCTGAAAGGGGCTCCCCTCTGTTCCGGAGGTGGTCCCCTTCCTGGGCAACCGACCCAAGGATTCCCTCACAAGAAAGAAAACCAAGGCAACCTTGAGCTAAAGGCTTTAAAAATAAAGGCAGTTAAATCTATAGTCAAATGAGACTTGAAACAACTTTTTTCTCTTTTAAAATAAATTAAACTAAATTAAAATAAAATTGAAATAAAATTAAGGCTAAAATAAGTTTAAAATAATGTTAAACCGCAGTGTAACACTTTCTCAATGAGTACTTGCGGTTTTCCTAGCAGTGCTGGAGTTCCGGGCTGATTCGGAGCTGCAAACCCGTTGGCTCTACACGTGGAAGGCCTCACCACGTGGAGCCAAAAACGGGGAGCTCTGCGGATTTCCTCCGGTCTGGGCCCGATACTTTTCCTGCCCCCCGGAGCCAAGGACTGCCGTTTTCAGAGAGGATCGCTGCCTCCGCGAAACCCCCGAGGTCCCCGGAGAGCCTGCAGTAACGCCGCCGCGTCCTTCCGATCTCGGACGGGTCTGGCGAACTCGGCCGGCCAGCGGTGCTGCCTCCAGCGCTCAGCCTGCAACGGGGCTTCGGCGCGAGGCAGTGGGAATCAGCGCGATTCAGCTGTAGAGGAGGAAAGGAGGCTTCTCCGGGAAGTTAGTAGCTGCGGCTCTCCTCCGGTGCCCGATCCGCTCCTGGGAGGGGGGGGGAGGGGAGGGAGGAGGAGGGGAAGAGCCTGAGAAATAAAGAGCCAGAGCTCTTGAAATTAACGCTGAACCAAAGAAAATGTAAATCAATGAGTGAAATAAAATAATAGAAATTAATAGAAATTAAATAATAGAAATTAAATACAAAGAAGGACTCCAGTAAGCCCCAGGCTTACGGAACCCTCCAGCTGCTTGGAGGCTGAGATTACTGGAGTTGGTGGGTGGTCTCAGGGGTATTTATCCCGCCCCACCTCCAAAAAGGTTGGGCTCAGCCTCCAAGCTGCTGGAAGGGTTACGCAACCCAGAAGTAAGGGACTGGACTGGAGTGACGATAAGGAATATGCAAATTATACTCAACTACCTAAAACTCCAGTTCCTGCTGATTCTAATCATAGTACACCTATCAATCTCAATGGATTGAAAGTCTTATTCCATTCCAACCCACCTGCCATCATGTTTGCTTGCACATTCTCCATCCACAGCGATATACCAACCTATGAGAGTCTCTACACGCAGAACTCGCAATTTAATTCAGCTACAACGCATGACTTCTGCGAATGTTACCCAAATGAAGATGCACCATCCCGACCTTCCCAAAAATGAGCCCTGCGTCCAATATAATGCAATGTTCTCTCACATAATGTATATTATGTAAATAAAACTATGTTTAAATGTGTAAATAGTTAATTTAATTTTTGACCATCCAAGTTGAGTTACCTGTTTATCTGTAGTTTTACGGTTAACCCACCGTAAAACATAATTGTTCCATGTAAACTGCACTGATATTGAAGAGCGCGGTATATAAGAGAAATAAATAAATAAAATAAATAAATAAATACGCCTTACTCAGACCATACACAAATCCCATCGTGTTCTCTGCTATCAAATGTGCCTTAATCAATGCAAGATCTATTAGAAACAAATTATACATCATCTGTGACTACATTCAAACCTACAAAATAGACATCATCTACATCACGGAGACCTGGCTAACAGACATGGATCAAGTTATCCTCAACCAAATCACCCCACCTGACTTCATAGCATTCAATTGCCCCGGTCTCAAAAAAGAGGTGGCATATTAATACTGACAAGAAATATCTACAGATTTAGGACCATTACATCCTCTGACTCCATGGAGATCTATACAATTTCCATCTCTAACAAATACCTGAGTATCTGCCTCATCTACAGACCACTGAGTACCAAAAACAAGGAACTCTCCTCCATCATGGATACAATCTGCACACATGGCTCTCAGCACAAACCACTCATCACCCTTGGGGACTTCAACCTATGTTCTTCATCTGGCAAAGAATTCCATGCATTCTTCAAGGCAATGGAGGCTCTAAAATACACCCAACTAGTAAATGCACCCACTCTTCAGCACGGTACATGCCAAATCAACTCATTGAGCAAAATCAGGTTTTAGCATGAAACATTACACCTGTTCCCTGGTCTGATCACCACATATTCTCAATGATCATTAAGGGCTTTGACAAGCACCAGGAATTATGGCGCCCAAACAGAAAATTCAGAACCTTCAACAAGGAAACATTCATAGAGGAAATAACTCCAAAGCTTCAGCAGGACTCTCAAGACCTGGACAATATCATTAAAAACTGGAACACCACTATCTCAAAAGCTGCAGCAATCATGAGCTCAAAACACACACACACACACACGCACCCACACTTGTAAAAGGCCCAATGCTCCTTGGTACTCAGATAACATCAGAGACACTAAAAGGGCATTAAGGAAACTTGAAAGAAAATGGAGGCGCAACAAAACACAGGAGGCACTTCTGCAATACAAACACAAGCAACATGAATATAACAACTTAATTAATGAATGTAAACAACAATTCTACACTAACTCCATCTTGAAGTCAGCAAATAGACCTAGAGAGCTTTACAGTATTGTGCAGCGGCATACCAAAGACACAACACAACGTACACCTTATTGACCCCCAACTTCATGCAAACTTCCTTATCAGTAGGCACAACAATTCTTCTCCACAACAGCTATCTACAGCAACTAACTCAATATTCTATGTGCATATGTCAACCTGGGATAATTTTACTGTTCCCTCCCTGGCACAGATTGAACATATCATGGACACGATTAATACAACAACATCCTCAACTGATCCCTGTTCTGTGATATGGATCAAGGCCTCAAAGAATCAGCTTGGCAAGCACCTTCAAGAAATAGCTAAGCTATCCTTACAACAGGGCTACATGCCATCTGCCCTCAAACAAGCTGCTATTTGGCCAGTTCAAGAAAAATTCTCTTGATCCAGCAGACCCAAAATCCTACCGTCCGATCTCCAGCCTGCCATTCATTGCAAAAGTCATGGAAAAATCCTTACAGATACAATTGCAAGACCACATTGACCTAAATGCACCATTGAACCCGCACCAGCACGGGTTTAGGCCACAACATGGTGTTGAGACTCTACTAATCTCCCTATTTGACAACCTCATAAGGGGCATTGATAACGTCAAGAAAGGTTTCCTGCTAATTTTCATGGACATCTCTGCAGTTTTTGACACAATATCCCACTCCATATTGATACGACGACTACAGGAAATTGGTTTACGCAGCAACACCATAAAACCTTAACAACCGAACCCGGCAGGTCATATGTGGTGAAAATAAATCAATGAAGTTCAATGTACTGCATGGCATCCCTCAAGGTTCTGCTTTATCCTCCATTCTATTCAACATATACATACAACCCATTTGTAACATAATCAAACACCACAAGATGCAATATCATCTATATGCAGAAGATATCATGATTTATACTCCTTACTCGATCCTAAGCTAACATAACCAAGTGTCTAGAAGACATGATTACTTGGCTTACTAACAATTCACTATCAGTGAACTGCGATAAGACGGAAGCGATGTTCATCACTAGACACAGTACTTTCTCTCCCCCACAAACAATCGCCATCCACGACAAATATATTCCAATAAAAAAAAAAGTAGTAAAGTATTTGGGCATCACTATGGACAAAAACCCGACTCTACAGACACACAAACAAAACCGCCTCCAAAGCACACCACAGATTAAAACTCATCCAAAGTCTCAAGCCTATCCTATGCAATGATCACTTTCGCTTGGTATGCCAAGCAGTAATCGCCCCTATTTTGAATTATGCAAATTCACTTTATCAAGGACTACCAAAACAATCCCTTTACCCTCTCCAATTGGTTCAAAATACTGCAGCTAGGATTATCACAAATACTTCCAAAAAAGAACATATCACCCCAATCCTACAACAATTTCACTGGCTCCCCACCCATTTACGCGCACGAGTCAAAGCAACTCAACAACTTCCGAATCTTTCACAATATCTCGGCCACTGCCCTTCAAAGTCTGATAATCAAGGACTCCAGCATAAGGCCCATACGCAGTAATATGATAAATAAACTCACTATTCCTGCTGAATAACAACACTCCAATCAGTCTACAGTCAGAAGAGCTCCATCACTCGCTGTCCCCATGCTTTGAAACTCTTTACCTGAACATATGAGATCAACACAGGACATTAAAGACTTCCACAAGATGTCAAAAACACTTCTATTTTCTGAGCACTACAGTCCCTCCAAATGCTCATAATCAGCCTTTTTATTCTCTTTACCCCTACTAAAATTGTATTTAATATCCCATTGTGAACCACTTTGATTGAAGCAAAAAGTGGTATATAAAAACTGGATAAATAAATATGTAAATATAATATGAATGAGACCAGCAAATGAATATGAACTAGTGACAAATAAACACATCGCATATAGAACTTCCTGGGAGACAACTAGTTACATTATCTTCTGCCAGCTGGCTTATAATGCGGGCCCACTTGGCAACTCCTTCATGCCACTCGGCTAGCAAAGGTTTCTGGAGAGATCACTACTGCTGGATTGAAAATATGATAGAGTTTTTGAAACTGAACGTGTGCAGTGGGTGCCTTTTCACCAATTTCAGAGTGCAAGGTTTCTGAGGCTTTTTGTGGTACAAGGGCTACAGTATTCCCAAGTGGTGACTATCAGTGTGAAAACCAAGGTTCATGCTCCTCCGCTTTATGGCAGAAGTTTCAAGATCTAAAATGTTGAAAATAAAATGGCAAAGTTGGCCAACTGGGATTGGGTATCCAGATGCAGAAACAGTAACTGTAACTCACAAGAAAGAATTAATGTTCATCATGCTTCACAACATCCACGCAAAACTAAGCAAACTTATACTGGTTTCCAAATGGGATCTGTGGTCTGCCGTGCCCAAGCTATGAAAGGGCAATGAGCAGAACAAAACAAGAGCATAGCAACAGCTTTGATGGAAAGCCCATGAGGCTTCAGGTTCACTTTCCTCCACCCCTCCCATCATAAATGGAAATGAGTGGGGATGACTATGAGTAGATGATTGTACAAGGGTCTGCTTACTTGAGTGATGCAATGCCAGCTCCCAAGCTGCAGCTGTACACCCTGAGAAGCACACTGCATGCTACAACTGTGAAGCTAAATCACACAACCCAATGCGAGCCTTAGTCCCACTACAGCAGGAGATGATATGCTTCCTAGGCACTTCTCCTGATAAAAACTGTATGGGACAAAGAAGTTTGAGACGGGACTTGAGAGCTCACACAGCAAGACAGGATCTAGGATATACATGTATACCACACTCTGATGGTCACTGGGCCCCTCCAATCTGCAGGGGCTGCTTGGGTGATATTTAAACTGACTGCAACCAGCCTATCCCCTCCACCCCTGCCAGTTTTCAGAAACTTTTCATTGGCTTAATCATTAGCAAGACCACGCAGTCGCCTAGGGTAGTAGCTTCTGCAGGGCAACAAACATCAACAGCGGTAATCAAAGCAAAACAATAGATCCCGCCAGACACAAGCACATTCTTTTACCTGCAAGGAGAGCGGACACACACATACAAAGTAAAGATAAATATGATTTCCAATTATACATTTTTAAAGGATTGTTATGGAAGGATTGATCTGGGGGGGGGAGGGAGATTCATAAGGATGATGGTTCAGCTGGGGTACCTAATACATTTGCAACAGCCTCAGTTCTAGGACGAAAAAATATCAGCACCGTCCCCATTTGTTTTCCACCTTCCGAGTGGAGGAGTAGCTTAGTGTGTACAGCAGCCAGCTGAAAATTGGAAAAGCCAGGGCTCAAATCCAACTTCTCGCACTAACACTCCAAACTTAGGAAACTATTTCACCCCCCCCCCCCCCATTGCCTCAGAAACATCTAAGACTGTGAGCACATCTGAGTAGGAAAATAACTCATACCTGAATAAGTAACTTTCCTTAGCTCGGATTTAGAAAAGGTAAGTAATAAATCTAAATCTAAAAACAAAAAAAAAAAAATTAATATCACTTGTGTTGCATCCCCAAATCCCTTCTGGATAACAAAAACATCCAAAATTGTACCTCCATTACAACAGCAATCAAGCTTTGCAACTAGTCATGAACTCTTTTAAAGAGCATGTTTAGTCTGTTTCCTTAAATCTAATCTTTTCTTATATAGCTTTAGCCAAACTTTCATCCCCAGCAGGCAGAAAACGAGACCTGAAGTCAGAAACCAAGGAAAAGCATCAGCTGAGAATAAAGGGAGACCACCCTCACTCTATCAGAGCTCAGACAGAGACTGGAAAAGAAGAAAAAGCAGAGAAAGCATGACAGATGTGCGATATTATAGGCTAGCGAGAGGAAAATGCCCACAGAAGAGCTACATGTCATGCTATGCAATCTGAGCAAGAGAACTGAGAAACCTAGCACAGAATCCGCCTTGTAGTGCTATACAAATGATAAGCAGTAGGATCCACTCCCACTGTCATGTAGGTAAGGAACAGCTGAACCATTCTTAGAACGTCAGAGCATATAATGTTATTGCTTTGTGCCATCTTCAATATATTGCAAGGAGGAAGCCTCATGTACATAAAATAATTTCAGCCACAAAACAGGACACACAAATATGTGGTTCTTATTTTTTTTTTTGCAGGATTAACCATTTTTAAAGGGATGATGGGCACTTGTACAATTTTAAGGTATGTTCTTTCACTATAAGAATATACAAAACTAGAGAAGACATGGTCAGTCTAATAGCATGAGATCTGGATTCACTTTTGGAGCCCAGATTCTGCTGTTCAAATCAATCAAGGATAGAGATACACTGAATATAGAAAGGGGGGCAAGGAGTCCCTGTCATCACACAGCAGAAACATCTAAAAGCCAGGCTCACTGTGATTACAGACCAAGTTCCAGAGGGAATTAAGGGCTATGGCTCCTAACCAAGAATAAACGGTTACTGCCATGGTTGCAATAGGTGGGTTACATTTTTTTTTATGGCAGGGCTAAAACTTGGGTAAAAAAAAAACATAGGCAGCTGCAAAAGAAGAATCACTGTGCCCACAAAGGCCAGCTGTGATTGAGCTGAAAGCCCAAAGAAGAGAAATCTACCTGGTTAACAAAACAAAAACACAGAAATATCCAAGACAACAAAACAGCTGGTCAAGTGGCTAGAGGTACTATGGCTGCTGTTCACTTTCTAGTTTTGTGTTTCAGATTAAAAGCTCTATATAATTGGATAAGATTTTGTCATATTAATGGAAAAGACCCATCACAAATCACAGACTGAGATGACCACAGAAGCCTAGACCACGCCCTGCCCCCTGCTCTAGCTGTCCTCCAGCACTCTTCACCCTTACTATAGATGTGATGTTCTGGTGGTGCACATACTCTGCTGTTATCTCCAGCCGCCAACCCACCACCGGGACACATGACACCGCACGAGGTCTGCAGGGTCGCCCATATATGGTACAATGTGCTACATGCCCGCACATATGCAGTGGAAGCCACTGAAACCAACATGACACATGCAAACAGCCAACCTATTATAGAGAGTAATATATATATTATATATACACATATACACACACACACACACACACAGTATATGACAGCAATGATGATTACTATCTATTCATGGTCTCACATGCACAGTGTATTCTGAAAATGTGCTCTTCATAAATGACAGACACCATCCAATTAGCAAATATAGAAGTAATTTATAAAAGCGTAGCTTCCTTTATGCCTTTACAGGACACTGCAAAACTATAAACCTGTGAACAGGATCACCAATGACTTCGGAAAGCATCAGTTCTCTCCTGTGTACATTTCTCTACTTAACCTTCTACTGTACTTAGTAAATTTGGTAATCACCAGGCACCTCCCCTTTCTCCCTGAAGTATATATTTTTGCCAAAAAGGCCTGTGTCTACCCTGATTCATTTATTAACTGAATATGCCATGTGCTTTTCCCTGCAGTTTTATAAGTTTTTTATGTTATTAGCTTCCACCTAGAATTCTTCCCTGCAGAGACCGTCCCCCAGTAAGAAAGAGAGAGCGCAAGTTTCAAAAGTCTGCTATGCCCCTCCTCCTGTATGCTTGGAGCTTAATGTACATCCACTGCACGCCCACTGCTCATTCTCTCCCCTAAGCCTCAGAGTTTCCATGAATTCCATGATGCAAAAGGAATCCCAAGCCTGTGCTGTTAAGCGCAGAGAGGGAAGGACAGGATGCGGAGTCCCTGGAGAAATGGAGATTTCTACCCTGGGTCATATTCAAGGGGAGGTCAGATCCTGGGAAAGGCTTTTCTTTTCTGGTAAAAGCAAATCCCAGGTCTCATATTCTCATACACCCTTTAGAAGCAAGACACTTGCCTTGCTACATAACAAAGATTCTGCAATCTAAGTAAAACATTTTGTGTGCCTGAGAGAAGAAGGGGGATCTCATAAGTCGGGGCTTCAGACAGCAACACAGGGCTTGGGTGTACATATAACAGAAACATGCACTGGATGTCGGCAAGGAGCAGTCCTACGAGGCTGGGGTTGCACAAACACCAAAAACCAATAGACTTCAGATGCAAGTGTATG
The DNA here is from genome assembly GCA_033557465.1 of Ichthyophis bannanicus. Classification (NCBI taxonomy): domain Eukaryota; kingdom Metazoa; phylum Chordata; class Amphibia; order Gymnophiona; family Ichthyophiidae; genus Ichthyophis; species Ichthyophis bannanicus. The sequence continues at coordinate 84,131,917 of CM066047.1, forward strand.
GAGGGAAGAAGGTGTCCAATATCAAATCTCCAGGAGACAGGGAGCCTAGTAATGCTTTGTATTCAGAAGAAATACAGGTTGTGCATGGGCAGGAGAGACTAGTAAGGGAGAAAACACAGATAGGACAATACAATAGAAATATCACTCCTACAACAAGTGATTTTACAATTCTGTGAGAGAAGCTGCATTGCCTTGCAGACCTGCTGATGTGAATTTCCAGTACAGCAGCAGCAAAGCAAAACAGAAATGAAAGAAGCCAAGACAAAGCCCACACTGTTTGGAGCCTGTATAGTAGGAAAGAACAGAGAAGTTCAGCTAACATGAGGGCAGAAAAGTATAGAAGATTCCTTCTCCCCCCTCCCCTTCCCCAAACTGGAGAGCACCATTCTACGTACTATTCCCCTACAAAATCAGCCCTAAAGCAGTATCACAAATTTCAGGATCCATGGCAAGCAATTGCTTCTAAATCAGATACTCTACAAGACAAAGAGAAAGAAAGTACCCTGAGTTTAGCAAAGAGCTACTGCACTCTTGCTCTCCAGTCCTATTGAATATGGTCCCACAGAACAGGCACACACTAGCTAATTTGAGGATCTATGTTGCTGGTCAAGTAGTACCAGTTTAACACTTGCTCATTAAAACAGTGAACTGCAGCTGCTTTAAATCACTTGTGCATATCCAACCAGTGCCCAGAGTGAAATCATGTGGAATACTGGGGAAGACAAGTCACTTCTTATGACAAGGCTCAACAAATCCAGGGCAGCAGGTCACCATGGCAGTTGCAAATTGCACCCTGGCACCCAGGATTTGAAAGCCCAGAGTTCAGCTTGGCAACTCCTCCCTGTATCGTGATCAACTCTTTACAAAGACCTCAAGCCACACAGGGGAGGAAGTACCTGCTGATCATGCTGTTTCAAGTCTCGTGAGACTTGAAACAACGAGATTAGCAGGATCTTCCTCTACCATGTGGCTCAAGTTCTTTGTTAAGAGTTGATTGCAGTGGAGGGGGAGGCACCGTGTTTTCATGCAGCACGACGGAAACAGTAAGAAGCAGGGTGATGGCAGCGGCAGGGGGGAGGACTTAGGAGAGAAATCCAGTGTGAAGGCTGATGGTGGGGAGGGAGGGGAGGTGGGTAATGAGAAAAAACAGAGGTGATGGCTGATGGTGGGGAGAGCAATGAGGGAAAGAGACCCAAGGTGATGACTGATGGGGGGGCAATGAGAGAGAGGGAGGGACAGACACTGGCTAATGGCTGCTTGGGGGAGGGCAATATAGAAACATAGAAACATAGAAACATGATGACAGAAAAAGACCACAAGGCCCATCTAGTCTGTCCTTCCATAACAACAACTACAACAGTCCACTTTTTACCTTTAGAGATCCTCTGTGTTGGTCCCATGCTTTTTTGAATTCAGTTACTGTCCTCATCTCTACCACCTCCACTGGGAGACTATTCCACGGATCCACTACTCTTTCCGTAAAGAAATATTTCCGCATATCACTCCTGAATCTATCTCCCTTCACCCTCATCCCATGTCCCCTCGTCGCAGAACTTGCTTTCAATTGAAAGAGGCTCTCTCCCTGAACATTTATGCCACGGAGGTATTTAAACATCTCAATCATATCACCTCTATCCCACCTTTCCTCTAAGGTGTACATATTAAGATCCTTAAGTCTGTCCTCATATGCTTTATAATGAAGACCACTAATCATCTTAGTAGCAACCCTCTGCACCGACTCCATCCTGTTCACATCCTTTCGAAGGTGCGGTCTCCAGAATTGCACACCATACTCCAAATGAGGTCGCACCAAAGACTTATACAGAGGCATTATCACCTCCTTTTTTCTGCTAGCCATTCCTCTCCGTATGTACCCAAGCATCCTTCTAGCTTTTGCCGTCGCCTTTTCTACCTGTTTAGCTACTTTAAGATCATCGGACACAACTACGCCTAGGTCCCGCTCTTCTTTAGTGGACAAAAGTACTTCACCTCCTATACTGTATTGCTCCCTTGGATTGCTGCAGCCCAAATGCATGACCTTACATTTTTTAACATTAAATCCCAGTTGCCAAATTCTAGACCATTCTTCAAGCTTAGCTAGATCCCTCCTCATGTTATCTACACCTTCCTGGGTATCTACTCTATTGCAGATTTTGGTATCATCCGCAAAGAGGCAAACCTTACCCGACAGCCCTTCCGCTATATCACTAACAAAGATGTTAAAAAGAATCGGACCAAGGACAGATCCCTGGGGCACACCACTGGTAACATCCTTCTCCTCAGAGTGAGCTCCATTTACTTGTACTCTTTGTCGCCTCCCACCCAACCAATTTCTAACCCAAGCAGTAACTTTAGGGTCCAACCCTAGGGTGCTCAGTTTGTTTATAAGTCGCCTGTGAGGAACAGTCTCAAAGGCTTTACTGAAATCTAAATACACCACATCTAGAGCTCTCCCGCGGTCCAACTCCCTGGTCACCCAGTCAGATTTGTCTGACAAGACCTGCCTCTGGTGAATCCATGCTGCCTCGGATCCTGTAATCCACTGGACTCCAGAAACATCACTATTTTCTCTTTCAACAGCGTTTCCATTAATTTACTCACCACTGAAGTTAAACTAACCGGCCTGTAGTTTTCAACCACATCCTTACTACCGCTTTTGTGTAAAGGCACCACATGAGCCTCTCTCCAGTCCTTTGGCACCACTCCCAACTCCAACGAGGCATTGAAAAGGTCAGTCAGTGGAGTTGCTAGAACATCCCCAAGTTCCCTCAGTATTCTAGGGTGTATCCCATCCGGTCCCATCGCTTTGAGAATGAGAGAGAGAGAGAGAGACAGACACTGGCTGATGGCTGCTTGGGGGGGAGCAATGAAAGAGAGACTGGCGGATGGCCCATTGAGGGAGGCAATGACAGAGACACAGCAGCTGTTTGGGGGAGAACAATGAGAGACAAAGACATACTGGCTGATGGCTGCTTGGGGGGGGAAGGGCAATGACAGAGAGACCCCCCCCCAAGCAGCCATCAGCCACGGTGATGTGAAGCAAAAAAAGGAAGTTGATAATATACTCACTGGGGTTGGTGGGAGGGGAAGGAGAAAGGTTGTTGCATTGTGTTGGCACTGTGTAATTGCATGTCAAGGGTCTGATTTATTAAGCGTTCTTTTCCCATTGAAAATATGAAAACAGTATGTCAAGACCTTAAAAAGAAGCTGTGATACCCATTTGTAGAGGTAGAGGGGGTACTGTGAAAGAGGTTTCAGCAGCTGGCTCCTAAATGTTTAGCCTGGCTCCTAGATTCCAAAGAAATTTGTCAAAGCCTGTCTTATGCCATTTTCCAGGCTCAGTGTAAAGATTTCCAGAAGTGAGAAGAGAGTTATTTAGCATCATAAATCCAGGGGAGTGGTACTGATGGAGTTAGATACTAATATGTGACATCAAGCTCACCAAGCTGCATGACAAGGCAGCAAACGACAGCTAGTGGGATGCTAAGATGTACAGGCAGAGATATAACTAATACATTTGTGCAAACCACTTGTGGGATCTCTTATGGAGTACTGGGTCAAATTTGTTGCGAGGACACACCTCCAGAAACATTAACTTACCTCTAGTTTTTTTTTTAGGGCCATGAAATCATTGCAATATTTGTACCATAAACCTTGAGATTTCAGGAAATGATGGGAAGATATGACAGAGATGCTGAAATACCTTGATGTTATGCCGCTTTGACCCGGTGAAAAGCGGGATATAAGTACAGTTAAATAAATAAATAAAGTATGGTGCAAGATTTCCACCACTGGCAGCCCAAAAATCAATGCTGTCACACTGCAGCAAGAGAGTCATACCAACCCGAGCAGAAGACAGGAAGCATACTGTGGCTTGTCTCTTCTCACCACAGACTGGTTGTCACCACTCATATTGATTAACCAATACGATCTAGGATGTGGTGAGAGAAGAAGTACTTTGAGACGCCAGACATACTACATGCCCACTGATGCTTTAGCACCATACCCGTTTAAACAATGCAAGGGAGTTTGTGGGGGAAAAAAGGGGGGGTAGAGGGAGAGGAAACAGAGAACACACATGCAGAGATGGGGAGGACCAAGAGCACAAGCATACAAGAAGCTATAGAGGGGAAAGAGGACGAGAGAGAAATGAATGGAGAGATGATGGCAGGAAGGAAGAGTAGAAAAGAGGAAACATCTAGAATAGAAAGGAAAGGTGACATTACATGGTGTTTTCTGGGCTACATCACCCTATGCCAGATAGAAAATAGGAAAAACCTTTAGTATATCTGGGCCTCCTTGGGCGCAAGCAGGTGTCACCAGCATGGTGGTTCCCTTCCTATTCTTTTCATCTTACCTCACCCATGAAAAGCACACTGGAAGCTATATGACAGTACATGAAAATGGAAGGAGGCAGGCTCATGAGTAACATAAGGAAGCATTTCTTTACTAGAAAGTATGTTGAATGTATTAAACAATGAAAGTTGTGGAGACAAAAACGTCACCAAATTCAAGAAAGCATGGATGAACCCAGAGAAACCTGAGTGACAAGGAAGTGACTGTAAAGCCAGGGATTGCAGTAAGGAGGATGAATGGACAGATGAGAATGGCCTTGTGGGCTGACTGACATGCTGTATGTTCTTATTTACACTGCATCTCATTAACATGGATAACACCAGGCAAGTCACGTCTGGTCACATGCCCAATGGCATTTTGTCACATACACTGTTAACCCTCTTTTGGGTAGCCTGTCCTTGCTAAGTGTTTTCTCGTGGGCACTGCTTCCAGGGCTTCGCTTTTGTAAACTAATTATCCACAAGAGGCCTGATTTAGCTACAATTTTCCCTCTTTTGAGAGAGAAAATACTCATTAAACCTAGGCAAGCATGTTTATGCTCCCGGACTACCGATGACACCAGTACAAACCTCCTTATTCCTCAGTCATGCTAAATGAACTCTTAAGGACATGAACGTGATCATCGAGTTCTTAAAATCCAGAAGCAGCACAAATAAAAAGTTACTGTATGAATGCTGAGAACAAAATCTTTCCATTTGTCTTCATAACCCCCCCCCCCTTTCTCTAACCCATCAGTGTTACAGAGACGATGGGAAAGGTCACAGAGAGAGATAAACAATGAAAAGTGTCTGGAGGGGAAAACCAAGCAAGGCTGGCATGGCTAGAAGATGTGGCAATTAGACTGTGCTCCATCGGGCCACAAATAGCCCTTAAAACATGACGCACGCTAGCTGGTCCACTTCAGCAAGTACCAAGACTGGGCCCACCCCAAACCTCCAAGACAAAGAAACTTACAGAGCCAAAAGGAAACGTCTGTCACATTCCAGACAAGTCTAAAACTTCCCCTTCAGACCCACCTTTCATATCAACTTCGCTTTTAAAGAAAGAGGGTGGGAAAGAAATTAAATTCCTTTGGAGAATGAAATGATTTCTGTTTCAACTTCCATAATAGATTACAAAATACAGGGAACCACCAAACTGCAGCACCCACAAATGAAATGACTATATGGGTGCTGGAATTTGGTGGCTCCCTGTATTTTGAAATTACATTATATATTTGGGCATAACTGGGACTTGCACGTACTACAACATATATATATGGAGTGGAGGAGTGGCCTAGTGGTTGGGGCAAGGTACTTCAGGCCGGAAGGTCGGGGGTTCAAATCCCACTAGAGGACAGCAACCTTGGGCCGGAAGGACTGGGGTTTCTAGTCCCACAGGTGCTCCTTGTGGTCTTGGGCAAGCCACTTAACCCTCCATAGCCCATGTTCCCTGTAAAATAGTTATCTCCAAGTTATAATGCCCTGTTCAATGTAATTTTCAGTTTGTTCAATGTAAACCGCACTGATGCAGAATAGCGCGGTATATAAGAGAATTAAAATAAAATAAATAATAATAAAAAAAAATATATATATATATATATATATATATATATATATATGTCAGGTTAGGTAACATTTCTTTCCATTACTGTAGCAGCTCTTACACTTAAGAGACATCCTGCTGCTGTGATGGAAAAGGAATTTCAGTCCCCAGGTCTGTTCTTTCGCTACTCACTATTCCAGCAATGTGCCAGAAACCTGTCTTGGAAGACTATCCAGGCAAGATGAGAAATGCAGTCTCATCCAGTCCTATCCCAAGAGACCATGCCTTCTCTCACCACTTCAAGCTTTCCTCAACTTTCTTCCTATACCAAAGAGGAAAACAACATCTCTTTCTTCATTCTGAACACCAGCAAATGAAAACCTGAACCTAACAGTACTCCCAGCAACTTCAAGAAAGACAGAAACACCATGTTTGTGTTCCTTACATCAACTAAATTATTGCTTACATCAACTAAATTATTGGAAACGCTGCTGAAAGAGAAAATAGTGAGGTTTCTGGAGTCCAGCGGATTACAGGATCCGAGGCAGCATGGATTTACCAGAGGAAGGTCTTGTCAGACAAATCTGATTGATTTCTTTGACTGGGTGACCAGGGAGTTGGACCGAGGGAGAGCTCTAGATGTGGTGTATTTAGATTTCAGTAAAGCCTTTGACACTGTTCCTCACAGGCGACTTATAAACAAACTGAGCACCCTAGGGATGGACCCTAAAGTTACTGCTTGGGTTAGAAATTGGTTGGGTGGGAGGCGACAAAGAGTACAAGTAAATGGAGCTCACTCTGAGGAGAAGGATGTTACCAGTGGTGTGCCCCAGGGATCTGTCCTTGGTCCGATTCTTTTTAACATCTTTGTTAGTGATATAGCGGAAGGGCTGTCGGGTAAGGTTTGTCTCTTTGCAGATGATACCAAAATCTGCAATAGAGTAGACACCCAGGAAGGTGTAGATAACATGAGGAGGGATCTAGCTAAGCTTGAAGAATGGTCTAGAATTTGGCAGCTGGGATTTAATGTTAAAAAAGGTAAGGTCATGCATTTGGGCTGCAGCAATCCAAGGGAGCAATACAGTATAGGAGGTGGAGTACTTTTGTCCACTAAAGAAGAGCGGGACCTAGGCGTGGTTGTGTCTGATGATCTTAAAGTAGCTAAACAGGTAGAAAAGGCAACGGCAAAAGCTAGAAGGATGCTTGGGTGCATACGGAGAGGACTGGCTAGCAGAAAAAAGGAGGTGATAATGCCTCTGTATAAGTCTTTGGTGCAACCTCATTTGGAGTATAGTGTGCAATTCTGGAGACCGCACCTTCAAAAGGATGTGAACAGGATGGAGTCAGTGCAGAGGGTGGCTACTAAAATGATTAGTGGGCTTCATTATAAAGCATATGAGGACAGACCTAAGGATCTTAATATGTACACCTTAGAGGAAAGCCGGGATAGGGGTGATTGATTTAGACGTTTAAATACCTCCACGGCATGAATGCACAGGAGGAGAGCCTCTTTCAATTGAAAGCAAGCTCTGTTACGAGGGGACATGGGATGAGGGTGAAGGGAGATAGATTCAGGAGTGATATGCGGAAATATTTCTTTACGGAAAGAGTAGTGGATCCATGGAATAATCTCCCAGTGGAGGTGGTAGAGATGAGGACAGTAACTGAATTAAAAAAGGCATGGGACCAACACAGAGGATCTCTAAAGGTAAAAAGTGGACTGTTGTAGTTGTTGATATGGAAGGACAGACTAGGTAGGCCATGTGGTCTTTTTCTGTCATCATGTTTCTATGTTTCTATGTTTCTATGTAATGCGATTCTAGGGACCAAAAGAGAGTGCTCAGATTACAAGGGACTTCATCTTTGCAGTGCTGTGCTCTGAAGATCAGACTGAAGCATGGGCAACCGAAGCGTGTCCTGATTGTCAGAAGATAGCAAGTGGAGCAGTTTTGGGTTCGATTCCCACTGGCACTCCTTGTGGCCTTGGACAAGTCATTTTACCCTCCATTGCCACGGAAGAATAGCCTGGAAATCTACTTCAGGTCATACCTCGCCAAGAAAGCCTAGAGGCTGCTGGGTCACCAGGAGTCAGCACTGACTCAATGGCACACTACACTGAAACAAGCACAGCACAACCCTAAGAACCAAATCTAGAAAACCAGGGCATGAAGCTTGCAGAGCTGAGGGCAGGATTTTAGAACAGGAATCACGATACCATGCTTAGTATATTAGGCAAGTGCAGTCCAAGTTAGGAAAGGCAGTGCTTTCAGCAGCACAGGTTTATTCGGAAAAGACAAATGAGACCTAACATAACCTCAAAGGACAGCATGCCCAAAAGAAGGAAATCCACCACTATCATACCGGGGCACTGAGAAGGTTTCACATTTAGCATTAACGAACATAATTGAGGGGCCTATAGTAGTCAGACTGAGAAGCAGCCCTTTCGTTGGCTCTCTAGAATTGGAATTGCTCAACCCTAACCTAACTAGGAAGTTCTCAATACCATCCCATCATGACAGAGCACAAAGACGCGCACCTTTATGACTAGTCTGAAACTTGTTTAAAAAAAAAAGAATTCCATTGGACAGGTCTGTACTGCATTTGATGTGGCAAGAGTAGCTTTCATTGGCTCCACAGAAAAAGCCGCAAGGCAGGCATGCCACAGGCAATTAGATTACAATACACAGTCCTTCTATAACCACCTGCTGATTTTCTGTTTGCTCGAAAGAAGAGATGATGCTGCTGCTAATGGTGGAGGAACTGGTTCATCCACAAGTTTAAGATTGTAAAGAACGTTTTTGTTACTTGCCCAGTAACACAATCAGCTGCACACATTGCTTCAGATCAAAGACCTATTTGTCTACCTATGACATTTCATACAGAACTCACACTCTTCCTGTGCAATGCAGGATCTTGGGTTAAGTTTTACACACCAAGGCCTCTCTTTCTGCACAGCATACAACATCTGACAAGGAGTGCAGAGGGAATGGATGCCAGGAGATATTCAGACTAGACGCCCAATAGAAACAAGGGCTCATGATTCCTAAGGTGTCACTAGGCAATTACCTGTTTTCTGAGTGTGAACCCATTACACGAACTGTAATATCTTCCTTTTATTTGCTAAAGCTTTAAACCAAACTTGCAAAATTAAGGAAATCAAAATGATATAAATAGAGGTAGTCTGTGTGGTGAGATAGGCCTTTCCCCATGTGATAAACTACATGTGTATAACAGTTTGAAGAAAGAAAGCCAAGACCCAGAAATCCTACTATATGCAAGGCCAGTGCAAGGTTATTGGTCACCCTCAGTGACCCTTCAGCCTTATGCCCCCGCTGAGATTTTGTTAATTAAATTTAACAGTCATGATCACCCCAACACTACCTTTCCCACATTAATCCTGTAAAAAAGTGTGTGTGTAATTTGGACATCGTAACTTCTTTTAAATTTTGCCCACTCTCTCTGCAGATAAAAGAATGTGCTGATGGTTACTTTTGGTTCTTTGTGGCTGTCAGGATGTATTATTTTGCTTTGCCTGTTGCTGCCTTTGCTGCCCCTCAGAATTTGCCACTTTAGGTTACTGCCTAGTCATGCCTAATGGCTGAGCCGGCCCTGTCCATGTGACTTAAAACAAACACAATGCAAGTAAATTTTCTGGAAGACACTGTTTGACTTAAAATGAACATTGTTTCTTTAAACCTTTACATCTTACTAAATTTCCTGCAATAATATTTTCACCTTTTTTGTAATACTCAAAGTTTGAGCTATTTGTGTTTCCTCTATTACTAAAGTTGTTTTATGCTACAAGTGACCAGCGGGCGTTCTCTCTCTTGTGTGTGGTGGCTCCACTTCAGAGTGACCCCTGTTTCCTATTTTTATTCTATGCCAGGTCTCAGAGCCCAAAGACTCCTGATTTAGTTCTAACATGCACTCACTCCTCCTCCTCAGTCTCAGGGGCTCCTGAATTAGGTTTGACAGATTTAATATCCTAATATAGATATGGATGGATTGGCGCAAGAAAGACATTTTATTTCCAACTTTATCTTTAAAAGATGCTTTCAGAAAGATGATACCATCCGCCACATTAGAATACAGAAATGTAAACCACTCAGCAAACAGACTGAGCAAGGGTTCACAACTACCTAACAACTTGTGGGTAATGGTCTAGTGACATTTCCTCAATTCAGTGCAGCATCCCTTCAGATTAAGCATGCTAAGTCACATTTTATTGTAATGTTTAAGATGAAAGTTGTTCTGACACCTGTTATTTCAGTTATCTCGAGTTGTTTTTGAGCTCTCTGCATAGACAACTGAAGAGGAAATATACCCAATAGGCCTATTATCAGATATCCATGGTAAAATATGTGTCCAGTTCAGATCTGTCCAGCATATAAACCACCATTGAAAAGTCATGCATCAACAGCGTCCTGAATCCGAATCTAATCTAGGTCAATTGTATAACAAAGTCACAACTTGTGGATGTAAAACACTGACCAAAAAAAACCAACAAACAATCTCCTGCTTGAGCTATGGAAAGGTCATGCCATAGGTCTGATCCAAGAAGCATTGTAAAGAACCAGGAAGCAAGTAGCCAATCACATTAGTACATTTGCCAATCCTGGGACCACATCTAATAGACTGTCAAATGTTATCTCACACACACACAAAACATCAATAGCTATACCAATTATTTTATATTAAAAACAGGAATATAACACAAATACAACTGTGAAGATGATGGTCTGTAGATTAGCCAGTGACTCTGATGGCTTAATATTAATAGTGCTCGCTACCAGAAGGGAACCCCAGCTTCATATGCTGCAACCAGCATAAGCTACAGGAAGCAGAAGTGATAAATTTGGCACTATGGGGCCCTCCTGCTCCAATGCTCCTTTACACATGCTATGCTGTGGGGCCTTTCTGCCCTCCATTATAAACCCCAGCACTGCATAGTCACTTAACATTCACTTATAAAGCAAAATGTCATCTCCTGACATTCTTTAAATAAATATATATATAATCACAGGTTCCCCAACCCCCCATCACTAATCGTGACATTTTCCAAAGAAATCATGTAAAACTGTCAGATCCAGCTGGGGGAGTGCTGTTTATTCACAGATTTCTCTGGCTCATTTGGAAGCCACTGTCTCGTTTTCCTCTTCGTTCTTTTATTATGGGGCGGCACTTTACAAGTGACTTGAGCAGGTGCTTACAAAACTGCTCCAGTGCGTACATGAATAAAAGTATATGACAGAAAAACATAGCACTAACTTATGTGCAGATGTTCTCAGAGGTAGAGAATGGGTGGAATCAATACATACACTAAGTTTCTTTTGCCTTGATGGAGACATTAACTGTGTGGCACCATTCAGTGGGATCTCTTATAGGACATATAGGTGCACATATTTATAAAATAGGCTTAAACACATGCCCTTGTGTGCCCCCTTATAAAATTACTCTCTCTATACCTAAAGTTATTTAATTTATTCTGATTTGGTACTGTAATAGCAACAAAAGACCAATATCAAATATATTTTTAGGAATAGCTCCCACTGATATGCCGGTTCTCCATTTGCTATGAATCACACACATCTGCAGACTAGGAAAAGAAACAAAAATAAACATACTCTAGTAATGATGAGAATTAGACTCATATCAGCCCTTATTTCTCTCACTCGTTTAACTTAATTTGCATTTAACAAGGAACAACATAGTCTACCATAAAGCAATTTTAAAAGATTTTGTAACTATGCTCCTTCTGGAAGAGATTTCCAATCCTAAATCATTAAATCCCCAGCAATCAATTTTGTTTTTTTATTCACCTTCCTCTGAAACTAAGCCACTCCTCAGAAATCAAGTCTCACAGCCTTCATCCTGGGAAGTGGATGTGAGCAATATTTTATTATGTTCCATTGCCCAATGCCTCACCTGTACTTTGGCCTGACAGTACAATGAAAGAATGTATCACTTTTACAGTGCTTTGATTAAGGTTCTAAATAAATGTCTTTTTAAAAAAAAATTAAGGGATATACTTTTTAATATATTAAGCCTTTGGGCTAAATAAAGGTACCAGAGAGAGAGAGAGAGAGAAAGAAATGGTTATCTGGAAGTAGGCATGGAAAACAGAAAAGGATCATCTACTATGACAGGTATTTAGGGCACCTCTAAAGAAGAAACTGTGTGTTCTCAAACGTTTATGTACAAATCGTATTAATTCTAACAGACTAATATACGAGTTGTCATGTCATGCAAATACTTCAGTTTCGTCAAGAGCAATGCAGCCACTGTCTCTCTCATCTACAGAGAAATGTTACGATGTCAAGAGAAAGGCAGAGTTGAGATTTAGAAAATGAAGGTAAAAAGGAATTTAGCAACTGTCTGCTGAATTAAAGCCTTGATATTACAGATAGAGAAAAGCTGAGGACTGCCTCTTAGAATGGCAAGTGCTGAGGGACTGGGGTGGGCCTAGATCTGCAACTGAGCAAGCAACCTAGGGTAATTCAGAGAGGTATAAGCAATAGTTTAGGAATTCCATAAGGGCTTGTAAGGGAACCCAAAGGTCTAGAGTTTCGAAGCAACGAATGACCACGATGGGATGCCCCGTGTTGCAGGTGGTTTAAGTATCTGCATATTAGGGCAATAGCGTATTCCAAAACCGTAAGTCCCCGAGGAACCAGAAAACCGCAGAAAAGAGGTTCAAGAGCTGGAGGGTCGGGCGATCGACGAGGCGAAACGAGCCGCATTCGCACGGCTGAAGTCTGCGGGCGGAGACAGCGAAGACCGGGACTGGCAGCTGTCCGAGCCGGGAAGGGAGACCACGGCCAGACCCGGCAATCTCCAGCAGCTGAGCGAGTTCCCCCTCACCTGGTGCAGCGCCGTCAGCCCGTCCACGTTCGTGCCGTTGATGTCCGCTCCGGCGGCCAGCAGCGTCCGCACCTCCGCACGGTCCCCGGCCGAGCAGGCGGCCATAAACACGGCTCCCTGCGCAAAGCTGACCCGCGGCGGCCGGGCCGCCCCCGAACCCCGCGGCTCGGCCCGGTCCGTCTCCGAGCCGAGCCAGCGGCTCAGCTGCTCCCGGCGCTTCTGCCGAGCGGAGTCCGAGCGGGACCGATCCTCCGCCGCCATCTTCCGAGTCTTTGCCCGGCCCGACCCGGCCCGGCGACAGGAGGGGGAGGGACCGGGGCCTGTAACCGCACCCCGACGGCGGAGGCGGAGGCAGGGGAGAGGCCCGGCCCCGGCTAGCGTCAGCTCCGACTACCCCCAAACTCTATGGCTGTTGCGGGGCTTGGACGCGGCTCGACTCTATGGTTTCCTCGGAGGACTTGCTCTAGCTCTGCGCTCTGTCTCCTCCAGTCCTCGCCCGCAGTCTAGCGCTAGCTGAGGAGCTGCCTCTCCCCTTCCCCTTCCGCAGCGCTATAACGCGGCTTCAGTCCGGGGTGGGAGAGTGGTGCTGGGGAGCTGACACTCTGCCGGTCTCCTGCTCTCACTGATTGCTTTCTATCATTGCAGTGGAGCTTAAAGCTGGTAATGTGCATTAAACAGGGACACTGATAACTTGCATTCTTCCGAGGCAATGGGGGTTAAGTGACTCGCCCAAGGCCACAAGGAATGATCTCTCTCGCCTGCATAGGACCCGAACCCAGTAATCCACCCCTGGACACAGCCTGGGACAGTTTGCTCAACAGTGGGGGTGCCCATGGGTTGCTGTACTCTGCTGGTATTCCTGCGGATCGTGCCCTGTACTCGCCCCAGGACCTGCCATTCCTTTCCCACTGTATCTGCACCGCAGGGACTCTCCTTCCGCTGCCTGTGCTTTATACAGTAGCTATGATCTGGGATTGCTTTATTATTAGCTCCTTAGGTGCCTAAATTCTATAACGCTCTCTAGATCCGTCTTCCAGCATCTACGGCACTCTTGATTATTATGGCAGTGTCAAACTTACAGAGATGTCTTTAAACAACTTGCTTGCTAGTTTTAATTTGACAAAAAAGTGACCCCTCTTCACCGCCCACCCTGAAAATGCAGCGTTTCTCTTATTCGACTGTAGTCTGTCTCCTGCTTGACAGGTGCATGCACTTTATTGTTCTCCCCTGGGAGTGTCTCTTCTGTGCTGCTGGTACCTGTGCGCTATGATTATTTCCTGCAGGCATCTCTCAGTTCTGCAGGTACATGCATACCTGATGACTTAAAAAAATTCCAAATAGGGAGTTTTCTCTCTATGCAGTGAAAATAGCCCTATTTGGCTTTTTATTAATATATTTTTGGTAACACCTCTAGCTAGATTTTGAACTGAATTTCCCATGCTTATCTGCATTGCTGGTCTCGCTTTTCTTTTTTCACCTTGTTTCTTTTGTGCTTTCCTCTGCCCTTCTATGCTGTTCTTTATCACTTTATATTTCTCACTGGCTCAGTTCTTTTATGATAACCTGGCATATTAACCCATTTGTTTCCACACCTGAATTTTATGTGGTCACACAAAGTCTAATTCATAATGACTTTTTTTTACTGATGTACAGAAAGGACCACCATCCATACTGACTGCTATTGTCAAGGTTCGTGGTAATTGTCAAATGCAGTTCAGAAGACCTTCCCCAAAAAATTTGGTTTTCAGGGTAGCTACAGTAAAATTTGAGGTATTTGCCTTTGTTCTAAGAAGTAAATTTACTGAAGCTAGATACACTAAAAATCACACCTGTCTGTGAGACTTGGACTGGAATTAAGAACCTTATTCCCTGGGGATTGTCTCTCCTGTTGTGCAAGTGCTTGCACTCTAGAGGTGAGCAGTCTCTCTTCAGCAGTTAGTGGTCTACTCTTCTTTTACAGCCAAGAGCTTGCACAGTTCTTTATCCATACATCATTACCAACTCACCAGACTGCTGTGATTTCATTACGTTTACAGTCATGTCAGGTATCTTCACCCCTTGAATTTGCTGTATGGTGGTCATCATTGAAATTTGAATAGCTCATTGCATACCTGGAACAATAGTATATTAATTGCATTACATGATGGGAAGGTGCTTGTCAAAAGACTCAAAGAGCTATGAGGTGGGTGGAAGGAGGGGAACAGGGATGCTTCACATTCATTTCCCACCAGGCACTCCATTCTCATACTGTAATTCACGAGATACTTACTCAATGTGCAAGAAACAAACATGAAATTTATGTGCTTTTAGGAGGGGGGATGGAGCACTCTTTCTATCATATTAAGTATTTCTCATGGAATAATTCTGATCTGAATGAGACTCCTTGGAAGTACACGGGGAAAGTAAATAGCACCAGCTAAACCTTCAATGAGTGGAGTAGCCTAGTGGTTAGAGCACCAGCTAAAGCTGCAATGAGTGGAGGAGTAGCCTAGTGGTTAGAGCAACAGCCTAGTACTCAAGAAAATAGGGTGTGATTCCCATTGGCACTCCTTGTGACCTTGGGCAAGTCACTTTACCCTCCATTGCCTCAGAAGAAAAGGCCTGGCAATCTACTTCCAGTGATACATTGCCAAGAAAACCCAAGGGCAACTGGGTCACTAGGAGTTAGCATTGACTTGACAGCATGTAAAAAAAAAAGAAGCTAAATTATTCTTTCCTTCCAGTTCTCTACCATTTTAGGTACTCAAATCAACACTAAAACCCCATCTCCCACCATCCATCCTAATCATGTCCTAACCCCACTCCCCCCACTTTTCATTTTCCTCAAGACCAATATCCAATACAGCTCCCAAACTCGCAATAATCCACACAGCCACCAAAAACATTGAAGCTAATGTCCTTTCCTCTCCTCTGCAGCTCTCACTACCCTATCTCTGTCTCTAGTCATGTCACGCATCGATTTCTCAACTCTGTCCTTCTCGGTCTCCCTAAAACTCAATCATCTCGACTTCAAAGAATCCAAAACACTGCAGCCCGTCTCATCACACACGCCACCCTCCGCGACCATGTAACTCCACTACTTTTCCATCTCCACTGGTTACCTATCTCCGTCCGCTCCCAATACAAATTACTTATCCTGGTCCACAAAGTTCTCTACACCAGCACCCCTCAGTATTTAGCAGACCTCATCCACTTGCACTCTCCCAGGTACACCCCGCGTACCTTCCACCTCAACCGCCTCACCCTTCCTTCCCCTTCATCTGCCCACTTACAATCCACTCGCTCCTCTGCCTTTTTCTTCGCCTGCCCTGCTTTTTGGAATGCTCTCCCCTCCTCCCTGCGTTTAGAAACCAACCACACCACTTTCAAGCAAAACCTGAAGACCCACCTGTTTTCCCTGGCGTTTGACCTTCCCTCCCCTTTCGTTTGACCTCTCTCGCTCTTCCTATTATTTCTACCCCGGAATGCATGCTCTACTGTCTCATCTTACCTTTCCTTTTCTCCTTTCTCTCCTGTCGAAGAGCTGTAATTTCTTTTCCGATTTCTTTTGGCCTTGGCCTTGATTTTCCTTTGTTTTTTGAAAATTGTACACCGCCTTGATTCCAGTAGAAAGGCGGTTTTATCAAATTTAATAAACATAAACATAATGTTGTAAACATTTGCACCCCCCCCCCCCTTGCTTACTCATAAGAACATAAGATATGCCATACTGGGTCAGACCAAAGGTCCATCAAACCCAGTATCCTGCTTTCAACAGTGGCCAATCTAGGTCACAAGTATCTGTCAGCTTCCGAAAAGGTAGACAGATTCCATGCTGCTTGTCCCAGATGTAAGCAGTGGATTTCCCCAGTCTGCTTTAATAATGACTTTTCCTCCAGGAACTTGTCCAAACCTCCATGTGCATAAGGCAGTTAACAAATATTTGAAATAAATAAATAGGCATAAATGAATAAACCGAGTTACACCAACAGCTTTTACTACATCCTCCAGCTACAAATTACAGATTTGCATTGATTATGCATTGAGTGAAAGTATATTTTCTCCAATTAGTCTTAAATTTGCTATATTGTAGACAGGGCTGGCCCAAATGTTTCTGCCACCCTAGGCAGACCACCCCTCCCCTTGCATCCATCATCTCACCTTGAGGGAGGGGTGGCACCACGACCCTTCCATGATTTCCAAAAGCAGCAGCCCTGTGCTGCCGCCTCAGCACCCATGGCAGACCATGCACTTCAGTGCCCGCAGTAGGCCTTAAAGCCCCTGCACGCATACGCACCCTCATGGCTTAATGCTCCTGCCCCCTCCGACAGGAACTGTGTCAGAGAGAGGCAGGAGCAGCAAGTCCCGAGTGCACACTACAGATGTTGAAGCACATGTGCTGATGTGAGCAGTGGCGATACTAAGCCACTGCCCTCAGAAGTCCTGGAGGGGTCACAGTGCTGTGCCCCCCCCATCAGGGTCTGCTGCCCTGTGTGGCCACCTAGAGGATGTCCCTGATTTTGGTTTCATTGTGTGTCCCCTAGTCTTTCTATTTTCTGAAGCAGTAAACAACCGCTCTACGTTTATCCATTTCACTCCATTCATTATTTTATAGACCTCTATCATATCTCCCCCTCACTTTATTTGCAGCTTCTTGTGCTGCAAGGGCTTGTATGCATCAGTAATGCTGAGAGCTATGCTATCGGTAACATAACTACTGGTAGGGTCTCCCAAGATGGATTGGTCGCAGCCGAGGTGGCAGACTAAGACAAAGCACCCATCTGGGCAGCCGAAGAAGGAGATGGTGTTGTATCACATGTCTGTGACAATAGCATCAACATTACCTGCGTGGAAGCAAGGCCTAGCAATCTACTTCCATATCTGCCATGAAAACTCAGTGGAGAGTCACAACAAAACAAATTGTGATACAATGCAGGAAGATGAGGTCCAAAAATATGCATTAAATAAATTAACCATGACCAAATGGGCAGGGGTTTTTAGTCTTTTTAGAAGCCAGATGCAGTGGTACCAGTTGTAATTGCTGCTCTGTGCAGGTTATTTAGTGCTGCTAAAGTTGTAACCATTGCCACTCTATGTATTTTACCCAAGTCTTCTTGGAAGCCTGATACAGATATACCAACATTCTTTCCCTGTTGGCTTGTACTTTGCTGTGTTTGGTGCTCAAGTTACATATGAATAAGCAAACACTTAAACCTCATCTTTAATTTCTTTTATTTGCCCTCTTACCTACCCTTACCACTCTCATGGTGGGCTAAGGATATTAGGCATCCTTTGTGAATCGTCAGCCTTGTGCAAATCCCTCCCCACCCATTAACTTTCAGGTCTCTAAATGCCCCCCTATGGTTTTGATAATAAAATTCAACAATCATGATCACCCAAAACCAATCTTTTCAGACTTCTGTAAAAATATAAAGTACCATACTTTTAAACTTCAATTTATACATGTACACACACCTAATAAGGATGATTTCCAAAAGCCATTTACCTGGCTTAATGGGCTATGTGAAAGCTGCCTACGCTGCTTGTGGGTTTGGATTGTAGGCTGTGTATCACTTTAGTAGCCCTTCTCATCTCGGTATCTTAAAAAGGCTGACCTTCCAGCCCTGAACAAGTGCTTAATGTGGAGACTCCCAAGTGATGTATAGAGGGACAATATTACCTTTTTTTCCTTTTTATGCACCCAAGCATACTTGTTAAGCTTGCTCAGTTGCTTTAGTATAGGGATTAGCTGTCTTCAAGTGAAACTGCAGCCCTGCCAAAAGCATCATGTCTGGTGCAAGAACTGAAGAAATTCCTGGAAATAGGCTCCAGAAAGTTCTGCAAGGAAGAAGGACGCTCCTCCCCTCCACCTGAGCTCCCTGATTTGGATACATGCACCAGATGGCCAACTATGGATAGTTGAAGCCCAGAAACACTGGTCCGGAAAGTGGTGACAGTTCCCAGCTTCTTCAAAGCTGCTGCAAGCTCTAGGGCTGTGTGCTCCTCCAGCCCCCACTGCACCAGGGAGGACCGGCAAACTGCTCCACACTCCCTGGTGGAAGACTCCCCCATGTTGGCCACACACAGACCCTCTTCCATCAGGCTAGGCTGCCAGTTGCTGCATGCCAGGCAATGGCATCCATAGCCAGGCATTCCAGCCTGGAGAAACCACAGCTCATCACTGCATAGGCTGGAGCTGCTGTCCAGAAGGAGGGCTCCATACTGAAGGCTTCTGCTGCTGTGGACTGCAAGAAGCACTGCTGCCACAGTGAATGCTGATTTAGGTTCTCTGTCCTTGGTCCTGTGACCGGATCTGGCACTGAAGGCTGCAGAGATACAAAGACAGGCTCTACCACCCCCAGAGGCCCAGCCGTTGATCACCTAATCTGACACAGAACCATGTCCAGTGAGATCACCACACCCCTGCTGATCAAGGGGACTCCTCTGCCACCTTCTTTCTTGGGGGGAGGGGTATGCGGCAGGAATGCTCCGATCCTCTCTTGTGCCCTCCACTTTACAGCAGTGTTGATTTTTTTTCTTTCATAAGGGGGGTGGGGATGCATCAAGCACACTTGACTGGTCTAGCAGGATGATCTGGAAATTTTTTCCTGTTTTATGCACCCAAGCATACTGTTAACCTTGCTCAGTCGCTTTAGAATAGGGAGTAGCTCTCTTCAAGTGAAACTGCCTTAAAAAATGAGATCATGTTGACAGGGCCAGTGCAAGGTATTGAGTGCCCTAGGAAAACCTTCAACCTTACCTACCCCCTCCCCCTTGAGATTTTGACAAACTCAACTCTCATGGACATCCCAACACCAATGGAATTTTCAAGCACACCATGATAAATTGCCCGTACATGCTACATCTTATGAACTCCAGAAGGGGACTCTCTTTGGCTGGATGCAAGCACTATGGCAAGCCTTACCAGTAAAATTAAGAGTCAGAGATTGCACTCAACATACTCTGTTGTAGGAGTGAGGTTCAGGACTGTCATGGTATGTGCAAAACTAACCCATTCAGAGAAATTGCCCCCAAAAGAAATCTTGTAAAAATACAGAATTATACAGCATACTTTCAAATATTAAACTTTGCATTGTGTGTGTTTGCTCGCGCTCTCCCTGCAGATAAAAGAAAATGTTGATGGCTCTGAGTTTGTGTGGCTGTCAGGATCTAATTTTTTTGGACTTTACTGTTGATGTTCTTTGCTGACCCCCCAGGCGACCACCTTGTCTTGCCTGATGGTAGAGACAGCACTGCGTGCTCATTTGTAAATCAGCTCCTTGTCAATTGTTCTCTGTAAACTAAGCAGTAAGAGAACACTTTAATTTCAGTAATTTTACATTTTGATAGTTGCCTGCTATAGCGTTGGGTTACAGTGGTGCTGCAGCACAGACCTGTATCCCAACGCTCATGGTGCGGATCTCTGCAATTTCACAGAGAAGAACACAAACACAGAATAAGACAACTCCTTTTTCTGAGTTCAGATTAAGAAAATAACAAGATTTGCCATAATGGGTCAGATCAAAGGTCTATCAAGCCCAGTATCCTGTTTCCGGCAGTGGCCAATCCAGGTCACAAGTACCTGGCAGGATTCTATGCTGCTTATGCCTGTGGTAAGCAGTAGGTTTCCCCAAATCCACCTTAACAATGGTTTATGGACTCTTCCTCCAGGAACCTGTCTGCATTTTTTTTAAGCCTAGCTCCAATAACAGCTTTTAGCAAATCCCCTGGCAATAAATTCCAGAACAAAATGTATTATACTGTAATAATTAATCACCAAAAAATTTTAATAGCATCATTTTAACAGTTGGTATTTATATGGGGTAATGGATGGGGCAGCCTAAACCAGCCTTATTTCTCTTTCCGCCACTCTCTATGACTTCAGCAAACCACTTAATCTCATCCTGCTTAATTTTAGAACACAGGTTCTCAAGCAGCAGTTTTTAAGCTATCTACAATGAATATTTATTAGATAAATCTGCATACTATGGAGGCTGTGCATGCAGATCCCTCTCATGCCTAGTCATTGTGGATATCCTGAAAGCCAGCTGGATTTGGTATGTGAACCCTTGGATTAGGATGTCTGCCTCAAAGACCTTACAGTCAAGTAAAATTATTTTGTTTAGTGCACACTCTCCCCAATAAATCTCCTGAGAACATATTAGTGTGCAATCCTGTTATGGTTACGGAGAAGCTGAGCAGCAATAAACTCCACAAATTTCACCAAATCACTTTATTGCTTTTTTAAGTATTCTCTGCGGTCTAATCCATGCTTTCAAATTGTAGACAGCACATCAGGCAGGACAAGAGAAAATGCCTTGAACCGATCTTCTAGCAGTTAAGTTATTTTATAGAAATAGAATCCTAACGGGCAGGGCAAGGCTTAGGAGCTACCTCCAGCACAGCACTCTGCTTTCTCCGCTTCAAAGGTAGCTGTCTAGCTTCAGCAAAATGCCCTTGAATAGGGCTGCAGATGGGAAAGTCACATCCCATGTGCAAGCAAAATAGCAACTAAAACTGAATGAAATTACACTGTGGTCAGTGGCTTTGGCAAGAGCAATGAACACTATCATACTTTCAGAGCAATTCATTCTAAACTTAGCTCTTGGTCTAAGCCTCAGCTTTTGGCCGTATTTGTAATCACAGCCTTGCCTTTCCTCTGGACACTTTGCCATCTGCTGGTTACATTGTGTCATTACACTTTTGCAAAACCAGCTGCCAAAATACAAATGTTACTGTTTATAGAGATATTAGAGATTCAGTGAAGAAAATTATTACTTCCTATTGTATAGGTTCTTAATTTCAGGCAAAACTCCAAAAAGGGATTTCTCTGCTCATGGCTCAGTCCAGTCAACTGCTGTATGTAGAACTGGCCATTATTAATAGAGGGATGCTGCAGCTTTCAGTAATTTGGAGAGAAACACATCAATACCAGATTCCAGTTGGTTCCCAAACCACTTCTGGTCACCCAGTCAGGGTTTCGAGATATCCACTATGAATATTCATGAGATATTTGCATACTCCATTGTATGCATATCTCTCATGCATATTCATTGGAAAGGTTTGGAAACCTCTAATTTAGGCTTTATTTTTACTCTCACTTGGTTTGCAGCTTGTCGTGCTGTGAGGGCTTGCGTGCATCAGTGATGCTGAGAGCTAAACTATCCGTAGTTTAACTACTGGCAGGGTCTCCCAAGATGGACAGGTCTCAGCTGAGGTGCCAGACGAAGACAAACCACCCATCTGGGCAGCAGCAGAATGGGATAGTGTTGACGGCGGAGGATCACATTTCTGTGACAACGGCAACAACACCAAACTTAAACTGCGCGGAAGGAAGGCCCGGCAATCTACTTCTGTATCTTGCCATGAAAACCCAATGGATAGTTACAACAAAACAAATTGTGCTATGGTGCTGGAAGATGAGACTCCCAGGTCGGAAGGCACTCAACTAGCTACTGGGGAAGAGCTGAAGACTTTTCAGAGTAAAGCCAGCATTTATGATGTGGTTGGATCAAAGCCCTCGGGAAGTCTGACTGCTGATGTAGCTGCGCATGAAATGAGAGTCAGAAGCTGTAAAGATGTCTTACACATTGGAACATGGAACGTACGAAGCATGAACCAAGGGAAGTTGGAGGTGGTCAAGAATGAAATGGAACGTGAACAACTTGATCTGTTGGGTGTCAGCGAACTGAAATGGACTGGCATCGGGCACTTTGCATCAGATGATCACATGGTCTACTATGCTGGAAATGAAAGACAAAGAAGAAATGGTGTTGCGTTTATAATAAAGAAGAAACTTGCAAGAACTGTAATGAAATACAATGCAGTCAGCGAACGCTTAATCTCTATTCGTCTACGAGGATTGCCTATCAACACAACTATAATTCAAGTATATGCCCCAACAACAGCTGCAGAAGAGAATGAAATTGAAGAGTTCTATGAACAAGTACAAGCTGAAATTGACAGAACATGCAAACAGGATATCCTGATAGTCATGGGTGACTGGAACGCAAAAGTTGGCAACAAAGAAGAAGGCAAAGTAGTTGGAAAATATGGACTTGGCAACAGAAATGAAGCTGGAGAAAGATTGATAGAATTCTGCAAGACCAATGATCTATTCATCTCAAACACCACCTTCCAGCAACACAAGCGGCGACTGTACACATGGACTTCACCCAATGGATTGTATAAAAATCAAATTGACTACATCTGTGGAAGTCAACGATGGAAAAGCTCTGTAACATCAACCAAGACAAAACCTGGAGCTGACTGTGGTACAGATCATCAACTACTAGTATGCAAACTCAAGCTAAAGTTGAAAAAGAGCAAACCACTCATGAATGCAGCAAAATATGACCTTGAGAATATACCACTGGAATTTAAAGACTGCCTGCAAAATCGATTTGCTGCTTTAGATACAAATGACAGAGCTCCGGAAGAGTTATGGAATGACATCAAGAAGACTGTGCTAGAAGAAAGCGAGAAGTCTCTACAAAAGGTGAAAAAGCAAAAACGGCCAAAATGGATGACGGAAGAAACTCTGAAAATTGCCCAGAAACGCAGAGAAGCTAAAGCTAAAGCCAAAGGAGAAAGAAAGACAATCGTAGAACTCAACAGAGATTTCCAACGTGCAGCAAGACAGGACAAGGAAAAGTACTACAATGACACTTGCAAGGAAATAGAAGCAGAAACTATTAGAGGAAGAACAAGATCGGCTTTCCTAAAACTGCGAGAGTTAAAGAAAAAGTTCCAGCCTCGAATTGGAATGTTACAAGATGCTCAAGGTTCTATGTTGAATGATGCTGAGAAGATCAAGAAAAGGTGGAAGGAGTATACAGAGTTTTTATATGATAAAGATCAAGTGGACCAACAGCCGTTTCAACCTATACCTTATGATCAGGAACCATTGGTGATGAAAGAAGAAGTTGAAGCAGCATTGAAAGCCTTATCAAAGAACAAAGCACTAGGCATTGATAGCATTCCCATAGAAGTATTGCAGCAATCTGATGCAGCTGTTACCGTACTTACAAGGCTCTGCCAAGAAATATGGAAGACAACATCATGGCCAACTGACTGGAAAAGATCTGTGTTTATACCAATACTAAAGAAAGGTGATCCAACTGACTGTGGAAATTATCGCACAATCGCTCTGATCCCACATGCCAGCAAGATTCTACTGAAGATTATTCAAAAGAGACTACAGCCATACCTAGAACAAGAACTACCTGAAGTGCAAGCAGGGTTCAGGAAAGGGCGAGGAACGAGAGACATCATTGCGGATGTGAGATGGATCCTTGAAAAGACTAAAGAATACCAAAAGGATATCTATTTGTGCTTTATCGACTATAGCAAGGCTTTTGACTGTGTAAACCATGAGAAACTCTGGACCACATTAAGAAGAATGGGTATACCAGAACACCTGATCGTTCTCTTGCGCAATCTGTACATTGATCAAGAAGCAACAGTTCGAACGGAACAAGGAGAAACAGAATGGTTTAAAATAAGCAAGGGTGTAAGACAAGGCTGCATACTTTCCCCCTGCCTGTTTAATTTATATGCAGAACAAATCATCAGAGAAGCAGGACTGTATGAAGACAACAGAGGTGTGAAGATTGGTGGAAGACTCATCAACAACCTTCGCTATGCTGATGATACCACATTACTGGCTGAAAGTGAAGATGATCTGAAACATTTGCTTCTCACAATCAAAGAACATAGTCTCAAAATGGGCCTGCACCTTAATGTAAAGAAGACAAAGATCATGACAACTGGCAAAATCAACAGGTTCATCGTTGAAGGAGAAGAAATTGAAATCGTGAACAACTTTAACCTACTTGGATCAACTATCAATAAAGAAGCAACAAGCAGTCAAGAAATCATACGACGCATTGCTCTTGGCAGAATGGCTATGAAAGACCTAGATAAGATTCTCAAGAGCAGAGATGTCTCTCTCCATACAAAGATTCGACTTGTTCAAGCCATGGTATTTTCAATAACATCATATGGATGTGAAAGCTGGACAGTGAAAAAGACAGACAGGAAGAAAATTGATGCCTTTGAATTATGGTGCTGGCGGCGAATACTGTGTATACCATGGACTGCCCGAAGAACAAACCAGTCGGTACTAGAGGAGATCAAACCTAAGCTTTCTTTAGAAGCTCAGATGACAAGGCTTCGACTTTCATACTTCGGACACATCATGCGAAGAGAGAGATCATTAGAGTAAGACATCATGCTTGGCAAGATAGAAGGTCAACGCAAAAGAGGAAGGCCAGCAATGAGATGGATCGCTACAATAACAGCAGCTACGGGTACCAGCCTGTCAACAATGAGCCGCCTGACTGAAGACCGAACACAATTTAGGATAGCTATCCAGAGGGTCGCCATGAGTCGACTCCGACTCGACGGCACTTAACAACAACAATTTGTTTTCTTCTGTTTATAAGCTTTGATTTATATACGTGAAAGACAGTATAGCAAAAATTTAAATAAACTAAGCACAAATTAGAGCTGAGATCCCCGTGAGAGGAGTCACAGCTGAAGTCAACAGACTGGAGGCCATAGAAAGATAAAGGCCCACTCTTAACAGCTCCGGCTCCTGGAAGAGAAACCATTGCTAAAGGAGGGAATTTACAACTGGGTGATTACAGTAACAGTATTGCTTCCTGTGTAGTAAGTTTGGCTTAGCTTGCTGTCCTCATGTGTATAGCTAAATAGTAAGAAACGCTGGCACCAGCAGTTAATACATATAACACTCACATGCCTTCATCATAGAGTAGGTGTGACAAGAAAATAGTACACGGGGAAGTTAAAGTGAAGAAAACACTACAATGTGTGTTATTTTTTTTAAAACGCAATGTAAAGGTCCCCGTTTTTCTATCTAAAATCTTCACAGATCCTCAAGTCAAAGATCTTACTTTCTCATTGTGATGCAGTATTGCATTATTTATTTTCTAGCAAATATAATTCATTCTATTTGAGTTGCAATATGTATTCACAGAAGTCAAATAATATGCCTTGTACCTGTGCGCATAAAGAACAGGCTTAAACATTAACGATTTCTGCTCTTCTTCCCTCCCTTCAACCTTCTCTCTGAAAATAATTCCATGCCTACACTCAGTTTTGAGGGTACTAATGACTTTTCTACTGTTTTATTCGTGTAGTTTCTTTATCTATTCCCTCATCAGTGTATTTCTCACTGTCTCAAATGCTTCTCAATCTCGCCACCTCTTCCCTGAGCTCCTCTACTTCTTTCCTGAGAGCCTCAGCATGCAGGGTTCCTGCACATGGAACAGGTCCTTCAACTGGCATTGGATCTCTGTCTGGACAGAAGCAGAAGCTGTAACAGGGGCAACAGCTTTAGCAATACAATTTTTCCCAGCCATTGCTTATTTGGTGGAGCTTTGGTACCTGTTGAAGTAAAAGAGAGAGACCTACCAAAGTCCCTACCTGTTCCTCAGTTGTCCTTTAAGAAAAAAAGCAGCTAATCTCTTTTAAGTGTGTTCTAATAGCGCTTGTCTATGTCCCTGTGGAAGACCATGAGAGGACAAGATTCCTATGAGCTCATAAGAAAGCTAAGAAATAAAATATAGGCTCATCGTTGCAATAGGAGACTGCACAGCTGATTTCTTATTTAGGAGTCACTGAGGACCAAATAAAATGGTACTTAGAAAGACTGTTAATGGAACATTTCTGTGGAAAATAGTCTTAAAAACAGGAGTTTCAAAGTAGAATATTCATATATCTGTTGTAAGGAAAATGGTCTTATGTTGTATAAGAATCTTCTGTCCTTACAGCTCATAACAAAAGCTTTATGGGCAGGAGAGAATGTCAGTAGAATGTCCTTATAACTTAATCTATGTAACACACTATTGTGAGAAGCATTCTGAGAGCATCAGCAGCTCTATCAGTAGAAGCCCTCTGAGGACAAGCTCAGGCAACCCTGGTTTTACTGCGTGGTGTGCATGGAGTTTTAGGGTCCAATATCAGAAGCCCTTATCTGGATAAGGGGCAAGGGAGATAGCCGGACAGTGCTGCTGAATACCTTCACCGCCCACCTTGACACTTTCCAAATAGCAGCAATACTTAGCCACTATCCAGATAAAATCAACCCTTATGCAATCCGCATAACACTGTCCAAAGTGCTATCCAGATAGTAACTGAATATTGCCACTATTCAGAAAATCACCAGCGCCAACTACTCTATCCAGAAATTTAGTGGCTGGTCACTATCCAGATACCAGTGCTGAATATCTAAATAGCTTTTAAGCATCATGGTCATTTCTAAATCCTTTAAATATCAGATTTTTTGAACATCAACCCCTTATTTCTGATTTCCTTGTTGAGCTCCCTATGAAAAGCAAGACTTAGTGGGCAGCCTGGGTTGACCAAATGATATTTATCTTCCATGCTGCTGCACAGGGCAATGGATGCACCTGCCTGCTGATGTTTTCTGTCCAATCTGGATCACGAGATGAAAATACTGCCCACCTATCATGTCTGCTGTTGAGTGTCTCTGTGGTTTTTATCTTTGCCAAAATCAAATATCTCATTCACATATGTAGATTGTTGTGAATGGCAACAGAAGAAGAAAATTAAACTTACATCTCAGTAGATATTTTTTTTAACATGTTAATTCAAAAGAACAACAGATTTAATTATGGGGCATGTTTCACTGGTCAACAAATTTTTACAAAAGTCATGTTACTGAAATAAAAAGTCATTTCTTATCAATTTTTATATGCTGAACACGAATATGACAGTGAAATTGCAAAGTTGGCTCTAATCTTTTTGTAATCTACAAGAATTAATGTTTACATCACAAAATGCATGTCAATAGTAAATATAATAGGCCTTCAGTTAATACCTGTAAAAAAACAAGTCATAGACTACTGTGATAAGGAAGCTTATCATAGCTCAGGAAGGAGCTATAGGAAAGGTGAAGTGACTGAACAAGCAACCTGTCAGTTCTGGTAGAAATAAGAAAACAGAATTTTCCCATAAAAGACTACCAGTACCAGAATGCACCAGGTTTCCAACAGCCATTAGAGGAGCTGAAGTGGGGAAACGTGTGTTCAATCAGGAGGGCTATGAGGTAATCCCTAAGCACTCATCTCAAAGGGCAGGGCCTGATTCAGCACAGCTGCGCTGTATTAGGGAGGAGCACTCATCTAAGCAGAATAAGAGTAGTTTATTCTACAGATGATCATCTTCATGATCACCCTTATCCTGAGAAGCAGCTTGAGCTTGATCATCAGTTTCATCTGAAGGATCATCAGAAGCAGAAGCCAAACCGGACGGACAGAGAGGGAAAGAAACCCTCTGGAAGAAAGAGGAGAAAAGCCTTTGAGAGGTCTAGAAGAGTCCAAAGCAGTACATATACTGGGAGGTATTCCAAGGGCCAGCATACACCATTGGACTGGGGAAAGCCAGAGGAATGGTGCTGCAGAGCTAGGAATCACCAGAGGCTACCTGTGAGGGAGACGGCTGCACGTGGAAGGGACCCTAAGACCCGTGCCAGAAGCTATGTGAAGAGAGATCCAGTGTCCAGGGATCTGGATTGGAAGGCTGGACATAAGAACTGGATTACATACTGGCCAGGCTTTATAGAGAGGAACTCTAACAGCAATGGAAGCTCAGGTATGAACACTGATCTATGCCCTAGCTATAACCTTGAAAGACAGCAGGGAAACAAGTATTCTCCTGAAAGTGCTCCATTGAGAGATTCATCTGTGTCAATCCATGATATTGAACCCATGCTTGTTGAACAAGGGGGAATAATAGCAGATGAAGATCCTATTTATATGGACTGTTCTCTGTCTAAACTCCGTTGGTAACTTTCTGTTATAAAGTACAGCAACCATCACAAAGAAATACAAATTTGTTCTTTAATCTACCCAGAAAAGCTCCTGAAGCAGGATTTGACCCACACAGTAGAAAGCAAGCCAGCTAAGGGGTTTCAGCTGGATAACTGCTAGCAATTAAGCCTTACCTAATTGCTTGTGAGCTAGGAGAGAATCACTTCTGTATCTATGTGGGAAGTAATCAGAAGTTAACCTGAAAAGAACAGTTTGTTTCTTGCTTTGTGGCTTTTCATTTGTTGTTTTCCTGATTTTGACTTTGTTTTTCCAAGTTAACACTGAAAGCAAGTAACCTAATTTATGTGCTACCAAGCATATCTGTGTTGGGAGAAATAACCCCATAAATAAATATCTTATTGGCTTTACCCAAGAGCACAACTAAATTATTGTCAGCAGCTGTGTCTGGTGTGAATGAACTACATTGCCCACAATACCTTGCAAATCATATAGAAATATGCACTTGCCAAGAGTGAAGATTCTCACCCAGGCAGCCATCTGACACTACTTCTTAGATTTTTTTCGCCTGTCTCTTGTACAGCTGTTCGGGAGCTTCTCTGGGGAGTGTCCAGCAGTAGTCAGCCAGCATTGTAGTGGACCATTTTCCCTGGTATCTTTGCTCCATCGTTGCGATATCCTGGTGAAAACGTTCGCCCTGTTCATCACTAACCATACCACAGTTGCCAGGAAAGAAATCGAGATGGGAATCAAGGAAATGGATCTTTAGAGACATATTGCAGCCAAGTTTCTGATACTGCATCAGCATGTCTTCTACTAGTTCCTTGTAGTTTTCTGCCCTAACATTCCTGAGAAAGTTTGACACTAGGCGAAAAGCATTCCATGCTTGTTTCACATCACCCTGCAGCAAGTTGTTGAACCGGTCATCTTTGAAGAGCTCTCGAATCTGAGGACCCACAAAAACTCTCTTTTTAATCTTTGCTTCGCTGAGTCAAGGGAAGTTTTCATGCACGTATTGGAAAGCTGGCAAAGTGTGGTCCATGGCTTTCACAAAGTTTTTCATCAAACCTAGTTTGATGTGAAGGGGTGGTAACAGGATTTTGTGAGCCTCAACAGAGCTGGGTGCTGGATATTCTTCTCTCCAACTGTTACATTTTGTCTGTGATTCCGTTCCTTCTGCAAGTAGTGCCAATCCTTTGCTTGGCTATCCCACTCCCATAAGAAACACATGTATTTTATATATCCCTGCTGCAGTCCCATTAAAAGGGCAACTACCTTCAAGTCACCACAGAGGTGCCAGCTGTATGCTTATGTTTGTTTATTTGATATACCGCCCTACTTTATCAATCAGAGCGGTTCACAATTCACAAACAATTAGAAACAGGCACAGAGCCAGAAAGGAGGAAAGGAAGTTACAATTGTTGATATAATAGAACAAGAGAAAGGATACAAGACTATATGTAGGGGACAGGGTCAGACAAGAGGGGAGGGAAGGCCAAGGCCAAGGCCAAGGAAAAGAGGTGGGTTTTTAGGTCTCGCTTTAAGGTGGTGTGATGGGGTTCTAACCGGAGGGAGGTAGGGAGTGAAGTCCAGAGTGCAGGGCCGATGAAAAAGAAAGTAGAGGAGCGGGTGGATTGAAGGTGAGCGAGGGAGGGGGAAGGGAAGTTAAGGTGGAAGGAGCGGGGAGTGTGTCTGGGGGTGTGGAATGTAATAAGGTCTGCCAGGTATTGTGGAGTACTAGTGTGAAGAGCCCTGTGAACTAGAGTAAGTGACTTAAACTGAGTGCAAAAGGAGTGGAAGCCAGTAGATGCTTTAAGTTATCGTATGACTCTTTCATGTGGACGGCGTGTGCTACTGGAATAGATGGAAGACGGTTTACATTGTTCAAGAGCACAGCCTTCAGACTCAGTTTCAAAGAGTCTATAAATAGTCTCCAGTCTTGTGGGTTATGAGTGATTTTTAAGGCATTCATGAGACTTTCAATATCGGAACAGAATACCAGATTACTTTCCTTTCCGACTGCTGACGTCAGATGGCTTCAGCAGCCATCTGGCAGTAGTATTACATTGCATCAGAAAATGATGCAATCAACTCTTGATGATGTGTGCATGCTGATATTTTGCAATGTGATGCAATATTACATCATTCAAGGCTTATTTGGGATGTTGTTGATGTCCTACTGGATAAATTTACACAGTGAAACATCAAAAATGAACTACATGCAATATCTTCAAAACGAGAGCCAATAATTTTTTTTTAATATTATATTCGTGTTCAGCTCACCAAGATACTACATATTACGGCCTTTTAAAGTCAGCAACGATTTCAACATTGACCAGTGTTTTCAGTACTTTTAACTACGGCTGAGCTGCAACAGCTCATTTTCTTGCTTAAGCATCAAGATTAGCTCCATTAATTCAGAATTTTCATAAGCAAAAAGATCCTGCTCCCAGTACTTTTCCCTCTAATTTTCAAATCCCGTTGTAGGGAAGTAACGATTAAAACTACCAAACAGAACACCAATGACCCTTTCAAGTTCTAATATTTTAATATCACTGATTCTATTTTTCACAGTATGTTGTAACTGTGTTGGGAGAACATGTAAATAGCTTGGGTAATTAGGTTTCAGTCAGTCATACTTGCTCATGGCCCAACTTCTGGAACACCTGTATTTATTCAGTGTCAAAATAAATCATTGCTTCTTTCTTACATCATATACAGTTCATTGAAATCTGAGCTCAATCTGACAACTTAATTAATGGAACTATCATCCTCAAACACATTTGCCCAGACTGGTTCTTTACCAGACAAAAAGTGCATTTCACTCCTTGGACACCCTTGAAAGCAGCTTGCCCCCAGCACAGTGTCCTCAGTTCCCATTTCTGAGCATAACATTTCAAAAAGCCATGAAATTAACCATTGTAATTATTTCCTTTGGTACTACCATAAGATGGAAGAGACAAGCTTGGAGGCTATTCTCACCATAGATCATCTTTTCCATTTGTCTCAGTTATTTGTTCCATAATTCCACTTTTTGTCATATTTACTGCTGCATCATTGCAATCACGCAGCCTATTTTTTTATTAAGGTTTATCCACATAATACAATTAAATTAAAAAAAAAAACCCCAAAGAAAATACCTACACCTTAAGGAAATAAACAAAGAAAAAAACACACCAAATACCGGCGATGAGATACTGGCCCACTTCAAGGAGAAAAAGGACTGGAATATCCAATAATATTCTCCAGAAGAAATCAAAAAGAGGATATCATTCTACTACAAATGGCTTATTAATAATTGGGTGCCCTACAAACAAAGACAATCCCCTCCTTATCAATTTAGATACTATTATGATTAAGCAGAAACTTCTCCAAATGCATAGGTTCTGTGAAAACATAATTGTTCCCCTGAAAGGTCATAAGACACTTGCAGGGAACCTAAGAAACAAAGTAGCACCATGTGACACATCAGGAAAGAGGGAAATCTGTTGTCCACAAAAACATAAGATCATCCTTTTTAAAGAAACATTTATGAATCATGCTTTTGTGTTTCTCATTGGCAAAGGAAAACAAACAAGTGGCACAAAAAGAGATCTCATCCTTAGAAGTCTCCAAAAAGCAGTTACTCACTCGTAGCAGGTGTTCTCCAGGAACAGCAGGAATCAGTCCTCACATATGGGTGATGTTGGCACTGATGGAGCCCACGTGGTAACCTCTCCCCAGCTTTCACAGAAAGTTTTTGGGAGATCAACCATGCATGCACGATCACCTTCCCACCCAAGGGAGCCATTTTCCCTCAGTAGAATAACATAGCAATCAAGCAGAAAAGAAAAAAAACAACAACTCCACAGGGAGGTTGGAGTTAGTGAGGGCTGATTCCCGCTGTTCCCGGAGGACTCCTGCTACAGGTAAGTACTGCTTTCTCCGGGAACAAGCAGGAAGTCAATCCTCACATATGGGACTCCCCAGCTACAGGCTACCAATAAAAACCTGTAAAAGGCCACGGGCAACCCAAAAATCGAACCGTGAATGGCAGCTGAAAAGCCTCAAGCATTGGGATGCAACCCCAGCATCTGCAAGGGAATCGACTCTCCTGTAGCCTGGACATGTCAAAGGGAAGGAGTTGCACTAGTCCCCAAAGAGGTGCCAAAGAACAGCATGGCCAAAGGCTGTCATGCTGGGAGGCCTCCTTGAGGCAGTAGTGATCTGTGAAGGTATGGATCAAGGACCAGGTGGCTGCTCGACAAATCTCCGGTAGGGAGACAGAGCATAAGTTAGCCAAAGAAGCTGCCATAGCCCAAATGTTATGGGCCATCACATGATACACCAGAGAAATACCAGCATGTCCATAGGCAAACAAAATGCAGTCAACCACCCAGGTAGAAAGGGTGCGTTTAAAGACCACCATGCCAAGTCTGTTGGAGTCATAGGAAACAAACAGTTGAGAGGAGCAGCAATGAGCCTTTGCCAGTCAAGGTAGAAAGCCAAAGCTCGTTTACAATCCAGGGTAAGAAGAGAGGATTCCACTCTGTTTCTGTGCAGCCTGGGAAAGAAGATGGGAAGAACCACCTCCTGACTGAAATAGAAGGCAGAAACCACCTTAGGAAGAAACTTAGGGTGTGTGTGGAGGACCACCCTATTTCTATGAAATCTGGTGTAAGGAGCATGAGCCACTAGTGCTTGTAGCTCACTAACCTTACGTGCTGAAGTGAGAGCCACTAGGAAGATGACCTTCCACAAAAGCTACTTGAGATGGCAGGAGGCCAGTGGTTAGAAAGGAAGGTCAATGAGTTTACCCAGAATCATGTTCAAGTCCCACACCACCACTGGTGGGTGAATGGGAGGCCCCAAGAGCAAGAGGAACCACATGAAGCTGCCAATGAGAGGATGAACTGACAGGGAATGCCCATCAACTACATGATGGTACATCGTCAGGGCACATAGATGCACCCTGATGGACTTGGACTTTAACCCAGCCTGGGAGAGGTGCAGAAGTTACTTCAGGATCACCTGCACCAGACAGGAGAATGGGTTGAAACCTCTATCTGCAGACCAGACCGAAAACCTGCACTATTTGAAGGTGTACACTTGCTTGGTGGAATCCTTGCAGGACACGAGGAGGATGTCCTCAATGTTCCTAGGCAAGTGATATTGAGCGAGGGCTAACCTCTCAGCATTCACGCCATCAGAGTTAATGACTTGAGATTGGGATGTGCGAGGATCCTGTCATTTTGAGAGATCAGATCTGGGGCAAAACCCAAGGAAATGGGTAGCACCTGAGAAAGTCGGAGCAGCAGAGGGTACCATGGCTGCTGAGGCCAGTGCAGGGCGATAAGGATCACTTTGGTCTTTTCCTTCTGGACCTTGAAGAGGGTCTTGGCCACGAAGGGAGTGGGCAGGTAAGCAACAGCAAGCCCTTGCCTCAGTGGAGAAGAAACGCATTGGCCCTAGGGCAGTTCCAGCAAAGTATCCTGGAGCAGAACAGCAGCAGCTGAACGTTTTGAGAGCTGGCGAAGAGGTCTACCAACGGCATGCCCTACTTCTGGAAGATGTCCCATGCCACTGGTGAGTTGAGGGTCCACTCGTGAGGCTGCAGCACTCTGTTGAGCCAGTCTGCCAGGACATTTTCCTGCCCAGGAAGATAGATGGTCTGCAGGAGCATACCCCGCCGGTTTGCAAAATTCCAGAGCCTGATTGCTTCCCAGCAGAGAAGGTATGACCCCCATGCCTTCTTGCATGTTGATGCAGATCACCACCACTTGATTGTCCACTCAAACAAGGAGAACCTGATTCACCAGATAGTGCTGGAAAATCCACAGGGCATTTGTGACTGCTCTGAATTTGAGGAAGTTGATAGAGTGTTGGCTCTCCTTCTGCAACCAGAGACTCTGGGACTAAAGACTGTTCCAAAGGGCTCCCCAGCCGAGCTTGGAAGCATCCATGGTGAGGATTTGTTGATGCAAGGGATCCTGAAAAGGTAGCCCCATTGGAAGATTGCTCGACTGTTGCCACCAGGCAAGGGAATAGGAGAAAAGCAGGGTGACCCATACCTTGTCCAACAGGCACCCCGTCACTTGATTCCACTGAGTGCAGAGAATCCACTGGGCCCTATGCATGTGGAAATAGGCCAAGGGTGTGACATGAACCATTGAGGCCATGTCCCCTAGGAGGCAGATCATCCAATGAGCCAAGACTGTTGGACAGGTTTGGAACTCCCCCACCAAGACAGATAGGTCCAGGCATTTCTTCCATCTGACAGGGCTTGGAACCTGAGTGGTATCGAGGAGGGCTCCTATGAACTCCAAACGCTGGACAGGCTGTGGGTGAGACTTCGGATTGTTGACTACGAATCCTAAGGTCTCCAGTAGCTGGATGGTGTGACGTAGGGCCTGACAGACCTCATCCAGGGACCCTCCCCTTATCAGCCAATTGTCCAGATAAGGGAAGATGAATACACCCCGACTTCACAGAAAGGTGGCAACCACCGCTAGGCACTTTGTGAACACCCTAGTAGCAGACACCAGTCTGAATGGAAGGACATGGTACTGGTAGTGATACTCACCGATGACAAAGCAGAGGTACTGCTGGTGCAAGGGGTGGATCAGGATGTGGGTATAGACATCTTTGATATCCAAAGAGCATAGCCAGTCTCCCTTATGGAGATAAGGCAACAACATTCCAAGGGATACCATCCTGAATTTTTCCTTCACTAAGAAGCGGTTGAGATCCCACAGGTCTAGAATGAGGCGCAACCTGCCCATTTTCTTGGGAACCAGAAAGTAGCGGGAATAGAACCCCATGCCTCTTTGAGGCAATGGTATGAGCTCCATTGCCTTGTCGGCGAGAAGAGCTGGAGCTGCCTTTGAAGGAGATCTTGATGGGGGGGATCCAGAGGAAGTTCCCCTGGAAAGTATGATGGAGGTGTCTGGTGAAAGTAAAGGAGGTAACTCTCCTTTAGCACCTGAAGGGCCCAGGCATCAGTGGCTATGCTGAGCCACCAGTGGGAAAAGAACGTGAGATGTCCACCGATGTGCTGCAGCTCCTGACCTCCTGTGGGAAGAGAGGCTTTGCCCTGGGAGTCAAACCCCTGTCCCAGACTGCGGCAAAGGCGCTGTTTGGGGTTTGGGAGCTTTAGGCCTACAGGGGCTATGCCCTGGCCCTTGGCCGGCTGCCCCTGTGGGGGAGATTGATAGGACTGATAGGTCTGATGTTGGGGGTATTTAGTATATCACCTTTCCCCCAAAGCCTTCCATCATGAGGATCAGCGGTCTTCCAAGACAGCATGGTTCTGGTCATCAGCTCTGTCTCAGTAGCCTTGTCTGTCATGAGCTTGCCAAAGAGATTCTCCCCCAGGCAGGGGACATCAACCAATTTCTCCTGAAACCATTGCTCCAGATCTGAGGACTGTAGCCATGACAGGCAGTAGGCACCAATGCCCACTGCAGCCACTCTAGCCGCAGACTTGAAGCCATCATAAACCGCTCGAGTTACATACTTGGAGCACTCCTTGACCATGGACACCAGGCTCCTGAAGTGCTCGAGGTGTTCATCGGACAGTCCAGCTGAGAACTTTGCGAGCTCCTTCACCAGGTCTCTCAGGTACATACCCATGTACAGCTGGTAAGCTTGGATATGGGCCACAATCAACAAGCCCTGGAAACACTTCCTACCAAACCCGTCTATGGTGCAAGCCTCCCGACCTGGGGGAACGAGGAATGCATCTTCTAGTTTCTGATCTGGCACATGGCCGGCTCCAACACCAGAGAGCTTTTTCAAAGTCTGGGCTCTTGCGGACCCAATACATAGAATCGGGCTGCTTTGTCATAATGGGAACTGTAACCGGGATTTCCCACAACCTGAAAAGGAAGCACTCCAAGATGGGAAGCACTGGCACTGTTATGGCCTCCTTGGGAGGAGAGTCATACTGGAGTATGTCCAGGTCATCCGCTCTCCTCCTCTGCCTCGGTGGTGAAGGCAAGGGCCTTGTCCATGTCCCAGATGAAGTCCAGGAAGGAGAGGTCCTTGGGCAGGGACCTCCAACGCTCCTGAGGGGGGGTCCGGCAGAGCGTCCCAATGCCAAATGGTATTGGGTGATTTGTCATCAGTCTCCCATTCTGAAGTGGAATCAGAATGGAGCTCAAAGTGCTGGTGGGAATTGTGCCAGTGTGCAGTCAGGGGTGAGGACAGCGGCCGGGATTCACAGCACTCTGAGCCCAAAGCACTCGAGGGTGAGGCCTGAGGATCTGACAGAGACCGAAATCAGTCAATGGAATTGGCCCACAGGGCATGCCATTCCAGAACAGTCTGGATCTCCTCCAGCAAGGCCCTCGTGGTGGAGGAGCCCATCGCTGGCCCCAAAGAACCAGAGGTAACCAGAACCAGGGTCTGCTGGCATGTCAGAAAGGCAGCAAGGCTGCACTCCAAGGCCACCATCCTGGCCTCGAGGTCCTAAGGCTCCACAGCCACCGGCGTGGGCACTGAGGGCATTGGGCTTGACTCCAGTTCCTTTGGTGAGGATTCACCGATGGTGATTGCGTCGAAAGTCCAGTGGTGATCCTCCAAGGGGAGTGGGATCTGCCACCTGCAAGGGCAGCTTCGAGGGCCTCTCCTGGCCCTAATCCTTGGAGTCCCATTGAGGGCTGTGGTGACAGTGCCCATAGGTCTTACTTGCAGTACCAGAATTGCCCTTTGATGAGGACTTGGTCGTCCATTCCTTCCAGAGACGATCCTCCACAGATGGTTGCCGGTCCGAGACTCCGTGACACCAGGGCTCTGAGTGAGCTCAGCAGACACCTGGGTCCGATTCCTCTGTGGCCATCCCTGAGGGCGTCAATTCTGAAACCGATGATGGAGTCAAGGCCAAGGACTTGCCTTTCATGATTCTTACATCCCTTGCTCATCATCCTCAAGACAGAGAGGGCAAGTGGAGGTGTTGTGATCGATCCTGAGGCAGTGAAGGCAATAATTGTGAAGGTCTGTGATGGACATGGTCCTGCCATAATTAGTGCACTTCTTAAAACTACTAATTGAGGACATAGCAGGAAAGACGGCCCCCATGAGATCAACCTCCAATGTCCTGATTAGTAGGGCATGAGAAAAAAATCCCACACATCAAGGGAGAAGAAAAAAAGAAAGAACATGAAAAAAACACAATATCAAGGTAGCAACGGTTCTGGGACCATGAGAAGATGATGTACATGACTGAGAAAAAAGAAGCAAGAAAACAACAAAGTATTCACTGAAATGAACACCAACTTTTTCCACAGTGCAGACAGTATGTCTGTTGGGCTCCGTGGAAAAGCAAAGACTGAGGGAAAATGGCTCACTTGGGTGGGAAGGTGACCATGCAAGCATGGCTGATCTCTCAAAAGTTTTCTTTGAAAACTGGGGAGAGATTACCGTGCGGGATCCATTGGTGCCGACAGCACCCATATGTGAGGACTGACTTCCTGCTTGTTCCTGGAGAAACTGTGTTAAATTAACAGGATAAACAGAAACTAACATCCCTTTTCCCACTTCACTTCATTAGTTTTCCTAGACCTTTGAGGAACAAAATACAAATTTGAAATCAAAATCTCTTCAGCATTTGAAAGAGCTAGAACCTCCTTAAAATATTTCCTCAACAAATTTCTGGAGGTAGTAACCAGGATATAGGAAAATTAAGAAAATGTAAATTCTTACTCTTATAACCATTCTCTAAAGCTTCAATCTTATTTTGAATCTGCAAACTATCCTTTACAGATGAAGCAACAGCAGACGGAAGAGGAAGCACTTGAGGTTCAATTTTTGTAACCTATAAGGTAATACTAGAAAATGTTTTATCAATTTGTTGAAATTTATGAAAAGTGTCATGAGAAAATGAATAGAGTTTGGGAACAGTATCCTTAAATATATTCTTAGTTCTTGCTACCACCTTCCAAATGTCTATTAAAGAGATCAGCTGTGAGAGCTTCCATGGAGTAGGACAGTACAACAAAATCATGAGAAACTACAGCTTGAGGGGAGTTCACAGGAGGTGATAAAGAAATATCAGTCACATTGAAAGAGTGCTTAGAAGACTTGGCCAGAGAAGCCACTCTTGTGGTGGTGGGAGTCGCCGCTCAGGAGAGAAAAGAAGCTCCTTCTATAGACAAGTCAAGCACAATGGTACCCTGCACAGGGGCTGATACCAGTTGTTTATCCATGGAGCCCAGTGTCTTTGGGGTGGAAGATGCCACCTGTTTTCCCTTCCCCTTGTGCTTCCCTTTAGCCATTCAAGTACTCACTTTAAGGAAAACAGGCTGAGAACTCTGCTCTACAATACTCTAATGGTGCTCCAAAAGACCATTACCTGCTCCAAAGGTCATGACCCTTTGGGCACAGGCACACGCTGCTGGGCTCTCAATGTTTTAAGGAGCCAGGCAGCTCTTGATGACATTGTCGGCTGGTGCTGATGCATTGAAGGTCCCTAGGTGACCTGGTGGATGCCTGCAGTCTTGGCCCCAAAATGCCTCCTCTATTGGCCTTCCTCACCCCAGCCCAGGGCTGACCCAATCACTAGGCAAACTAGGTGGTCGCCTAGGGCAGCGACTTCCAGAGGGCAGCAGAAGCAAGGCATTCAAAGCTAAATACTAGATTTTGACAGTGAAATGGGGAGTAAAGCTTGAGGTTTGCCTAGGGCAGCAACATTTTGAATCAACTCTAGGGCCGGCCCTGCCCCAACCTAATTTGTTTTTTCCAGCTACTCACTCAGGCAGTGCTTCAAATATCTGTGCTGCTGTCAGAGTTGTTGGTAGAGTCTAATACAGATCTTCTCTAAGGTTATCTTGCCAAATATCTCTCTGATAAACTAATTTATGTAGCAAAATTTGAAGTATCAGTGTTCAAGCTGGAGAGCAAAATTCCCAGTTGACTGTAATGGAGCAATAAGCTGGATTTCCATTTGCTCTGCATTGTTTATGTTTATTGCAAGTTTATGTTTATTGCAAGTCTTATGTCACACATTCATCAAGACACTGTGTTATAACTGACAGGGATACTTCATAATTCTTCTCACTGAAAACTGTATGCACTACATTCAGACACAAAGCAAAATTTCTTACCTGTATTGAACGTTCTCTACAGACAGCAAGATAATGCACACTTCCTTATTGGCCCTCCAGTCCAGTCCCAACCTCTGGATAGTCAACCCCCACCAGCAGCTTGAGCATGTCATCTTTGATGACCTCAAAGTACTTAGGCAAATGGCTTCTCCTATCCTCTCTAGTAAGCTCGATCTCCAAGCAGCTGGAGCAGGTGATCCCAAGGTCTGGACTCACTTTATGGACAACTAAGAGGCCTATTTTCTATCTTGTGCTTTGCTAGACTTGGCTGGTGCAAGCAGCTCAGCTAGAGTTCCTCCAGGGGGAAACTGGAGACTCTAAGCTGCAGGTCAATTTAGCTGGGGAAAAAAAAGAAGCAGGGGAGTCGGCCGCCAGTGAGGTGACAGCGACCCTCTCGGCTGGGAAGGAACAGGCTTCCGTTCTTGTGAGAACTCTGCTGTGACCCCCAAACCTGCAGCAGGTGAGGAGCCATGGGGGGGGGCGTGAAAATGGCAGACAGCATGCGGCGTCACATCGGGCTCCCACCTTCTTGCTGAAGCCGGTAAGGGAGGGCTGAGCAGAAACGGGAGCGGAAGGTACAACAGAAAGCAGGTAGCTAATTATCCGGGTGTCTGGAAAGAAAAAATGTTTATATGAAAAAAGTTTCTAAAGGACAATCTGCCTGAAGGCACTAGCAGATCTTGAGCAAGCATTGATAAATGCTTTATAGAGCTATGGCCTTACATGTCTAGGGCAGGCTTGTCCAAGTTTAGTCCTCGAGATCCATGAATATGCATGAGAGATTTGCATACAATGAGGTAGTGGGTATTTTAATCTCTCATGCATATTCATTAGCGATTTCCTGAGAACCTGGCTTGTTTATAGCCCTCAAGGACTGAACTTGGACAAGCCTCAATGAAGACAACTATTCTTAGGTGTTCACTTTCCAGCTAATTAAGTGTTAAGAATATACAAAATTGGTGTTATCGGTGTTTTCACATCATAGGTACTATTGCTGACAACCATTTCTGGTGGAAAAAAATATGTATATTTGTGTCATTTAGGAGCAGGAGTTCTCAACCCAGTCCTCGGGGCCCAACTAGCCAGTCAAGTTTTCCAGATAACAATGAATGAGCATGAGAGAAATTTGCATACACTTGAGGCAGTGCATGAAAATCTCTTTCATGCATATTCATTGTGGTTATCCTGACAACCTTACTGGCTAGGTGTATCCCGAGGGCTGGTTTGAGAACCCCTGCTTAAGAGTCATCACTGCAGAAAAGACACAAACACTAAGAGGTATGTTTACTAAACCACAGTAAAGCTACCAGCAGTAAGTGCAGCATTAAGGTACCTGAAGCCATATAGGCAGTGGGCAGGTAGGGGGTGTTCTGGCGTAAAGGGAGCAATGGGCTGTTTAACGTGTGTTAAAGGGTGCCTTGGCCGTTTAACGCACGTTAACAGGACATTGCATGTTAAGGTGACAAACAGGGCTCGTTAAGGCTGACAAGGCGCCCTAACTTAAGGCACCTTAATTCAAGGCACCCTAAGGGCTTTAAGGCGCCTTAATTCAAGGTGCCTTAAGGGCTGTAAGGTGCCACAACCTAAGGTGCCTTAAGTTAGGGCACCTTAAAGCCCTTAGGGCACCTTGAATTAAGGCGCCTTAGGTTATGGTGCCTTGGGTTAAGACGCCTTAGGTTAAGGTGCCCTATGGGCTTTAAGGTGCCTTTGGTTAAGGCATCTTAGGTTAAGGCACCTTAAAGCCCTTAGGGCACCTTAACATAAGGCACCTTGGGTTAAGGTGCCTTGGGTTAAGGCGCCTTAAGTTAAGGTGCCCTAAGGACGTTAAGGTGCCTTAAGTTAAGGTGCCCTAATGTAAGGTGCCCTAAGGGCTGTAAGGTGCTTCAAGTTGACAAGCATGAACTGTAAGGCATAAAAACAGCTGTAACCCTAACACTGGATAGAGCACCAAGGAAAGGCAATGAACAAGTGATGGAAGGAAGGAGAGGTGGGAGCTGATGGACCTACCATATCTGCGGGCATCCTATGTGGCAGCCAGTAAAGTGGACAAACATGTTGGAGGCAATGGTACCGATGCACAGGGTGTTGGCAATGTAAAGTGCTGCAATGACAGTGGGTGGCAAAGGATGTGAATATGTGTCCCTATTGGAGGCAGAGGTGGCAGGATATTAGCAATAATAGGAGGACAGAGGAGTAGTGGTGCCATGCAGATCAGGCACAGGCAAGGCAAGCATGAAGAGCCACAATGCAGAAAAGGGTACCAGTGCAGGACATGGGGTAGCAGCCTGCACAAGAAGACAGGATTCTACACAGCTGACAGAGGCAGATAGATGGGCTGAAGGATGGTTGGCAACTGAGGTGAGGGTGTTATGGGCTGGCAGCACAGATATGCAGAGATGTGACTGTTACAGGCATGAAAATGATTTGAGTAGGACAGGCATAAAAAATGAGAACAAAGAGGAATTAAACCCATGACGCCTGCCTAGGGAGTCATTGTACTAACCAGTAGGCTACACCTCCATAGTTCTTTGCACAGCAATGGCTGGATACAGAAAGACTACAGATCACTGCACAAAATGTCTACTGTGTGTGCCAGGATAGGGTAACCCCAGCAGTACCCATGATGCACAAGCATAACAGCAGTCTACAGCTAATCACCAAATGGAGAATGCACCTCTTCAGCACCTCAGCTTGGTAAGAACAACTGACAGTGTGTGATACTGGCACAGAGCAGCTACAGACCATGCCACTGCACAGGTTCTGTTTTCATCCTGAGGGTGAGGATGGGCGCCCAGCATCAGGTCCGCAATACCTGTAGGGCTAGAGATAGACTCTGCTGCAGATCCCCATCACTTCCTGTGTTGTGGCAAGTGTTCCCTGCAGTGGAACCTAGAGTCACCCTGTGTCCATCTGTATGTCCCAGTCACATCTAGCCCTGGTGGACCGGGATCCACCCAGAATAGTGCATAACCAGTGTTTCAATGCAGCTGCCATAGCCACCTATTTATCAGGGCAGAGGGGTCTAGACTCGCATGAGGTTTATGTAGCAATGCCTAATATACCACCCTCTCCGGGTCAGAGTGGTTTACAATATATGTCCCTTGTCCCCAAAGGGCCCACAATAAACCTTTTTTGTAATTGAGGCAGTGGAGGGACATGTGGCAGAGGCATGAAGAATGGCTGTGCGACCAGCAACCCCAATCCCCCTGGCCAAAGGCTGTCGAGCGTGGGTGGGGTGGGGGGTTTAAACCAGTAGGCCAGATCTGTACCTGTTACTAGGGCACTGGCAGAGCAGTAATGCTGGGAGTAGGCCTGGAAAACCTCACTGCCACCCACCACAGTCTGACATTCACCAGCAGAAGGCACAGTCAGACTGTACCTGCTGCATCCCACTAGGTGTTCCAGCCATGCACATACTAACTGCGAACAGTCCGCTAGCCAGTCCATATTGCATGCTCACAGAGGAACTATGTGCTCCCAAAGTTGGGATATGCAGCACAGACATCCAGCAGGTGCCTCAGAAAAGGAAGCACACAGATATCACTAGAGATAGATACTATATAGCACTATGTGGGAACATAGCCATGCCATGGTCACTGCTCAGTCAGAGTGAGAGTGTCCTCCCAGCATGACATGCTGTGGCCACCCTGTCCATGCAGGTGGTGGTCGGGCACTATGATGTCCCAGCCATTGCCCTACCCCCGATGCAGACGCATCCTGCCCAATCCGCCCTGTCCAGGCCATACCCACAATACCTTTCTTCTAGGTATGCACATTTGCAGGCTAATGCTGGAAACAGTGTATGCATTGTCAGCCCAGTGAGGAGTAGGAAGCCACAAAACAATGGCTAGACATACACACATACCTACTCCTATTACAGCATTGTGCAAAGATAGAGGTGGTTGGCAACCCTGCCCGCCACACTGGTCCCGATCACAGTGCAGGCAGTGCTAAAGTGTGCAGGAGCTAGTAGTAGTGCTCTGGTGATAACTGCTGCTCTGTGCTGGTGCCAACAGCCTGACTCTCCATGAAGCTTTGGATAATGGAGCCTGTGTGTGTGGGTGTTTGTACCCCTATTGGCTGATGCTTTAGGGATTGCACATGTTGATGTTGTATCTGCAATGTAGGGTAAAATGTAGGGACATGCTCTGTAAGATCCACAGCTGGGACCTGAACCTGTGACCCTCTGCTCCACAACACACTGGCTGTGTGTACTGCACCAAACTGTTGCCACAGAAGCACAGCAGTCCCTGTGGCTACCTTTGCTTTTCATCAGACAGACCTTGTTTGTTGTACTACACACCACACACTGGAACAGGGCATGGTTTTGGTCTGCTGCAGGCAGGTGCCACTGCCCCCTCCCCCGCCATGCTGACATGCCCATATGCTGTCGATGCTGGTGGTGCGCAGTCCCAGTCCATCCTATGTGCAGGTAGGCAAGTGCCTAGGGTGCAGGGTCTGAGGTGGGGAGGCATACATGGATATCCACACATCTCCCTTATCACCGCCTGCCAATGTTATGTCCCTTCCACATAGGGGAGAGATGGCTGGGGGGGGGGGGGGGTGTCAGGTTGGTGATCTAGCAACTATTGGCTAGGGTGGACCTCGTAAACGTAGGTAGATTGAGTTATGCCAGTAGACTGTGGACAGGCTAGGGCATGCAATGCGGGTACAGTGTACCCAGTTTGGATTACCGAGTTTATACATGTTTCAGACAATGCGTGGTCACACCCTGCACTGCCTTACCAGGACTGTAGTAAAGGGTGTTTATTTAGCTGAGTTTATGAACAGTTTGGGACATATCATGGGGAAGGTCTGTAGACCCTTGTTAGAGTGGTCCCCGGATGTGCACTGCTTGCCCCATTATAGGCATTGTGGTTCCTGTGTGACATTTGGGGTACCTGCTGGTTACGTGTCCCCTGGATGGGACACTGTGGAACACAGACTACTGGGCATGTTTGACCTTGGTCAGACGCTGTCTTGCTGAATTCCAGTTTCTGTGTTCCTATGTGCCACCTAGGCAACAGCCTAGTCCACCCTATGCCCCATCACCATAGTGCCCTTTCATACTTGGGCACTATGCTGTTGCTGCAAATGGAGCACTACTCTCACTTTTCTGGGGCTCCCTGTCTGTGCTGTACATTGCTGACACTGAAATGGTCTCTCTCTCATATGCAAATATGCATTTACCGACAGGTTTGCACTGGCGGTAAAGTCCTGGCATTACTGTTCCAGCATTAGTGTAGCAGGAGCGTCTCCCCACCTTC
Organism: Ichthyophis bannanicus; assembly: GCA_033557465.1. Lineage (NCBI taxonomy): Eukaryota > Metazoa > Chordata > Amphibia > Gymnophiona > Ichthyophiidae > Ichthyophis > Ichthyophis bannanicus. The sequence continues at coordinate 84,176,800 of CM066047.1, forward strand.
TGGGACATTTACTGCTACTGGTAACATTACTGTGCATTAATGTTACATTAGGTAACGTTACCCCACGGTAATGTTACCAATACTACATTACCGTGGTTTAGTAAACATACCCCTAAGTGAAGGATAAAAGACATGCCAGGGGAAGAGAAAATGTACTAGGCGAAATGGTCTTTTTCTGATTTTTATTTAGTGAACACCTGTTTTAATTTTTTTAATTCAGGGGAGCTTAAGCTATTAAAACCTAAAATCAGAAACCATACAGACATCTAGTAAGGGACAAAATTCTGAGGCTGACTATGGATATTGCCTTAACAGCAGCTGACAATTCTGATACAATCAGAAGGTATGTCTGTTCAAAGGTAGAATAAAGTGATGCCATCTGCTAGCCAGTCAGAAACTGTGTACTTTGCAAACCAAGTGACCAGTCTGGAGGAATCAAATGAGATGAAGAGCTGGGAGCATGTTTGGTGCTCTTGAGTATGAAGAAGGTAACAGAGCAAGGCTCTTTTGCAGTCCAATATGTGGAGAGTTGTTGGTCCTGGATATGGATGGGGTTCTGAGAATGCAGGCAGCACTGTGGGAATGCTTGATATGAAAGTCCAACACAACTTTAGTGAGAACCTTTGGGCCCAATTTAGGAAGAAGTGTATACAGAGGGGAGTTATGAACAAGGGCTTGCAACTCAGCAACTCTTCTGGTATAGGTAATGGCTTTTTCATGTAAGGAAGGAACTTTAGAAAAATCTCACGTATTGTCTCATAAGGCACAACTATCAGTTGGGTGAAGACTATGTTGAGGTTAACTGGAGGAAGTGGCCAAAGAGGAAGCCATGAGTTCATCATCCCCCTCATGCATCTGGATACTAAGGAAACAGCATTCTCGGATCTCTCATACCATGACATCAAGCGCAAGTGGACTTCAGAGCTGCCATCTGTGGTGCCAGGGTATGGCATGTAGCAGCACAGATTTCTTGGCTTTAAAATGATAGATACATGTGCAAAGGGTTCTTCTATCCAAGGTGGCATTTTACACGTTTTTTCTCACATCACCCTCAGCTGTGCATGTATATCCAAAGTACACATAGTTAATAGCTGTATCTCATTGGCAGGTGGTTAATGTGATGGACCGATACAACAGCTAGAGATGCCATTCTATCAACAATTAACCATTTGACTGAGGATCAAACACAATTTAGGACAACTAGCCACCACAGAGTCACCATCGACTTGACAGCACTTAACTGCAATGGCAGTTTTGCACAGTTAAAGCTTTACTAGATGCCTCAGCAGTAAAGAGTCCTCAGCATTTCTGGCAATGCCTCATTAGCCTTCACCCCTGACTTAATAAGCCATTTGGGAGGGAGAAAATCTGCTGTTGGAGAGGTATACAATGTTATGTGCATCTCACGGGGCAATTTCTCCAAATGGGTTAATTTTGCACATATACAATCTTACAGCCAAAGGGTAAATCTAAAAATACCTAAACAAAACAAATACCCTTTATACTACCAAAAATACAAATACTAAAACAATTGCAAACCTAACTTCAAAAATTATTCAAATTACATTAGGGTATAAAAAGACCTCAGGAAAGCTCTTTCCCTACTTCTGGCGAACTGAATCACCATAGGTTTGAGCAGTAAATCTACACATCACAGGTCTCACCCTTTTAATTTCAAATTGTCACAAAACCAAATTTCCCTAGTAAATATCTATATCCAAAAAAAGACTAGAAGATATATAGCAACTGAGTGCCAATATTGCTTTTAAATGGCTGTTTGGGAAGAATGCTTTGGCCTAAGACATCAACAACCATGCTCCAATGACTAGGTTGGGGGGATAACTTGAACTTCTCCTTGCTGATGAGAAACCCTTCTATTTGTAGTGGTTGCATGGTTGTTGTGACAGACCACTTATTTTCTTTCTGTAATTTTGTTGAAATGAGCCAGTTGTCTAGATAAGGAACAACAAAATGTCCCTGCCTTGTGAAGGTAGGCCACTATGACTGCCAGACTCTTGATAAAATCCTTATAGACTACCTTGGTACTAGTGCCAAGGCAGAACACCGAGTTATATGGAGTGTATCATTTAGTCAGCTTTTTTTTTTTTTTGCTGTCCCCACCTCCTTGAGACCTCTTTTCAACTGTTACCTAAAAATGCACCTTTTTGGTTAGCATATGGGGGGTCACCGGCTAGAATTTTGAGTGGTACTGGCTCAGCCTAGCCTTCCTTTTACTATATTCTTCCCTTTCCTATAAATTATTTTGGAGTTCCTCTTTCCTTTTTCACAAAGATGGATCTATTTATTGTAAACCGCTTTGACTGCTAGCCTAAAAGTAGTTTATCAAAGCTAATAAACCATAAATTTATCCAGATAGTTATCTGAAAAACAGACTATCACTGCTATCCAAATAGCTATGGTGCGGACCACTATACAGGTATATTCAACATCACTCATTCTGTGTAGCAGCACTGAATGTAGCATAGTTGCTTATCTGTAGCAGGATGTCTCTGTATGCAGCAGAGGTATGCAGCCACACTGTGATGACAACTTCCTGGATGGAGACATTGTGCCAGGTTCTACCTTAGCCCAGAGAGGTCCTGAGGACTTCTGAGCATGCAGGCTCTCTCCTGCCTGCAGGTTCCCGCTCTGATCTCCCCAGTTGTTTACATAGCTGAAGTGTCAAGGACAGGAATGATAATGAAGGCATTGTCAAAAACTTGCAGTTGCGCTGCAGTTGTGTCTGTTGTATCACTGATGATGTTGTGTACGGGGGGGGGGGGTTCTTTGTGGGGTTGGTGGGTGGGTCAGTGTGGTTCCATACCCCTGCTGTATATCGAGAACTCCTGTTTACAGGTAAGCAACTACACTTTCTCCGGATACATGCAAGGAGATGTAGGCACATTGTGATAGCGACTTCAGAGCTGAGATCTGCCCTTTAGGTTGAGTGGAGCATTACAGACTATAGGTGAAGTTGGCTGGAGAATGCATTATGATGCAAACAGGTTGTGGAGGACCACTTGGTCATGGCATCCTGCACCGAGGATGAATCGAGGTTGTAGTGTCTGGTGAAGGTATGAACAGAGGACCATGTTTGCATGCTGCCATTGTCCTGTGCTGTGCTGTGCTGAACTTGAATCCAGACTGGCTATGGAGGTGACAGTAGCTCTTAGGTGATGGGCCCTGATGTGGCGCGGAAGCTGTTGACCCTGGGTTTAACAGGAGGAGATGATTTGTTTAGATGCTGGCGGACTACAGTTAAGATTGAAGGTAACTAAAAGCTGGGAGCAAAAGTGGATGCTGCTTGTAGCCTTGAGATAGTATAAGAGCTCTTTGATGTTCCCAGGGGGAAGGGCTTTTTCTGGGGTATGAGGGTGTGAACATGGAAAGAATGTAGGTAACATGACACTCTGGTTGAGACGAAAACTGGAGACCACTTTGAGAAGGAACTTTGGATAAGCCTGGAGGATCTCTTTTGTGAAAAACTGGGTATTGGGATAAGGAAGCTTATCAGAGCTCAGGGAATAATGACAAAAGAGGAGAATTTACTCTGATTAAGGGACCTGTGCTGGCAGGTTATAGAAATAAGACAGCTTGTTTCCCTAAAAGACTACATGTTCCAGAATGCACTAATATGCAGAAAGTCCCTAGGGGAGCTAGAGTGGAAAAGCATGAGTCTAATCAGAGAAAGCATTATGTCATCCCTAATCAAATAGCCTCTAGAACAGGGGTGTCAAACTCAAATACACAGTGGGCCAAAATGTAAAACTTGAACAAAGTCGCGGGCCAGCATTGAACAAATGAACCTTTTAATATGGACCCAAACAAGATTTGCTTTAACATTGAATATGAAGCAACACTTATTACTATACAATTTATAACTTAATAGTTCAGATATGCAAAAACCAATTTCAAATAAAAAAACCATCAATGACATTCATTTATTAAATAAGATTTAAATAATAATAAATAATAATTTTTAAAATAAAATAACAATAATAAAATTAATCAACCATTCAAGCCCATGTCTTGGAGTAGCAAGAAAAAGTGCATAAAGAAAACGTTAATTATTGCTCAGTTTGCTGCACACTGATCTAATCTGATGTGCCCAAGCCAGATACCTGGCATCTCTTCTTGGATGATAGTTCATCAATGTCTGGGCTCAGGCTTTGAGCTGAGGAAATCCTCAGTATCGAGCGAAGGTGTTCATCAGTCAGACGTCTCCTGTGAGATGTTTTGGTCATCTTCATCGAGGAGAAAAGTTGCTCACATAGATAAGTGCTGCCGAACATGGAGAGCATCTGAGCAGCTTGGATGCGGAGCTGAGGCATTGTGTCAGGGATGAACTGTGGAAACTGGGCGGCGCCCACAGCATCATACTTTGACTTCAGCGTGTCATTACACTGGAGTTCAATTAGCTCCATTTGGAGGTTGGTTGGTGCGTTTTCCACATTAACTGCAAAGGGATTACTGAGCAGTTCAAACCTACATTTCTGGACATCAAAGTCGGCAAATCGCCGGCTAAACTCAGCGCCGAGTACACTGAGTTTTTCAGCAAACTGTGCGCATGGGAACAAGTTGGTAAAGAACTGCATTTTCATGGTTTGGCAGCAGGGAAAATGGCCAAGGTTTCCTTGCAGCATCTGATTCTCCCACAGGCACAGTTTAGTTTTAAAAGCCCTCACTGCAGCGTACATGTCTGTGATGATGCGCCCCCGCCCCTGAAGCTGCAGGTTCAGCGCATCGAGATGGCTCGAGATGTCACACAGAAAGGCCAGCTCACACAAACTTTTTCTCCCGAAGCTCTGCTGTGTCCTTCCCTTTGCTTTCCAGAAACTGACATATTTCCTCATGCAGCTCAAAACATCTATTCAGTACTTTTCCTCGGCTTAACCATCTCACCTCTGTGTGATACGGCACGTCTGCGTATTCCGAACCACACTCCTCCATAAAAGACTTAAACTGGCGGTGATTCAGACCTTTGATTCTTATAAAGTTAACTACTTGTGTTACTGTGGTCATAACATGTTCCATCTTTAGGGCTTTGCCACACAATGATTCCTGATGTATGATGCAGTGATAAACAGTTAGTTCACCTGCACAGTTCTCTTCCTGCATCTTCTCCCGGACCCTGCCCACCAGTCCACTTGTTTTACCGCACATCGCTGGCGCACCATCTGTCGTTAATCCCACGAGTTTATCCCACGGCAGCTTTATTTCAGTTACGCATTTGGAAACCTCCTCAAAAATTTCCTTTCCTGTGGTTGTGCCATGCATTGATTTGAATCCCAATAGCTCCTCCGTAACACACATATTTGAGTCCACTCCACGGATGAAGACTGACAGCTGAGCAGTATCAGATGCGTCGCTGCTCTCATCCACAGCAAGGGAGAATGCAACGAAATCTTTTCCCTTTTCCAAAAGCTGGTCATACAGATTGGTGGCAAGATCACATGTGCGATCAGCTACTGTGTTTCTGCTCAGGCTCACGTTTGAAAAGGCTTGCTTTTTCTCTGGGCACACGATGTCACAAACTTTCAACATGCACTTTTTCACAAACTCTCCCTCATTAAAGGGCCGGGCTGATTTTGCGATCTCTGCTGCCACAATATAACTAGCCTTTACAGCAGCCTCACTTTGTGATGTGGCTTTTTTGAACATATTCTGTTGTGAAACCAAATTTCTTTTCATCTCCTCCACTTTCTGGCTCCTTTGAGTCATGTCCAGGTCCTTGTACTTGTCATGGTGTTTTGTTTCATAGTGTCGTCAAATGTTATACTCCTTAGTTATAGCCACGTTGACTCCACAAATCAGACAAACAGGTCTGTCTTTTACATATGTAAACAAATATTCTGTCTCCCACCTGTCCAGAAAGTTCCTGTTGTCTGCCTTTCTTTTTGCCATTTTTGGGAAGGGGTTCCACAGTGACAGTTGTAGCTTGAGATCGCTATGACTTCTGTCACACAGGAGAGGGCGTTTCTGGGACCTGTCCTGATTGACGCGCCAAAACAATAGCAAGGCATTATGGGATTTGTAGTATTAGCGATGAATGAATGCGCTGTATAATACTGGCGGGCTAGCTCTAGTAGTCATTTGGTATAGCCTCGCGGGCCAAATATAATTACACTACGGGCCAAATTTGGCCCACGGGCCAGAGTTTGACACCTATGCTCTAGAAGAATGCTTAATCCAAAACACCTGAAGAGTGCAAGGGAGGAGTTGCAATCTAAGCCCTTTAAAACTAGAGGGGAATCTTCAGGAAGACAGTCGGAGAACCAAACGAAGAAGCTGATGGAGACAGAGAAGGGGAATCAGAAGAACAGAAGAACAACTAGAACTTGAAGGAACAAGGACAGAGAAGCAGACGGTCCAAGAGAGGAGTTCAGAGAAGTACCTATGCCTGGAGAGATACCCGGGGGAAAGAAGGATCAGAGGACTGGAGAAAGCCAGAGGTCTGTAGATCCACAGCCAGGGACCCTCAAGCAACACCTAGGAAGAGGTCTGTTGCAGCTAAGGAGGAAAGGAGCCCAAATACCTCTTGGAGGACGTCTGGAGAAAAGATTCTGAGGTCCAGAGATACCAACTGGAGGACAGGACACAGAAGCTCTATTGCATACAGTGCAGAATACCAGAAGACGCAGCCTGACGCTTGCCTGGATTCAGGTAGGAACTCTGAACGTTTCTCTAGCTTTGAGCAGTGCAAACAGCAGGGAAACAGTTTCTCTCTGTATAGAGGTCAGTTCCTAAAGCCCTCTGAGTCAGACGGAGAAACTGAATCTATGCAATTTCAAGAGCAAGGTTTAATATCTGATACAGAGGATGATTATATGGACTGTTGAGTAGGTTGTCGTTTTAGGAAAATCCTAAGTATAAGAGAAAACATCAAAAGGAAACATTCTAAGTATTGGCTTCCTATAAAGTTTTGTTGAAAAGAAAAAAGCTTTTTGGGAAAGTTTTGCACGTGTGCTGAAATCAGGCTACTGATTGCAGTTAAATTGTCACCTGCTGGTGGAGGAGAGCCCAGCACAAGCCGTGCACACGTGGGTTTTAAAAGTTCTTTTCTGTATGGAGAAAGTGAGCTATGTTTTTGTACAAAGAAGTTTTCCTCTGATTTATTTCTACCTCAGCACTGCTAAGGAGTTTATTAGCAGTGGCTGTAAGGAAGCCATTCTGTTCCATAAAGGACTTTGATACTTATTTGCATAAGTTTTTTTCAGTTGCCTTATTTTGTGTTGAATAAACCCTGGAGACGTTATCTGAATGGTATTACCAAGCATATCTGTGTGTGGGATATTCACCCCATAAATAAATTCTAATTTTGCCTTACACTCGACCAACTACAAGAGTCTTCATTATTTAAAAAAGGCAAGCTTTGTGTGAATGGACCTCAATAACCACAATCCTTTGCAAGACAGTTAATTTACATACTTGCCAAGATGGTGGTACCTTCATAACAAGCACCCCCTTTTACAGTATACAGAGTGTAGTGAACTAATGCTTGGAGCTGACTAGTCTTGCAGAATTTATCACTACGAGGAAGGTGGTTTTCCATGTGAGGTATTTGAGGGAAGCCATGCCAAGTGGCTCAGAAACTTCATGAGTTTGGAGAGAACACTGAGGTCCTATGCGGGCAGAGGTGGCTTGATTGGGGGCTTAAAGTTCATGAGCCTGTACATGAACCGGATTACATTGGGGTGCAGTGAGAAGGGCTTCCCACCTACAGGGGTATGGGATGCCACAATGGCAAGAGGTGAACGGAGTTGGTTTGTAAGCCTAACTGGGACAGGTGCTAGAGATACTCCAAGCTCTTGTTGACTGGGCAGAAATTGTATTGAGAGATGGCATCGCAGCTCAGTGTAGAAAATGCTTCCATTTGCACTGATAGGAATACTGTGCTGAAGGTTTCCTAGAAGCTAAAATTACAGCAAGGATGTCCTCTGGAAGGGCCATCATGCCCGGGTCACTCTCCAGGCCATTAAGGAGATGCACTGGAGATTGGGGTGCAAGAGTTGTCCATTCTGGGTGAGAAGAAACATGTCATTCCCCAGTAGGAGGGGGCTCCTCTGTGGCAGTGAGATGGAGGAACCAGGACTGTTGTGCCCATAGCAGTGCTATGAGACCAATGGTGGTCCTGTCCTCTCTTATCTTGTTCGGAACTCTGTTGAGGCATGGAAAAGGAGGAAACGTATAGAGAAGTACTCTGCTTCACGGAATGGTGAAGGCCTCATGCACAGTTTGAAGGGGGCAGGAGTGAATGGAGCAGAAGAGTGGGTACTTGGCATTTTCTGCCGAGGCAAACATATCCATGTGTGGTGTGCCCCACTTATGAAAAATGTGCTAAAGGACCTTGTGGTTGAGAGATCACTCGTTGGGATTCAGGTGTTGACTGAGGGAGTCTGCAAGCTGATTCTGAATGCCCAGCCCATAAGTAGCTCACAGTGTGGTCCCCAACGATCAGGTGAATAGCCAGAGGTGGAGGGAGCCCAACCCTACCTGGTTGTCGATGTAGAACCTGGTTGTCAGTCTGCACAAGGAAGATACTGTGGCTTGCCCACTTCTGGAAAGTGACTAGACCATGGTACACTGCGTGAAGTTCCAAAACATTTATGTGCAGGGTGCATTCATGTGGTGACCAGGTACCTTGCATGGCAAGATTGCCATAGCACACTCCCCATCTTTGAGTGGATGCATTGGTGAAGGCAAGATGAAGCGGAGGGTCCTGGAAGGGACACCCAACCATCAGGTTGGAAGGATTGGACCACTACTGAAGCAAGTGGTGTACAGCAGTTGAAGGAGTGGCGGGCAGTGGAACTTGCACATAGAGGGATTGCAGATGCTGGTTCCAGTTGACTCAGAGATGCCACTGTAGCAGCTGCATGTACAGCTGTGAGAGAGGGAGGACATGCATGCATGCATGCCATCATGTGGAGGAGGATGAAAAGGATAGAGTGCAATGACATTTGAGTGCATCCCAGCAGGCAGGAACTGAGCCGGTTAACTCGGTTGCCTGGAAGATATGCCTTCCCCGCAGTGGTGTCTATGCACCGATGAAGTTGAGGACCTGGTTAGGCTCCATGGACAACTTCTGAATGTTGACCAGAAACCCTAAGTCTTGCAGGGTCTGGATGGTGCTGCGAAGGGCCACAAGCACTTGGTGGTGGCTGAAACCAGCAAATCATTTGAGATAGGAGTAGAGTAGTAGACAGTGATCTTGGTGATGCAAGTATGCTACGACGTCTACAAGACATTTTGTAAAGACTTGCAGGGCTGAGGATAAGCCGAATTGCAATACTCGATATTGGTAATGTTTGGCTATGAACTTGAACTGGAGGTACTTCCAATGGCAAGGATGGATGGGGATGTGGGTGTAGGTGTCCTCGAGGTCCAGGGAGGCTATCCAATCATTCTTGTGGAGCAGAAGAAGAATAGTGTGAAGAGAATGTAATGTATTTTGAACTTACCTCAATTGACATGAAGGTTGAGATTGCGGAGATCCAGAATAGGTCATAGGCCTCCAAATTTTTTTTGAAATGAGGAAGAACCTCCAATAGAAACCTGAACAAATCGCCATCAGAAATATGACCTTCAACATCAAGCCCTTCACTGTGGTTCCTCTAAGTGGCTCAAAGAGAGGTTACCCCAAGGCCAAGAGCACCAAATTAAAGTCCCACGAGAGAACCATGGACCAACAAGGGGGGGGGCGCGCGCAATGATTAACATCTCAAAGGAAACGAATCACATTCCCATAGATCACCAGGGCTTGACCCTGCACCAGACCCTAGAAAAATGCCAAAGTCGCTACATAAACCCTTTAGAAGCCCAAGGCCAAACCTTTCTCCAACCCAGCTTGCAAAAAATGCCAGGATATCAGGAAGCAAGGCCCCAAGGGGGCAAACACCACACTTTCTGCACCAAGCCTCAAAAATGCACCAGATCCACACATAGGCCAATAACGTTGTACAGCAAGGTATCAATGATCTGAGACAAGTAGCTTCTGCACCTCAGCCAAGCCCTCTCAAGAGCCAGGCCATAAGCGAGAACTAAACCACATCTAGCATCCACACCAGCCCTTGGTTAAGCAGGTTCACCTCCACAAGCAGGGCGAATGGCTCCACTATCAGCAGATCCACATACCGTGACCGGCAAGGACAGTTTGGTGCAACCAGCACCACTCACCCCCAATGGGACTCTATTCGCAGCAAGTCCCAATCAGAGGCCAAGGAGGAAACAGCACAGATCTGCACTCAGCCAAGACTGAACCAGGGTATCCAGCCCCTTGGACATATGCGTCTTGTGGTGACTGAAGAAATGATCAACCTTGGTGTTCTCCAGAAACATCAAAGTCCATTGTCAGCCGCCCACAACAATCCATAATCCACTGGAATGCTGACAGAGCTCACTCCCCAAGATATAGAGAGTTGCAACTCAGGTAGTCTGCCTGAACGTTTTCCTTCCCAGTTACATGAGCTACCAAGAGCGTCAGCAATTGTGTCTCCACCCACTGCAATAATAGAATCACTTCCGTCGCTACCATTGAGCTCTGAGTGATGCCCTGCCAATTGATATATGCCACAGTCCTGGCATTGTCTGACAGCACTTATTTATTTATTTTTATTTTATTTTCTTATATACCGCACTATTTAGTATCAGCGCGGTTTACATGGAACAACGAACAATAATGAAACAAATGTTATGTTTTACAGAGAACAGGGAAATACAACTTGGATAACTTAGGGGAAACATGCACATCAACTATTTACATATGTAACGGTAAGCTTCTCAGAATGGATTATGAACCACCTATGGATAGATATTAAGAATAGGGACTGTGATACAAAGGTTTCTAGAGGAAGAGGCTATGGTGGAGTATGGTTGATCTGGTAATGTTGTATAAATAAGTAGTGTTTGAGTGCCTTCCTGAATTGTGTGAGATCGGTAATGGCTCGGATTCCTGGTGGTAATGTGTTCCAACATTTGGGAGCATAAAGACTGAAAGCCCTGTTTGACGTTGTTAGTGTGCATTTTGTTGATGCACTTGGGATAATTAGAGTGTTTACTGATGTGGATCTTCTGGATCTGTTAGGCAGAGTGGGCTGGACTAGATTAACTAGTGATGAAGCAGGTATGCTGTTGATGGCTTTAAAGGTAAGTATCAGAGTCTTGAATAGTATTCTTCCGTGTGTTGGGAGCCAGTGGAGCTGCATTAAGATGGGCGTAATGTGGTCAAACCTCGATGCTCCAGATAGAACTCTAGCAGCGGCGTTCATGGCAAGTTGTAGAGGATTCAATGTAGACTGTGGGAGATCTTGGAGAATGGCATTGGCGAAATCAAAATGGGGAAGGATAAGAGCTTGGTATATAGTCCGGAAATCACTTGGGTCCAATAAGGATCGGAGGTGTTTGAGTGTCCGGATCTTGAAATATACGGCTCTGACAATGTAGGATATGTGTAGTTTCATGTCCAAACGTTGATCTAATGTGACTCCTAAGTATCGAATTGTAGATTTCGTTTGGAGTTCAGCTTCTCTCACTTTTATATGAGGTGGTGGGGTAAAATTCAGATTTTTTGTGATGAAGAGTACCTCCGTTTTCTTATGTTGAATACGGAGGTTTTGAGATAGAAACCATTCGGACACTGCATCAAAACATTCAATGAGAGGTCCATTTGCTTTGTGGAGAATGGCATGTAGAGAAGGATGTCATCGGCGTATATCTGACATTGAACATTGAAAGATCTGATGATGTTACAGACAGGTTGTACGTAAATGTTAAACATGAGAGATGATAATGAGCAGCCTTGTGGAACGTCCTGATTTTGGTGGAAAGGCTCTGATGTTGTTGATCTTGATCTTATCTGCTGCCATCTTCCTTCAAGGTAAGATCTGCACCAATCAAGGGCGAGGCCATTAATGCCCTTTTCTTTTAGGCGTTCTCTGAGCAGGCCGTGGTGTACCGAGTCGAAGGCTGCAGCTATGTCTATGTTTTCTGTTGCTTGAGGTCTTGCTATCGTGTGATTTTTGTGCAATAGAGCTGAGGTGGTTGTTCCATGATGCAATCAGGTTTTCCAGATTGAGAGTAGTGTCATTGTAGAGAGGGTTAGTTTGTGCAAGTATGAGTTCTTTGTTGAAAGCTTGGAAACTTCAAGATGTTGTCTTTGTGGAGTTGTTAGAGGTTCTGTTATGTGAGGTGTTAGAGTTTATGGGAATAGTGAAGTTAATTAATTTGTGATTGGACCATGGTACTGGGATCAGTGCTGTTACAAGATCGTTGTTTGATTCACCTGCTGATAGAGGAGCAAAAATCATGTCAAGGGTGTTCCCTTTTGTATGTGTGGGACTTTTGATTAATTGCCTGTATCCTAATTCGTCCATTGCTTCTAAGAGGGCTGAGGCATGGCTGAAGTGCAGAGAAAGGAGATTGAAGTCTCCTAATAACCAATTTGGTTTGCTGTGTTGGACAGGGTTGGCTGCTAAGTCTAAAATGTTGGGAAGATCGTCGGAGGAGGGTGAGGGTGCTCTATAAAGAAGGTTGATGGAACATTGATCATTGGCGATGGAAAGAATGTCTAAGTTGTTTGAACTTGTAGAGTCTATTGTGCAAAAATGCAGGTCAGTCTTGGTTAGTATGAGGGCTCCTCCTCCTCTTTTGTTCTCTCTATGGCAGGAGTGGATGGAGAAGTTGTTGGGTAGGAGTTGGTTGATGATTATGTTATCTGTATCGGATAACTAGGTTTCAGTTATCATGAGAATATCCAGGTTATAGGCAGATATTAAATCAGTAACGATTGGCCATTTCTTAAGGACTGACCGAGCATTGATGAGGGCACAGTTTAGCGCTTGCAGGGGTTTCGTTTGCTTGGTTTTCTTGGTATTTTGGAGAGCTATGTGTAACAGGTGAGAGTGTCGTGGTTGTGTATCAACTCTTAAGGGAGGATATGGGGCTTCCGCCCGTCTATGGATGTGTCTTTGTAGGATTGGAATTTGTTGTGGTGAGTGTGATAAGGCAAGGGATTCAACTATCCATCCTAGAATGAGGAGAAGGGTGCTGATTGAGGCAGTGGTAGTGGGAGCCATTTTAACTTGCTGTTGCACCGCCCTACGACTCAGCAATGGGAGGAACTCCTCCCAAGCCAGATGCATTACCCACATCTCCAGGCAATTGATTGACCAACTCCTCCCCTCCTGGCTTCATCTGCCCTGAGCCAGCTGAACAGACTAGCATCTGGTCTGGGGATTTGAAAGACATCCCTGCCATGAGCCTCTCCAAATGAGGTCACCACCGCAAACTCATTCGGATCACCACCTGGAGTGGAAGGCGAACTTCCATGGGCTGCAACTGAGAGGGGACCACCGTGACAGCAAGTCCATCTGAAGGGCCTGCATGTGTAACCTTGAACAGGGCACCAGCTTCAACATGGCAGTCATGGAACCCAGCACCTAAAGGTAGTCCACACCCACAGGCGAGGGACCCTCTTCAATTTCCACACCTGTGCTGCAACTTCACAATCCTGTCATCATGCCCTCATGGGTGTCAAACCAAGCTCCCAGATACTCCAAGGACTGAGAAGGCTCTCAATGACACAGCATCACTATGACTGAGTGCAATCTCTCTATGCACAAACATGGGACTCTCAGGGCCATGCTGACCCCTTTCCAATCGAGAATAGGATGCCAAAACCCTTCCTTCTTGGGTACCACAAAATAGACAGAATACAGACTGAAGCCCCAGTTGTGGGGAGGAACCAGTATCGCTGCCTCTAGCCACAAAAGGCATTTGAGCATCTCCTCAACCACCCACATCTTGATGGAAGCCTGGCACACCAAGATCATGAAGGCATCCGGGGAGGGGCCTGGCAAACCCGAGATCATAAAAATCTCTGATCACCTCTAGAACCCAGGCATCCAACATAATCTGAGCCAAGCGGGAAAGAACCAGTGCAGGCGGCTGCTTATAGGCTGAAGCCCAGCTAGGGCCCCCACACCTCCATCAGGAAGACTTGGTTGCCCCAGGAGCTCCTGAGGCCCCTCCTCTGCCTCCATAGGGGCCTCACTGCAGGAAATGGGATCTCTGCAGATCAACTGCCAGAGCAGGATGAAACCTGCATGAATCCTGACCACGGCTCCTCTCAAGGGAAGCCCTCTGCCTGTATGTCTGATGCAGAAAACTAGCATGGCCTTTAAGCACTGAAAACAGCATGTTTAAGCACACTTTAAGCACATTTAAGCTAACATCAAATGCTGAAAGGGACATGCACGTAAATGGCGATGGAAAAACTGGTGCCCAATTAACGCCATGAGTATTTAAATTGCAGGCAAATGAGCTGCACATAATAATCTGATATGCAAATGATTGCTGCACCCGATGCAGACAGGCGTAGAGGATTTCGCAACCAGCTTTAGCACCAATCTCTCTACACCTGGTTCAGAAGTGGCTTAAAGCTCTAGCAAGTGCCCCCAACAGAATTTTGATAGCATCAGGGGCAATTGAGGCATTGGGAAAATCCCCTGATGCCATCAAAATACTGTTGGGGGCCAGGGTCCCAACAGTCAATCCTCGATGGTCTAGCGGCCCCAGAACCCCCTTCCTGGCATCTTTCAAAGGATGCATCATGCGGGGCCAGGCGCTGCCATTTTCCAAGATGGCAGACAGAGCGGGAGAGCATAGGTAGTGCTCCCACTTTGAAAGATACCGGGAGGAGGTTCTGGGACTGCTAGACCACCAGGTTAACTTTATTTAAGTGGGGTGGAGGGTTTTGGGGCCTCTAGACCATCAGGGAGTGACTGTTGGAGTACCGGCCCCTGACAGTATTTTGATGGCATTGGGCAAAAGCCCCCAGTGCCATGAATACCCCAAGTGCCATCAAAATCCTGTCAGGGCTGATATGCAAATTAGCCATGCAGTGCCCGTTTCTCTGGGACAGCATGCTAAACAAGCGCAGATTTCTTGTGCACGTGTTTGGCGTGCTCTCCCAGTTTAACACTGCCATTTTGTACACAGTTTAATGCATGGCTCATTTGTATATAAGCCCCTTTCTGCATAACCATGCTGAAGTTGTGCACTATCGCTGTACTGCATTGGCCTGTAAGTTGGCACCCGGGGCAATGTAGGGTGAAATGATCTGCCCAAAATCACAAGTGGAATTTGAGCAGCAGTTCTTTGCTTGCTGCTCTAACCACTCCTCTGCTCATTACAGACAAATCTGACTTATTAATTTCCTTTCCTGGAATCCTGCTAGACCAGTCCAAGCTAGTAGGTTATGTCCCCCTGCCAGCAGATATTGGAGACTGAGTAAAAATCAGAGCTTTGTGACATCACCACAGATACATAACCCAGGACCTCCTAGCGGTCAGCTTCAGTATGCACTTGTCAAAGCACGGGGACTCAGAACAAAAAATAGCCTAATAAGGAAGCCAAACCAGCCAAGAACCAACAAAGTGAATTAAACTATATACATAATCAGAGCGGCCAAAGGGGTTGCAGATATATGCAAGGCAGAGAATAGCCGGAGGCTAACCTGACACAGATACATGCTCTCAGGTGTCGGCTAGGCTAGTCTGAAGACAGAAGGGTGGGTCCTGGACTGGTCTAGCAGGATTCCAGGAAAGGAAATTAACACTAAGTCAAATTTCTCCTTTCAATACACCCTGCTAAACCAGTCCAGACTAATGGGTCAGTACCAAAGCTACTCCAGCCTTGGGTGGGAAGAAACAGTCAATGCCAGAACAGTGGCCCCGAAGTAGGCTGCTTCCCTGGCTTGGAGATCCAAGCAATAGTGCCAGGCAAAGGTAGACAGACAGGATCAAGTGGCCACACCGCAAATATCTAGTGGATCCACCTGGGATCTTTCTACCCAAGAGGCTGCCTGCACCTGCATCAAGTGAGCGCAAAGATGGACTTATTATACAGAATATAGGCCGACAACGACCTGCTTAATCCGGCGTGCAATAGTTGTCATAGAAATGGTCGCCCCTTTACGAGAACCGAAGGTTAAAACAAAGGTGTTTCATAAGACAAAAGGCATTGGTAACCTTGAGATAGCGGCACAAGGGCCTGCCAACATCGAGAGAATGAAGTTCAGCATCGTGTCCGGTACAGTGCTGCTTTGAAAAGTTAGGGAGCAATATCATTTGATTAACGTGGAAGGAGGAGAGGACCTTCAGCAAGGAGTGAACTGTATGTAAAAGTGACCTCTTCTGGAGAGAGAGACAAAAAGGGATCCCTGCAGGAAAGAGTCTGAAGTTCAGATACACAGCGAGCCAAAGTAATAGCCACTAGAAAAACCGTCTTGAGCGTAAAGTCCTTCAAGGTGGTTCCGCGCAAAGGCTCAAAAGGCACGCATGCGAGCATGCAGAGGACTAACAAAAGATCCCAAGCTGCTAAGGATGGATGGAGAGGCTGCCAGAGGGTAGAAACACCATGCAAAAAATCTGGAAACATCAACATGAGAGGCTAGAGAATGACTGCACAACGGGCCCCTGAAACAACTTAAAGCAGCCACCAGCACGTTCAGGGAAATGAGGGCAATACCCGTGTCAAACCCATCCTGAAGGAAAGAGATAATATCTGGGATTGAACTTTCCAGGGCGAAAAAGATCTCTGCGAACACCATGAAAAAAAGAGCCGCCAGACATGGGTATATGTGTGAGATGTGGAGGGTGAACACGCCTGCAACAAAGTAGCCACTATGGGAGGTGAGTAACCCTTTTGAGTCAAGCAGTGCCACTCAAGAGCTAGCGAGTAGGGAGCAGGATCATCCATGACTATGGGACCCTGTCGAAGGAGCCCCGTCTCGACCCCAGTGGGAATGGTTCCACTACCTACAGGCAAACCAGGTTGGCATACCATGGTTGACGTGGCCAGTCTAGCGCTATGAGAATTATTTGGCTAGAGTGCACTTCTATCTGTCGGAGAACTCTGCCGATCATCGGCCACAGTGGGAAGACATACAGAAGCTGAGATGCGGCCAAGGCTGGACTATGGCATCGAGGCCATGAGACTGGCACTTTCCGACGGCTGAAGAAAGCAGTCGCTTTGGTGCTGAAAGTGATGGCCATGAGATCCAGAGCTGGGCGTCCCCACAGGTAACGCTCAAGGCGCAAGATCCCATTCGCTGTGGTCCAATGCATGACTACTGAGGAAGTCAGCCTAAATGTTCTCCGTGCCTGCAACATGTTGTGACGAGTGTGCCCGGAGATTGTGCTCTGCCCATGGAAAGAGGAGAGCCGTTTCCTGGGCACTTGGGCCCCCTTGCTTGTTGAGATAAGCCACCGTCATGGCATTGTCTGACAGGACTCTAACTGCCCAAGCCTGGGGAAGAGGCTGAAAGTGACGCAGGGCGAGACGTACTGCCCTTGCTTTGAGGAGATTGATTGCCCAGATGGCTTTGTGGCAGGACCAAGCTCCCTGCGCTGTCTGTCCTAAGCAGTGTGCTCCGCCCCCATCAGGCTGGCGTCTGAAGTCACGAATGTCCAATGGGATACCTCCAAGGACACACTAACGGGTGGCGCTGAGAGAGCCACTATTGAAGGCTGCAGTGTATGACTGGTTGGAGCAGAAGACGGACTAGGTAATCCTGAGAAGGGGATCAACACAAGAGGAGAGCGAGCTGTAGCGGGCGCATGTGAGCCCAAGCCCAGGGAACTACATCCAGGGTAGCCACCATGGTTCCAAGAACCTGCAGATAATCCTACGCCTTGGGAGCTGCTAGGCGCTAAAACGTTTGGAACTGTGCACAAAGCTTCTTGCAGCGTTCCAGAATAAGAAAAATACGCCCTGCCTTTGTGTTGAATCATGCTCCCAGGAACTTGAGAGACTGAGTGGGATGCAGACAACTTTTGGCACGATTGACGACTCAACCAAAGTGTTTCAGAAGTTGGATGATGTGAGAAACCACCACGACCACTTCCTTGTTACAACTTGACTGATTAACCAATCGTCCAGACTGGGATGCACCCTGATGCCCTGGCATCGCAGGAACGCAGCGACAATTACCATGACCTTGGAAAAGGAATGAGGAGCATTGCAAGACCACAGTAGAGAGCGGAACTGATAGCGTTGACCCAGAACAGCAAAGCACAGGTAGCGTTGATGGTCCTCACAGATTGGAATGTGGAAATACGCCTCTGCAATATTGAGAAACGCAAGGTCGTCTCTCGGCTGGACCACTTGAAGGGCCAATCTTAGGGTTTCCATCCAGAAGCGAGGTACTCTATGAAAGCGGTTTATGCCCTGGAGGTCCAGGATAGGACAGAAGGAGCCGTCCTTTCTGGGAACAACAAAATAGATGGCATAACGACCAGACTTCCTCTCTGCCAGGGGAACCGGACAGAATGCTTGAAGTTGGGAGGTGGCATTGGAGTGTCACCTGAACTGCTGTTTTCTTGGTAATTGACTTGCAAGGAGATGAATTAGGCATCTTGGATAGGTCTGGCGAAATTGAGCGCATAGCCCTGCGAAACAACGTCTAGCACCCACATGTCAGAAGTTATGCAGATCCATTCTCTGGAGAAAAGGAGCAGCCACCTGCTGACCCATGGCACCCTAGAATGGACCCCAAACCTGTCAAAGGGAGGACTGCACAGTACTCAAAAACTTGTTGGAGGGGTGTAATTGTCTCTCGAATGATGGGGACCCCAAAAGAACAGAGGCTTGGAGCCTGCTTTGGATGAAGAATAGCCAGTCTTTCCAGATCGGTATCGACAGAGTCCCTGAAATGGCTTCTAAAAGAGGACAAAGTTTAGACAGAGAGACGATGAGATCTGGATTTGGGCTTATCTTCTGGTAGCCTCTGAGGCTTGACTTCTCCCAAATTCTTTATAAATTTGTCCAGATCCTCCCTGAACAGTAGCCTGCCCTTGAAGGGGAGTTTGGTCAGTCAAGACTTGGAAAGCTGCATCAGTATTCTAATGGCGAGCCACCTTCTGGCAACTGTAATGGCAACAACAGAATGAGCCGCCAGGCGTAATAAGTCATACAAGAAATCTGCCACATAGATGGTTACAGATTACAAATGAGCCAAGGCAGGATCTTCTGGTGAGAGCTGGATCCAACGCAGCAGGGCTCGGGTCGCTAAACCCCCCCAGAGTCCTGAAGGCTAAAGCTGAGGAAGAAAAGACTATCTTAAGATGACCTTCCACCTTCCAGTCAGTCTGAACTCAGAAAGCTGCCCCACCCTCCATCAGAATTGTCACATTTATTTATTTTATTATTTATTTATTACAATTTCTTATATACCGCGCTATTCGGTATCAGCGCGGTTTACATCATAACACAACGACCATAACAACAATCTGTCTGGTTTTACAAAGAACGGGAGTGCAAACTTGGATAACAGGGGTAACTATATACATGAGATATTTACACGGAACAAGGTTAGGTAAAAATCACATAACGAGTGTAAGGGTCTTTCCAGAGTGGGTCATTTCTTCAGAGGGCTATCTAGGTTCAATTGCTGGCTGGGTAGTATTGGAGGAAAAGGTGGGATTTGAGTGCCTTCCTGAACTGATATAGGTCGGCAATGGCCCTAATGTCAGGGGGTAGAGCATTCCAGCATTTGGGGACATAGAAACTGAATGCCCTGTTTGTGGTTGTCTTGTTGCACTTTGTCAATGCCTTTGGGGTTGTTAGAAGGTTTACGGCTGTTGCTCTTCTGGATCTCTTGGGGGGACGGACCGTGTGAATAAGATCTGTTAGTGAGGAGGACGAAATACCTTTGATTGCCTTGAATGATAGGAGTAGGGTTTTAAAGATGATCCTCCCATGGATAGGTAGCCAGTGAAGCTGTTTGAGAATGGGAGTCACGTGGTCGCTTCTGGAGGCTCCATAGAGGACCTTTGCTGCGGAATTCATGGCCAATTGTAAGGGGGTTAGTGTGGATTGGGGGAGACCTTGAAAGATGGCGTTTGCAAAGTCAAAGTGTGGCAGGATTAGCGCTTGGTATATGGTCCGGAAATCGTCTGGGTCCAACAGGGAGCGTAGGTGCTTGAGTGAGCAGATTTTGAAATAAACGGCTTTGACTATGTTGCTTATGTGGTGTTTGTGACCGCCATTATGACAGCATCCACCTTTGGAAAACGCAACCACTTGTCGACGTCATCTGGAAACCAGAGACAGAAGCGGCCAAGGCACCACACAGACCGTAATGACACATCTGGAGAATCCCACTCCAGGGATTCCATTGCTGTAGCTCTGAGGGAAAAGGGAAAGCATGGGACAATTTCTGAATGCCCACAATAATAGGGTCCAGCTGAGGCTTGCTCAAATCTGGAGTTGGTTGAGATGACGGTTCAGCTAGATGTAGAGATTCCACAATTTGCAATATTAGAGCTGGGAGTTCTTCCTTGCGGATTATACTAACATCTGTGCCCTCCTCATGGGCTCGGAGACCACTTCTGGTGGCGAAAGCTCACCCTCTTCTCAGTCTGACCCACTGCTAAGAGATTGTTCCTCTGAAAGGCCCTCCCCCTGTGTTCCTTGACAGAGGCCCAGTTGCCCAAGGGACCCTGTTGCCCAAGGGACCCTGGGGGTGCCGTGGCCTGGTCCTTATCCTGCCTAGGTGGTGTAGGCCTGGAGTACTTTCAGGAGGATGGGACTGCAGCACCTGGTGTAGCCAAGGGAGGAGCGGCGTGCCACATATCCCAGGCCTGCCTAAAAAGATATAAACTGTGCATCCATGTCTGCAGGTTGAAGAGGACAAGGAGGCTACAAAGGTTGTTGCTCAGGTAGGAGTAAAGAAGGAAGATGGTCCCTCGGATGAGATGACAACATAGTGACCTCAGGAGCCTCCACGGAAGGCAGTAGTGGGGCTGACCCAGCTGACTTAGTGAAAGTTTGACCTGAGCCTGAAGAAGGACCCCCCTTGGTCCACCGCACAGGCTAAGCAAAGGTCCTTTTCCAAATGGTGACTTTTTCACCCACATCCTAAACACCTCTGCAGGGAGGAAGGCATCCTATTGTAAAACCACAGTGAAAAAACAGTAGCCTGATGCTGACATGGGCTCAGATGATAGCTACATGAACACGGTGCTTTTCCTGCCTAAATAAAATGGCGGCCATGGCCAAAAAGGGAAAGTGGGAAACAGTAAAAAGGAGCTTAGTTGAGTAATGCTGACAGGAGGCAGAACCGCTAATGAAGAAGTGGCGAAAAAAGAAACAGAAGGACATCGAAACAGGTTATATTAGCTGTGAGCAGTTTCACTTCAGCCACAGGCAGATTCCCGGCACCAGTGAGGCAACATGCTTACCGCCAGCAGCAGAGCAAAAGACTTGTAAGCCCAGAGGTAAAAATAGCATTAGGAACCCAAAATTGAAAATGGAGTCGTAGGAGAAGGTAAATCGTTCACTGGGAGGGGGTGGGGGTGGGGGGAAGAGAAGGCACAGTTAACTCCTGTTAACAGGTATTTTCTGGGAACAGCAGGAATCAGTCCTCACACATGACCATGCAGAAGCATCTCCCTGGCTTTCAAAGAAAGTCTTTGAGAGATGCACCTCACATTTGTAGTCCCCTTTTTACCCAAGGGCGCCAGCTTGCCTCAGTCTAATGACATAGTTAAGACGGCAAAAATAAAATACGGTAAAGAAACAACTCCAAGGGGAGGAGGGGAGAGGTTGTGAGGACTGAATCCTGCTGTCCCTGGAGAACACCTGTTACAGGTGAGTAACTATGTTTTCTCCGGGAACAAGCAGGAAGTCACTACTCACCTATGGGACTCCCCAGCTACAGGCTACTGAGAACCTGTACAAAACACCACTTGTGACCAGAGAAGGCGAGCCGTGAGCTGTAGCAGTTGAATCCCAACTGAGAGACTCTTGCAAGACCCAAGTGTCCGGCAGGGCATCCAGCACTCCGGTAGCCTGAACACAGAAGGGTCAGAGGGCAGGAGTTGCCTACACCCCGAAGAGATTTCAGAGTACAACCTGGCCAAAGGCGCTGTCCCATCAGAACTCCCTCTCCAGGCAGTAGTAAGCTGCAAAGATATGGACTGAAGGACAAGTGGTGACCCGAAAGATTTCTGTCACAGGTATGTAATGCAGATTTGCTATAAAGGTAGCCAGTGCTCTGTGACCCAGTGATCTAGTGAGATCCCAGCTTGCTCATAGGCGAAAGCAATGCAGTCTGCAACCCAAGTGGACAGAGTTTGCATGGTTACTGGAAGCCCCAGTCAACTGGGGTCATAGGAGACAGAGCTGAGACACTTTGCGGTGGCCCTGAATCCATTACAGGAGGAGGACAGGGCCATGCCAGTGTGAAGCCTTGTGAAGAAAGTGGGGAGCACCACCTCCTGATTGAGGTGGAAGGAGGACACCACCTTTGGCAGAAATTTGGGGTGTGTGTGCGGAGCACCACCTTGTTCTTATAGAATCGTGTAGAATCTTTGATGTTTTTACTGTAAAGCAGTATATCAAGAGCCAGATAAAGAAAAGATAAAGACCCTGCGAGCAGACATGAGTGCCACGAGAAAGAATCTTCCAGGAGAGGTACTGCAGGTGGCAAGTAGCCAGGGGCTCAAATGACGGCTTAGTGAGCTGTGGGAGCACCACACTGAGATCCCATTGTCATTGATGGGCAGATAGGAGGCTTGGACAACTTAAGGCCCCGCAGGAAATGAAAGATATAGGACTGAGCCGAGGGGGTCTTGCCCTCAACAGTGTGGTGGTGCACTGCAATAGTGTTCAGTTGCACTCTAAATTGAACGTTAGTCCCACCTGGGGACAGGTGGAGTAGATACTACAGCACCAGCTGCACCAAACAGGAGAATGGTTTGCATGCCTCTCGGTGCATTACACCAAAAATAGACGCCATTTGAAGGCATATGCCCTTCTGGTGGAGGCCTTGCAGGCGGCCAGAAGGACCTCCTTCGTGTCATGTGGGAGGTTGAAGGGTGCTACAGCTACCCTTTCAGCAGCTAAGCCGTGAGTGACAGGGACCCCAGGTTGGGGTGCAGGAGAGAGCCCCCTCCTGTGAAAATAGTCCTGGAGTGCAGCCCAGGGGAATCAGAAGCCCCACCGACAGAGAGAAGCAGTGGAAACCAAGATTGCCTGGGCCACTGGGGGGGCCAACAGAATCAGTGATGCCTGTTGCACTAGACCTTGAAGAGGGTCTTGGCGACAAGCAGTGTTGGCAGGAAGTCATAAAGGAGACCTTCCGTCCACGGGATGAGGAACGCATCTGCTACCAACCGGGATGGGTGCGGCTGGTGGGAGCAGAAGAGGGGCAACTGCATGTTGTCCGGGCTGGTGAACAGGTCCACTAGGGGGATGCCCCAGAGTCAGAAAAGCCGGGAGGCCACTCTGGGATCCTGGTGCCACTCATGCAACTTGAGGACTCTGCTCAGCCTGTCCACCAGTGCGTTGTCCTGGCCTGGGAGTAGACCGCTCGCAGAAGCATCCCGTTGCATGTCACATATGAGGAGAGGGCTACCACCTCCTGGCAGAGGAAGTACGACCCCATGCCTCCTTGTTTGTTGACACAGAACATTGTGACTTGGTTGTCCATTTGGACCAGTACCAACTAGTGCTGCAACCAGTGGTGAAAGACCTGTAGCTCCAGGAGGTTGATCTGAAACTGGCACTGTCTGGGACCATGTGCCTTGGGTGTGGAGGTCCTCGCAATGAGCTCCCCATCTTCACAAGGAGATGTCTGTAGTAAATACCCTCTGGGGGGTGGGTGCCTGGAAGGGCATCCCGACCTGAAGGTGGCGGGGGATCTGCCACCAGTCGAGGGAGTCTACCAGTTGGTGGGTCACTTTTACTGTGTCTTGAAACCTGCCCATGGCTTGTGTCCACTGGGAGCGGAGGCACCACTGAGCCGCCCTCATGCGGGTGGGCATATGGGGTTACGTGGACTGTGGAGGCTATGTAGTCCAGCATGCGGACGAGAAGGCAGCAGGGCACCGAAAGGCTGTGTTGCATTTCTGCAGCTAGCACCCTGAAGTGTTCTGTCCTCTCCGGAATGAGGAACACCTTGGTCTGGAGGATGCCCAGCTGAGCCCCTATGAACTCCAGGCACTGCGCCGGAGAGAAGTGGGACTTGGGGTAATTGATGACAAACCTCAGGATGCTGCAGGACGTAGATAGTGCACTCAGTGGTGTGGTGCACCTCTGCAGCTGTGCCTCCCCTTAGCCAGTTGTCTAGGTAGGGAAAGACGAAGGCCCCTTGGAGACTAAGCTGGGCTGCAAACACTGCTAGACATTTGGTGAAGACCTTCCGTGATGACGCAAGCCCGAAGGGTAGCAACATGTACTGGTAGTGACCTCCTCCCACCACAAATCAGAGGGTATTGTCGGTGGTTGGGATAGATCAGGATGTGTGTATAAGCATCCTTCAGGTCTAAGGAGCATGGCTAGTCTCCCTGCTGGAGGTAAGGCAGCAGTGCTCCAAGGGAGAGCATCTTGAATCCTCATCAGAAATCTGTTCAAGTCCCAAAGGTCCAAGATGGGCCTGAGGCCCTCTGTTCACTTGGGAACAAGGAAATATCTGGAGTAGAAGTCTTTACCCCAGAGATGTTTGGGCAATGGCTCCACTACCTTGCCCATGAGGAGGCCTGCAAGTTTGGTGAGGAGCAGAGTCTGGTGAAGGAAAGGCCTTACAGGTTCTCCTGGGAAGAACGAGGGTGGCATCTGTTGCAGGTGGAGGAGGTATCCCTCCTTGACTACTTGCAGCACCCAGAAGTCGGTGGTGATGGAGGACCATCTGTGGCCAAACAGGAGGCCATATCCAAGGAGGCTATACCTAATGAGTCAAAAACTCCCTCCAGGCTGAACTGGGGCCGGTGCCTGGGTCTTAAGCTTGTGGGGGCTGTACTCTTGCCCCTTGGACTGTTGTCCCTTCTGTGGGGCAGAGAAGGCCTGGTACTGTGGGGTATTACCAAATGGGAAGAAAATGTAGTTACTCACCTGTAACAGGTATTCTCCAGGGACAGCAGGAATCAGTCCTCACTTATGGGTGACATCGGCACAAACGGAGCGTGCGCGGAGCAATTCCCCAGCTTTCAAAGAAAGCCTTTGGGATTCTTGCCATGCATGTGTGGTCCTCTTCCCGCCCAAGGGTGCCATCTTACTCAGTCAGGTCCCAGAGCTAGAGCCCTACTAAGCAGAGGGCAAGGGGAAGGACAAAAAAATTGCAACTCTTCCAGGGAGATGGGAGGGTAGTGAGGACTGATTCCTGCTGTCCCTGGAGAACATCTGTTACAGGTGAGTAACTGTGTTTTCTCCAGGAATAAGCAGGAAGTCGGTCCTCACTTATGGGACTCCCCAGCAACAGGCTACCGAACCTGTAAGCCAAAAAAGTGCATCCGCAAGGCCGTGAGCAGAAGCTGATGTCCGAAGGAAGCCCAAGTCCTCGGGCCCTCAGGGCAAGCTCTCGGTAGCCACAGAAGAAGGGTCGGAGGGCAGGAGTTGCTTATACCCCAAAAAGACTATGGAGTACAGCCTGGCTGAAGGGGCTATCCCGGCAGAACTCCTGCTCCAGGCAGTAGTGCAAAGTGAAGGTATTCGATGAAGACCAGGTTGCAGCCTGGCAGATGTCCAGAGACACGGAGCGCAGCAAAGCCACCGATGCCGCCTTGGCACGGACGCCATGTGCGGTGACCCAATGATCCAGTGGGGCACCTGCCTTTAACTGGGCAAAGGCGATGCAGTCCGCCACCCAAATGGAGAGGGTGCGCTTGGTGACTGCCATCCCCAGGCGGGTTGGATTGTAGGCTATAAAGAGCCGGGCGGACCTGCGATGCCCTTGGGTGCATTGCAGGTAGAAGGCGAGAGCCCTCTTAAAATCGAGTGAATGCAGGACCTCCGATGCCTGGTCGGCGTGAGGTCTTGGGAAGAAAGTCAGCAAGACCACCTCCTGATTGAGGTGGAAATCCAATACAACCTTCGGTAGGAACTTGGGATGGGTGCGAAGGACCACACTGTTCCTGTAAAACCTGGTGTAGGGGGCCTCAGCCATTAGGACTTGAAGTTTGCTGACTCGCCATGCCAAGGTCAGTGCCACCAGAAAAATCACCTTCCAGGAAAGGTGCCGGAGCGAGCATGTTGCCCATCGGCTTGAAAGACAGCCGCGTCAGCTGCATGCTGAGATAGCACTCAGTTGGACCCTGACTGAGTTGGACTTCAGTCCACTTGCGAAGATGGAGAAAGTACTGGAGAACCCAACGGGTCGAGCAGGAGAACGGGTCGATCTGGAGCTCGGAGCACCAGATCGAAAACCGCCGCCAATTCAGGGCGCAGGCCTGCCTAGTTGAGTCCTTCCTTGACCCGAGGAGGACGTCCTTGATCTCGACTGGGAGGTACAGCAAGGCTAAAGAGTCAGGCTGTCAGGGATAGCAAGGCCAAGTTCGGGTGAAGCACTCGCCCCTTTCTCCTGCGTCAGCAAACCGGAGGCACTGCCCAGGGGAACCGGAGGATCCGATGAAAACCGGAGTAGAAGCGGGAACCAAAGGATGTCGAGGTCACGAAGGGGCCACGAAGATCACTGAGGCTCGGTCACGCTGGATCTTGTGGAGGGTCTTCGCCAGAAGAGAAGTGGGAGGGAATCCATACAGAAGCCCAGAGGTCCAGTTCAGGAGAAAGGCATCTGGAGCCACCCTGCTCGGGTGTGGGGTTGGCCCGCAGAAGTGGGGGAGCTGCGAGTTCACCAGGCTGGCAAACAGGTCCATGGATGGAGTCCCCCAGTGGCGGAACAGGTGGATAGCCACCTGTGGACTCAGGTGCCACTTGTGCAGGCGGAGAAGCCTGCTGAGCCTTTCGGCGAGGACACTGTTTTGGCCCGGGAGGTAGACAGCTCTAAGGATCATGCCCCAGCGCACTGCAAAAGAGCAGAGGATGACTGCCTCCTGGCAGAAGAGACGGGAGCCCATGCCCCCCTTGATTTTTTTTTAGAACATCTGCACAAGCACCAACCTGTCCCTCAGGTGGCACTCGAAGACCCTCAAGGCCAACCGGACTGCCCGAAGCTCAAGCAGTTTGATCTGCTGTTGAGATTCCTCAGATGACAACTGCCCCTGGGCACAGAGATGGCCGCAGTGGGCTCCCCAGCCCAACAGCAAGGCATCCGTCGTCAAGATGAGTTTGTGCGGACGAGTGTCGAAAGGCATGCCCTGAAAGAGGCTCTAGGGGTCCTGCCACCAGACTAGGGGACTTGACTAGGCTGCGAGACACCCGGATGGGGTCCCAGAGGTGGCCCGAGGCCTGGGCCCATTGCACCCCAAGACACCATTGGGCAGCTTGCATATGCAGGCGAGTGTGGGGAATGACGTGTACAGTCAAGGCAATGTGTCCCAGGAGACGTAGCATGGCCCGTGCCAAGACTCTGAGCCGGCCCTGGACCTTGGCAGCCAGAGGGTGGAGCCAATCCACACATGCTCGAGGGAGAAAAGCTGTCATACGTTCTGTGTCGAGAAGGGCACCAATGAACTACACGGTCCACACCGGTATGACGTGTGATTTGGAGTAGTTGATCAGAAAACCGAGGCGCTTGAGGAGGAGAATTGTGCGCGATGCTGAGAGATGAGCCTCCTCTGCCAAGGTGCCCGAGACGAGTCAATCATCTAGGTAAGGGTAGACAGATATGCCTTGCAGCTGGAGGTGGGCCGTGGCAGACACAAGCCCGAAGGGGAGCACTCTGTTCTGAACGTGCTCTCCCTGCACCCTGAAACGCAGGTACTTCCCTGTGCTTGGGGTAGACAGGAATGTGAGCTTAAGTGTCTCTGAGATCCAAAGAGCATAGCCAATGGTCCTGCCAGAGGTAGGGCAGCAGGACGCCAAGGGATAGCATTCTGAACTTCTCCCGTGCCAGAAACTTGGTTCAGGTCCCTGAAGTCGAGGATAGGGCCACAGGCCCCCCGTCCTCTTTGGAACGAGAAAGTACCGTGAATAAAATCCCTGACCCTGAAGGTACGGCGGAACCCTTTCGACCACCTGTTGACCGAGGAGACTGTTTGCTGCAAGCAAGCCTGGTGCGAGGGAAGCCAGGTAGGCTCCGCCAGAGAGAAGGGAGGAGGAGATCTGTCTAGGCAAAGACGATACCCATCCCGGATCACCTATAGGACCCAGGTATCCAAAGTGATAGCCGCCCATTTGGGGGCGAAAAGAGACATGTGTCTCCCACAGGCGGAAGCGACCCTGTGGGGAGAGAGGCTATGCTTTTGGCATCAAGACCTCGGTGCTGGCTGGGGTGGCGCCAGTGGCTGGGTCTTGGGCCCCTTGGGTTTCTGATGACCCTGAGCACCCCCCTTTGCCTTGAGTACTGGTTGTCGGCGCGGGGCAGGCGGATATGGTGGGTATACCTGGTAGGGGAGCCCTTTTCTCTGGGAGAAGGACTTTTTGGTGTGCTGCTTCTTCCGTGGAAGCGAGGATGTTTTGTGCGAGAGATAGGTGCGAGTCACAAACTCTGTCTCAATCTCAGCTGCCTTGTCCTCCATGGACTTGCCAAACAGCTTTTCACTGAGGCAGGGGACATCCTGGAGCTTCTCCTGGACCCACTGCTCTAGGTCCGAAGACTGGAGCCATGCCTGGCATCGGGCTCCGATGCCAACCGCCGCTACACGGGCAGAAGACTCGAACCCGTTATACATGGTGCGGGAAAAGTATTTTGAGCAGTCTGCAACTGACATCTGGAGGGTCTGGAACCTGAGTCCTCCCCCCCCCCCCCGACTCGCGGAAAAAATGCTCAGCTCCTTGGCAAGGTTGCAAAGAAACATGCCCATATACAATTGGTACGCCTGGATGTGGCATGCCAGCATGCATCCCTGGTAAGTCTTGCGCCCGAGGGCGTCAAGGGCATGGGATTCCCTGCCAGGCAGGACCAAAGAGTGCAACTTTGGACTCTTCTGTTTCCACATTGCAGATTCGACTACCATGGAGGTGTGTGGAAGTTGGGTCTTCTGAAACCCCGGGCCGTTCTGGACCCTATACATGGCATCGAGTCTCCTTCTGACAATAGGGACCGAGGCAGGAGTTTCCCACATATGGAGAAGCAGCCAGGATAGAATGGACACTATTGGAACCGTAAGAGACTCCCTGGGAGGAGATTTGTACTGCAAGATGTCGAGTTCCTATGCCCTTGGCTCCTCCTCGGTCTGCGTCGACAGGTTGAGGGCCCGAGTCATATCCCGCACAAATGCCAGGAAAGAGGTGTCCTCTGGAGGGGACCGCCTTTGGAAGGCAGGCTGGGATGGGTCAGAGGGGAGAAACCTATGGGCGTGTGCTTCCGGGTAAGTGCCCCTGTGCGATTCCCAGCCCGAGAGGACTGAGCCAGGCTGGTCCCTGCACCCTGTGGCCAAGGCTCGCTTGGAGGTGGAGGAACTGGCTCTGGAAGACCTCGCCCCCGAGGAATGGGACGGCGAGCGAGACCGGTTCCGAGGACGCTCTCGAGGGTTTCCAGGGCAGTTTTCGGGACCTCAGTCAGGTGACCCTCAGTTTCGAGGCACGAGCCAGCCGTGCTGGGCAAGAACACCTGCTGGGCAGTGAGGAAGGCAGAAACGCTGAGCTCCAGTGCCAGCATCCAGGACTCCCACTCGGGAGTGGGTCCCTGCGATGCTGATGCCAGGGTTACCAGGTCTGGCCTGGAGGATGAGAGGGGTCCTCAACGGGACGACCCTCAGGAGACCGGGTGCCATCACGGGAGCCCTCAATGTCTTTACATGGTACTTTTCAAGGCCGCTCCATTTCCGACCCTCGAGAACGCCGGGGAGGGCTAAGGGAACGGAGTGTGCAAGACCGCTCGCGCTTATCCGGAGCTCTCGACAGTGACTTCGAGGTCATCTTCTTTCGCCGTTCCACCTCGGGCGAACACTGATCGGAGTGACGCCTAGGTCGCAGGGTCACTGTGGGGGACCCTGCCAGCGGTGGATCGGAAGGGCGAGGTGCCACCAGGGATCCCAGGGCTGTCTTATGGAAAATGTCAGACTTCTGCTTGTGGCTTACAAAGGCCTTTGCGGACATTTACTTACAAAGTGAGCAGAGCTCTGGGGTTGGGGTCAACCCCCAGACACTGTAGACATCAATTGTGGGTGTCTGTGAGCGACATATTTTTGGGGCATCTGTCACATTTCTTAAACCCGGTGGCCATAGGGGCAAAAAGGACCCCTGCGAGGACAAAATCCCTTGAGGCCAGTGGATGGAGATAAAAGGGCGTGAAAAGGGCCCGACAGAAAAACACTAAGGAATAAAAGGGATCCCCTAGCCTACAGCCAAAGCAGAGCTGAAGAGGAGGATGGGAGAGGACCGGTGCAACCTGAAAAAAAGGGGCCAAAAGGCTGAAGTCTAAAAACTTTTTCTGAGGGACGAGTACGTGCGTCCGAAGGGCTCCGCGGAAAAAGACCCCGAACAAAATGGCACTCTTGGGCAGAAAGAGGACCACGCATGTGTGGCAGAAATCCCAAAGGCTTTCTTTGAAAGCTGGGGAATTGCTCCATGTGGGCTCCGTCTGTGCCAACGTTACCCATAAAGTGAGGACTGACTTCCTGCTTGTTCCTGGAGAAAGGGCTTCTTCCCCCAGGGCCTTCTTATGGGGGTGCACTGAGGTCTTCTTCAAGAGTCTGGGTCCTGGTCAGGAACCCAGTCTCTCTCTCAGCAGCCTTGTCTGACATGGGTTTTCTGAAGAGGTTTTCTCCAGTGCAAGGGACATCTATGAGTTTGTCCTGGAACCACTGCTTGAGGTCAGATGACTGCAGCCACGCCTGGCATCGGGCTTCAATGCCCACGACAGCCTCTCTGGCTGAGGATTCGAAGCCATCATATGCTGCTCGAGACAGGGAGCACTCCTTCACTGCCGAGGCCTTTGACTTGAACCACTGAAGAGTTTCCCTATAAAGGCCTGCAGAGAAACTGGCAAGCTCCCTCACCAGTTCCTTTAGGTACATGCCGATGTACAACTGCTGGTAGGACTGGACTCAGCAAACCAGTATCAAGCCCTGGTAACATTTTCGGCCGAGGGTGTCCAAGGTCCAGGCTTCCCTACCCAGGGGCAACAAGGAATGAGTCTTTTGGCTCTTGAGTCTCCACATGGACAACATGACAACCATAGAATTGTGAGGAAGCTAGGGTTTTTTGGAATCCCGGATTTCAGTAGACTCTACTCTGTTTTGGTTTCTTGAACCATGGGATGCTGTTCCAAGAGTTGCAGAGAACAGATGGTATCCATATGTCCAAAAAGGATCTATATGTCCTTCAGTAGCAGATTGGCTAACCTACTGAAAAGGGCTTTAAACTAGATTCGTTGGGGATGGGTGAATAAAGCCCCAACGTAAGCAAAACATTAAATACCTTTATGAAAATGGGTAAAAAACAGGCAACATATGGAAAGCAGATCCCAGATGTTGAGGCTTTAATGGGAGTGGCTGACTTGGATTTAGTGGCAGTTACAGAAACATGGTTCATGGACGACCCTGACTGGGATGTAATTATACCAGGCTGTATTTTATTCATAAAAGACAGGGTAGGAAGAAGGGGAGGAGGAGTGGCACTGTATGTAAAAAATATTAAAGCTATGGAAAAACAGGGCTTAAAAGGGACAGGAGGCGGCACTGTGGGTTAAATAAGAAAAAGGGAAAGAAATCTATTTACAATGGCATGGATGTACAGACCTCCTTTACAGGGAGAAGAGGTAGATGGAGATTTAATAGAAGACATACTCAGCATTGCCAGGAAAGGGGAAGTGCTACTGATAGGGGATTTCAATATGCCGGATGTTGACTGGCACATTCCTGCTGCAGTATCATCTAGAAGTAAGGAGATCCTGGATTCTCTACAAGGAGAACTATTCAGGCAACTGGTAACAGAACCCACACGTGAAGGGGCCATACTGGACTTGGTGCTTACCAATGGTGAACGTGTCTTTGATGTTATAGTGGGAAATCATCTTGCATCCAGTGATCACCAGATGGTGTCATTCAGTATTAGGACTACGGCTGATAAAATCCATTCAAAAGCGAAGGTTTAGGAAAACTAACTTTGTCGAGATGGGCCAATACCTCAAGGAGTCGTAATCGGGATGGGAACAGCAGGGGGATGTAGAAAAACAGTGGGCAAAACTGAAAGGGGATATTTTAAGGACAACCAACCTTTTTGTTAAAATGATAAATAAAGGTAAAAGGAAAAAGAGACCGCTATGGTTTTCAAAAGAAATAGCTGAAAAGGTGAAGAATAAAAGGGAGGCCTTCATGAAATACAAGAGATCACAGAGAGAGGAAGACAGGCATCTATATTTGGAAAAACTTGGAAAAACTAGCAAAGTAGGCAGGAAAGCAAAGATTCAAAAAGAGGAGGAAACAGCCAATGCAATAAAATGGGGGGATAAGACATTTTTCAGATATGTTAGTGAGAAGAGGAAGGGCAAAAGTGGTATTGTCAGACTCAAGGGTGAAGGGGAGGAAAAATGTAGAAGCTGATGAGGATAAAGCAGAATTGCTTAACAAATATCCTGTTCTGTGTTCACAGATGAAGAACCAGGAGCAGAACCTCAGAAAACACCCACAAACAGAAACAGAAGTGAGAGACATCTTGAACGATTTTTAGAAGACTATGTTTGTGAGGAACTAGCTAAATGTAAAGTAGACAAAGCAATGGGACCAGATGAGATACACCCGAGAATACTGAGTGAACTTGGGGGCATTCTAGCAACTCCACTGACCAACCTTTTCAATGCATCTTTGGAGTTGGGAGTGGTGGTAGAGGACTGGAGAGAGGCACATGTGGTCCTTTTACACAAAAGCGGAAGTAAAGATGTGGTTGAAAACTACAGGCTGGTTAGTCTAACCTCTGTGGTGAGTAAATTGGAAATGCTGCTGAAAGAGAAAATAGTGAGGTTTCTGGAGTTCAACAGATTACTGGATCCGAGGCAGCATGGATTCACCAGAGGCAGGTCTTGTCAGACAATTTTGATTGATTTCTTTGACTGAGTGACCAAGGAGTTGGACCGAGGGAGAGCCCTAGATATGGTATATTTAGATTTCAGAAAAGCCTTTGACACCGTTCCACACAGGCGACTTATAAACAAACTGAGCACCCTAAGGATGGATCCTAAAGTTACTGCTTGGATTAGAAATTGGTTGAATGGGAGGTGGCAAAGGGTACAGGTAAACTGAGCTCACTCTGAGGAGGAGATTACCAGTGATGTGCCTCAGGGATCTGTCTTTGGTCCGATTCTTTTTAACATTTTTGTTAGTGATATTGAGGAAGGGCTGTTGGATAAGGTTTGCCTCTTTTCGGATGATACCAAAATCTGCAATAGAGTAGACACCCAGGAAGGTGTAGATAACAAGGAGAAATCTAGTTAAGCTTGAAGAATGGTCTAGAATTTGGCAGCTGAGATTTAATGTTAAAAAATACAAGGTCATGCATTTGGGCTGCAGAAACGGAAGGGAGCAATATAGTATAGTGGGTGAAGTACTTCTGTCCACAAAAGAAGAGCGGGACCTACAGTGGTGTGCTAAAGTCTGGAATCACTTGTAAATTTGACGTTTTTTTCAACTTCGTGACCTTATATCTTAATTTCTTTTTCCTCCCAGTGGCTTTTTCTGTGTATCTCATGATAAGTGATAGATTTGGCTATTAGGGCCAATTTTTAGTATTGGTTTGGCCCTTATATTCTGAGTTTGTTCCCCATAGTTGTCCTGTTGATAGATTTTCTGTGAAAATCGTGTAATGTACATCGTTGGCCAACGATATATTATTGTAAGTATGGTTTAAAATTATGGACGCACATCAGGTTTCCTTCAAATTAATGTATGTGGCCTTGAAAAAGGCAGTTTTTGTGTGTCAGTGATGGCTCAGTATTTGATGGCATCAACAATCACGCGCTCCCAACCTAAGCTAAACTCAAGTATTATCTCAAACCAATTCTAATTCTTCCAACAACGTTCCCATAAGGCAATCAGACCTCAGAATGGCTAGTACCCCATATACAGCGAGAAACTCACTGTAGGGAATAGCTGATGCTCACATCATAGGTCACAGCCTTTCCAATTTTCCTAATACATACAAATTCGTATCCAATAACACCTCACCTACACACCAATACAATATCACCCTGGGATCCTAAAACACACTACAAAGTATCTCCATATACACATTCAATCAATCTATCAATCATTCAACAAAAACACACACACTGCCCCAAAGCATCAGAATTAATCAGTATATGTACAAAATACACAATAAGTAGCCCAGGAGCAGTCAGGAACACTCCTACAAAAATGAGAAAAGTGTAATTAACATCCAAAATCAAGATTAAAGCATAATAGCCCACATAAACTTATCTTGTCATATCATGATCATATCCAATAATCTGCAATTTTCTCATTTTTGTAGGAGTGTTCCTGACTGCTCCTGGGCTACTTATTGTGTATTTTGTACATATACTGATTAATTCTGATGCTTTGGGGCAGTGTGTGTGTTTTTGTTGAATGATTGATAGATTGATTGAATGATTGAATGTGTATATGGAGATACTTTGTAGTGTGGTGTTTTAGGATCCCAGGGTGATATTGTATTGGTGTGTAGGTGAGGTGTTATTGGATACTAATTTGTATGTATTAGGAAAATTGGAAAGGCTGTGACCTATGATGTGAGCATCAGCTATTCCCTACAGTGAGTTTCTCGCTGTATGTGGGGTACTAGCCATTCTGAGGTCTGATTGCCTTATGGGAACGTTGTTGGAAAAATTAGAATTGGTTTGAGATAATACTTGAGTTTAGCTTAGGTTGGGAGCACGTGATTGTTGATGTCAGTTAGTCAGTATTTGATGGGCCACCCTTTGTTCTTTGATCACCTGATTGCACCTTGTCAGCATTGAATGAACCAGCCTGACAAGGTGATCGTTGGTGACAACGCGGTTCCAAGCTGCAACGAGTGACTCAATCAGCTCATGCTTTGATGTTGGATGCTTCTTGGATATTTCCAAGGCCACCTTGTGCCACAGGTTCTCGACTGGATTCAGATCTGGAGACTGGGCAGGCCAGTCCAGTCCATTGACCTTCCGCACCTTGGTTCACACCTGACTTAAAGGCATCTTTAACTCTCCTACGAAGATCGGAAAAACGCTGGAGGAAATCACGGACCAGCAGCGATCAAGCAGCATACATCCAACTCTTACACACTCATCGTACGGCTGTAACAGACAAAATGAAACTACATCACACCAACACTCTGAAACGCTCATTAAACAAGCCGCACGACCTCTTTAACCTGGTCAAATCTCTTGCCAGAGAACCGACCCCTGAGCGCACAGAATCTATACACCCTCAGGATTATGCCAACTTTATGCAATCAAAGCTATGCAGAACCGACAAGATGGTGATACCGGACCCCCCTTATGCTCAAGCATGCGCAACATATCTATCCACCTTTACCACTCCGTCTAAGATAATTATTGAGGACACCATTGCTACCCTAAATACCTCTACTTCATATTCAGATCCATGTCCAGCATTCTGGATAAAAGATCTGCGATCTGACCTTGCCCCAATATTAGCCAAAATGATGCGACTATCATTTAGCACCGGATCATTCCCATCCATGCTCAAACAGACCTCTGTTAGACCGCTGCTTAAGGACACCAAATTAGACCCTCTAAAGGTCGAGTCTTACAGACCCATATCCAGTATCCCGATGCTCTCTAAAATCATTGAAAAAATAGTATACAGGCAGCTACAAGATCATGTGGACACCTATGCACCTCTAGATCCATCACAACACGGGTTCAGAGAGTCACATGGAGTGGAAACACTACTTACCACTCTCTTCAACACCATAATCTCAGGCATTGACAACTCACGTACAGGTTTCGCACTTATCTTTTTAGATATTGCGGCAGCCTTCGACTCTGTCTGCCACGAGATCCTCCTGATTCGGCTAAAAGAGAAAGGCATCACTGAAACAGCACTGGAGTGGTGCAGATCTTACCTGTCTGGAAGATGGCAACACGTACGAGCAAATGGAACCACATCTGAGCCATTCCTACAAAGTCAAGGAGTCCCTCAAGGATCCTCCCTATCGTCTCTTATGTTTAACATTTATATCCAACCCATATGTAACATCATTAGACACTTTAATGTGAGTTGCATGATTTACGCCGACGATGTCCTACTTTACCTGCCAATATCCCTGGATTGCCCAGACCTAACCCCAATAACTAAGTGTTTCAATGCAGTATCCGAATGGCTCCTCTCTCAAAATCTGCGCATCCAACATAAGAAAACAGAGGTCCTATTTATCTCTAGAAATCTTGAGTTTATTCCACCTAACCACTTAGAAGTCGACAACGCCAAGCTGCAGGTAAAATCAGCCATACGATACCTCGGAGTCACACTGGATCAGAACCTCGACATGAAGCAGCACATAGCAAAAACAGTAAGAGCGATCTACTTCAAGATCAGATCCCTCAGACACATATGCCCTCTACTCGAGCTGAATGACTTCCGTACCATCTACCAAGCCCTCATCATCCCTCATTTTGATTATGCAAACGCCATCCTACAAGGTCTCCCTAAAGCAACCTTACATCCCTTACAAATAGCTGTTTGTCAAATGTAAATAGTTAAAGGATAATCGCTTTTGTACATATGAATGATACCTACTGGAGGGCTATACCTAGACCCTGCGATGTGTGCTGTGTATTACCCCTCTTCTTTCTATCTATGCCCCAATCTTCCTGTCTTGATTTTGTGACATATCCCAAAGACTTTAATCAAACCGCTTCTGATCGCTGGAAGTAGCGGTATATAAGTGTTTGCTAAATAAATAAATAAATAAAAACTCGCCATGAACAGCGCTGCGCGAATCCTTTTAGGAGCACCAAGGAAAGAGCACATCACACCCCTCCTGATGCAGCTGCACTGGCCCCCCCTTCCAAGCCAGGATTAACTTCAAGATCTTAGTGATGACATTCAAGGCCATCAATGGGTTATCCTCCTCTTCAATATGTGACCTCATACAACAACCCATGCCCAACAGGATAAGAAGAACGGCTGCAACCTACATGCTAGCAATACCAAAAGCTATGACAAGATGCGCCCTATCAACTTCAAATAGAGCCTACAGCCTGAGCGCCCCAAGCCTCTGGAACTCCTTACCACCACACATCAGAGCTATCCCCAATTTGAGCCAGTTCAGGAAGGCCTTAAAACACCTCCTCTTTATTAAATACCTCACAGCCTCCCTCGAACCCCAGCCTCCAGGTACGAACAACACACAATGAACTCATCTCACTTATAGACAGTTACCAATTTCAGTATCCCTTTTGTGTACATAGTTTACCAATTTCAGTAGTCCATTTATGTACATAGTTTCCCCCGTTATCCAAGTTGATTGCTCCTGTTCATTGTAATGACCTGACTCTTGTTCATTGTCGGATTCTGTTTCGTTTTATGTAAACCGCGCTGATCGTAAATAGTGCGGTATATAAGAAATGTAAAATAAATAAATAAATAAAATAAATAAATAAATGTTGTTCCGCTGCTTCCAGCTGATCACCTGTCTGGAGCGACGGCAGGGTGCATTGTCATCTTTGAACAGGAACTGGCCAGAAAACAGCTGGTGTGCTGATGGCACCATGCACTTTTGCAGTATGGTGACTTACTTGGCCCCGTTGACCATTCCATCGATGATGTGAAGACATCCAACGCCACTGGCAGCCATGCAGCCCCAGACCATGACCTTCAAAGGATGCTTCACAGTGAGGTTGAGACACTCAGGCTTGAATTCCTCTCCAGGAAATCTCCTCACATAGGTGTGGGCCTGGTTACCAAACAGGCAGAAGGTGCTTTCATCGCTGAATAGCACCTTTTCCCACATTTCAGTTGACCAGGTTGAGTGCTTTCTCGCCCACATGATCCAGTAGCGCCTTTGTATGTCAGTCATCAGTGGCTTATTCCGTGCTCTGCAGCCCCGGAGACCAAACTGCAGGCACTGGCAACGAAATGTTGATGAGCTGACACTGATCTCACTCTTGTCTGACCACTTTCGAAGTAGCTGAGGAGAGGTTAACTTACGATTAGTCAGTGAAATGCATCGTAGTGTGCGGTCCTGTCACGATGTTGATGCACGTGGACAACCTGAATGAGGCTTTTCCACCACTGAATCCATTTCTTTCTTCTTCTGTACAATCTTAACAGCGCTCTGACTGCAGCCAACTTTCCTGGCTATCTGATGGCTTGAAAATCCTTCCTCGCTCATAAAGGACACACGAACATGCTCTTCCAATACAGGGTCCGAGTCATCTTCATGGTCAATCCAGCAAGCGCTGTGGGACTCCCCCTGGAGATTGGTCACAGATTACCTTAGAAGCACAAGGTTTTAGATAGTTCTGGGGAGGAGTCTGCTGTCTTGGTACACGTCGGTATCAATGACATAGGAAAATGTGGTAGGGAGGTTCTGGAGGCTAAATTTAGGCTTTTAGGTAGGAAGTTGAAATCCAGAACTTCCAAGGTAGCGTCCTCCAAAATGCTTCCCGTTCCACGCGCAGGACCCAAAAGGCAGGCAGAGCTCCGGCGTCTCAATGCGTGGATGACACGATGGTGCAAAGATGAGGGTTTTGGATTTGTTAGGAACTGGAGAACATTCTGGGGAAAGGAGGGGCTCTTCAGAAGGGATGGGCTTCACCTTAACCAGGATAGAACCAGGCTGCTGGCATTAACCTTTAAAAAGGAGATAGAGCAGCTTTTAAACTAGATAATAGGGGAGAGCCGATAGTCGCCCAAAAGCGCATGGTTTGGAACAATGCATCTGAAGGATACTACCAAAAAAATGAAGTTGGGGCACATCAGCAGAGAGGTTCCAATAAAGAAAAAGGTAGCCCAAATGCCCTTGAGTACAGAGCAGACAGAGCTTAAAGATTCCAAATTGCCCCTGCCTACTGATAACCAGATTAATATGAGTAAAATACAGTCTCTAAAATGCTTGTATGCAAATGCTAGAAGTCTAAATAATAAGCTGGGGTTGCGCTCTATGTCAGAGAAGGCATTGAGTCACAAAGGATTAAAGTTTTGCAAGAAACAAAATTCGCTGTAGAATCTCTATGGATTGAAATTCCATGTAAAAAGGGGAAGGCGATGGCAGTGGGGTTGTACTATTGACCGCCTGGCCAGAATGAACAAATGGATGATGAAATGCTCAAAGAAATCAGGGAAGCTAACAAAAGTTACAGAACAGTAATAATAATGGGTGATTTCAATTACCCTGGTATTGACTGGGTCAGTGTCATAGCAGGACATGCTAAGGAGATGAAGTTTCTAGATGAAATAAATGACTGCTTCTTGGAGCAGCTGATTCATGAACAGAGCAGAGGGGAAGCCATTTTGGACTTAGTCCTTAGTGGAACATCAGATCTGGTGCAAGATATAAGGGTGTTAGGGCCACTTGGCAATAGTGATCATTAGCATGATCATGTTTGATTTAATTAATGGAGGAGGGATGGTAAGGAAATCCACAGTACTACCTTTTAACTTTTAAAAGGGAGACTATGATAAAATGAGGAAAATAGTTAAGAAAAAAAACTAAAAGGAGCAGTTGCAAAGGTCAAAGGCTTACATCAAGCGTGGGTGTTTAAAAATACTATCTTGGAAGCCCAGACCAGCTGTATTCCACGCTTTAAGAAAAGTGGAAGGAAGTCCAAAAAACTGCCAGCATGGTTTAAAGGTGAGGTCAGAGAGGCTGTTATTTCCAAAAAAGCATTTTTCAGGAAATGGGAAAAAAAGAGTCAAATGACGAAAACTGGAAACACAAGCACAGGAAAGTTAAATGCAAGGCATTGATAAGGCAGGCAAAGAGAATTTGAGAAGCTTGCTGCGGAAGCAAAAACGTGTAATAGACTTTTTAGAGTACATTCGTAGCAAAAACCCTGTGAGTCGGTTGGTCCATTAGATGATAGAGGGGTTAAAGGGGCACTAAGAGGCAACAAGGCAATAGCGGAGAGACTGAATGAATTCTTTGCTTTGGTCTTTACTAAGGAAGATGTAGGGATGTTACCCATGACTGAAGTGGTATTTCTACTACTACTACTACTACTATTTAGCACTTATAAAGCGCCACGCATGCAGCGCTGCACAGATGCTACATGAGGCAGCTAACATACAGAGACAGTCCCTGCTCGTCAGAGTCCTGCTCATCGGAGCTAACAATCTAGTTAGAAAAGTACAAAGCATTACACAGCATTAGTCAATTTGGACTGTAGTTTGGTCATAAACATTGACGGGGGTTAGGGTAAGATGAGGATGGAAGTCAGGATCTGAATGCAATGGTGAAGAGGTGGGTCTTCAAACTGGATTTGAAGAGGGCCAGGGAGGGGGCCTGGCGCACAGACGCAGTAGGCTGTTCCCGGCATATGGTACGGCCAGGTGAAAGGAGCGCAGTCGGGAGTTTGCGGTGCGGGTGAAAGGCACTGATAGTAGCAGTTTGCTAGCGGAGCGTAAATTCCAAGAAGGGACGTAAGGAGAGATGAGAGATAGGCGGTATTGCGGGGCCACTCTTGAAAGATTCTGAGTACCTGGTCCATGTGCAGGGACCATGCGTGTGGAAGCAGAACTCGACTGAGTCTGTCTGCCCAAGAGTTTTGGATTCCTGGAAGGTATACGGCCAGGAGATGGATTTGATGCTCTCTGGCGAAGGCCCACAATCTTAAAGCTTCGTTGCAAAGCGACAGAGAGCCAGTTCCTCCTTGCTTGTTTATGTAAAACATGGCTACCTGATTGTCCGTATGAATGAGGACTGTCTTGTAGTTGAGCAGGGTATGAAAGACCTTGAGAGCTAGGAAAACTGCTCGGAGCTCCAAGTGGTTGATATGTAGAGAGGTCTCCTGTGGAGACCAAGTGCCCTGAGTGGAGAGGTCTTGTAGATGAGCTCCCCAACCTGTTGGGGAGGCATCTGTTATGAGGGTTGCTTGGGGCAACAACTGTTAGAAGGGGGACCCCAGCAACAGATTTTGGGTGGACTTCCACCACTGTAGAGACCAAAAGAGGCGCCTGGAGGTTGCTATTTTGTCTGTCAAACCCCCTGAAGCTTGAGTCCACTGGGTGGACAAAGTCCATTGAGCTGCTCTCATGTGAAGGCGAGCATAGGGGACCACATGCACTGTGGATGCCATGTGGCCTAGCAGTTGTAGCATCTCCCGGGCAGTTAAATGGCTCTTTGACTGAATCTGGGAGGCTAACTGCACTAGGCGTAGGCAACGGGCCTGAGGAAGATAGGCCCTTGCAGTGGTAGTATCTAGCCAGGCCCCTATGAACTCTAGGGACTGAGTAGGGATGAGCTAGGACTTTGGGAGATTTACCACAAGTCCCAGATACTGCAGAATGTGCCTTGTGCAGTCCAGGGCAGTCTGGGCCTCTGACTGAGATGGAGCTTGGATGAGCCAGTCGTCCAGGTATGGGAATACAAATATCCTCAGAGTGTGTAGAAATGCAGCTACTACTGCCATGCATTTGGTGAACACTCTTGGAGCAGAGGCCAGACCGAAAAGAAGCAGCTTGTATTGGTAATGCTTCCCTTGTAATTTGCTCCCATCTGGGAGCAAAGTGAACTAACCTTCCTGGAATGGTGAGAGACTCTGGCTGTTTCAGAGCCAGAAAGGTAAGTTCTCTAGCATCAAGTCAAAAGCCCTGAGGCGGCTGGGTCTGCTGAGTTGCAGCAGCCCCTGTAGGCTTAGGCCTGGCTTGCTTAGGTTGCTGACGCTTAGCAGCAAAACGACCTGTAGAAGATTGCTGGCCAGAAGCAGGATGGAATCTGCCTTTCTTGAGGAAAAAAGACTTCTTGAAAGGTTTTTTCTTGGCAGGAATGGAGGTTGACTTTGAAAGTCTATCCAAAGCAGAATTTTCTGCATCCGTTTGAGTGGCTTTTATTTGCCAATCTTTGCCAAACAGGTTTTCTCCTGTACAGGGAAGATTTCCCAAGCCATCCTGGACCCAAGATTCTAGATCAGAAGCTTGGAGCCAAGCAATTCTGCGAGCAGCTATGGCAATGACCGAAGTTCTGCTGGCACCCTCAAAGGAGTCAAAAGCTGCACGGTTGAAAAACTTTGAAATATCTTGAGTATGCTTAAAGCCAAATAAGAAATTTTTCCCTTTTATCCTCTGGAAGAAAAGGGAGGAAAGTGTGTAGCTTATCTGCAACTTCTTTCAGAAACATCCCCATATAAAGACTATAGGTGTTGATTCTGGCAATGAGCATACTGGCTTGGAAGATTTTCCTACCAAAAACATCCACGGTCCTGCATTCTCTTCCTGGAGGAGCAGAGGAGTGTCTTTTTGCACTCTATCTTTTTCATAGCTGACTCCACCACAATAGAATGGTGAGGAAGCTGTGTTTTATGAAAACCAGGACAAGGAGGAACACGGTACATGGTGTCCAACCTACGAGAAAGAGGAGAGATAGTGAGAGGAGTCTCCCATAAGTCAATCATGTGATCATAAAGAATCTCATGAATTGGCAAGGTGACTGCCTCCTTAGGAGCCTTGGGGTAACCTAAAATATCTAATTTTTTAGCTCTAGGC
Source organism: Ichthyophis bannanicus (assembly GCA_033557465.1). Classification (NCBI taxonomy): domain Eukaryota; kingdom Metazoa; phylum Chordata; class Amphibia; order Gymnophiona; family Ichthyophiidae; genus Ichthyophis; species Ichthyophis bannanicus. The sequence continues at coordinate 84,219,282 of CM066047.1, forward strand.
TCTGATTCAGAGGTTACTGAAATAGAAAGCCCTTTAGCCACTTCTCTTATGAAGTCTTGAAAGGACAAGTCTTCTGGAGGAGACATTCTTCTTTTTGGAGAAGGCTTTTCAGGAAGGGCTATGGATACTTCAGCAGACGCCTCCGATGCATCAGAATCTTCGGAGGAATCAAAGTATCGACTGTCAGGGTGCTCTTTCAAGGCTCGATACGCGTACCGAGCGGTATCGACATCAGGCGTTATCGGTACCGGTTCGGTACCGATGGGCACCCCTGGGCAGGGAACCGCTGCAGTCGACACCATGGCCGATGTCGATGCAGTCGGTACCGGTACCGGCATTTGTGCCGGTACCCGGGCTGATACCGACAACGGAGTTTGTTGTGGTATCAGCGGCGTCGCAGCTTGAATGAAGGCCGTGATAGCCTGCTGCATGGATAGAACATTCTGATCCATCGACGCCATGAATGCCTGGAACTCGGTACCGGAAGGTTGTGCCGGTACCCCAGAGCATTCTAACAGGTGATCGGTCGAGGCCGTGCCATCGATGTCAACCTGTAACCCCATAGGTGGAGCTTTGGAAGCCGGAGCTTCCCGCCGGGGTAGTTTTGCTGGTGCAGGATCCTCGAGGGCAAGCCCGGAGGCATCTCGATGCTTGGAAGGAGATCTACCCTTCGAGGACCGGCTGGTTTTATGTTTGGTTAACTGAGATCCATGGGAGGAAGAGGAAGCCCTGGAAGACGTCGATGCCACTGAAGCTGCATCAGAGGGAAACAGAACATGGAGCTTGGCTGCTCGGTTCTGTAACCCTCGTCTGGACATCAAGGAGCAGGACGAACAATCCAAAATGGAGTGGTCAGGACCCAAACATTTGAGACACCATTCATGGGTGTAGGTAGCAGAAATAGTACCGCTGCACTTAGTGCATTTTTTAAACCCGGAGGCTGGTTTTTCCATGAGGAAAAGTTTTCGTGAGGCCTACGGCCCAAAAAGGAAAAACACACTAAGTGAGGGAAAATATATACATATTTTTTTTTTTAAGAAAAGAAAGACCGGCGGTACCGGTCCGACGTCAGAAAAGGCAGACGCGCGACCAAAGAAATAAAATAAAACAAAGAACTTCTTCAGCGGTGACAGGAACACGACCTGCTGGCTCCGCGGAAAAGAAGAACTGGAGAGAGGCGGTTGGAAAGGCGGGAAGGCAGCGCGCAGGCGCTGTGGGATGTTCCCAAAAGCTTTCCTTTTTTGGAAAGCTGGGGAGCGTTCCCGCGCAGGCTCCATCGGTACCGACGTACCCATATGTGAAGACTCATTCCTGCTTGTTCCTGGAGATATGGTAGCAGTTCTATGCAGGCAGCTAGTAACAGTTCTAGCAGTTCCATGCAGACAGCTAATAACAGTTCTAGCAGTTCTATGCAGGTAAATGGTAGCAGTTCTATGCAGGCAATTGGTAACCTGTCTAAGCAAGCTGGGTACAGGCAATTGGTAGCAGTTCTAATAGTTCTATGCAGGTAATTGGTGGCGGTTCTATGCAGGCAATTGGTAACAGTTCTAGGAGTTCTATGCAGGTAAATGGTAGCAGTTCTAGCAGATCTATGCAGGCAATTGGTAACAGTTCTATGCAAGCAATGAATAATGGATCTATGTAATTACGGGCAGCAGGTCAATGCAGTTCTAGCAGTTCTATGCAGGCAGAGGGTAGCAGTTCAATGTAGGCAATGGGTAACAGTTCAATGCAGTGGGTAGCGGTTCAATGCAGGCAGTAAGTAGCAGTTCTATGTGAACAATTGGAAACACAATCAAAGTCGATTGTGGGTAGCAAGATCTAGGCAATTGATGGGGAGCAGCAGGGGCAATGCAGTGTGGGAAGCAAGAGCAATAGAGGTGCGCCTGGGGCAGGTTAGCGGTTTGCGCCAAGGTCCTCGCCTAAGGGTCACGCCAAAGGGTGATACTGCGGAAGAATTGAAAAAAATATCGACACACCCGGAAGATATATTACAACTATTTGATAAACTGAAGAGTAGCAAATCACCTGGACCGGATGGTATACATCCAAGGGTGTTGAAAGAACTGAAATATGAGATTGCAGACCTGCTATTAGTAATCTGTGAACTATCACTAAAATCATCTGTAATACCTGAACATTGGAGGATCGCCAATGTAACACCAATTTTTAAAAAGGGTTCCAGGGGTGATCCGAGAAACTACAGACCGGTGAGCCTGACATCAGTACCGGGAAAAATGGTAGAAACCATTATAAACAACAAGATTACTCATCATGTAGATAGACATGACTTAATGGGAGACAGCCAACACGGCTTTAGACCAGGAAGATCTTGTCTTACTAATCTGTTATGTTTTTTTGAAGGTGTGAATAAAAGGTAGACAAAGGTGAGTCGGCTGATATAGTGTATCTGGACTTTCAGAAAGCCTTTGACAAGGTCCCTCATCAGAGACTTTTGGCAAAACTAAAAAGTCATGGGTTAGGAGGCAGTGTACTATTGTGGATCAGGAACTGGTTAAAAGATAGAAAGCAGAGGGTAGGGCTAAATAGCCAATTTTCCCAATGGAAAAAGGTGAATAGTGGTGTACCCCAGGGATTTGTGCTGGGTCCACTGCTTTTTGACATTCATAAATGACTTGGAAAAGGGAATAATGAGTGAGGTTATCAAATTTGCAGACGACAAAACTATTTAAAGCTGTTAAAACCCAAGAGGATTGTGGAAAATTGCAAGAGGACCTTGATAAATTGGAAGACTGTGCATCCAAATGGCAGATGAAATTTAATGTGGACAAGTGCAAAGTTATGCACCTAGGAAAGAACAACCCAAAATATGGTTACACGATGCAAGGTTACACATTGGGAACCACTACCCAGGAAACGTGAACAACATGTTAAAACCCTCCGCCCAGTGTGCAGCGGTGGCAAAGAGAGCAAATAAAATGCTAGGTACCATAAGGAAAGGAATGGAAAATAAAACAAAGGATATTATGATGCCTCTGTATTGTTCCATGGTGCGACCGCACCTTGAATATTGTGTGCAATTCTGGTCACCGGATATAGCGTTATTAGAAAAGGTACAGAGAAGAGCCACCAAAATGGTAAAGGGGATGGAAAGATACTCCTATGAAGAGAGGCTAAAAAGGTTAGGGCACTTCAACCTGGAAAAGAGACGGCTGAGGGGAGATATAATAGAGGTCTATAAATTAATGAATGGAGTGCAACAGGTAAACGTAGATTGATTGTTTAAGTCATCAGAATATAAAAAGACTAGGGGACATGCAATGAAGCTACAGGGTAACCTATTTAAGACCAATAAGAGAAAATATTTTTTCACTCAACGTGAAACGGCTAGGTACGTATGACCTAGATTGGCCACTGTTGGAAGCAGGATACTGGGCTTGATGGACCTTGGTCTGACCCAGTATGGCATATCTTATTTTCTTAGGGCAAAGCTCTCTTGCAAACTCCAGGATATGCAGTGTTGCTTCAGCTTTAGAATAATGAGATCTTGGAAAAAAGGTCGGAAGGGAAACCGACCTTTTTAAGGTGGAAAGGAGACCCCACCTTTGGAAGGAACTGGGGATGCGTCCAGCAGACAACTTTATCATGGTGGACGTGTGTGTAAGGAACATGAGCCACCAGAGCTTATAATTCACTGACACACAACCGATGTGAGAGCAACCAAGAAGGCGACCTTCTAAGTGAGGAACTTCAGCAAAGCTAAGGCAAGGGGTTCAAAGGGAGGATTGAGCAGCTGAACCAGAACACTGAAGTCCCAGGCTACCGGAGTCATTCTGAATGGTGGCCTAGTTAGGAGGCTGCGCATAAAGTGTGCTAACAGAGGATGAATGGATTTTGGTTGTCTGTCGGCTGGATGGTGAGGGGCTGCAATGGCACTAAGGTGGACACGAACTGAGTTTGTCTTTAGTCTTGCCATAGAGATGGAAAAGATATTGGTTTATAGGCTCCACAGGGTAAGTAAATGGGCCGAGATCCCTCTGGGAGCACCAGAGGGAAAGCCTGCACCATTTGAAGGCATAAGCACGTTGAGTGGAGTCTTTTCTAGATGCCAGATGGATATTTTTATCTTCGTCTGGAAGATCTAGGTGAGATAGGACTAGGTTTTCAGCAGTCACGCCATCAGAGTACTCTCAGATTGGGGTGGAGCAGCGAGCCCTGGTCCTGCAAAATGAGATGTGTTGCACTAGTCGAAGGAGCAGGGGAAACCATGGTTGACATGGCCAGAATGGGGCGATGAGAATCATTGTTCCCCTAATTGCAACTTGAATAGCATCTTCGGTATCGATGAAATGGGTGGGAATGCATAAAGTAGTCCCTGTCCCAAATGAAGGAGGAACGCATCCAAGGCCTGGCTCTGTGGAGACTGAATCCTGTAGCAGAATTGAGGAAGCTGGGGGTTCAGTGGAGTAGCAAAGAGGTTGATTATGGGAGTTTCCCATACCAAGAGATGTGCTGCGCTGTCTCTTGATGGAGAGACCATTCATGTGGCTGAAGGACTCGACTCAGGTTGCCCATTAGCACAATGAGCTCCCCTGGAAGGTAAACTGCTCGAAGAAGCATCCGATGAGAGAAAGCAAAGGCCCAGAGGCGGACTGCCTCCCTGCAGAAAAGAGGCGAGATCCGGTTTCCCCTTGCTAATTGTTGGTCTGAATGAGAACAGATTTTCTGGTCAATTGAGGACAGAATACCAGAAGAGCATTGGCAATTGTCTTGAGTTCCAAGAGGTTGATGTGGAAAGAGGCTTCCTTAGGGGACCAGAAGCCTTGCATTGTTAGGCCTTCGAGGTGAGCATCCCAGCCCTGTTTAGAGCATCTGTCGTCAGGGTACACTGAGGTGAAGACATCTGAAAAGGTAACCAGACGAGAAAATTTTGAGGGGTGCCCCACCACTTGAGGGAGTCTACAAGTTGAGGAGTGATGGTGATCTTGTCCGTGAGATGACCTCTTGACTGTGCTTGACAAATGTGAAGGCAAGCATAAGGGATGACATGGACTGTGGAGGCCATGTGTCCCAAGAGATGGAACATGTCCCTTGCCTTGATGCAGGACTGGCTTCGTCAATGATTTGCCAGCTCGATGAGATGGTGGAGGCAGTCTCCTGGGAGGAAGGCTCGAACTTGTGTAGTGCCCAGAAGCACCCCAATGAACTCTAGTTTTTGAGTCTGAGTGAGATGGGACAGATGACCACAAAGCCTAGATGCTGAAGCACAGAGATGGTGCAATGGAGAGACATGGTCACTACCTGAGGGGAATCACCCTTGATGAGCCAGTCATCTAAGTAAGGGAAGACAGATGCCTAGGGTGTAGAGGTAGGCTGCTACTTCTACCAGACACTTTGTAAAAGCTCTTGGTGTAGATGCTAGACCAAAGGGTAGAACATGGTAATGATAGTGCAGTCCCTGGAAGCAGCAGCGCAGGTACTTTCTGTGAGAGGGATGTATGAGGATGTGAGTGTAAGCATCCTTGATATCTAGAGAACAGAGCCAGTCTTTCTCCTGAAGGTATGAAAGCAGGGTTCCTAGTGAGATCATCTTGAACTTTTCCCGAACTAGGAACTTGAGATTCCTGAGGTCCAGGATAGGCCTGAACTCCCATGTCTTTTTGGGGGATGAGAAAATAATGGGAGTAAAACCCGAGCCCTTGTTGTGGGGATGAAATTTCCTCTATGGCTCCCTGTGCTAGAAGAGCGACTATCTCTTGCTGAAGGAGGCTGGAGAGCAGAGGATCCATGAGGAACTCCCCTATGAAGAAAGTGGGGGGCAGGTTCTGAAAATGGAGCCGATGATATAAGAACATAAAGAAATGCTATTTTGAAGCCCAAACATAGCAGCACACACAAGTTTTCAACAGAGACAGGAAAGGTATCAAAGACCTCAGCTTCGTTGTCCAACAGATTCCCGGCATCTGCCCTGAGACTCCCCGAGAGCGGACCTAGAGTTGGACCAGCCAGCGTCAAGCCCAGTATCCTGTTTCCAACAGTGACCAATCCAGGTCACAAGTACCTAGCAGTTTCTGAAAAAGACACAGGTTCCACAAGTGCTTGTACTGGGGCAAGCAGTGGATTTCCCGGGTCCTCTTTAATCATGGTTTATGGGCCTTTCCTCCAGAACTTGTCCAAATCTTTTTTAAACCCAGCTATACTAACAGCTTTTATACATCCTCCGGTAATGAATTCCAGAGCTTATTTATTTATTTATTTTTATTTATTTTATTTAGCTGTATTTATATCCCGCTTTTTACCGGGTCAAAGTGGTCAATTGGGAGATACATTTAACACGAGGGGATATGAGACACATACGCTAATACTTACAGGGAACATGGGCAATGGAGGGTTAAGTGGCTTGCCCAAGACCACAAGGAGTGCCTATAGGACTAGAAATCCCAGTCCCTCCGGCCTGAGATTGCTGTCCCCAGGTGGGACTTGAACCCCTGGCCCTCCGGCCTGAAGTACCTTGTCCTAACCACTAGACCACTCCTCCCTATGCATTGAGTGCATTGCATGTCACCTAGTCTTTCTACTTTTTGATGGCATAAACAATCTATGTTTACCAGTTCTATTCCATTCATTAATTTATAGACCTCTATCATATCTCCCCTTAGCCGTCTCTTTTCCAGGTTGAAAAGCCCTAAACCTTTAAGCCTCCCCTCATAGGGGTATCCTTCTATCCCCTTTACCATTTTGGTGGTGCTTCTCTGTACCTTTTCTAATTCCGCTATATCCTTTTTATATCTCCTGTTCACAACCCTTAAGTGTCCAGGGCTCTGACGTAATGAGGGGCCAACTGTAGGCAAAGTGGACTAACCTGCCTGCAATGTGGGGGGGGGGGGGGTCCTGTAAGGGTAGACTGGCTGTGCCCTCAAGGAAGTAGTAAAAAAACAGCTGCAGGCTGTGTCTGTGTAGCAGTTTGAGGTTTTGACACTTTAGGCTTCCTGGGTTGACATGGCCCCTGCTGCTTCTGATGTGGCTGTTGAGGCTGATAAGAGGAATAAGGCAGGAAGGAAGGATAATACATCTTCTTCTTGGGCTAGAAGGGTTTCTTGGAGGAAGTCTTCTTTTTAGATAGATCAGCCATCTTTCGAGAGAGGCGTTCTAGGATGATATCATCTGTCCCTATCTCACCAGCCTTTCTCTTCACCCTTTTCCAAAGAGGTTCTCTCCTGTACAGGGAATGTTAGCTAGCTTATCTTAAACTCATTGTTCAAGGTTGGACGCTTGCAGCCAGGCCATTCTTCTGGATCCTATACAGACTGCTGCTGTTCTACTGGTGGACTCAAAGGGATCAAAAGCTTCCCTAGTGAGGCATTTTGACCATGATTGACCAGGGCCCGATATGGACCTTACTTATCAGTGGCAGAAGGGTGGAGAACTCAGCCAGATCTTTAGCTACATCCGTCAAAAACATACCCATGTAAAGCATGTATGAGTTGATTCTGGAAGCTAGCATAACTGCTTGGAAGCATCGACGTCCAAATGCATTGACAGTCCTCGACTCCCTCCCTGGGGGAACTCTTGATGCATTACTGATTCCACAACCATAGAATGATGTGGTAGCTAAGGCTTTTGAAAACCTGGCAAGGAGGAACCCTATACAGCTTGTCCAGTCTTTTGATGACTGATGCAACCATCAAGGGAGCCTCATATGCGGAGCATGAGGTCCTGGAGGATACGATGTATTGGTAGCGTAACAGCCTCCTCAGACAGAGGGATATTGAAGAATTTCAAGTTCTTCAGCTCCCCGTTCCGTCTCAGAAGCTACTGTCACCGAGAGTGCTGCTGTCATGTCTCGGATTAAATCTTGAAAAGACACATCCTCAGGCGGTGATTGGCGTTACTTATGCGGTGGAGAAGGGTCCAAGGGAATACCGTGAGTCCTCCAAAACCTACAGACTCTACGTCCGATTCTGGGGATGCAGAATCAGTACTAGGTAAGAAGTTGAAATTGTGACGGTCGGTACCATGGAATACATGGTGCTCCGACAACAACATCGGATCTCGGCACCGATACACCAAGGCATCAGAACAGAGGTGTCCAGAGACCAGTTCACCCATGTGCTCTAATGGGGGTATTGGCCACGGAGCTTGTGACTGTTGATTCCATCAGCGATGCTGCAGAGTGCCTTTATGCACTAACATTAAGGTCGGGCATTGGGTCTCCAGATCCAGAGGGCCTCGAGGGCCCTGGCACTACTGTTGCCAGGATAACAGCCAGATTCCACTCGGTAGCCAGCACCCACTGGCCAAAGGAGACTGGAAGTGCCTGGGTGGATTCCTGCACAGGGTCTCAGAACACGGAACTGGGAGCTCATCAGAGAATGATGCCTCAGGAGCATCCCAGAGTCCCTCTAGAGCTTTGGAGAAAGTATCCTCCCATCAGGGCTGTTTTGCTGACTGGTCCAACTCCAGGTCTGCTCTCGGGGAGTCTCAGGGCTGATGCCGGGAATCTGTGTCCGACAACAAAGCTGAGGTCTTCGATACCTTTCCTGCCTCTGTCGAGGACTTGCATTTGCTGCTATATTTGGGCTTCAAGGACGTATGGGAACCATGCGATTAGGTGGATGCCCATGAAGGTGTGGAGGCCATCAAAGAGTGTACTGAAGTGGCAGAATCTGACAGAAAGAACTTTCCTTGTTGTTTTCATAGTTTTTAAGTCTCCTCCTGGTCATTTGTTGACACGGGTACAAGCTGAAGCCTCATGGCCCGGACCCAAACACTTATCTGTAGCAGTGTTTCAGCACTTAGTACATTTCTTACATAGAAATGTGATGGCAGAAAGACCATAAGGCCTATCTAGTCTGCCCTTCCCTATCAACCACTACAACAGTCTCCTTTTTTCCTTAAGGGATCCTCTGTGTTTGTCCAATGCTTTTTTGAATTCAGATACTGTCCTCATCTTTACCACCTCCACTGGGAGACTACTCCACACATCTAACACTCTTTCCGTAAAGAAATATTTCCACATATTACTCCTGAGTCTATCCCCCTTTCACCCTCATCCTATGTCCCCTCGTAGCAGAGCTTGCTTTCAATCGAAAGAGGTTTTCCTCCTGTCTATTTATGCCACGGAAGTATTTAAACACCTCAATCATATCACCTCTATCCCGTCTTTCCTCTAAAGTATACATATTCTCTTAAACCCACTGTGTGGTTTCTCCATGTTTGAGAAGATCACAGAAGCAAAATCAAAAGAAGCAATGGCAGCCTAGGCCAGCCAAGCAAGTGGCAAAAGCCGCAAAGTAAGGAAAATGTATTTATTTATTTAACTAGGCTTATATACTGCTTTTCTACCAGTCAAAGCGGTGTACATTCAAGTACTGCATATATATTTTTCCCTTGTCCCCAAAGGGATCACAATCTGTTTTTGTACCTGAGGCAACAGAGGGTTAAAGTTGCTTGCCCAAGGCCACAAGCAGCACCTGTGGGACTAGAAACCCCCCAAGGTTGCTGTCCTCTAGCAGAATTCGAACCCCTGATCCTACAGCCCAAGGTAACTTGCCCCAACCACTAGGCCACTCCATTCCTCAGGGCCTGTAATTGAAAATAAAAATTAAAATTAAAAAAAAAAAAAAAAGTTAAAACACAGGTCATCCGAAGCAGAACTGGAACGATGAGAAGATGAAGCATGATGTACCCGAAGGCACTTAGACAAGCTTTTAACAGCTGGACGAGGACAATATCCTAATGGCTCTGCAGAAAAAAAAATAAGACAATTGAGAATTGCTGGGAAGGCAGGCACGCATGCATGGAGGGATGCGCCCAAAAGCATTCCTATTTAATGCTGGGGAGTATTCCCACATGGGGCTCTGTTGGTGCCGACATTACCCATATGTGAAGACTGCATTCCTGCTTGTTCCTGGAGATTAAAAACGTTTACAAGATATCTGTAACTGGTGCAGTTTGTAAACAGGATGCTGCCTATTTTAGAAGTTAACCTTTTTCACATTCTGCACAAAATTTCCTTTGTGAGCAATGAATGCTCAGCACTGATATTGGCCCTGTAGCAGCAGTGCCAGATTTTTCTAATATTTCACAGTTAATTTTTACACTACTCCACCCACACTACCCTGGTGTATGGCACCACTGTGCTGACTGACTTTCTGGCTATTTCAATACTGGGTCCCATACAAGACTTCTGATGCACCTCACTCCTATAAAGCATAGTTACTCACCTGTAACAGGTGATCTCCAGGAACAGCAGGAATTTAGTCTTCACATATGGGTGACATCGGTACCGATAGAGCCCATGCGGGAACACTCCCCAGTGTCCTACAGGAAACCTTTGGGAGCACTCCATTGTACTTGCGTGATTGCCTTCCTGCTTTTCTAGCCCCCTCTCCTCAGTTGGGTTTGTAGTTGAGAAGGAAGAGTAAAAATAACCCTATAACTCCATGGGGAGGAGGGTGGGTTGTGAAGACTAAATTCCTGCTGTTCCTGGAGATCACCTGTTACAGGTGAGTAACTATGCTATCTCCAGGAACAAGCAGGAATGTAGTCTTCACATATGGACCCAATCCAAACGTGGTAGAGAGGAAAGGACAAGCACTTTTTTTAAAAATATAAGACCAGGGGTATAATATAACAGCCAAGCCGACCCGATACAGGCTGTGTTTCAGTTATGCCTTCATCAGGGGTACTCTTGGCATACTAAAATCATATAAGACAAATAAAAAACATAATACACATTAAATAAAATCATAAAAACATAGGATCAAAAAATCTTACAGTGAACAGAAATCTGAACAAATGTAACAGAAACATGATATTCACAGCTAAAAAAACAAACATAAATAACTGAAACCTTAAAACTAAAAACTTAAAAACCATAACAAGCATAAAGAGAAGAATAGAAAAAAGGACAAAGGGTGTGACATGTAACTGATCTAAAGCATCGTTACCAATGATAGGGAAAAAAACCTTCATTTTGGTTATAACCCCATCTGTTGTCTTGTGAACTAATGGGAGAGGAAAGAAAAACAATTTAATTAGTGCTGTCAGTATACATGAAGCAGGAGTGACCAGCACCACAACATGAATTAAAACCATCCCAGTTATGGTTCGAAATGCTACATAAATAACCTAAAAATGGAGACTGTGGGGAAACTAACTCAACCATTAATAATGCCTATTCAAAATATAAAATATATTTTATTTTATTTATTTACATTCTCTTATATACCGCGCTATTCTGCATCAGTGCGGTTTACATTGAACAAACTGAAATTACATTGAACAGGGCATTATAACTTGGAGATAACTATTTTATAGGGAACATGGGCTATGGAGGGTTAAGTGGCTTGCCCAAGACCACAAAGAGCACCTGTGGGACTAGAAACCCCAGTCCTTCTGGCCCAAGGTTGCTGTCCTCTAGTGGGATTTGAACCCCTGACCTTCCGGCCTGAAGTACCTTGCCCCAACCACTAGGTCACTCCTCCAAAATAGCCAAAAAACATCCAGTGGGCTGTGTAGCAGGCACTGTACTATGGTCGAGAGCTGTATATTAAAATCAAAATAGAATCCTCATTACCTATTAACGGGTTTAAACCAAAATCAATTCAAATCATCCAATATATATGGTTTAAAATCACTTTATAAATATAGCCTAAAAATGATTACTGTGGGGAAACTAATAATACCCACTCAAAATATGAAGGAACCAAACAGCCAAGAGGCTATGTGGCAGGCTCCGTACTAAGGTCATGAACCACATATAAAATCAAAATGTAAACCTTTCTACCTACTGACAGGTTGAAACCAAAATCTATTGAAACCCTACAAGGGTTAAATAGTAGCAACATACCTGATTTAAAATCACTTCAAAAATCAGTTCAAGGAAACACTGACTCCACACCGCTCGAGAATCAAATAAAATCTCAAGTTGCAAAAAGACGCCCGCACGTGCACTGTCCATTTATCTATCACCGCAGGAAAGCCGGTATCAGCTGACCTGCTCAAATTACAAGGCGGCGAACAACCTTAAAAAACTTTGGAATGCTGGACCCAATTGTAATCGGACCGACAAAAATAATAAAATTAGGAATTGGTACCATATAGTAACCACCCATTCCAAACCAAAAAGAATGTCACAAAAATATGTAAGTACATAATAATCACCTGCTTAAACCCTCACAAAGGATTATGTGGTGTCCATCATTCAGCAAATGTTCACTACGAATCTTATCAGGCATACAACCCACCTTGGGAATAGGCTTAAATTACATAAAAACACACTTTTCAGAAACCTTTGCGCCCAGAGCCTGGAATGCCCTCCCACCTGAAATTAGAGCCATTACAAGTCTCATGGCATTCAGAAAGGCCTTAAAATATCACTTGTTCCTATTATACTACCCGGAAGCGACTCCGATTGAACATAGCCCTCATGTTAGTCTTTCCCACTTGACCCCGGTGGAAAAGGGCTAATCATGATGGCTCATACTTGTCCATACTATCCATACCGTATTTATACTGTATTTTTGTAATTTTATCTATTTACTACTACCATGTTAATCAACCAAAATGCCATGTACATAGTTAACCCTATTTTCCGCCACTTGTCTGTATATAGTTAACCTTGTTTTACTGCCAAGTTTGTGCTCCCTGTTCATTGTAAAAAACCAATGCTGACTGTGTCATTGTGCTTAAATTTTGTTCATTTGTAAACTGCACTGATTAAAAGAGCGCAGTATATAAGAAATAAAAATAAATAAATAATAAATAAATAAAAACCTACTGGCTGTAAACAGTAGAATCAAGAACCAGACCTATTTACCACCGCAACAGCCAGAACGAAAGACCATTTCAATCCATTTTATTAGAACCTTAGCAGCAGTGCCATACCTAGTATCTACCAAGTTGATGGGGCTCCCGACACCAGTCCTGGTGGTGGAAGGGAGGCATGAGGAATGGGAACATCAGATAGGTGCACAGATACCAGTACCGATAACCACTTCCGCTGTCAGTACCAATGTAAGCGGTCCTAGAGTCATCGGTGTTTGGGACACCAAGACTGCTAGAAGAGCTGCTAAGGTTTTCGCAATGGATAGCATACATTGATCCAACGAGACTGCCAGTGTCTGGTCCAGAGACAAAACGGGGCTTGAAGTCACCGTACCAGAACATGGCACTGGGGCTCTGCTGAGGTCGATGCCTCGGAGGTTTCCCGGTTCCCCACAGAGGCTTTGGAGGATAAGTCCTCCCACCAGGGACATTTGGCTTGACAGCCAGTGTCAGTGGATGTCTTCGAGTCGTCTCTCTTTTTGGAACGGGACTTCTCCCTCAATCCTCTCGATGTCTCATTAGATGAATCTCAAGACTAAGATCCTGTGGAGATTTTTGTGGGGATCTAAGTTTTCTTCCTCAGAGCCCGAACTATATTTTGAGGTCTTGTATACCTTTGAAGCTGATAATGTCCAGGAGGATGCTATGCCAATGAGACAGAATCCGATGGAAAAAGTTCTGACAGCTTTCTGGTCCGGTTTCCTTGGCCTCTCTTGGTCATTTCCTTACAGATGGAACAAGTGTCTGGGTCATGGTCGGGACCGAGACACGAGGCATCAGTCGTGTGTGTCTGTTACAGAAATTGTGCGGGAGCACTTGGTGTATTTTTTTTTTAAACCGCTAGGGTATTTCTCCATGATGGAGAGGACAGGCCCAGGGACCTTGAAGAAAAAATGAAAAATTGAAATAAATGTAGTATAAAGGAAAAACAAAATGAAGGTACTGGAATCGGTTATGTGATGCCAAAATGAAGACTGGAAGGCAGAAGCGCTATTCCAAAAAAGCATAGTTACTCACCTGTAACAGGTGATCTCCAGGAACAGCAGGAATTTAGTCTTCACATATGGGTATCGTCGGTACCGATGGAGCCTGTGCGGAACGCTCCCCAACATCCAATAGGAAAGCTTTTGGGAGCATCCCACAGCGCCTGCGTGCTGCCTTCCCGCCTTTCCCAACTGTCCCTCTCCAGTTGAGTTTAAAGCTGAGACAAAGAGAGAGAGGGAAAGAGAGAGAGATACAACTCCTAGGGGAGGTGGGTGGGTTGTGAAGACACTTATTAAAAGAGGGCTGCTACACAGTACCCTGTCCTGTGCTGCTGAGGTAAGCTATATTCTGATTTGATTTAAATTATATCTCTTTGATGCTGCTAGGCTCTAGCTTATTATGAAAATTAAACTACAAGCTGTCTGCTGGGTTCTAAATTTAACCAGAAAGCTCTCTTCTGTGTTTTAAATTTAAACTAAAAGTACTTTGCTGATGCTAGGCCGAGTGACTATTAAATTTAAACTACAAGCTCTCTGCTGGGTATGAAAGTAGGAATGTAGAAAAAATGTAGTCTTCACATATGGTGACTCCCTAGCTGCAGATGCCAGGGAGAAGGCCCAGAAGTTGTGTGCCCCTGTGAAAGGGCTCCACTTTCCCCCATGGATCTCTGGCATCCTACCAGGGATGGTGGGTAGGAGTTGATTAAGTATGGAACAGGTGTTGAACAGCCTGACCAAACAAGGCATCACGGTGGGAGTCCTTGTCTAAGCAGTAATGGGCTGTGAAGGTATGAACTGAAGCCCAAGTAGCTGCTTGACAGATGTCGTCGATAGACACAGAGTGAAGATGAGCCATAGAGGCTGCCATGGCTCTCACATTGTGAGCTGTGACATGGCCTTCAAGAGGAAGGTTCTTATTCTCATAGGCAAAAGATATACACTCTGCAATCCAGCTGGACAGTATTCTTTTGGAGACTGGAAGTCCCAAATGACTAGGATCAAAAGCAATAAAGAGTTGAGAGGACTTTCTATGTTGCTATGTCTTTTCCAAGTAAAAGGCCAAAGCCCTTTTACAGTCCAAAGTATGAAGATTCCTTTCTGCATTTGAGGCGTGAGGCCTTGGGAAGAATACAGGAAGGTAAACCGCTTGGTTTAAATGAAAAGGTGACACCACCTTTGGCATAAAGTGTGGATGAGTCCTAACAACTACTTTATCATGATGGAACCTTGTATAAGGAGGATCAGCCACCAACGCGTGCAATTCACTGATGTGATGTGCTGATGTGATTGCAATAAGAAAGATGACCTTCCAGGAAAGGAATTTCAAAGAGGAAGTGGCTAATGGTTCAAAAGGCGGTTTCATGAGCTGCCCAAGAACCAGATTTAAGTCCCATGCCACCGGTGGTGGCTTAATGGGAGGCTTAGTTAAAAGAAGGTCTCTCATAAATCTCGCTATGAGAGGATGAGAGGAAATAGGTTGTCCATTTAGAGGCTTGAAAGAAGCTGCAATAGCACTCAAATGAACTCTCACTGAATTGGTCTTAAACCCTGCATTTGATAAATGGAGGAGATACTCCAGTAATGATTCCAGAGGTATCGCAAGAGGGTTAAGACCCTTCTGCAAGCACCATATGGTAAACCTTTTCCACTTAAATGCATAAGAGCGTCTTGTGGAAGGCTTCCTGGAAGCATAAAGGATATCCTTTACCTGCTGGGAAAGGTTAAGACCGTGAAGTTCTAGGCTTTCAGCAACCAGGCCCTGAGATGCAGAGACTGGGATGCCACAGAATCCTGTCCTCTTGAGAAAGGAGATCTGGAGCAGATCCTAACTCCAGAGGCGGAGCTTGAGAGAGATGTAGGAGCAGAGGGTACCACATTTGCCATGGCCAACGTGGAGCTATGAGAAACATATGACCTCTGTCTCTCTGAAGCTTGAACAGTGTTTTGGGAATTAGGGGAATGGGTGGAAAGGCATACAGGAAGTCCTGACCCCAATGGAGGAGGAAAGCATCCCTGGCCTGACAACCCTGAGCTGGAATTCTGGAACAGAACCGGGGAAGTTTGGCATTCAGCGGACTTGCAAAGAGGTCTATGTCCGGGGTTCCCCAAATTTGAAAAATTTTGGCCACCTGGTCCGCATGGAGAGACCATTCGTGTGGAAGCAGAACTCGACTGAGTCTGTCTGCCCAAGAGTTTTGAATGCCTGGAAGATAAACTGCAAGGAGATGAATCTGATACTCTCTGGCGAGGGCCCATAGTCGCAAACAATGTTCCCTCTAATTTTCTGTAGGCTGTGTGCGCATAAAATATTAGCTGTGCAGCTTTTAAAGGAAGGTTAAATTTTTGTGCGCCACATAACTGCACTCGAAGTTATATACTTTAAAATTTGACTACACGTCAGAATACAGTAGGTACACCACATTGATTTTAATCAAATTAAAAGAAAATAGACGATTACTAAATGAAGCGGAAAATTTCTAGTAATTACAATCACAACTTTTAAATTTTAAGACGTTTGGGTTGTTTTCTATCAGAATCAGAACCATAATTTTTGTGCACTCTGTTGTAAAGTATGTGCGCTTGCTCGGCAAGGTGCGTGCGCGCGCACACGCGCACAGCTTAGAGGGAACAGTGGTCGCAAAGCTTCGTTGCAGAGCGACAGAGAGCCTGTTCCGTCCTGCATGTTCACAAAGAACATGGCTACCTGATTGTCCGTTTGAACTAGGACTGTCCTGTAGCTGAGCTGGGTGTGGAATACTCGAAGAGCAAGGAAGATTGCTCTGAGTTCCAGGAGATTGATGTGTGAATAGGCCTCCTGTGGAGTCCAGGTACCCTGAGTAGAGAGAGGCCTTGTAGGTGGGCTCCCCACCCACTTGTGAAGCATCAGTTGTTAGAGTGGCTTGGGGTGGGGGTTGCTGAAAAGGAGACCCCACCAAAATGTTTTGGGGTGACTGCCTCCATTGGAAGGACAAAATAAGGCAATCTGAATCTGCTATTTTGTCTGACAGGCAACCTGACACCTGAGTCCACTGAGTGGATAAAGTCCACTGGACTGCCCTCATATGGAGGCGAGCATAAGAAACCACATGCACGGTGGATGCCATGTGGCCTAGCAACTGTAACATTTCCCGAGCAGTGAAATGAGGTTTTAGCACTGCTTGGGAAACTAACTGCACAATGAGAAGGCAGCGGGGCTGTGGAAGGTAGGCCCTTGTATGTCTGGTATCCAGCAGAGCTCCTATAAACTCTAGGGACTGAGTGGGAGCAAGGTTGGATTTTGGAAAGTTTATGACAAGTCCCAAATACTGAAGGATGCGCATTGTGTGAGAGAGCGCAACTCTGGCCTCTGGCTCTGAAGTGGCTCGAATGAGCCAGTCGTCTAAGTAAGGGAAGACGAATATTCACAGGGTGCGGAGAAATGCTGCCACCACAGCCATGCATTTTGTGAACACCCTTGGTGCAGAGGCCAGGCCAAAGGGAAGAACCCTGTATTGGTACTGCTTCCCTTGAAACAAAGCGAAAGAAATTTCGGTGAGTTGGGTGGATGAGAACATGAGTGTACGCATCCCTGAGATCTAGAGAACAAAGCCAATCCTGACTCTGAAGGTATGATAGCAGAGTTCCTAGAGAAATCATTTTGAACTTCTCTTTGAACAGGAATTTGTTCAATTCTCTGAGGTCTAAAATGGGTCTGTGTCCTCCTGTTTTCTTTGGAATAAGGAAATAGGGGGAGTAAAACCCTGTACCCCATTGGGGAATGGGTACCTCTTCTATTGCCCCTTGAGCAAGGAGCACAGTGACCTCTTGACCTAACCGGTCGTTGAGAGAGGTCTGAGAATTGAACTGTCTTACCATTGTAGGAGGGGGCATGCTGAGGAAATGAAGCTTGTATCCCTCTCTTACAATAGACAAAGTCCAATTTTCTGCTATTTTCTGACCCCATCTGGGGGCAAAATGACATAACCTTCCTGGGATGGTGGAGGGTTCTGGGCCGTTCATGGCCAAGAAGGCAAAGTTCTCTAGATAGGAGTCAAAGCCCCTGTGGAGGCTGAGTTTGCTGAGCCAGTTGAGGCTTAGCTGCTTTTGTCTTTCTTTGCCTAGGTTGTTGCTGCTGTCCCTTTTGGGCAGACTGACCTAAACGATGCCCCTGCTGGGTATAGGAGGGATAAAACTTCTTACTGAAGAATGGTTTCTTAGAGGATTTTTTCCTCGCAGGATCAGCTGTAGATTTAGACAACCTATCCAAAGTGATATTGTCAGCATCTATCTCATTAACGTTTTCCTGCCAATTCTTGCCAAAGAGATTCTCTCCTGTGCAAGGAATATTCCCTAGTTTATCCTGTACCCAAATTTCCAAGTCAGATGCCTGGAGCCAGGCAATCCTACGTGCACCTATGGCAATGGCAGAGGTTCTGCTTATGCAGTCAAAGCAGTCAAAGGCTGCACGATTCAAAAAACTTGGAAACATCCTGAGCATGTTTGACAAGGGCGAGGTAATCTTGCCTCTTATCAGGAAGGAGAGGGCTCATAAGCTCTAAATCTCCTGTGACCTCCTTAAGGAACATTCCCATATACAAGATATAGGAACTGATCCTAGCAGAAAGCATGGAAGCCTGGAAGGTTCGACGTCCAAAGGCGTCAAGAGTCCTACACTCACATCCTGGAGGATTAGATGCATGCCTTTTTGCACTCTTTATCCTTCTCATAGCTGATTCCACCATCATGGAATGGTGCGGTAATTGAGTCTTCTGAAACCCAGGACAAGGAGGAACTTGATACATAGTGTTGCGTCTGAGAGTGAGGAGATGTGGTTAGAGGTGTTTCCCACATCCTTAGCATGAGATCATGCAAGATCTCATGAACAGATAAGGTAGCTGCCTCCTTGGGAGCTTTAGGGTATTGTAGGATTTCTAATTCCTTTGCCCTAGGCTCCTTTTCAGGAGCCACTGTGATGGAAAGACCTCGGGCCACATCTCGGATAAAGTCCTGAAAGGACAAATCCTCTGGTAGAGACATCCTATGCTGAGGAGAAAAAGAATCATCAGGAAGAAGTACTCTGGTATTGGCAGAGCTTTCAGAGTCTTCAGACTCATCCGAGGATTTGAAGTATCTCCGATTCGGGTGATTGTGCAAGGCACGTTACCGGTACCGATCGAAGTCGGCATCTGAGTGGTCTGGTACCAACTTGTCGATGCCAGATAGACACGCATGACTCGGTCCTGGAAGAATATCTGCCGATGGCGATGCAGTTGGTGCCAGTACCGGTTGAATTGTCTGAAGCGGTTTCAGGGGCATCAAGGCCGTGAGAAGAGCCGCCAGACTGCGTTCAATAGCCAAGAATCTCTGGTCTATCGACGCTCCGATGCTTGGGTATCGGTGCCGGATAAAGCGGCCGGAACCCCAGAGCATGGCACCAGTAGTTCTGCCGAGTTTGAAGCCTCGAGAACATCCTGGAGCCCCGTTAGTGCTTTGGAAGCCAAAGCTTCCCGCTGGGGCAATTTTGCCGGTGAAAGTCCCTCAAGGGCAACGCCAGAGGCATCTCGATGTCTAGAAGGAGATTTACCTTTTGAGGACCAGCTAGATTTATGTTTGGTTACCTGAGATCCATGGGAGGAAGACGAAGCCCTGGAAGACGTCGATGCCACGGAGGCCGCATTGGAGGGAAAAAGGGTGCTAAGTTTAGCAGCCCCTTTTCGACATCATCCCACAGGCAACACACTCTGAAATAGAGTGGTCAGGACCTAAACATTTGAGGCACCACTCATGGGTGTCGGTGACGGAGATGGTACCACCACTTAGAACACTTTTTAAAACGCGAAGCGGTTTTTTCCATTTTGAAAGAAAATGTTGGGCCTAGTGCCCAAAATGGCACGTGGCACCTGAAGAGAAAAATACTGGAAAGACTCCAGAAAGAAAGTGTTTTTTTCTTTTTTTAAAAGAAAAGAAAGAAAGAACTGGCGGTACCGGTGTAGCATCGAGGGAAGGCAGACGCGACCACAAAAAAGAAGAATAGAAGGGAATTTTTTCTGCGGTGACAGGATGTGCGACCTGTCAGCTCCGCGGAAAGTGAAGAATTGGAGAGGGACAGTTGGGAAAGGCGGGAAGGCAGCACGCAGGCGCTGTGGGATGCTCCCAAAAGCTTTCCTATTGGACACTGGGGAGCGTTCCCGCGCAGGCTCTGTCGGTACCAACGATACCCATATGTGAAGACTACATTCCTGCTTGTTCCTGGAGATAACGTTTTCTACAGTGACAGGAAAAAGATCCTGATGGCTCCACGTAAAAAGAACTGAGGAGAGGGAGTTAGAAAAGCAGGAAGGCAGTCACGCAGGTCCAGTGGAGTGCTCCCAAAGGCTTCCCGCACGGGCTGGGGAGCGTTCCCATGCGGGCTCCATCAGTACAAATGTCACTCATATGCCAAAACTACATTTCTGCTTGTTCCTGGAGACTACAATTGTATTATCTCTGTCTTTATGATCTCCTTCTTATAAAATAGCACTTTGCAGTTAACTGGATAAGAAAGAGAAAATAGGACAGTTTAACTTCACTAACTGATGACCCAGAAATGATACCACGTCCACCACGGTGAAGAGAGATATCTTCATTACATTGGCGAAGAAAGATGTCAGAGGATACAAAAACAATCCTGGTTATAATTTCAGACTGGGCTTTATTTTCTAAAACTCAGAAATTAAACAGCAATCCATTTTTACATACTACCTCCTCCCTCTTCCCTCTCAAATCGTGGGGCTTATAAAAAAAATTGGCCCTTGAGTCCTGTGAAAGTACACCCCTCAAGTCAAGACATATCACAAAAGAGAGTCTTTGATAACAAACCACCCTTCTCCCTTTGCACACATTCAATTCATTATCCAAAAACCATCAACTCCGCTGCAAAATGGAAGAAGGGGTCCGAAATCCAGAACACAATTAAAATAAAATAAAATAAAAACAATGCATTAGATTACAGTGACTGAGCAAATATCATTTAATAACATGACACTCTCCCAAGTATCACTTGGACTAAGTGACAGCTATCACCCACTATATGCTGACAGCTGATCACAGGCCTGTGGCTGAAAATGCTCCCTCTAATTAATCCAAGCTCATGGATGGCATCACAGACAGCCATGTCACTATCCAAAAAGCCTTTGTCCATAGATTCCAATTCTGAGAACTTCCTCCCTTGCTCTCAGATAGTCACATCTTCCAGTTTCATATCAGAGCTGGTTACAAGATCCCCACCACAATTACAAAAGCTAAGAAACAGATGGGAAATATTCTGTTTTCGAACATGGCAGAAGGTGTCAGGAAATTCTGAAGATGTCATTAATGAATCCTAGTGAGCTCCTCCACAATCTTTATTAGGTCATCTACAGTTGCCTCTCTCTTCATTCCACTGCCATCATCAATCTGGAATGCAAAAACAAACCATTGGATTGTGAGGATATCTATAAGATGATCCCACACAATTTATAACCGATGTCATTAACATGTTGGTCTTATAACAATCCAACTCTTAACATGACCCTTTACCTTTAGCAAGGGGTATTGCATATGCATTTGTAACTACCAAATGTTCTTATATCAGCTAACCTCAGCTTCCAACATCCCTTGCCATTGTCCTTACCAATACATCCCTTCATTCAACAGACTGCCCATGACAGTTCCCTCAAACAAGCCTTACCTGCAAGTTTGCCACCACTTCTTGCATTTTGGGGCGGCTAATGTCCAGAAAGCTTTCAATTAAGTCACCATCAATGAACCCTGTAGCAGGTTCTGTCTTTCGCTCTGTATGAAATGATCTCCAGGTAAAATGGCAAGTTAAGGAGAGAAATCATCATGCCCTTCTGTCCTCTTATTTATTTTTATTTTATTTAACTGGTTCTTTATATCGCATTATCATTTTAGTCAAAGTGGTTTACATTGTAACTTAAACTTGGTAATGTACATTAAACAGGGACACTGATACCTTGGATTTTTTGGAGGCAATGGAGGATTAAGTGACTTGCCCAAAGCCACAAGGAGTGCTAGTGGGAATCGAACCCTGGTCTCTTAGCTCCCAAGCCAGTGCTCTAACCATTAGGCCCACTCCTTCCACACCCAAGTGCACATGGCTAATAAACATATGGCTCTGAAATTTAACTGCTTAGAACTATGACAGATCCTTAAGCACCAAAGTCACAATTTTCTAGTAACAATAACCCCCCTCTAAAGGGCTGAGAGTCTCCAAAAGAATAGAGATACCCCCAGTTCGACATAACCTTTCAGAAATGCTTACATACTGCATGTGCACAATGTGCATGCATTTCTCTGAAAGCTCAGGCTAGCAGCTATAGGTGCTCTGTAAAACTGAGTTAGTGTTTTGTCCATCACTCGCAAGGTGTCATTGAAGGATATAATGAGTGTTCAATCTTGCCCACACTTTTGATGACTTTGTTAAGTCTGTTCTGCACATCCAAAAGAAGGTTGTACCAGCCCTCTGATAGTGAGGTGACCAAACCTGGCAGAGAAAAGAAAAGTACTTGGGTATCACTAATGTTGGGAAGGAGGGTGGTTAAAATCTAATGAAATCAATGTTATTTAAGTCACAAAAGCTGTATTCATTACTAATGTCTCTGAATTTAAAGGAAATTAACTGAATTGCATGCCCATTCCTAATTTAGGGTTTCTGGATTCACTATACAATTACAACACAGTCCTCCATTAACTTTCTTGCCCATTAAGTTCAGAGACTGGTTTTAAAACTAGAAAATGGTCTTCAGTTCTAACAAAATTCACTTGGCCTTTATTTGAAATCTGTTGCAAACGTACTGCAAGGAAGTTACAGTCTTAACTATATAATATGCCAAGACAGACAGGGTTACTAAAATCAGTTATCAAGATGGTTCTGGGAGTGCAAGGAGGCAGCATCTTTGAGCCTGTTCCAGACATGAGAGACAATGGTGGGCAACCCAGGAGGAGAGTGGGAGGGAAATAAAGCATAGTTACTCACCTGTAACAAGTGATCTCTGGGAACAGCAGGAATCGGTCTTCACATATGGGTGAACATCACCGATTGAGCCCGTGCAGGAATGTTCCCCAGTGTCCAATAGGAAAGCCTTTGGGAGCAGTCCACTGCGCCTGTGCCTTTCCAACTCCTCTCCTCCGTTGAGTCTGTAGCTGAGAATAGAGGAAAAAATAGGAAAATACCCTACAACTCCTAGGGGAGGAGGGCAGGTTGTGAATTCTGATTCCTGCTGTTCCCGGAGATCTCCTGTTACAGTGAGTAACTACACTGTCTCCAGGAACAAGCAGGAATACAGTCGTCACATATGGGACTCACAAGCTCCCAGGAACCAGGCTGGTAAAGGGGAGAGTGGAGTTATCCCCTAGTAAACATGCAGGAGCCAAACAGAGTGAAATGTTTAAGGGCCATCAGACTCTGTTTCATGAAGATAGTTCTGCAAAGGTAGTCTGGTATCCTGAGACATCCGGGACAGAGGGTAGGAGTTGAGTTTAAGTCCCAAAAAGATACTAGAGAACAGCCTGGCAAAGATGGCGTCCCGGTGGGAATCTGTCGAGACAATAATGGGCCACGAAGGTGTGTATTGAAGACCAGGTGGCTGCTCGAAAGATCTCAATACTTACTGAACGGAGATCGTCTACCGAAGTTGCCATCACCCGTATTTTATGAGCAATAACATGACCCTCCAAGGAGAGTAGGCATAAGATATGCAGTCCGCTATCCAAATGGATGTATGCTTGACCGAGGTGATTAGGATCAAAGGAAATGAACAGTTGAGAAGACCTCCTGTGATCTTTGGTTCTGTTCAAATAATAAGCCAGCACTCGCTTGCAATCCAAAATGTGCAGCACTGCTTCAGCCTGAGATGCGTGTGATCTGGGGAATAAAAATCAGCAGGATAACAGATTGGTTCAGATGAAACGGAGAAACCACCTTTGGGAGGAAGTGTGAATGTGTACGGAGAGCTTAATGGTGGGTTTTGAGAGCAAAAGACCCCCTCACTAAAGGGTACGAGGAAATATATCGCCCATCCAGAGATGCTGCTATGGCACTAAGATGCACTCTGACAGAGTTAGTTTTTAACCCTGAGAGGGGATAAATGGAGGAGATACCGAAGCAGTGGCTCCACTGGGCAAACAAAAAGATTGATGTGCTTTGTGGAGCACAAGGATGCAAACCTTCTCCATTTGAAGGCATAAGAGCGCGTAGTTGAATCTTTTTGGGAGGCAAAAAGGATATCCTTGACCTCCTCTGGAACGTTGAAGTCAGCAAGTATTACCCTTTCAGGAGCCAAGCCATTAGGCATAGGGAGTGCAAATTGGGATGGAGAGGTGTCCCGTTGTCCTGTGAGAGGACGTCGGGTGCACATCCCAGGCTGAATGGTTTGAGCCTGTGCGAGATGCAGGTGAGGAAGCCATGGGTGGTGAGGCAAAAAGGGGGTTATGAAGATCGAGCCCTTGTCAGCCTGGAGCTTAAAAAGCATTTTGGGTATCAGTTTTATGGTGGGAAAGAGTAGTTACTCACCTGTAACAGGTGTTCTCCAGGAGCAGCAGGAATCAGTCCTCACATATGGGTGACGTCGGCGCTGACGGAGCCCCCGTGCGGAGCATTTCCCCAGCTTTCAAAGAAAACCTTTGGGAATGCAGCACACATGCGAGGTCCCCTTCCCGCCCAAGGGTGCCATCTTGCTCAATCTGATGACATAGCTAAAAAACAGCAAAAAACAAAATGAAGTATATGACTGCAACTCCAGGGCAGGAGGGAGGATTGTGAAGACTGATTCCTGCTGCTCCTGGAGAACACCTGTTACAGGTGAGTAACTACTCTTTCTCCAGGACCAAGCAGGAAGTCAGTCCTCACATATGGGACTCCCCAGCTCTAGGCTACCGGGAACCCCAAGCTGAAAAAAATGGCTCCCTCTCAAGAGCTTCAGCATCCGTGATAAGAATATCCTCTGAGAACGCCCCCGTACGGTAGCCCAACACAAGGGCCGGAGGGTAGGAGTTGCCTAAACCTCAAAGCGATTACGGAGTACCGCCTGTCCGAAAGCACTGTCCCTTTGGGACTCTCTCTCGAAGTGAAAAACGGTATACAAATGCAGTTGGCAGATGTCTGCCAACGGAATGGTGAAAAGCAGTTAAATAAATAAAATAAATAAACAGAGTGGAGATGAGCTACTGACACGGCTTTCGCCCTGACACGGTGGGCCGTGACTCGACCCTGCAAGGGAAGGTCGGCTGCCTTGTACGCCCAGGCGATACAATCTGCTACCCAAGTGGACAATGTATGCTTGGAGACAGGCAACCCCAATTTATTAGGGTCAAAGGAGACGAAGAGCTGAGTAGCCCTTCGATGCTCCCACGTACGTTCTATGGAAAGGGACAATGCCCTCTTACAGTCCAGGGTATGCAAGACTGTCTCAGCCCGGCTGGCATGCGGCCTGGGAAAGAAGGTTGGAAGGACCACCTCCTGATTGAGGTGGAAAGAGGAGACCACTTTTGGGAGGAACTTGGGATGGGTCTGTAGGACCACCCTGTTCATATAGAACCGTGTGTACGGGTCTATCAGAAACCAGAGCTTGTAGTTCACTCACACCTCTGGCCGAGGTAAGAGCTACCAGGAAGAGCGCTTTCCAAGAAAGGAAGCGCAAATGGCAAATAGCCATCGGCTCAAACGGTGGGCGAATAAGTTGCTGCAAGACCACGTTCAGATCCCACTCAGTTGCCGGTGGACAAACCGGAGGCTTGAAAAGAAGCAGACCTCTGAGGAAGCGGGACACCAAGGGGTGAACAGACAGAGACTGTCCCACCACCGGTGAGTGGTGCGCTGATAGAGCACTGAGGTGGACCCGAACAGAGATAGACTTAAGGCCTAGGTCTGACAGGTGAAGCAGATATTGCAGTACTACTAGCACAAGGCAGGAGAAAGGATCTTCATTGCGCTGAGCACACCATTTTGTGAACCTACGCCACTTGAGGGCATAGGACTTTCTGGTGGACTGCCTCCTAGAGGCCAAAACCACCTCTTCAACCTCCTTAGGTAACATAAGAACATAAGATATGCCATACTGGGTCAGACCAAGGTCCATCAAGCCCAGACTTCTGTTTCCAACAGTGGCCAATCTAGGTCATATGTACCTAGCAGTTTCCCCAAGAGACACAAGTTCCACAATGCTTGTACTGGGTCAAGCATTGATATCTTCGGTCACTTCTTAATAATGGTTTATGGACCTTTCCTCCAGGAACTTGTCCAAACCTTTTTTAAACCCAGCTACACTAACAGCCTTTACTACATCCTCCGGTAACAAATTCCAGAGTTTGATTACACGTTGAGTGAAAAAATATTTTCTTTTATTAGTCTTAAATAGTTTACCCTGTAGCTTCATTGCATGTCCCCTAGTCTTTCTATATTCTGAAAACGTAAACAATCGATCTACGTTTACCCGTTCCACTCCGTTCATTAATTTATAGACTTCTATCATATCTCCCCTCAGCTGTCTCTTTTCCAGGTTAAAGAGCCCTAACCTTTTTAGCCTTTCTTCATAGGAGTATCCTTCCATCCCCTTTACCATTTTGGTGGCTCTTCTCTGAACCTTTTCTAAAATAGCTATATCCTTTTTAAGATACGGTGACCAGAAATGCACACAATATTCAAGGTGCGGTCTCACCATGGAACGATATAGAGGCATTATAATATCTTTTGTTTTATTTTCCATTCCTTTCCTTATCATACCTAGCATTCTATTTGCTCTCTTGGCCGCCGCTGCACACTGAGCCGAGGGTTTTAACATGGTATCCACAATGACGCCTAAATCTTTTTCCTGGGTGGTGGTTCCTAATGTGGAACCTTGCATCTTGTAACCATAGTTTGGGATGTTCTTCCCTAGGTGCATAACCTTGCACTTGTCCACATTAAATTTCATCTGCCATTTTGATGCCCAGTCTTCCAATTTATCAAGATCCTCTTGCAATTTTTCACAGTCCTCTTGGGTTTTAACAACTTTAAATAGTTTTGTGTCATCTGCAAATTTGATAACCTCACTCGTTATTCCACTTTCCAGGTCATTTATGAATATGTCAAAAAGCAGCGGACCCAGCACAGATCCCTGGGGTACACCACTATTCACCTTTCTCCATTGGGAAAATTGGCCATTTAGCCCTGCCCTCTACTTTCTATCTTTTAACCAGTTCCTGATCCACAATAGTACACTGCCTCCTATCCCATGACTCTTTAGTTTTGCCAAAAGTCTCTGATGAGGGACCTTGTCAAAGGCTTTCTGAAAGTCCAGATACACAATATCAACCGACTCACCTTTGTCCACCTGTTTATTCACTCCTTCAAAAAAACATAACAGATTAGTAAGACAAGATCTTCCTTGTCTAAAGCCATGTTGGCTGTCACCCATTAGGTTGTGACTATCTACATGCTGAGTAATTTTATTCTTTATGATGGTTTCTACCATTTTTCCTGGTACTGACGTCAGGCTCACCGGTCTGTAGTTTCCCGGATCACCCCTGGAACCCTTTTTAAAAATTGGTGTTACATTGGCGATCCTCCAATCTTCAGGTATTAGAGATGATTTTAATGATAGTTCACAGATTACTAATAGCAGGTCTGCAATCTCATATTTCAGTTCTTTCAACACCCTTGGATGTATACCATCCGGCCCAGGTGATTTGCTACTCTTCAGTTTATCTAATAGTTGTAATACATCTTCCTGATGTATCGATATTTCCTTCAATTCTTCCGCACCTTTAAATACCACTTCAGTCATGGGTAACATCCCTACATCTTCCTCAGTAAAGACCGAAGCAAAGAATTCATTCAGTCTCTCCGCTATTGCCTTGTCGCCTCTTAGTGCTCCTTTAACCCCTTTATCATCTAATGGACCAACTGACAGGTTTTTTGCTACGAATGTACTTGAAAAGGTCTTTATTTCGCGTTTTTGCTTCCGCAGCAAGCTTCTTCTCAAATTCTCTCTTTGCCTGCCTTATCAATGCCTTGCATTTGACTTGCCAGTGCTTGTGCTGTTTCCAGGTTTCGTCGTTTGGCTCTTTTTTCCATTTCCTGAAAGATGCTTTTTTGGCAACAGCCGCCTCTCTGACCTCACCTTTAAACCATGCTGGCAGTTTTTTGGACTTCCTTCCACTTTTCTTAAAGCGTGGAATACAGCTGGTCTGGGCTTCCAAGTAGTATTTTTCAACACCCCCCAAGCTTGATGTACGTCTTTAACCTTTGCAACTGCTCCTTTTAGTTTTTTCTTAACTGTTTTCCTCATTTTATCATAGTCTCCCTTTCGAAAGTTAAAAGGTAGTACTGTGGATTTCCTTACTATCCCTCCTCCACTAATTAAATCAAAGGCGATCATGCTATGATCACTATTGCCAAGTGGCCCCAATACCCTTATCTCTTGCACTAGATCTGGTGTTCCACTAAGGACTAGGTCTAATATGGCTTCCCCTCTGGTTGGTTCATGAACCAGCTGCTCCAAGAAGCAGTCATTTATTTCATCTAGGAACTTTATCTCCCTAGCATGTCCTGACATGACACTGACCCAGTCGATACCGGGGTAATTGAAATCACCCATTATTATTACTGAGCTGTAACTTTTGTTAGCTTCCTTGATTTCTTTGAGCATTTCATCATCCATTTGGTCATTCTGGCCAGGTGCTCGATAGTACACCCCCACTGCCATTGCTTTCCCCCTTTTATATGGAATTTCAATCCATATAAATTCTACAGCAGATTTTGTTTCCTGCAAAACTTTAATCCTTTCTGAGTCAATGCCCTCTCTAACATAGTACATTCTTCCGAACCATCCGCTCTTGGGCGACTGTCGGCTTTCCCCTAATATCTAGTTTAAAAGCTGCTCTATCTCCTTTTTAAAGGTTAATGCCAGCAGCCTGGTTCCATCCCGGTTAAGGTAAAGCCCATCCCTTCGGAAGAGCCCCTCCTTTCCCCAGAATGTTCCCCAGTTCCTAACAAATCCAAAACCCTCATCTCTGCACCATTGTCTCATCCACGCATTGAGACTCCGGAGCTCTGCCTGCCTTTTGGGTCCTGCGCGTGGAACAAGAAGCATTTCGGAGAATGCTACCATGGAAGTTCTAGATTTCAACTTTCTACCTAAAAGCCTAAGTTTTGCCTCCAGAACCTCCCTACCACATTTTCCTATGTCATTGGTACCGACATGTACCAAGACAGCAGACTCCTCCCCAGCACTAAGACCTTATCTAGGTGGCGCGTGAGGTCCGCTACCTTCACACCAGGCAGGCATGTTACCAGGCGATCCTCACGTCCACCAGCCACCCAGCTATCTACATGCCTAATGATCGAATCACCAGCTATAACGGCTGTCCTAACCCTTCCCTCATGGGCACATGGCCCTGGAGAAACTTCCTCGGTGCGAGAGGGTTTTACATCACCTGGAGGACAGGTCCTAGTTACAGGATCACTTCCTGCCACACCAGGGTGATGCTCTCCTGTCATGTGACCTCTCTCCTCCATGGCAACAGGGGTGCTGCCAGACTGGAGGTGGGACTTCAGGACTATATCCCTGTAGGACTTGTCTATGTACCTCTCTGTCTGTCTTATGTTTTCCAAGTCTGCTACTTTAGCCTCTAGAGAACAGACTTGTTCCCTGAGAGCAAAGAGCTCCTTGCACCTAGTGCACACGTAAGACCTCTCACCAACTGGGAGAAAATCATACATGTGACACTCAATGCAAAAGACTGAAAAGCCCCCATCCCGCTGCTGGACTGCTGTCTGCATCTTAGTTTTAAGTTTGTGTCTAGATCTTTAAGTTCTTACTTTCTAGGGGTTGCTATGGGTATTTATACCAATAAAACTGTACCTAATGAGCTTCACCTGAAAGCACCTCCTGTCTTTTAAGATGTGTAAGTACCTATAAAGCTATGATTATCCCAGGGGTGGGTGGGTGTGGGGAGGGAAATAACACTTATTAAAAGAGGGCTGCTACACAGTACCCTGTCTTGTGCTGCTGAGGTAAGCTAAATTCTGATTTGATTTAAATTATAGCTCTTAGCTGCTGCTAGGCTCTAACTTCTTATGAAATTTAAACTACAAGCTCTCTGCTGGCTTCTAAATTTAACCAGAAAGCTCTCTTCTGTGTTTTAAAACTAAAAGTACTTTTCTGATGCTAGGCCCTGAGTGACTATTAAATTTAAACTACAAGCTCTCTGCTGGGTATGAAATGTAACCAGAAAGTTCTCCTCTGTGTTTTAAATTCAAACTTTAATTGCTGCTACTAGGCCCTAACTGATCCAACAAAAAACAGTGGGTTCACAGATTAAGTAGCTTTAATA
Organism: Ichthyophis bannanicus; assembly: GCA_033557465.1. NCBI lineage: Eukaryota > Metazoa > Chordata > Amphibia > Gymnophiona > Ichthyophiidae > Ichthyophis > Ichthyophis bannanicus. The sequence goes on from CM066047.1 coordinate 84,249,389, forward strand.
CAAAGAATTCTTTTTAGAAAATTACCAGAAGTATATACTCACAGTTGCAGATTTCTCTCCAGAAGTAACAGTCCCCCTTTCTAGTCCTTCAAGGTAGGTAGAAGCAAGGGAGCTAGCACTATCCTTTCAGCAGCCAGGCCATCAGATTGAGGGACCTGAGACTGGGGTGCAGAAGGGAACCCTGATCTTGAGACAGGACATTGTGTTGCAACCCCAGAGGGAATGGAGTTTCCACCGCCAACTGTAGCAGAAGTGGAAACCACGGTTGCCTCGGCCATCTGGGGGCTACCAGAATCACCGAGGCCTTGTCCCGGAGAATCTTGAATAGAGTTCGGGCCACCAGGGGCGTGGGAGGAAACGCATACAGGAGGCCTGTAGACCAAGAGATCAGAAAAGCATCTGCTGCCATTCTCAGGGGATGCGACCATCTGGAGCAAAACCTGGGCAGCTGACGGTTCAGTGGACTTGCAAAGAGATCGATGGATGGAAGTCCCCATCGTAGAAAGATCTGCTGGACCACCAATGGATTCAACTGCCATTCGTGGGGCTGGAGAATCCTGCTTAGCTTGTCTGCTAAGAAGTTCCCCTGACCAGGTAGATAAACTGCTTTGAGAAACATGCCTTGTTTGACTGCAAAGGAGCAAAGGGCCTGCACCTCCTGACATAGGAGCCTGGTTCACATAGAACATTTCTACCTGATTGTCTGTCTGAACTAAGACAGACTGGTGAGAGAGGGCATGAGAAAAAGTCTGTAGAGCCAAGAGGATTGCTCGCAGCTCCAAAAGATTGATCTGCTGTGTGGCCTCCTGAGGAGACCAGAGGCCTTGAGTGCACGTGCCCTAGCAATGAGCATCCCAGCCCTTTAAGGAAGCATCGGTCGTCGGCACACTTGTGTATGCTGGGGCCTGAAAAGGTACCCCCCTGAGAAGGTTTGGGAGATGTAGCCACCACTGCAAGGAGTCCAAAAGTGGTTTGGACACCTTTACTCTGTCTCGGAGGTAGCCTGTGGCCTGCATCCACTGAGCTCTGAGGCACCACTGAGCAGCCCGCATGTGCAGACGGACATTCGGAGTCACATGTACCGTGGATGCCATGTGGCCCAGGAGCCCCAGGAAGTGCCTGGCAGAGACCTGAGAATTGCTGTGGAACTGGTTGGCCAAGTCCATCAGTCTGTGGGCCCTGTCCTCTGGCAAATAAGCTCTTGCCTGCAGGGTGTCTAATCTTGCCCCTATAAACTCTAGGTTCTGTGAGGGGAGCAAAGTGGACTTTGCGTAGTTTATGACAAAGCCCAGATGCTGAAGAAGAGAGACAGTGCAAAGAGTGGCTTGTCGGGCCTCCTAGAGAGAATGGCCCCTGATGCGCCAGTCGTCCAGGTATGGGAAGACAAAAATTCCCCGATTCCTGAGATAGGCTGCCACCACCGCCACGCATTTGGTAAAAACCCTGGGGGCGGAAGTTAGGCCAAAGGGAAGCAAAGGAAGTACTCTGTACTGAAAATGGTTTCCTCCCACCACAAATCTGAGATATTGTCGGTAGTCTGGATGAACGAGGATGACAGTATAAGTATCCTTTAGGTCTAAGGAGCATAGCCAGTCTCCCTGCTGGAGGTAGGGCAGCAGTATCCCAAGGGTAAGCATCTTGAACTTTTCCCTCTCCAGAAAGCACAGTTACTTACCTGTAACAGGTGATCTCTGGGAACAGCAGGAATAAGTCTTCACATATGGGTACGTCGGTACCGACGGAGTCCGTGCAGGAACGCTTCCCAGCGTCCAATCAGAAAGCTTTTGGAAGCAACCCAACACACCTGCGCGCTGCCTTCCCAACTGCCTCTCCTCAGTTAAATTTTAAAGCTGAGACAAAGAGAGAGAGAGAGCAAGGAAGGGAAAGATAGAGATAGAGAAATGCAACTCCTAGGGGAGGTGGGTGGGTTGAGGTGGGTGGGTTGTGAAGACTTATTCCTGCTGTTCCCAGAGATCACCTGTTACAGGTAAGTAACTGTGCTATCTCCAGGAACAAGCAGGAATGAGTCTTCACATATGGGGACTCCCAAGCTCAGATGCCCGGAGGGAGTCCTAGCATGTTGCAAGTCTAGAACAAGCCATGCTATTCCTCAGGACCTCAGGCATCCTGGGGATGGAGGGTAGGAGTTGAATACAGAAAAGGAGCTGTGGAACAGCTGGCTAGAACAGGGCTTCAAAGGGGAAGACCTGTATCGAGGGCATTTAGTAGTGAAATATTGTAATCTGGGCCTCCCTTGTTGGCATTGCACAAATGCACTGAGCTACATATGGATCTGATAGAAGAGCCAGTGAATGTGCTCAAGGGGTACCTCACTGAGAAGTAGAGGTAATAAAGTAGAATAAAAACAAGTGGAGGTCAGATCCCTTCAGGGTGAGAAATAGCCCCAGGGGAAAACTGGGGTAGTATGAGAGGTAGAGCTACAGCGGAGACGCAGAAGGTATTATTAAAGAAAGCTTAAGCTGTTTTGGTCCAAAAATAGTACAAATCTAGGATCAAGAGAAAAAATGAGTCTGACCCAACTGGACTGGGGTTGGAATTGGTCCATGTAGGGAAGAAAGGGTATGGAGACCCTTGTATCTGATAAGAAAGTAAGGACAGACTCAGGAGCGCTAAGCTTTAGAGCAACTGAAGCTCCGCAATGTCTTTCCTAAATGGGGTCAATTAGGAAAGAAAAAGGGTACATGGAGAGCTTCAGGAGTACCTAACCTGAAAAGGTTATGGTAAGGAAAAAGTTTGTTAATTACCACAGGGAGTGGTTATAGGTGTAGCCCCCTAAGTATGCTGGCACAGCATTGATAGGGGTAGTGACCATCTGTCAGTATCATATAGGAATGTAAGGATATCTGAACGTAACAGACAGATAGATAAGTAGATGGATACAGATCTATCTAAAAATCTATCTCATATATATATATATATATATATATATATACACACACACATATAGGGTATATATGGATATATCTATAAAGAGGTATGTATGGGCAGAAGACACTCAGATATATATATATATATATATATATAACCTAGACGAAATAGGTAGGCATATAGACACATGTCTCCAGGCTTATGGATGGAGAGATGTCCATAGAACCCCATCCTCTTTAGGGATATAGGGAGAGAGGAAGATTCATCTGACAGCAAGAAGGTTGATACCTGCTTGAATAGGTAAATAGAGAATTCTCTTTTCCTGGTTATGACTGGTAGAGTCAGAGGAAAGGTCTCCCTGACAAGAAGGCTGAATTCTTTGCAGAATTGGAGCTCTTGAATAACCAGGATGGCCTACGTGAAAATGGCAGAGGATAACGTCAGTCTGCAGACAGGAAGTCTAGATATCTCCAGAATTGCAGTATGGAGATGGGATAGAGGAGGCCTTTGGAGGAAGATACCCTAGTGATCCGTCTATGAGGACAAGATGGGTATTAGGCGTCCTCTAGCTGCCATTGGAGAAAGTTATCTCTGACGAGAAGACTCAAGGAGATATGGGCCAAGCCAGGGAATTGGCCCTCCTTTAGGCTTTCATGTAATGCAAGGCCTGAGGCCTATGCCTCAAAAGAGATTAGGATAAGATGGAAAGGGCAGGGAATACCCGTTAGACATGACTGGGGGAACCCTCTTCCCCTAACCATCTGGGGTTATCTGCTAGGCAAGATACTAATGCTCTCTAGCAAAGGCCCATAGTGCAAAGCTACTCTGTAGAGATGCAGAGAGCATGCTGCAGGTTGTTGAAAGCAGGTGACCAGCTATTCTGCCGAGGCAAAGAATAGAAGTTAACCAACCAGAATGTGATAATAGGGGTTCCCAACAAGGTTAATAACCTGTTTGGGAGTTAGCACTGAGGCTAGGAGGATTGCTAGTGGAGGGGAAGCCCTGGTGGCGTAGAAAACACAACCAGTGGCCTAACCACTAGGAATTGCTGTATCTGCAACTACCAGGGCAGCATAAAAAATTTCTTTTCCCTCTTGGAAAAAGAAAGAACAGTCCTGATAGGACTTCCTATTGTCTGATGAGCTGCCCTAAGGTAACAAGGGGAAAGGACTCCAGAAGGGAGAATCCCCCAGTAAAACAAGGTAGAGGACTATAGGAGCTTACCGGTGTAAAAGAACCACTCTTACAACCCAATGTTGAAGAAAGAGGGAGGTAAGACAGAGTTGCAAGAGACCGACTATGGAGGAAGTCTCTGACAGGTGAGATGATACAAGCTAGTTACAGGGAAACAACTGTCCATTGATAGTTGTTACCTCTTTTTCCCTCAAGAGGAAGAGGAAAACTGTGAAGTATAGGCATGATCATCATAAGACTCTTAGAAAAAAGATGTCTCATGAAGAGATATCTTTAGGTGGGTTAGGATAATTTAGTGCAGATACTGCCAGTGAAAAAAGCAGACTGCCACTCTAACCACCAACCAAGAGGGACAATGATCTATTTGAAACCCTGCGAGTGCTGGGTTTGTTGACCCTGTTGAGGTTGTGGATTCTTCAGACCAGGACGATGTTTCCCCTGTTTGGGAACATCTGTGTGATGGGCAGATGATGGATAAAACCTTCTCCCTCTAGGGCAGCGATGGTGAACCTATGGCACGCGTGCCAGCTGTGGCACGCGAAGGCCTTGCAGCTGGCACGCGTGAAGGTCCGCAAAAAAAGAAAAAGCGGGCTCTGGCTGCTGCCGCGGACGCGGCAGCATGCAGTGTCCCGCGGGGCCCCCTCCGCCCGCTAAGCCCCTCTGCAAGGGCTTTCAGATTCGCGAGGGAGACAGCGTCTCCCTCGCGTCTCTGTTAAGCCCGCAGGGGTTAATGGGAAATTTCCCATCAGCCCCTTTAGACGCGAGGGGCTGATGGGAAATTTCCCATTAGCCCCTGCGGGCTTAACAAGAGACGCGAGGGAGAAGCTGTCTCCCTCGCGAATCTGAAAGCCCTTGCAGAGGGGCTTAGCGGGCGGAGGGGGCCCCGCGGGACACAGCATGCTGCCGCGTCCGCGGCAGCAGCCAGAGCCCGCTTTTTCTGTTTTTAAATTTGCCGGGGGGGGGGGGGGGTTAGGACTGCTAATGGGCTGGGGGGGGGGGTTAGGACTGCTAATGGGCTGGGTGGGGGGGGGGGGTTAGGAATGCTAATGGGGGAGGGGGGGTTAGGACTGCTAATGGGCTGTGGGCTGTCTGGAAATGGGGTGATGGGGGGTTAGGACTGGTAATGGGCTATGGGGGGGGGGTTAGGACTGCTAATGGGCTAGAGAGGGGGGGGGGGTTAGGACTGCTAATGGGCTAGAGAGGGGGGGGGGGTTAGGACTGCTAATGGGCTAGGGGGGGTTAGGACTGCTAATGGGCTGGGGGGGGGTTAGTACTGCTAATGGGCTAGGAGGGGGGGGTAAGGACAGCTAATGGGCTAGGAGGGGGGGTTAGGACTGGTAATGGGCTATGGGGGGGTTTAGGACTGATAATGGGCTAGGCTAGGAGGGGGGGTTAGGACTGCTAATGGGCTAGGGGGGTTAGGACTGCTAATGGGCTGTGGGCTGATGGGGGCTGTCTGGAAATGGGGTGATGGGGGTTAGGACTGGTAAGGGGCTATGGGGGGGTTAGGACTGCTAATGGGCTAGAGAGGGGGGGTTAGGACTGCTAATGGGCTAGGGGGGGGTAGGACTGCTAATGGGCTGATGGGGAGGGGTTAGGACTTGAGGTGGGCTGTTGGGTGGGGTAAGGACTGGAAATGGGCTGATGGGGGGTTAACACTGGAGGTGGTCTGATGGGGTTAGGACTGGTAATCGGCTATGGGGGGTTTAGGACGGATACTGGGCTATGGGGGGGCTGGGACACGAAATGGGCTGATGGGGAGGGGTTAGGACTTGAGGTGGGCTGATGGGGTTAGGACTGGTAATGGACTGTGGGCTGATGGGGGGGTTAGGACTGGCAATGGGCTATGGGGGGCTGACTGGAAGTGGGGGGTTAGGACTGGTAATGGGTTATAGGGGGGGGGCTTAAACTGAAAATGGGGTGATGGGTTAGGACTGGAAGTGGGTTGATGAGGGGGGGATAGGACTGGTATTGGGTTGGGGGGCTGCTAGGACTGGAAATGGGCTGATGCAGGGACTAGAAGGGAATGGATGCTGGGTGAGGCTGGAACTAGAAGGGAGCTGGTGTTGGGGGAGGATTAGAATGGGATGGGGCTGGGAGAGTAAAATGGAGAGGGGAAAAATATTTTGTGTGGGAGGGATAAAAAATCTACAATTGGCCGGGTATTGGGAGAGTAAGTGGGGATTGAGGATGGAGGGGTAAATTTTGAGTAGATGAAATAGGAATGAGGAAAGAGCCAAAGGAGAAAGATTAGTATGTTAAAGCAGATGTAGAGAGAGAATGGAAAAAAAAAACAAGAAGACAGAAGAAAGGACAAATGGACAGCAGATGGAGAGTTAGCAGAAGACACGAAGAAACCAGAAGAAAGTGGCTGGAACAATTGCAACTGAAAAAAAATGCACAAAAGGTAGAAAAATATCTCTTTATTTTGAATTTATTAACTGGAATATGTCAGCTCTGGGAAATGTGCATCATTAATTTTTGCGCTTTGTTTAGTACAAGAGGAAATTAATATATAGTTTTATTTCTACAGTGTTGTTGTATATTCCAAGTTTGGCTTTTGGGGTTCCCAGTTTAATTATTGTCTTCCTGTTTCTAAATTGTGATTCCTTGTTTGGTGATGGTCTGTTCTGCATGTGTAACTGAGCTGAGGTATTCTGTTTATATAATTCCTATTTGACATTGCCACTTGTTCTTTCCCCAGTAGGTCATGTATTGTTGTTCTCTGAGATGTATTGGTTTAATATTTGCAGTGTTGCCTTTTGATAGGTAGAGTATGGTGCTTTGTGAGTCCTGGTAGTGCTGTTAGGATACGGCGGGTTTGCTATGGGTTCTAAATGGGCAGCGTTTGTAGTAGTTCCTAATGTGCCTGGCGGTTGGTACTGGATTATAGTAATGTAGAAACCTTTTAGTCTTTCTTTATCCATATACTCATTAAGAGGCATGTTTACTAAAAGTTAGTGTATGGTAACATTATGCAAATATTTATGCAAATGAAGCACCTTATGCAAATGGGGCTTTAATTGACGTGCTGGCACTTTGAGGAAATTCTTTGGTTTTGTGCGGCAGTTTGGGCACTCGGGCTCAAAAAGGTTAGCCATCACTGCTCTAGGGGAAGAAAGTTTGGTAGGACATTTCCTACCTACTGGGAAAGAAGGTGGCGTAGAACAGCTTCTGGAAAAAGGAAAGTCAGTGGATAACTGAGTAACCTGGAGTAAAGACTCCTTGTTGAAGAGATTTTCTCCAGTGCAAGGAGTATTTCCCAGTCTTTCTCGTGCCCATCTATCCAAGTCTGAAGCCAGGCTCTACGTCGTGCCCCTATAGCTATAGCAGGTCCTGCTAACAGACTCAAAGGAGTCTAAGGTAGCACGAGTAAGAAACCTAGAGATATTTTGAGTATGACTAACCAGTGAGGAATAGTCTTCACTCTTGGGCTCTTGAAGAAAAGGAGTCAAAAGATGCAATTGCTTTGTGACCTCCTCAAGAGATAGACTCATATAAAAAATATATGAGAGAATTCTTGCTGAAAGCATGGATGTCTGGAAGGTTTGACGTCCAAAGGTATCTAGTGTCTTAGACTCACGACCTGGCGGACAAGAAGAGTGCTTTTTATTACTCTTCACTCGCCTCATCGCTGATTCTACCACAATGGAATGATGAGGCAGTTGAGTCTTTTGAAACCCTGGAGAGGGGGGCACCTGATATAGGAGATCAGTTGCCCTGGAAGGTGGGGGTACCTTTAAAGGAGCTTCCCACATTCGTAGAAGGAGATCCTGCAAAGAATGATGCAAAGGAAGAATTATATTCTCCTTTGCTTTGGTAGGAACAGAGAGGCATTCTGTATTACCTTGTGTAGGATCTTGTTCAGGAATAGGAATGGCAAGTGATTTTGCCATATATCCAGGAGGAAAAACTGGAAAGAAGGATCCCCAGAGGGAATTTCCCTTGGATAGGCTAGATCTGATGAAGAACTAGCGTTGGCACCGAGGGATCTATTCAAGTATATAGGAATAGAAGATCCTGGATGGTGCAGTATGGGATCCTTAGGTGGTGGTCCCTGGTACTGCAAGTTAGAACCAGCGACCGTCAGTAACAGATCGTCCATGCTAGGGATCGATTCCAAACTCGGCATCGAGGGAATCGAGCCTGAGGAGAGAAGCATGGAAGGTACCGATACCGGTGGATGAAGGTACCAATACCGGTGGATGAAGACCAGCCGGTGGCAACTCTAACGGTACCGAAGAAGCTGAGAGTGCCGGAACCGAGCGTTCGGTACCGAGGCGTGTCGGTACCCATCCTCCAGACTGGAGATCGATTCCAGACTCGGCATCGAAGGAAGCGAGTCTATCGATGCACATCTGGAGGGTACAGACGTCGGTACTAGTATCGGTACAGGTACCGATACTGGAAGGTCGGTCTGTAGCGTATGCGACGGCCCCGTAGGTACCGAGAATGCCAGACGACGATCCTTGATGAGGAATGTTTCATCCAACACCATTGCCGATGCCGGGGTATCGGTACCGCTCGAAGCGGATGCCACCACCGGGCATGGCTCAGGTATGTTCTGTGAGGGGTGAACCTCAGGAACAACCTGAAACCCCACATGGGTTTTGGAGGCCGAAGACTCCCACCGGGGTTTTGAAGCCAGTGGATCTCAAGGGCAAGGCCGGAGGCATCTCTATGCTGTGCATGAGATCTGCCACTCGAGGACTGGCTAGTCTTAACAGACTGTTTTTGGGTTACCTGATCCTGTGTTGAAGAAGATATGGTCGGTGCCCCGAAACTAGTTGGGGACCACGTGTCGAGAGGAACTCGATGTTGAAAACTTCCTCCCACAATAATATTACAGGAGGGACACTCCGGAGGAAAATGGCCAGGACCCAAGCAGGTTAGACACCAATTGCGAGTGTCCAACCTAAAAATTCTACCACCACAGTTTATGCATTTCTTGGGGATAGTGGCTGGCGGTTCCATGAAGGAAAATGGAGAGGCCTAGCAGGCCTGAAAAACCAAGAGACACCGAGAAGGAAAATATATTCCTTAAAAAGGAAACATTTTACAAGTAAAGAAAAAAGAAACACCGGCGGTACCGGTGGCGTCGGGGAAGGCAGCCGCAACCACAAGAAAAATAAAAAATAAAAGATGAATTTTCTGCGGTGACAGGAGGACGTCCTGCCGGCTCTGCGGAAAAACGAAAACTGAGGAGAGGCAGTTGGGAAGGCGGGAAGGCAGCGCGCAGGCGTGTTGGGACGCTTCCAAAAGCTTTCTGAATGGACGCTGGGAAGCGTTCCCGCACGGACTCCGTTGGTACCGACGTACCCATATGTGAAGACTCATTCCTGCTTGTTCCTGGAGATACTTGTTTAGGTTTCACAAGTCTAGGATAGGCCGGAGGCGTCCTGTCCTTTTTGGTACCAGGAAGTACCTGGAGTAGAAGCCTTGCCCTTCCAGGTGGTGAGGCACCAGTTCCACCGCCTGTTCCTTTAGAAAACTTGCCAACACCTGAAGGAGGTGGTTTCTGTGCAGAGGGAGTCTTGTAGGCTCCCCTGGAAAGTAGGAGGGGGGTAGATGGTGGAAGTGGAGCATGTAGCCTTTTTGGACTATGCTGAGGACACAGGTATCCCCTGTGATGACTGGCCACCTGTAGGCGTACAGGGTCAGCTGACCTCCTGTGCTGAGTGGAACCAACTGTGGAGAAGAGGCTATGCTGTGGGAGTCAAAACCCCGCTCCCTGCTGTGCGGGAGCCGGAGCTGGCGGCTAGGGGGTCTTCTGCCTACGGGGCCCATGCCCCTGCCCCTGCCCCTTGGCCTGCTGGCGAGGCCTGATATTGAGGGTAGGATTTGTAGGTAGCACCCTTCCTTGGGAAAAAGGGCTTCTTTCCCGAGTCCTTCTTTTTCTAAGAAGGGGCAGAAGTCTTCCTGGACAGCCTTGTCCTGGTGAGAGTCTCAGTCTCGATTTCCACAGCCTTTTCAGTCATGGGCTTACCGAAAAGGTTTTCACCTCGGCAGGGGACATCGATCAACTTGTCCTGCACCCATGACTCCAGGTCTGATGACTGCAGCCAGGCCTGATGGCGTGCACCAATGCCGGCTGTGGCTACCCAGGCCGAAGCCTCGAAGCCATCATAGGCTGCTCGAGAGATAAACTTAGAGCACTCTCGGATCCCTGTTGACAAAGCCTTGAACCTCTGCAAAGGTTCCTCGGAGAGGCCAGCTGAGACCCCAGCAATCTCCTTTGCCAGGTCTCGTAGGTACATGCCCATGTACAGCTAGTAGGTCTGGAAATGGCAAGATAGCATAGAGCCCTGGAAGCACTTTCTACAGAGGGCATCCAGGTTCCGGGCCTCCCGACCGGGGGGGCACCGAGGAGTGCATCTTCTGACTCTTCAGGCGGTGCATGGCCAATTCCACAACCATGGAGTTGTGCAGTAGCTGCGCCTTTCAGAACCCAGGACTCTTACAAACTCGATAAATGGAATCAACCCGTTTGCTAAGAACCGGTGCTGAGGCTGGTGCCTCCCACATACGCAAGAGCAGCCGTTCCAGCATCGGAGGACCTAGTACAGTAAAGACTTCCTTCGGAGGAAAGTCATACTGGAGGGCATAGAGCTCTTCGGCTCCTCCTCGGCATCCGCAGGGAAGGCCAAGGCTTTGGCCATGTCCCTCACGAAGTCCGAGAACCTGGTATCCTCAGGGGGGGGGGGGGGGACCAGTCACCGAGGCTCAGACTCCAGTGAGTCTGAAGGGGCGCACCGGGTCCAGAAGGTGTCCAGGAACTCCTCGTCCTCTGTTTCCCAAGCCGACTCCTCCGAGGAGGAATCGAGTGGCTCCGGCCGTGTGGGCCTCGGTGCCACCCACCCCGACGCCAAGGGTATCGGCGTCGACGACCTCGGCCCCGCACGGGAGGTCGAGGGGGACCGTGAACGAGGATCGACTCGAGACTTCATTGACTTGAGGATCGGCTCAGTCTCCGGGGTCGACTTGAACGTCAAGGTCCCGGTGGTTGGGGCAGATGCACCAGTCAGACAGGCAATCAGCACCCGCTGCTGTTCCATGCAGACAGCCAAGCTGCTCTCCAGGGCCGTCAACATGAGTCCAAGCTCGGGAGACTCAACAGCCCCCCGACGGCGTCACGCCCAACGTCAGCTCCCCCGGAGGAGAGTCCACGAGGACAACTGCACTAACGTAACTCGGGGACTCCGGCTCCACACGAGGTAACTTGGACAGCCTCTCCGACTCCAAGAGCCCGGGGCGGCGGACAGGGCTACACGACCTGGCCCTCGAGGATCCATTTAGCCTCCACCGACGCCGCCCTCGCAAGCTTCTTCTTCCTTCTGTGCTCCTGGGAGGGAGACTACCTCTCTGAGGAACCCCGACGGCGCTCGGAGTCAGACTCCCAAGATGTTGAGGCCTCTGACGAAGTCCGGGCCCGGCCGGACGTGGAGTCAGAGAAAATTCTCTCACGTTGATGCCTGATGGCTCCGAAGTGCCTTCGATGACATTTTGCCGCACAGGCCACAGGCCAGCAGGTCATGGTCGGGCCCGAGGCAACGGAGGCAGCAGTCATGTGTGTTGGTGAGAGACGTAGGTTTCTTGCACTGATCTCACTTTTTGAACCCGCTGGCAGCCATCGGGGGAAAAAGGGCCCCTGCAAGGTCTAACGACCGGGTTGCCAGTGAAAACACAAAAAGAACGCGAACGCTAGTCACGAAGAACAAAAACCGAAAATCAAAACTCCGGACTCGATACCGGTGTACCGAGCCCAGGCGGGAAAGGGAACCGGCGTCGAACCGGAACAGAAAAAGCCAAAATAGCCGAAAAAATCTACTTTTCCCGGGTGACACGAACTCACGTCCGTTGGTCTCCACGGAAAAAGAAAGACTGAGCAAGATGGTGCCCTTGGGCGGGAAGGGGACCGCGCATGTGCACTGCATTCCCAAAAGCTTTCTTTGACAGCTGGGGAAATGCTCAGCACGGGGGCTCCGTCGGTGCCGACGTCACCCATATGTGAGGACTGACTTCCTGCTTGGTCCTGGAGAACGTGTAGAGCAATCCTTGTCCCCAGTGGAGGAGGGAGGCTTCCAGGGCCTATTGGTGAATTCATGGGGTCTTGGAACAGAAGAGCGGAAGCTGCGTGTTCTGCGGAGTAATAAAGAGATCTATGAGTGGAGTTTCCCATGTTTGGAAGATCTGGGCAGCTGTTTACCAATGCAGCATCCATTCGTGCGGACAAAGAATATGGCTTAGTTTGTCCGCAAGCACATTAAGCTCACCTAGGAGATATACCGCTCTGAGACGGATGCGGTGTGAAAGGGCCAATGTCCAGAGATATGTCACTTCATCACAGAGGGGGCATGATCTTGTCCCCCAATGCTTGTTTACATAGGACACTGCCACCTGGTTGTTTGTTCTGACTAGGACAGATTGGCTGGCAAGGTGGTGATGGAAAACCTGCAGTGCACTGGTGAGAGCCCGCAGCTCTAGGAGATTGATTTGCTAAGCAGATTCCTAGTGTCCATAACCCTTGAGTGGTCAGGTTGTTCAAATGGACACTCCAAACCAGTTTGGATGCATCTGTCAGAGTGCACTGAGGTGAAAGCATCTGAAAAGGTGACCAGACAAGCAAGTTTTGGGGGAGACACCACCACTGCAGTGAGTTGATCAAGTGAGGGGTGATGGAGATCTCATCTCTGAGACACCCCACTGCCTGCGTCCACTGAGAAGTGTGTCCACAGTGCTGGACACATGTGCAAGCGAGCATAGGGGATGACATGGACAGTGGAGCTGTTACTTGAGTTTGTTGTTGCATGCCTCTTGCTAGTTCGATGAGGCGGGAACAATGATCCTGAGGAAGGAAGGCCTTGGCTTGTATAGTGTCTAGAAGTGCTCCGATGAACTCTAACATTTGAGTTGGAGTGAGGTAAGAGTTTTGAAAGTTTATGACAAAGCCCAGATGTTGGAGCACTGTTATGGTACAGTGAAGGACATTCATTACTTCCCGAGGGGATTCTCCCTTTATCAGCCAATCGGTGCGTAGGTAGGCAGAGACAACTGCCATGCATTGTAAAGACCTCTGGGGCAGAGGCAAGGTTGAAGGGTAGAACATGATATTGATAGTGGTCTGTCTGATATATGAAGCGCAGATCAGTATATGCGTATATGCTGCCTTCAAGTCCAGAGAGCAGAGCCAATTGTGTACGATGGTACGATAGAAAAGTTCCCAGAGAAAGCATTTTGAATTTTTCTCAGACCATGAATTTATTTAGGTTCATGAGATCTAAAATGGGTCTGACTCCCTCTGTTTTCTTTGGGATGAGAAAGTAAAGAGAGAAGAAGCCCATCCGGTGTTCTGAACTCTTTCTATAGCAACTTGTGCTAACAAGGTGGTCACCTCTGCGTTTAGTAGAACACTTTAGAGTGGCTGAGGGTGGTATTCTTCTCTGAATCTGGTGGGGGGATAAGTTTGGAAGTGGAGTGGTACCCCCCTTTGGACATCTGTAGTGTCCATTGCTCTGTTGTGATGAGGTGCCACCTGTGAGCAAAATGGCAAAGTCTGCCAACTATATGGGTGGGCTGGGGTTCCACCAGAGGCAGACTGGCAATGCTCTGAAAGAAAGTCAAACATCAGGTGCAGGTTCAGGCTGCGTCTGAAGGCTGAGGCTTCATGGCCCTTAGACTTCTTCTGCTGGCAAGGAGCCTGTTGCCTTTGTTGAGACTGCTGAGGATGGCAGGGTGTAGGTGTTGAAGGATAGTACTACTTCTTCTTGAGGTTGAAAGACTTTTTGGGAAGAGATTTCCTCTTGGAGGGATCAGCAGCTTTCTGGAGAGATGTTTCAGGGTGAGATCATCCATCTCAATCTCTCCTACTTTTTCTCTCCAGCCCTTACCAAATAGATTCTCCTCCATACAAGGAATGTTGGCCAATTTATCCTGTACCTATTGTTCTAGGTCTGAGACCTGTAGCCAAGCCATCCTGCGAGTTCCAATGCAGAAAGAGGATGTTCAATTGGTTGATTCAAAGGCATCAAAAGATGATCTTGTGAGAAATTTGGATGTATTTTGGTTATGTTGGATGAGTGTCTAATAAGCACTCTGCTTGTCGTCTGGAATCAGTTGTCGTCTGGAATCGGAGGAGTACAAGCATCCAGTTCCCTGTTGATGTCCTTGAGGAACATGCCCATATACAGCATATAGGAGTTCATCCTGGATGCTAACATGCATGCCTGGAAGCAGTGTCAAGCAAAAGCATCGAGTGTTCTTGACTCTCGACCCGGTGGAACTGAAGAGTGGTTCTTGGAACACTATTTGGTGCATCACCAATTCCGCTACCACTGAATGATGTGGGACTTGGGGCTTCTGTAAACCTGGAGACTCCGATACCTGATACATGTATCGAGCCTTTTACTGCTTGGTGACACCATGAATGGGGCCTCCCACATTTGGAGCATCAGATCTTGAAGGATGTAATGCACTGGCAGGCTAGTTACCTCTCTGTGTATTGGAGAATTTCAAACTCCTCTGTCCTCCATTCCTCTGTCCTCGGTTCCGACCCGCTGCCAAGTCCCGGATAAAGTCCGGCAACACTCATGACGTGGAGATAGGTCAAATGGGACATTGGGAAGGTCCTGGAAATTAAGCAGATGAAATGATGTCTAAGTCCGTAAGGAAGAAAGCACTGACAGTCCTTGGATGTGGCTGGATGTCAATGCCGACATTGGTACTCCAATATGTCGGTATCCAGTGGCTTTGTCAGCTTAAGTTTGCTAAGCAATACCAGCATCGATCGGTGCCAGAGAAAGCATTGATTTCAATGCAGAGGGTTCCAGTGGCATCAATTACGGTACACATACCACTGCTTGAGTCTCCGGCTGGGGCCAGGTGCTAACAGTTGCACTCCCGGTGCTCTCGATGATATTTGTATCAAAGCTGCAAAACTTTTTTTTTTTTTTTTAAACTTTTTATTGTCAACAACTCCAGCACACATCTACACACAATGAACAGAACAACACAACTTCTAGACATATGGCAACTAACATCGGCCGTATCAAGTCCCCCCACAATAACAACCTAAGGGTAGTCAGGAGCAGCTCAATACAATCACAGCATCCCGAACACCGTAACCCCCCCTTAACCCTCTTACCCCACAAGGCCTACTATACTATTGCCTCCTCAAACACCCTGCACCTCCACCCCCAGAGTTGTCGGTTTTTATAGTGACATCCAATACCCCACCAGGTGGGAAACCCGTAGACGACCGCCTCTGCTCCCCCCTCCTCCCACCCGATAACCACCTCCCCCCACCCGCTACCCCCCCATCCCCACCCCCCCTTCCCGGACCCTCCAAGCCCACCAGCCCTCCCATATACCCCCCCATTATACCCCCCTCCCCCCCTGACCCCTCCCCCTCCCCCACCCACCCCCAGAACACGATCCAATACACCCCACCTTTCTACAAACCCACTAAATCGCTGCCTCCGTACTGCTGTTAACTTTTCCATAAGAACTATGTGCCTAAGGCGCCTTTCAAATTGTGCCACCGAGGGCATCTCCCGCTGTTTCCACGTGGCTGCAATCTCACACCGCGCGGCACTCAAACAGGCCATCACCACCTTACCCCCCCACCCTCCCCCTCTCCCCACAAGGCCAACAACAGGATAGTGGGCACCAACTCTACCACTATCCCCAATTTCTCCTTAATCCACCCCGTTAGCCACCTCCAATACCCCTGAACCTTCTCGCAACTCCACCAAACATGCCAAAACGTCCCTATCTCTCCGCACCCCCTCCAACACAGGGGAGACACCTCCGTAAATATTTTATGCAAGCGTTGAGGTGTATAATACCACCTCAACAGGATCTTGTAGCTATTTTCTCGAGCCCCACTGGAACTCTGTCCCCTCGTGATCTGGTCCCACACCTTCTTCCATTCAATCAAAGTCCTACCCAGTTCCCCCTCCCACTGCTCCATATATTTATGCTTCCCTCCCCCTCCCCCTAACACCGCCTTGTATAAACCAGACACCATACCCCTAGAACCACTTTTCCCAAACCACATTGCCTCCAACCTCGAGACCTCATCCCCTAACCCAACCATCCCCCCTATTTTCCGTAGAAACGACCTGAGTTGCACATAGGCATACTGGTCGACCCCTTCGAGCTTAAATTCCTCTTGCACCTCCCCAAAACTCCGGAGGTCACCATCCTCTACCAGTTGAAAGCTGCATACCAAACCCTTCTTCGTCCAGAGATCAAACCGGCCCCCCTCCCACCCTGGAGGAAAAGCTCTACACCCCCGCAATGGAGTCATCAGCGAAAACTCCGTATGCCTCCGTGCGATGTCCGGACCCCGAACTTTATCCCAAATCCGGACCACCTGCTGCATCCCCGGAGATCCCTGCCCCAGTTCCCGCCTCCCCCCCCTCGGCGCCCATAGCCAGGCATCCAGGCGACCCCCGCGCACCCTCCCTTTCTCCAAGCCCACCCATGGACGCTCCTCTCCCCCCTCCCAGGACATGGGCAAGCTGTGCCGCCCAGTAGTAAGCTTTCAAATTCGGGACCCCCAGACCCCCCTCCTCCTTGGGAGCATACATCACCTCCCGCGCTACTCGTGGCGGTTTCCGCTTCCAAATGTAGCTAAACACCTTCCGCATCACCCCCTCCGGCACCTCCACTGGCAAGACATGGAATAAATAAAGCAACCGTGGTAGAACATTCATTTTAATAGCCGCAATTCTCCCCAACCAGGATATCTCCATCCTCATCCAACCCAACAGATCATTAGTAATACTGCGAAGAAGCCTGGGATAATCAGCAGAAAATAAAGCCTCATACCTGTCCGTAATCTGAACCCCCAGGGACCCCTTCACCCACTTCAGCGGGAACATCCTCTTCAATGTCCCCTCCTCCACATCACCTAACCGAACCTTCAGTACCTCAGTTTTATCCACATTCATTTTAAAACCCGAGACTGCCCCATATCGCTCCACCTCCCTCATTGCATCCGGCATTGAAACAAGTGGTTTGCCCAGGTATAACAAGATGTCATCAGCATACAGAGAAATCCTATTCCCCTCCCCCCCCCCCCGCGGCACAGCCCGCTAATCTGGTCATTCCTCTGTATACATTCCGCCAACGGCTCCACCACCAAAGCAAAGAGCAATGGCGACAGTGGGCACCCCTGACGAGTCCCACGACCCAGTGCAAAATCCCGGGAATAACGCCCATTAACCTTTACCCGCGCCCTAGGACCTTGGTACAAAGCCCCCACCCATGTCCGGAACTTCGGCCCACACCTCACCTTCTCCAGGATCCGCATCAAGAACCCCCAATGCACTCTATCAAAAGCCTTCTCGGCGTCAATGGACACCAAGAGAAGATCCTCCTGTTCCTGCCGCGCCTCCCAGATCACTCCAATGGCCCGCTTTATGTTATCCGCAGCCTGTCGCCCAGCAATAAAGCCCGCCTGATCCACCTGGACAAGCCCCGGCATCCATTCTGCCAGCCTGCCAGCCAGGATTTTTGCTAGCAATTTGACATCGACACTCAATAAGGAGATGGGTCTGTACGAGCTACACCTCCCGGGGTCTTTCCCTGGTTTTAGTAGGACAGTAATCCCCGCTGTCAACATACCCGTGGACAAGCCCCCTCCCTCCCCTAATACCCCATTGAAGACCCTCCGCAAAAAAAACCCCACCTCCCCCCAAAAAACCTTGTAAAAGGCCCCCGTTAACCCGTCTAACACCGGCGATTTCCCGCCGGCCAAGCCCTTCACCGCCCTCTCCAATTCTTCAGATGAAATCTCAGCCTCCAACCCCTCAACAGCGCTATCCGCCAACTCTGGTAGGGATATCCCCTCCAAATACTCCTCTATCTCCCCTTCCTGGACCCCCCCATCTCACTATAGAGCTCATGATAATATTCTGTGAACCGCTCCTGGATGGCGTCATCCCCCCTATACACCCGCCCATCCTGCCCTTCTATCTGGTAGATGGTCGCTGCCCCTTTTTGCTGCCGTAATTTCCTGGCTAGTAACCGACTGGCCTTATCCCCAAACTCATATTGCACCTGCCACACCTTTTGCAAGAGAAAAGCCACCTTATCGATCTGAAACGCACGCAGCTCGACCTTCACTCTCTCCATCTCCCCCCTATCCCTCCGTGCTCCTGACCCCCGATACCTCTCTTCCACCTCGTGTAATTCCTTCCGCAGGGCCTCTTCCCATCTTTCCCGCTCCCGTTTCTTCCTTGCCCCCCACATAATAAACCTCCCCCGCACCACCGCCTTCAACCCTTCCCAGACGCTAACCTCCTGCACCTCCCGTGTCATTAAAATGTAAGTACTCCTTGATAGTCTCCCGTATATCAGCCACCACCGCCCCATCCCTAAGTAAGCTTTCATTCAGCCTCCAGAAGACCCCTCCCCCCTTCTCCGACCTTTGAAAAGTCACCACCACCGCCCTATGATCAGACCAGCCAACCTGCTGAATGCCCCCATCTTGCACAGCCGTCATCAGGGCCTTGTCTAACATCAACTTATCTATCCGGCTCCAGCTATCATGCGGAGCCGAGTAAAAAGTGAACTCCGCCCCCCTCGGATTCAGGGCCCTCCACATATCAACCAAATTAAATTGCTCCATCACCTTTCGGAGCTCAACCCGATTCTTTCTCCCCCCATCTCCCTTCCTCGGCTTACGATCCACCCGCGGGTCCAATACCAAATTAAAATCCCCACCTACCAACACCTTCCCACCCCCAGCCCCCTCAATAAGACGCCCAACAGAGCTCCAGAACCCTTTTTGCTGCCCATTGGGACCATACACCACTACCACCACCAGATCCTCCCCTCCCAAATTCCCTTTAATCCCCACCACCCTTCCTTCCCCATCCTTAAAAGATCCTACAACCCGCAACTCACATCCCTCATGTATCAAGATGGCCACGCCCCCCTTCCAACCACCCTTAGTACAGGAAAAGTACTGATGTGGATAGTGTCGGTGGCGCATCCTCCCCACCTCCCCTGCCCTCAAGTGGGTCTCTTGTAGCAGTACCACATCCCACTGAGCACGCACCACCTCCCGAAAGAGCAACCTCCTCTTAGTTGGAGAAGTCAACCCATGCACATTAATAGTTCCTATACGCACCATCTAGAAGAAACACCCCTCTCCCCAAAACAAAAAAACCCCTTTGTGTTCTGAACCCCCCTCACCCTCACCCCCGCCCTCCACCCCACCCACCTCCAGTACCTCAATTCCCCCTCCCGGACGTCTCCACCTATCCCGCCCTACCACAAACCCCCTATGCCACCCTCTCCCCCCCTTTCCCTCCCTCTGCACAGTGGACATCAAATTCACCCATCTGGCCACCATCCCCTCCACCCAAAACTCAACACCCCCCCTCCCCAGCCTCCCGCTTCCCCCATCAGCCCTATGAGTCCAGTGTCCAAAACCCTTAAGAGAGGAGCTCTAACACCCCTCCCCCGCTACGACACTTGCAGCCAGCAGCAACAATTGGGCTCCCAGCTCATGTAGCTGCCTCCGAAGCATCCGTCCGCCGGTCCATGGAGAGCCGCTGCAGTCGCTTCCCTCGCTCTCCTGCTCGCTGCCATTGTGCACTTGAGGAACGCTGCGGTTTGCTCGTCTCCATCGGGGCCTTATGCTGCCGCGCAGCCTCCCCCACTGTAGGCAGCCCCTCACAGCCCAAGTCCCTCAGAGTGGCCCATGCTTCCTCCACGGTTTTCACCTTCCGATTCACTCCGTTCACCGACAGCAGGACCCCAAACGGAAACATCCACCGATAACGTAGATTTTGTCCTCTCAAATACACCGTAATTTCTTTCATTGCCCTTCGTCTGTCCAACGTTCCTTTGGACAAATCATTAAATACTTCTATTTCATGGCCCTCCCAAGCGATATGCCCAAACTTCCGGGCCACGCTCAGAATTTGTTCTTTCATGGGAAAGCTACTCATACATGCGATAATGTCCCGGGCCTGCTTTTCCCGCCGAGGGCCGAGGCTCCGGTGAGCTCTCTCAACACCTATTTGCTCCACGCTCATGCCAGCCACTTCCCCTCTCTGTAATATATGGCCGCAGAGCTTCTGCACCACCACCAGTCTCGGGAAGCAGCGTCCTCCGGCACCCCCCGAAACCTCAAGTTATTCCTCCTGGCGCGATCCTCAAGCTCTTCAATTTTCTCCTGAAGCTCATCTTGCTGGGCCTGGAGAATTTCCTGTGCGGCCCCCAGTCCTCGCCTCTCTCTCTCAGCCTCCTCCACGTGGCTTTCCAAATCCTCCACGCGGCCGCCCAGAGAACTTATCTCCTGTTGGATAGCTTGCAGGGTATCTGTCACCTCCTTCCGCATCTCCTTAATCTCATGCCGCATCTCAGTTTTAAAGTCCTGCAACCATCGGCGAAGGGGCACTTCTTCCACTCCCTCCGTGTCCGTGCCACCCTCATCTCCTGAGCTCACATCAGGCGCCCCCAATTCGGAGCAGGCCGCATCCGCCGCCGCCAACAGTTCCCGGCGAACATAGGGGGACTGGAAACCCTCCAATTTTTTCTTTGCTGCCATCCTATTGCTGACTGCTACCTTGCTGGCCACTGTGGCACTAGGGGAACACACCACAAAAACACCTCCTACGGGATTTGGACGGAGCTAGGCTTTTAGGCTGCCATTAGCTCCGTGACGTCACCGGAAGTCCCCAAAACGTCTTTTGATAGTCAGCATATGCTGATCCAAGGAAACTGCTGATGCCTGGGTAGATTCAGCAAAGGGGCTTTGGGCCACCATCCCAGAGCATGGCACTGGTAGCTCTTCGGAGTCAATGCCTCGGAAGAATTCCGGAGCCCCATCTGTGCTACGGAAGAAGTAACCTCCCTGCTGGGGCTGTTTGGCTGGCCGTTCAGCATCTGATGCACCCCATGTCTTATGGGACTTTCCTGTAGAAACATCGAAAAATGACGACAGAAAAAGACCACATGGCCCGTCTAGTCTGTCCTTCCATATCAACAACTAAAACAGTCCCCTTTTTTCCTTTAGAGATCCTCTGTGTTTGTCCCATGCTTTTTTGAATTCAGATACTGTCCTCAACTCTACTACCTCCACTGGGAGACTATTCCACGGATCCACCACTCTTTCCGTAAAGAAATATTTCTGCATATCACTCCTGAATCTATCCCCTTTCACCCTCATCCCATGTGCCCTCGTAGCAGAACTTGCTTTCAATCGAAAGAGGCTCTCCCCCTGTGCATTTATTCCACAGAGGTATTTAAATGTCTCGATCATATCATCTCTATCCCGCCTTTCCTCTAAGGTGTACATATTAAGATCCTCATATGCTTTATGATGAAGACCACTAATCATTTTAGTAGCCCACCCTCTGTACTGATTCCATTTTGTTTATATCCTTTTGAAGGTGCGGTCTCCAGAACTGCACACAATACTCCAAATGAGGTCACACCAAGACTTATACAGAGGAACTATCACCTTTTTTCTGCTAGCCATTCCTCTCCGTATGCACCCAAGCATTCTTCTAGCTTTTGCTGTCGCCTTTTCTACCTGTTTAACTACTTTAAGATCATTAGACACAACCACGCCTAGGTCCTGTTCTTCTTTAGTGGACAAAAGTACTTCACCTCCTATACTATATTGCTTCCTTGGATTGCTGCAGCCCAAATGTATGGCCCTGTAACATAAGTATTGGATTTAGAAGCTGATATCGATGATTTGAACTTACCCTTGTGCTTGGACTTCAGGGATATCTGTGACACATGCAAGGAAGTGGAGGCCTTTGATGACATAGAAGCTACCGAAACAGAGTCCAAGGCAAACAAAGTTCTATATTGTCTGGCTGTATTTTGCAGACCCCTCTCTCATTTGTTTACAGAGGGAGCAGGTAGTGGATTGGTGCTCATGACCCTAACACTTTAGACACTGTGCATGTGTATCTGTGATGGAAATTATGGCCGAGCACTTTGTACATTTTTTAAACCCACTATGTGGTTTATCCATTCCTTAGTGGTGAACTTCTGTGTGAAGTAAAGGCTTTACTGGTAGGCCTAGTATGGTGGTAAAAACCACAATGAAAAAGAAGAAAAAATAGAAACAAACTGAACCAGCGGCTATGCTGGTACCAGCATCCAAAGGAAGGCAGCAGCACAACTTTTGAAGAGGATTAAACGTTTTTAATCAATGACAGGGACAGAGTGACCTGATGGCTCTGTGGAAAACGAAGAACTGAGGAGAGAAGTTGGGAAGGCAGAGGCACAGTGGACTGTTCCCAAAGGCTTTCCTATTAGACACTGGGGAGCATTCTCGTGCAGGCTCAGTTGGTGATGTTCAACCATGTGTGAAGACTGCATTCCTGCTTGTTCCTGAAGATAGGAGACAACACAGTTACTTACCTGTAACAGGTGATCTCTGGGAACAGCAGGAATAAGTCTTCACATATGGGTATCGTTGGTACCGACGGAGCCTGCGCGGGAACGCTCCCCAGCATCCAGTAAGAAAGCTTTTGGGAGCATCCCACAGCGCCTGCGCGCTGCCTTCCCCCCTTTCCTAACTGCCTCTCTCCAGTTCGAGTTTTAAAGCTGAGACAAAGAGAGAGAGAGGAAAGGAAAGATAGATAGAGAGATACAACTCCTAGGGGAGGTGGGTGGGTTGTGAAGACTTATTCCTGCTGTTCCCAGAGATCACCTGTTACAGGTAAGTAACTGTGCTATCTCCAGGAACAAGCAGGAATGAGTCTTCACATATGGGGACTCCCCATCTAGAGATGCCAAGGAGATCTCCAAAGTTGTGAGTCCCTGAGAAGGGCTCTACCTCACCCATGGATCTCGGGCATCCAACCAGGGATGGGGGGGTAGGAGTTGATGAGGTATGGAACAGGTGTTTGAGAACAGCCTGACCAAACAAAGCATCCCGGCGGGAGTCCTTGTCCAAGCAGTAATGGGCTGTAAAGGTATGAACCGAGGCCCAGGTGGCCGCTCGACAGATTTGGTCGATGGAGAGAGTTTAGATGAGCCATAGAGGCTGCCATGGCCCTCACATTGTGAGCTGTGACATGGCCCTCCAGAGAAAGGTTCTTACTCTGGTAGGCGAAGGAAATACACTGAGCAATCCAATTGGACAGAGTCCTCTTAGAGACTGGAAGTCCTAAATGAGAGGGATCAAAAGCAACAAAGAGTTGAGAGGACTTTCTATGTTGCTGTGTCCTTTGTAAGTAGAAAGCAAGTGCCCTCTTACAATCCAGGGTATGAAGATTCCTCTCTGCACTTGATGCATGAGGTCCTGGAAAAAAGACAGGTAAATACACCTCCTGGGTTCAGATGAAAAGGTGAGACCACTTTAGGCATAAAGTGTGGATTAGTCCTGAGGACTACCTTGTCATGATGGAACCTTGTATAAGGAGGATTAGCCACCAAGGCTTGCAGTTCACCGATACGGCGAGCTGAGGTGACTGCAATGAGAAAAATAACCTTCCAGGAAAGGAATTTCAAGGAAGTAGTGGCTAAGGGTTCAAAGGGTGGCTTCATAAGTTGGCCAAGAACCAAATTCAAATCCCATGCCACTGGAGATGGTCTAATGGGAGGTTTAGTTAAAAGAAGGCCTCTCATGAATCTTGCAATAAGAGGATGAGAGGAGTGGAGTAGCAGCCTAGTGGTTGGGGCAAGGTACTTCAGGCTGGAAGGTCGGGGGTTCAAATCCCACTAGAGGACAGCAACCTTAGGCCGGAAGGACTGGGGTTTCTAGTCCCACAGGTGCTCCTTGTGGTCTTGGGCAAGCCACTTAACCCTCCATAGCCCATGTTCCCTGTAAAATAGTTATCTCCAAGTTATAATGCCCTGTTCAATGTAATTTCAGTTTGTTCAATGTAAACCGCACTGATGCAGAATAGCGCAGTATATAAGAGAATGTAAATAAAATAAAATAAAATAAATAAAATAGGATGTCCATTGAGAGGCTTAAGGTATGCTGCAATAGCACTCAAATGGACTCTTACTGAATTCGTTTTAAGGCCTGCATGGGATAAATGTAGCAAATACTCTAGTAAAGAATTCAGAGGTATTGCAAGAGGGTTAAGACCCTTCTCTGCACACCAAATGGTAAACCTTTTCCATTTAAAAGCATAGGAACGTCTAGTGGAAGGCTTTCTGGAAGCATGAAGGATATCCTTCACTTGCTGAGACAGATGCCAATCTTGAAGGTCTAGGCCTTCAGCAACCAGGCTCGGAGATGAAGAGACTGGGGATTTGGGTGCCATAACATTCCCTCCTCCTGGGACAGGAGGTCTGGAGCAGATCCCAAGTCCAGGGAGGGAGCTTGAGAGAGAAGAAGTAGAGGGTACCACACTTGGCGTGGCCAACGTGGAGCCATGAGGATCATAGACCCCTTGTCTCTCTGAAGCTTGAACAGTGTCTTGGAAATTAGGGGAATGGGTGGAAAGGCATAGAGGAAGTCTTGCCCCCAGTGGAGGAGGAAGGCATCCCTGGCCTGAACTCCCTGACACGGAATCCTGGAACAGAACCGGGGAAGTTTGGCATTCCACGGACTTGCAAACAGGTCTATGTCTGGGGTTCCCCAAATTCGAAAGATCCTGGCTATCTGGTCCCCATGGAGGGACCATTCGTGTGGAAGCAGAACTCGACTGAGTCTGTCTGCCCAAGAGTTTTGAACCCCTGGAAGATACACTGCCATGAGATGAATCTGATGCTCTCTGGCGAAGGCCCACAATCTCAAAGCTTCGTTGCAAAGCGACAGAGAGCCAGTCCCGCCCTGCTTGTTCACGTAGAACATGGCTACTTGGTTGTCCGTATGGATGAGGACTGTCTTGTAGCTGAGCAGGGTGTGGAAGACTGAGAGCTAGAAGAATTGCTCTGAGCTCTAAGAGGTTGATATGTAGAGATGTCTCCTGTGGAGAGCAGATGCCCTGGGTGGAGAGATCTTGTAGATGAGCTCCCCAACCCTTTGGGGAGGCATCTGTTGTGAGGGTTGCTTGGGGTAGCAACTGTTGAAAGGGGGACCCCAGCAACAGATTTTGAGTGGACGTCCACCACTGGAGGGACCAAAAGAGGCGACTGGAGGTTGCTATTTTGTCTGACAGGCAACCTGATGCCTGGGTCCATTGGGTGGACAGAGTCCACTGAGCTGCCCTCATGTAAGGAACCACATGCACGGTGGATGCCATGTGGCCTAACAGTTGTAACATCTCTCGAGCAGTTAAATGGGATTTTAACTGAATTTGAGAGGCTAACTGCACTAAGCGTAGGCAACGGGCCTGGGGAAGATAGGCCCTTGCAGTTGTGGTATCTAGCAAGGCCCCTATGAACTCCAATGATTGAGTAGGGGTGAGTTGTGATTTTGGGATGTTTATTACAAGTCCCAGATACTGAAGAACACGCCTTGTGCAGGCTAGGGAAGTCTGGGCCTCTGACTGGGATGGTGCTCGGATGAGCCAGTCGTCCAGATATGGGAATACAAATATTCCTAGAGTGCGTAGAAATGCAGCTACTACTGCCATGCATTTTGTGAACACTCTTGGAGCAGAGGCCAGACCGAAAGGAAGCACTCTGTATTGATAGTGCTTTCCCTGATAAAGGAACCGAAGGAACCTTCTGTGTATTGGATGGATGAGGACATGGGTGTACGCATCCTTGAGATCTAGAGA
Organism: Ichthyophis bannanicus; assembly: GCA_033557465.1. Classification (NCBI taxonomy): domain Eukaryota; kingdom Metazoa; phylum Chordata; class Amphibia; order Gymnophiona; family Ichthyophiidae; genus Ichthyophis; species Ichthyophis bannanicus. The sequence continues at coordinate 84,275,134 of CM066047.1, forward strand.
ACAAAGCCAATCCTGACTCTGAAGGTATAGAAGGAGAGCACCGAGAGAAATCATCTTGAATTTCTCCTTGCATAGAAACTTGTTCAATTCTGAGATCTAATATGGGTCTGTAGCCCCCTGTTTTCTTTGGAATAAGAAAATAGGGGGAGTAGAACCCTGAACCCTGTTGAAGAAGGGGTACTTCTTCTATTGCCCTTTGGGCAAGAAGGGTAGCAATCTCCTGACCCAGAAGGTCGAGATGTTGGAGAATTGAACTATCTCACCAAAGTGTGAGGAGGAAGGTTTAAGAAATAAAGCTTGTACCCCTCCCTTATGATGGAGAGGGTCCATTGCTCTGCTTTGTTCCCATCTGGGAGCAAAATGAGCTAACCTTCCTGGAATGGTGAGAGGGTCTGGTTCTTCTAGAGCCAGAAAGGCTAAGTTCTCTAGTTGTAAATCAAAGGCCCTGAGGAGGCTGAGGCTGTTGGGCCGTAGCAGTCCTTGTAGCCTTAGGCTTGGCTTGTTTAGGTTGTTGCTGTCGCTTTGCAGCAAAACGACCTGTAGAAGATGCCTGGAGACCATAACCAGGATAATATTTCCCTTTTTTGGGAAAGAAAGTCTTTTTGAATAACCTTTTTCTAGCAGGAGCAGAAGTAGACTTTGAAAGTCTATCTAAGGCAGAATTTTCAGCATCCATCTGAGTGGCCTTTGCTTGCCAATCCTTACCAAAAAGGTTTTCACCTGTACAAGGAAGATTTCCCAATCCATCCTGGACACAGGGTTCCAAATCAGAAGCTTGCAACCAAGCAATTCTGTATGCACCTATGGCAATAGCCGAGGCTCTGCTGGCACACTCAAAAGAGTCAAAGGCTGCACGGTTGGAGAATTTGGAAACATCCTGGGCATGTTTAAGCCAGGTGAGAAACTCTTCCCTTTTATCTTCTGAGATAAAAGGAGATAAAGTTAGCAGATGATCTGAAACTTCTTTTAGAAAAACATCCCCATATAGAGACTATAGGAGTTGATTCTGGCAGTAAGTATATTGGCCTGGAAAATTCTCCTGCCAAAAGCATCTAAGGTTCTGCATTCTCTTCCTGGAGGAGTAGATGAGTGTCTTTTTGCACTCTTTATCTTTTTCATAGCAGACTCCACCACAATAGAATGGTGAGGAAGCTGAGTCTTATGAAAGCCAGGACAAGGAGGAACACGGTACATGGTGTCCAACCTGCGAGAATGAGGGGAAGTAGTAAGAGGTGTCTCCCATATGCCCAACATGTGATCATAAAGGATCTCATGAATTGGTAAAGTAGCTGCCTCTTTAGGAGCCTTAGGATATTGTAAAATATCTAATTTCTTGGCTCTAGGCTCTGGTTCAGGGGCCACTGAAATAGAGAGGCCCCATGCCACTTCCCTAATGAAGTCTTGAAAAGACAAGTCTTCTGGAGGAGACATTCTTCTTTTTGGAGAAGAGGGCTCCTGAGGAAGGAGTACCGATGCCTCGACAGAAGCCTCTGATTCATCTGAGTCCTCGGAGGAATCGAAGTATCGCCTGTCTGGATGCTCTTGCAGAGCCCGATACGCGTACCGAGTGGTATCGACATCGGGAGTGATCGGTACCGATGGGCATCACAGGACAGGGTACCGCTGCAGTCGACACCGAAGCCGATGTTGATGCAATCTGTGCCGGCGCCGGAACCGATATCGGTGCCGGAACCGATATCGGTGCCGGAACCGGTACCGCCAACGGAGTTTGTTGCGGTACCGGAGGCATCGCAGCTTGTATGAATGCCGTGATAGCACACTGCATGGTCAGAATATTCTGATCCATCGACGCAACCAATGTCTGGATGTCGGTACCAGTGGAGACCACCAGTACCCCAGAACATGGCAACAGGTGATCGGTTGAGGCCACGCCATCGATGTCAACCTGTGACCCCATAGATGAAGCTTTGTAAGCCGGAGCCTCCTGCCTGGGTAATTTTGCCGGTGCAGGATCCTCGCGGGCAAGCCCGGAGGCATCTCGATACTTAGAGGGAGATGGTGAAATTAGGCTTACCTGCTAATTGTTGTTCCTGGAGTGTAGCCGGTCTAGTCCCGGACCTCTGGGTTCCCTATCTCATCCAGCAGCTTTGGAGACTGAGAAACTCCTCCTTTTTATGATGTCACCGGTATATCTCTCCGGGATCCGCCTCTCAGCACCAGTAACCTATTGACAAAGCAGCTTCACCGGAGAAATTAGCCAAAATACAATAACAGGCAATCAAAAACTAACCCTCCGCAGGTATGCTAGAGGAACACCCCTCTGAACTAAATGTACGATCAGAACTGTGACTGAAACTTACGCAGGCTGGTCCTTTCCCCAATGAAGAGAACTACCGGCCCACGAAAACAAACATAAGGAAAGAGACTCTTACCTGTACAGATCCGGAGCACAGCAAGCTCCTGCAGAATTGCAACCCTAGGGGAGGGATACGGGACTAGACCGGCTACACTCCAGGAACAACAATTAGCAGGTAAGCCTAATTTCACCTTCCTGATTGTGTAACCGGTCTAGTCCCGGACCTCTGGGTAAGTATCAGAGCAGTGAAAAAATCAAATCCAGGAGGGCCTTGGAAGACCAGCCTGAAGTACTGCTGATCCAAAAGCGGTCTCCTCCGCCCTCTGCACATCCAGACGGTAATGCCGTGCAAAAGAATTCAGAGACGACCAAGTCGCCGCCTTACAAATCTCCACTGGAGAGACGAGACGCACCTCAGCCCAGGAGGAGGCTTGCGCCCTAGTGGAATGAGCCCGCAGCCCTTCCGGGACCGGGCGACCCCCCAAGATATAGGCCGAGGCAACCGCCTCCTTGATCCAGCGCGCGATGGACCCCTTGGAGGCCGCCTCCCCTTTCCTGGGTCCCGCGAAAAGGACAAAAAGCCTGTCGGACTTGCGAAAATCGGCCGTGCGCCGGAGATACCGCTTCAGCGCTCTACGAGCATCCAACAAATGGAAGCTCCGCTGACCCGAAGAATCCAAAGACTGCGAAAAAACCGGTAAAGTAATTTCCTGTTTCACATGGAAAGGCGAAACTACCTTGGGAAGGAAGGCCGGCACCGTACGCAACACCACCTTTGACGGATAAAACAAGAGATAAGGCTCCCTACAGGAGAGCGCCTGTAACTCGGAAACCCTCCGCGCCGAGCAGATGGCCACTAGAAACACCACCTTCAAAGTGAGGTCCTTGAGCGATGCTCGGGACAGAGGCTCAAAAGGCGCGCGCTCGAGCGCATTCAAAACTGACGGGAGATGCCATTTCAGAACGATCGGCCGCACCGGCGGGCGCAGTAAAGACCCTGCTCTCAAGAAACGCTTAATATCTGCATGGCAGCCGAGCGACTGGCCCCCTATCTTGCCTCGGAAACATGACAAGGCCGCAACCTGGACTCGCAACGACGCCGCAGCGAGACCCTTAGCAAAGCCATCTTGCAAAAAATCTAGAATCTGTGCAACAGAGGACTTCAACGCCTCGAGCGTCCGGTCTAGGCACCAGGCTTCGAAAATCCTCCAGACCCGGACATATGCCAGGGAGGTGGAGCTCTTCCGAGCCCTCAGAAGGGTGGAAATAACCGCCGATGAATAGCCCCGTGCCCTCAGCCTAGCCCTTTCAAGAGCCAGGCCGTAAGCGAGAATCGATCCACGTGCGGCATGAACAGGGGTCCCTGCGAGAGAAGGTCCGGACGCGACGGGAGCCGCCAGGGCTTCGCCACTACCAAGCGTATCAGATCCCCGTACCACGGCCGCCGAGGCCAGTCCGGAGCGATCAGGATGACCTGACCCCTGTGCCTTTCGATTCGCTGCAGGAGCCTGCCGATGAGAACCCACGGGGGAAACGCATACAGTAACTGTCCTACTGGCCACCGCTGGACGACTGCATCCAAGCCTTCCGACATCCGTTCCCGGCGCCTGCTGAAAAAACGACTGGCCTTCGCCGAGGCAAAGGTCGCCATAAGGTCCATGACCGGCTCTCCCCAACGACGGACTATCATCTGGAAGACTTCGGGATGGAGGACCCACTCCCCCGGATCCACCCGAACCCGACTGAGAAAATCCGCCTGCACGTTGTCCACTCCGGCGACATGCGCTGCTGACAGGTCCAGGAGGTGCGCCTCGGCCCACTCGAGCAAGACTCCGGCCTCGAGTTCCAGCGTCGTACTGCTGGTGCCTCCCTGACGGTTGACATACGAGACTGCCGTGGCATTGTCGGAAAACACGCGGACTGCCCTGCCTTGAAGCAACGGACGAAACTCCTGGAGCGCTAACGTCACCGCCCGCAACTCCAAGCGGTTGATGGACCACTCCGACTCTTACGCTGTCCATTGTCCTTGCGCAAACACCCCGAGACAGTGAGCGCCCCAACCGAGGAGACTGGCGTCGGTCACTACGGGCACCCAGTCCGGAGTAGTCAGCTCCCGGCCTCTCGCCAAGGACTCGGGAAGCAACCACCACTGCAGGGATTGACGAGCCTCCTCCGGACAGGGCAACTTCCGGGACAGAGGATGCAGTTGGTGCGACCAGCGGCACAGCAACGCCCTCTGCAGAGGTCTCATGAGTGCCCTCGCCCATGGGACAGTCTCTATCGTCGCAGCCATCGTGCCCAGCAACTGAAGATAAAGCCATGCCGAAGGCGCCTTGAAACGAAGAAACCGAACAACCAGCTTCCGAAGACTCATTGCCCGTCCTTCCGTCAGAAAGACCTTGCCCACCGTGGTGTCGAAACGAGCACCGAGATACTCCAGAGTCTGGGAGGGAAGCAAGTGACTCTTTGCTCGATTGACAACCCAACCGAGCTCCTCCAAAAAAGACACCACGCGAGCCGTGGCCGAGATACTCTCCGACCTGGACTTTGCACGGATCAACCAGTCATCCAGGTACGGGTGCACCAAGATCCCCTCCTTTCGGAGAGCCGCTGCCACCACAACCATCACCTTGGTGAAGGTGCGGGGAGCCGTCGCCAGGCCAAAAGGCAACGCCCGAAATTGAAAGTGACCGAAGGGGACCGCGAAGCGGAGAAATTGGTGATGATCCTGCCGAACGGGGATGTGAAAATAGGCCTCTGACAAGTCTAGCGAGGTGAGGAACTCCCCGCTCTCCACCGCTACAATGACCGACCGAAGGGTTTCCATGTGGAAGCGGGAAACGCGGAGACAACGATTTACCCCTTTGAGATCCAGGATCGGGCGGACGCCCCCGCCCTTCTTGGGGACCACAAAGTAAATCGAGTAGCGACCGGCGCCGCATTGGTCGGGAGGAACGGGTACTATTGCCCTGAGGTCGAGAAGCCGCCGGACCGTCACCCACAACGCCTCACGCTTGGCGGGAGACTTTCCGGGGGACAGTACAAAGGCCTCGCGCACCGGCCGCAAGAATTCGAGAGCGTACCCGTCTCGCACAACATCCAGCACCCACTGATCCGATGCGACTCGGGCCCAGGCATCGTAAAACTCCTTCAACCGCCCCCCCCACCGGGAGTAAGGGCGCCTGGGCCCCCCGTATCTCATTGTTGCTTCTTGGCGGTGAAAGAGGAGGAGGCTGGAGGCCCAAAGCCTCTGCCGGCACCTCGGAACCCCCGAAAGGGCTGATTTCTATTAAAGAAACGTCCCCTCTGGGCAGCACTGAATCTGGGGGAACGAAAACGGCGAAAATCGCGCTGCTGTCCTCTTCCAGCCGAGAACTGCCGGGCAGGCCGCGGCTTGTCCTCCGGCAACTTGCCCCCTTTAGATTCCCCTAAGTCCTTAACAAGCTTCTCCAAGTCCTCCCCAAATAAGAGGCGACCCTTAAACGGGAGCTTGCTTAACCTGGCCTTCGAGGCGCTATCCGCCGCCCAGTTACGGAGCCACAGGTACCGACGAGCCGCCACTGCAGACGCCATGCTCTTGGCCAAGCCCCGCATAAGATCATATTGGATGTCGGCTAGGTAGGCTGCACCAGACTCCAACCTGGTCTCTTCACTCGCTTCGGCGCCCTCAGGGCTCCCTTGAACCCGCTGCGACCAGCGAAGGCAGGCTCTAGCCACCCAAGCACCGCATATAGCCGCCTGAAGAGACAGCGCATTGACATCAAACACCTGTCTGAGGAGCACATTGAGCTTCCTGTCTTGAGCGTCCTTAAGAGCCGTACTACCTTCCACTGGAATGGTAGTCTTCTTTGTGACCGCCGAATCCACCTTGGGAGACTTAAACACTTCCTTATCCTGATCTGATAAAGGCGGTTCATGATCCTGGCCCCCTTCAAAGGTGATTCCGGCAGGTTCCATTCCTCCTGTATCATCTCACTAAAGACCCTATGAACGGGAAACACCTTCTGGGTCTTCCTAAAAACTTGAAGCAGGGGATCCTCCAAAGAGTCATCCTCTGTGGCCCCGGGGACCGGCATATTTAAAACTTTGAGGGCTTCCAAGATCAACGCAGGAAGCTCTTCCCTGCGAAAGACCCGCACTACACGCGCCTGGTCTTCCCGCTCAGTCAGCTCCCCGTCTTCCAGCTCCTCCTCAGCGTCCAAATCAGCGAGCTCGCCATCCGACAGCGGCCCCTCGGAAGCTACCGAACAGTCCACCAAGGGCCCTTCCAAGCGCGGTCTCTTGGCTGCACCGGAGAGGACCTCGGACTGGGCCGGGGGCGCAGGCCTTTTAAGGCCCCCTGAGCCCTCCGGGCCGACGCCCATCGGAGGAGATGCTAGGAAAGACTGCTGAAGGAGCGCCATAAAGGATGTAGAAAAAATGGCAGACAAGTCCCCGGGGAACGCTGAAGGAGGAGGTGACAAGGCCGGAGCTGAAGAGGGCCCTGCCACCGGATCCCCCATTGGCAAATCCTGGGGTTGCGCGCCCGAGGGCTCTGACGCTCCCCCCGGAAGCAGTACCGGCGGGTTCCCGGGCGTCCGCGGTACAGGACTTGCACACTCCCGTGGAGGACCCCTTCTTCATGCCACAGACGAGGCACAGGGGTTTAGAAGGCATGTCAAAGGGAAAGAAAGAAAAACGGGAGAAAATTTGTCCAGGGTCAAAGCTCTCCGCTAGAAGCCCTGCACCCACTCCAGGGAGACAGTAAGACAACCCCGGGCCCCTCGTTTTTTTTTACTTGGCTCTAATATCTCAGCCAAATAGCTGGAAGACTTAGGCAGGACAGAAAATAATAGTCCCAAGAGGGCAGGGCGGAAGCAAGCCCCCGAAAACGCCGCAGAGAATTAGTGCCGCCAAAAATCTGCTCCCTGCAGAAACGGCGCATCCGCGCTGAACCGCCACGCGGTCAGGCCTGCTCGTCCCACTTTGGCGCCATAAAACGGCCTGCTAGCAGTCCCGCGCCCAGAAAGAGGAGCCCCCTTACCTGTGGGCCGTTAGGGCCAGAAGAGTAGCACACTCACCGGGATCGCACCGCTCTGCTCCCCGATCGCGGGCAGAACGCCGGAGGCAACACACTCTCTCACCGCTCCATTCGGTCGGCAAACGGGAGGACCTGCCAGCGCACTTACAGGCAAGCTTCTGTGTGGCGCTGGCTAGGCAAACCTCCGGGTCTCTCTCAGTGAATCAGCCGAGCTAGCAGGAGGACCCCAGAGAGTGATAAGGGAGAAGGCCAGCTGAATCCCCGAAAGAGAGGGAGGGGGGAAAACAGGGGGGGGGGGGGTAAAAAGAGGGAGACAGGAGGAGAGAGAACAGCCTGCTGCAACTTAAAGGCACAGTATCGCCAAAACCCAAACTCTCCTCCAAAGAAGAAATACTCAGCTAAAAAAATAAAGTAAGGAAAGAAAAGGAATTAAAGAAAGTGATCAAACAGTTTCTCCAGTGAGCCCGGCTGTCCGGGCTACTATCTATCCAGCTGCTTGGAGACTGAGGTAACTGGTGCTGAGAGGCAGATCCCGGAGAGATATACCGGTGACATCATAAAAAGGAGGAGTTTCTCAGTCTCCAAAGCTGCTGGATGAGATAGGGAACCCAGAGGTCCGGGACTAGACCGGTTACACGATCAGGAACTACCTTCGAGGACCGGCTGGACTTATGTTTGGTTACCTGAGATCCATGGGAGGAAGACGAAGCCCTGGAAGATGTCGATGCCACCAAAGCTGCATCAGAGGGAAACAGGGTACTGAACTTTGCCGCTCGATTCTGTCGACCTCTTTTAGACATCATGGAACAGGACTCACAATCGGTGATGGAGTGGTCAGGACCCAAACATTTTAGACACCAGTCATGGGTGTCGGTGATAGAAAGAGTACCGCTGCACTTCGTGCACTTTTTAAACCCGGAAGCGGGCTTTTCCATGAGGAAAAATCTTCTAGGCCCAAGGCCCAAAAGAAAAAATTGCACAGAAGTGAGAAAGACGAAATTAGACTTACCTGCTAATTGTTGTTCCTTAAGGAACTCTAGTCCAGTCCCGGAACCTTAGAGTTTAGAACACCTTCCAGCAACCTTGGAGACTGAATGATGTCATCTTTTTTCTGATGTCACCAATACAAGTAGGCTAACTCTGCCCCCTTTCATCAGTATCTATTGACAAAGCAGACTCAGCAGAGCAACAAATAAGTAGATAATAGAAAAAAATTAATTAATTGGCAAAAATACCTTCATACAATAGACTGAAAATCTATAAAGAAAAAAACTTTTTTTTTTTTTGCATGCTAACAAAGCACTGCTGTCACAAGCAAACATAAAAATAAAACTATATGGCAAAGTTTGCAAAAAACTCTAAAACTGTATTAAACTTAAATCCCCTTCAAATACACTGGGAGGGATCCGGGACTGAACTAGAGTTCCTTAAGGAACAACAAATAGCAGGTAAGTCTAATTTCGTCTTCCTTTGCGTCCCTCTAGTCCAGTCCCGGAACCTTAAGAGGATGTAACAGAGCAGTTAATCTTAATGGGAGGGACCCGCAAGACCAGCCTGAAGAACCGCTGAACCAAAACGCCCATCTCCTGCTTCCTGCACATCTAACCGATAGTGCTTAGCAAAAGAATGTAAAGATGACCATGTAGCTGCTCTACAGATATCTCCTACTGGAACCAAACTAACCTCCGCCCAAGACGCTGCGTGCGCCCTGGTTGAATGAGCATGAAGACCCACTGGAATTTCCTTTCCTTTAAGAAGGTATGCTGATGCTATCGCTTCTTTCAACCATCTGGAAATAGAAGACTTTGCCGCCGCTTCTCCTTTACGAGGACCTCCAAAGGACACAAACAATCTATCAGATTTCCGGAAAGGAGCGGTTCTGCGGAGATACCATTTCAGCGCTCTACGAACATCCAGAAGATGCAATATACGATCAGACTTATCCTTCTGACTCTTTGAAAATACAGGCAGTGAAACCACCTGATTGACATGAAAAACGGAAACCACTTTTGGTAAGAATGATGGTACTGTACGTAATACGACTTTGTGATTAAAAAATGATAAATATGGTTCTTTACAAGACAAAGCTTGTAACTCCGAAATCCTTCTAGCGGAACAGATCGCCACGAGAAACACCGTTTTCAACGTTAAATCCTTCAATGTTGAAACTCCCAATGGTTCAAAAGGTGAACTCATTAACGACTCTAATACCAAATTTAAATCCCATAAAGGCATAAAATTATGCTTAGGAGGCCTCATAAGCAATACGGCTCTTAAAAATCTACAAATATCTACGTGAGTACCCAACAGCTGACTCTGAATCTTACCACGATAACATGAGATAGCTGCCAGCTGCACTCTCAAAGAACTAGCCACTAGACCCCTTTCCACACCATCTTGTAAAAAAGAAAGAATCTGCGGCACCGAGCCCCCTAAGGGCCTTAGTTTCCGTTCCGCACACCATGCTTCAAAAATTCTCCAAACCCGTATGTAAGCCAACGAAGTTGAACGTCTACGAGCCTTAAGCAAAGTAGAAATGACCGCCGGCGAGTAGCCCTTGGCAGTCATCCTAGCCCTTTTAAGAGCCAAGCCGTAAGCGAGAATCGAGCCACCTGGGGCATGCGTAATGTACCTTGCTGTAAAAGATGAAAGGGGGCGGAGTTAGCCTACTTGTATTGGTGACATCAGAAAAAAGATGACATCATTCAGTCTCCAAGGTTGCTGGAAGGTGTTCTAAACTCTAAGGTTCCGGGAATGGACTAGAGGGACGCAAAGGAACGGTAGTTCCGTTTTTTTTTGTTTTTTTTTTTAAAGAAGAAAAGACCGGCGGTACCGGTCCGATGCCGAAGAAGGCAGACGCGCGACCAAAGAAATAAAGAAAAATAAAGAACTTCTTCAGCGGTGACAGGAACACGACCTGCTGGCTCCGCGGAAAAGAAGAACTGGAGAGAGGCAGTTAGGAAAGGCGGCAAGGCAGCACGCAGGCGCTGTGGGATGCTCCCAAAATCTTTCTTACTGGACGCTGGGGAGCGTTCCCGCGCAGGCTCCGTCGGTACCGACGATACCCATATGTGAAGACTCATTCCTGCTTGTTCCTGGAGATTGCCCCTTTCCTGTCAGCTCATCATTAAGAATTTGTTTGGGGGGAGGAAGGGGGAAGTCAGAGACACCCTATTTCTACTGGCTGGATGGGAATGACTAAGCTTAAATTTCATTTTAACATGGAGGCCTGAACAAACTTCAATGCTATGCTTGGTGCAATTTTCACAGCACAAATGTGCTATGTATATCATTTGTTTCCTATACTAGTACTAAATCTAACGATTAATGTCCATGCTGAAAAAGTACACTAATTTTCAGAGCACATTTCTTAGTGCAATTTTAGTAAGTTGGTCTCAATGTTAGGCTCTCATGAGAAGAACATTGTGATCATCCTCCTCACTCTATTATAGCTAGGTGACCTAAAACCCAGCGAGATGAATGTCACAGTATCAGTGATAGCATAGAATGGGAGAGGAACTCGTAAATCTTTGCAGCTTTAACTTATACAGTAGTTTTGCTTATCACTATGGTGCATATCCACCTGAAAGAAGGGGCATAAATTTTAGTTCGTTTTTTTTTTCTTCCAGTTCAGTCAGAACCAGGACTGAGGCTCTGGTGCCATAAGCCTTCACTCATAACTACCACAGATTTTTCCCTATTTTATATTCTCCACTTCGTATACAGCGTAGTTACTCACCTGTAACAGGTGTTCTCCAGGAGCAGCAGGAATCAGTCCTCACATATGGGTGACGTCGGCACCGACGGAGCCCTCGCGGAGCAATTTTCCCCAGCTTTCAAAGAAAGCCTTTGGGAATTGCAGCGCGCATGCGCGGTCGCCTTCCCGCCCAAGGGTGCCATCTTAGCCAGTCAGATGACATAGCTAAAAAAGACAGCATAAAAATTTGCAAAAAAACTAAGCAGATGATTGCAACTCCAAGGGGAGGAGGGAGGGTTGTGAGGACTGATTCCTGCTGCTCCTGGAGAACACCTGTTACAGGTGAGTAACTACGCTTTCTCCAGGACCAAGCAGGAAGTCAGTCCTCACATATGGGACTCCCAAGCTTAAGGCTACCGGAGACCCTAAGCACAAAAATGAGCTCCCTCTAGCTCAGCAGCACAGAAGGAAGGAATCTTCGCTGAATTACCCCCCACCGGTAGCCCACATCCGGGATGGAGGGTAGGAGTTGCTCAAACCTCAAAGAGATTACGGAGGACTGCCTGTCCGAAAGCACTGTCCCTGCGGGACTCCCTCTCGAGACAGTAATGGACCGCAAAAGTCTGGCTCGAAGACCAAGTAGCGGCCCGGCAGATGTCTGCCAGCGGAACAGAGCGGAGGTAAGCCACTGACGTAGCCTTTGCCCGAACGCAATGAGCCGTGACTCGACCTTCCAAGGAGAGTCCGGCTGCCCCATAAGCCCAAGTGATACAGTCCGCAACCCAGATGGACAGAGTACGCTTGGAGACCGGGAGCCCCAATTTATTGGGGTCAAAAGACACAAAAAGCTGAGCAGCTTTACGGTGCTCCCGCGTACGGTCAAGGTAGAAGTTCAAAGCCCTTCTACAGTCCAGGGTATGGAGGACCGTTTCAGCTCGGCTGGAGTGTGGTCTGGGAAAGAAGGTCGGAAGTACCACCTCCTGATTGATGTGAAAAGGGGAGACCACTTTTGGAAGAAATTTTGGGTGAGTCCGTAGGACTACCCTATTTTTGTAGAACCGAGTGTAAGGGGGATCAGACACGAGGGCCTGCAATTCACTTACGCGTCTAGCGGAAGTGAGGGCTATCAAGAACAATGTTTTCCAAGAAAGAAAACGGAGAGAACAGGTAGCCATAGGTTCAAAAGGCGGACAGGTGATCCGCTGTAAAACCACATTCAGATCCCAGTCAGGCGCCGGCGGGCGCAGAGGTGGTTTAAGCAGAAGGAGACCTCGGAGAAACCTCGCTACAAGAGGGTCGCTGGAAAGAGGTCTGCCGTCCACCGGCACATGATGTGCTGAAAGAGCACTGAGGTGAACTTTGACGGAGTTGGACTTAAGTCCTAGATTAGAGAGGTATAGCAAGTACTGCAGGATCACCGACACCGGGCAGGAGAAGGGATCCTGAGACTGTTGGGTACACCAAACGGAAAAGCGACGCCATTTAAGGGCGTAGCATTTGCGGGCAGAAGGTCGCCTTCCACCTCTGCCGGCAGGAGAAGGGGAGCAAGGACTACCCTCTCAGCAGCCAGGCCATTAGATTGAGAGATCTGAGGTTGGGGTGCAGCAGAGACCCCTGATCCTGAGTGAGGAGATCCGGTTGTAACCCCAGAGGGAATGGATCCTCTACCGCTAATTGCAGCAGGAGTGGAAACCACGGCTGTCTGGGCCAGCGAGGGGCCACCAGGATCATGAAGGCTTTGTCTCGGAGGACCTTGAAAAGAGTCCGAGAGACTAGCGGGATGGGAGGAAAAGCGTACAGAAGGCTCTCCGACCATGAGAGTAGAAAAGCGTCCGCCGCAACTCGAAGGGGATGTGGCTGACGAGAGCAGAAGCGAGGAAGTTGCCGGTTGAGAGGGCTGGCAAAGAGATCCATCGTGGGGAGGCCCCACTTTAGAAAGAGCTTCTGAACTACCAAGGGATCCAGGCGCCACTCGTGCGGCTGGAGGATCCTGCTGAGTTTGTCCCGAGGGCAATTTTCTTGGCCTGGGAGATAAACGGCCTTGAGGAGAACGCCGTGATTGACGGCCCAAGAGCAGAGCTTCTGTGCTTCCCGACAGAGAAGGAAGGAGCCTGTGCCCCCCTGCTTGTTCACGTAGAACATGGCAACTTGATTGTCCGTCTGGACAAGGACGGACTGGTGAGAGGTCAGGTGGGAGAAGGCCTTGAGAGCCAGGCGGATCGCTCTGAGCTCCAGGAAGTTGATCTGCTGAGCAGACTCCCACGTGGTCCAGAGGCCCTGAGTACGTGCCCCTTGGCAATGTGCTCCCCAGCCCAGGAGGGATGCATCTGTTGTCAGCACCTGGGCCGGCTGAGGTGACTGAAAAGGCATGCCGAGTACCAGGTTCGGCCGATGAAGCCACCACTGGAGAGACGAGGCCAGCGGGCCGGAGACACGCACTAGGTCTGTTAGGCCGCCTGTGGCTTGTTGCCACTGCTTGCGAAGACACCATTGAGCAGGCCGCATATTCAGGCGGGCATTGGGGGTCACATGGACGGTGGAAGCCATATGGCCGAGGAGTCTCAGGAAGCGCCTGGCGGAGACCAGGGGCTGGCTGCGAAAACGGTCGGCTAGGTCCATGAGCCGTTGAGCCCTGTCGAGCGGTAGGAACGCTCGTGCCTGAGGAGTGTGCAGCCTTGCGCCGATGAACTCGAGATTCTGTGAGGGGAGCAAAGTGGACTTTGCGAAGTTTATAACAAAGCCCAAGTACTGCAGAAGAGTCACCGTGCGGCATGTGGCGTTGGTGACCTCCGGAGCGGACGCTGCTCTGATGAGCCAGTCGTCGAGGTACGGAAAGACATAGAGGCCGTGAAGCCGGAGATGGGCCGCCACGACCGCGAGACATTTTGTGAAGACTCGCGGTGCGGAGGACAGGCCAAAGGGCAGTACTCTGTACTGGTAATGATTTCCTGCCACCACAAACCTTAGGTATTGGCGGTGGCTTGGGTGGATGAGGATGTGCGTGTAGGCATCCTTTAGATCCAAGGAGCATAGCCAATCTCCCTGCTGGAGGTAGGGCAGAAGGATTCCAAGGGTAAGCATTTTGAACTTTTCCCGCACGAGGAACCTGTTGAGGTTGCGCAAGTCCAGGATGGGTCGGAGGCCTCCCGTCCTTTTTGGTACTAGAAAATACCGGGAATAAAAGCCTTGACCTCTCAGGTGGTGGGGCACCGGTTCCACCGCCTGCTCCTGTAGAAGACCTGCTAACTCCTGAAGGAGTAATTCCCTATGCAGAGGGAGACGTGGAGGTTCTCCCGGAAAATAGGAGGGAGGGACCTGGTGGAAGTGGAGAAGATAGCCTTCTCTTACGACTTGAAGCACCCAGGCATCTGAAGTGACGCTGGACCACCTGTGGGCGAAGTGAACCAGCCGGCCTCCGGTGCTGGGAGGAGCCAGCGGAGGGGGAGAGGCTATGCTTAAGGAGTCAAAAACCCCCACCCTGCTGAGCAGGGGCCGGTGGTGCAGGCTTGGGGGCTTGCTGCCTACGGGACCCGTTACCCCGTCCCTTGGCCTGCTGGCCCTGTTGGGGAGCTGCAGGGGCCTGATATTGGGGGTATTGTTTGTAGGCAGCCGCCTTTCTCGGGTAAAAGGACTTCTTTCCCGAGCCCTTCTTTTTCTGGGAAGGGGCAGAGGTCTTCCTAGAAAGCCTAGTCCTGGTGAGAGTCTCCGTCTCGATTTGTGCAGCCTTTTCAGCCATGGGCTTGCCAAAGAGGTTTTCGCCTCGGCAGGGGACATCGACCAACTTGTCCTGCACCCAGGGCTCAAGGTCAGACGACTGAAGCCAAGCCTGTCGGCGGGCACCAATGCCGGCTGCGGCCACTCGGGCCGATGCTTCAAAGCCATCATAGGCTGCTCGGGATATGAATTTTGAGCATTCCCGAATGCCAGAGGACAAGGCCAGGAACCTCCGCAAGGGTTCCTCGGACAAACCAGCGGAGAATCCGGCTAGCTCTTTAGCCAGATCCCGGAGATACATGCCCATGTATAGCTGGTAGGTCTGGACACGACACGCAAGCATAGAGCCCTGGAAACACTTCTTACCAAGGCCATCCAGGTTACGGGCCTCCCTGCCAGGAGGCACCGAGGAGTGCATCTTCTGGCCCTTAAGACGATGCATGGCCGATTCCACTACCATGGAATGGTGTGGTAGCTGTGCTTTTTGGAAGCCAGGGCTCTTGCGGACTCGATAGATAGAATCGACCCGCTTGCTCAGGACCGGTGAGGAGGCCGGACTCTCCCACATGCGGAAGAGTAGTCGTTCCAGCATGGGAGGAACCGGTACAGTAAAGTGTTCCCTGGCGGGAGAGTCATACTGGAGGGCGTCGAGCTCTTCGGCTCGAGGCTCCTCCTCGGGATCCGCAGGGAAGGCCAAGGCCTTGGCCATATCCCTGACGAAGTCCGAGAACCGGGCATCCTCCGGGGGGGGACTGCTTCCGAGGTTCAGACTCAGGTGAGTCCGAGGGGACACACCGAGTCCGAAAAGAATCAGGAGACTCTTCCTCTTCAGACTCCCAGACCGACTCCGACGAGGAATCGGTGGGGTCGGCCCGGGCAGGGCGCGGCGCCTGCCGCCCCGACGCCGAGGGAGTCGGCGTCGGCGACCTCGGTCCCGAACGGGAGGCCGAGGGTGACCTCGACCGAGGATCGACTCGAGTTCGCATGGACTCGAGGATCGGCTCGGTCTCCGGGGTCGACTTAGACGTCGACGTCCCGGCGGTCGGGGCAGCGGCGCCAGCGAGGCCAGCGAGCAGTGCCCGCTGCTGGTCCATGAAGGCAGACAGTCTGCTCTCCAAGGCCGTCAACCTGAGTCCGAGCTCAGGTGACCCAGCAGCCCCCGACTCGGGCCCCGACGGCGTCGGGCCCGACGTCGGCGGTCTCGGAGGCGAGTCCAGGAGGACCACAGGACTTACCCGAGCAGGCAGCTCCGACTCCAGGCGAGGTCGCTTCGAGAGGTGCTCCTTCTCCAAGGACCCGGGACGGCTATCGGGGCTATGCGACCTGGCCCTCGCGGAGCCAGGAGCGTCCACTGACGCCGCCCTCGCGGGTTTTCACCTTCCGTCGATGGTCCCCGGAGGGAGAACCCCTGTCGGAGGAACTCCGGCGACGGTCCGAGCTGGAACCTCTGGACGCGGAGGCCTCCGACGAGGTCCGGGTACGGCTGGGGTCAGCGAAGATCCTATCGCGCTGATGCCGCCGACTTCTCAACGCTTTGGAGGACATTTTGCCACAGGGCCCACAGATCATTTCTTCATGATCCGGGCCCAGGCAGCGGAGGCAATTGTCGTGTGTGTCAGTTAGTGACATATTTCGGTCACACTGACTACACCGCTTGAAACCACTGGCAGCCATCGGGGGAAAAAGGGCCCCGGCGAGGTCAAAGGACCGGGCTGCCAGGGAAAAACCGAAAACGAAACTGACTAAGTCAGAAAAACCGAAAAGAAGAAGAGGACTCGTGACCGGCGTTGCGAGTCCGGGCGGGAAAAAGACCGGCGTCGAACCGAAGGAAAAAAGAGAGAATTATGAGTAAAAATCAACTTTTTCGCGGGGACACGACGGGTACGTCTGTAGGGCTCCGCGGAAAAAAGAAGACTGGCTAAGATGGCACCCTTGGGCGGGAAGGCGACCGCGCATGCGCGCTGCAATTCCCAAAGGCTTTCTTTGAAAGCTGGGGAAAATTGCTCCGCGAGGGCTCCGTCGGCGCCGACGTCACCCATATGTGAGGACTGACTTCCTGCTTGGTCCTGGAGAACCATCATTTCTAGGCTGATCATTGTGGTGACTGTTCTCAGACAGGGGCTCATGCACCAGAACTCCTTTTGAAACCCTGAAAATCATGAGCCCCGATTCCAGCCACCAGGTGTCTCAAACTCTGATCATGACGTTTTCCTCTCCTTTCTCCAGGGACTGTTAATATTGGCTTCACAGCATCCCCAGTCTTGGCCAACCTGGGAAGCAGAAAATCTGACTGGTACTTGCCAATGAAGAAGCTTCTTTAAATATGTCCCCCAAACCATTAAGTCTTAGAGAAGATCCTACTATACAAACTGAAGATATGAGCCAAATTCTCACCAATCATTCCATTTACTGTTCCAAACAGCACTGAGCCCTGTGTGGGTGTGGAGGTTTCGCCCAGATTCTGCATGACAAGTGAGCCATGACAGAATACATTTACAAACTCGCCCAGGTGAAACAGACCCACTTCCTGCAGGTGCTGCCGCTCCTCATCAGTTGTAGCCGCACTGAAAAAGAGAAAAGGAATCAAATAAAAAAATTCCTCTGTATATAAAACACACCTATATCAATCACACATGAAGGTTTATGCAATCAATACAAACTCAGTTTTTTTCAAAGGTCAAGTTTCTTTACTAAGCAATTCACAATAATTACAGCACAAAGAGGAAAAAATCTACAAAATACTAGACAAGATAATTTATGAATAACGCCTCATAGAATATACACCACAAACATAAGGAAGCATGGCACATTATGATTCAAGGTGATAAGCAACTACTAATCCAGTTGATTTTTCAGCTACAATTGCCACATATCTCCATACCATATACGGATTCCACCAGCTATGTACATACAAATGTCCACCATCATTCCTGTTTATTTATTTATTTAGCTGTGTTTACATACCACTAAATCTAACAGTCAGAGTGGTTTACATAAAACAGGCCAGTAAAACACTGAACGTGAGGGGGCGTTAGTTCATTTGTTATGCCGCCTTTCAACTTTTCAGTAAGACAGTTTACAATAACTAGTAAAAGTTATGTCTTTCTTTTTAACTTATTTTATCATTAGTACAAGACCAACAATTTCTATATTTTGCAATCTCCATCTTGAACAGCTTTAAAGGGGTGCAAGTTAAGAATAAAATACACTGTTTTATAAAAGCAGTTTTATTACCATGTTTTTTCCAACTGCAACACAAAGATTTATATATTTTTGCAATAACTTATAAAACATCCAAAGAAATAAAACAAAACACTGAGGAATACATGGCATGAATAACCTGTGTTAATACATACCAGTACAAAATCTGGTACTTTTTTTTTAATCCACATAGTTAAACTGTGCTGTTTTCAAAAACATTACCTCTGAACCCATTTAAAGCCTGGAAAGAAAGACAGGGTGACATTTTACATACTAGTTAATGTCCTTTGAGTCCTGCTAGACCAGCCCAGACAAGTGGGTTGTGTTCCCCTACTAGCAGACAGGTGAAGACAAAGAACCAATGAAAAGCTCAGGTTTCAATGGCATTACTCCCATGCCTCTAGCCGCCTCAGCCACCAGAAGTACCTTCAGTATTCATCCCAAAGCATATGGGAGAAATACAACCTTAATCACGAACAACTATGAGTAAGCAACAGTACAGAACTATGCACTGGAAAGCATAAACAGAAAGCTGTCTGTAGAAGGTGAACCTGCAGAACCAAGTATAAAAATCATAGCGGACCCAAGGGAACTGCAGCAGATGAATAAAGCAAATCCATTTTCAGGGGTGGGCCTTGGACTGGTCTAGCAAGACTCAAGGAAGGGACCATTAACTGGTACGTAAAATGTCACCGTGCATATCATCCTGATAGACCAATCCAGAAAAGTGGGATGTACCAAAGCTACAATTCCACTGGGCGGGAAGACGACACAGCAGCATGCCAAACCCCAGAGCCAAAGGCTGTGTTCGCTTGCACGTGGACATCCAAATGGTAATGCTTGACAAAAGTGGAAAGTGATGCCCACATTGCTGCCTGACAAATGTCTGCATAAGAACATAAGATATGCCATACTGGTTCAGACCATGGTCCATCAAGCCCAGTCTCCTGTTTCCAACAGTGGCCAATCTAGGTCAAACGTACCTAGCAGTTTCCCCAAAAGACACAGGTTCCGCAATGCTTGTACTGGCTCAAGCATTGATATCCTATGTCCCTTCTTAATAATGGTTTATGGAACTTTCCTCCAGGAACTTGTCCAAACCTTTTTTAAACCCAGCTACACTAACAGCCTTTACTACATCCTCCGGTAACAAATTCCGGAGTTTGATTACACGTTGAGTGAAAAAATATTTTCTTTTATTAGTCTTAAGTAGTATACCCTGTAGCTTCATTGCATGCCCCCTAGTCTTTCTATATTCTGATAAGGTAAACAATCGATCTACGTTTACCCGTTCCACTCCGTTCATTAATTTATAGACTTCTATCATATTTCCCCTCAGCCGTCTCTTTTCCAGGTTAAAGAGCCCTAACCTTTTTAGCCTTTTTCTTCATAGGAGTATCTTTCCATCCCCTTTACCATTTTGGTGGCTCTTCTCTGAACCTTTTCTAATAACGCTATATCTTTTTTAAGATACGGCGACCAGAATTGCACACAATATTCAAGGTGCGGTCTCACCATGGAACGATATAGAGGCATTATAATATCTTGTTTTATTTTCCATTCCTTTCCTTATGATACCTAGCATTCTATTTGCTCTCTTGGCCGCCGCTGCACACTAGGCCGAGGGTTTCAACATGTTATCCACAATGACGCCTAAATCTTTTTCCTGGGTGGTGGTTCCTAATGTGGAACCTTGCATCGTGTAACCATAGTTTGGGTTGTTCTTCCCTAGGTGCATAACTTTGCACTTGTCCACATTAAATTTCATCTGCCATTTTGATGCCCAGTCTTCCAATTTATCAAGATCCTCTTGCAATTTTCCACAATCCTCTTGGGTTTTAACAACTTTAAATAGTTTTGTGTCATCTGCAAATCTGATAACCTCACTTGTTATTCCCCTTTCCAGGTCATTTATGAATATGTCAAAAAGCAGCGGACCCAACATAGATCCCTGGTGTACACCACTATTCACCTTTCGCCATTGGGAAAATTGGCCATTTAGCCCAACCCTCTGCTTTCTATCTTTTAACCAGTTCCTGATCCACAGTAGTACACTGCCTCCTATCCAATGACTCTTTAGTTTTGCCAAAAGTCTCTGATGAGGGACCTTGTCAAAGGCTTTCTGAAAGTCCAGATACACTATATCAACCGACTCATCTTTATCCACCTGTTTATTCACACTTTTAAAAAAACATAACAGATTAGTAAGACAAGATCTTCCTTGTCTAAAGCCATTAGGCCATGACTATCTACATGCTGAGTAATTTTATTCTTTATGATGGTTTCTACCATTTTTCCCGGTACTGACGTGAGACTCACCGGTCTGTAGTTTCCCGGATCACCCCTGGAACCGTTTTTGTTCCAGGGGTGATCCGGGAAACTACAGACCGGTGAGCCTCCAGGGGCAACTGAGCTCTGCTCTACCCATGAAGACACTTGTGTTTGGATAGAATCGGTGACCAAACCCTCTGGAACCAGCTGGCTCCACAACAGATAAGCTGAGGCAATGGCCTCCTTAATCTAGTGCCCTAAAGTAGATTGTCACGTCGTCACCCTTGCACGGGCCAGAAAACAGCACAAAAATATGGACTGGAGGGGAGGGCACAGATGCCAAACCCCTGGAGAAAGTGCAAGACATCTGGGTGCAAGGCTAGAGATTTACCAGCCACTGGACCTCGAAAACAGGCCAAAGCTGCCACCTGAATTTTCAGGGAGCTAAAGGAAGGGCCTACCAACTGCCTAGCACTGCATCATTGCTCAAGGAGGCATCAGATCCGCACTATGCTAGTTTGGTAGACCTACTCCGGGATCCAAGCAGAATAGAGACCACTGCTAAAGAGTAGCCCTTATGTGCTAGTTGTCGCCTTCCAAGAGCCAACTGAAAAGGAGGCGCCTGCAGGAGCTGCATCAGGTATCTGGACCACACTCTCCTCGACCAATCTGGTGCCACCAGACAATCCTGCTTGGATGACATTTTACATGCCGAAACATATGCCCCAACAGGGCCACGGAGGAAACATGTACAGCAGGTGCTGACTCGGCCAAGGCTGGGTTATGGTGTCGGTGCCCTCAGACCCCATTTCCATGCGGTGACTAAAGCAGCAGCAAATATTAGCATTGGCAGGTCGCTATCAGATCTTTATCTTTATTCAGGAACTTGATATACCGCTAAGACCAAAGCATAAAAGTGGTTTACAAAATAATGTACTGCCAGCAGAGAGAAAAAAAGTGGAACGCCAATCACGAGACAGGATAGAAAAGGGACACAGAAAAGGACAGAAGAAAAGAGAAGATAAAGCACAGTAGGAAGGGACGGACAGGACAACAATAGAACACAGACAGGCTTAGTCAGTCAGTTAAGAGATCACAGAGAGAGGAAGATAGGCATCTGTATTTGGAGAAGCTAGCAAAGTAGTCAAGAAGGCAAAGATTCAAAAGGAGGAGGAAATAGCCAATGCAATAAAATGGGGGGATAAGACATTTTTCAGATATATTAGTGAGAAGAGGAAGGGCAAAAGTGGTATTGTCAGACTCAAGGGTGCAGGGGAGGAATATGTAGAAGCTGATAAGGATAAAGCGGAATTGCTTAAATATTTTTGTTGTGTTCACAGATGAAGAACCAGGAGCAGGACCTCAGAAAACACCCACAAATAGGAACAGAAGCGAGGGACATCTTGAACAATTTTGAGAAGACTCTGTTCGTGAGAAACTAGCTCAACTTAAAGTAGACAAAGTGATGGGACAGGATGGGATACACCCTAGAATACTGAGTGAACTTGGGGACATTTCTAGCAGCTCCACTGACTGACCTTTTCAATGCCTCATTGGAGTCGGGAGTGGTGCCAAACGACTGGAGAGAGGGTCATGTGGTGCCTTTACACAAAAGCAGAAGTAAGGATGTAGTTAAAAACTACAGGCCAGTTAGTTTAACTTTGGAGGTGAGTAAATTATTGGAAACGCTGCTGAAAGAGAAAATAGTGAGGTTTCTGGAGTCCAGCGGATTACAGGATCCGAGGCAGCATGGATTCACCAGAGGCAGGTCTTGTCAGACAAATCTGATTGATTTCTTTGATTGGGTGACCAGTGAGTTGGACTGAGGGAAAGCCCTAGGTGTGGTGTATTTAGATTTCAGTAAAGCCTTTGACACTGTTCCTCACAGGCGACTTATAAACAAACTGAGCATCCTAGGGATGGACCCTAAAGTTACTGCTTGGGTTAGAAATTGGTTGGGTGGGAGGCGACAAAGAGTACAAGTAAATGGAGCTTACTCTGAGGAGAAGGATGTTACCAGTGGTGTGCCCCAGGGATCTGTCCTTGGTCCGATTCTTTTTAACATCTTTGTTAGTGATATAGCGGAAGGGCTGTCAGGTAAGGTTTGCCTCTTTGCGGATGATACCAAAATCTGCAATAGAGTAGACACCCAGGAAGGTGTAGATAACATGAGAAGGGATCTAGCTAAGCTTGAAGAATGGTCTAGAATTTGGCAGCTGGGATTTAATGTTAAAAAATGTAAGGTCATGCATTTGGGCAGCAGCAATCCAAAGGAGCAATATAGTATAGGGGGTGAAGTACTTTTGTCCACTAAAGAAGAGTGGGACCTAGGCGTGGTTGTGTCTGATGATCTTAAAGTAGCTAAACAGGTAGAAAAGGCGACTGCAAAAGCTAAAAGGATGCTTGGGTGCATACGGAGAGGAATGGCTAGCAGAAAAAAAGGAGGTGATAATGCCTCTGTATAAGTCTTTGGTGCGACCTCATTTGGAGTATAGTGTGCAATTCTGGAGACTACACCTTCAAAAGGATATGAACAGAATGGAGTCAGTGCAGAGGGTGGCTACTAAAATGATTAGTGGTCTTCATTATAAAGCATATGAGGACAGACTGAAGGATCTTAATATGTACACCTTAGAGGAAAGGCGGGATAGAGGTGATATCATTGAGATGTTTAAATACCTCCGTGGCATAAATGTTCAGGGAGAGAGCCTCTTTCAATTGAAAGCAAGTTCTGCTACGAGGGGACATGGGATGAGGGTGAAGGGAGATAGATTCAGGAGTGATATGCGGAAATATTTCTTTATGGAAAGAGTAGTGGATCCGTGGAATAGTCTCCCAGTGGAGGTGGTAGAGATAAGGACAGTAACTGAATTCAAAAAAGCATGGGACAAACACAGAGGATCTCTAAAAGGTAAAAAGGGGACTGAAGTAGTAGTTGATATGGAAGGACAGACTAGATAGGCCATGTGGTCTTTTTCGTCATCATATTTCTATGTTTCTAAGATGAGAGATGGGGAGTATCAAAAGCAAGCTGGAAAAGGTGTGTTTTCAAGGCAGCTTTAAACCTGGGGAAAGAGGGTTCTGTGCGGAGGGAGAGAATTCCAAAGTGCAGGGCCCAAAAAGAAGAAAGCAGCACCTCGAGTACATTTAAGAAGGGCTTATGAAACTGAGGGGAGAGCCAAACAATGTGTGTGAACCGAAAGAAGAAGACAATGGGGATGATGAAAATGAAGGTGGTCAGCCAGGTATCGGGGAGTGGAAGTGCGGATAGCCTTGTGAACACAGATAAGAATTTTATACTGGACTTGAAACTGAACAGGCAACCAGTGTAAGCAGGCAAGGAGAGGCGAAATGTGGTCAAAGTGAGAGGAATAGGTAAGAATATGGGCAGCACTATTGTGGAGCAGTTGCAGGCGGTAAAGTTAACATTGAGGAAGACCGGTGAGCACAACATTGCAATAATCGATTCTGGAGGTGACAAAAGACAAAAGGAGTGTAGTCAGGGGACACAGTGGAGAGAAAAGAACGAATAGTGCAGCTCTGACAAAGATGAAAGTGTGGCGGGAAACAGAGGAGATAAATTCAGCGAACATAAGATATGCCATACTGGGTCAGACCAAGGTCCATCAAGCCCAGTATCCTGTTTCTAAGAGTGGCCAATCTAGGTCATAAGTACCTAGCAGTTTCCCCAAAAGACAGAGGTTCCACAATGCTTGTATTGGATCAAGCAGTGGATATTCTGGTCCACTTTAATAATGGTTTATGCACCTTTCCTCCAGGAACTTGCTCAAACCTTTTTTAATATATATATAAAAACCTTTACCGAGACAAACTAAACCTAGAGTGAAGCAAGCTAATTTTTTGTCGGAGCAGCTACCACAGAGAGGGGAAAGGAACCACCTTTTTTAAACCCGGCTACACTAACAGTTTACACTACATCCTCCGGTAGCAAATTCCAGAGTTTGATTATGCGTTGAATGAAAAAAATATTTTCTCTTATTAGTCTTAAATAGGTTACCCTGCAGCTTCATTGCATGCCTCCTAGTCTTTCTATATTTTGATGGCGTAAACAATCGAGCTACCTCCTAGTCTTTCTATATTTTGATGGCATAAACAATCGAGCTACGTTTACCCATTCCATTCCATTCCACTCCATTCGTTAATTTATAGACTTCTACCATATCTCCCCTAGGCCATCTCTTTTCCAGGTTGAAGAGCCTTAACCTTTTTAGACTCTCTTCATAGGGGGATGCTTCCATCCCCTTTACCATTTTGGGGGTTCTTCTCTGTACCTTTTCTAATAACGCTATATTCTTTTAAAGATACGGTGACCAGAACTGCACACAATACTCAAGGTGCGGTCACACCATGGGACAATACAGAGGCATTATAATATCCTTTTGTTGTATTCTCCATTCCTTTCCTTATGATACCTAGCATTCTATTTGCTCTCTTGGCCACCGTTGCACACTGGGCAGAGGGTTTTAAGATGTTATCCATGATAATGCTAAATCTTTTTCCTGGGCGGTGGTTCCTAATGTGGAACCTTGTATTATGTAACCATAGTTTGGATTTTTCTTTCCTAGGTGCATAACTTTGCACTTGTCCACATTAAATTTCATCTGCCATTTTGATGCCCAGTCTTCCAATTTATCAAGATCCTCTTGCAATTTTCCAGAATCCTCACAGATTTTAACAACGAAAGAGAGGGAAGAATCTAAGATGACCCCAAGATACCTAAACGAAGACACCAGGTAGGAGTAGTGGCCAGTGAAGGAGGAGGATTTCCAAAAGTAATCCAGGTGGTGGATGATTTCGCTGGATTCAAATGCAAAAAATTGGAAATCAGTCAGGAGTGGACATGGGACTGACAGGAATTTAGCCTAGAAAAATCCATTTTGGGGAAACCCCAGAGGCACAGAATCAACTGAAATGCCTCCTGACTTAACTCCCACCCTCCAGAATGTTCCGGCTGAGGAAGTCCGCTTCCACACTGTTCACCACATCAATGTGCTGGGCTGACGCAGTTGGAGGTTCTTCACTGCCCAGGGAAACAGGAGAGCTATTTCCAGAGCTACCCCAGCACTCCTCATGCCACCTCACTGATTGACGCAAGCCACCACCGCGGTGTTGTCTAAAAACATTCGAACCGCCCGGCCCTCGAGCAGGGGGAGGGGGGGGTTAGAAAACAGGAGAGAACCTGTTGTCTCTCATCGCTCCCCTGCAATTACAACAGCCCTGGGCCAAACGGTCTTGGTGATGGGTTCCCCAGCCCAAGACTAGCATTTGTTGTCAGAAAGGTCCAAGAGAAATCATCCAGCGACACACCCTTCTGCATATGACAGGGCTGCTGCAACCACTGCAGGTTGGACTTCACCATCAACAGGAGCGGGTGCCTGC
The DNA here is from genome assembly GCA_033557465.1 of Ichthyophis bannanicus. Lineage (NCBI taxonomy): Eukaryota > Metazoa > Chordata > Amphibia > Gymnophiona > Ichthyophiidae > Ichthyophis > Ichthyophis bannanicus. Next base: position 84,300,754 of record CM066047.1, read on the forward strand.
GCGGACCACTGAGCCAGCAAGGACCACTGAAGTGGTCGCATGTGAGGATTTTATTTAACAGGTGTTTTTAAAATACTTTATCATTTCATTCAAAGCAGTTTATATTGTAACTTAAACTTGGTAATGTACATTAAAAGGGACATTGATAACTTGGATTTTTTTCTGAGGCGACTTGCCCCAGGCCACAAGGAGTATTAATGGGCTTCAAACCCTGGTCTCTTGGTTTCTAAGCCAGTGCTCTAACCATTAGGCTGCTCCTCCACAAAAGGGTACATCCACAGCACCATCTCTATGGTTGCCGCCATCAATCAGAGGAGCTGAAGATAATTCTTGACTCTGGGAGCCCGCTATGCACAGAACAGCGCCAGGCAATGCAACAGTTTTGCTTTCCCCTCTGGCAGGGAAAATCTCTGCCCACTTGAGCGCTGAAACATGTTCCCAGAAACTCCAGGGACAGTATCTGAATTCAAAAAAGCATGAGACAAACACAGGATCCTGAAAGGAAAAAAGGGGACTGTTGTAAAGATTGATATGCAAGGACAATCTAGATAGACCATATGGTCTTTTTCTGCCATCATGTTTCTATGATTGGGAAGGCAACAGTTGGCTCTTACCCTGATTGATCAACCAGCTGAGGCTTTCCAAGGAGGACACCACTTGGGACACCACCCCGAGGCATCTCCAAAAGGGAACAGACCCAGATGAGCCAGTCATCCAGATCCCTCGACGCCGCAGCTGCCACCACCATGACACTATAGAATACCCTTGCGGTGGTGGATACACCCAATAGGGAGGGTGGTGAACTGACAATGAGAGTCCAAGCACAGCAAAATCCAAACACTTTGCTGATCTGTCCAGACCGGCCAGATCCAGAAAAGCCAAGAAATCCCTTTAGCGCACTGCTTGAATCATGAAGCATAAGTTTTCCATCCAAAAGCGCAGGATGCGCAAGTGCTCGTTGACCTTCTTGGGGGTCCAGAAAGGAACTGCCGTTTTGTTTTTCTTTTTAAAACACAAAAGTTAGATGGAGTATCTGCCCTTGCCCCAGTCGTCTGGCGGGATTAACACCACTACCTTTAAGTGCAGCAACTTGTCCAAGATGGCTTGCAGAGCGGCACTTTCAATCACAGACCCACAAGAGGAAATGATGAAGGCATCTGGAATCGTCTCTTTGCATCCTAGGACATAGCCGAACTGAACGGTGTCTAGCACCCAGCGGATCGTTGGAAACGTGGGCCCATCCCTGAAAGAAAAGGCAAAGCCTGTCTCCAACAGGAATAACAAGGGAAAGGGCCCCCAAACCTTCATTGTGCAGCCCGGGAGGGTCCCTCTTCTGGGTGGGAGAGAGGTCCTTGGGCCCACATGCTCCACCAAAAGGACTGAGAATGAGCCTGAAGCCTAGAAACAGGGGGAAGACATTCCACCCCAGCCAGTAACAAGAGTTCAGAGACCATTAGGGATCCGGCCAGCATGCCTTGACGGATGGAGGCTGACGAGAAAGGGACACCGGCTTGCTTCACCTTCCTTGGACCTGTCTTCCAGAAGGCAGTACAATTTTTGTCTCGCTCAGGTCACTCACCAGCTTCTCCAAATAGACTCCAAAAGAAGCTTCCCCTTAAAACCAGGTGGGCCAACCAGGGTTTGGAAGGTGTATCTGCTGTCTAACAGTGGAGCCAAATCCAATGCTGTGACACTATCATCAGAGCACCATTTCTGGCCACCAAAGTATAAGGTCATAGATAGCATCAGAAAGGAAGGTTGAGGCAGACTCCAAAAGAGGGGTAGAAACATCTGGCGGTAGAGTCTGAATCCACTGGAGCAGGGCTTGAGACGTTAGGCCTGCACATACTGCAACTGAAGAATAGCACTACTGCAGCAAACTGGTTCAACACGAAACCACCTTTTGATCCAGAGTATCAAGGCAAATCTGCCTTCCACATGAAAGGTAGTCTGTCAGGACCTGAGTATTCACCTTACATAAGATATGCCATAGTGGGTCAGACCAAGGTCCATCAAGCCCAGTATCCTGTTTCCAACAGTGGCCAATCTAGGTCATACGTACCTAGCAGTTTCCCCAAAAGACACAGGTTCCGCAATGCTTGTACTGGGTCAAGCATTGATATCCTGGGTCCCTTCTTAATAATGGTTTATGGACCTTTCCTCCAGGAACTTGTTCAAACCTTTTTTAAACCCAGCTACACTAACAGCCTTTACTACATCCTCCGGTAACAAATTCCAGAGTTTGATTACACGTTGAGTGAAAAAATATTTTCTTTTATTAGTCTTAAATAGTTTACCCTGTAGCTTCATTGCATGTCCCCTAGTCTTTCTATAATCTGATAACGTAAACAATCGATCTACGTTTACCCGTTCCACTCAGTTCATTAATTTATAGACTTCTATCATATCTCCCCTCAGCCGTCTCTTTTCCAGGTTAAAGAGCCCTAACCTTTTTAGCATTTCTTCATAGGAGTATCCTTCCATCCCCTTTACCATTTTGGTGGCTCTTCTCTGAACCTTTTCTAATAACGCTATATCCTTTTTATGATACGGCGACCAGAACTGCACACAACATTCAAGTTGCGGTCTCACCATAGAATGGTATAGAGGCATTATAATATCTTTTGTTTTATTTTCCATTCCTTTCCTTGTGATACCTAGGCATTCTATTTGCTCTCTTGGCTGCCGCTGCACACTGGGCCGAGGGTTTTAACATGTTATCCACAATGACGCCTAAATCTTTTTCCTGGGTGGTGGTTCCTAATGTGGAACCTTGCAATGTGTAACCATAGTTTGGGTTGTTCTTCCCTAGCTGCATAACTTTGCACTTGCCCACATTAAATTTCATCGCCATTTTGATGCCCAGTCTTCTAATTTATCAAGATCCTCTTGCAATTTTCCACAGTCCTCTTGGGTTTTAACAACTTTAAATAGTTTTGTGTCATCTGCAAATTTGATAACCTCACTCGTTATTCCACTTTCCAGGTCATTTATGAAGATGTCAAAACGCAGCGGACCCAGCACAGATCCCTGGGGTACACCACTATTCACCTTTCTCCATTGGGAAAATTGGCCATTTAGCCCAACCCTCTGCTTTCTATCTTTCAACCAGTTCCTGATCCACAGTAGTACACTGCCTCCTATCCCATGACTCTTTAGTTTTGACAAAAGTCTCTGATGAGGGACTTTGTCAAAGGCTTTCTGAAAGTTCAGATACACTATATCAACCGACTCACCTTTGTCCACCTGTTTGTTCACACTTTCAAAAAAACATAACAGATTAGTAAGACAAGATCTTCCTTGCCTAAAGCCATGTTGGCTGTCTCCCATTAGACCATGACTATCGACATGCTGAGTAATTTTATTCTTTATGATGGTTTCTACCATTTTTACCGGTACTGACGTGAGGCTCACCGGTCTGTAGTTTTCCGGATCACCCCTGGAACCCTTTTTAAAAATTGGTGTTACATTGGCGATACTCCAATCTTCAGGTATTAGAGATGATTTTAATGATAGTTCACAGGATTACTAATAGCAGGTCTGCAATCTCCTATTTCAGTTCTTTCAATACCCTTGGATGTATACTATCCGGCCCAGGGGGTTTGCTACTCTTCAGTTTATCTAATAGTTGTAATACATCTTCCCGATGTATCGATATTTCCTTCAATTCTTCCGCACCTTTATACACCACTTCAGTCATGGGTATCCCTACATCTTCTTCAGTAAAGACCGAAGCAAAGAATTCATTCAAGTCTCTCCGCTATCGCCTTGTCGCCTCTTAGTGCCCCTTTAACTCCTCTATCATCTAATGGACCAACTGAGTCTCTCACAGGTTTTTTGCTACGAATGTACTTGAAAAATCTTTATTTCGTGTTGTTGCTTCCGCAGCAAGCTTCTTCTCAAATTCTCCCTTTGCCTGCTTTATCAATGCCTTGCATTTAACTTTGGAAATATCAACCACACTATGCAATCCCTCTCTAGGAGAGCATGTGTCATCTTATACACCCTTATCCCCCCATAGGTGGGGAGTTGGGATAATCCCATTCCAACCGGAACAGGCCCTTGAGCACCTCCGGGAAGACAGCAGTAGATTTCCAAACATCTTGCAGGAGCAGATGCCTCTTCGGTTGCTGCTCTGTGACTGGAGCCTCTGTCAAGCTTGAAGTGGATAACATACTGGGAATCAATGCCTCCAATTCTTACTTATGGAACAGGTAAACATCTGCTTTCCCACAGTCTTCTGAAGGAGAGAGTACTTCATCCACATCAGACATCTCAATCCAAGCCACAGCTGACCCCATACATGGAGAGTGGGGGACGCTTTGCCATCAAAGAAGGCTTCCACTCTCAGCCTGCCCCCAAGAGACTGCACACGGGAGAAACAAAAGACCGCAGGATCTGCATGTCCAAACCAGAATGACCAGGCCTGCTGCAAAAGGAAAGCACTTTGGGAGGACAATCCGGACTCTGAAAGCTCTCCTCATGGAAATTACCCCTCCCTACACTTGGGGGCATAGTTGCAGTCAATCCCCTAGAGGACAAGGAGGGGCCAACAGCACGGATACCAGATCTTCCAGCCAGCTGAATATCCTTACCCATAACACGGTCCACCACTTCCTGCGCTAAGGCAGGCAAGGTTGGGCTAATAGCATCCCCATGTTGAGAAAGGGGAAGTAGGCCCTTCAGGGACTACTCAGAAGCAGAATCCAAAAGCTGGCGATAAGGCACCACGCTTGCCTGGGTGGTGGACCGTGAAAGAAGACATAAGAGTTAAAGGCAAGTGTCACAACAGTGTGCACTACGACTGAGGCAGTCCACAGGGTTCACGTTTTCTGCGCTTTTACTATGGCGCACATTACTGGCAGTAGGTTCAGTAGTGCACGTTGGAGCCATTTGGATGGAACGTACGTAAGGATCGCACACCTGACAGATGCACAATATGAAAAATGCTACTAGCACAAGCCAAAAATGGCTGGAAACCTCCCACACATTAGTCACCAGCAATCCAACCCAAATTGCATCCAACACAGACAGAATCAGGAACCCCCCAACAAGAACAATTACAAGGTCAAGCCTTGGTACTCACTCCTGAGAGCCCCAGGTAGAGAATCCATGCCGGACTCATCTATATGCCCCTGAAACTGGCTGGCTGGCTTAGCAGCACTGCGTGTAAGGTGGCTGGCAGGCAGAGCCCTCTGAGAACCTTCTGTAATCTTCGGGAGAGGAGGGGGGGACAGAGGGGGGGGGGACAGAGGAGGGGGGCATTGAGGTTATGTGATGCATCGTACTCTTCCAGATCCTTCCAATTTCTGGATGCTCCAACACGCCCTTATCCATGGTAAGATTATGGAGCTGAATCAATTTTCCCTCCTGTTATGGCTACCAAAAAGATCGCAGTCTAGTGGAGCCTCCACGTCATACTCTAGTGAGATCAACCCGCAGGCTGTCGTTCATGAGCTTTTTAAATCAATCTTTTCCTCTCAAATCCTCAGAATTTTTTTTCAGAGGAGAAAATCCATCCATCATCTGCTGGAGACAAAAACAGACCCTGGTGGCTGAGCTGAATAGAGGCATGAGAGTGATGTCATTGAAACCTGAGCTTTTCATTGATTCTTTGTCTCCACCAATCTGCTGGTAGGGAAACACAACCCACTTGTCTAGACTGGTCTAGCAGGACTATATGGAAGTTGAATTTCTCAGCCAGTTCAAAGACTAGAATTTTACCTTCTTCCAAGATCTGATCCAAGAAACAGCCTAAATACTAAATCTTCCATGCAACTTTCACATCAGTGAGAATATTTGAACACTATGATGAGCATACACAGAGTAACAAGATCATTCCAACATACAATATCCTTCTACTAATACTCAGGCTCTAGAGCACACCAGGAACACAAGGTCACTAATTTCCAGACACATGCACAATAATGGTCAGGACTGAAGCACTTCGGCAATGTCTGGGGGTAATCACAAGCTATAACATAACACCCCTAACTCTCCCTCCTCACCTGTCCTTCTGACACACAAAGAGGTTGAAGGCATTCTCTGCTCCAAGAAAATTGTCATCATCCAGAATCTCCACAGCGCTCATCCAATTTGGGTTGAAATCCCTGGCAATCTTGGAAGTTTAAAAAAAAAAAAAATTAAGAACAAAAAACACAAAACATTAAAGTAAAATGTCTCTAGCTTCTATCCAGTTTGAGGAAATTCAGGAGATATGCAGATTCTAGACGTTTTACATACAATTCCGCTAGTATGCCTCAGATCTGATCTACAGCACCCTCTGCCATTTCTGCTCAAAAACTTCTGAAAACAGTTCAGAACAATTCATGTGGCTCTACTGAAGACTTAACTTTCAGCAGTCAACCTTTCTGAGATACTCTCGCCTCTCACCCATTTTCTACCCTCCAAAGAAGCGGTGAGAGAGCACGCATACCTCCTCAAAGTTGCCCTCCATGGGTTTATAGGCAAGAAGCAGCACTGAGCGCATCAGATCTCCCACCAAAATGAAGTCTCCCTTTGTCTTCAAATATAAAGCCATGATATTATTGTAGTGATTACACTCAGTACGCAATTCTTTCTCTGCCGTCCACTCATACAATCGAACCTGAGAAAAAGATCACATGTTAAAATGTATATCACTTCATGCGTCCTAGTCCCTGTACAGCTGTATATGAAAAGAACAGAGCAAAAGTTATGCATACTTAGATCAACAACCTGAGACAGTCAAGATCTCTATACCTTCTCTGCTAGCTTGCCCAAACTCAAAGATTGAAAGGATGTACAATATTTCTGCCTTATTACTGTCTTCTGTTCCCACCACCATTGCCACTTTCTCATGTTTTTCTGGGCTCTATTTGCTTACCGTGCTGTTGATACTGGCCAGAAGCTTCCCATTGAATTCTACCATAGAATAAACAGCACCTTTCACTTCTTTCTCAGCAACGGTCTGCAGTTTCCCTGTGAGACAAGAAGGATCACATTCTAACTCCTGATAATTTCAGCACTTTTATGAACAAAACATCTCAGAACACACGCACCCACCTTAAGTTTGCTCGACGAGAATATGCTATCTGAAGTTGACCTCTGAAAGGGACCGATTGGTTCATACTGCAGCAGCGATTGATTGCCCCCTTACATCCCATGAATCTGCTGGCCATTTTTCTTGCGGTTCCTGTCAATATTGCCTTAATACCATCTCTGGTCCTACCTGGGTGGATGATTACACTTTGGTCACACATTCGTCTCGTTGGCATACGGATTGTACATCATCTTTTGTGGTGTATTTAATTATATGCCCCTGTATTTTTTATTACATTGGCCGTACGTCAAGCTCATTTAAAGTACGACTGGCAGAACATGCTTCTCGACTGAGGACAGGAACTCTATTGGCTCCTATGGTTGAACACTGCCTGCAGTTATCGCACAAATTTGAAGAACTTAGATGGCGAGTGTTGGACTTTGTACCGAGGCATCCAAGAGGCAGAGATAGTCTCCAATCACTCCAAAACTTAGAACAGAGGTGGATTTTTTGTTTAAATTCCGTGCAACCGCACGGTATGAATATGCAAATAGACTGGCACACGGTCTATTAATGAGGTCTTTTCAACGTCAGCAGTATCATCACTTTGGGTTTTTTTGGGGGTGGAGCTCTGCTCAGTGATCCCTCCCCATAACCACTTTGATTGGTCCTTTTTACAGGGCCTCTGATTGGAGCGCTCAGTTGCCATTGAGCAAACGTTAGTGAGGCTAGTTTATATAAAAACGCCGTTTTTCAGCTACACAATTTTGAATGGCTGAAAGCTTATTGCACAGCAGCTTTGACCTGAAGCAGGGGATTATTTGGAATACCCCGAAATGTGTCACGTCGTCCTTCCGCTGACTGTGGCGTTATCGTACAGCCTTCTTCCAGAAAAAGATTCAGCTAAGTAACATATTAAGAAGCTGTTTCTAAAGAGGATTAAGAGTGTTTTCTTATTTAATAAAATGGACGGGCCACAACAGCATGAGGCATGATCCTCCTAGCTTGGTTGGCTTTTCCGACAAAAAAATCATTTACTTGAAATGTTTTTGAAAAACGAGCTTATTAACACCAGGGTTTGTTTTTGTATTTGTATATTCTAACCTGGCTGTGGGTGTTTCGTTTGTTTACTTGAAAGGATTTGAAGAAGCATAGGTACTGATGCTTCAAAGGGAGTGTGGTTATTTTGAGAGCACCATGTAGCGTATCTATGCCATTTGAGAGAATATGTCCTCCTGGTGGAGGGCTTTCTGGAAGAAAGGACGACATCTTTCACGACTGTTGATAGTGGTAGATGTTGAAACATCATGCTCTCAGCATCCATGCCGTCAGTCGGAGAGACTGCAGATTGAGATGCAGGACTCTTCCATTGTCCTGGGACAGAAGATCTGGTTTGGACCCCAATGGAATCGGAGGAGTCTGTGTCAGCCGAAGCAGGAGGGGAAACCAAGGCTGATGGGGCCAGCGAGGGGCTATGAAGATCATAGATACCTTGTCTGCTTGGAGTTTGAGAAAGGTCTTCGAGATCAGGAGTATGGGGGAAATGCATAAAGCGTGGACGGGAAGGCATAAAGGAGGCTCTCTGCCCATGAGATCAGGAAGTCATCCGCAGCCATCCTGGCAGGGTGCAGCTGCTGAGAACAGAAATCGGGCAGCTGGGGAATGGCTGGGCTTGCAAAGTGATCCATCTGTGGGAACCCCAGCGCTCGAATAACCTGTGGGCAACTCTGGGGTCCAGCCTCCACTCGTGCAGCTGGAGGACCCAGCTGAGCTGGTTGGCTAGGGCATTGTCCTGGCCTGGGCAGTATACTGCCCACAGGAGCATCCCATTGTTGCTGGCATAAGTGCAGATGCTCACCACTCCCTGGCAAAGGAGGGAGCGACTATGTGCCCCCCTTGTTTGTGTAGAACATCGCCATCTGTTTGTTGGTCTGGACCAGTACCGGTTGGTCCGGACCAGTACCGGTTGGTCCCACAGGTGGTGGAGAAAAGAGAGCTAAGGTAACAGCCTGGAGCTTCAGGTGGCTGATTTGCTGGAGGCTCTCCGCCGGCGACCAAATGCCCTGAGTGCAGAGGTCATCGCAGTAAGCTCCCCACCCCAATTTTGAGGCATCCATCATGAGGATCCTCTGCCCTCCCTATCAGCAGGTGCGGGAGGCGTTGCCATCAGCCAAGAGAGTTGGCCAGGGGACTAGTGACTGTCACTCTGTCCCGCAGGTGCCCCATGGCCTGTGACAACTGAGAGCAGTGCCCACTGGGCAGCCCGCATCCGCAAGTGGGCATCCAGGGTGACATGCACCGTGGATGCCATGTGTCCCAGTGGGCAGAGCATGTGTCGGGCAGAAGCTGAGCGGCAGCGCTGGGTGCCATCTGCAAGTGCATGGAGGTGCAGGGCCTTCTCACTTGGAAGAAAATCCCTGGCCTGGACAGTGTCCAGCTGTGCCCCTATGAACTCCAGGTTTTGGGTTGGCTGGAGATGAGACTTTGGGTACTTGGCGACGAACCCCAAGTGCTCTAGGACAGCGATTGTGCGACCCATCGCCTGTTGTACTTCAGCGGCAGTGCTGCCCTTTACCAATCAATCATCCAGATGGGGAAGACGAAGACTCCTTGGAGCTTGATGTGGGCTGCAACGACCGCCAGGCACTTGGTGAATACCCATGGGGCGGCAGTCAGCCTGAAGGGGAGCACACTGTATTGGTAATAACGTCTGTCCATCTCAAAGCAAAGCTCTTGACTGTGGAGGGGGTGGATAAGGATGTGCATGTACTCATCTTTTTAAGCCCAAGGAGCATAGCCAGTCTCCCTGTTAGAGGTATGGCAGCAATGTTTGAAGGGAGAGCATCTTGAACTTCTCCCTCATCAAGAACCTGTTGAGGTCCCGCAGGTCTAGGATAGGATGAAACCCTCAGGTCCATTTGGAAACCAGGAAGTAGTGGGAGGAAGAATCCTTGCCCCAGAGATGGATGGGCCAAAGTTCCACTGCCTTGCTTACTAGGAGGCCTGCGAGTTCTTGCTGGAGCAGGGCCCAGTGAAGGAGTCCTTGCAGACTCTCCCAGGAAGAATGGTGGGGGTGTCTGTAGGAGGTGGAGGAGGTAACCCTCCCTGCACCTGGAGGGCCAACATGTTGTTTGTGATGGCCAGTCACCTGTGGGCATAATGTACCAGACAACTGTTCCGTGTGCTACAGGGCTGTACCTCCTGGGAAAGAGCAGTTATGCCTAAGGAGTCAAAAACGCCCTCCATGTTGCATGGGGCTTGGGGGCCTTAGGCTTACATGGGCCATGCCCTTATCCCTTGGCCTGCTGACCCTGCTGGAGAACTGGGAAGGCCAGGTACTGGGGGTAGTTTCTGTAAGCCTTCCTCTTCTTCGGGAATGACAACTTTCTGCCCAAAGCCTTCCTTCAGGAAGGGTCAGTGGTCTTCTTGGACAGCCTGGTCCTTGTCAGGTACTCGAACTCCAACTCTGTGGCCTTGCCAAAGATGTTCTCTCACTGGCAGGGGACATCGACCAGCTTGTCCAGTTACCATTGCTACAGGTTGGGTGACTGTAGATAGGCATGGTGTCAGACACTAATTCCCACCATAGCCACTCTAGTTACCGACTCAAAGCCATCATAGGCTGCCTGAGTAATAAACTTGGAGCACTCCCTGACTGCGGAGGACAGGGTCCAGAACCACTGGAGGGGATCTTCTGACAGCCCAGCCGAGAACCTAGCGAGCTCCTTTGCCAGGTCCCGCAGGTACATATCCATATACAGCTGGTAGGCCTGGATCCAGCTGACAAGCATTGAGCCCTGGAAGCACTTCCTGCCTTTAGCATCCATGGCACAGGCCTTTCTAGCCAGGGGCACCAAGGAGTGCGTCTTCTGGCTCTTAAGCCTTCACATGGCCAACTCTACAACCATGGAGTTATGAAGTGGGCTTTCTGGAAGCTAGGGCTCTGGTGGACATGGTACATGGAGTCCAGCCTTCTGCTTATGATGGGCAGAGAGGATGGTGTCTCCCACATGCGGAGAAACAGCAGTTGGAGGGGATCGGGCACCGTAAGTGCCTCCATCGGCAGAGCCTTGTACTGGAGGATCTCTAGGTCCTCCGTATGAGGGGACTCCTCCAATTCTGTGAAGGCGAGGGCCTTTGCCATATCTCTGAGGAAGGCCATATCCTAGGGAGGGGATCAGCACCACGTCACTGGGGGAGACAGATCTGAGTGTATGTCCTGGTAGCAGTGGGTGTTCAGGGACTCATTGTCCTGGGTCTCCCAATCCAATTCCGAGGCAATGGAGTCAGTGGGTTGCCTGGGTCTCGAGGTCATGCCTCGAGACCCGGGCACTGAGCAGGGAAAACCATGGCACTGAGCGGGGAAGACTGTGGCCCTGAGGAACAGGAATAGCATCATGACCGACAGAGGGATCTCTCAAGGCCAGTGGCACTCAAGGATCGGCTTAATTGCCAGGGAGTACCTTGACGTGGAGGGCCCCATAGTTGGGAGCAATGACCTGGAGGAACTGGACATCGGAGCCCGCTGCTGGGCCAAGGCAGACAAACTGCGCGCCAGGGCCCCCATCCTGGCCTCAAGACCAGATGGCTCCCACAGCCTTCGGCACAGGCACAGAGAACTTTGGACCTGATGCCAGCTCCATCAAGAGGGAGTCCTTGACGAGGACGGCCTCGGAGATCTGAGGCCAATCTTTTGATGTCTATGGCTCCTGTCTGGGCAACTTGGAAGGCCTCTCGTGGTCGTCACCCTCAGCCTCGTGTCAAGGGCTACAAAAGACTTGGGCCTTTGGGATTTCCCCACTTCCCTGACTCGTCCCCCAATGCAGTCTTCAAGGGCTTCCGGCTCTTCTGGCAGTCCTTGTTTGTGGAGCTCCAGCTGAAGGCTCTGTGGCTGCTCGGTTCCCACGAAGATCCGAGGTCCTGGAGGAGGACTTGGAGCGAGGACTCACAGACGACTCTGGGGCTGAGTCAACTTTGTGGAAGATGGACTCACGCTGCTGCTGATGGCTCTTAAGGGCCTTTGGAGTCATCTGCTTACAGAGATGGCAGACCAAGAGATCATGAGCAGGCCCGAGGCATCGAAAGCAGCAGTCGTGCGGGTCCGTGCATGACATGCTGTGTGCACAATGGTTGCACATCTTGAAGCCACTGACTGAGGCCATGGTGGGGAAGGCGGCCCCCGCGAGGTCAAACTCAATTGGCCCAGCCAGGAAAATGGCATGAATCTGCAATGAAGGAAAATCAGAAAAAAGACAAGAACCTGGGAAAATGCAATGCTAAGGCAAGCGGACTCAGTGGAGAGAAGGGACTGGGACACGATTGGAGAAAAGCAAATTTTAAGACAAAAACTATCAACTTTTTCCCCCGAGGGGAATAGACACACATACAATGGGCTCTGTGGAAAAAAAGGAGGCCGAGGCAAGATATCTCCCAAAGGCTTTCTTTGAAAGATGAGGTGAGATTAACGTGCAGACGCCATCGGTACTGACGTCAGCTATATGCGAGAACCAACTTCTTACTTGTTCCTGGAGAAAAGATCACCACTGGAAAATTGCCCTTTGGCCTCAGGCGGTGTCCCCTCAACAACCAAACCATAAGCAAAAGTAGAGAGAAAAGGCCCCTGGCAGAGACTGAAAGGAAGATGAAAAGGGAAAGGCCTCACAACCAGCAACAGCACCAGGGCTGCTGCAGTCAGACACCCCCAGGAACACCAAACCTGGATGTGCATACACCTTATCTGGGGCCATGGTGCAAACACACAAAGCAGAATCCTGCACATCTACATCACTGTAGCTAAACTCCCTTGAGCTGAAGGTGGCCTCCAGCATGGCCTTCACCAATGTTACTATTGAACCAGAGACGGTCAAGTCTGAAGGTCTGCAAATCCAGCCCCTAAACCCCAGGAGCCAGAGCGAGATGATTAGAAGTCCACTTTGGCACTGTAAGGATCTCGATGCCATCCCAGGAACATCAGGCACTTCTCTTTTCTCACCATTTGTTCTTAGTGCCCCCCCTTGCCAGCAACGTATGCTAGCGCAGTCATATTAGAGAATGCCTGAACTGCTCGCTGCTGAACTAGGGACCAAAAAAGGGAGACAGGACAAGCAGAGACCACCACCCCTGAGCCATCTGCATAAAGCCATTGCATTCTGCAACCCGACAGGCTGGCATCAGAACAGCCACAGGGGAGTTGGAAAATTGACCTACTTTCCCAAGTTGGACAGCAGAAACCCCATTAGACTCCTTGGCACCAATGGAAATAAGAAGCCACATGTCGAAACTCTGAGACAGAGGGACCATCCCGAAGGACCCTCTAAAGCAGATGCATATGCACCTATGCCCCAGGAATAAGATCCATCATGAAAGCCCTTAAGCTACAGAACACACCGTTCCTGGGGTGCACATGGTTACTGAAAAAGGGTGAAGTCATGATCTTGGTTTCCACATCCAGTTCAAACTTCTCCTGCTGTCCTATAAGTGCATTCACTCTGCAGCTCCTCACTACCTTTCCTCTCTTATTTCTCCCTACACCCCTCCTCGGTAACTCTGCTCTTCTAGCAAATTACTTCTATTACTAACTTTAGACTTTGCTCCTTTCACCTTGCTGCTCCTTATGCCCCTTACAAATTACCTGAGTCTATGTCAGGCTTTATCTCTGGCCTTTTTCAAATCCATGCTGAAAATACACCTCTTCGTTGCCGCTTTCAGATCTTGATTCACCTAATCTCCTTTGTGTTTCCTTACCATTCCCCCAAGATGTATTCTATGACTACTGCTACTGTGTTGACTATCTTGATTAGACTGTAAGCTCTGATGAGCAGGGTCTGTCTTTTACATGTGTCTGTGCAGCGCTGCGGATGTCTTGTAGTGCTATACAAATGTTCAGTAGTAGTAGTAGCACCCTGTCAGTCTGGAGCCCCCCACCCAATAATGAGAATGGGGTGAAAGACTGCATGAATCACTGCCAAGCAGGCCAAACAGTCCTGCGTTGCCCAGGGTAACCCCAATGGCCATTCTCGTGACCAGAGATCTGCACGGAGAGACAATTAAGGTACCTATGCACGCCAGGATAAGCTCAACAGGGATGATGTCCAGAATCCATCTATCTTCAGTAAACTGGGCCCACTCCAGTGGCACCTTGAGTATATCCAACATTGATGGAGCGAGAGACACCAGCTCCGATACTCAATCCTTTGAATTACATGCCCGCCAAAAAGGGAGGGGGATGAATATGTCCTGAGATTTACTCAGTGACAATCTGGCTTAAAGGACGGAACCTGCATGAGTCCCTCGGCCAGGATCAAGACAACAGGAGGGATCCTTACAGGTCCTCTCCAAAGAGGAGGCTACCCTAGAAGAGTAACATGGTAAGGCAGGAGTTATAGCTGTACGTACCGACCAAGGCTGCAATCACCGCCAACATCTAGCTGTCATAGCTGCTGCAACTGCACATACTGAAAGCAGAAGATCGTACCTAGAGCTTAACAAAAGCGTAGTCGCACATGTCAAACAGGCTCAGACTCCTCTGGCAACAGAAAATCCTGAAGAACAGTCCTAGGCACAAGGTCCCTATAGACAAAGGCCTGCGCACCAAGTACAAAGGCTGAGAGGACTATCTTCCGCAGGGCTGCCACTTTGTGGTCCTATGGCTCAAACCTCCAAGGAGAGGGGTAGTACAGTGCATGCCCATGAGAAGGCAGGGCGCACAACTGTCTAATCAGTCGTCCCAGACCTCCTGTAAGTAGGCCATGCAACTACCCAGAAATTTACCACCCCGCAAACCACCATCTGGGGAATCGCAGTCCACCAGACTAAGTCATCAGTCATCTCAGGAAGGGAAGATCTTAGAAAGCCTTCTCCTCTCCCAGGACAGATCCCTATTCAAATTCACCTGCATGAAATGCAATTGCTGATCCCAACCACTACTCCAACAGGCAAAGAACAAGCAAATGGCTTCAATAATGGGCACGATCTCATTTTCCCTTAAGATCCCCCTGTGGGGCATACTAACTAGGCCCACCATTTCACTTCTAGGATCCCATAAGGGGGATAACTAAGCAATACCTCCTCAGCTGATTGCACCACAGAGGAGAAGCAGATCACAGGCATAGCACTGGGGAGAGGGAGACCAGGAGGAGTGATCTTGAACACCGCCACGTACCTCTAACACTATCCCTGGATTTGCTGTGCATTCAGGACAGAAAATGGCATGGACTGCACCAACCCAATACACCCTGCAAGCAAGGCAATGGCGGTCACAGCCTGCCATTCTCCTTGTCGCTTGGGCAGTTACACCACTGAAGTGGCAGACATCATGCTGCCCCAGAGATACACCAACCACCCTGGCAGAGCAGATCCCAGCACGTACCACCCTGAAAGAGAAAGTGGCCCAGACACTGCCGTTCACTGCTCGGCTCTAACACTTGCAACCAGTGAGGCTGCTAGCCCTGCTGAGTGGGGGCGGAGGAGGGGGATACCACAGAAGAGCACACACACTCACAGTTACAACACAGCAACAAACAGGAGAGTGAGATAGCCTTTACTAGAAAGCCCATCATGACGTGATTCAGCAAACCTGCCTTCTTCAGGGGGGTAAGCCTCAAACAAATTTAAAACAGACATATTACCACATAATCATGCATGAGAATTAAATAAAACATAAAAAACAGTAATAGTAAAACAAAATATAGAATAGAAGCATTAACATATAAAATGGTTAACTCATTAAAATATATATAAAACTAATCATAATAGAACTTTTATATATAAATAAAAAATGATTAAAAAATAAAAATGAACACATTTTATCATTTTGTTTTTATTATTTACAAATATAATTTCTATATGGCAACACTGCCGTTTACCCCATGTTGGGGTTTCTATTAAAGGCTGTCTGAATTCACCTCACTCCTCTCTGTTGCAGTCCTGCTGAATGGTAAATGCCTATGGCTTGCTTTCAATTAATTTTGTTTTTAAAGCTGCCACCACAAGGGGGGGGGGGGGATGGAAAGTCAAAAAAAGGAGGGGGGGGGGTGGACTAGTTCCCAGCTCTCTAGGGAGATCACACCTACACCCCAACAGCTGGACTCAAACGGACAGCCAGAGCTAACGGGGAACCAGAGACCACAGCTAGCTTAACCAGCTGGGCAGCAAGGGCTGTGCTCTAGGAACTGCGTTTACAGCCTGCTCTACCAGCCTGGCAACCACTGTTGCATTCTGGGAGCTGCTGTCAGAAAAAGGTCTCAACTGGGCAGGCGAGCCTCAAGCTGGCCACCTGGAATAAAAAAAAAAAAAAAAAAGAGAAATCCATTTATAAACAGTCCTGCAAACACCAGCTACCAGTGGTAACAAGTATATGAAGGCAGATAAAGAACAGTATGGTCCATCAAGTCTGCCCATGTAAGGTGGCTAGAGTAGGTGTACCCGCCACTTCATGCAGGTTACCCCCTCTATGCCTTTGCTTAGGGTTTACCCCCCACTCTGTGCAGGTCACCCCTTTCTATCTGTTGAGATATAAGAAATAGTTAAGTTTATTTCGATTTTATCCTCTTGCTATAAAGGGATCCATTGTGTCTGCCCCATGCCATTCTGAACTCCGTCACTGTATCTATCCCCACCACCTCCATTGAGAGGGCATCCCAAACATCTACCACATCTTTCAGTAAAAAAGTATTTCCCAACATTGCTTTTAAGTTTACCTCCTTGCAGCTTCATTTTAGGCCATCTAGTTGGTACAGCTTCCCCTTCTTTGAAAAAGGTGTGTGTTCATTAATAGCCTTTAAATATTTAAATGTATATATCATATCTTTCCTGCTCTTCTCCTCTCGGGTATACATACAGTTGTGGCACCCTTGCATTTTAGGTATGTTGCGTACAATATCTTGAAAAATAATTGGAAATATTCCAACTGTATGTCATCATAAAATTTTATTAGTATGTTCAAAGGCATACAACAAAAAAAGATGTCTGTGCAACTTAGATGTAGTAATTTCAGTGAACCCCCCCCCCCCCCACACAAAATATGACCTGACAGGATTAATGGCACACTTAACTATTATTTGGTTGCACAACCCTTGGCAGTGATGACAGCCTCCAAACATTTCTTGTAGCCATCTAAAGGTTTTGTACAACTGTCTGCTGGTAGTTTCTTCCACTCATTTATTCCTGTTCATGAATGTTTCTGGGATTCCTTTCACCAATGGCAGATTTAAGCTCTTTCCAAAGGTTATTGACTGGATTAAGATCAGGACTCATTGCTGGCCAGTTTAAAACAGTCCATGTTTTCATTTTTAACCATTCTTTTGTACTTTTGGATGTATGTTTTGGGTCATTGTTCTGCTGGAGGACCCATGACCTTTAACCCAGACTTAGCTTTCTGACACTGGGTACCACATTTCGCTCCAAAATACCTTGGTAGCCCTCAGACTTCATGATCCCTTTAATATGTTCCAGGCCTCCACAGTTCCTGAGGCAGCAAAACAGACCCATAACATTATGGAATCTCTACCATATTTACCCAGTAGACAGTGCTATAACAGCCCCATCCACTATCTAGCTGGTGCAGTTTAAGTAAGCCTTACCACACAAAACAACCACGACTATGTCCAGTGAGGTAATACCTATCTTATTGCATAGATGTAAATAGTTACCCCAAGTTATCCAAGTTTTAATACCTGTTCATTGTAAACACGGATCAGCCAATGAAATGTGTAAGTTTCTATGTTCAATGTAAACCGCACTGATGTTGAATAGCGCGGTATAAAAAGAGACTGTAAATAAATAAATTAATAAAACAAACAACTGTAGGATGGGTGATTTTTTTCCCTTATATGCTTCATTTCTTCGCCTGTAAATGAATCGCTGGTCTGCATTGCCAAAGAGCTCAAGTTTGGGTTTCATCTGTTCATGGAGCATTTTCCCAGAAGGATTGTGATTTCTCAAAGTGGGTTTGGGCAAAGATCAGGCATGCCTTTTTATGTCCGTCTTTGAGCAGTGGGGTCCTCCTTGTCCTTCGCCCTTGAAGTCCTCTGTTTAGTGCGCGGTGTAAGGTGCAGGTTGAAACCACCACTCCAGATTGCTCCGGGTCTGCCTTAAGCTCTTTGGATGTTGTATGTGGTGTTTTTCCAACAGATTGCACTAACCTTTGAAGATTTCTTGGATTAATTTTCCTCTCTGCACCACATCTTGGGAGGTTCTTGACTGTTCCACGAGCAGAAAACATCTTAACACTGCCAACTGTAGACACAGAAATGCCAAGGCCTTTGGAGATGGCCTTGTACCCCTTTGAAGTTTGGTGATAATGGCTTTTCTGACAGTCTCATGCAGCTCTCGTCTTCACCATTATGAAAATGGAACAGGGAGTAAATGGTGAAATTAGGCCTTACCTGCTAATTGGCTTTCCTTGAGTCCTCCAGTCCAGTCCCAACCTGTGGGTAGTCTTTTCCTACCAGCAGCTTGGAGACTGAGCATGTCAAGATTCTTGACATCAGAGAAGATAGACAGCTGGCACCTCCCACCAGCCTCTAGTACCCTATTGACAAAGCAGACTCACAGGAGCAACCAAATAAGTAAAGATATATCAAAAACTAACTAGAAAAAACCCGATCCCCAACAGTCAGAAGAACCCCCCCCCCCCTCACACACCAAACCATTTAGACGTCATCTTCTTCACCCCTTTTGCCTCTTTTTTTTTTGAGCCATCCACAGTGTTACAACCATCCCCTTGAGAAGCCTGGCCACATGGAAGGAGCTCAGACACCAATGGCAGTACTGCTATCCTCTGGACTCCTTATCATGAGATGTATTTCTTCAGGTCTGGGACCACCATCACATACTGCCATAGACAACTTGGGAGGGATTCGGGACTAGACTGGAGGACTCAAGGTAAGCCAAATAGCAGGTATGGCTTAATTGCACCTTCCCTATTGTCCCTCCAATCCAGTTCCAACCTGTGGGATGTACCATAGCAGTACTAACCTTGGGAGGGACCCGCAAGCCTGGCCTGAAGCACTGCTGAACCAAACCATGCATCCCCCGACACTTGCACATCCAGGCAATAATGCTTCACAAAGGTATCCAAGGTCAACCAGGTTGCCGCCCTACAGATATCCACCTGTGGAATCAGAATGGCCCAGGATGCTGCTTATGCCTGGGTCGAATGTGCCCTCAAGCCCCTGGGCAACCTCTGATGCCGTAGAAAATAGGCCGAGGAGATGGTTTCTCTCACCCAGCGTACGCTGGAGGCTTTTGAAGCTGCCTTCCCTTTACGCAGACCCCCAACAAGAACAAAAAGGTGCTCAGATTTTCGAAAGGGCGCTATACTTTTCAAATACTGCCGCAGCACACGGTGCACATCCAGAAGTCGCAGGGGGGACACACTTCAGTCTCCCCAGTCCCCAAGAACATCGGAAGAATAACTAGTTGGTTGAGGTGAAAGGACAAGAGCACCTTAGGCAGAAACTAGGGCACAGGCCACAGTACCACTTTCTCTCTGTAGAAGGATAAACAGGGCACATGACACAAGAACGCCTGAAGCTTCAAATTCTCATAGCCAAGCAAATGGCCACCAAGAAGACCGTTTTCAATGTTAGATCCTTTAGAGTGCTACTATTCAGCGCCTCAAAGGGCGCCTCCGTTAGGACTAATAAAACGTAGTTACTCACCTGTAACAGGTGCTCTCCAGGAAGAAGCAGAAATCAGTCCTCACATATAGGTGACGTCAGTACCGATGTCACCCATATGTGAGGACAGACTTTCTGCTTGTTCCCAGAGATCATCAGGTTAAGGTCCCAAGAAACGGCTACCAACCGCACAGCTGGTCAAACGTGTTTTACCACCTATAAGAAATGGACAACATCCGGGTGACACGCCAGGGATTCCCCCCCCCTCTGGATTTTACCGCTATCTGTACGCGAAGGAAATTACAGGCCCTTATCCAAACCGGCTTGTGAAAAGGCCAGGATATCTGAACAGTTGCCGCCAAGGGATTACAGGTTCTCTCTGCAATCCCCCAACACTCTCCACACCTGTATGTAAGACAGGGAGGTGGAATGCTTACAGGCCTTCAATAAAGTTGAGATTAGCACCATCAAATATCCCCACTTCATTAACCTAGCCCTCTCAAGAGCCAAGTCTTAAGCGAGAATAGAGTCACTTGAGGCATCTGGATAAGACACTGTGATAGCAGGTCAGTCCGAGTCCAAATATGCCAAGGACAGCCACCATCAGCATACCATGGCCGCCTTGGGCAATCAGAATGACAAAGCCACAGTGCGCCTTGATTATGGCCCTATGAGTGGCCATGGGGGAAACATGTAAAATAGACCACCCGGGTGTCAACTCTGCACCAGAGCGTCAAGTCCTTCTGACAGCT
The DNA here is from genome assembly GCA_033557465.1 of Ichthyophis bannanicus. NCBI lineage: Eukaryota > Metazoa > Chordata > Amphibia > Gymnophiona > Ichthyophiidae > Ichthyophis > Ichthyophis bannanicus. The sequence continues at coordinate 84,321,147 of CM066047.1, forward strand.
CACTCTTCTCCTGCTGTAAAACCATGTTGCCTTTGCTGACTCAAAAGTGGCCATGAGGTCCATATCGGCTGGCCCCAGCACTGCACCAGCCGAACAAAGATCGCTTCATTGAGTGTCCATTTACTGGAGTCCAAATAAACCACTCAGAGTCGATTCTCCTTGCCAGCCACATGCGCAGCTGAGAGCGTCTGCAGGTGTCCTTCTGCCTATATCAACAGACTTCTCAACCTCTAGCTGCACACTGGCTTGTGCCCCCTTGACAACTGTTGTGGCATTGTCTGAGAACACATTCACTGCCCTGCCTGAGGGGCTGAAACTCCTGCAGTGTCAAGTACACACTGCTCTCATCTCCAATCGATTTACTGGTCATGCCCTCACCTACAGGGACCAAAAGCCTTGTGCAATCTGGGCTTCACAATGTGCCCAACCACACAGACTGGCATCGGTCATCAGCAGGACTCATTGCAGTGTCTCCAGGGGCATTCCCATCAGAAGCTTGTCTGACTGAAGCCACCACTGTAGGACCACCCAAACTGCCCCTGGACAGGGCGAAAGGTGTGTCAGCAGAAGTAGTTGAGATGACCACCTCCGCAGCAACACTATCTGCAATGGTCTTACATGAGCTCAAGTCCAAGGCATGAGTTCGATGGACATGGCCATGGATCCCAACACCTGAAGATAATCCGGAGAAACTGCTGCACCTTTCGCTGTAGCGTACGCATTCTGTACTCTGGTAAGGAAAACATGCCCCTTGTCTGTTTGGAACTGAGTTCCAAGACACATCAAGTCTTACATTGGCTGGAGATGGCTCTTTGCCAGTTTGATGACCCAACCCAGACTCTCTAACAACTTGATGACTCTTGCTGTGGTGTGTTCCCTCTCCTCCCAGGATTTCTTTTTATTAACCAATCCTCCAGGTATGGGTAAACCAGAATGTGCTCCTGGCAAAGCTGTGCTGCTACCACCACCACCTTGGTGAATGTACGAGGAGTGGTCGCTAAGCCAAACAGTAGCACCTGAAACTGGTAATGACCCATCGACACCACAAACCACAGAAATTGCTGATGCTCAGGATCATACGAGTATATGCAAGCAGGCCTCTACGATCCAGCGAGGTCAAAAATTCACCATCCCTTCACTATCACTGATCTGAGTGTTTCCATGTGAAAGCAAGGCACTCTGAGGCAACTGTTTATGTGCTCAAGATCCAAAATGGGCCTGAAAGACCCTTCATCCTTTGGAACAACAAAATATCGACCATAACTGCACTGGTTTCTTGGGACCTCCACCACTGCCTGCCTGCAAGTCCTGCAGGCATCGGAGCATGTCGCAGACAGCTTCAATCTTTCAAGGCGTCTTGAAGGGAGAACTGACGAAGGGGTCCACCAGGGGTCATGCAAACCCCAACCTATATCCCTCTCTGATGACTTCCAATATCCACTGGTCGTTAGTGATGCTGGCCCAGGCAGAAAAGAATTCTTGCAACCAACCCCCCACGGGAACTACCTCCACTGGAGCATCTCTCATTTCATTGTGACTTTTTGGCAGTTGCAGAGAAAGGGGTACAGAAACCTCTGCCTGATCCACAAAATCCTCAAAATCCTTGCCCTCTAGAGGGGTATCATCCTCTTTGAAGGGCGCAAAGCATACTGTGTGAAACCCGCAAAATTCTCGCAACTGGCCCCGCATTGGAGCAGAAGAGCACACCGGTTTCTGCTTATCCTTAGGGAATTGACCCCCCTTGATTCGCCCAAGTCTTTCACCAACTTCTCCAAATCATCCCCGAACGAGAGCTTGTCTCGAAAAGGGAGCTTGCTGAGAAGTGACTTGGAGGAGACATCAGCCTACTAATTCCACAACCATAAGTAATGCCGAGCATCCACCAAAGTCATGCTCTTGGACAAGTCCCCGATGAGATCGTAAAAGGCATCTGCTGCTCCTGACTCCAACTTAGCTGCCTCGGGCAGGAGCTACTGAGAGTCTCCCACACTCTCCAAAATTGCCTGTGCCCAGTGCAAACAGACCCAAGCTACAAAGGCACCACAGATCGACACCTGCAAGGTTACAGCATTAATATCGAAAGCTGGCTTAAACAGAGTCTCCAACTTCCGATCCTGCACATCCTTAAGGACCAAACCGCATTCCACAGAAATAGTGGTCTTTGTGACTGCTGAGACTGTCGCATCCACCTTCAGCGAGTATAAGAGTTCCCTCTCATGATCTGGCAGTGGATAGAGATGGCCCATCGTTCTTGTCCCCTCCAGACCAGCCTCCGACACATCCTATTCATACTGAATCATCTGCCTAATCAAGTGGTGCAGTGGAAAAACAGTCTGTAGCTTCCACACCACCTGGAAGAGAGGGTCCTCCAAAGGTTCCTTCTCTGGAGGGACCCCAGCTCCCATATTAAGTGCAATTAATGGACTATTAAAGCTATTAGTTCTTCCCTATGGAAAACTTGAACAATGCGAGATTCCTCTCCTTGTGGGATCTCGCCCTCCTCAAGTTCCCCCAGCTCACCCCCCATGTCCAATTCCATTTCCAGCTTTTCTCAGTCTTCCAAGAGGGCTGAACCTCCTTCCTCCCAAAGGTCAACTATCCACCCACCTTCGGCTTGGACCCAACTCCCCTTTGTGCAGGCATCAGAGAGACCGTGTTTCTTCACCTTCTCCTGGAGACCCAGGAGCTCTTCCTCCTCCAGCTGCTTTATGCAAAACACCTTGTGCATGAGGACAAATTCCAGTGAACCCCCCCGGAAGCCCCTCAGCAGCTAATTCCTTGGAAAATGGGCTGACTTGTCCTGAGGCTCTAGCACTGGAGGGGCCAGAGTGTCCCCAGGTTCCCAAGCAGAGAACATTGTTGGCAAACAGCAGCCCCCCAGAGGGCGAGGGAAAGCCAATTAGCAGCTAAGTCCTAATTAACCCTTCCTTATCGTACCTCCAAGTCCAGTCCCGACTTGTGGGATGTACCATAGCAGTACTAAACTCGGGAGGGAACTGCAAGCCTAGCCTGCAGCACCACCGCACCAAATCTCATGTTCTCCGCTGCCTGAAAATTGAGACTATAATGGCGTACAAAAGTATGAAATGAGGACCACATTGCCGCTCTGCAGATGTCCTCTTCATCAGGATTTTCAAGCGAAACAAAGATCTTTGTAGGGTTATTCTTAATTGTTTTTTACGTAGACCGGAGCAGTAAGTTGGTTGTTCTTAGAAGTCCGTGGATAACAGGCTGCGTGTTGTAGTGGTTGTTAGCTGCAGAAGCACTATGTTGAATGAATCACTTCAGCGGCCTTACGACAGTGGAGGGATGATGTGTTAGAAGCTGGCTGCCTTCAGATAAGTAAACTGTGTAAGGCAGGCATTGAATGGTTTTAAGCTTCTACTTACTTTGTGTTTCCTCCACAGATATTCTGATACCATTGTCTAGAACGCCTATGGCTTATAATGCAGTTTGATCACGTTTCTTACCAGTAGCTTTAGCAACGGCTGCTACCGAGGTGCTTTGGAGTATTCTTTGCTTTGTATACATTGGGAAGTATATTATAAAATGTTCTATATTAATAAATAAATAAATGGTGGAAGTTTAAGCCTGTGATGTGGAGCTCGTTCTATCACCTATGGCTTTCAGTAGCCACATAGTGAGATGAGATGTTATCCCGAGGCTTTCTCCAGTGTTTACAATTTTTCTAGTAGAGTGCGCTGCTGCCTCTGTGTCGGTTTTTTGGTAGGATACTGGATCTGTTTTTGGCCTATTATAATTTAGCATACTGATTTGGATGGGAGTTTTTTGGGGTTTGTGAGTTGTGGAGTAGTGGTGGTGTTAATGAATATGCATGAGATGAATTCAAATACAATGGGGGCAATGCATGCAAACATCTCTCATGCATATTCATTAGGGATATCCCAAAAATCTGGCAGGATTGCAGCCCTCCAGGACAGATTTGCAGACCCCTGGCCTAGCTGAACAAATGGCCACCAAAACAACTGTCTTCAATGTCAGATCCTTCAATGTGCACGTCCGAAGCAGTTCAAAAGGCTCTTCTGTTAGCGCAGATAGGACGATATTCAAAGTCCAAGGAGGGATCATCGATCTCACCGGCAGACAGACCTGCTTCACTATACGCAAAACAAGCTACATCTGGATGAGTCACCAGGGACACCCCCGTGGACCCTGCCTTGATAGCAGGCCAATGCTGCCACTTGTACCCTGAGAGAACTGCAAGCTAGTCCCTTTTTCCAGCCCCACTTGCAGAAATGCCCAAACCTCTGGGATCGAAGCTATTAACAGATGACAGGCATGATCTGCGTACCAATCCTCGAAAACTCTCCACACCCTCACATACGACAAGGAGGTGGAGTGCTTCCTGGCCTTCAACAGAGTAGAAATGACTGACGCAGAGTAACTGCATTTTCTCAACCCAGCCCTCTCAAGAGCCAGGCCGTAAGCGAGAATTGATCCACTTGTGGCATTACCACTGGACCTTGCATGAGTAGGTTAGCCTGAGCTGGAAGGCAACACAGTTGATCCACTGCCAGACAAACCAGGTCCACATACCATGGAGGTCTCACCAATCGGAAGAGACTATGACGATCGGTCCTTGATGTGCCCCGATCCTTTGTACCACCTGACCAATGAGCGCCCATGGCGGGAATACATACAGGAGGACCCTCCATGGGCCAAAGCTGTACTAACGCATCCAGATCCTCTGACATACTTTCTCTTCTCCTGCATTACAAACGAGCTGCCGTTGCTGACTTGAAGGTCACCATCAGATCCATGATTGGCATTCCCCAATGTTGCAATAGCAAACACCTCTGCATGGAGCTTCCACTTGCCAAGGTTAAGGTGACAGACTGAGAAAATCTGCTAACACGTTGTGTCTCTGCCAGCCATGTGCGCTGTGGAGAGGGCCAGAAGATTGCCCTCCACCCAATCCAATAGTGGCGGAATCTCACTCTTCAACTAAAGACGGCCTGTGCCTCCTTAGCAATTGACGTATGCTATCATGGTGGCGTTGTCCGAAAACGCGCACACCACCTGACCTTGCAGGGATGTCCAAAACGTCTGCAGCACTAAGAATAATGCCCTCTTTTCCAGGCAATTGATAGGCTATGAACTCTCCACCGCTGACCAGCACCCCTGTGCTATCTGGGCTTCGGAGTGAGCTCCCCACCTGGTCAGGCTGGCATCCGTCGATAGCATGACACACTTCTCTCCAGAGGCATCTCTGCCAACAGCTTATCCCTTCAGAACCACCAGCAAAGGGTCCCCTGGGACAGGGTAGAGGATGCGTCAGCAAATGGTGCTGAGCAGACCACATGCGCAATAATGCCCGTTACAATGGTCTCATGTGTGCCCAGGCCCAGGGTATGAGATTGAGTGCCATCGACCCGAGAACCTGTAGATAGTGCCACTCTGTCGGAACTTGCATCCAGAGAAACAGATGCAGACGCTACAGACAGAGGTGCTTCTAGTCTTCCAGCAACACCATCAGGCCTCTGTCCGTTCTGAACCATGCCCTAGATACACTATGTGCCGTGACGACTGCAGCTGATTGAGAAATGTATGACCCATCCTAGACTTTGTAGCCGGGCAATGACCCTCTGTGCCGCCTGCACGTTTTTGTCCTTGTATTTCGTCCGGGCTAGTCAGTTGTCCAGATAAGGATGCACTAAGTTACCTTCCTGCCTCAGCACCGCAGCCACTACCACCATGACCTTGGTGAAGGTACAAGGGGCGGTCGTGAGGACAAAGGGAAGCACGCTAAACTGAAAATGCCCCATGGGAGCCACAAAACGGAGAACCGCTGATGCTCCAGCCTCACTGGAATGAGTAGATATGCTTCCATGAAATCGATCGCCTTCAGAAACTCTCCTTCCTGCACAGCTGATATAACCAAGCGCAGGGTTTCCAATTGAAACCGGGGTATTTTGAGACAGCAATTCACACATGCTTCAGGTCTAAAATGGGTCTAAATGCCCCTTCCTTTTTGGGGACGACAAAGTAAGCATAGTTACTCACCTCTAACAAGTGTTCTCCGGCGACAGCAGGAATCAGCCCTCACATATGGGGATGTCGGCACCGACTGAGCCCTCATGGAAGCATCCCTCCAGCTTTCAAAGAAAGCCTTTGGGAGATGCCACCACACATGCGTGGTCCCCTTCCTGCCCAAGGGTACCATCTTGCTCAGTCAGATGACAGTTGAGACGTCAAAAATAAAAGATGGTAAAGGAGCAACTCCAAGCGGAGGAGGGAGGGTTGTGAGGACTGATTTCTACTGTCCCCAGAGAACAACTGTTACAGGTGAGTAACTACGTTTTCTCCAGGAAGAAGCAGGAAGTCAGTCCTCACATATGGGACTCCCCAACTACAAGCTACCGAAAGCTCATAGCAAAAATAGGGGCTCCCTCATGGGGAGCAGCAGGCAGCAGCAAATGAGTCCGTGTCCACAGACCACAGTAGGACCCTTGTGTCCAATGAAACCAGCACTCCAGTAGCTTGAACACAGAAGGGTCAGTAGGTAGGAGTTGCCTAAACCCCGAAAAGGTTACGGAGCACAGCCTGGCCAAAGGCACTGTCCCGTTGGGACTCCCTTTCCAGGCAGTAATGGGCTGCAAAGGTATGGACTGAAAACCAGGTGGCGGCACAGCAGATGTCCATCATTGGGACAGAGCACAAGTTTGCTACAGAGGCTGCCATAGTCGTGACCCAGCCTTCCAGCGGGAGTCTCACATGCTCATAAGCGAGGGCGATACAGTCAGCCACTCATATGGACAGCGTATGCTCGGTCACCACCTCCCCCAGCATACTAGGGTCATAGGAGATGAAAAGCTGAGAAGCTTTGCGGTGGCCCTGAGTGCGTTGGATATAGAAAGACAAAGCCCTCTTACAGTCCAAGGTGTGGAGGACCATCTCTGCCCGACTAGAGTGAGATCTTGGAAAGAAAGTAAGGAGCGCCATTTCCTGGTTGAGATGGAAAGGTGACATACCTTTGGCAGGAATTTGGGGTGTGCGCGAAGCACCACTCTATTCTTGTAGAACCTGGTATATGGTGCCTCTGCCACAAGAGCCTGGAGCTTGCTAACTCTGCGAGCGGAGGTAAGCGCGACCAGGAAAGCCACCTTCCAAGAGAGATAGCGGAGGTGGCAGGTAGCCAGAGGTTCAAAGGTTGGACAAGTGAGCTGCCCCCACACTACGTTGAGGTCCCATTTGGTTGCTGGAGGGCAAACCGGGGGTTTTGATAAGAGCAGGTCAGCAAGGGTTGGACCGAAAGGGGTTTGCCATCCACCGGATCGTGGTACGCTGTCAGGGCACCAAGGTGCACTCTGATGGAGTTAGACTTGAGCCTGGGCTGAGAGAGGTGGAGAAGGTACTGTAACACCAGAGCCACTGGGCAGGAGAAAGGGTCAGTCCTGTGTTCAGCGCTCCAAACATAGGACCTGTGCCATTTGAGGGCATAAGCCTTCCTAGTAGAGGCCTTGCAAGAGGCCAGCAGAATGTCTTCCACCTCAACCAGAAGGCTGAAAGGGGCCAGAGTCACCCACTCAGCAGCCATGCTGTCAGCGACAGGGACACCAGGTTCGGGTGCAGGAGAGAGCCCCCCTCCTGAGATAGGCGTCCTAGAGTGGTCCCCAAGGGGATGGGAGTCTCCACCATCAACTGTAGAAGCAGCAGGAACCATGGTTGCCTGGGCCACTGAGGAGCTTATCAGGGTGAGTGAGGCCCCGTTGCAAAGGGTCCTGAACAAGGTCTTGGCAATCAGTGGCGTCTGAGGGAAGGTGTACATGAGGCCTTTCAACCATGAGACCAGGAACGCATCAACTGCCACTCTGGAGGGGTGGGCCTGCTGGGAGCAGAAGCAGGGCAACAAAGTTGTCTGGGCTGGTGAACAGGTCCATCACGGGTTCCCCCCAGAGACGGAAAAGCCGACTGGCTACCCTCAAGTCCAGCTGCCACTCATGTGGCTGGAGAACTCTGCTGAGTCTGTCAGCCAGCAGGTTGTCCTAGCTTGGCAGGTACACTGTCCGCAGGAGGATACCCTGTTGGATTGCATACAAGCAGAGGACCAGTGCCTCCTTTCAAAGGTTACGAGACCCTGTGCCCCCGTTTGTTCACATAGAACATCACCACCTGGTTGTCTGTCTGGACCAGCACCGGCTGGTGACAGGTGGTGACAGAAGACTCTCAGGGCTAGGTGTATGGCTCACAGCTCTAGGAGGTTGATCTGCTGGGTACTCTCATCTGGTGACCAGTTGCCCTGAGTTTGGAGATCTCTGCAGTGGGCTCACCAGCCGAGCAGGGAGGCGTCCATGGTAAGGACCCTTGAGGGGCTTGGGGCCTGAAAAGGCATGCCCGCCTTGTGATGATGGGGAGACTGCCACCAGACCAGAGAATCTGCCAATTGGCGGATCACAGAAACTCTGTTCCGGAGGCAGCCCGTGGCCTGAGACCACTGGTTCTGGAGACACCATTGCGCTGTTCATGTAGAGGCGAGCATCGGGGGTGACGTGGACCGTGGAGGCCATATGCCCGAGAAGGCTCAGGAGAAGCCAGGCGGGCACCAAGGGATGGTTCTGTACGTCCTGAGCCAGAGTTCTGAGAGGATTGACTTGGCTTGGTCACTGGGCAAGAAAGCCTTTGACTGGAGAGAGTGTCTATCTTTGCCCCAATGAACTCCAGGCACTTGTGTCGGAAAGAGGTAAGACTTGGGGTAGTTTATGACAAACCCCAAGTGTTCCAGAACCTGGATAGTGCATGCGGCGGCCTGCTGCACCTCTGAGGCCATGCCTCCCTTTATGAGCTAGTCGTCCAGGTAGGGAAAGACGAAGACCCCCTGGAGCTGGAGGAAGGTGGCCACGACTGCCAGGCATTTTGTGAAAACTCTTGGGACAGAGGCTAGGCCGAAGGGGAGTACCCTGTTCTGAAAGTGCCTGCCCCCCCCCCCCCCCACTATGAACCACAGGTACTGCCTATGGTTGGGGTGGATGAGGATGTGTATATAAGCATCCTTGAGGTCTAAGGAGCATAGCCAGTCTCCCTCTGCTGGAGGTAGGGCAGCAATGTTCCAAGGGAGAGCATCTTGAACTTCTCCTTCACCAGGAATTTGTTGAGGTTGCGCAGGTTGAGGATGGGCCTTGGGCCCCATGTCCTTTTTGGGACGAGGAAGTACCTGGAGTAGAACCCATTGCCCTTGAGATAGTGGGGCACCAAACTGACTGTTTTGTCCTCGAGAAGACCTGCCAACTCCTTCAGAAGAAGGTCCTGGTGGAGGGGAAACCTGAGGGGCTCTCCCAGGAAATAAGGGGGAGGTGTCTGAGTCAAGTGGAGGAGGTAACCCTCCCTGACTACCCGAAGTGCTCAGGAATCGGTGGTGATGGATACCCACCTCTGGGCATAGAGGGTCCTGTGGGCTGCTGATCTCCTTGGAGTAGATAGGCTATGCTCAAGGAGTCAAAACCTCCCCCCGGCTGGGATGGAGGCGGTGCCTGGGGTTTTGGAGCCTTTACTTATGCGGGCCATGCCCATATCCCTTGGCTTGCTGACCCTGTTGGGGAGCTGGAGAGGCCTGATAAGGTGGGTAGTTTTGGTAAGCAGCTCCCTTCCTCAGGTAAAAGGATTTTTTTACCTGAGCCCTTCTGTCGGGGAGGGGCAGCAGTCTTTTTGGAGAGCCTGGTCCTCGTCATCAACTCAGTCTCCAGCTCGGTAGCCTTGTCACTCATGGGTTTGCCAAAGAGATTCTCTCCTTGGCAGGAGACATCAAACCAATTTGTCCTGAACTCACTGCTCGAGGTCAGATGATTGTAGCCAAGCTTGACTGTGTGCACCAATGCCAGCCGCCGCTACTCGAGCCGCCGACTCAAACCCATCATAGGCTGCCCGAGACATGAATTTGGAGCATTCACGGACAGCTTTGGTCAAGTTCTTGAACTGCTGCAAGGGTTCTTCGGAGAGACCAACTGAGAACCCGGTGAGTTCCTTCGCCAGGTCTCTGTTACATGTCCATGTACAGCTGGTAGACCTGGATGCGGCGAATGAGCATTGAGCCCTGGTAGCACTTTCCGCCGAGGGCATCCAGGGTGTGGGCCGCCTCCCTGCTGGGGGGCACAGAGAAGTGTACCTTCTGGCTTTTCAGCCAACTCATGGCCGACTCCACCACCATGGAGTTATGTGGCAGCAGTGACTTTTGGAAACCTTGGCTCCGGTGGACTCGATACATCGAGTCGAGCCATTTGCTCACCACCAGCACCAAAGCTGGTGTCTCCCACATTCAGAGCATCAGCCATTCCAGGATGGGAGGGACAGGCACCGTCAGCAATACCCGCGGAGGGGCCTCGTGCTGGCGGATTTCCAACTCATCCACCCAAGGGTTCTCCTCCAACTTGGTCGGGAACGCCAGGGCCTTAGGCATGTCCTTGACAAAAATCAAGGAAGCCCATATCCTCGGGCGGGGACCACCGTCGAGGCTCCGAGATGGGAGAGTCAGATAGGATGTTGCAGTGGCGATGGGTATCGGGGGACTCCTCATCCTCCGTCTCCCACTCAGAGTAGTCTGCTGAGGACTCGTAGGAGGGCTGTTCCGCAGGCCTTGGGGTCCCTGATGCTCTGCGGCTGGTGCCTGGCAAACTTGCTGGGGATGACCGCGGTCCCATCGAGTGGGACTCAGATCATGACCTTGGCCAAGGATTGACTTGAGGCCGAAGGGCCTCGAGGATCGGCTTGGCCTTTGGGGACGTTGAGGGCCCTGTGGTCAGGACGGATGAACCAGTCATGCTGGACAACAGTGCCCGCTGCTGGTCTATGGAGGCAGACAAACTGCGCTCCAGGGTTGCCATTCTGGACTCTTTCCAGGGGACCTTCGCAGACCGCTCCTTCTCCGATGCCTCGGATGAACGTCTCGGTCTGTGGGACCGGGTCCTGGGAGCACCTGACTGGTCGGAACCATCCAAGGATGCTGCCTTCGAGGGTTTCTTCTTCTTCCTGGATTCCCTTGAGGAAGACCCACTTTCTGCGGACCCACGTCAAGGCTCGGGTCGGTAGGTTGGAAGAGTTCCACTGCAATACTAGAGGTGAGTATGACACTCAGAGAGAAAAATCAACTTTTCCTGGGGACAAGCCAGACAAATGTCTGAAGGGCTCCGTGGAAAAAATGAGACTGAGCAAGATGGCACCCTTGGGCGGGAAGGGGACCATGCGCATGCGTGGTGACATCTCTCAAAGGCTTTCTTTGAAAGCTGGGAGGATGTTTCCACGAGGGCTCCGTCGGTGCCGACGTCACAAATATGTGAGGACTGACGTCCTGCTTGTTCCCAAAGAAGATGGAGTATTGACCCATCCCGTATTGGTCTGGTGGGACCTCTACCACTGCCTGCAAGTCTCTTAGCCATGCCAAGGTGTCCTGGCACAGCCTTTACCTTGAGAGAAGCCTTGCAGGGGGACCACACGAAGGCATCCACAAGTGGTCTGTCAAATTAGAGGGCGCAGTCCTCCCAAATAACCTCCACTACCCACTGGTCAGTCGTGATCTGGACCCAGGCAGAGTAAAACTTCCCACAGCAACCCCTCTACAGGTACTATCCTTGCCTGGGCCCCCCTCACTTCATTGTGGCTTTTTTGACATGGCTGAAGAGGCGGCATAATCTCCCCTGCCTGATCCTTGGAAACCCCGCAAGGGCTGCTCCCTCACCAGGAACTAGCCCTGTTGGTGTGGCACAAAACAGGTGTCATGGAAGCGTTGAAAATCCCATGGCTGCCCCCACGTCTAACCTGCGGCACGTACCAGTTTCTGCTTATCTTCCAGCCGAAACTGCAGTATCCACTTTCAGTGAACTAACTAGCTCTGTTTCCCACTCTGGTAAAGCTGCGCCATCACCCGCGTCCCTTTAAGTCCCACTTCCAGGATGTCCCATTCATCTTGAATCACCTGATTAATCACTCGATGGAGGGGGAACACTGTCTGTGGCTTCTTAACTACCTGAAACAAAGAGTCTTCTGGAGGCTCTTCCTCCTGAGGGACCTCCACTGACATATTCAACGCCCACAAAGACTGCACAATTAGCGTCACCAGCTCTTTCCAGCGAAACACCCGCACAATTCGAGCCTCATCCTGCTGGAGAATCTCACCTTCCTCCAGGTCCACCGACCCTCTCGTGTCATCATCCGTCTCAGACTTCAGAGATCCTGTCTCCTCCCAAGGGTCCTCCTCTAGATGCTTACAACTAGGATCGGGCTCTTCCTCCTCTTGTCGGCTAGGGGGATCGGAGAGGCCATACTTCTGTGCTCTCTCAGAGCCCCTGCTGCTTCAAGCAAAAAGCCTTATGCATGAGCAGAATAAACTCAGGATAAAACCCCCCTGGCATACCTACCTGCATAGCCTCCCTGGAAGATGATAATTGGGGAGACCTACCTCTTCCAACCTGCACTTCCAGGATTGGCAGGGCAGACGAATCCCCCTCTGAGATCTTTTCCCTATCACCCTTCTGTGACTTCTCTTATCAAATCCTGTGCTGATTGAGACTCAGTTTTCAACTTCTGCAAAACCCCACCACTGAGACTGAGCTTTTGCGCAGCCCGCAGGCTAAGCAAGGAGCCTTAGGAGCATAACTTCCATCCCTTCAGCCCCCCTCAAAGATCTGCTGGTCTGCAGGAAACTAAGTGCCCAGGATCTGCCCTGCTCCCTTGCCTGCCTTTGTTTTTGTCTTTTGTTCTTTTTAATTTTCTTTCTTTTTCTTTTTAAACAAGCCCTGAGGAGATCAAAACAAAAAAACATGCGTGCAATAAAGACCCCCCCCCCCCCCAATGTCTGGGCCTCGAAACCACTCACTCACTCCCATTGAGAGGCTCTCTGGAAAAATATCCTCTCTCCTAAATGGCAGCTTTCCACACATTGTGGGACAACCCGGGGGAGACGCACATGGTCACCTACACGTGAGAGTTCTTAGCAGACCTCTTGCATCGCAGGCAAAAGCGGCTCCTCACTCACTGAAGGGCACGGGTGCCACTGCTCTCTACCTGGTTTCTCCCCGGTTCGTGATTTGGACTTATCCAAGAACAAGGCAGAATTGCTAGGATCAAGACTCCAACAATGGAATCTTCTAGAAGATGTCAACATTACTTCATATCGAAAGCGCCACCAGAAGTTAGAGCCTTTCTTTCTTCAGAAAGGAAAGTAATCGAGTATTCTGTTCCAATATTGAAAGCCTCATGAATGCCTTAAAAATCACTCATAACCCACAAGACTGGAGACTATTTATAGACTCTTCGAAACTGAGTCTGAAGGCTGTGCTTTTGAACAATGGAAACCGTCTTCCATCTATTCCAGTAGCGCATGCCGTCCACATGAAAGCGACATATGATAACTTAAAGCATCTACTGACTTCCATTAACTATAACAAGTACAGCTGGCACCTCTGTGGTGACTTGAAGGTAGTTGCCCTTTTAATGGGAATGCAGCAGGGATATATAAAATACATGTGTTTCTTATATGAGTGGGATAGCTGAGCAAGGGATTGGCACTACTTGCGGAAGGAATGGAATCGCAGACAAAATGTAACAGTAGGAAAGAAAAATATTCAGCACCCAGCTCTGGTTGAGGCTCACAAAATCCTGCTACCACCACTTCACATCAAACTAGGTTTGATGAAAAACGTTGCGAAAGCTATGGACCGCACTTCGCCAGCTTTCCGATACCTGCATGAAAAATTCCCTAGACTCAGCGAAGCAAAGATTAAAGAGGGAGTTTTTGTGGGTCCTCAGATTCGAGAGCTCTTCAAAGATGAGAGGTTCAACAACTTGCTGCAGGGTGATGCGAAACAAGCATGGAATGCTTTTCGCCTAGTGTCAAACTTTCTCGGGACTGTTAGGGCAGAAAACTACAAGGAACTAGTAGAAAACATGCTGATGCAGTATCAGAAACCTGGCTGCAATATGTCTCTAAAGATCCATTTCCTTGATTCCCATCTCAGTTTCTTTCCTGACAACTGTGGTATGGTTAGTGATGAACAGGGCGAATGTTTTCACCAGGATACCACAACGATGGAGCAAAGATACCAGGGAAAATGGTCCACTACAATGCTGGCTGACTACTGCTGGACACTCCCCAGAGAAGCTCCCGAACAGCTGTACAAGAGACAGGCGAAAAAATCGAAGTAGTCTATGACTTGGTTTTTTACAGGTATTAACCGAAGGCCTATTATATTTACTATTGGACATGCATTTCGTGATGTAAACATTAATTCTTGTAGATTACAAAAATACTAGAGCCAACTTCGCAATTTCACTGTCATATTCGTGTTCAGCATATAAAAATTGATAAGAAATGACTATTTTTATTTCAGTAACATGACTTTTATTTATTTATTTAACAATTCTTATATACCGCACTATTTGTTATCAGTGCGGTTTACAATTAACAAAAAATACCCAGATCAGTGAAGACTGATAGAGTTTACATCATAACAGGGAATAGAACTTGGAGAACATGGGTAACTATTTACATATTGACATAGGCAGTATACTAGAAACTATATACATAAAGATATGGGATAATAAGAAAAGAAGGTTCAGGCTAGCGAGAGAGTGCTTGGAGCTTGAGCTTTATGTTATGAAGGGGACTCAGGTAGTGGAAGGGGATGACTTTTGTAAAAATTTGTTGACCAGTGTAATCTACCACCATGAAAATTAAGTTTCAAATTAAATTTTAACCCAATAAAGTGGGAGGATCTCCCCTCCCCCATTTTTAATGAACCTTCCGTCATTTACTTGGATGTGATCAGCTGTTAAGCAAATTAAGCAAAAACAAAAGAGACCAAGATCCAGTAAGAACTGCGAGGGGAAATGGAAAGTACATTTTTTCTTAAAGTTTTATTGAGTAATAACTTTAACTGTCCTAATAACTAACTTTTATTGAGTAATTTGTGTTAAATTTAGGTCGAGTATTGATCCAGGCTGATCTTGCACAATCTTTAATATTTCGCTCTTGCTCATTAGTGAGACGTCTGAGCTTGCATGTCATCCACCAGCTTTTTGAAGTTGGTTGAATATTGCGTGAGGGCCAGTCTCAGGGAATCCTGGAGATGTTCATCTGTCATGTTGGAACGTTGTGTACTCTGTCATTTTCAAATGGGAAAACGCAGATTCACACAAATAAGTTGAACCGAAACAGGAGTGTACAGCTTCACTGCATCTTCTCAAGTTGGGAAACTTGTCTCTAGGCACTAGCTTCCAAAACGATTCTTGCTCAGCACGGGTCTTGAGAAATATGCCATTTCTAAGGGTTAACATTTCGTTTTCAAGAGATGGCTTGTTCAATGAGTAATTTTTACTGATAGCAGCTGCAGTTTCTTTAATGTCCACATCTACTTTGAATGGGTATGACAAGTACTCCACAACTGTTCCAATTTTTTGGAAGTCACAGAATCTATTTTTGAATTCCTGGATAACAGAACAGATTTCTGTCACATACATCTCGTTCTGAAAAACAAAATTTGGATATTGTCCCAGATGGTCCTGTATATTAGGAAAATGATCAAAAGTGTTGTTTGCAAGGTCAGTCATCATCAGCTCAAATTTGCTCTTGTAGGATGAAACTGTACTCATCTCGCCAATGCATTTGTTTTTACCTTGTAGTTCAAGGTTCATATCACTTAGTTCACCTGTAAAGTCAGCGAGAAATGCCAGATCACATAACCACTCCTCATCTTGGTCCTCTCCCCTCTCCTTCAAAAAAAACTTATTTCATTCAGCAAATCACGACATCTTTACAGAAATTTGTGCCTACTTAGCCACCTTATATCTGTGTGCAAAATGATTTCCACTGCCCCTTCATCAAGAGTAAGATTGAAAAGCCGTCTTTGAAGTGATCTTCCACGAACTGAATTTACAATTTCGAAAGTGATGTCCATGACAGTCTTTGTATTGAGTCTCTTGCTTGCCAAAACTTGCAGGTGAATGATGCAGTGGTAAGAAAGGAAATCTGGGAAGTCGTCATGCTGTCTACAGAGGGCTATCAAACTGTTAACCTCACCTGTCATTGCTCTTGCTCCATCAGTAGTGATGGAAGCAAGTCTGTGCAATGGAAGATTACACTTTGTCACAAAAGAATGGAAAGAACTGAATATTTCCCGACCAGTAGTTCTCCCTTTTAAAGAAATCATTCCAAGTAGTTGTTCTTTAACACTGAAGTCTTCAAAAACCATCTGGATAAAGACTAGTAACTGGGCTATGTCTCTTATGTCTGTAGATTCATCCAGTTGGAGTGAGAAAGCAACACAATTTGAAACATCCTCCAACAATTGTTCAGTTGTGTCTTCACACATCTTTTCTATTTGCCGCACGACAGTGTTTCTTGACAATTGTACATCTTGAATAGCAGCTATGATCTCTCTTATTTTTAAATCCTTCAAAAAGATTGTCAGCTGCTTCAAGAAAACAATCTTTTACAAATTCCCCTTCAGTGAAAGGTTTGCATTTCTTTGCAATCAGGTTGCTGGCCTTGAAGTTTGCTATGGTTACATTGACCGAATGTGACCTTGGCTTCGCCATCAACTGCTGCTGAGCAGCCAATTTCGATTTAAGTTCTTTGAGCTTCACTTTACGAATTTCACTTTTTGGTGGAAAATCAGCAAACTTATTGCTATGCAGAGCCTTATAATGACATTCCAGATTATCCTTTTTGGGCAAGGATACTGGGGCGTTACAAATTAGACAACAGAGTGGAGGAGTGGCCTAGTGGTTGGGGCAAGGTGCTTCAGGCCGGAAGGTCGGGGGTTCAAATCCCACTAGAGGACAGCAACCTTGGGCCGGAAGGACTGGGGTTTCTAGTCCCACAGGTGCTCCTTGTGGTCTTGGGCAAGCCACTTAACCCTCCATAGCCCATGTTCCCTGTAAAATAGTTATCTCCAAGTTATAATGCCCTGTTCAATGTAATTTCGGTTTGTTCAATGTAAACCGCACTGATGCAGAATAGCGCGGTATATAAGAGAATGCAAATAAATAAATAATAAATAACCACCACCTGTCTTTCACCATGATGAAGTAGTCCATTTCCCATTCATCATGAAAGTGGTAGGTTTTGCTCTTCTTTGGAACACTCATCTTCATTATACTGGGGTGGCCGGATGTAAGAAGGCCAAATCTGCTAAGTTAGTATAAACACTGGCTGAATCTGGTCCAAAACTGTCACTGTCCCAAAGTATTAAAGATCAACAGGAACTGAAGACCTCTGGATGATGTGCAATACAAGGACTGGAGATGCCAAAACCACACATGCAGTTCTAAAAGTAAAAATAAGAATTCATTATACTGGCACCAATAATCAAACACCATCAAACAATCATCAAAAAATCAAACACCTGTCCAGCAAACCAGATAAAATCAAATACCGCCACACACGATTAAATAAATTCTGCACACAGTGTAGAATCAAGGCAAAGGCTAGGCAAAATAAAATTGCAGAGGCAAGCAAAAGTCACAGTGGTTTGAACCAATTCGAAGACAAGGCATAGGCAAGTTAGAACAAAATTGGAAAAGCCCGCCAAAATCACCAAATTCTTGACACTTTGTTGTGTCTGCCCGAAAACATTTAATGAAAGCGAACTATAAAGCGACCAACGACCAGCACACGACACAACTAATATGGTAAGTGTATTCAGGTAAAGACCGGGCGAATGGATATCGCCCAGTATATAACACACTTCTAAGGGGTGTTGGGGAGGGGGCAGGAAGGTGAAATTAAACTTACCTGCTAATTGTTGTTCCTTGAGGAATTCCAGTCTAGTCCTGAACCTCTGGGTTTAGCACCACCTCCCGCAGCCTGGAGACTGAGCACATCACTCTTTTGGCGACACCAGTACAAATAGTCCAGGAACCGCCCACTTGCTCCAGTTACCTATTGACAAAGCAGACTCACCAGAGCAATAAGTAAGTAGTTAATATAATCGTCTCAAAAAACTATAACTATATAAAATGAACTGAACAGGCAATTCATATTTCTTGTGCTGCTTGGGCTTACTCTCGCCCTCCCCCAAGGACCCCCCTAGTAGCCCTTATTATCACTGATAATAGTAACTACTTCCTCTTCCCACTCCCCCCTGAATGGACCGCACCTATCCTATCCGCCTCTATGGATTTCTGATAAAATCTTACTTTGCTTCAGCTGCCGTCCAAAGACCACCACCAGGGAAGGATGCGGAACTAGACTGGAGTTCCTCAAGGAACAATTAGCAGGTAAGTCTAATTTCACCTTCCTTATCGTCCCTCCAGTCTAGTCCTGAACATCTGGGAAGTAACACAGCAGTGAATAACTCAACGAGATGGACCCGCCAGACCAGCCTGAAGCACCGCTGATCCAAACAGAGCATCCCCTTCCGCCTGAACATCCAAACGATAATGCTTAACAAAGGAATTCAATGATGACCAAGTCGCTGCCTTACAAATCTCAATGGCTGGCACTAAACTCTGCCCAGGAAGCCACCTGCGCCCTAGTCGAATGGGCTCTTAAGCCCTTTGGAACAGCTTTGCCTTTCAACACATAAGCCAACACAATAGCCCCCTTAAGCCACCTTGCAAAAGAAGACTGACGCTGCCTCTCCTTGTCTCGGTCCCCCATACAAGACAATCTGTCAGTTTTGCATAAGAGAGATGTCCTCTGCAAATACTTCCTTAACACACTCCCGACATCCAGCCGATGTAGCCACCCTTTGGTTTCATCTTTGCCATCTTTCTTGAATACTGGCAATGACACTACCTGATTTAAATGAAACACTGATACCACCTTCGATAACCGTTCTCAACACCACTTTCTTGTCATGGAATGACAAAAACAGCTCCCTACACGACAAGGCCTGTAACTCCGAAATCCTACGAGCCGAACAAATTGCCACCAAAAATACCACTTTAAGAGTGAGATCCTTCAAGGTTGCTTTAGCCACAGGCTCAAACAGCTCCTTTACCAGCGCCTCCAGCACTAAATTGAGATCCCAAACGGGCACCGCTGCTCTGCATGGAGGCCTCAACAGCGACGCCACTCTTAAATATTGCTTCACATTCGGATGAGCCCCTAGCAGCATCCTTCGCACCTTTCCGCGATAACAGGACAGCGCTGCCAACTGAATTTGTAACGGATGCGGCCGCTAGGCCCTTCTCAAAACCATCCTGCAAAAAGGATATTTATTTATTTATTTATTTCTCTTATATACCGCGCTCTTAATTCAGTGCGGTTTACATATGAACAAATATAAACACAATGGTACAAGCAGCATTGGTTTTTTACATAGAACAAGGTACATAAACTTGGTGAAAATCAGGGTAACTATAGACAAAAAACTATATACATGGCTACTATATACATGGTTATTTGGTTAATTAGATGTGAACAAGAATATCTATAATGCCGTGGGTAAGAAATTAATTAAAGAGCAGAATAAAAATGCCAGAATAAATGCCATAAATAGAATCTGCAGTACAGAAGCCTTAAGGGCCGTTACTCGTTGACCTTCGCACCATGACTCAAAGAGACGTCAGACCCGGATATACGCTACTGAGGTAGACTGACGCCTGGACCTCAATAAGGTAGAAATTACCTCCGTCGCATATCCCTTGGCTCTCAACTTTGCCCTTTCAAGAGCCAAGCCGTAAGTGAGAATCAATCCACTTGAGACATATTCAATAGACCCTGCACTAGCAGATCCTTTCTGACCGGTAGTCTCCATGGTCTCCCCACCAGAAGACATATTAGGTCGGCATACCATGGCCAATCCGGTGCAATTAGAATCACTTGATCCCTGTGTTGTTCTATGCGCTGCAGCACCCGACCTATTAACACCCAAGGTGGAAACACGTATAGTAGCTGTTCTTCCGGCCACCTCTGAATCAGAGCGTCCAAACCTTCCTACATCCGTTCTCGTCATCTGCTGAAAAATCTTTTGGCTTTTTCTGATGAAAACATCGCCATAAGATCAATCACTGGTGTTCCCCACCAATGTACTAGTAATTTGAACACCTCCTGGTGGAGTACCCACTCTCCTGGGTCCATCTTGACGCGACAAAAAAAAACAAAAAACAATCAGCTGTGACATTGTCCACCCCTGCCACATGTGCCGCCGATAACGCTTCCAGATGAAATCTGGCCCAAATTAACAGCTCCTCTGCCTCCTCTTCGAGAGCCACACTGCTGGTGCCCCCTTGGCGATTGATATAGGACACCACTGTAGCATTGTCCGATAATACCCGGATTGCTTTCCCCTGCAGGTATTGTTAGAATGCCAGAAGCGCTAGGGTGACCGCCCTTAGTTCTAATCTGTTAATGGACCAACTCCTTTCTTGATCCGTCCACAAACCCTGGGTGAACTGTCCCTTGAAATGCGCTCCCCATCCGAGCAGACTGGCATCTGTCATCAGTGGCATCTAATCCGGCGACTCCAATGGCATACCTTTCTCCAGACCCCCTGGAGCTAGCCCCCACTGCAGTGCCTGCCTCGTCTCCTGAGAATAGGGCAATCTCTTTGTGATAACCGACTGGACTGATGCAACCATCTTCTGAGCACTCTGCAACGACCTCATGTGTGCCCTGGCCCACTGTACTAACTCGAGTGTGGCCGCCATTGTTCCCAGAAGTTGTAGATAATGCCACGCCGTGGGAGCCGTCATCTTCAGGAAAGCTCGTACGAGCATTCTTAGTCCTTGTGCCCTGAGATGCAGAAGAAAAACTCTTCCGCTTCTCATGTCGAAGCGGGCTCCCAAGTATTCCAACTCCAGCAACGATTCCAACTTGCTCTTCGCCACATTGACCACCCACCCTAGGCTCTGCAAAAACTGCACCACCGCTCCTTGATTTTGCTCAAATTAACCAATCATCCAGGTAAGGGTGCACTAAAACCCCTTCCCTGCGTAATGCTGCCGCCACTACTACCATCACCTTGGTGAAGGTTCTCGGTGCTGTTGCCAAACCAAATGGCAACGCCTGGAACTGAAAATGTCCCATGGGAACCGCAAACCAGAGGAATCGCTGATGCTCTACCCGGATTGGTATGTAAAGATACGCCTCAGAGATCCAATGACGTGAGAAATTCTCCCTGTCGTACCGCTACAATAACGGATCTCAGCGTCTCCATCCGAAAGTGCGATACTCTGAGATACTGGTTCACTCTTTTGAGATCAAGGATTGGCTGAAAAGTCCCCTCCTTTTTTGGAACCACAAAATATATGGAGTATCGACCGCAGCCGTACTGGTCTGCCGGCACTGGCACCTCCGCCTTGAGGGCCAGAAGCCTTTCCAAGGTCTCTCGCACCGCTGACAGCTTTGAGTTTGCACCGCATGGAGAATGAACGAAGGAGTTGACCACTGGTCGTTGGAATTCGAGAGCATACCCTTTCTGGATGACCTCCAACACCCACTGATCTGATGTTATCTGGGCCCAGGCAGGATAGAACTCCCTCAGATGACCCCCTACGGGAACTAATCCTACCCGGACCCCCCTCGCTTCATTGTGACTTCTTGAGATCTGACGACGAGGAAGCTCCAAAACCTCTACCCGCTCCTCTGAAGCCTCAAAACCCTTGGGACCTATACTGAAAATGTCCCCTCTGAAATTGACCAAATCTCAGCGAGCGAAACTCCCTTTGCTGGCTCTTGGTCACCCCCCCAGAGAACGACCCTGTTTCTGCTTGTCCTCCGGCAACCTTCCACCTTTAGACTCAGCAAGATCCTTAACCAACTTATCCAAATCCTCTCCAAAGAGGAGCTTACCTCGAAAGGGGAGCTTACCTAGCCTTGCCTTAGAGGAAACATCTGCCACCCAATTACAGAGCCACAGAGACCTTCTTGCCGCTACCACCGATGCCATACTCTTTGAAAGGCCTCGAATAAGATCATAATGAATATCCGCTAGATAAGCCACCCCGGACTCCAAACGGGATGCCTCTTCGATAGTGTCCTGTCCCTGTATTCTTTGGGACCACCGAAGACACGCTCTCGCCACCCATTTTTTATTTTATTTATTTATTTTATTTATTTACATTTCTTCTATACCGCACTATTTGCGATCAGCGCGGTTTACATAGAACAAACAGTATCCGACAATAAACAAGAGTCAGGTCATTACAAAGAACAGGAGCAATTAACTTGGATAACAGGGGAAACTATCTACATGTGCAGAAATTTGAATAGATAACTATGTACATGTGAGATGGAGTTATTGTGCGTAGATCATTTACGGTGGTTGGGGTTCAGTGGAGTCTGTGAGGTATTCAATAAAGAGGAAGTGTTTGAAGGCCTTCCTGAATTGGCTCAGGTTGGGGATGGCTCTGATGTTTGGTGGTAGGGAGTTCCAGAGGCTTGGGGCGCTTAGACTAAAGGCTCTGTTTGATGTTGCTTTGGAGCATTTTGTCATGTCTCTCGGTATTGCTAGCATGTTGGCTACTGAGGTTCTTCTTAGCCTGGTGGTAGTAGGTGGTTGAATGAGGTCGCATAGTGAAGAAGAGGAGAGCCCCTTGATGGCCTTGAATGTCATCACTAAGGTCTTGAAGATAATCCTAGCTGGAATGGGGAGCCAGTGTAGCTGCTTCAGGAGAGGTGTGATGTGTTCTCTCCTTGGTACTCCGAAAAGGATTCGCGCTGCACTGTTCATGGCGAGTTGTAAGGGATGTAGGGTTGCTTGAGGTAGTCCTTGTAAGATGGCGTTTGCATAATCGAAATGAGGGATGATGAGGGCTTGATATACGGTGCGGAAGTCGCTTGGATCGAGTAGGGGGCGTATGTGTCTGAGGGATCTGATCTTGAAGTAGATAGTTCTTACTGTTTTAGCTATGTGCTGCTTCATATTGAGGTTCTGATCCAATGTAACTCCGAGATACCGTATGGCTGATTTTACTTGCAACTTGGCGTTGTCTACTGTCAGGTGGCTAGGTGGTGTGAAATCAGGATTTCTGGATATAAACAGGACCTCCGTTTTTTTATGTTGGATGCGTAGATTTTGGGAGAGGAGCCATTCGGATATTGCGTTGAAACAATTAATTAGTGGGGTGAGGTCTGGGTAGGTCAAGGATATTGGTAGGTACAGTAGGACGTCGTCTGCGTATATCATGCAGCTCACGTTGAACGATCTAATGATGTTACAAATGGGTTGGATGTAGATGTTGAACATAAGTGAGGATAGGGATGAACCTTGAGGGACTCCTTGACTTTGTAGGAATGGCTCGGATGTTGTTCCATTTGCTCGGACTTGTTGCCATCTTCCAGACAGGTAAGACCTGCACCACTCCAAAGCTGTTCCGGTGATGCCTTTTTCTCTTAGCCGACTCAGGAGAATCTCGTGGCAGACTGAGTCGAAGGCTGCCGCTATATCTAAAAAGATGAGCGCGAAACCTGAGCGTGAGTTGTCAATGCCTGAGATTATGGTGTTGAAAAGAGTGGAGAGTAGTGTTTCCACTCTGTGTGATTCTCTGAATCCGTGTTGTGATGAATCTAGGGGTGCATTGGTGTCCACATGATCTTGTAGCTGCCTGTAGACTATCTTTTCAATGATTTTAGCGAGCATCGGGATGCTGGATATAGGTCTGTAGGACTCGACCTTTTGAGGGTCTAATTTGGTGTCCTTAAGTAGAGGTCTGACGGAGGTCTGTTTGAGCGTGGATGGGAAAGACCCGGTGTTAAAAGATAGTTCTATCATTTTAGATAAGATAGGTGCAAGGTCGGATCGCAGATCTTTTATCCAGAATGCTGGACATGGGTCTGAGAAAGCAGTGGAAGTATTTAGGGTAGCGATGGTTTCTTCAATAGTTTTCTTAGATGGTGTGGTAAAGGTAGTTAGATACGCTGAGCATACTTGAGAATCAGAGGGGTCCGGTATCGTCAATTTGTCGGTCTTGCATAGTTTCGATTGCATGAAGGTGGCATAGTCCTGCGGGTCTATAGTTCCTGGGTGCTCCGGGGTCGGTTCCTTAGCAAGAGTTTTGACCAGGTTGAAGAGGTCGTGTGGCTTGTTCAATGAACGTTTCAGGGTGTCTGTGTGATGTTGTTTCATTTTGTTTGTAACAGCCCTGTGATGTGTGTGTAGGTGTTGGGTGTATGCTGCTTGGTCACTGCTGGTACGTGATTTCCTCCAGCGCTTTTCCAATCTCCGTAGGATGGTTAATGACGCCCTTAGGTCAGCTGTGAACCATGGTGCGGATGGTCTTTTGTTTGGGGCTTTGGTAGTAGGGGGGCGGATTGCGATAGCGCTAAGTTTGCTGTTCCATGTGGAGATGAGGACATCTAGATCTTGTGAGGTCTTGTCAAGGAGAGTGCTTGTTTCAGCCATGATGCGTTCTTTGTTGAACGGGTGAAAACTTCTGGCAGTGGAGAATGTGTTCTTATGTGAGTTCGAACTTGGTTTTTGTGACTTGATGGGGGTCGGAATCTGGAAGGAGATGAGCTTATGATCGGACCATGGAACTGCTGTTAATGATAGCGTGACGTTTTGAACCTGTTGAAGTTCTGTTTGTGGGGCGAATATCAGGTCAAGAATGTTTCCCTTAGTGTGTGTTGGTTCTTGTACCAATTGGGTGTATCCCAAGATATCTAGGGCTTCTATGAAGGCGGTTGCCTGATTGTCCTGTAGGGATGGCAGGTTGAAATCAACTAGGATCCAATTTGGTCTGTGTGGGGCATGGGTATTGGATGCTAAGTTTATGATATTGGAGAGGTTGTCTGGATCGGCTGAGGGCGCTCTATAAATAAGGTTTATGGAGCAGGAGTGATTGGCTATAGATACTGTTTCAAGGGTGTTGATGCTGTTGGATTCTACCATTTTGAATTGAAGGTCAGATCTGGTGATGATGGCAACTCCTCCACCTCTTTTGTTTTGCCATGCCCCACAAATGGAAGCATGCATGGACAGCGCATTAACGTCAAAAATTTGCTTTAATAAGGTGTCTAATCTCCTATCCTGAGCATCTTTCAGAGCGGCACTTCCTTCTACCAGAATCATGGTCTTCTTAGTAACAGCCGAAACCACCGCATCCACTTTGGGAGATCTAAAAAGATCTTTATCCTGGTTCCATCACTCGGGAACCTTTGAGCCCTGTGACTCAGGCATGTCCCACTCTTCTTGAATCATTTCCCTAACTACCCTATGTATTGGGAAAACTCTCTGGGGCTTACGCACCGCCTGCAATAACGGGTCCTCCAACGAGGAATCCTCCGCCAGACCCGTGGCTGGCATATTAAGCGCCTTAAGCGTATCCGTAATCAGTGCCAGCAACTCCTCTCGTCGGAACACTCGAACCACCTTGCCTGGTCCTCCTGTTCCGCAATCTCACCTTCCTCCAGCTCTTGCTCTCCCTCCAAGTCATCCAAGATCTCCGACTGATCCTCCGAGACTATGGCTTGTTCTGCCCTGTCTCTCACTATCTTTGGCTTTTTAGATGGGGCACTAGCCGCCCCCGAATCCAGAGGGGTTCCAGGGCGCTTCACCCCCAGCTCCCCCTGCGCAACAGAACTTGCTGATCCCCCTCCGGCCCCCTCCCCAGCCCCCATCCGCCCCCCCCCCCCGAGGGCCTGCTGGAGCAGCATCAAAATCTGGAGAGAAGATCGCTGCCAATCCCCTCTGTAACAGAGGTTGAGAAGGGGGGGGGGGCATCTGGGGCTGAAGATTGCCCCGCCACCGGCTCCGGGGGTGGTGTCGCTGGCAAAAGGGGCTCCGGTGAGGCCAAAGGACTTCCTTTTTGCCCTTCTACCCCATCGTCTCTTGCTACCTCTGCCAATGCAGCTTCCTGCACACAACCCCTGCACACTCCTGCTTCTGAAACGTAGCCCCCCTTTTGGCCCCACAGAGCAAACACTGGGGCCTAAAAGGCATGATGTCCTGAACAACTTAAAAGTGCCATTTCTGTCTTCTCTCCGTTTTCCTTTTTCTTTTTTTTTTTTTTTACTAAAAAAACAAACGGAGACTAGCTTGCCTAATAATATATCTAATCCTTGCTAGTAGCAGGCTATTCTTGGAACCAATTCTGTTTTGTCACACAATCTGCTGCTAACGCGTTCCCGCGCTGCAGCCACGTGGCCCGGGCCCAATGGCTCTCAAAACATCTGCCCACTGTAGCCTATGCTATGCTTTCGGCTCCCTGCCACCTGCGCGGCTCTGCCTACCTTTGCTGCCTACTGTTTATGCAAGCACCGCTTTCCCCTCCCGCGCTCAGCCAGAGACACCTCGGCTTCCGCGTCGGGGAGGAAGCTGCCGACAAACCCGCTGCTTCAGCAATCGCCGCCACGGTTTCCTTTTTGGCCCGCTCACTGACATCGCGGCTGGAATCTCTCACGGCTCCTCACCCATGCCATGAGTTCAGGAGCCGGAGGCTCCACTGTCCAACGCCCGCACTCTTCCCCTTTAGCCCCAAGGAGTCCAGGGAGGGGAGGGGGCAGCCTTTGCAGTCACAGGGCCTAATCCAGCAATGAAATTACTGCTTTCAGGACGAAAACCATAAAATATTTATTTTTTTCCAATCAACCTAAGTCAACTAACACTAACTCCTTAATGATTTCCCTAATGAATCCCGAACCTCCGAGGCTCACAATTCCTCCAGCTGCTTGGAGACTGAGATTACTGGAGCAAGTGGGCGGTTCCTTGACTATTTATACTGGTGTCACCAAGAGTGACGTGCTCAGTCTCCAGGCTGCGAGAGAAGGTGCTAAACCCAGAGGTTCGGGACTAGACTGGAGGGACGATAAGGAATGGGTGATTCTGAGAGGCAGGAGACCAGGTATGACGCCGGGCCTGTGGCGTCTCATTGCAGGGCGTGGGCCGCCTAGGGTACCCACAAACTATTGGCACGAAAACAACAAGCGCCCCCAATACACCCACAGGCAAGATTCCCACAGGCAGAGAAAAAAGACAGGCAAAGGATCAGCAGCGGTGGCAAGCCCTCGGCAGATGACCTGCCGGCACAAGTTCTCTCCTAGCGACGGGGCGAGCTGCTGGCGAGATGGAGCCAAGTGGGGTTGGTGATCTACCTCTGAACCCTCCGCGATCTACAGGTTGATCGCGATCTACCTGTTGGACATGCCTGCATTATGTGATCATGAAGACTGGTCCCTCAGGAATACGCTACCATTAGAGGTTTTTGAAAGCATGTATGCAATTGCAAAATAGGTCAGTGTTACGAAGCACTGAAACCGTCTTATGGATGTTCTGCATAACAGGCAACACTCCTGTAATCCGACCTTCCTAAGGTACCTCAGTCCAAGGTAAAAACAGCCATTCCCTATGGCAGTAGCAGGCTCTTTTTTATGCCCTAGCCACAATTTTACAAGGGTAGCCCCGGCAAACCAAACAGTTGCATAAATCCACTGCATGCTTATAAAACTCAGTGATAGTAGAGCACACACGATGGAGCCTTAATGATGTCCTGACAATGTCCCAGTTTTTATGCTATTTCCTTTTTTAGTTGATCTATTTTTGATTCTTTTGTGTGTCAAATACGTGTGCATATATAGCACAGTTACTTACCTGTAACAGCTGATCTCTGGGAAAAGCAGGAATAAGTCTTCACATATGGGTACGTTGGTACCGACGGAGCCTGCGCGGGAACGCTCCCCAGCTTCCCAAAAAAGGAAAGCTTTTGGGAGCATCCCACAGCACCTGCGCGCTGCCTTCCCGCCTTTCCTAACCGCCTCTCCTCAGTTCGAGTTTAAAGCTGAGACAAAAAGAGAGAGAGGAAAGGAAAGAAAAATAGAGAGATACAACTCTTAGGGGAGGTGGGTGGGTTGTGAAGACTTATTCCTTCTGTTCCCAGAGATCACCTGTTACAGGTAAGTAACTGTGCTATCTCCAGGAACAAGCAGGAATGAGTCTTCACATATGGGGACTCCCTAGGTAAAGATGCCTGGGGGATCCCCAAGGTTATGAGACCCTGGGAAGGGCTCTATCTCCTCATATGGATCTCAGGCATCCATTCAGGGAAGGAGGGTAGGAGTTGATTAAGAATGGAACAGGTGTTTGAGTACAGCCTGACCAAACAAGGCATCCCGGCGGGAGTCCTTGTACAAACAGTAATGGGCTGTGAAGGTATGAACCGAGGCCCAGGTGGCCGCTCGACAGATCTGATCGATGGACACAGAATTTAGATGAGCCATAGAGGCTGCCATGGCCCTCACATTATGAGCTGTGACATGGCTCTCCAGAGAAAGGTTCTTACTCTGGTAGGTGAAAGAAATACACTGAGCAATCCAATTGGACAGTGTTCTTTTAGAGACTGGAAGTCCCAGATGAGAGGGATCAAAAGCAACAAAGAGTTGAGAAGACTTTCTATGTTGCTGTGTCCTTTGCAAGTAAAAGGCAAGAGCTCTTTTACAATCCAGAGTATGAAGATTCCTCTCTGCACTTGATGCATGAGGTCCTGGAAAAAAGACAGGTAAATATACCTCTGGATTAAGATGAAAAGGTGAGACCACTTTAGGCATAAAGTGTGGATTGGTCCTAAGGACTACCTTATCATGATGAAACCTTGTATAAGGTGGACTAGCCACTAAGGCCTGCAGCTCACTGATGCGGCGAGCTGAGGTGACTACAATGAGAAAAATAACCTTCCAGGAAAGAAATTTCAAGGAGGTGGTGGCTAAGGGTTCAAAAGGAGGCTTCATAAGCTGACCAAGAACCAGATTTAAATCCCATGCCACCGGAGGAGGCCTAATGGGAGGTTTAGTTAAAGTTAGGCGTCTCATGAATCTTGCAATAAGAGGATGAGAGGAAATAGGCTGTCCATTGATAGGCTTAAGGGATGCTGCAATAGCACTCAAATGGACCCTTACTGAATTCGTCTTAAGGCCTGCATTGGAAAGATGCAGGAGATATTCCAATAGAGAATTCAAAGGTAGTGCTAGAGGGTCAAGACCCTTTTCAGTACACCAAATGGAAAACCTTTTCCATTTAAAAGCATAGGAACGTCTAGTAGGAGGTTTTCTGGAAGCATGGAGGATATCCTTCACTTGTTGAGAAAGATTCCAGCCTTGAAGGTCTAGGCCTTCAGTAACCAAGCTCTGAGGTGAAGGGACTTGGGGTTTGGGTGCCACAAAGTCCCCTCCTCCTGGGACAGAAGGTCTGGAGCAGCTCCCAAGTCCAGGGAGGGGGCTTGGGAGAGATGCAGAAGTAGAGGGTACCACACTTGGCGTGGAGCTATGAGGATCATAGATCCTTGATCCCTCTGGAGTTTGAACAGAGTCTTGGGAATCAAGGGAATGGGTGGAAAGGCATACAGGAAGCCTTGACCCCAGTGAAGGAGGAAGGCATCCCTGGCCTGAACTCCCTGACACGGAATTCTGGAACAGAACTGGGGAAGTTTGGCATTCCACGGACTTGCAAAGAGGTCTATGTCCGGGGTTCCCCATTCTTGGAAGATTCTGAGTACCTGATCCATGTGCAGGGACCGTTCGTGTGGAAGCAGAACTCGACTGAGTCTGTCTGCCCAAGAGTTTTGAATTCCTGGGAGGTATATGGCCAGGAGATGGATTTGATGCTCTCTGGCGAAGGCCCACAATCTTAAAGCTTCGTTGCAAAGCGACAGAGCCAGTTCCTCCTTGCTTGTTTATGTAAAACATGGCTACTTGATTGTCCGTATGAATGAGGACTGTCTTGTAGCTGAGCAGGGTACGAAAGACCTTGAGAGCTAGAAAAACTGCTCGAAGCTCCAGGAGGTTGATATGAAGAAGGTCTCCTGTGGAGACCAAGTGCCCTGAGTGGAGAGGTCTTGTAGATGAGCTCCCCAACCTGTCTGGGAGGCATCTGTTGTGAGGATTGCCTGTGGCAACAACTGTTGGAAGGGGGACCCCAGCAACAGATTTTGGGTGGATATCCACCATTGGAGAGACCAAAAGAGACGTTTGGAGGTTGCTATTTGGTCTGAGAGAGCTCCTGATGCTTGAGTCCACTGGGTGGACAAAGTCCATTGAGCTGCTCTCATGTGTAGGCGAGCATAGGGTACCACATGCACTGTGGATGCCATGTGGCCTAACAGTTGTAGCATCTCCCGGGCAGTTAAGTGGTTCTTTGACTGAATCTGGGAGGCTAAATGCACTAGACGTTGGCAACGGCCCTGAGGAAGGTAGGCCCTTGCAGTGGTAGTATCCAACCAGGCCCCTATGAATTCTAGGGACTGAGTAGGGGTGAGCTGAGACTTTGGGAGGTTTACCACAAGTCCCAGATACTGCAGAATGCGTCTTGTGCGGTCCAGGAAAATCTGGGCCTCTGACTGAGATGGAGCTCGGATGAGCCAGTCGTCCAGGTATGGGAATACAAAGATTCCCAGAGTGCGTAGAAATGCAGCTACTGTTGCCATGCACTTTGTGAACACTCTTGGAGCAGAGGCCAGACCAAAAGGAAGTACCCTGTATTGGTAATGTTTTCCTTGGAAAAGGAAACGGAGGAACTTTCTGTGAGATGGATGGATGAGGACATGTGTGTACGAATCCTTGAGATCTAGAGAACAAAGCCAATCCTGACTTTGAAGGTATGGAAGGCGAGTGCCCAGAGAAAGCATCTTGAACTTCTCCTTGCATAGAAATTTGTTCAATTCCCTGAGATCTAATATGGGTCTGTATCCCCCTGTTTTCTTTGGAATCAGAAAATAGGGGGAGTAAAACCCTGACTCTTGTTGAAGAAGAGGTACTTCTTCTATTGCCCCTTGGGCAAGAAGGGTAACCACCTCTTGACCTAGAAGGTCGAGAAGAGATGTTGGAGAATTGACGTGTCTCACCATGGTGTGAGGAGGAAGGTTTGAGAAAGCGTAGTTACTCACCTGTAACAGGTGTTCTCCAGGAGCAGCAGGAATCAGTTCTCACATATGGGTGACGTCGGCGCCGACGGAGCCCTCGCGGAGCAATTTTCCGCAGCTTTCAAAGAAAGCCTTTGGGAATTGCAGCGCGCATGCGCGGTCCCCTTCCCACCCAAGGGTGCCATCTTAGCCAGTCAGATGACATAGCTAAAAGACAGCATAAAAATTTGCAAAAAAACTAAAGCAGATAATTGCAACTCCAAGGGGAGGAGGGAGGGTTGTGAGGACTGATTCCTGCTGCTCCTGGAGAACACCTGTTACAGGTGAGTAACTACGCTTTCTCCAGGACCAAGCAGGAAGTCAGTCCTCACATATGGGACTCCCAAGCTTAAGGCTACCGGAGACCCTAAGCACAAAAAATGAGCTCCCTCTAGCTCAGCAGTACAGAAGGAAGGAATCTTCACTGAATTACCACCCACTGGTAGCCCCCATCCGGGATGGAGGGTAGGAGTTGCTCAAACCTCGAAGAGATTTCGGAGGACTGCCTGTCCGAAAGCACTGTCCCTGCGGGACTCCCTTTCGAGGCAGTAATGGACCGCAAAAGTCTGGCTCGAAGACCAAGTAGCGGCCCGGCAGATGTCTGCCAATGGAACAGAGCGGAGGTAAGCCACTGACGTAGCCTTCGCCCGAACACAATGAGCCATGACTCGACTTTCTAACGAGAGTCCGGCTGCCCCATAAGCCCAAGCGATACAGTCAGCAACCCAGATGGACAGAGTACGCTTGGAGACAGGGAGCCCCAATTTATTGGGGTCAAAAGACACAAAAAGCTGAGCAGCTTTACGGTGCTCCTGCGTACGGTCAAGGTAGAAGTTCAATGCCCTTCTACAGTCCAGGGTATGCAGGACCATTTCAGCTCGGCTGGAGTGTGGCCTGGGAAAGAAGGTCGGAAGTACCACCTCCTGATTGATGTGAAAAGGGAAGACCACTTTTGGAAGAAATTTAGGGTGAGTCCGTAGGACTACCCTATTTTTGTAGAACCGAGTGTAAGGGGGATCAGACACGAGGGCCTGCAATTCACTTACGCGTCTAGCGGAAATGAGGGCTATCAGGAATAAGGTTTTCCAAGAAAGAAAACGGAGAGAACAGGTAGCCATAGGTTCAAAAGGCGGACAGGTTATCCGCTGCAAAACCACATTCAGATCCCAGTCAGGTGCTGGCGGGCGCAGAGGTGGTTTAAGTAGAAGGAGACCTCGGAGAAACCTTGCCACGAGAGGGTCGCTGGAAAGAGGTCTGCCGTCCACCGGCACATGATGTGCTGAAAGAGCACTGAGGTGAACCTTGACGGAGTTGGACTTAAGTCCCAGATTAGAGAGGTAGAGCAAGTACTGCAAGATCACCGACACCGAGCAGGAGAAGGGATCCTGAGACTGCTGGGCACACCAAGCGGAAAAGCGACGCCATTTAAGGGCGTAGCATTTGCGGGTAGAAGGTCGCCGGGAAGCTAGGACGACCTCTTCTACCTCTGCCGGCAGTAGAAGGGGAGCAAGGACTACCCTTTCAGCAGCCAGGCCATCAGATGTAGAGATCTGAGGTTGGGGTGTAGTAGGGACCCCTGATCCTGTGTTAGGAGATCTGGTTGAAACCCCAGAGGGAACGGATCCTCCACCGCTAGTTGCAGCAGGAGTGGAAACCATGGCTGTCTGGGCCACCGAGGAGCTATCAGGATCATGGAAGCTTTGTCTCGGAGAACCTTGAAAAGAGTTCGAGAGACTAGCGGTATGGGAGGAAAGGCATAGAGAAGGCTTTTCGACCATGAGAGCAGAAAAGCATCTGCCGCTACTCGAAGGGGATGCGGCTGCCGAGAGCAGAAGCGAGGAAGTTGCCGGTTGAGAGGACTGGCAAAGAGATCCATCGTGAGGAGGCCCCACTTCAGAAAAAGTTTCTGAACTACCAAGGGATCCAGTCGCCACTCGTGCGGCTGGAGGATTCTGCTGAGTTTGTCCGCCAGGCAATTTTCTTGGCCTGGGAGATAAACTGCCTTGAGAAGAATGCCGTGGCTGACGGCCCAAGAGCAGAGCCTCTGTGCTTCTCGACAGAGAAGGAAGGAGCCCGTGCCCCCCTGTTTGTTCACGTAGAACATGGCAACTTGATTGTCCGTCTGGACAAGGACGGACCGGTGAGAAGTCAGGTGGGAGAAAGCCTTGAGAGCCAGACGGATCGCTCTGAGCTCCAGGAAGTTGATCTGCTGCGCAGACTCCCACGTGGTCCAGAGACCTTGAGTACATGCCCCTTGGCAATGCGCTCCCCATCCTAGGAGAGAAGCATCGGTCGTCAGCACTTGAGCCGGCAGAGGAGACTGAAAAGGCATTCCGAGTATCAGGTTCGGCCGATGAAGCCACCACTGTAGAGAAGAGGCCAGTGGGCCGGAGACCCGCACTAAGTCGGCTAGGCCGCCCGTGGCCTGTTGCCACTGCTTGCGAAGGCACCACTGAGCAGGCCGCATATTCAGGCGGGCATTGGGGGTCACGTGGACGGTGGAAGCCATATGGCCGAGTAGTCGCAGGAAGCGCCTGGCCGAGACCAAGGACTGGCTGCGAAAACGGCCGGCTAGGTCCATGAGCCGTTGAGCCCTGTCGAGAGGCAGAAAAGCTCGCGCCTGAAGAGTGTGCAATCTTGCGCCGATGAACTCGAGATCTTGCGAGGGGAGCAAAGTGGACTTTGCGAAGTTTATGACAAAGCCCAAGTACTGTAGAAGAGTCACAGTGCGGTGTGTGGCTTTTGTGACTTCTGGAGAGGACGATGCTCTGATGAGCCAGTCATCTAGGTACGGAAAGACAGAGGCCGTGAAGCCGGAGATAAGCCGCCACCACCGCGAGACATTTTGTGAAGACTCGTGGTGCGGAGGATAGGCCAAAGGGCAGTACTCTGTACTGGTAATGATTTCCTGCCACCACAAACCTTAGGTATTGGCGGTGGCTTGGGTGGATGAGGATGTGCGTGTAGGCATCCTTTAGATCCAAGGAGCATAGCCAATCTCCCTGCTGGAGGTAGGGCAGAAGGATTCCAAGGGTAAGCATCTTGAACTTCTCCCTCACGAGGAACTTGTTGAGGTTGCGCAAGTCCAGGATGGGTCGGAGGTCTCCCGTTCTTTTTGGTATTAGGAAATACCTGGAATAGAAGCCTTGACCCCTCAGGTGGTGGGGCACCGGTTCCACAGCCTGTTCCTGAAGACGACTTGCTAACTCCTGAAGGAGTAAGTTCTTGTGCAGAGGGAGTCGTGGAGGCTCTCCCGGGAAATCGGAGGGAGGGACCTGGTGGAAGTGGAGAAGATAGCCGTCTCTCACAACATGAAGCACCCAGGCATCTGATGTGATGTTGGACCACCTGTGGGCAAAGTGAACCAGCCGGCCTCCTGTGCTGGGAGGAACCAGCTGAGGGGGAGAGGCTATGTTGATGAAGTCAAAAACCCCCACCCTGCTGAGCAGGGGCCGGTGGTGCAGGCTTGGGGGCTTGCTGCCTACGGGACCCGTTACCCCGTCCCTTGGCCTGCTGACCCTGTTGGGGAGCTGCGGAGGCCTGATATTGAGGGTAGTGTTTATAGGCAGCCGCCTTTCTCGGGTAAAAGGGCTTCTTTCCCGAGCCCTTCTTCTTCTGGGAAGGGGCAGAGGTCTTCCTAGAGAGCCTAGTTCTGGTGAGAGTCTCCGTCTCGATTTGTGCAGCCTTCTCAACCATGGGCTTGCCAAAGAGGTTCTCACCTCGGCAGGGGACATCGACCAACTTGTCCAGCACCCAGGGTTCAAGGTCAGACGACTGAAGCCAAGCCTGTCGGCGGGCACCGATGCCGGCTGCGGCCACTCGAGCCGATGCTTCATAGCCATCATAGGCTGCTCGAGAAATGAATTTGGAGCATTCCCTAATACCAGTTGTCAAGGCTAGGAACCTCCGCAAAGGTTCCTCGGACAGCCCAGCGGAGAATCCGGCTATCTCTTTAGCCAGGTCTCTAAGGTACATGCCCATGTAGAGCTGGTAGGTCTGGACCTGACAAGCAAGCATAGAGCCCTGGAAACACTTCTTACTGAGGCCATCCAGGTTGCGGGCCTCCCTGCCAGGAGGCACCGAGGAGTGCATCTTCTGGCTCTTAAGCCTATGCATGGCCGATTCCACCACCATGGAATGGTGCGGTAGCTGTGCTTTTTGGAAGCCAGGGCTCTTGCGGACTCGATAGATGGAATCGACCCGCTTGCTTAATACCGGCGACGATGCCGGACTCTCCCACATGCGGAAGAGTAGTCGTTCCAGCATGGGAGGAACCGGTACAGTAAAGTGCTCCCTGGCGGGAGAGTCGTACTGAAGGGCGTCAAGCTCTTCGGCTCGAGGCTCCTCCTCGGGATCCGCAGGGAAGGCCAAAGCCTTGGCCATATCCCTGACGAAGTCCGAGAACCGGGCATCCTCCGGGGGGGACTGTTTCCGAGGTTCGGACTCAGGCGAGTCCGAGGGGACACACCGAGTCCGAAAAGAATCAGGTGACTCTTCCTCTTCAGACTCCCAGGCCGACTCCGAGGAGGAATCGGTGGGGTCAGTTCGGGCGGGCGGAGGCCGCCCCGATGCCGAGGGAGTCGGCATCGACGACCTCGGTCCCGAACGGGAGGCCGAGGGTGACCTCGACCGAGGATCGACTCGAGCCCGCATGGACTCGAGGATCGGCTCGGTCTCCGGGGTCGACTTAGACGTCGACGTCCCGGCGGTCGGGGCAGAGGCGCCAGCGAGGCTAGCGATCAGTGCCCGCTGCTGGTCCATGAAGGCAGATAGTCTGCTCTCCAAGGCCGTCAACCTGAGTCCGACCTCAGGTGACCCAGCAGCCCCTGACTCGGGGCCCGACGTCGGACCCCTCGGAGGCGAGTCCAGGAGGACTACAGGACTTACCCGAGCAGGCAACTCCGATTCCAGACGAGGTCTCTTCGGGAGACGTTCCTTCTCCAAAGACCCGGGACGGCTATCGGGGCTATGCGACCTGGCCCTCGCGGAACCAGGAGCGTCCGACGCTGCCCTCGCGGGTTTCGCCTTCCGATGATGATCCCCGGAGGGAGAACCTCTGTCGGAGGAACTCCGGCGATGCTCAGAGCTGGAGCCTCTGGACGCCGTGGCCTCCGACGAGGTCCGGGTGGGATCTGCGAAGATTCTTTCCCGCTGATGCCGCCGACTCCGTAAAGCTTTGGAGGACATTTTGCTGCAGGCCCCACAGATCAGTTCCTCGTGATCTGGGCCAAGGCAGCGGAGGCAATTATCGTGTGTGTCAGTGAGTGACATATTTCTGTCACACTGAACACACCTTTTGAAACCACTGGCAGCCATCGGGGGAAAAAGGGCCCCTGCAAGGTCAAAGGACCGGGCTGCCAGCGAAAAACCGAAAACGAAACTGACAAGAAAAATCAGAAAAACCGAAAAATAAGAGAAGGACTCGCAACGGCATCGCGAGTCCGGGCAGGAAAGAGACCGGCGTCGAACCGAAGAAAAAAGAGAAATAAACGACGAAAAATCAACTTTTTCTGCGGAGACAAGAAGACCACGTCTGTAGGGTTCCGCGGAAAAAAGAAGACTGGCTAAGATGGCACCCTTGGGCGGGAAGGGGATCGCGCATGCGCGCTGCAATTCCCAAAGGCTTTCTTTGAAAGCTGGGGAAAATTGCTCCGAGAGGGCTCCGTCGGCGCCGACGTCACCCATATGTGAGGACTGACTTCCTGCTTGGTCCTGGAGAAATGAAGTTTGTAGCCCTCCCTTATGATGGAGAGGGTCCACTGCTCTGATGTAATTTGCTCCCATCTGTGAGCAAAATGAGCTAACCTTCCTGGAATGGTGAGAGGCTCTGGCTGTTTTAAAGCCAGAAAGGCTAAGTTCTCTAGCATCAAGTCAAAAACCCTGAGGAGGTTGGGTCTGCTGAGTTGCAGCAGCCCCTGTAGACTTAGGCCTGGCCTGTTTAGGTTCCTGACGCTTATGGTTTATTGTTTATTGTTTAGTACACATTTGTTATACCGCCCCCCATTACATCGGGGCGGTTTACAAAAATAATATCAACAGTAATTTTTAGAAAAAGAAAAAGAAGAAATTACAATAATGATAGAGCCAGAGATAAGTAAGGATAGAAGAGTAAAGAGAGTAGAGTAAAGGAGTGAATACGTCAGGCTCAGGGGGGGAAGGCTAGGGAGAACAGATGTGTTTTAAGGAGGGAACGGAATTTGGAGTAGGATTCTTCTGTACGGAGGGCGGTGGGCAGGGAATTCCAGACAGATGGGGCCAAATAGAAAAATGCTGCTTTCCTAGTTGATTGTAAGTGAGCTTTGGAAGGTGCTGGGAGGTGAAGGCGATTGATGTGAATAGACCTGAGACTGCGTGAGGGGGTATGGTAAGTGAGTAGGTCAGAGAGGTAGGTGGGGGTAGATAGATAAATGGCTCTATGGGTTAAAGTGAGAACCTTGAAGGATATTCGGAAATTGACCGGCAGCCAGTGTAGATGATGTAATAATGGGGTGACATGGTCACGAGGAGAGGCTTGTAGGATCATGCGTGCAGCGGTATTCTGGATTAATTGCAGACGGTGTTTTTGATATTGGGGAAGACCGGCAAAAATGATGTTGCAGAAATCTAACCTGGTAATGATCAGGGAAAGAAGGAGAGTGGTAATGGCTGAAGTAGACAAGAAGGGACGAAGAGCACGGATTTGCCGAAGGCGCAAAAAGGAGCACCTAGAAACATGGGAAATGTGATTGTGAAAACTGAGGGCAGGATCAAGGAAAACTCCAAGATTACGGAGTTGAGAGACGACGGCAATGTAAGCACCTGAAATAGACGGAGCAAGTGAGGGAACAGGGGAAGTGTGTGGGAACCAAATGGCAGCAGTTTTGGTGACATTAAGGACTAGACAGTTAGACAAAAGCCAAGAGGAGATGGAAGCAAGACAGTTGTTCAGAGGGGATAGGTCAGGATGAGAAGGTGAAGTGTGATGCAGAAGAAAAATGTAATCAGCGTAAAAGTAGCTAGAGATCCCGGATTGCTGGATGAGGAGGGCCAAGGGTGCAAGAAAGACATTGAACAATAAGGGGGTCAGAATCGATCCCTGAGGGACACCACAGGAGAGAGGAAAAGGATCAGAGGTGGATAAAGGAGAAGAAACAGCAAAGGACCGGTGACAGAGGAATGAGTGGAACCAATGATATACCAAACCCCGAACGCCCGCATCCCGAAGGCGAGAGAGAAGAAGAGCGTGATCCACCAAGTCGAAGGCTGCAGAGAGGTCAAGTGAGACAGCTAGAGTGATCTTGCCTTGGTCATGAGAGGTGTGAATCTCATTTAAAACTGCTGCGATTGTGGATTCAACACTGAAACCAGGTCTAAACCCAGATTGTCTGGGATGAAGAAAGAGTGTAGAGTCCAGAAAATGAGAAAGCTGAGAGAACACAACCTTTTCCAGAAGCTTAGAGGCAAAAGGAAGATTGGAAACAGGACGATAGTGTGCGGGAATGGCAGGATCAAGGGTGGGCTGTTTTAATAGAGGACGAACTATGGCATGTTTCCAGGGGGTAGGGAAGAGACCGGACAGAAGGCTAGAATTGATAATAGTCAGAAGAGGTTGAAGGAGTACAGCGGGAGGATCAGAGAACCAGCCGGAGGGAATAGGATCCAAACTACAGAATGTTCTTCGAGTGGTAGATAACAGTTGGAGCAATTCCGGGGACGAGAAAGCAGACCAAGTAGGAGATAGAGAGGGGGAAGAAGGAGGAGAAACGGGGTGAGGAGATGACAGGGCTAAAGGACAGCAAGGAAGAGAGGAACGGAGATTCTGAATTTTGGAGAAAAAGAATGTTGCTAAGGAGGTGGAGCTGGGAGCTTGCTTAAGAAGGAGAGCGTCCTGAGCAGCAGGGGATTGTAGACGAGAGAGGGAAGTCAATGTGGCAAACAGTTGGCGGGACCTGTTCGGGGCAGCTGTGATTGAGGAGGAATAGAAGGAACACTTTGCCTGATGGATGGCAGACCGGTAGTAAGCATGGCAGGAATTGAAATGCTGATATGATGAAGCAGAGGGGGTTTTGCGCCAAAGACGCTCGGCTCTCCGTAGTTGGGAGCGTAACAAAAAGAGCCCGGAATGGTACCATGATTGGTGCGCACGGCGTCGGGGTTTGAAAAGCTGGACAGGGGCAACCTGATCAAGGGTGCGTGACAACTGAGAGTTCCAAGTAATGACCTGGGAAGATGGGGAGAGACATGAGAAGTCAGATGGGGGGAGTGAAGAGCAGAGGAAAAAACCTGGAGGGAAGATGAGTGAAGACGCCGAGAGGGGCGAGCTGGTGGAGAGGGAGGAGGGGGAGGTGGCGGAGGAGCCTGGAAGGAGAACAGGAGGTAGAAATGGTCAGACCATGGGATAGGAACTGTATAAGGACAGGAGATATGGTAGGGAGAAGACAATGGAGCAATGACGAGATCGAGTATATGACCTGCAATATGAGTGGGTGAGGAGACAAGCTGAGATAGAGAGAGATCACGAAGTAAGTGGCAAAGCGACCTGTAGATGATTGTTGGCCAGAGGCAGAAGGGAATCTGCCCTTTTTGAAAAAAGAATTCTTGAAGGGTTTTTTCTTGGCAGGAATGGAGGTTGACTTTGAAAGTCTATCCAGAGCAGAATTTTCTGCATCCATTTGAGTGGCTTTTATTTGCCATTCTTTGCCAAACAGGTTTTCACCTGTACAGGGAAGATTTCCTAAGCCATCTTGGACCCAAGGTTCTAAATCAGAAGCTTGGAGCCAAGCAATTCTGCGAGCAGCTATGGCAATGCCAGAAGCTCTGCTGGTAACTTCAAAGGAGTCAAAGGCTGCCCTGTTGGAAAACTTTGAAATGTCTTGAGTATGCTTAAGCCAAAGAAGGAATTCTTCCCTTTTATCCTCTGGAAGAAAAGGGAGGAAAGTGTGCAGCTTATCTGCAACTTCTTTGAGAAACATACCCATGTAAAGACTATAGGAGTTGATTCTGGCAATGAGCATACTGGCTTGGAAGATTTTCCTACCAAAAGCATCCAAGGTCCTGCATTCTCTTCCTGGAGGAGCAGAAGAGTGTCTCTCTGTACTCTTTATCCTCTTCATAGCTGACTGCACCACAATGGAATGGTGAGGAAGCTGTGTTTTATGAAAACCAGGACAGGGAGGGACACGATACATAGTGTCCAATCTGCGAGAATGAGGAGAGATAGTGAGAGGAGTCTCCCATAAGTCAATCATGTGTTCATAAAGAATCTCATGAATTGGTAAGGTGACTGCCTCTTTAGGAGCCTTAGAATAGCCTAAAATATCTAATTTTTTTGCTCTAGGCTCTGTTTCAGAGGTTACTGAAATAGAAAGTCCTTTAGCTACTTCTCTTATGAAGTCTTGAAAGGACAAGTCCTCTGGAGGAGACATTCTTCTTTTTGGAGAAGGCGGCTCTTCAGGAAGGGCTATGGATACTTCAGCAGACTCCTCTGATGTATCAGAATCATCAGAGGAATCAAAGTACCGCCTGTCAGGGTGCTCTTCTAAGGCTCGGTACGCATATCGAGCGGTATCGACATCGGGGGTCATCGGTACCGATGAGCAGCCCTCGACAGGGAACCGCTGCAGTCGGTTATCCTGGTCGATGCCGATGCAGTCGGTACCGGAGCCGATACCGACAACGGAGTTTGTTGTGGTATCAACGGCGTCGCAGCTTGAATGAAGGCATTGATAGCCCGCTGCATGGACAGAACATTCTGATCCATCGACGCCATGAATGCCTGGAATTCAGTACCGGAAGATTGTGCCGGTACCCCAGAGCATTCTAACAGGTGATCGGTCGAGGCCGTACCATCGATGTCAACCTGTAACTCCATAGGTGGAGCTTTGGAAGCCGGAGCTTCCCGCCGGGGTTGTTTTGCCGGTGCAGGATCCTCGAGGGCAAGCCCGGAGGCATCTCGATGCTTAGAGGGAGATTTACCCTTCGAGGACCGGCTAGATTTATGTTTGGTTACCTGAGATCCATTGGGGGAAGAAGCAGCCCTGGAAGACGTCGATGCTACCGAAGCTGCATCAGCGGGAAACAGCACATGGAGCTTAGCTGCTCGGTTCTGTAAACCCCGTTTAGACATCAGAGAGCAGGACGGACAATCCGAAATGGAGTGTTCAGGACCCAAACATTTAAGACACCATTCATGGGTGTCTGTAACAGAAATAGTACCGCTGCACTTAGTGCATTTTTTAAACCCGGAGGCTGGTTTTTCCGTAAGGAAAATTTTCTTTTGAGGCCTAAGGCCCGAAGAGAAAAATACACTAAGTAAGGGAAATTATATATTGGTGGGTTTTTTTTTTTTTTTAAAGAAAAGAAAGAAAAGACCGGCGGTACCGGTCCGGAGTCGGGGGAGGCAGACACGCGACCAAAGAAATAAAATAAAATAAAGAACTTCTTCAGCGGTGACAGGGCTCGACATGCTGGCTCCGCGGCAAAGAAGAACTGAGGAGAGGCGGTTAGGAAAGGCGGGAAGGCAGCGCGCAGGCGCTGTGGGATGCTCCCAAAAGCTTTCCTTTTTTGGGAAGCTGGGGAGCGTTCCCGCGCAGGCTCCGTCTGTACCGACGTACCCATATGTGAAGACTCATTCCTGCTTGTTCCTGGAGATAGTCCAAAGCCATTTCACTGGCCACCTTTTTTTTTATAACTGGAAATAACTGACAACCCTGTACGTAGTTATTAGAGCACGCCATGTCGCTACAACAGCTCAGTGACACCCTGCTCAGACTGTTTATAGTTACCCCAGTTCTATATCCAAGTTACAATACCCGTTCAATTCAAGAATGAAGCAGGCTCCCCCTGCTTTGTACAAAAATGTTACTTGTAAACCGCACTGTTTTTAAAAAGCGCGGTATAGAAAAGCGTTAAATAAAAAATAATTTTAAAAAAGGAGATATTGGACATTAAGAAATTGAATTGCAAGGGTGCCAATAATGTTGACCACAACTGTATTTAGGTCTTCAAGTCTCTTCTCATAGGTTTTCTGGCTCAGGTTCCAAATTATTTTGGTCGCCTTCCTCTGAACAGTTTCTTTTTATATCCTTTGTAAGATATGGTCTCCAAAACTGAACACAATACTTTAAGTGAGGCCTCATTGATGACTTGTACAAGGGCATTATTACCTCCTC
The DNA here is from genome assembly GCA_033557465.1 of Ichthyophis bannanicus. Lineage (NCBI taxonomy): Eukaryota > Metazoa > Chordata > Amphibia > Gymnophiona > Ichthyophiidae > Ichthyophis > Ichthyophis bannanicus. Next base: position 84,363,077 of record CM066047.1, read on the forward strand.
CTTTCTACTGGTTATTCCTCTTTATATGCAACCCAGCATCCTTCTGGCTTTGGCCACTACCTTGTCGCATTGTTTCACCACCTTAAGATCCTCAGAAAACAACCACTCCAAGGTCCTTCTCCTAGTCTATGCACACCCTCTCATCCCTTATCGCATACAATTCCCTTTGATATCTACATCCTAAGTATATAACTCTGCACTTCTTCACATTAAATCTCAACTGTTCAAGTATGGTGAAATTAGACCTTACCTGCTAATTTTCTTTCTATGAGTCATTCCAGTTCAGGCCAGACTCCTGGGATTGTGCTCCTCTTCCAGCAGATGGAGACTGAGCTTTTAAAACTTCGTGATGTCACCAAATAAGGAGGAAGAAACAACCCCCTCTAGACCAGTACCATATGGCAAAGCAGAACCACCAAAACATAAACCAAGAACAATTTACAGATCCAACCGGACATAAACAATCAGTTAGCAACTATTCTCCCACAGGGGCAATACACTGCCAGTGCTGTCTGACGCCTCACCTTAAAACTCCCAGGCAGCCTCACCTATATACACTAAGAAGGGCGGGTTCTGGCCTGGACCAAAGTGACTCATGGAAAGAAAATTAGCAGATAAGGTCTAATTTCACTTTCCATATCATCCCTCCGGTCCAGGCCAGACTCCTGGGATGTAAAAGAGCAGTACTCAAGCCAGGGAGGGACCCATTAGGCCAGCCTGTAAAACCCATGCCCCAAACCACGCATCTTCCTGCGCCTGTACATCTAAGCGATAATGGTGAGCAAAAGTGTGCAATGAGTTCCAAGCAGCTGCTTTGCACATCTCTACCAATGGCACAAAGCTGAACTCTGCCCAGGAAGAAGCTTGCGCTCGAGTGGAATGAGCACAAAGGCCTTCTGGCAACTTATGCTTACCTAGTAGATATGCTGACGCAATGGCCTCTTTAACCTAGCAAGCAATAGATGCTTTAGAAGCAGCCTCTCCCCATCGCACGCCCTTATGAAGAACAAAGAGGCGATCGGATCCACGGAAATCTTGTGTACATCACAGATAGCACTTGAGTGCTCTGTGAATGTCCAGCTTTCGTAACTGCTGGTTCACCAAAACCGGAATTGCCGGCAAGACCACTGCCTGGTTCAGATGAAAGACAGAGATTACCTTAGGCAAAAAGGAGGGTACTGTACGCATCGCCAACTTTTCCTTAGTGAACACAAGAAATGGCTGACAGGAGAGCGCCTGAAGTTCTGAAACACGACTCGCCGAGCAAACTACAACCAAACCACCACCTTTAGCATGAGATCTTTAAGGGTTGCTGCCACCAACGTCTCAAAAGGAGCCTCTGCTAACGCAAACAGCACGAAATTAAGGTCTCATGCCGGCACTACTGCTCACACCAGAGGCTGTAGATCCTTCACAGCCTGCAGGTAACAAGCCATATCTGGGTGAACTGCCAGAGACACACCTTGCATGCGCCCCCAAGAGCAGGCGAGAGCCACCATCTGCACCCGCAACAAGTTGAAGGCAAGACCCTTGTCCACTCCAGCCTTAAGAAAGGCTAAGATCTGTGGAAGAGATGCCATGAGGGCCCAGAGCCCTATGTGGAACACCAGTCCTCGAAGACATGCCACACCCACAGGTACGAGAGTGACAGATCTCTTCCACGCCTGCAGTAAGGTTGTAATCACCTGTGAAGAGTACCTTCTCTTCCTCAACCATGCCCTTTCAAGAGCCAGGCCAGGCCGTAAACAAGAATCAATCAACCTGAGGCATATGGATCAACCCCTATGCAAGAAGATCAGTTCTTGCCAGCAGACACCAGGACTCCGCTACCATCAGCCACGGCCATTCTGGGGCTACCAGAACAAAGCCATGATGCGCCTCTTCTGAATCACTTGGCCTACGAGCGGCTGCAGTGCAAATACATAGAGAAGCCCCTCCGTCGGCCAGATCTGTGTCAGGGCATCAAAACCCTCAGACATTCTTTCCCGGCATCAGCTGAAGAATCGAGGCGCCTTGGAATTTGCTGTGACTGCCATCAGATCCATGACAGGCATTCCCCATCATCGTAAATGGCCTGAAAGATGGAGTCTCGTAAAGACCACTCCCTGGGATCCAACCTCTGACTGAGAAAATCCACGCAGCCATTGTCCTTTCCCACTACATGTACCACCGATAGTGCCAGAAGATTCAGCTCTGTCCACTGAAGAGGCGGCACAATCTCCTCCGTCAACACTGCACCTCCCGTGCCTCCCTGGCGGTTTATGTAAGCCACTGCTGTGGCATTGTCCAAGAACACTCACACAGCCTTCTTCTGGATGAGCGTCTGAAAGGCTTGGAGTGCCAAATACACGGCCTGAATTTCCAGACAGTTGGACCATTGCTGCTGCTCGGGTGTCCACTGGCCCTGCGCTATCTGGGCAAGACAATGTCCCCCCCAGCCCACCACGCTGGTGTCTGTCATCACTGCTGTCCACACCAATGTTTCCAGGGGCATCTCTGCCAGAAAATTCGCAGGACTCAGCCACCACTGAAGGCTGGCTCGTACGTCCTGCGGACAAGGTAATTGCTTGGACAATAGATGAATCCGAGGAGACCAGCGAGACAGGAGAGATCTCACAATGGCCTCATGTGCGCTGGCGCCCACGGAACCAAATCCAGAATTGCCACCATCAACCCCAGAACCTGCAAATATTGCCAGGCCAAGGGCACCATCAGGCTCAAGATGTGCCGAATCTGTTGCTGAATCTTCAGAGCCCAGTCTAAAGGTAGATAAACTCACCCCTGCGCCATGTTGAAACATGCTCCCAAGTATAGAAGGTCTTGCGATGGAGTCAACCTGTTCTTGCTGAGGTTTACTACCCAACCGACTGCGAAGCAACTTGAGTACCCATCCCATTCGGATGACACTTTCCTCGGCAGACTTCACCCATATTAACCAGTTGTCCAAGTAGAAGTGCATTAACACCCTTTCCTGCCTTAATGCCGTTGCCACAACCACAATAATTTTGGTAAATGTGTGAGGAGTGGAGGCAAGACCGAACAGAAGTGCTTGAAACTGGAAACGGCCCAATGGCATTGCGAAGCGCAAGAAGCGCTGCGGCTCCGGATGGATCAGCACATGCAAATACACCTCCATCAGATCCAATTCTGTAAGATACTCCCCCTGCTGTGCTGCGAGAATCACGGAGTGGAGGGTCTCCATCCGGAAGTGCAGCACGCATAACACTCTGTTGGCCTTCTTTAGACTGAGAATGGGCTGGAACGATTCTTCCTTCTCAGGAACTACAAAGTAAATGAAATATCGACTGGTACCTACTACTTGGTCGGCGGGCACCGGAACCACAGCCTCGAGACTGAGACAACGCTGCAATTTGCCTGGGGCTTTGCAAGGCGAAACCAGGAAAGCATCTGGCAAAAGTCACAAACTCCAATGTGTAACTTTTGCAGATGACCTCGTGGACCCACTGGTCCAATGTGATTTGGACCCAGGCGGAATAAAAGCAACACAGTCTGCCACCCACAGGGATCAATTCCGCCTGAATCCCCCGCATCTCACTGGGACTTCTTAGGACCTGTGGAAGCACCGTAATAGAAACCCCAGCCACCTCCGTGGCTCCCATGAAAGGACTGCTGCCAAACCGATTTGCCCTAGCCTGCCGGAAACTCTGAAAACTGTTAGTCGGAAGCAGAGTCTTATTGCTTTTTGGCTTATCCTCCAGAAGCCAAGCCGGCTTTGCTTCTCCGAGTTCCTTAGCCAGTTTGTTTAATGCCTCCTCAAAGAGCAACTTCCCCTTAAAGGGAAGCCGACTAAGATGGGCTTTCGAGGCTACGTCCGCTGACTGATTGCGGAGCCACAAGAAGCGGTGCACTGCCACCACAGTTGCTATGCCCTTAGTGGAGGCCCTCAGCAAGTCATAAAAGGCATCTGCCAAATAAGGAGTCGTCGTCCTGCCAGAGAGTCCTTGCGACCAACACATGCAGGCTCGAGCCACATATGTTCCGCACACCAAAGCTTGGAGCGTGCCAGGGCATTCACCTCAAAAGCCTGTTTCAACAATGTCTCTAACTTCTTATCTTGTGCATCCTTAAGCGCTACAGCGCCCTTAATCGGAATAGTAGTCTTCCTGGTCACGGCTGCCACTAGCACATCCAGTTTGGGGACCTTTAGCAATTTCTTTTCCTCAGCCGAAACAGGATAAAGGCATATCATCGCATGTCCTCTCCTCAAGCCTGCTTTGGGCACCTCCCACTCGAGCTCCATCATCAGCTTGAATGGACTGGAAAAGCAGTTTCCAACCTCCTGATTCCTTGGAGCAGAGGATCCTCGAGCGGTACCTCCGGTTCCTGGAGTGTCTGAAATATTTAATGCCACCAACGCCTGCATAATGAGTAGCAACAGTTCCTCTCGCTGAAACTCTCGTACAATGGAGGGATCCCTCTCCTTGAGGGACATCAGATTTCTCCGGCTCTGCTGGACCCCCAGGAGACTGGAACTCTGAAGAATCCTCCAAGCCCGCTTCTGACAAGTCCGACTCCGAATCTGGCTCCTCTAATCCCCAGCCAGCAGCTCCTGAGCCAAGTCCTGGTCTACCTCTGTCGAGTCCACTCCCGCAGCGCTCTCGGAGGCTTCCTGCATCAAATTGGTGGGAGGTGGGGGGGGGGGGGTAAAATGCTTTGTGCAGCAAAATCATAAATTCCAGAGAGAAGTGCTCCTCCAACTCTTTGCGGCCCCCTTCTGTCGCAGCCCTCCAACTGGCTTTATAGGCCTCTGGAAAAGCACGGGAACTGAATCCCTCCTGCCTCCACCATTTGCCGTTGCTGGAGCCAAAACATGCAAAATGGCTGTGGTTCCTGCTGAAAAAACAGGAGCCGCCGCAGATAACGTTTCTCCGCTGTCTTGTGGAGGTGCCAATTCAGGAGAGCTCCCTACCAAAAGAACCACTCCCCGAGCACTGAGATAAACAGAACATTCTCCCGACACACACGTGGCATACCCCAGAGCCGACTGTGCCGCGACCCGCATGCAGTACACACAGATTTGGGCATTATGAGGGCACTAATCATGCTCTCCTGTTGAGATACGGACCTGAGAGGCAGCCAAGTATGCAGTCAAGCCTCAAGCCCCAAACCCCAAGGAACAAACTCCGGTCAGATTCCTACCTGCGCACCATTGGCAAGAGCGGGAGGCCTGACTGAACGGGAACCTGTCGCCCAACACCAACACCCCATAGTCTGAGGGCAAGTGGCCGACTGAATGGGATGCACTCCCCAGGAGAGGTCTAGCTGCTGCTGCTGCCGAAGGGAGAGCTGTGCAGGTCTTTAAAAAAAAAAAATAAATAAATAAATAAATAAAATCGGGCACTGATCTGCTTAACCAAATGGCTCTAATTTCTTTTAAATTTTCTCTGTATCCAATTGTCCCCTCCAGTGCAGGCCACTAAACTGCGCTCCCTCCACCTGCTGGAGACTGAGCAGTACTGGTCTAGAGGGGGTTATCCCTTCCTCTTTATGTGGTGACATCACAAAGGTTTTATAAGCTCAGTCTCCATCTGCTGGAACAGCAGCACAACTCCAGGAGTTTGGCCTGGACCGGAGGGACAATATGGAATAAAATAGACCATTCATCCAGCTTTTGTAGATCTTTCTTCATGTTATCCACTCCCTCAGAGGAATGGCACTCTGTTGCAAATTTTGGGGTCATCTTCAAAAAGGCAGACTTTTCCCTTCAATCCTTCAGCAATATCACTCACAAATACATTGAACAGTACTGGTCCCAAGGTCAGATCCCTGGGACACACCACTAACATTCCTTTCTTCTGAGAGTTCCATTTACAACATCTTCTGTCACCTGGTCAGTCAAACAATTTCTGATCCAGTTCACCACCTTGGGACCCATCCCCAGGCTGCTCAGTTTATTGATAAGCCTCCTATGACAAACAGTATCAAAGGCTTTGCTGAAATCTAGGTAGATCACATCCATCGCATGCCCTTGATCTAGTTCTCTGGTGATGTCACTGGAAATTCTAGTCTTTCTCTGTATCCATCAGCTGCTGGCAAGGGGGCATAACACACTTGTCTGGACTGATATAGCAGGATGAACTAGAATTCACATTTTATCCATCCGTATGACAGGGCCTGCCCACTGAAGATGAATGTTCACCACCATTCCTTCCAAATTAGAAATCTGGCACCTTATCGGGACTTTTTTTTTCTGAAGAGCATGTCTTACCTCTTTATATTGCAGATGGATATCAGGGAGTACTGGTGGGACTGTTAAGGTAAAATTTTACTTACTGTTGATTTCCTTTCCTGAAATCCTGCTAGACAGTCCAGACTAGCGGGTTGTGTCCCCCTGTCAGCAGATGGTGAGACAGAGAAATCACAGAAGCTTGTGATATCACCCATGGTATATAGTGTCCCACCCCTAGGGGTCAGCTTCAGTATAACCCTGGCAAGCTCCAGGACTGCAGAACAGAACAGTTCAATATTGAGAACACCAGACTAACACTAACTACAAAAACAAATAATACAAACAAATGAGGCTCCTTGACTAGGAGAATGCATAGATTGGAGCCCTTCGAATCAGAATCGGTATGGCGCCGCCAATTACATGGAACTTCTTGAAGATTGTGGGTCTTGGACTGGTCTAGCAAGATTTCAGGAAAGGAAATTAATGGTAAGTAAAATTTCACTTTACAACTCATCCTGCTAGACCAGTCCAGACTAGTGGGTAGTACCAAAGCTACACCACTGTAGGGCAGGAAGATAGAGCTGCAGCCAAAATAGTGGCTGCAAAGTGCGCTGCTTCCCTGGCTTGGACATACAAGTGATAATGATGGGCAAAGGCAGACAGGGACAACCAAGTTGCTGCCCTGCAGATATCAAGCAGGTGCACCCGTGAGCATTCAGACCAGGATTTGGCCCGAGCTAGAGTTGAACAGACCCAAATCCCAACAGGATCGGACTTATTCTGGAGGATATAGACTGACTCAACAGTCTGCTTCATCCATCACGCCATTATTGCTTTGGAGGCAGCCGCCCCCTTCCGAGGACTACAGAACAAGACAAAGAGGTGGTCCGAAAGGCAAAACGGATTGGTAACTGAGAAAGCATCATAAGATCCTACTGATGTCTAGACGATGCAGAGACTGCTTGGGATGTGGACACTGGTCCTGCCAAAAGGTGGGGAGAGAGACACTATCTGATTAGGATGGAACTCTGAGAGGACCTTTGGCATAAAGGCCGGGACAGTTTGGATGGTGACCCCTGCCGAAGAAAAAGAGGAAGGGGTCCCGGCAAGAAAGTGCTTGGAGCTCAGAGACATACCGGGCCAGACGTGATCGCAACAAGAACACAGTCTTCAGGGTGAGGTCTTTAAGCAACAAGGTGCAGAGTGGCTCGAAGAGAGTGTGAGTGAGGGTACAGAGCACTAAGGAGAGGTCCCAGCTAGGAACGACCGGCTAGATCGGCAGACGAAGACAGCAGACACACCTGAGAAAACAGGCCCAGGGACCCAGGAAACTAATAGGAAAACCGCTCCAGCAGAATTCTTAGAATCCTTTAGGAGCAAAGAAGTCCACCATCTGCAACTGAAGCTAGGGGTGGGACACTATTTAACTAGGCTTATATACTGCTTTCGACAAGTCAAAGCAGTGTACATTCAAGTACTATATATATATTTCCCTTGTCCCTGGAAGGCTCACAATCTGTTTTTTGTACCCGAGGCACTATATACCAGGGGTGATGTTACAAGCTTCTTCTGTCTCACCATCTGCTGATAGGGAGACACAACTCGCTAATCTGGACTGGTCTAGCAGGATGGGTTGGAAAGCTGTCTGAGGTATTTGTGCTACAGCATCCAAGACTCACATCTGTACAGCAGCTGGACAGTACCACAGCCTGGAACATTTTGATCTTAGTGGAGAGACTCTCCCCTCTCATCCCACAGACGAGAGTCTGGCAAAGGAAGAGCTTACTTTGGCAAAGGAAGAGCTTACTTTGGCAAAGGAAGAGCTTACTTTGGCAAAGGAAGAGCTTACTTTGGCAAAGGAAGAGCTTACTTTGGCAAAGGAAGAGCTTACTTTGGCAAAGGAAGAGCTTACTTTGGCAAAGGAAGAGCTTACTTTGGCAAAGGAAGAGCTTACTTTGGCAAAGGAAGAGCTTACTTTGGCAAAGGAAGAGCTTACTTTGGCAAAGGAAGAGCTTACTTTGGCAAAGGAAGAGCTTACTTTGGCAAAGGAAGAGCTTACTTTGGCAAAGGAAGAGCTTACTTTGGCAAAGGAAGAGCTTACTTTGGCAAAGGAAGAGCTTACTTTGGCAAAGGAAGAGCTTACTTTGGCAAAGGAAGAGCTTACTTTGGCAAAGGAAGAGCTTACTTTGGCAAAGTGTTGTATAAGCTCATAGCCAATTCTGGCAGAGCTAGAAAGAATGCTACTAAGACAGCAGAATTTGTCAGTTCAATTCATATGCGCGCACACACACACTGGCAGACATTTACCATCAGAATACTGGAAGACAACGATGCGGCCCTGTTTAGGCTCTGCCTCCTCTGGATAGACCATTGCTGTGCCCACAATGAAATAAGTGTTTGTATCTTTTCCAAGCTTGCAGGACACCAGGCTCAGTGCATACTCATTTTGCAGAAACTGGTGGGCATGAAGCACTAAGGGAGAGAGAGAGAAAGAAGAAAGAAAATATAGATGAATCAATAGTGGAAAAACAACAAGGAAACAGAGAAGAATTATACTGCTTTTACTTTCTGCTCTTTCACTACAATAGGCTTTTACAGAAGTTCTACTAGCCTTTCTTGAAGCAAAAAATGTACACTCATTCTAACCCCTCCTCACCAACCACATCTTTCTTAAAACAATTCTATCTTCACTGGGCTCTGCCACTGCTCCTTGTTGACACCTGTATTGTTAACTACTGATCACTTTTTTGCTTTTGTAGGAAACCTTTTCCAAATCATTTGCACTGAAGTGTAGAAACTTCACTAAGTCTGCTAATTACCTGCCTGCTGAGAAGGGATTTCTCCTCACTGGACAATAGTGATCAGTTTTGGAGAGAACTCAACTTTCTGATATATAATTCCTATTTTCTTCCCTTCTGTTCCATAAACTTTAAATTTCTCTTGGAGAAGGAAGGTTTTGCCTTGTACTTCAAAAATTTCCACTCAATTTGCCATGATGAGCTTCCTTACACCCATCCTTTCAAACATCCACTCATCTTTTTCCCCATTTCTCTTCAGCTGTTTGGCACAGCTACGGATACCTTCAAAGGTGTGCTGGTCTATAATGAGCAAGTTGTGAACCTCAACCTCTTCTCCGAAGGATGTCTCATGTGGTGATGTGCTACTGGAGAACAGCTTACTAGAGCTCACACTGCTTGAAAGAGCCTAAGAAAGAGGGATATATAAACTATAAATATCCATCTACACACACACATACACGTCATACAGATGCATATGAGAGAATATAAAATCTGTGATAAGGAGACAACTGATCCCCTAATTTGCTCTCTTGTAATTAGAAGATCTCTCCCTCTCCATTTCACTTCCATTAGGCAGGGACCATCACCATCCTGTACTCCCATCATCCAAAGAGCTGGGAAGCCCAAATGTGATTTTGCAATAGCATTTGCTGGCCATCTTAAAGAGAAACACTCAGAAAATATCAGAAAGAAAGCTGGTTGGCAAAAGGACTCCTACTCTGAAAGAAGTGCTAATTGTTCCAGTGCGCCTTCAGCTCACAATGCCAAAAAGGAGGGGGGAGGGGTACTACATCAGAGAAATGCCTGTGCTGCATTCTCCCTCTAATCCTCCTACTGATAGAGACCTACTCACTCCCTTTGAACTTGTATTTCTATTTGTGCCTTATTTTATAATTAATTATTTCTCTATTAACCCATTGTAAACCACTTTGATAAAGCTCTAAAGGTGAAATTTTGCTTACCTGATAATTTCCTTTCCTTGATTCCTGCTAGATCAGACCAGACCAGTGGGGTTGTGTCCCTCTGCCAGCACATGATGGAGAAAGACAGCTAGAAGCGTCCAGTGACATCACTGGTACTACTGCTGGTGCAGCTAGGGGCAACCCTTCAGTATACAGTAACCAAGCACATGTGAAAAACATCATGGGGAGGGGTACTTGCTATTCAGCTGCTTCGGATCGATGGAGCGATTAGCAAGGGGAAAGCTCTGAGAGGAGAATGGCAAACTTAGCACAGGAAGATATTTACTGGATGAGGTAGGAGACTCAGTATTCCCCCCACAGCATCATCAAGCTCCTGGGCTCCTTAAAAGACAGCAGCGAGTAGTGCAGCCACGGGCATGTGACCGAAGGAGCACATGATCAAAAGGGGTATGCCCCTTCGGTGTCTTTGTTTTGGAATTAGTCTTGGAGTTACCAGCTAGATTATGCCCAAAGGTTGTGTAAGTGGAAGAACAAGGGTAAATTATCTGTCATACCTGCCGGCTCAGTTTTCAAGATCCAGGGCCTGATGGATAAACATCTAAGGTTCTCTACCCTGGCTGGTTTGGTTCCCTCTCCCTCCTTGTCCGGGGCCTTTTTGAGCCTCATTTCTAGGAATCCACCCTCTCCTCCTGAAGTCCCAAAAATTCTTTTGTTTGGAGAGGACACTCCCAACTTGGGAAAGGATGTGTTGGGTAATGCATCTCCAGACAAGATCCCCTCCCGACTGTTTAGATTCAGTCTGTATTGCCTAAAGTAATTAAAATTTCCTTCAGTTGTTGTCTCTTTGCCTTCTCCTAAGTCTCCCAAAGATGTTATTCTTATGAATGTTTGGGATATGGTTGCTTGCTTAAAGGAACCCTGGAACAGCTTTCAACATTTTTTTGGGAAACGTTTTAGGTACCTTACAGGCAGGGCTGGCCCAAGGGTTTCTCCCCCCCCCCTCGCGCCAAGCCTCTACTGCCGAGCTGCGTTGCCACCCCCCTCTGCTGCCGATTCCATCTTGGGGGAGGCAGGCAGGCAACGGTGACAGTATTTTAAAAGTGGTGGTTTTGTGCCACCACTTTGTTGCCCGTGGCAGACTATAAGCCTGCCACATCTGACCCCCTTCAGACAGTAAGTTGCATTGGAGAGGGATCAAAAGTGGTAGGTCTTGTGTGCCGAAGCACATGGCCTGCTGCATTGCAACAAAATGTCAGTACAAAGCTGCCCACTTTGGCTGGCCACCCTAGGAAGCCACCTAGCTCGCCTAGTGGACAGCCAGCCCTGTTTAAAGGAACACGAAGAACAGGTCAACCAATTGCAACTGCGAGTGGATAAATTTGTGACTCAAGTATCTATTTTACAAAAATCTGCTACTTCCAACATCAAAGATAGTCTTTTTCTTCACAGACAAATGGAATTGTTAGAGAATCAGTCTCAAAGTAAAAAATCTTCAGATATTCCTGTATCAGGCACTTATGGTATATCCCAATGTACAATTCATATGACTATTCGACACCCGGATATGGTGGTATACCCGGACACCCTGGTAGCACTTGCGCACCTGTAGCACTTGTGCCCCATGTCAGAGGGCCTGGGCTTCCCTGCCAGGGGGAACTGAGGAGTAGCTCTTTTGACTCTTCAGTTTCTGGAAGGAGGACTCCACCACCATTGAGTTGTGTGGGGGGGGGAGTTGTGGCTTATGGAACCCAGGGCCCTTCCGGACACGGAAGATGGCGTCCAGGCACTGACTAACAACCGGCACAGAGGCTGGGGACTCCCACATCCTGAGGAGTAGTCTTTTGAGGATGGGTGGAACCAGCATCGTGAGAGTCTCCTTGGGAGGGAAATCATATTGTAGGATCTCGAGCTCCTTGGTGTGCGGGTTGTCCTCCTACTACATTTGGATTCGAGAGAGCATGGGCCATGTCACAAACAAAGTCATGAAAGGCCACATCCTCAGGTGGGGGGAGTGGCGCCGAGGCTCCAAGGGAGATGGCTCAGAGGGGACATCCCAGTGTCAGGAGGTGTCCGGGGAGGCCTCATCCTCAATCTCCTAGTCGGAGCCTGAGGGCATTGAGGAGTCGGCCCCAGGGGCAGCTCTGAAGATCCGGGTCCCTTCGGAGGACTGGGGGGTTGGATTCCCGGAAACTCGCCGGGGAGGACTGGATCCCCAAGAAGCATGATCGAGACATCAATCGACACCGAGGACTTACCCGAGGCTGGTGGCGTCTCTGTGCCGTTCGACACCCGGAAGCTCCCCCGAGGCCAGGGGGCCAGGTGTCAGGGTCAATGATGCCGGGGGGCCCCGACATCAACACCCACTTTAAGGCCAAGATGGAGAGGCGAGGCTCTGCTCCATGGCTGCCATGCAGGACTCGAGGCCCAATGGTTGTGTAGCACTCGGCATGGACACAGAGGTCCTCAGATACGACACCGGCACTCCAGAGAGCACGTCCTCAGGGAGTACTACAGGTTCACGGGTCCTGGCGTCGTCTCCACCGGCCGAGGTCTCGAGACTTTGAGGGTGCTGCTCGGAGTCGCTCGGAATCACTCGAGTCCCAGCAAAGGACCTTGTCAGGTTTGATCAGAGGCACCTCCTTCGGGACTTTCTTCTTTTTAGGAGGGTCCAGGGCCACACCAGAGGAGCTGCCGCCACAGAACTTCGAGGATGGCCAGACCTCTCATGAAGGGCCGGGCTTTGGGGCGCGGCGATGGGGAGAACGAGGCGGCTGTCAGATCTTGGAAATAGCTTCCCCTGCAACTCAGACTGCCTCCTATTGGTTTTAAGGGTCATGGCCAGGCACAGGTCACAGGTGAAATTGTTGTGGTCCAGGTCCAGGCAGTGGATGCAGCAGTCATGAGTATCAGCCATGAGAAGTTGCATTTCTTAAACCCACTGGGAGCCATGGTGGGACAACCCCTGGGTGAAAAATGGCACAAAGGCCGGTCAAGGTGGAACCTCAAGGAAAGACGAGAAAAAAAAGAGACAGAAATTGGCATTGGTGGTGCTGCCTCAAGGCAGGAAGGGAACTGGTATGCAAACCAAACAAAAGGAAGGAATTAAAGAACTTTTTCCGGGAGAGTAGTGGACCACGTCCGTTGGACTCCGCGGGAAAAAAGGAGACCGAGCAAGATGGCACCTTTGGGCGGGAAGGGGACCACGCATGGTAGCATTCCCAATGGCTTTCTTTGAAAGCTGGGGAAATGCTCCGCATGGGCTCTGTCAGTGCCGACATCATCCATATGTGAAGACTGACTTTCTGCTTGTTCCTAGAGAAAAGGAGGTGATAGTGCTTCTGTATAGGTCTTTGATGCGTCCTAAAGAGTAGTTACTCACCTGTAACAGGTGTTCTCCAGGAGCAGCAGGAATCAGTCCTCACATATGGGTGACGTCGGCACCGACGGAGCCCTCGCGGAGCAATTTCCCCAGCTTTCAAAGAAAGCCTTTGGGAATTGCAGCGCGCATGCACGGTCCCCTTCCCGCCCAAGGGTGCCATCTTGCTCAGTCTGATGACATAGCTAAAAGACAGCAAAAAATTTAGCAAAAACGAAATGATAGGACTGCAACTCCGAGGGGAGGAGGGAGGGTTGTGAGGACTGATTCCTGCTGCTCCTGGAGAACACCTGTTACAGGTGAGTAACTACTCTTTCTCCAGGACCAAGCAGGAAGTCAGTCCTCACATATGGGACTCCCTAGTTTAAGGTAACCGGAGACCTCAAGCGGAAAAATGAGCTCCCTCTAGCTCAGTAGCACAGAAGGAAGGAATCTTCTCTGAAAACGCCCCCGACTGGTAGCCCAACATCAGGGCCGGAGGGTAGGAGTTGCCTAAACCTCAAAGAGATTATGGAGGACTGCCTGACCGAAAGCACAGTCCCTGCGGGACTCCCTCTCCAGGCAGTAATGGGCCGCAAAAGTCTGGCTTGAAGACCAAGTAGCGGCCCGGCAGATGTCTGCCAATGGAACAGAGCGGAGATGAGCCACTGACGCAGCCTTCACCCTAACACGATGAGCAGTGACACGACCCTCCAACAAGAGGCCGGCTACCCCATAAGCCCAAGCGATACAGTCAGCAACCCATATGGACAAAGTACGCTTGGAGACAGGGAGCCCCAACTTATTGGGGTCAAAAGAAACGAAGAGCTGAACAGCCCTCCTATGCTCCCACGTACGGTCAAGGTAGAAGGACAAGGCCCTTCTACAGTCCAGGGTATGCAGGACCATCTCAGCCTGGCTGGAGTGCGGCCTGGGAAAGAAGGTTGGAAGAACCACCTCCTGGTTGAGATGAAAAGGGGAAACCACTTTAGGAAGTAACTTAGGGTGAGTCCGTAAGACTACCCTATTCCTGTAGAACCTACTGTAAGGAGAATCAGACACTAGGGCCTGCAGCTCACTGACACGCCTAGCAGAGGTAAGGGCTACCAAAAACAAGGTTTTCCAGGAAAGAAAACGAAGAGGGCAGGTAGCCATAGGTTCAAAGGGCAGACAGGTAATCCGCTGCAAGACCACATTCAGATCCCATTCAGGGGCTGGTGGGCGCAAAGGAGGCTTAAGGAGAAGTAGGCCTTGGAGAAAACGAGCCAGCAAAGGGTGGTTGGAAAGAGGCCTGCCATCCACCGGTGCGTGATGCGCAGAGAGAGCACTGAGGTGGACTCTGACAGAGTTGGACTTAAGGCCCAGATTGGAGAGGTAAAGCAAATATTGCAAGACCACTGCCACCAAGCAGAAGGGATTCTCAGACTGCTGAGCACACCACACGGAGAACCTACGCCACTTAAGAGCGTAGGACTTCCGGGTGGAGGGCCGCCTGGAGGCCAAGACGACCTCTTCCACCTCACGAGGCAGCAGGAGGGGAGCAAGCACTACCCTTTCAGCAGCCAGGCCATCAGATGAAGGGACCGGAGGTTGGGGTGTAGGAGAGTCCCCTGATCCTGTGGCAGGAGATCGGGTTGAAACCCCAGAGGAAGAGGAGTGTCCACCGCCAGCTGCATTAGAAGCGGGAACCAGGGTAGTCTCGGCCACCGGGGAGCTACTAGGATCATCGAGGCTCTGTCTCTGAGAACTTTGAAGAGCGTCCGAGACACCAGTGGCATGGGAGGAAAGGCATACAAGAGGCCTGTGGACCATGGAATCAGGAAAGCATCCGCTGCCACTCTGAGAGGATGCGGTTGTCGAGAGCAGAATTTGGGAAGCTGCCGGTTCAGGGGACTGGCAAATAGATCCATGGTGGGGAGGCCCCACTTGAGAAAGATCTGCTGAACCACCAACGGATCCAATCTCCACTCGTGAGGTTGGAGGATCCTGCTCAGCCTGTCTGCCAGGCAATTTTCTTGACCTGGGAGATAGACAGCTTTGAGCATGATGCCGTGAAGGACGGCCCAAAAGCACAGTCTCCGTGCCTCCTGACAGAGAAGGAAGGAGCCTGTACCTCCCTGTTTGTTCACGTAGAACATTGCCACTTGATTGTCCGTCTGGACCAGCACAGACTGGTGAGAAGTGAGGTGGGAGAAGGCTCTCAGAGCTAGGCGGATGGCTCGGAGCTCCAGGAAGTTTATCTGCTGAGCAGACTCCCAATGAGTCCAGAGGCCTTGAGTACATGTCCCTTGGCAATGTGCTCCCCAACCTAGGAGAGAAGCATCGGTCGTCAGCACTTGAGAAGGCGGAGGAGATTGAAAATCTACTCCCAGCACCAGGTTTGGTAGATGAAGCCACCACCGCAGAGAAGAGACCAGCAGGTTGGATACCTGGACTGAGTCCGCTAGGCTCCCCGAGGCCTGATGCCATTGAGTGCAAAGGCACCATTGAGCAGGTCGCATGTTCAGGCGGGCATTGGGGGTCACATGGACCATGGAAGCCATATGGCCGAGCAGTCTCAGAAATTGCCTGTCAGAGACCAGGGAATTGCTGTGAAAGCGGCTGGCGAGATCCATGAGCCTGTGTGCTCTGTCCAGAGGCAGGAAGGCCCGCGCCTGAAGTGTGTTCAATCTTGCACCGATGAATTCGAGATCTTGAGAGGGGAGCAAAGTGGACTTTGCGAAGTTTATGACAAACCCCAAGTGCTGGAGCAGAGTTACAGTGCGAAGAGTGGCCTGAGTGGCCTCTTGGGCAGACTGGGCTCTGATGAGCCAGTCGTCCAGGTATGGAAATACAAAGAGGCCTTGAAGTCTTAGATAGGCCGCCACCACTGCTAGGCATTTGGTGAACACTCTGGGGGCGGAGGATAGGTCAAAGGGCAGTACCCTGTACTGGTAATGATTTCCTCCGACAACAAATCTGAGATATTGTCTGTGGTCTGGATGAATAAGGATGTGAGCACTGTTCCCTCTAAGCTGTGCGCGTGTGCGCGCGCACACACCACGTGGAGCGAGCGCACATACTTTAAAACTGAGCGCACAAAAATTACGGCTCTGATTCTGATAGAAAACACAGACGTCTTAAAATTTAAAAGTTATGATTGTAATTACTAGAAATTTCCTGCTTCATTTAGTAATCGTCTATTTTCATTTAATTTGATTAAAATCAATGTGGTGTACATACTGTATTCTGACGTGTAGTCAAATTTTAAAGTATATAACTCCGAGTGTCGTTATGTGGCGCACAAAAATTTAACCTTCCTTCAAAAGCTGCACACAGCTGATATTTTATGCGCACACAGCCTACAGAAAATTAGAGGGAACATTGGATGTGAGTATAGGCATCCTTTAGATCTAAAGAGCATAGCCAGTCTCCCTGCTGGAGGTAGGGCAGCAGGATTCCAAGGGTAAGCATCTTGAACTTTTCCCTGGCCAGGAACTTGTTGAGGTTTCGCAAGTCCAGGATGGGTCTGAGGCCTCCGGTTCGTTTTGGTATCAGAAAGTACCTGGAATAAAAGCCTTGACCTCGCAGGTGGTGGGGCACCGGTTCCACAGCCTGTTCCTGAAGAAGACTTGCCAACTCCTGAAGGAGTAAGTCCCTGTGCAGAGGGAGTCTTGGAGGCTCCCCTGGAAAGTAGGAGGGAGTTACCTGGTGAAAGTGAAGAAGATAGCCTTTTTGAACTATATGAAGCACCCAGGTATCGGAAGTGATGGCTGACCACCTGTGGGCAAAGTGGACCAGCCGGCCTCCTGTGCTGAGAGAAACCAGCGGAGGGGAAGAGGCTATGCTGATGGAGTCAAAACCCCCCACCCTGATGAGCAGGGGCCAGTGTTTTGGGCTTGGGGGCCTGCTGCCTACGGGACCCATTACCCCGTCCCTTGGCCTGCTAACCCTGTTGGGGAGCTGCTGAGGCCTGATAATGAGGGTAGTGTTTATAGGCAGTCATCTTCCTCGGGTAAAAGGGCTTTTTCCCCCCGAGCCCTTCTTTTTCTGAGAAGGGGCAGAGGTTTTCCTGGACAGCCGAGTCCTGGTCAGAGTCTCGGTCTCGATCTGTGCAGCCTTTTCAGCCATGGGCTTGCCAAAGAGATTTTCACCTCTGCAGGGGACATCGACCAACTTGTTCTGTACCCATGGCTCGAGGTTGGATGACTGAAGCCAAGCCTGTCGGCGGGCACCGATGCCGGCTCCGGCTACTCGAGCCGATGCTTCGAAGCCATCGTAGGCTGCCCGAGAGATAAACTTCGAGCACTCTCGAATGCCAGTGGACAAGGCCTGGAACCTCTGCAAAGGTTCCTCGGAGAGACCAGCAGAGAACCCAGCAATTTCCTTTGCCAGGTCCCGGAGATACATGCCCATATAGAGCTGGTAGGTCTGGACTCGACAAGCAAGCATAGAGCCCTGGAAGCATTTCCTACCGAGGGCATCCAGGTTCCGGGCCTCCCGGCCGGGAGGCACCAAGGAGTGCATCTTCTGACTCTTGAGTCGATGCATGGCCGATTCCACCACCATGGAATGGTGCGGTAGTTGTGCCTTTTGGAACCCGGGGCTCTTGCGGACTCGATAAATGGAATCGACCCGCTTGCTTAACACCGGCGCCGACGCCGGGCTCTCCCACATGCGGAAGAGAAGTCGCTCCAGCATCGGAGGAACCGGTACAGTAAAGGCCTCCTTCGGGGGAGAATCATACTGGAGGGCCTCAAGCTCTTCGGCTCGAGGCTCCTCCTCGGGATCCGCGGGGAGGCCTTGGCCATATCAAGTCCGAGAACCGGGTGTCCTCCGGGGGGGACCGTCTCCGAGGTTCGGACTCGGGCGAGTCCGATGGGACGCACTGAGCCCGAAAAGTACCAGGGGACTCTTCGTCCTCCGATTCCCAGGCGGACTCCTTGGAGGAGGAATCGAGCGGCTCCGGTTGGGCGGGCTCCGATGCCCTCCGCCCCGACGCCGAGGGTGTCGGCGTCTACGACCTCAGTCCCGAACGGGAGGCCGAGGGAGACCGCGACCGAGGATCGACTCGAGTTCGCATGGACTCGAGGATCGGCTCGGTCTCCGGGGTTGACTTGGACGTCGACGTCCCGGTGGCCGGGGCAGATGCACCGGCGAGGTCAGCGATCAATGCCCGCTGCTGGTCCATGAAGGCAGCGAAACTGCTCTCCAAGGCCGTCAACCAGAGTCCGAGCTCAGGAGACCCAGTAGCCCCCGACTCGGGCCCCGACGGCGTCGGGCCCGACGTCGGCTCCTTCGGAGGCGAGTCCACGAGGACTACAGTACGCACGTGTCTAGGAGACTCCATCTCGGGGCGAGGATGTTTGGGGAGGCCTCTCCGACTCCGAGGACCCGGGACAGCTATCGGGGCTATGCGACCTGGCCCTCGAGGAACCAGGAGCGTCCGACACCGCCCTCACGGGTTTCTTCTTCCTATGATGTTCCCGGGCAGGAGACCCCCGCTCAGAGGAACTCCGACGATGCTCAGGACCGGAGTCCCAGGACGTCGAAGCCTCTGACGAGGTCCGGGCCCGGCCGGACGCGGAGTCAGAGAAGATTTGTTCTCTTTGATGCTGCCGACTCCTCAACGCTTTTGAGGACATCTTGCCACACGGACCACAGATCATCGGGTCATGATCGGGTCCGAGGCAGCGGAGGCAGCAGTCGTGTGTGTCGGTAAGAGACAAGTTTCTTACACCGATCACACTTTTTAAACCCGCTGGCAGCCATCGGGGGAAAAAGGGCCCCTGCGAGGTCAAAAGACAGGGCTGCCAGGGAAAAAAGAAAAAATGCGCAAACGCTAGTCACGAAGGACAAAAACCGAAAAAATTTCAAACGGACTCGATACCGGTGTATAGGGTCCGGGCGGGAAAAGGATCCGGCGTCAAACCGAGAAAAGAAAAAACAAATAAAATCAACTTTTTCAGCAGCGATCACAAACAGCGTCTGTAGGGCTCTGCGGAAAAAAGAAGACTGAGCAAGATGGCACCCTTGGGCGGGAAGGGGACCGCGCATGCGCGCTGCAATTCCCAAAGGCTTTCTTTGAAAGCTGGGGAAATTGTTCCGCGAGGGCTCTGTCGGCGCCGACGTCACCCATATGTGAGGACTGACTTCCTGCTTGGTCCTGGAGAAAAGACTAATAAGAGAAAATATTTTTTCACTCAACGTGTAATCAAACTCTGGAATTTGTTACCGGAGGATGTAATAAAAGCTGCTAGTGTAGCTGGGTTTAAATAAGGTTTGGAAAAGTTCCTGGAGGAAATGTCCATAAACCATTACTAAAAGGGACCCAGGATATCACTGCTTGACCCAATACAAGCATTGAGGAACCTGTGTATTTTGGGGAGACTGCTAGGTACTTATGACCTAGATTGGTCACTGTTGGAAACAGGATAAAGAGCTTGATGGACCTTGGTCTGACCCAGTATTGCATATCTTATGTTCTTAAGAAAATTGGACTAAATTAGAGAGAAGAGGCTGCGTCAGGAAATAAGGAGCTTGGCCTATTTCCCCTCTCCAAGCAGGAAACTCCAACAGGGTATCGACAGATATGCCCTAGATTAGAAACATCCACTCCCAAGCTCAATCTGGAAAGCGCCTTGCAGGAGGGCTGCCCACGAGCTTCCAAGATCATAACACCGAGCTACACCAGGGCAGCAACCACCATCTGTGGCAACAGAAATACTGAAAGGTGCCCCTAATTGCACCAGCACTAATATCAGTGATGTCACCACTGGAAGTTTCTAGCTGTTTCTCTGTCTCTACCATCTGCTGGCAGGAAGGTACAACCCATTGGTCTAGACTAGACTATAAGGATGATTTGGAAAGGCAGTGTATCAAATTAATAAACTAAGCTATACACCATAGAAATAAATAAAACTAGAGGTTCTGAGTAAAGGCTCATCACACCTTCACTTTGGACTCTTCCCATTAGCTTGATGCTGCACTAAACACAAGCATAATTCTACTTGGGATTCATAATGCAAAATAAGTAAAAAGCCTAGAAAAACTTCTTCCTCCTTACCTGAGTACTAGCACTAGGTCTCAGAGCAGTGGTTCCTCCACTTGCATCCTGCACCTCAATGCGACTTGAAAGCACCCCAAAACACTGAGACACCTCCTGGTAACAGATCTTTCTATCAAGAGGGAGTAAAAAGCGGTTATCAGAAGAACAGGCCAATATGCACTGCAGAATAGCACAAGGCTTTAGTCAGAATGCCAATTCCCTCACTCTCTTACTTGAGGATATCTGACAGCAGTTGCTCACCTGGGAGACTCATACAGCGGGACAGTGCGAATGTGAAGTTTCTGGATTTCATCAATGGTGCCGATGGTCAGAGTGCTATTGTTGGCCAGCGCCAGGCTATGAAAAATGGAAAATAATCAATCAGTGGGAGAAGGCAGGAACAAGGAAACCATGTAGCAGGGAAGAATCAAGGGGTCAGCAAATACAGTGCTCTCAGTACCTGAGAGATGGAGAGACTTGAGGGGGGCCCTCCTTGCAATTCACCAAGATGGGAAGGAAGGCTGCTCACCTGTCATAGGTGGTCATCAGTTTTTTTTTGTTTTTTGTTTTTTTTTAAATAACTTTGGCCAAAGTACTGCCCTCTTGAGAGGGAAGTAAGCAAACTTCTACAGAAGGGAATGGAACAACTTACTGAACGGCAGTTACAGATTGTTTTGCTCACCTGTCAGGGTATCCATCTGAGTTGAGAGGACACATGTAGTTCACCTCCTTCAAGTTGACATTGGAGAAAACCAGTTTGTGGTTACTGCTATAAATAACAGTAGGTCGGTCTGAGCAGGCAAAGACATTGGTGGTGGACAGAGACCGGAAGGTCCTGAGGACAGTGGGCTGTGTGCCAAGCGTTACCTTTTTCCGGTCACTCAGAAGCCCTGAGTTGATAGGTAGGAGTATGAAAGGGAAATATCATCAATGACATGCTAAATTTCATCACCTCTTTCCTGCTCTTCAAAAAACAGCATCAACCCAAACTCCTGCCCCTGTCCTCACCTGAATCTATATTAAGTCCAAAGTAAAAGAGGGCGCCATCTCCCAGAGCACATAGCAGGTAATGACTGCTCTCAAATGTGGTCATCAGGATGGAGCGAGGGATAATCTCTGAGAAGGAAGCAAACAGAATGGAAAGGGAACAGAAAATGCAAAGGTCTATCAGCATCAGTCTTGAAAGGCTTATCAAAATACAGAGTGCTGATTGGCTCTTACCTCCTCCCAGCATCTCCTTGTGCAGCAACTCAAAGGATGGCAGTTTCAGGATTCGTGCAGAGATATCAGTCCAGAGGCCAATAGCACAGAGAGGAGACATCCCATTACTTTCCCCCAGGGGTGTGATGTCCAGACAGGCCACCTCGTGCTCCATTTCTGTGCAGCTAAGGACACCCATGAGACAGTTCATCAGAAAATTCTTAAAATCTTTACAGATAACAAAAGTAAAAGTGCACTATCCAAGAGCATTGTGACTAGAGATATAACCTCCAAGAGAAAGAACACACACCTAACAGAACAAACCAAACATCCCCCCAATAAAAAGGTAAATGGAAAGATTCCACCCCATACTGCTGTAACCAAGAGAGGAGTGGGAGCAACACATAATACATATTCACGCTGCAGACTGATAATCTGGAAAAACAGATAATTAGAATATATACACTACCTGATCTGTCTCAGTTCCCGAGGATGGATCTCCAGATAGTAGAGAGCCCGACCCACAGCCACGACCACCTGGTTGCTGTTACAGGAGGCCACACTGATGTTTTTCCCACTGGGCTCCTTCCATTCACTGACCAGAGACTTTGGCTCCTGACTAACCAGTCGCACAGATGCGGATGTGATCTATGAAAATCAGAGAATACAAGTGTTTTGTAATGCCTTCAAGTCAAGGAACTAATAGCTTATTCTACCCACTGGAAATATAGAAGTGTCAAGTTCCCCTTCTCCCCCCACCCCTCACCAGCAGCAGAGCATGCTGTATTTCACCCATTTTTGCTTCACTTTTGGTGATTTTCTTCTGACGGTAAAAAAAACAGAAGACAAGAAAGCATACACTTGAATGCAAAGATTTAGGCACCCCTAGTCAAAACCAATGTTTTAATGAAAACCTATGTGAAAAGTTGAAACAATCTCAACATAGTACAAAAGCTAAACACAACATTTTTCTGCAATTTTAATGCATAATTACTACTTATTTGTAAATATTTTTTGTACAGATTCAAAAATAAGTAGTGAATGCACCAGGTATAAAAGGTTGAGCACCCTTTTACTCAATACTTTGTAACTTTCTCTAGCAAAAATAACAGCTTTGAATGTTGTCTGCAGCCAGATAGATTCTAAAAACAAAAATAGAAAGAGTTTTCTCCACTCTTCCTTTCAGAACTCTTCTAGTTCAGAAATATACTTAGATCTCCATATGTGCACTGCATGTTTGATATCTTCGTACAGATTTTCAAAAATATTGACGTTTGATGATTGTGAAGACCATTCCAAAGCCTTCATCTCTCTTAGCACTAGTTTATTACGCCCATACGATCGTGGAATGACTTTTTATTTCGTGCCGGCAAAAAAAACATCAGGAAAATAAGCTATAGCGCTTATTGGATTTTTTCAAATATCACAGTAAAAGAAGTAGATATGTTTGACATAATAATTTTGTATTAATCTTTGAAAAAAATAAGCGCTTAATTTTGTTTCCAAAAGTTTCAAATTGTGAACTTTAACCTCGATTCGCTGGGAAAACGCCGGTTTAAATACTATGACTGTCATTCCATTTACAACATTGCCTATGCAAGAAGGCTCACGCCGTGGTGCGGTATGTTTTTTCACACTCTGTTTGGTTTCAAAGTTCGCTTGATGTTTTATTAAGTTTTTTTTATAAACAGTGTTGCCACGGGTTGGCATGGTCTTGGTAGGACAATTTTTATAAAATAATGTTTTTATAAAATAATGTTTTTTGACCTACATAAATCCTTTTTCAGGTGAACTTTAGTACTGCAATAGCTTTTACTTTAGACCTTATAAACGTTTAGATGTTCATTAAAAGATGTGACACAGGTTTTCTATAAATAATATAGGGAGATTCTGTCGAAAAGGTTTTCTAAGTCATTTGTATTTTGTTTTGCCGGTGATAGTAAGCTATTGAGCGTTCGTATCATTAAACATTGCGGGTCATAATTTTAAGGAACACTCTTTTAAATGTGGCTATTTTTAGATGGCATTCTTCTGTTATATATCTATCTATATATATATAAAATTTTTTGTGATTCTACTGATTTTGAGTCTTTAGAATCTTTTACATATCACATGTTTGCAACGCTGTGCAACAGGAACATTAAATGGTTAGTTCGAAGTTCTATCAAGCCCAACTCACTTGGGTAACAATGAGGCTTATGTTTATAAGAAATCCCCTCTCCTTGTTCTTATTTATGATTATGCAATTTTTGAATAATGCTAATATCAGGTTATAATCTATTTTTCAATTTAGACATCATGACATGTTGTTCCTCCGTGTTTTGTTTATTTTATCTTCAAGTGGAAGAGTTCTCTTTTCGTTTATAAAGCATAGTTACTCACCTGTAACAGGTGATCTCCGGGAACAGCAGGAATTTAGTCTTCACATATGGGTATCGTCGGTACCAACGGAGCCTGCGCGGGAACGCTCCCCAGCGTCCAATTAGGAAGCTTTTGGGAGCATCCCACAGCGCCTGCGTGCTGCCTTCCCGCCTTTCCCAACTGCCTCTCTCCAGTTGAGTTTAAAGCTGAGACAAAGAGAGAGAGAGAGAAAGGGAAAGAGAAAGATAGAGAGATACAACTCCTAGGGGAGGTGGGTGGGTTGTGAAGACTAAATTCCTGCTGTTCTCGGAGATCACCTGTTACAGGTGAGTAACTATGCTATCTCCAGGAACAAGCAGGAATGTAGTCTTCACATATGGGGACTCTCTAGCTTTAGATGCCAGGGAGAGACCCCAGAAGTTGTGTGTCCCTGTGAAGGGCTCCACTTCCCCCCATGGATCTCTGGTATCCAACCAGGGATGGCGGGTAGGAGTTGATTAGTATGGAACAGGTGTTGGGGAACAGCCTGACCAAACAAGGCATCTCGGCAGGAGTCCTTGTCCAAGCAGTAATGGGCTGTGAAGGTATGAACCGAGGCCCTAGTGGCTGCTCGACAGATGTCATTGATAGACAGAGTGTAGATGAGCCATTGAAGCTGCCATGGCTCTCACTTTGTGAGCTGTGACATAGCCCTCCAGAGGAAGGTTCTTATTCTGATAGGCAAAAGAAATACACTGTGCAATCCAGTTGGACAGTGTTCTCTTGGAGACTGGAAGTCCCAAATGAGAAGGATCAAAAGCAACAAAGAGTTGAGAGGACTTTCTATGCTGCTGTGTTCTTTGCAAGTAAAAGGCTAAAGCTCTTTTACAGTCCAAAGTATGAAGATTTCTTTCTGCATTTGATGCATGAGGTCTTGGAAAGAACACAGGCAGGTAGACTGCTTGATAAAGATGAAAAGGCGAGACCACCTTTGGCAAAAAGTGTGGATGAGTCCTAAGGGTTACCTTGTCATGATGAAACCTTGTAAAAGGTGGATCAGCTACTAGTGCTTGCAACTCACTGATGCGGCGTGCTGATGTGATTGCAATGAGAAAGATAACTTTCCAAGAAAGGAATTTCAATGAGGTAGTAGCTAAGGGTTCGAAAGGTTGTTTCATGAGCTGAACAAGAACCAGGTTAGCACTCAAAACTAACTCAGTAAGAGTCCATTTAAGTCCTGCATTGGATAAATGAAGGAGATACTCCAGTAATGATTCCAGAGGTATCGCAAGGGGGTTAAGACCCTTTTGAACCATATGGTAAACCCTTTCCACTTGAAAGCATAAGAGCGTCTTGTGGAAGGCTTCCTGGAAGCATGAAGGACATCCTTTACTTGCTGAGAGAGGTTAAAATCTTGAAGATCTAGGCCTTCAGCAACCAAGCTCTGAGGTGCAGAGATTGGGGATTGGGATGCCATAACATTCCGTCCTCCTAAGACAGGAGATCTGGAGCAGATCCTAACTCCAGGGAGGGAGCTTGAGATAGATGTAGAAGCAGAGGGTACCACACTTGCCGTGGCCAATGGGGAGCAATGAGAATCATACACCCTCTGTCTCTCTGAAGCTTGAATAGGGTTTTGGGAATTAGGGGAATGGGTGGAAAGGCATAAAGGAAGTCTTGACCCCAGTGAATGAGGAAAGCATCCCTGGCCTGAGAGCCCTGAGCCAGAATTCTGGAACAGAACCGGGGAAGTTTGGCATTCAAAGGACTTGCAAAGAGGTCTATGTCCGGGGTTCTCCAAATTTGAAAGATCTAGGCCACCTGGTCTGCATGTAGGGACCATTCGTGTGGAAGCAGAACTCGACTGAGTCTGTCTGCCCAAGAGTTTTGTATGCCTGGGAGGTACACTGCCAGGAGATGAATCTGATGCTCTCTGGTGAGGGCCCATAGTCGCAAAACTTTGTTGCAAAGCGACAGAGAGCCTGTTCCCCCCTGCTTGTTCACATAGAACATCGCTACCTGATTGTCCGTATGAATGAGGACTGTCTTGTAGCTGAGCAGGGTATGGAACACTCGAAGAGCAAGGAAGATTGCTCTGAGGTCTATTGATATGCAGATGAGTCTCCTGTGGAGTCCAGGTGCCTTGGATGGAGAGGTCTTGTAGATGAGCTCCCCAACCCACTGGTGAAGCATCTGTTGAGAGTTGCCTTGGGTAAGGGTTGTTGAAAAGGGGACCCCAGCAACAGGTTCTGAGTGGACTGCCACCATTGGAGGGACAAAATAAGGCGACTTGTGTTTGCTACTTTGTCTGACAGGCACCCTGATGCCTGGGTCCATTGGGTGGATAAAGTCCACTAGGCTGCTCTCATATGGAGGCGAGCATAAGGAACCACATGCACTGTGGATGCCATGTGGCCTAGTAGTTGTAGCATTTCTCGGGCAGTGAGATGAGGTTTTAGCACTGCTTGAGAAGCTAACTGCACCATGAGAAGGCAACGGGCCTGGGGGAGATAGGCCCTTGCCTTTTTGGTATCCAGCAAAGCTCCTATGAATTCTAGAGACTGAGTGGGAGTTAGACTGGATTTTGGGATGTTTATGACTAGACCCAAATACTGAAGGATACGCATTGTGCAAGATAGAGAAGCTCTGGCCTCTGAATCTGATGGTGCTCGAATGAGACAGTCGTCTAAGCAGGGGAAGACGAATATGCCTAGAGTGCGCAGAAATGCTGCTACCACAGCCATGCATTTCGTGAACACTCTTGGAGCTGAGGCCAGGCCAAAGGGAAGCACCCTGTATTGGTAGTGCTTTCCTTGAAAAAGGAACCAAAGGAACTTTCTGTGAGTTGGATGGATGAGAACATGGGTGTACGCATCCTTGAGATCTAGAGAACAAAGCCAATCCTGACTCTGAAGGTATGGCAGCAGAGTTCCTAGAGAAATCATCTTGAATTTCTCTTTGAACAGGAATTTGTTCAATTCTCTGAGGTCCAAAATAGGTCTGTATCCCCCTGTTTTCTTTGGGATAAGGAAACAGGGGGAGTAAAACCCTGTACCCTGTTGATGAATGGGTACTTCTTCTTTTGCCCCTTGGGCAAGAAGTATGGTGACCTCTTGATCTAACAGGTTGATGAGAGAGGTCTGAGAATTGAACTGTTTTACTATTGTGGGAGGGGGCATGCTCAAGAAATGAAGCATGTACCCCTCTTTTATGATGGAGAGTGTCCAATGCTCTGCTGTTATCTGCCCCCATCTTGGTGCAAAGTGACATAACCTTCCTGGGATGGTAGAAGGCTCTGGTCCATTTAGAGCCAGGAAGGCTAAGTTCTTTAGATGTAAGTTAAAGGCCTTGTGGAGGCTGAGACTGCTGAGGCGGTTGAGGCTTAGCAGTCTTTGCTTTTCTTTGTTTGGATGGTTGCTGACCCTTCCGGACAGGTTGACCTGCAGAGTGTCCCTGCTGGGAATAAGCAGGATAAAACCTTTTCTTTTTGGAAAAGAATGGTTTCTTGAAAGATTTCTTTCTTGCAGGATCAGCTGTGCCCTTGGATAATCTGTCCAAGGTGGAGTTGTAAGCATCCAACTAATTGGCCTTTTCCTGCCAATCTTTGCCAAACAGGTTCTCACCAGTACAAGGAATATTGCCCAATTTGTCTTGTACCCAGAGCTCCAAATCAGATACCTGGAGCCAGGCAATTCTACGTGCACCTATGGCAATGGCAGAGGTTCTGCTTATGCACTCAAAACAGTCAAAAGCTGCACGGTTGACAAATTTGGAAACATCCTGGGCATGTTTGACCAATGTGAGAAAATCCTGTCTCCTATCCTCAGGAAGAAGAGGACTCAAAACCTCTAAATCCCCTGTGATTTCCTTCAGGAACATTCCCATATATAAAATATAGGAACTGATCCTGGCAGAAAGCATGGAAGCTTGGTAGGTATGACGTCCAAAAGCATCCAAAGTTCTGCACTCACGTCCTGGGATATTAGAGGCATGCCTCTTTGCACTCCTGATCCTTCTCATAGCTGACTCCACTACAATAGAGTGGCGAGGGAGCTGAGTTTTCTGGAAACCAGGACAAGGAGGGACTCGATACATAGTGTCAAGTCTACGAGAATGAGGAGAGGTGGTAAGAGGGGTCTCCCACATTCTGAGCATGAGATCATGCAAGATCTCATGGATGGGCAAAGTAGCTGCCTCCTTAGGAGCTTTGGGATATTGTAAAATTTCCAGCTCCTTTGCTCTGGGCTCTGTTTCAGGAGCCACAGTAATGGAGAGACCCCGAGCCACCTCCCTGATGAAATCCTGGAAGGAGATATCCTCTGGAGGAGACATTCTGCATTTAGGGGAGGAGGGTTCCTCTGGAAGAAGTGCTCCGGTATCGACAGAACTATTGGAATCCTCAGATTCCTCTGAGGACTCAAAGTACCTTCTGTCCGGATGCTCTTGTAGAGCCCGATACTCGTACCGACCGAAATCAGTACCAGGGGGTATTGGTACCGGTGTATCGGTACGGGAGGGCATCAGGTGACTGGGTGCCGGCAATGCGGACACCGATGTCGATGCTATCGGTACCGGTGCCGGTACCGGCTGAACTGTCTGACGCGGTTCCGAGGGTGTTGATGCCACAAGGAGAGCCGCCAGACTGCGTTCACTAGCCAGGAACCTCTGGTCTATCGATGCTGCCGATGCCTGGATGTCGGTAATGGAGAAGACAGCCGGTACCTCAGAGCACGGCACCAGTAGTTCTGCCGAGGTCGAGGCCTCGAGAACATCCTGGAGCCCCGATAATGCTTTGGAAGCCGAAGCCTCCCACCGGGGCAATTTTGCCGGTGCAGAATCCTCAAAGGGCAACGCCAGAAGCATCTCAGTGCTTAGAAGGAGATCTACCCTTTGAGGACCGGCTGGACTTATGTTTAAATTACCTGAGATCCACGGGAGGAAGAGGAAGCCCTGGAAGACGTCGATGCCACCGAAGCTGCATCAGAGGGAAACAGGGTACTGAGCTTAGCAGCTCGGTTCTGCCAACCTCTTTTAGACATCATGGCACAGGACATACAATCCGTGATGGAGTGGTCAGGACCTAAACATTTCAGACACCATTCATGGGTGTCAGTGACTGAGATGGTACCGCCACACTTGGTGCACTTTTTGAAACCTAAAGCAGGTTTCTCCATTGTAGGGAAAACGTTTTGGGCCTAAGGCCCAAAATGGCACGTGCACCTGGGAAAAATGGAAAAAATACTAAGTATATATATATTTTTTTTTTCTAAAAGAACAGAAATAAAGAAAAACCAGTGGTACCAGTAAAGCGTCGAGGAAGGCAGACGCGACCACAAAAAAAGAAAGTAATAAGGAAGAATTTTCTGCGGTGACAGGAATGACGACCTGCTGGCTCCGTGGAAAACGAAGAACTGGAGAGAGGCAGTTGGGAAAGGCGGGAAGGCAGCACGCAGGCGCTGTGGGATGCTCCCAAAAGCTTCCTAATTGGACGCTGGGGAGCGTTCCCGTGCAGGCTCTGTCGGTACCGACGATACCCATATGTGAAGACTACATTCCTGCTTGTTCCTGGAGATTACAGATAACGTACTTTTGGGTATACTTTTGGGTTTACTTTCCATGGACATATTTACTCTGATGATTCATAAGAACATAAGATATGCCATACTGGGTCAGACCAAGGTCCATCAAGCCCAGTATTCTGTTTCCAACAGTGGCCAATCTAGGTCATATGTACCTAGCAGTTTCCCCAAGGGACACAGGTTCCACAATGCTTGTATTGGTTCAAGCATTGATATCCTGGGTCCCTTCTTAATAATGGTTTATGGACCTTTCCTCCAGGAACTTGTCCAAATCTTTTTTAAACCCAGCTACACTAACAGCCTTTACTACATCCTCCGGTAACAAATTCCAGAGTTTGATTACACGTTGAGTGAAAAAATATTTTCTTTTATTAGTCTTAAATAGTTTACCCTGTAGCTTCATTGCATGTCCCCTAGTCTTTCTATATTCTGATAAGGTAAACAATCGATCTACGTTTACCCGTTCCACTCCGTTCATTAATTTATAGACTTCTATCATATCTCCCCTCAGCCGTCTCTTTTCCAGGTTAAAGAGCTCTAACCTTTTTAGCCTTTCTTCATAGGAGTATCCCTTCCATCCCCTTTACCATTTTGGTGGCTCTTCTCTGAACCTTTTCTAAAATCGCTATATCCTTTTTAAGATACGGCGCCCAGAACTGCACATGATATAACATTTTTTGTTATGAATGTTTTTAAATGTATTTATTATTAATTGAGTGATACTTGATTTTCAATTATTTATTTCAGTGTTTTATATCTTTTATTTGAGAGGAAGTTTTATAAAAAAAAGGTACCGTTTTTTATGTATATTTATACATATGTTTGTATTTCATATTTTTATGTTTTATGATTTTATTTATTGTCATTTATCCTTTATGGATTGAATATGACACGACACATGATTTATTAGTTATACAGTCTATTTTATATCCTCATCTCTTCTATATACTAGTTCATATAGATAATATTTTATGATTTATATGACAAACATTTTATTGTACAATACAGTTTTATTGTCATATTGATTTTATTGATTTGCAATCATTTGTATGTTTGTTTTATCATTAATTTGTTTTTATTATTAATTCATTTATATTTATATTTTACATTAACGGTGTGCCTTCTGGCGGTGTTTTTATTATGATTTTGTTTATAAATTTTGTATTTGTTTTTCCCTGAGGTTTGCACCCTCATTTGATATCCCCCTGAAGAAGGCCTTTGGCCGAAACGCGTAGGGGTCAAATAAAAGGGGTTTGTAAAACCTGAATTACCTGCCAGTCTTTGGTATCTGTTCTTTTGTTCCCTATGGACTTTTCCTCCAGGAACTTGTCCCAATTTCAGGTAACAAATTTGAGAATTTGATTACTTGCTGAGTGAAAAAATATTTCTCCTATTAGTCTTAAATACGCTACGTTGTAGCTTCATTTGTTATTAAGTGCCGTTGAGTCTGTCAACTCCTGACAACCCTCTGGATAGTTGACCTAAACTATGTTCGGTCTTCAGCCAAGCAGCTCATTGTTGATAGAGTGGTATCCGTAGCTGCTGTTACTGTATTAATGCATCTCATTGCCAGCCTTCCTCTTTTATAGTGACCTTTTACCATGCCAAGTATTATGTCTTCTCCAATGATCTCTCTTCTCATGATGTGTCCAAAGTATGAAAGTCGAAGTCTTGTCATCCGAGCTTCTAAGGAAAGCTTAGATTTGATCTCCTCTAGTACTGACTGGTTTGTTCTTCAGGCAGTCCATGATATACACAGTATTCGTTGCCAGCACCAAAGGCATCAATTTTCTTCCTGTCTAACTTTCGCATCAATATGAAGTTAGCTTCATTGTGTGTCCCTTAGTCCTTCTACTTTCTGAAGGAGTAAACTGATCTACATTTACCTATTTGAACAGTGTATCTAGAATTTTGCAGATAACTGTAGCTATTGCTGTCTTTAAAAACAACAAGGACTAATTCTACTGTTGGCTGGAAATGATTGTCTTCCGCATTTGATCTTGTTGACCATCACCTCTCTTGCAACATCTTCAGGAGACTGGCTTCCGTGGTACCACACAAAGGTGAAATTAGACCTCACCTGTTAATTTACTTTCATGGAGTCCTTCTAGTCCAGCCCAGACAGATGGGTTGTGCTCCTGCACCAGTAGCTGGAGACTGAATTATACAAATTTCTTCCATGACGTCACCCTATATCAGCTCAGGAGCTCCCTTCTCTCTTCAGTATATCACTGATAAAGCAGCTAACTCTCCATGTATAGATAAGGGCAAAAACTAACTTAACCAAAAGAACACTCATGGAATGAGCAAAAAATGTCCTCTTCCGCCCCCAGACTAGAAACAAATATCAGAATCTCAACAGGACTGGTCGGGCCATCTGAATCAATCGTCGCTAAGACCCATATCCTTCAGCTCCATTGTTCCCTTTTATTTATTTATTTTTTAAATTGTGTTTATTCTTTTTACAGCTCTTATATATTAGCAATCTCTGAGCCAAACGGTCCGTTAAGGGAAAGAACTGTGAACAACAGACATCTTTATCCACTCAAGGGTCTAAGAGTGCCTACCAGACCTTTTCGCACAGATGGGCTCGCGAACCTAATGCAGAAAGAATGGGCAGGTTTCTAGATTGGACTGGAGGGACTCCATGAAAGTAAATTAGCAGGTAAGGTCTAATTTCACCTTCATCCATGTCCTTCCAGTCTAGTCAGACGGGATGTACTACAGCGCAGTACCCTAGAGTTGGGAGGGTCCTGCAAGCCCCTCTTGCAATACCCAGGCTCCAAAACGCGCCTCCTGACCCACCTGGACATCCAACTGTTAATGCCTCGCAAAGGTATGCAATGAAGACCATATGGCCGCTCGACAGATGTCCACCGGAGGCACTAGACTAAATTCAGCCCAGGAGGCCAGCTGGGCTCTTGTAGAATGTGCTTTTAGGCCTTCTGGAACTTGAGAAGATACGCAGATGCAATTGCCTCCTTCACCCATCTCGATATGGATGCTTTGGAGGCTGCCTCTCCTTTTTGAAGTCCTCCAAACAAAACGAACAGCCAGTCAGATTTCCGAAAAGACTGCATGTGCCTGAGAACACCACAGTGGCCTGCACACATCCAACTTGTGCAAACGGCGGTTCTCTGGATCCATGTCTGCTGCAAACACCGGCAGCATCACCACCTGATTGAGATGAAATGCTGAGACAAATTTGGGTAAAACGGAAGGTACTGAACGTAAGATCACCCTGTCCTTAGAAATAACCAAAAATGGTTCATGACAGGATAAGGCCTGCAACTCCTAGATGCACAGAGCCGAGCAAATAGCTATTAAGAAGACCACCTTCAAAGTGAGGTCCTTGATTGTGGCCTCTGTCAATGGCTCAAACAGAGGGGCAGTAAGAACCGACAATACAAGGTTAAGATCCCAAGAAGGGACCACTGCTCTGAATGGAGACCTGACCTGCTTAACCGCTCTCAGAAACCTGCTATGGACACCCCTTGCAACTTGTCTCGGTAACACGCAAGAGCCGCCACCTGAACCTTCAGCGAGTTCAAAACCAGGCCCTTATCCAGGCCGTCCTGCAAGAATGAGAGGATACCCCAATTGATGCCATCAGTGGACAGAAGCCGCGTGTATCACATCACTCTTCAAAAACGCACCAGACTCAAACATAGGATAAGGAAATAGATCTTTTCCTTGCCTTTAGCATCATAAAAACCACGGGCAGAGCATAGCCTCTTTTCAGCAACCTTGCCCACCCAAGAGCCAAGCCATAAACGAGAAGCAATCCATTTGGGGCATCAAGACAGGACCCTGTGATAGGAGGCCTCGCCTGCTTGGCAGCTGCCAAGGCCAGTCCACCGTCAACCTGACCAAATCTGCATATCAAGGTCTCCGAGGCCAATCGGAAGCCACCAGGATTACTCAACCCCTGTGCTGAGCTATTCCGTGCAATAGCTGCCCGATCAGGGCCAAGGCAGAAAGACATACATACAGCAGTCCTTCCCGTGGCTAGGGTTTCACAAGTGAGGGCATCAAGACCCGACATTCTCTCTCTCCTCCGGCAGAAGAAACAACTTGCCCTGGCACTGCCTAAAGAGGCCATCAGATCCATCACCAGTTGCCCCCACTGACTCACTATCTGGTTGAACACCGCATCCTGTAAAGACCACTCTCCCGCATCAAGCCGATGGTAGCTGAGATAATTGGCCTGAATGTTGTCCTTCCCAGCTACATGAGCTGCTGAGAGAGTCTGCAGGTGTCGCTCTGCCCAACAGAGAATGGGCATGACCTCGTCGGCTAGGGCTACACTGCCCGTGCCCCCTTACCTGTTCACATATGCTACTGCTAACACATTGTCCGAGAACACCTTGACTGCCTTGGTTCAACAACTGCTCAAATTGTCTCAATGCCAGACCAATCGCTCTGATCTCTAGGTAACTGATGGGCCAGTTGATCTCCTCTGACCACCTGGATGCAACAATGCGCTCCCCAGTCATACAGACTGGTGTCCGTTGTGACGAGCACCCAATCTGGCCTCTTCAAGGACACTCCCTTGGTCAAGTTGTTCCTGTTCAGTCACCATGCTAAGGCAACCTTTGTGTCCCCCTAACACCGAAGTTGGCGAGACATAGGATGTAACTGAGGCGACCACAGAGAGAAGCGCACGCTGAAGTGGACGCATATGTGCTCTGGTCCATGGCACCAGATACAATGCCATCACCATCAGCCCCAATACCTGCAGGTAATGCCATGCCGAGGGCTGCACTATCCTCAGAAACTGCTGTAACAACTTTTGAAACCTGTTGACTCTGTCTTCTGGCAACACCACTCGAACAGCCGCCATGTCGAACAGAGCGCCCAAATACACCAGAGCTGCTGTGATGGGTGTAACTTGCTCTTCACTGAGTCGACCAACCAACACAGCTCCTGCAGGAAGGAAATTACCTGCCGAGTCACGTTTGCACTTTCTTCCTTCAACTTTGCTCATATTAACCAAATTGTCGAGGTAAGGGTGCACCAGGATGCCCTGCTTACGCAGCGCTGCGGCCGCCACTACCATCACCTTGGTGAATGTCCTGGAGGCTGTTGCCAAACCAAATAGCAGAGCCCAGAACAGAAACATGATACTCCTTCCGAATCCGGATATGGAGATAGGCTTTGGAAAGGTCTAGCACCATGAGGAACTCTCCGCTTTGTACTGCTACCATGACAGAACGAAGAGTCTCCATGTAAAAATGTGGGACCTGCAGTACTTCAGCGCCCTCAAGGTCAAGAATGGGCCGAAAGGAGCCCTCCTTTTTCAGTACCACAAAATAAACGGAATGGACCCTAAGCTGCACTCGGCAGCAGGCACAGGCACCACTGCTTCCAATTGTAGAAGACGATCCAGAGTCGTCCTTACTGCCCAAGCCTTTGCAACACCCCCGCAGAGGGACACCATAAACGCATTGGGCAGGGGATGAAGGAACTCGAGGGCATAACTGTAATGGATGATTTCTAGGACCCACTGATCTGAAATAATCCGGACCCAAGAGTGGTAGAAACACTGGAGGTGCCCTCCTATGCGTTCTACAACTTCCTGGGCCTGCCTTGTTTCTTTGCGGCTTCCGGACAGAAGCCAAGGAACCTGCGTAGTATCCGTGGCCCTGTCCTTGCCCTTGAAAGGATTGCCCCCTATAGGAAAACCTCCCTCTCTGCGAAGGTGCAAAGCGTGTCATTCTAAAATGCCGGAAATTGCATGGCCCTCTGTGACCTTATAATGCTTGGCCATGTCCCCTTCCAGCACCCTGAAGGTGGTGTCCTCGTGGAAGACAAGCCCTTTGCAGGCTCCTGTTCCTTTTCTAAAAATGGTACACGCAGTTTAACAGTAAAATAAAGTCCAGGGAAAAAAAGATAATTACCCTCCAAGGCAATCTCCTGCAGAGACCCTGAAGTCAAACTCTATACTGCCCAGCGCCGCTCCTTGATCTCCCAGTAGGAACAGCTGCCACTGGCCATGGGACAAAATGGCCACCGGAGACAAAGCATAGGAAGTTTCCCGTCTCACTAGAGGCTGACTTCTGCTACAATCTTTATCTATTGCCCATTCTTGTGACCTCCCTGGGTAGCGGGCTTGCCCCATCTCAGCTCTGCTCCAACGCTCTACTCTCCCTTTCACAGGTCTTGCAACAGCCGGCCTGAGAAAGAGCTGTCACGCTCCGCATGCTGCACATACCGGTTTTAAGGAAGGCATGCTCGGCCCCAAATGCCCTGAAAGTAAAAACGTCACTTACCGTGGCAGAGAGTAGACGGCAGCTAAACACCCTGATTTCCCTGCAGGGCCGCTTGTGCTGTTGAGAGTCACTGATGTCGATTCAACGGCTCATGGTGCTCCCCCAGAGGCTTCCTCCCACCCACCAAAGGGCTCTGGAGAAGACTGCCAATATTGAAGCTTCATTTTGGTCTCTGAACTTTTTTTTTTTTTTAAATGATCACAGTCAGCCTCTGCCAGACAGATCTGTTTGTTCCCCAAAAACTGAAACACTAACTCTCCCCGGGTGACCTGAACCACTCAGGCAGTCCAGACAGAAACGGTCTGGACCAAATTCAGCTGCTGGAGACTGAATTACTTGAAGAGAAGGGAGTTCCTGAGCTGATAAAGGGTGACATCACGGAAGAAATTTGCATAATTCAGTCTCCAGCTGCTGGTGCTTGAGCACAACCCATCTGTCTGGACTGGATTGGAGGGACGTGGATGAATGTTTTTTTTCTTATCTCCTCAATCGCTCTTTTCTGGTTTCCGCTGATTCCAGGATGTCCTCTGTCTTCCTACTCAAATCTGATGTCCCATACTCTGCAACTAGGCCAGATGCCCAACTGCCCACTCTGCAACTAGGCTAGATGCCTGATTGCCTCAAAATATCCTCCATCTGCCCCACCTTCAAGAAACGAGATCTAAACTCCCTAGACCCTACTTCCTACCAGCACATTGCCAGCCTACCATTCACAGCAAAGATCATAGAAAAAGTCATCCAGTAGTAGCTACTTATTTTTTATTTAAAGGGTATTTATTTATTTAATTGGATTTTTATACCGCCTTATCATACAATCAAAGCGGTT
The DNA here is from genome assembly GCA_033557465.1 of Ichthyophis bannanicus. Classification (NCBI taxonomy): domain Eukaryota; kingdom Metazoa; phylum Chordata; class Amphibia; order Gymnophiona; family Ichthyophiidae; genus Ichthyophis; species Ichthyophis bannanicus. Next base: position 84,399,587 of record CM066047.1, read on the forward strand.
TAACAAAAGAGAAAATTAGTAATAGTGAAAAAATCTGTGATAATATATACATAGTTTGTAAATATATGATTAAATGTCTTGGGAAAAGGTGCACTATATATTGTGAGCTATACTATAAAGTGAGCTATTGTACAATGTATATATAAATAATTGCTTTCTTAAAAATTAATTAGTTGATTGCATGACCGTAGTGCTCTGTAAACAAAACTGTTTTGAGTTGTTTTCTAAAGTCTTTGATGTCCTGAGCTGCTCTCAGATCATTAGGTAGGGAGTTCCAGATGGAAGTCGCAGCAAACGAGAAAGCTCTCTCAGAGGTCTCCTTGCGTGTTTTTCTGATGTCATTTGAGGAGCTGATTCTATTTTCAGATACACTTCTCCTAGGTCTGTTGCTAATATCTGACCGGATAAGATACGTCAGACTTTTTGCAGAACAATCAATCAAGGCGGTGTACACAGCTACAGAACCACATTGGCAGCCACATCATCCTGGATACCAAACATGGCTTCCGACCTCACCAGGGAGTAGAAACCCTCATGATCTCCCTTGTAAACACGCTCATAAAGGGGATCCAGAACAAGCAAAACTGATACATCCTCATCTTCCTGGACATCACCACCTTCCACAACATCCGACTCCATTGTCTTCAAACAACTGGGATTCAAGGCACAGTATTACAGTGGTTTAAATCATATCTGATAAACAGCCATCAGTAAATAAAAATTAGAGTAGACATCTCCCCACTACTGCCAAACCCTGGGAGTCTGAAGGGATCCACACTATCCATCCTGCTTTTCAACATCTACCTGCAACCGCTCTGCTCCATTATAAGATCCCACGACATCAATTTCCAGGCCTATGCAGACTATATCATGCTTTACGGACCATTCACCAAACAACCTACAAACCCACAGCTCCTATGAAACTTCAACGTTGACTCTAAATTTCTCACAGATAACAACCTCACCATCAACTACAAGAAAACAGCAGCATTATTGATAACAAAGGACAACACCTTCACGCCACCAACCCACCTTACTCGGAATACCACCCAAATAAAAGTGCAGCATCAAATAAAGTACTTGGGCATCATCCTAGATCAAGCTCTTCCCTCAAGCCGCAAATAGACAAAACTACCAAAATGATCTATTACAAAGCAAGAACCCTCCAGCACCTATGCCCCCCCATAGATTCATGCCTCCTCATATAGCCACACGACTTCCACTCCGCACTACAGTCCATGATTCTCCCCATCTCGATTATTGCAACTCAATCTATCAGGGTCTACCTTGTTCCTCCCGCTGCGCAGAGCCCTCCATATAACTGCACGCATTATTTATTTACCTGTTTATATAGTGATTGTAAACCGCTCTGATGCCCTTCAGCCTGGGCGGTATATCAAAAATTGCATAAACATATTTGGACAGTTTTGTATACCACCTTATCCTTCAATCAAAGTGGTCACAACACAATTGTGGGATACATTTAACACAAGGGAATATGAGACACATACACTAATACTTACAGGGAACATGGGCAATGGAGAGTTAAGTGGCTTGCCCAAGACCACAAGGAGCACCTGTGGGACTAGAAACTCCAGTCCTTCCAGCCCAAGGTTGCTGTCCTCTAGTGGGATTTGAACCACTGACCTTCCGGCCTGAGGTACCTTGCCCCAACCACTAGGCCACTCCTCCCTCAAGTACATTATACAAGGTGCTATGAAATACAACCACATCACCCCCATCCTAAAACAGCTTTACTGGTTCCCTCTAGAAAGCCACATCAAATACAAGACCCTCCTCTTCTCACACAAAACCATCCATCAAGATAAATTCTACATCCATACACTCCTCTGAGAATTCAAACCCAGCAGAACAAGACAATCCATAAACACCACAATAATCATCCCCCATGCCAGAACAAAGAGCAACAATCAAGTCTGTGCCTGTTCATTTGAACTCTATGCCTCATCCATATGGGAGGAAGGTGTGGCCTAGTGATTGGGACAGCAACCTCAGGCTGGAGGGACTGGTGTCTAGTCCTATAGGCACTCTTTGTGGTCTTGGGCAAGCCACTTAACACTGTTGCCTCAGGTACGCATATAGATCGTGAGCCCTTCAGGGACAAAGGAATGTATACAGTATCTGCTTGTAAACTGCCTAGAATGCGTTAGCAGATGGGCAGTATATAAATGCCTTAATAGAATTGAATAGAACACACTCCTGACCTCTCTCAGATCCACAGCCGACCTCCTCATCTTATGTAAACAACTGAAAACTTACCTCTTCATTCAACACTACGGCCTCTCTGTAAAGCTCCCCCCCCCTCAAAACAGACACCACTACCATGTAATTAAGAATTCAAGACTAGTACTTGCTACCATGTAAATAGGTTAAATAAACCATCTTTGCAACATATGTATCTACTATGAACCTGTAAATATGTTAAATTACAACTTCTATCTTGTTCGATGTACATAAGTTAACACCTGTTTAAAGTAATCTACTGTTCTATGTACACTGCTTTGACCCAGAGAAAACCGGTATATAAGCTCAGCTAAATAAAATAAATGTCCCACAGGGTTCCCTCCTGGCCCCTACTTTATTAAGTATCTTTCTTGCCCCTCTCCCCTTTCCTGATTGTCTCTTGGTTGCATCCCTTCTCTCTACGCTGAGACTATTCAGATACCGTTCGCTGCTCACCCTCTATAGTGGTCTTCTCTCTCACTCCATCAAGAATTTGCAGTTAGTACAGTTTTCTGCCACTAAACTTCTCATTGAATCCCGTTTTGATCACCCTTCTACTAATTTCACTTCACTGGCTTCCCATTCCTGCCCGTCTTCACTACAAAATACTGAGTTTAGTCTATCGTATCTTATCCACCTCCTCTCCACCATACTTTGCTCCCTTATATCCTCCTTATACCCCCTTCCAGCATTCCTCCAAAGCCTCCCTTCTCTCCCCCCCCCATCCTCTCTCCACCTCAAGTATCCTGTCATCGTTCTTGCGCCTACCTGGGTCCTTTCCTATGAACTCCCTCCCCCTCTGGCAGAGCTCTTCCTTCTCCTTCAGGGAGCAACTTAAATATTGGCTCTTTCAAATCAGCCTTCCCTAGTCCCTCCTTAGTCGAGGGGTTGCATTCTCCCTACTCGCCTTGGATTCCTCCCCTCCCCCACCATCTACTCCGACTCTCCTTCTGGAGTGCCTTCCTCTTTCTGACACCTTCTCTCACCTCTCTCCTTCAATTGACATTTTAATCCTTGTTCTTTTCAGATTTTCTTTTTTGCCTTTATCCCCATTTTATTGTAAACAGCCATGAAACCTTTGTTTCTTGGCAGTATAACAAGAACTCAGAATAAATAAAAAAAATAAAAACTTCTTCACATACCTGAATTAGCTGACGATGAGCTACATTTCCACAGAAGAAGGTTTGCTGGTCATCTACAAAACCTGTTAGATCCGTCTCCTCTACTTCTTCACCATTCAACATCAGAACTCTGAAAGACAGACATTCAGGTTTTAATGGTCACTTCAAGGGAGAACAGAATGGAGAAGCGAGGGGGAAATAGACATGGAAACTCCCAACATTAAAAATGACATGGACCCATTAGATATAACAAGTTGACAAATGCACATGTATAGTTTGAGAAAATGACATGTTTCCCCTTTCCCCCATTTGCAGATTTGAGCATGTCTGTGTGGGAGATTTGAGACAGTCATGGTAAAGTGTGTCTCGATAGCGCAGCAGCTGGATAGGCATACGGACTAAAGGTATATTTCCACAGGAAGAGTTTAGCTGTTTATCTGTGGAGATGCGAGAGTAGACTGCGTATGTGTCAGGGGCTGCATATGCACGTGCATTGGGAAGAATGTACACATGTGGCTGTAGCATGTAGGTTTCTCTCTTCATTTCATTTCATTTATTAATACTTGATATACTGCCCTTAGTGGAGACAGCAGAGCGGTTTACAATACATTGACAAAACCTAGAAAACAATGCTAATAATGGATAGGAAAGTTGGGGAGCACGAGACAGGACAATACAAGGTGTGCAGAGATTAGGGGGGGAGAAGGAAAAGTGGGAAGGGCAAACACTGATAGAGACCACTAAATTTAATTGGATGGTATGTCAAAGGCTGTACAAAATAGGTGGGTCTTGAGTTGTGCTTTGAATTTTACAAAAGAAGGTTCTAGATGGAGTGACGAAGGGAGGTTGTTTCAAAGGGAGGGGGCCAAGGAAATAGAAGGCAGAGTGGCGTGTCATTTCAGGTGTGCCCAAGAGGGTAGGAAAAGGTGATTCATATGGATGGAATGGAGGGATCGCTGAGGGGCATGCAGGATGAGTAAAGCGCAAGATATTCTGGACAACTGATGTAAAGAATTTTGTGAACCAGTGTAAGAATCTTGTAATGGATGAGAGATGAAATACGAAGTCAATGAAGGCGAATAAGAAGAGGTGCCACATGGCCAAAGCGGGATGCATGATAGATTAATCTGGCAGTCGTGTGCTGAACTAATTGGAGACTTTTCAGGGAGTATAGCGGGAGACCTGCAAGTGTTGCATTGCAACAGTCCAGTCGGGATAGAAAGAGTGAGACTATAAGTGCACTAATACTCCTCCCCTCCAACAGCAGCCTCAGATCCTTCCTTCCTGCAGGTGGGAGATGAGGTCCCCACCGGTGAATACTGCTTTTATGCCTGCAGCAGCAGCCGCCACCTCGGGTCCTTCCCAAGTGGCAGGGGATGGGATTCTCACTGGTAGACCCTGCCTTTTTGGCCACAGCAGTGGTTTTGGATTCTTCTTTCTGCTGGCAGGGGATCGAGCACCCGGGGAGCAGAAGAGCCGCCTCCAACTTCCACTGCCCAATCCGGGCAGGCAGCCTGAACATTTAAAGCAGACCGCCGAAAGCAGCGTGCTCTCTCTACCTTCCAGCACCCCGGTCACCAACAAGCTCTCCCGGCGCGGATCGAGCACCCGGGGAGCAGAAGAGCCGCCTCCAACTTCCACTGCCCAATCCGGGCAGGCAGCCTGAACATTTAAAGCAGACCGCCGAAAGCAGCGTGCTCTCTCTGCCTTCCAGCACCCCGGTCACCAACAAGCTCTCCCGGCGCGGATCGAGCACCCGGGGAGCAGAAGAACCGCCTCCAACTTCCACTGCCCAATCCGGGCAGGCAGCCTGAACATTTAAAGCAGACCGCCGAAAGCAGCGTGCTCTCTCTGCCTTCCAGCACCCCGGTCACCAACAAGCTCTCCCGGCGCGGATCGAGCACCCGGGGAGCAGAAGAGCCGCCTCCAACTTCCACTGCCCAATCCGGGCAGGCAGCCTGAACATTTAAAGCAGACCGCCGAAAGCAGCGTGCTCTCTCTGCCTTCCAGCACCCCGGTCACCAACAAGCTCTCCCGGCGCGGATCGAGCACCCGGGGAGCAGAAGAGCCGCCTCCAACTTCCACTGCCCAATCCGGGCAGGCAGCCTGAACATATAAAGCAGACCGCCTTCAGGCGGGCCCGCGCCTGAGGGCCTCGCCAGAGGGCCCTTTGGCGTGGCCCTTAGGCGAGGCACCAAAATAGAGTCATCATCCGCCCGCTCAAACTGCAGCATTGTTGAGCAACTGATCAGCCATCCTCGACGGAACCTTTACAGCCTGCTTCTAGACGCTCCAAAAGCCCCCACCACCTCCTGCAGCTCTCCCCTTCCCGGGGATCGAGCCACCAGCGGCAGGAGGGGCCAACTGCTCACCCGGACCAGAGACAGCTGCCGATACCAAAAAAGGCAAGTCACCTGAGCTTTTAGGGGTATCATGTAGATGTTGTTTTGTTGTTAAACCCTACTAGCAACAATACTCCTGTACCATTCTCTCCATTGATAACGTTCTGCATACTCTGTACTGCTTTTTTATGCAATTATCCTACTGTATACTGTATACCAGCAATTAGAATCCTTATGTACTATCACCACTATTGCTATTACCACCTGCAGTCACAGTACTATTGCAATTAATCCTTCCTGAATTGCGAATACTGCACCACACTGCTCTGCTCTACTAACACCCAAGAGAATGTACAAAGTTCTGCTCTTATTCATAACCTTCCTTACCCTTGGTCTCCCGCACACATCAAAGGCATTCAACTATGATACATATCATATACCAATCCTACGCACATACGGAAGGAGATGGTCCGAATTCCCCCACCACACTACGGCAAAAAATAACTTTTCATCCCACTCCCATCTACTCAACATTCCTCCCCAAACCATCAAAGGGATACAAGAAGAGAAGCAACATCACCAACGCCTACTAAAATGTGCACTGATAAATGCCAGATCAGTACGATCTAAATGGCCCGCAGCCATTGACCTTATACCACAATATAATCTCGACATCTTGATGATCACAGAGACATGGCTATCCGACTGTGACAACGCACTACTGAATCAGATGCTACCACCAGGATTTGTGATATACACATCCCACAGATCCAGTCAGAAAGGAGGCGGAACCCTCATCCTCGCCAAAGCTGATCTACACTTCAAGATGTGCAACTCCTCAAGCTCAACTTACCTTGACTCCCTCACTATAGCTAATGAGCTCTGCACAATCAACCTTTTCTATCGTGCACCCTCCCCTTCTCCAGATGATCTTCCAACTATAATTGAGCAGGCATGTACCACATCCACCCCACGCTCACCAAGTTGGCTAATCGGTGATTTCAATCTCCCATCTCTTCAAGACAGCCACTCAGCAGCATTCCTTGACGCCCTGGAGGATCTAGGTTACAAACAGCTTGTTGATTCCCCCACCCACACTAAAGGTGGCAAACTAGACCTCATTTTCGCACCTCTCTCCAACGCCATAATACCCCTAACTCTTGCACTATCTGTAATACCAGTACCCTGGTCGGACCACAGTCTTCTCAGTTTCAATATACCCATTAATACATCTCACAAAAGCCGAAAGTCTTCTAATACATCTGGATCCCACACAACCCGCTTTAGACCACTCAACCAGAGCGTAGTCCTAGAGAATCTCAGACCTCTCATGGCCAACACAACTATGGACTTAGATGATCTCATATCGAAATGGGATGAAAACCTGAGAGCTGCCTCCTGTCCATCACTCACTGAAAAGAGAATTCGAAAACGTGAACATACTCCATGGTTCTCCACAGACCTTCGAACATCTCTCCACCATCTACGCAAACTTGAGCGACAGTGGCGACGAACTCACTCCCCTGAGGCGCTGGTAGCATACAGCTCATACCTATCTACCCACCGAGCAAAGATATCACAGAGCAGAAAAACTTACCACACAGCCTTAATAAAACGCTCCATCAACAAACCACATGCATTGTTCAGCATAGTAAAGTCCATAACAGGTGAACCGGTTTCAGCACAACCCCCTATGCCTCAGCCGCAGGACTACGCAAACTACCTGCAATCAAAGATGATTAAGACCAACACAGACATAAATGTCAATAATGCTACCACTTCACCCAAGGCATCCCAGGCAACGCCACTACACAACTTCTCCAATGTATCAAATAGAGAGGTTGTGAACATTATTGCCTCAATCAATCCCAGCACAGCTCCTAATGACCCGTGTCCAGCCAGCTGGATCAAGGACATGCGACATGACCTCAGTCAAATATTGAGCAAAATACTGAACCAGTCCTTCTCAACAGGTTCCTTCCCGCAGAGTCTAAAACACACTTCCATCAAGCCCCTACTGAAAAATAATAGACTGGACCCATCCAAGGTTGATTCCTTCAGGCCTATCTCGAGCATCCCACAGCTTGCAAAAATCATTGAGAAGGCCGCCCAACAACAAATCCAACATCATATTGACACTGAAGCACCACTAGATCCATCTCAACATGGCTTCAGGGAAGCACATGGAGTCGACACAGTCCTTACAACCCTATTCAATGTTCTGGTAACAGGAATAAATAACATACAACAGGGTTTCGTCCTCATATTCCTGGACATCTCCGCCGCTTTCGACTCTGTGAGTCATAACATACTCCTACAACGCTTGAAAGATAAGGGGATTCAAAGCACAGCACTCGAGTGGTGTAAATCCTACTTATCTAACAGGTGGCAACAAGTAAAAACAGGCCATGAATCCTCAGAACCATTCCTGCAATCACAGGGAGTACCCCAAGGATCGTCCCTATCGGCACTAATGTTTAATATCTACATGCAACCGATATGTGACTTGATCAGATCCTTTAATGTACAATGTCTCGCTTACGCAGACGACATCCTCCTATATATGCCATTCTCAATTGAACACCCAGTATTCTCCCCAATAATCAACTGTTTTGAAGCTGTAGCCGAATGGTTGCTATCTCAAAACCTTCGGATTAACCACAACAAAACTGACGTTCTTTTTGTCACAAGGAACCGTAAGTTCATACCTCCTCCATCACTTCTCGTCAACAACATAGAGTTGAAATCAAAAGCCACCATCCGTTACCTCGGCATTACATTGGATCAGCACTTGGATATGACAACGCATGTCAAGAACATCACAAAAACTATATATTATAAGATTAAATCGCTACGTCACCTCCGCTCCCTACTTGATCCCACAGACTTCCGAACAACCTTCCAGGCATTAGTCCTCCCACACCTGGATTTTGCCAACATCATCCTTCATGGCCTCCCTCAATCAACTTTGAATCCGCTCCGCCTAGCCATGAATACAGCTGCCAGAGTCCTTTCCGGCTCTTCAAGATCTGACCATATAACACCCATCATGAAAGAACTGCATTGGTTGCCATTACATGCCAGAATCCAGTATAAGTCTTTAGTCCTTACTTTCAAGGCACTAAATAACTGCCCCCCTACGCCAATCAGCAAGCTCATCCACGTCACCCTGGAAAACAGAAAAAGGAGAACCACATCAATGAACACCTTAATAGTCCCGAAAATAATAACGAAGTGCTCTAAGGCCACCTCCAACAGGGCCTTCTCCTTATTTGCACCTCTAAACTGGAATGCGCTACCTCCCGAAATCCGTGCTATCAAAAACCTAATCCTATTCAGAAAGGCATTGAAATACCACCTGTTTACAAAACACTACCCAGAAGTCAACCTAGACATTAACAAAACTAGCTCCTCAATACAACCTGAAAAGGGCTAGTTGGTCAACCTTCTCTCTAGTCCTATTAGTGAACCACATCGCAACATCCAAACGAGTTTCATATTACTATATATAACATTAAGTTAATCTGTACATAGTTCCCCCGGTTGTCCTATTGTTGAAATTCCCTGTTCAATGTAAAACTCAATGTTACTTGTATGCATTGTAGTATGTTACTTGTATGCATTGTAGTATGTTCTTGTTCAATGTACACCGCACTGATTGTAATAGCGCGGTATAAAAGAATTGTTAAATAAAATAAAATAAATAAATAAAATTGGGTCCCCACTGGCCCACACCATGCTTTATTGGAACACAGATTTGTTTGTACAAGCACAAACAAAGCTATGTGCATGGACAACTGTACAAAAAAAACAGACTGGTCCATCGACAATAGGTACCACTGCTTAAGCAAAACATGTCTAATAAAGAATTCTCCATGGAGAAATTTCTCCTGCATTAAGATGGGAAAATGGTCTTTGCTGTATGGGGCAAATAATGGAAAATTAAGGTGTGATTTCTTTTGAGGTGCTGCAAAATTCATTAACATCTTTCATTATTTACAATTCAAATATTACTTTGAACAAAAGGAGCTTAGAGAGTATTAATAAAAAAATGAAAATGTTCTCTGAAGATTAAGCAACAATTTAAAGGTCTAAGGGCCTGATATTCAGCAGTGGTGGCTAGCTGAGCACCTGTTGTGAAAGTTAAGCCAGCCTTTGGTGCACATTGCTTTCACTGCATAGCCATAGCCAGACAGCAGGTCAGTATCACCACTGCCCGGTTATGGCTGGGTACCACCCCCGGAACGCCTTGATGCTAACTGGTTAACATCGGGGCATGCAGTGAGGGCACCCACAGATATTCAGCGACACTAATCATGTTAATGTTGCTGAATATCCTGCTGAGCAGCATTTACACAGTTTGCAGATCTTCAAACAGTAAAAATGTCTTTGAATATCGGGTCTTAAAGGTCCACTTTGCTTGTAGGATAAGGTGGTATACAAATCTGTCTAAATAAATAAATAAATAAATAATTTCTAATATAGTATGCTCAACTGTCCCCTTTTAAGCAAGCCCAAGAACCTTCTGGCTTCTGAGCAAGAGGCTGGAATGGGAGGAGGATGACTGGCAATCCATATGAATGCATTAAAAAAAATCTCTATTTTAGTTCTTTTGGTGGAAAACAGGTATAAGACACTGTATAGACTATAGAGGGTATCGTATCCTGACTAGAATACATAAGATTTACCCTCACGGGTCAATTTTATAAAGCAATGTGTGTAAAAAGCCCATTTACATGCATAAGTAGTACACAGATTGAGAATGTGCCCCTAATTTTACTCAATCTGCATGTAAGCATTCCCTAGGGTGGAGAAGAGGTGAAGGTGCGATGTACATGCACATTTCATAAAATATGCACGTATAGAGTATATGGAAAAATTTGGTTTTACTTACTGATTGCCTATTACGCTGACATTGTTATGCTGCTACTACAATGTAAATTGTCTGTATTAGGGGAGACTATTGTATGCTGCCTTTGGTTAATCTCTTCATAAAGGTGGTTAATAAAGCCTAATAAATAAATGAAGGAAAAAAAAGCGCTGTTGTAGTGGTTGATATGGAAAGGCAGACTAGGTAAGTCATGCGGTCTTTTTCTGCCGTCATGTTTCTAATTATCTTTTCTCTAGTCCTACCAGACTTATCCAATCTAGAATGAATGGATTATTCCCAAAGTCAGCAGATGGAGAGAGAGAAGACAGACTTATGAGCCCAGCCTTATATAGGGCACTGTGAAACCCCTTGCTCTTCAGCTTCTCTGTAACAAAACATGTGCAGGAACATATCCCAAAACCTCCTAAAGAAGGGGAAAGGATCCAGGATTTTCAACATATGTACAACTGCATGCTCAAGAGGCCTTACTGTCCAACTAAATAGAATAGCCAACAGTAGGGCATGACTCTGGACTGGTCTGATAGAACTCAACAAAAGAAATAATTAGATTTACCTGTTAATTTTCTCTCATTATCGTTCACCAGATCAGTCCAGAACGCATGCAATGTAACAAAGCACTCCTCTTTAGACTGGGCTGAATCTAGAAACTCCTGCTGAAAGCATTCTTTGCTGCAAAGGCTGCGTACTCCCTGGCTGAAATATCCAGTCTATAGTGCTTAGAAAAAGAACAAATTTGCAGTCTTATAAATCTCTTCTGAAGAAATGGCATAAGACTTTTCCCAAGAAGCCTCTTAACATCTGGTAAAACGTGCTTTAAGAGCCTTATCAGGCACCTGGTCCTGGAGTTCATATGATGACAAAACTGTCTCTTTGAGCCAAAGAGCTATGGTAGACTTTCTAGCCTCTTCACCCTTTTTTGTGACTTCAAAAAGTATCAACCACCTAACGTGCAGAAATCATTGGTTACCTCCAAGAACAGAATTAAAGCCCTCTGGACATCAAGGAGATGAAGGAACTGGAACTCCTCTCCACAATCCTTGGCTGGTAAAGATATGGCAGAATGTTCATCGGCAGCATTTATAGCCCCTTGGAATGAGACTGCAATTGGTTTACCATTTCATGATTTAATTCAGTATATACCAGTGTTAAATCTGAAGTTTGAGACTGCCCTTAATAAGCTTTTGGCCTTACAGGTTAAGCCTTGTACTATGATGGCTCATAAGGCCCCTTGTTATTCAAAGGAAATTAGGCAAGCTAAAAAATTTGAGTTAAGCAGAGAAAAGATGGTGTAGACTTCGACCGGGAGAGAACAAAGAGCACCATTGGCAGGTAATGTCTCAAACCAGAACTTTTAGTTATCCAGGATTTTTAAAAAAAGCCTGTTACACCAGTCAACTAAGACAGACTAATTCTTTGCCACAGGAATATTTTTCTATTGTAAGACAGTTGGCACTGGATAGCTATGCATGGTATCTACCAAACAAGGTACTCTTGGAATAGATGGGTTGAAGACGATTGGTGATTGTACAAGCTCCTCAGGCCCTAAATACAAACTAGATCACCTTTTCTCCTGCCTATCCCAAATATACTGAGTAACATTTTGGGAGTATTTCTAGCTATTCTTCATATTGGATACTATTCCACCATGTTGATTCAAATGTTGCAAATCCATAATGCTACCAATGTTAACTTTGTTGGTTAATAGCTCACTGGAGTCACAATACATCCCTCCTGCTTTACCCTTTTTTAAGATTTATTTTTAGTGAAACAATTTTCCATAGTAACATTCATAAAAAGAAATACAGACCTTAAATAAGTGTGTGTTTACAAGAATCGTAAAATGTTTTAAAGTTTTTCAAGGCAAGATGCAATCTAAAAATAATCCAGTATCTGTTAATAAATGTATTTAAATAGGCAACCATCATAGTCTACCAATCAAATACTTACTCTGTTTATCCTCAAACTTATCACTCACTACAGACACAATGGGTGAAGGTGGCCAGACTTCCTCAAATTAAGAGCATCACAACTGAGGTAGGGCTTAAGTTTTTCCATTTCATATATGCGCCAAATCTTTCTCCACCATTCAAGCCTCCCCAACAGACTAGCTGTTTTCCATTTTGCTGCAATAGCTAGCCTGGCCACAAAGACTAAAGAAGTTAAAAGATAATTTTGCTGAGTAGTGCCAGAAACAAAGTTTGGCTCATATTCCAAACGCCAAAAAGAGTACTCCAGTGCAAGCTCCCAGCCTACAATCTGTGAGGCAGCAGCACAAATCATCTGCTAAAATGCAGACTCATGGGCAATGCCACCACCTATGTTTACACGAACGCTGTCTCCCACAGCCTCTCCAGCATAGATCCCAATCACCAGACATTATGGCCCATTTTAAAGAAGTCAGATCTCAACTGGACAATCATATCTAATTACAGACTAATTCTGAGTTTGCAATACTTGACTAAGCTGATAGAGAATGTGGTTTTGGTTCACTTACAGGATTATTTACAGAGCTGCGTAGTACTAGATCAATTCCAGTTTGGATTTCAGGCAGGTTACAGCACAAAAGTCCTCTTGGCATCTGCAATTGACAAATGGTTGGAGATGTTACTACGAGATTGTGTGGTGGTAGTGCTTCTGGACGTGTTCTTTGCTTTTGATTCTGTGGTCCATGAAATTCTGTTAGGGCATCTTGACACTGCGGGGATTAAGGAGTCATTTTAACCTGTTTTCGTTCATTTTTTTTGGAGAGGAGCATCATGTCAGGGAGATAGCCAGTACCCGAGGTGTTGCAAGCTGAAGTGTGGGCTTCCACAAGGTTCCACTTTCTCACTCGCTCTGCGATCCTTTTTAATATTTATTTGTAACAAGGCACACAGCAGTTGTAATGTTTGCATATAGAATATGCATTTTAAGCAGATGATGTTATGTTTTTACTTATTTAAGAGAATACAGATGCTTCACTGGCACATATGGCTGAGTGCTTCTCAGAGTCTTAAATTAAACTTGTCACCCTGTAACTTTAGATCTTGGGGACCATAAAATTCCAATTGTAAAGTAAGTTCGCTATTTGGGGATTTTGGTGGATTTGGAGATTTTATTTCACCCTTATATTAGATTGTTAAGACTGAAGTATTATCCTGAAGCTGATAACTTTAGATTTGGTGCAAGCCACTGTTATGGCCCTTCTAGATTATTGCAATGTTATCCTTTTTGGGTTACCGGCTTCATATTTACAATCAAATTATCAATTATATTGTCATGTGTTCATTGACAGGTGCAAGACTTTACAATATTTCTTCTTATCTACAGGCATTAGATTTTTTTGCCAATACAATATCAGGTCCAATTTAGTGTGATCATGCTGACATTTAAGAAACTGAATTTAGGGCATAATTTTCCTGTATCAATTCCATGGACTTATCATCCTTTGTGGAGGTTGTGATCACAGAATGGAACAATTGACTGCTCCCTCTGTCCCTCAGATTCAGGGCATTCAGGTTTTGAGACATATGCTCACCATTACTGGCCCCCTGGAATGGAACAAATTGCCTGCAGATGTTAGGTTAAGACCAAGACGGCCTTTTTACTGAGACATATAGTTAAATTGGAACTATCACAAGTAAGGCTGGACAACCAATGAGGCATGGTTTTGATTTAGTGTGTGTTTTGCATCTTTGTAACTACGATAATGTTAGTATTTTTATTATTTCATAAGTTATTTTGTAAACTTGCAGAGTATGCATAAGATCTGTGGTACATATAAAAGAGAAATAGATAAATGAACAAATCATCTTGCCAGAAGGAAGGTAAAAATACCCGATTGACATGAAAAGCTGATGCCACCACTGCCACCACCACCTTGCTTAAGAAAGATGGAACTGTCCAAGTGAAAACACCAGCCTCCAAAAAACATAATGAGGATTCATGGCAGAGCAATGCTTGGAGTTCTGAAATACATCTTTCTGAACAAATTGCCACCAGAAAGAATTCCTTCAGTGTCTGATCCCTTTAATATCATTCTTAAATGGCTCAAATGGTGAAGTCGCCAGAGCACGCAGAATCAAATTACAATTCCATGCTGGAAAGGCCAAATGGACCACAGGTCATAGGTGTGAGACTCTTAAAATAACTCTATGCATCTTAAAAACACACCAGTGCTGCTACCTGAACCTTCCAAGGAACTAAGCACAAGGTCTTTTTCAAATTGCACCGCAAACGGTACAAAACATATGCACAAAACAGGGAGCACCTACACTCTGCATACCATGACTCAAAAATCCTCCAGATCCTTGCACAGGCCAAGTAGGTAGATCTTTTCTATGCCTGCAGAAGGGTTGTAATGACCTCTGCTGCATAACCTTTGTGTCTTAGGCAAGACCTTTTAAGAGCCAAGCTATAAGACAAAAGTGAAGTAGTTTCTCATGTGCAAGACCACCCCTTTTCTGGAAGGGCAGCAAACCTTCCCCCACCTTGAGATGCATCAGATCTTCATACCAGGGCCTTCAGGGCCAAATTGGTGCTAAGAGGATGGACCAGGCTGAGATGAGAGACTATCCTTTGTAACAGACAGCCCAGGAATGGCCATGAGGACAACACGTACAGAATTCCTGATACAGGCTACTGTTAAATCAGCGCATCCAACCCTGAGGTTCCTCATACTCTGCAATGACTGAAGAACTGCTATACATTTGCTTTCTGCCTGGCTGCTATAGAGACTATGATTGGAGTGCCCTGTTGGGCCTGGATGAGTGCAGAGGCCTCTTCCAACAGCTCCCACTCCCCAAGATACAGGGAATGCCCTATCAGAGGGTATGACTGCACATTTGGGAGTCTGCAATGTGTGCTACTTATATCACTTGAAGATGAACTTCGGCCCAATGAATTAGCAAGGTAGCCTTCCTTGATGACCGCTGTACTCCTTGAACCACCCTGATCGCATACGCAACCGCTACAACATGGTCTGAAAGAAAATTCAGAATTACTTTACCTTATGCCTAACCAGGATGCCTCAATCACTGTCTAGCAACCATGAGTCACTTGGTCCTGATGATGTGCCCCTCAACCATGCAGACTGGTGTTGGTTTTCATCAGCAGCCAACTGGGGACTTCCAAAACCATGCCTCTCAGTAGACTGCAAAAGTCCAACCACCACTTTCGACAGTTTTTGCTAGCACAGTCCACAGACTTTGTGAATTGTGCCGAACAATGTATCAGAAGCAACCGATTCCATGGAACACGTGAGCAAGGGATTAACTCAAGTGTTGCAACTATAGGGCTGAAAATCTGTATATTATCCCAGGTCCATAGCAACTTCCTTGCCAAGAACATTCAAATTTGTCTCTCTAGTTTTATTATTTAACAAGTTTTTTTATACCGCCTTATCGTCTATTCAAGGCAGTTTAACTGTAACACAAACCAGAAAATGTACAGTGAACAGGAATGATAAACTTGGAAGACTATATAGGGGGATGATATATGGTAAATATATTCCAGCATATTGGCTAAGGGTGGGAAGGAGGCCCCACACTGAGGCATAAAGGGCTAGAAATCGGTTTGGGGGAGTATAGGTAAAAGAAATGGAAGAGGGAGCAAGAGTTTACAGGTAACTGGTAATTCGGTACACAGGGAAGGGAGGGGGGGGCAATGAGGCAAGAAGGAAAACCTTCCCTTTCTTGATATTGAAGTGTGCTCCCAGATACTCAATGCACTGAGAAGGCTCCAGTTTTCTCTTCTTGAAACTGATGATTCATCCCAGTGACAGCAGAATCTGGACCACCTGAGCAGTGTCCTGCAGGCTCTGACTCATCTGTGTGTTACACGTAGAACTCAATAACAAGGAAAACTGTATTAACAAGGGATGTACATATAAACATTGTAACCATTAAGTAGTTAGGGAATAGATGTGAATAACAGAGGAACTTCATTTTCTTAAGTATTCCAAAGGTTGTTCCTACACTGATTGGAGATATTGAAAGGGCTATTCTGCAAGACCAAATGAGCAGAGCTAATGTGGTCCAGTATATGAAGGTAGGCTTCTTTGATGTCTAAGGCCATTAGGAACTCATCTTGTGCACCACTGAACACTGACCACAGAGTCTCCATTCAAAGTGTAGAATACACAGGGCTCAGTTCACACTTTTCAAATCTAGAATGGGTATTAAGGATCCTTCTTTTTTCAACACAACAAAATAAATGTAGTAGCACCCAGTGCACCATTTCCTCTCTTGGGATGGGAACTACTGCCCTCGAGTCCTTTAAACTTTTCTAAAATGGCTAGCACTGTTGCCCTTTTGTCGAATGCCTGACAGGCAGAAATGATAAATCTGCAGGATGGTGGTAAAATTTTAACATATAGTCTCTTCACTTCCAAGCCTGCTGGTCAGAAGTGATCCAGGTCCACTCCAAGAAATCTGGACATAAAACCACCTACCCATTCGGTTGAAGAAGGGACCAGCAACCCATCACTGGGCTCTGAGAGAACCTTCTGTCCTTGCATGCTCCCTTTTATTTCATTGCGAAAGGAAGACCTACTCAAAGTGGGAATGTTGGAGGAACTTCCCTTGCCTGGACAATAGTGCTGTATTTCTCTGAATCTAGACTTCCCCAAAGTCAAATGAGAGGAACTTCTGGGCTTGTCTTCCAGTAACCTCTGGAACATGGATTCCCTTAAATGTTTACCAGCAAGTCTTCGCCAGAGAATCTTTCCTTTAAAAGGTAGCATACTAATAAGTTTTAGAGGCTGTAGCCGCTGGACAATTCTTTAGCCACAGAAGACACCTAGCAGAAAAGAGTAGTTACTCACCTGTAACAGGTGTTCTCCAGGAGCAGCAGGAATCAGCCCTCACTTATGGGTGACGTCGGTGCCGACGGAGCCCTCGCGGAGAAATTTTCCCCAGCTTTCGCAGAAAGCCTTTGGGAATTGCAGCGCGCATGCGCGGTCCCCTTCCCGCCCAGGGATGCCATCTTACTCAGTCTGATGACATAGCGGAAAGACAGCAAAAAGTTTGCAAGATATGCAATAAGAATGACTGCAACTCCAAGGGGAGGAGGGAGGGTAGTGAAGACTGACTCCTGCTGCTCCTGGAGAACACCTGTTACAGGTGAGTAACTACTCTTTCTCCAGGACCAAGCAGGAAGTCAGTCCTCACTTATGGGATTACCAAGCTTAAGGCTACCGGAGACCTCAAGCCTAAAGAGCTTCCTGAAGCTCAGCAGTACAGAAGGAAGGAATCTTCTCTGAATACGCATCCGGCCGGTAGCCAAACACCGTGGCCGGAGGGTAGGAGTTGCCTAAACCTCAAAGAGATTGTGGAGGACTGCCTGACCGAAAGCACTGTCCCTGCGGGACTCCCTTTCCAGGCAGTAATGAGCCGCAAAAGTCTGACCTGAAGACCAAGTAGCGGCCCGGCAGATGTCTGCCAACGGAACAGAGCGGAGGTGAGCCACGGACGCGGCCTTCGCCCTGACCCGATGAGCCGTGACGCGACTTTCCAAGGAGAGGCCGGCTGCCCCGTAAGTCCAGGTGATACAGTCGGCCACCCAGGTGGACAGAGTGCGCTTAGAGACAGGCACCCCCAACCGATTGGGATCAAAAGATACGAAAATCTGAACCGCTTTTCTATGCTCCCGTGTACGGTCAAGGTAGAAGGACAGGGCTCTTCTACAATCCAGGGTGTGGACAGTCTCAGCTCGGCGGCATGCGGCCTGGGGAAGAAGGTCGGAAGAACCACCTCTTGATTAATGTGAAAGTGGGAGACCACCTTTGGAAGAAACTTAGGGTGGGTCCGCAGGACCACCCTATTCCTGTAGAACCTAGTGTACGGGGGCTCCGACACTAGGGCCTGTAGCTCACTTACGCGCCTTGCGGAAGTGAGGGCTACCAAGAAGAGAGTTTTCCAGGTAGCCATGGGTTCAAAAGGCGGACAGATAAGCCTTTGCAGAACCACGTTGAGGTCCCAGTCAGGGGCTGGAGGGCGCAACGGAGGTTTAAGCAGAAGGAGGCCTCTGAGGAAGCGCGCCACCAAGGGGTGCGGAGAGAGAGGCTGGCCTTCAACCGGTGAATGATGTGCAGAGAGAGCACTGAGGTGGACTCTGACAGAATTGGATTTGAGACCTAGATCGGAGAGGTGAAGCAAATATTGCAGTACCACCGATACTAGACAGGCGAAGGGGTCCTCAGATCGCTGAGAACACCAGACCTAGAAGCGACGCCATTTGAGGGCGTAAGATTTCCGGGTGGAAGGTCGCCGAGATGCTAGGACGACGGCTTCCACCTCCGGGGGTAGCAGCAGTGGGGCTAGGACTACCCTCCCTTTCAGCAGCCAGGCCATCAGGTGCAGGGCCCTGAGGTTGGGGTGCAGAAGAGTACCCTGATCCTGGGTCAGGAGGTCCGGCTGAAACCCCAGGGGAAGAGGGGTGTGCACCGCTAGCTGTAGAAGCAGAGGGAACCACGGTTGTCTCAGACACCGGGGCGCTACCAGGATCACGGAGGCCTTGTCCTGAACAACTTTGAACAAGGTCCGGGACACCAGTGGTGTGGGAGGGAGGCATACAGCAGACCCGTGGACCACGTGATGAGGAAAGCATCCGGCGCCACTCGAAGAGGGTGAGGTTGCCGGGAGAAGAATCTGGGGAGCTGCCTGTTCAGGGGACTGGCAAAGAGATCCACAATGGGAGAGCCCCACCGGCGGAAGATCTGCTGGGCCACCGCGGGGTTCAACTTCCATTCATGCGGCAGCAGAATCCGGCTCAGTTTGTCCGCCAGGCAATTGTCCTGCCCTGGCAGGTAAACCGCTTTGAGGAGGATGTCGTGATCGACAGCCCAAGAGCACAGCCTCCGGGCTTCCTGACATAGAAGGAGGGAGCCCGTGCCCCCTTGTTTGTTCACATAGAACATGGCAACCTGATTGTCCGTCTGCACCAGTACGGACTGACCGAACGTCAGGTGAGAGAAGGCCCGCAGAGCTAGGTGGACCGCCCGTAGCTCTAGAAAGTTTATCTGCTGGGCGGCCTCCCAGGGTGTCCAAAGGACTTGAGTGCATGACCCCCGACAATGCGCCCCCCAGCCCAGGAGGGAGGCACCCGGGATGGTGGGGGCGACTGAAAGGACATGCCGAGCACTAGGTTGGGCAGGTGAAGCCACCATTGCAGGGAGGAAACCAGACGGTCGGAAATCTGTATCAGGTCCGACAGTCTCCCTGTGGCCTGGTGCCACTGAGTGCGGAGGCTCCACTGAGCAGGTCTCATATGTAGCCGGGCATTCGGAGTGACATGGACCGTGGAGGCCATGTGTCCGAGCAGCTGCAGGAACTGTCTGGCAGGGGCCGGCGACTCGCTGTTGAACCTGCCGGCTAGAGCCATAAGCCTGTTGGCCCGTTCCAGAGGCAAGAAGGCACGAGCCTGACGAGTGTCCAGCCGTGCCCCTATGAACTCGAGGTCCTGAGAGGGAAGCAAAGCGGACTTTTCGAAGTTTATGACGAAGCCCAAATGCTGAAGCAGAGCCACCGTACGCTGGGTGGCCTGGGCGACCTCTGGAGCAGACGATGCTCGGACGAGCCAGTCGTCCAGGTACGGGAAGACGAAGAGGCCTTGAAGCCTTAGGGAGGCTGCCACCACTGCCAGGCACTTCATGAACACCCTGGGGGCGGAGGCCAAAGGGCAGTACTCGGTACTGATAATGGTTCCCTGCCACCACAAACCTTAGGTATTGCCGGTGGTCCGGGTGAATAAGGATGTGGGTATAAGCATCCTTTAGATCCAAGGAGCATAGCCAATGCTGGAGGTAGGGCAGTAGGGTTCCAAGGGTAAGCATCTTGAACTTTTCCCGCTGCAGGAACTTGTTGAGGTTGCGAAAGTCCAGAATGGGTCTGAGGCCTCCTGTTCTCTTTGGCACCAGGAAGTACCTCGAGTAGAAACCGTGACCGCACAGATGCGGGGCCACTGGCTCCACCGCCCGTTCCTGAAGCAGACTTTGCAGCTCCTGAAGGAGCACGTCCTTGTGCAGCGGGGGTCTGGGAGGCTCCCCCGGAAAGTAGGGGGGGGGGCACCTGGTGAAAATGTAGGAGGTAGCCCTTTTGAACCACCCGCAACACCCAGGCATCGGATGTTACGGCTGACCACCTGTGAGCAAAGTGGGTCAGCCGGCCCCCCGTGCTGAGCGAGGGCCCCTGGGGGGGAGAGGCTATGCTGGCATAGTCAAAAACCCCCACCCTGCTGGGCCGGGGCCTGGCGTGGTGGGCTTGGGAGCTTTCTGCCTCCAGGATCCGTTACCCTGCCCCTTAGGCTGCTGCCCCTGATGAGGGGTTGTCGAGGCCTGATAGTGTGGGTGGTGGTGCTGCTTATAAGCGAACACCTTCCTCGAGTAAAAGGGCTTTTTCCCGAGCCCTTCTTCCTCTGAGAAGGAGCAGAGGTTTTTCTGGAAAGGCGAGTCCTGGTGAGAGTCTCTGACTCGAGCTCCGCCGCCTTGTCGGCCATGGGCTTGCCGAAGAGGTTTTCCCCTCTGCAGGGGACATTGACCAACTTGTCCTGCACCCAGGGCTCGAGGTCGGATGACTGAAGCCAAGCTTGGCGGCGAGCCCCGATGCCGGCTCCGGCTACTCGAGCCGATGCTTCGAAGTCATCATAGGCCGCTCGAGAAATGAACTTCTAACACTCTCGAATCCCTGTGGACAGGGCTTGGAACCGCTGCAAGGGCTCCTCGAAGAGACCGGCGGAAAACCCCGCCATTTCTTTCGCCAGGTCGCGGAGATACATACCCATATACAACTGATATGTCTGGACCCGACAAGCAAGCATAGAGCCCTGGAAGCACTTCCTACCGAGGGCATCCAGATTCCGGGCCTCCTTACCCGGAGGCACCGAGGAATGCATCTTTTGACTTTTAAGTCGATGCATGGCCGACTCCACCACCATGGAGTGGTGCAGTAGTTGCGCCTTCTGGAACCCGGGGCTCTTGCAGACTCGATACATTTATTTATTTTATTTATTTAGAGAGTATTTGTATCCCGCTCCTTCCAGCGATCAGAAGCGGTAAGATTATTATTATGAAACTGCCAGATCAAAGCAGGTACAAATTTTGTTTACATACAGATTATCAGAAAAGCACGTCACACAGAGTTTCAGATTATCAGAACACGTCACACAGAGCTAACAAATCGTAGCTATGGGGAGGAAATATTTACATATATACATAGATACATATACACATAATGTTTACATATATACATAGATACATATACACAGGATAGGTTTCTTGTTCAATGTGGGCAGGGGGCTGCCCCAACTGAAGGTTTAATTCAGGTTGAAGTGGGTTTGGAAAATGTGCGTCTTGAGTTTCTTTCTGAAGTCTGGAAGGTCATTGCTATCTCGTAGCTCTGTTGGTAGTTGGTTCCACAGCGTTGGTGCCACATATGAAAAAGCTCTGTGGCTGGTGTTAACTTTGGTAGATCTTATGTCTGTTGGAGTGTGGAGGATGTTGGCGTTGTGGGTTCTCCTGTTTCGGGTAGGAGGTTGCATTCTGACTAGGTTGTTGAGGAAAGAAGGTGCTAAGTTGTGGATGAGTTTAAATGTAGTTGTTAGTATTTTATATTTAGTGCGAGCTGTTATGGGTAGCCAGTGTAGTTGAATTAGTACTGGTGTGATGTGGTCGTTTAGTTTTTTCTTCATTATGACCCTGGCAGCTACATTTTGTGCCATTTGTAATATGTTTAGGGTTTTTTTAGGTAGTCCTTGTAGGATGGCGTTGCAGTAGTCAAAATGTGGCATGATGAGTGCTTGGGCCACGGTTCTGAAATCTTGGGGATCAATAATACTCCGGATGGGTTGGAGGACTCTAAGCTTGTGAAAAACTGCTCTGTTGGTCTTTCGGAGGTGTTTCTCCATCTTTAGGTCACAGTCAAAAGTGACTCCTAGATACTTTATTTCTTTTTTCGTTTGGTAAGTGTTGTCACATAGTGTGATTGATGGGGGTGGGACAAAGTTCGGTTCTTTGGAGAGATACATTACTTCGGTTTTTTTGTGATTTATCGACATACTACTTTGTTGTAGCCAGTCTTGCAACTCTTCAATGCATGTCTCCAGTGGGCTGTAGTTTGGGTCTGAGCCGGAGCCACGAGACGTCGCGGAGTCAGAGAAGATACGATCCCTTTGCGACTGCCGACTCCTCAGGGCTTTCGAGGACATCCTGCTGCACGGGCCGCAACTCATAGGGTCATGCTCGGGCCCCAGGCAGCGGAGGCAGCAGTCATGCGTGTCAGTAAGAGACATGAGTCTGACACAACGATCACACTTTTTTTTTTTTTTAATTTGTTTATTTTCAGAATCGGTAAAGAGTTGTACATTAATGTAAACAGCATCAGCCAATATAACATAACTTTTATAGCAATACCAAACATCAACATCACTACCCACTTTCCCCCAGACCCCCCCACCCCCTACCTAAGGACCGAAGCCCCCTGGTTCTGATATCAAAACCCCCCCTTCCCCCCCTCTCTCCCTCCACCCCTCATATTTTCCCCACACGGCCCTAAAGGCCTTTACCGTGTGCCGCTGATGGGCTGTTATGGCACTCATAGTCCACAAATGATCAATACGTTGCAGAACCATACCCAAGGTCGGGGCAAGCTCACTGCGCCATCTGGCCATAATTGCCCCTCTCCCCGCTCCTATACAGCTGCCCACCAACATCAAGATCTCTCGCTCCCCCATCTCCGGCATTTCATTTAACAAGACCATTGATGCCGTGAGAAGTACCTCCCGGCCCAACAGGGACTGGAGCCAGGCCCCCAAGCCCCTCCACATCAATTGCACCTTCTCACACCCCCAAACTATATGGTATAAATCCCCCCAACTCCCACAACCCCGCCAACAATCCGCACTTTCCTGTGTACGAAAAGCTGTTAACTTCCCCAGAGTCCAATACATTTGGTGGCGGACTTTTAAACTATTTTCTAGATAGGTGGGGCTCGGGGCCAGGCGCCTAGACCAGCGGTAGATAAGGTCCCAGCGCTCCTCCCCCCAGTCTCCACCCAACTGTTTTTCCCATGCCAATTCCCCTTTACTCCTCCCCACCGACCCCCTGCCCCCCCTGTGTCCGTAATTCCCCGTACAAAAGAGTGATAAGCCCTCTCCTCCCTCCCCCCCTTCGCAGAGCCACTTCCAGGGGAGTAGCTACCTGCCGTAGGTCAGGCAACACTCCTTTCCGCCTAATATATGACACAATCTGCAGATACGCAAAATAGTGCCATCCCCGCACCCCATACAGCTCCTGTAGTGCACCAAATGACCGCTCCTCCCCACCTTCCGTCACCAACTGCCCCAAAGTATGTAGCCCCTGGTCTCCCCATTCTTTAAACACCCCCCCCTCCAGCCCTGGACTGAAATCCTGCATCCCTCGCATGAAGGTATTCCTTGTGTAACGCTTCCCCCGCAACAGTAGGCCCTTCATCCTCCCCCATACCAACTGCGTGTAATCGCGGAAGGGATTCCCCCCCCCTCCCGTCTCCCCCCCGGGTCCCACAGCCACATCTGCAGGGTCGAATTTGGCCCACGCAGCTGTTCCAATTCTACCCAAATTGGTGTCTCCTCACCCCCATGCCAGCTTACCACAGCCTTCAGCTGCGCCGCAAGATAATACTTTTCCAACCACGGCACTCCCAGACCCCCCTCTCTCTGCTCCCGGTACATAGTGCTCTTGGATACCCGGGACTTCCCCCCTGCCCATACAAACTCATAGATCTGGCGCTGCGCCCTTCGCAGATAACTAGGCGGCGCCCTACCGGGAATAGAGCTAAACAGAAACAGCCACCGAGGCAAGACATTCATTTTAAGAACCGCAATACGCCCCAGCCAAGTTAAATACACACGCCGCCAGCGATCCATGTCAGCCTGAATTGCTCGCAAAAGTATGCTAAAATTCCGCTCCCAGAGCTGCCGCCAGTCCTTGCCCATTTGAATGCCTAAATAGCGGTATTCCCCCCCCACCCATCGAAACGGAAAACTACTGCGAAGACTAATCTCCAACCGCTCCCCTAAATTAAAACCCAAAATCTCAGTCTTGCTAACATTAATTTTGTACCCAGACACCCTACTGTACTGGTCAATTTCCTGCATAAGAAGCGGCATCGAAATAAGGGGGTCCCGGAGGGTGTAAATAACATCTGCAAATAACGCTATTTTCGACTCCCAATTATTCATTACCACACCTTTAACATCCTCCACCCTACGCACCCGATCCGCCAATGGTTCAATAGCCAGAGCAAATAATAGGGGCGACAACGGGCACCCCTGCCTTGTTCCCCTCCCCAAATGGAAAGCCTCCGAATAACTCCCATTCACTCGCACACGAGCCCGCGGAGCCGTATAGAATGCGCGAACCCACTTAATAAAATTTACCCCCAACCCAACTGTTTCCAAGACCATCAACAAGAACTCCCATTCCACCCTATCAAACGCCTTCTCAGCGTCAATAGAAATGAACACAGCCTTCTGCCCCGTTCGTTGAACCTCCCATGTCAGATTACAAAGTCTGCGAATATTATCCCCCCCCTGCCGACCTGCTATAAAACCGGTCTGGTCCGCATGCACTAAGGATGGTAGGACCTTCTGCAAACGCGTGGCTAGTATCTTTGCCAATAACTTGGCATCAACATTTAAAAGAGAAATAGGCCGATAGGAACCGCAGACCATAGGGTCCTTACCTGGCTTAAGAAGAACAGTAATGCCCGCCTCGGTCATAGTATCAGGCACCGCTCCTGTCTGAAGTATCCCGTTAAACACCTCCACTAACAGCGGCTGGAGCCCCCCCCGAAAGACTTTGTAAAATTTTCCGGTCAAACCATCTAAGCCAGGGGCCTTGCCCAATTTCAAATTTTTGATAGCCGCCGCCACCTCCTCACCATCAATCAAGCGGTCCAATTGGCCCTGCACCCCCAAATCCAACCGGGGTAACTCACAGCCCGCTAAATATTGCCGACTATTTTCACAACCCGCGGGAACTTCCCTGCTATATAGCTTTTGATAATATTCCTGAAACGTTTTACGAATCTCATTGTTCCCCGTCAATAGCTGCCCGTCCCCGTTGCGTATACTACCAATATTGGCCTGGGCTACCCTTGCTCTCAAGCGTCGGGCCAACCGTCGGCCCGCCTTATTCCCCCCCTCAAACATAGCCTGCTTGAGTATATTTAATTCATAAGCCATCTTGCTTGCCCTTATCTGGCTAAGCTGGCCGCGCAGGCGCTGCAACTCACTGAGTGTACCCTCATGCAAATCGCACTGATGGCTCTCCTCCAAGCCCCTTATCTCTCCCAGTAGTCTCCGCTCATCCGCCCCCCGCGCCCTACATTTCCTCGAGGCTTCGCCCAATAGGTGGCCACGCACCACCGCCTTCAAACCGTCCCAAACCATACCAAGCCCTACCTCCCCATTCATATTGAAATCTTTATATTCCGTAATAACCCCGACTGTCCGTTCTACCACGGCGGGGTCATCTAGGATGGAATCGTTCAACCTCCAGAACTTCACACCCGTGTCCCTATAGCCCAAGTTAAACCGAATGCTCACTGGTGCGTGGTCAGACCATGTTATAGACCCCTGTTCCACCTCCACCACCTTACTCATCCACCCACAGTCCACCCAGATCATATCAATACGGCTATAACTCCCATGTACCGCTGAGTAGTAAGTGTATTGTTTCCTTCCCGGGTTCCTACAGCGCCACGCATCCACCAGCCCCAGGCCTGCTTTCATTGCCAACATGTGCAGCCGCTCTCTACGTCGCGCCGCCCCTATCCCCTGACCATTGTCAAGGCGAGGGTTTAGTGTTAAATTAAAATCACCCCCTACAATAATCGGTATATCCTCCAACTTTTCCAAATCCGCCCGCATAGCTACAAAAAACTCCCCCTGCCCCTCATTCGGCCCGTACACACTAAAAATCCATACCAAATCCCCCCCCAATTGGACCTTAACTCCCACGTATCTCCCCTTCTTATCCCTATGTTCTCCCACCACTTTATCGCTCATCGCAGCCCCCACCATAATCGCTACCCCCCCCTTCCGCGGTTCCGCCCTCTGCCCCGCCAACACCACCTTCGGATATTTTCGTGTCGCAAGTAACCTCTCCTGTCCTACCTTCAGGTGCGTTTCTTGAACACAGATAAAGTCTGCCCGATTCCGTGCCCCCTCCTTCTCCACCAGTCTACGCTTGCGCCAGGTTCTTAACCCCTTAGCATTAATTGTTACCATCTGCAGTGTTTGCTCCCCCACCTCCCCCTGTCCCTTCTCCATTCTCCTTCTCCCTCCCCCTCCCCTCTGCCCCCCCTTCCCCTCACCCCCCCTCCCCTCCTACAGTCTCCCCATCCCCACCCTCCCTCCCCCCATCCCCATCCTCCCTTCCCTGGAGGCCTCCTGTAGAGCAGTGCCCACCAATGCAGAGCTACCCAAGCTCCCTCCGATCCCCCCGTCTCTGCCTTCCCTCTCCCCCCGGGAAGCCCCCCCCCCCGATACCCCACTGCGTCCCCATACCTCCCCCCCTCCAGCTCCATCCACCATCCCCCATAGACACCGCTGCCCATCTCCTTTCCCCCCCTATCCCCCCCTGTCACTCCATCTCACCCCCTTTCCCTTTCTCCAGTGATCAGATGACCATGTAACACCCATCCTACAGCAACTCCACTGGCTCCCGATACATGGCAGAATATTGTTCAAAACCCTATTACTAACTTTTAAGGCCACTAAATGCATCACCTCCTCCTCTCTAATAGACCTCATTCAGACCGTTCCACCCAACAGATCCAGGAGAACGACATCAACAAATAATCTAATCATCCCTAAAGCAGCGACAAAATGCCTATCAGTGACATCTAACAGAGCTTTCAGTTTCTATGCCCCTAAGTGCTGGAATGCTCTACCCCCAGAGATTCGGGCTATCACTGATTTATCCCTTTTTAGAAAGGCTCTCAAATCCCACCTCTTCCCCCAATATTACTTGACCAGCTAATCATTCCTAATCACTACCCAAAATAAGAACAAATCCTGTTATGTATACATGTATATATTCTTGTAAATAGTTGCATTAATGATGTCCCATGTTTTATCCAAGTTCTCTGACCTTGTTCTATGTAAAAACCAAACAATGTGTTGTTATGGTATGTTGTTTATATTGTGAACCGCGCTGATGCTAAATAGAGCGGTATATAAGAGCCTGTAATAAATAAATAAATAAATAATAAATTTCCCTCCCCATAGAACCCCATACCCCGAACCAAAATACAACAATATCAAAACTTGCCAACTTCCCCTAACCGCAACTCCCCCTCCCTCCACCCAACACCCCCCCTCCCCCGACCTGCATATCATATTTACGAGGCATATCAAAAGTCCAAACAAGCATTACACAACCCCCCTGAAATGTCCCAAGTGCCTCATGGCATAGCCAGTCAGCCCCGGCTAGCTTCCTCCTCATGTAAGAGTTGCACAGGACTGGGGAGATCTGTCGCGGCTTCTTCTACTCCAGCTCGTTCCTTGTGCTGATCTTGCTGCTCACACGGCCTCCGTTGCGGAGCCTGTAGTCCCGCCTCTCGCAAGGCCTTCCGCACTTCCTCACAGTTCTTCACCCTCCAGCTGCGCATCCCCACCGTGAAACACAGTCCAAATGGATAAAGCCAGCGATAACGCACATTTTCCTGCCGTAGCACTGTTGTTACTGTCTGCATCTCTCGCCGGCGCTGCAGGGTACCAGCTGCCAGGTCCGCATAAATCGCCACCTTATAGCCTTGCCACACAAACTCTCGGGTTCTGCGCATCAATGCAGCAATCTTTTCTTTAACCACAAAATCCCGGAGGCATATAACAATGTCATGTGGCCTATTAGGCCGGCGGGGCCCTAGCGCCCTATGTGCCCTATCCAGCATCACATTAGCCTCCTCGACAGTGTCATCTCCTGCCAGCAATATAGCCTTGCATATAGCCTCAGCCACTCTCCGGCTATCTTCAAATTCCGGTTCCTCTGGCACTCCCCGAATCCGCAAATTGTTGCGCCTAGTGCGATTTTCAAGGTCCTCCAGTTTATACTGCATTTGCTCCTTCCAATGTTCCCACATTGTCACAGTGTGCGTTATTTTCCCCTGTGCATCTTGCACCTTAGCCAGTTGCTGTTCCTGGACCTCCGTGCGCCTGCTCAACTCGCTCACTTCTTCGCGCAATTCACTGCAGACTTCACCCACCTCAACTTTCACTGCAGCTAATTCAGATTTTAGCTCCCCAAACCATGCTTTCAGCTCTGCTCTGGACACTCCATTCACCACCGTCGTGCCCGTTTCCACTTCCAGAGCACGCGGTACCAGAGTCTCTACAGTCGCCCGAGGCGTCCGCTCACCCGCCGCCATCTTGGCTGCCCGCTCTCCAGCGTGCCCGCCACTATAGGCGAATTCCTTTAAGTCAGCCGCCTTCTTACGGGTCGTCATCCTGCCTGGTCGGTCCTCCACACTTTCCGCCCCTGGATTCTGTCGGTAGTGGAGCTAATATCCCCCGAGGGGTTGCAACGTTGCCACAATAAGCAGGGGATATCTCGGAGCTCAGAACTCAGGCTGCCATCTACACTGGTGACGTCACTTCCTCCACCACGATCACACTTTTTAAACCCACTGGCAGCCATCGGGGGAAAAAGAACTCCTGCAAGGTCGAAAGACCGCGCTGCCAGGGATGAAGGAAAAGGACACACTAAAGAAATCAACTTTTTCAGCGGCGGTAACAAACTACGTCTGTAGGGCTCCGTGGAAAAAAGAAGACTGAGTAAGATGGCATCCCTGGGCGGGAAGGGGACCGCGCATGCGCGCTGCAATTCCCAAAGGTTTTCTGTGAAAGCTGGGGAAAATTGCTCCGCGAGGGCTCCGTCGGCACCGACGTCACCCATAAGTGAGGACTGACTTCCTGCTTGGTCCTGGAGAACAGATACCACAATACCTCTGAAAGTAGTCCAAATGGAATTGTAAAAAGCATTCACCACATAAGCTATTCCCTCTTCCAAACCAGCAGTCTCCCTTTTGATCTCAGTGCCCATCCTCCAAAGCCTCCTCAGGAAGCTGCTGTATCCAGTGCAAGCATATTCTGCTACTGTAACTACTACTAATTTATAGAGTGCTACTAGGCATATTAAGTGCTATATACATACACAGAGAGAGTTCCTGCTCTTCAGAGCTTACAATCCGTTAAGACAAACGGAACAGATAGGGTACTAGGATAAATCTTTACAGGAAATGATTAACACACACTTGGGTGTATACAGGAGAATAAGGGGGTCAAGATCCAAAAGCAACCTTGGAGATGAGTTTTTAGCCTGGATATGAACAAGGCCAGAGACGGTGCCTGACATACTGACTTGGGTAGTCTATTAAAGGGATATGGTGCAGCAAGGTGAAAAGAACAGTCTTGAGTTGGCAGTAGAAGGGCATCATAAAAGCAATTTGCTTGATAAGCAGAGTTACCGAAGAGGGGTACAGAGAGAGAGATGAGAGGTAATGAGGAGATGCAGAACGAATGCATTTGTAGGTCAGCTGAACCGTACGTGGAAACTAAGTTTTCAACAGATTGGAGGGGAGACAGATGATTCAATGGGAGACCAATAAGGAGCAAGTTGTAAGTCCAGGCAGGAGATGAGAGGGTGCATACGGGTCTTGGTAAAGTGTTCTGAGAGCAATGGACAAATTTTGCTGATGTTAAGAGAAAGAAACAGGTTTTGGTCATCAGTTGGATAGGTGCAGAGAAAGAGAGAAGAGTCAAATATGACCCCAAGATTGCGAGCTGAGGAAACGAGGATGACAGTATTATCCACAGAAACAGAGAAAGGAAGACGGGGGGGGGGGGGGGGGGGGGGGGGGGGGTTTAGGGTGAAAGATAAGCAGCTCCGTCTTGGCTATATTCAGTTTCATACCGCGGCAGGATATCCAGTAAGCAATATCAGAAAAGCAGGCTGAGATTCAGCCTTGATTCTTGGAGGTGTAAATCTGAGAATCATCAGCAATAAAGATGGCACTGAAAATCATGTGAGGAGATCAGGGCACTAAGAGAATGAGTATAGAGAGAAAAGAGGAGAGGTCTCAAGATAGAGTCCTAAGGTACACTAACAAATTGGGATAACTATGAAGGAGGATCCACCACAGCATACACTGAAAGAAGAAAAAACTTAGAACAGAGCCCCCAAAATCTATGTGAGAAAATGGTATCGAGAAGAATGAAGGTTGAGTAAAGGCCCTTGGATCTGGTCTGGTCAGGAACAGATCACTGGAGACTTTGGCAAGGGCCATTTCTGTGGAATGTAGAAAGCCAGATTGCAGTGGATCCAGAATGGATTGAGAGGAAACAAAGTTGAGACAGAGGTGGTAAACCACACGTTCAAATAGTTTGGATGCAAAAGGGAGGAGGGAGATGGGCTGATAACTGGAAAAGCAGGTAGGATCCAGTATAGGTCTTTTGAAGAATGGCATAACTATAGTATGTTTGAAGGCATCAGGAACAGTTGCAGTGAAAAGCAATAATGTGAAGATATGACAGATGGAAGGGACAACATCAGGGGAAAGAGTAGATGGGTGGAAATTGGATCAGAGTAGGTGGTAATGAGTTTGAAACGAGAGAAAATGTTTAGCTTTCTCCTCGGTGACTTTAGTAAAGGAAGAAAGGGTGATGGGGTTGAAGGAAGGATCTGAGAGTGGAAAGAGGGAAGAGGAGTACTCAAGACAGATCTTGTGAACCTTGTCATGAAAGTAGATAGTCAAAGTCTGGGCAGAAAGCAAAGGAGAGGTCGGGGATGGAGGCATTTCAGAGAAAGTTGAGCACTGCAAAGGGTCAGAGGCAAGAAAGTTTTGTCAGATAGACATAGTACTCTTGCTTGGCAAGTGCTATAGCAGACTGGAAAGAGGTTAGCATGAGTCTGAAATGTATGAAATCTGGGTGGGCATGGGATTTAAGCCAAAGGTGCTCAGCAGAGTGGGCACAGGTATGTGGCAAGCAGTACATCTCACAGGGCATGGAATGAGAAGACCGAGAGCACACTGTTATAAGAACAGACTGCCTCATCGACCCACTCAGAAGTGGCTGAGAGAGGAGAAAGAAATGGAGAGGGCTGAAAGCTCAACAGGATGAAGATCCCTAAATATGCTAGTGGATTGGTTGAGACTGGTGAGGTGTGGATAAGAGTGAAGGTTAGCAGATGATTGTCAGAATTAAGATGGGAAAGTCTGACAGCGAGCAGCTGGAGAAAAAGACAAGGTCAAGGCACTGGCCATACTGGTGGGTAAGGGCAGTAGAACACTGCTGGAGGTTGAATGAGAAGGTTAAGTTACGGGAGCTTTGAGGCATAAGAATCAGAGGGGTCATCAACGTGAATGTTAAAAATCCCCAAGAATAAGAGGAGGAGAAGATTGTTAAAAAAGAAGGAAAGCCAGCAGTCAAAGTCAGTGAGAAAGACCATGTAAGCACTGCAGATAGTGTCCTGGAGAGCTAAGGCTAACACTTCGAAAACCACCTGCCAACAGAACTGCTATCATCTTAGCTACTGTCATTACCAAGGCATTTACGTAAACTGCTTAGTGTCTCCTTTTGCTTTAGGATCAATAGAAAAAGTTTACTCATGACCCTATCAACCATGAGATCTGCCTCCAAGATGTCCAATTCACTGAGATGAGATCTTGATGGACTTGAAAAGCTTCGGTCAGCTTACCCTATGCCCTTCCAAGATGGAATCTCCTGATGCTTCTGTCTCCTGTACTGGTGGCTCCAAAAAAGCATAGCCCTTAGAACTAGAAAGATCAGGGTGTCAGCTTATTTCTCCGAAAGATACAGATCACCGTAGGGTCACCACACTTTCCAATGAAAAAAGTCACCCTTTTGTCACCAAAGTCCCCTTGTTCACCAGACTGACAGCACTCCGGTGTTAGACCTTGTCCATAATGCTCCTGGATTCCAGCTGGGGTTCTCTTGACCTACGTGGATTCTTCCAAGGCCCAAAGCCACCCCCAGGCCTGACAGACATACTTTGGCCTGTCTCAATAAAAAGGCCAAAACCAGGTGAAGCAGCTTCTTCCAGCATCAGAGACCAGCATATATGAACCATTTCCATAGCAGATCTTTATGGAGACAAGGCTGTCTCAGCTGAAGTACCATCTGAAGCCACAGTGAAAGAGAGGGGATCAAATATTAAAACCAAGGCATGAGGTGAGAAAATGGCCACCTTTCCCATGCTTTTATGACTTACCATATGTTCCTGAGAGAAACTTCTGCCTAAATAACTTCCTTTAATAGCAGCCATCCCTGAAGCCACCAACTGAGGCCCCAATTCTGTTGTCATCCAGTCTGGGTGATCCACGGTGCTTGATAAGCATCAGTGTTTCTTCACACTGATGGGGCTGCTGACTGCGCATAGTTTGGAGGGGGCTGTGCCCCCCTCCCAAATGTTGCAGGTACAATAATGGTGAACTATTTCCCCTGCCCCACTTACAGTATGACCTCCTTACCCTTTTGTTCCCCCAGAGTAAGGCAGCAAACTACACAGATGCAGACAGCCATCAATTTGTTGATGATCTTGGGCCATTCCTGGCGTTAACCCAAACAGTGCTTGCTGTGGCTACCGACCCTTCTACCCATGCTATTTGCTGTGGCTCCTGGCTCCACAGAGGTGTTTCCAGCACGACTTAGGCTGGAGGACGGGGGAAGCAAACCACAGTGGGCTGGTGGAGTTCCCGCCCATCCCACTGAGATCTATACCGGCTGCGCTGACCTGATCTCCCCTGCAGCTACCTTACCAGAAAGTTGCTTATGCACAACATGTTTCCTCCCCCCTCCCCCACACTATATCTGAAGGGGGGTGGAGAGGAAAGAAGAAAATGACTCCTGCTAATGTCTCCTAGGAAACAATGAAGGGACCTGGTATCCCCTGAGAGAACAGCTGGCCCTTGCAGGATCCTGGATACCCCTGACCAACCATGCTCAACTCTTTCCAGCTGGGCCTAGGAAATAACAACGGCAGATCCAGAATCCAGCTGCACAGTATACTTGTCACCATTTGCTGGAGACAGAGAATACTGAAAAACAAGGGATTTGAATGTTTATTTAGGGAGTTAACATTAGTGCACCAAGGAAAGATGACCTGGCTCTGCCATTAAAGAAATCAGAGAAAACAAGAAAACTGCACAGGACAGAAGAAATAGCAATGCACATGTTCAGAAATGGATAATAAATATTTTCTGCAGTTAAAAAGCTATAAAGATAAAGTTAATAATAAAAAGTGTTATAAAGCATTATCCCACACCACAGAGCTTTTTCAGTACTTCATACACTCACTAAGAACAACTCTGTACCTTAGCCAATTCATTGGCAGGCAATAAATTTTGGTCACTAAATATTTTCAATCAAATGTTTCAGGCCTCCCCCCTTTCAATACATTTGGACATGTTTATTAATGAATCCATATCTATGAATGATCTTAATTCACAATGGACTTCATTTGATTTGGTAATACCTACATCAGCTAGGTCTATTTATTTATTTATCCGGTTTTATATACCGCGCTATCCTTCAATCAGAGCGGTTTACAAAAAAAATAAGTAGTCATATCTGCACAACAGTATAACTAACACTTAATTTCAGTGAACCCTGGATTGTAAGGAGATATGAAGTCTAAAAGGATGGTAACCTGTCAGACAATATTTCCATCGCACATATAAAGTTGTTAAGAGATGTATGGGCACATATAAAGTTGTCAAGAGGGGAGGATTCAAGATGGCCACCGAGTGATGACACGCTCCGGAGGTGCAGCGGATGGTGTGGAACGCTGATTCCTGCTTTCTTGGTTTCTTCTGTTTCTTTTTCCATCTTTTACAATGGGAAAGAGGAAAGGGAAGGTTACGTACCCCGAGGAGAAGCCTCTCCCTAATCAGCCGCCCATTACCGATTTCGTGACCCTCGGCGCTACTCAACAGTCTGCCGGGGAGTTAGTCGGTGCAGACCAGAAGGCGGTCTTATCGACGTCAGACGCGAGTCTGAGCCCCGAGCAGCGCGCTCCTCCAGATGAGCCTTCTTTGCTGCTTGCTGACTTAGCACACTGGCTGTTCCAGAATCCGAAGGGGGTTGCTGGTTCAGTCGTCCTCGGGGGTTTTGCTGAGTCCACGGGATCCGTTGGCAGGTGTTGGAGCTGGGGAAGCTACTACTACCGGTGCACCAGTCGCTGAGGCTGGAGCTCAGACTACCCCGACGTCCTTCAAGATGGGAGCAGCTGTTTCTGGGAGTGTGGTGAGCTCTGCAGGACCCGCCGCTTTCGGCTCCCTGGGCTGTGGTAACTTTAGATTCTATCTGGATGGCGATAACTTCTCTGGAACATTCTGTCTCCAATCGGCTAAATGTTGTGGAGGGAATTGCCAAGGAGTCATGGACGAGGCTTGAACAGCAGGAACGAACCAGTAAGGACTCTATCCAAACACTTGGAACTTTAACGGGACAAATTTCAACTATTTCATTTCAGTGCTCTGCCTTTCTTAAGGATAGTGCTGCTATGCATGTTAAGTTGGAGAGGTTAGAGAACTTCTCCAAGCGTTTGAATCTACGTTTTGTTAATGTTCCAGTGTCTACCATTGTCTCCCCCGTAGAGTTATTTAAAAAGTACTTATTGGAGATTTTGGGGATGCCGGAAGCTGCCCTTCCTCCCACCTCAAAAGTATATTATTTGCCTATTAAGAAACGTGTTTCGTCTAGTGTTGTTGATAGTGAGGAGGGTGTTCAGAGGGAAAGTATGGATGTTCTAAATCTCTCCCAAGTGCTGGAATCTTCTGATGAGGAGGTTATGACGAGGGCGACTCTTTTGGTGGGGTTTTTACTGGAACCTAATAAAGTGTGGACTTTAAAGTTATTTTTTAGGAATTCTGATAAGCTTTTCTTTGGTCAAAAGGTTTGGGTTTTCCCTGATGTTTCATATGTGACTCAGGGGAAACGGAAAGTTTTTATGTCCATGCGTCCGGAGGTAATTTCATTGGGATATTCTTTTTTGTTAAGGTTTCCGTGTAAATGTTTGATTAAATCTGTTTCATCTAGATTTATTTTCTATGAACCAAGTCAGTTATGTGCTTTTTTGGATTCAAGGGTTGCTCCGGGTTTAGTCGTAAGTCCAGTGGAACCTGATTAGATTGACTTACTGGGAACGCTGTAATGTTTTGTGTCTCTGGGTGGATTTTCCTGGGGAATTGTTTCCTGTATTAGTAATATTACCATGCCTTTCTTAATTACTTTTTCTCCCCCCTGTATTTGTGGGCTATAGTGTTAGATGTGCTTAGAAATATTGAATTTATCCTGTTTTAAAGGTGATATGTTCTAATTTGTATTTGTTTTGCTTAAGTACATCTTTCCATTTTCTTTCAAGTACCGGTATGTGATTTATTGCTTGATGTAATTGTTAAAATTCTTAAAATAAAAAACTAAAAAAAAAAAAAAAAAAAAAAGTTGTCAAGAAGTCTAATTACAGTCGTCCCTCGTTTATCGCGGTTAATCCGTTCCAGACTCTACCGTGATAAGTGAATTTCCGCAAAGTAGGATTCTTTATTTATATCCAAGAGTTTTACCTTCTCCTGGACGGTAAGCATCTTCCTCCGGCGCCAAGTTTCACTGTCAGAAGGCTTAGAAGCAGCAGCAGCACGTTTAGGAGACATCGTGGGGCTTAGATAAAAGCCTACAGTCCATACGCACAGTAATTTTAATTTTAATACAGGGGGTGTATAATTGACTCAGACAACCAAGCGTGCGCTGTATCATTTTCACTGTCTCAATCAACTTTTTAGTGAATATACATGTATTTGAAAAAAAACACGATAGAGTGAAGCCGCGAAAAGTCGAAGCATGAAGTGGCGAGGGACGACTGTACTATATCTTTAAAGGATGATGTAATGCCAAAAGTTCATGCGTGCTTCTATTTGCCTGGCTCTAAAAAAAAAAAAAGATGTCATTGGCAGGTGAAGATTTTAACTACTATAGGCTTATCTCGTGTCTATCTTTTTTAGGTAAGATAATTGAGTATGTTTGATGCCAATTAGATACTTATATTGAGAAAATAGTACTGCTAGATAACTGGCAGCAATGTTTTAGGGATTCTCGTTGTCCATTCGGTTATGCTTTGCGAGAACCTTTTGTATACATTCTACTTCCCTTTTCTTGTTTATTAATATCATCAGCAGTGTTTGACAATTTCTACTGATATCTATGGAAAAGATTAGAGCAGAGTGGGATAGGTCAGGTTTATAAATGGTTTGAGTCATACTTGCAAGAAAATAGACTGAATTAGAATTAAGCCATCTATATCGGATTGGTATCTCTTAGAACATGAAGTTCCTGAAGGATCAGTCTTATCTTTCACCTTATTCTATTTATAATGTATGTGTATATATGAGTTCAATATGTAAGAGGTGGAGGAGTCTTGATATAAACTTCAGGCTTTATGCTGGTGATACATTGTGGTTGGTGTAATTTAATACTAGGTTGGGATGGCTATCCACACCTTTAATTAAGAATTGTTCTCAAGTACTGAACTGGTTTACTTACAATGGTTTAAAGATAAATCTTGCAAAGACTATGGCAATGATGATATGTAGAGATAAGAAGTTCATCCCTCCAGATGAATTAGTTAAAAAAGAATCACCCTACTGAAGTATGCACAAAGTAAATTATTAGGTTTTATCACCGACTAGGTTTGAAATCAATCTGTTCAAACAATTTCTTAAATTATGTTCCATATGGCACTTATGAAAATTTATTTAAGCAGAAGATTTTAAGAAAGCAGTTCAAACACTTATATTTGCCTTATGTTCGGGCCCAGATTTACATCTAATTAACTGCCTAGAGTACTAAATTTTGAAGGTGCCAAAGAGGAGCCGAGCCTGTTCCCATTCAATTTAAGGCCATGTGGAAGCACTGATTAAGAGGGATACAACTGTAACACTATGGCCATCCTCTACTCCTCTCCTGGCTCTCCAATCTTTGGGATGTCTGACACCCTCCTCCCCCTTCTCTAGGGTCTGCTGTCTGATCTTGCCTATGGACATCAAAATCTTAAATCCGGCCCTGTTTATGTTAACCATTGTTAACATGCTCTATCCAGCTTTACCATAATCTACAGTAAAACCATTTCAAATTATTCAAAATTCTGTGGCTAGAGTTATAGTCACCTTAAGAAAATATGAACATCTCTCCAGTATTGCATATAGTCTGCACTGGGTCCCTATTAAATACAAGGTATATTTGCACTTCCATCAGCTACAGCTATAATATTAACTAGCCTAGCAAGGATGTCTTCAGTGGCAGGTCCACAGTTATGGAATAAATTACCTACAGATGTTCATCTTGAGTAGTTGTATTTGATATTTTGCAAGAAACTGAAAACAGTGTTCTTCAAAGTAGCATTTAGTTTTAACTGCTATAAATATTTAGTTGATGTTTTAAGTTGTCATGTTTGCTATTAATGTATGTTATTTAATGTTACTAATTTTATATTATTTTGTGATGTTTTAATTTGTATGTTTGTTACTGATGTACACCACCAGGAAGTGTTACTATGGATGGTATATAAATATTTAAATGAAATAAAATACAGGGCAGCGCTCACAAAGTATATGTTCTCTGCCTCCATCTGCTGGCCGAGGGGCATAAATATTTGTTCTGGGTGGTCTGGTGAACGATATGGAAGCACAAATTTATACTTTTTTTTTTTTTTTTTAGAGCATTTGCATGCTACTGGACCTGGATCTAGAAGGAAAATTTTCACTTAACGTTAATTTCCTTTCCTGGATTCCTGCTAAACCAGTCCAGACAAGTAGGTTAAGTCCCCCCCACCAGCAGATGCTGGAGACATAGAAAGTGCCAGAAGCATCAGCGAATCGACTCTGGCATATAGAGAGGCTCCCTTAGATGTCACCCTCAGAATAATCCTGTAAAAGCAGAGGAACCCCTTTTCCAAATGGAACATGGCATATAAAACTCAAGGAAGTGAAACACTAGCAGTGCAACTACGTACACAGAGCCCAACGGGGCTCTCTCAATATCGAAGGCAGACATTATAGCCATGAGTTCAATAAGTCTCTTGTGAAACGACTGTCGAGTCGGCCAAGGCTGTTGCTGACTAACAGAGAGAGGGTTGGGTCCTGGACTGGTCTAGTAGGATTCCAGGAAAGGAAATTAACTGAAATTTCTCCTTCCAAATTCAGTCCAGACAAGAGGGAAGTACCAAAGCTACACCCCTTTCGGACCGCAAGAGACAGCCACCGCTATCACACTAGCCAAAAAATGCACGGAGGCACGGGCGTGCAAATTGAGATAATGGCATGCAAATGTAGACAAGGAGAACCGGTGGCTGCCCAACAAATGTCAGTGGGTGACACGAGCTCCCCACTCTGCCCAGGAGGCTGCCTGAGCACATTTAGAGTGAACATGAAGCCCTATTGGAACAGGTTTATTTTGCAAAATGTATGCAGATGCAATAGTGCGGTTGATCCAGCATGCAATTGTAGCCTTAGAGGCAGCGAGGCCCTTTCAAGGGCCTGCAAACAAGACAAAGAGGCGGTGAGAGTTTCAGAAGGAACTGGTGAATTTAAGGTAACGACACAGGATCCTCTTGACATCGACCGCACGCAGGTTGCACTGTATGCCGGAGCTGTCCTCCCTAGGAAAAGAAGTGAGTGAAATAGTTTGATTCACACGAAAGGGTGAGAGTACCTTAGGCAAAAAAAGAGGAAACGACCCGCAGGGTTACCCCCTCTGAAGTGAAGGAGAGAAAGGGCGCCCTACAGGACAGCACCTGGAGCTCTGACACGCACGAGGCTGACGTGATGGTGACAAGGAATGCAGTCTTTAAGGAGAGATCGTGGAGAGCGACCTGTTTGAATGGCTCAAAGGGGGCCGCCATGAGACTCCAGAGAACCAGGGTGAGGTCCTAAGGAGAGACAATAGGGCAGCATGGCGGGCAAAATGTGCATACTTCACAGAGGAAACGGCTGATATCTGCATGAGAGGCGAGCAACCAGCCCGCTAGCTGACCTTGAAAGCAGGTGAGGGCCGCCACCTGAAAGCAAAGGGAGTTAAGGGCTAACCCCTTGTCAAAGCCCTCCTGTAGAAAGACTAGGATCGGCAGTATCCCAACCCTCCAAGGAGAGATGTGCTGCCTGGCGCACAATGCTTCGAACAGACGCCAGACCCAGGCTTAAGCCATAGACGTAGAGGATCTGCATGCCTGAAGGAGAGTTTGCATGACCTTAGGCAAATAGCCTTTGCAGGCTAGGTGGCTCCTTTCAAGAGCCAAACCATAAGCAAGTAAGGAGCTGGGACGTGAGAACTGGGCCCTGCCTCAGCAGACCACGGTGCGAGCTGAGTGGAAGGGGCACTGCCAGCCAAACTAAGTCGGCATACCACAGGCGCTGGGGCCAACTGGGGGCCAACTGGGGGCCACCAAGATCACTTGCCCGGGATGTGTCTCGATGCAGTAAAGACACCTCCCAATCATGGCCCAAGGTGGGAAGAGGTAGAGAAGAGTCGCCACTGGCCATGGTTGCGACAGTGCGTCGAGCCCTTGAGAGCAGAGCTCCCTCCAATGACTGAAGGTGGTGAGCAGCTTAGCATTCCTATTGCTGGCAATCATATTGAGAATGGGTTGCTCCCATGTCCGCATGATATGCTGAAAAGCTGCCGGATCGAGTTCCCCCTCGCTGGAGTCCAGGGTACAGCGACCGAAGAAGTCAGCTTGGACATTGTCCATGCCCGCAATGTGCTGTGCTCAAAGGCTCGGCAGGTGTCTTTTGGCCCATGGAAAGAGGTCCATTTCCCTGACCACCCCCAGGGCTTTGGTTCCGTCCTGCCAATTGATGTAGGCCACCGTGGTGGAATTGTAGCAAAGGATGCGCACTGACTGTTGGTGAAGGCAAGGTAGAAATGCCAGCAGGGCAAGGCAGACTGCTCGAGCTTCGAGGCGGTTGATACTCTATTTGGACACCTGAGGATCCTAGGAACCCTGCGTTGTCTGGTCCAGACAATGTGCTCCCCAGCCAGAAAGACTGGTATCTGTCATGAAAAGAAGCCAACGTGGAGTCTCTAGAGCAGGGGTTCTCAACCCAGTCCTTGGGACCCACCTAGCCAATCAGGTTTTTAGGATAACCGCAATGAATATGCATGGAGAGATTTGCATATAATGGAGGCAGTGTATGCAAATCTCTCTCATACATATTCATTGTGGTTATCCTGAAAACCCGACTGGCCAGGTGGGTCCTGAGGACTGGGTTGAGAACCCCTGCTCTAGAGGAACCGTCCGCCGGAGATGGTCTGGAGAAAGCCACCAATGGAGGCTAGAGCAGACGGCCCTTAGAAGGGGAAGGTGGATGTTGTACTTCTGGGAAGCTGGGGACCAGCGAGACAGAAGGGATTGTTGGATGTCGCATGTGCACCCGAGCCCAGGGGACAACTTCGATGGTCGCCACCATGGCTCCCAAAACCTGTAGATAGTACCACACAAGGGACCGGACCTGCAGGAGGAATGCCTGTAACTGGCTGGTAAACTTCCATCAATGGTCCTCGGTAAGGAAGACTCTTCCCCAACGGGTGTCGAAACAGGCCCCCAGGAATTCCAGTGACTGGGCGGGGTGGAGACAGCTTTTGGCATGATTGACCACCCAGCCGAGATGCTTGAGAAATAAGAATCAGAAGACGGCCTCCGCATGTGACTTCGCTCTGATTAACCAGTCGTCCAGATAAGTATGGATGCGTATACCCTGTTTCCACAAGGCTGCTGCCACCATCATCATCATAACCTTTGAAAAGGTACGCGGTGCCATTGCCAGGCCGGACGGCATAGCGTGGAACTGAAAATTGTGATTGAGCACCATGAAACAGAAAACATTGCTGATCTTCGCGGATCAGGATGTGGAAGTAGGCCTCCACCAGATCGAGCAAGGCCAAGAACTCCCCTGTCTGCACCACCAGGATCATGGATTGGAGGGTCTCCATCCTGAAACACAGTACCTGGAGAGAGTGATTAACGCCCTTGAGATACAAGATGAGTCGAAAGGAGCCATCCTTCTTGGGGACAACAAAATAAATGGAGTAGTGGCCAAAGGTGAGCTCGTATGGCGGTAGCACCAGACAAATGGCACGAAGCTCTTCCAGGCGCCGAGGCATGTCCTGTATGGTCGTGTGCTTCTGTCCAGACTCACAAGGCGAGATCAAGATGACATCCCTGATGGGCTGGCAGCAATTGAGCATACAGCTGTAGCGGACAATATTGACAATCCAGTGATCGGTGGTGATTTTCTTCCATTCATGGGCAAACAGGGCCAGCTGACCCCCCACCGGAGTCATCTCAGAGTGGACCTGGAGACCGTCAGTGGGAGGAAAGGCCATGGCCGAAGAACTTCGCAGAGGCGGAAAAGGCATTCTTTGTCCATCCTATTCCCTGAAAGGGCTGCTCCCCGGAAACAGATCTGTTGAAGGAAGCACCCGAAGACCTACCCAGATGGTAGCACTAAGCATCTCAGAACCGCGACCGGGAGGAAAAGGTGAGAAACGAGACCCGGACCTGCGATTAACTGCCTTTGGCCTATCCTCCGGTAGACGTTGTGGTTTGACCTCTCCCAAGTCTTTCACCAGCTTTGAGGTCCTCGCCAAATAGGAGCTTTCCCATGAATGGGAGCTTAGCAAGGTGGGCCTTCGAAGCTGCATCCACAGAACGGTGTCTGAGCCAGAGCCAGCGGCATGCAACAGTAACTGCCGCTATCGCCCAAGAAGCGAGGCAGAGCAAACCATAAAGGGTATCTGCCAAAAAGGCAGTAACGGACTCAAAACGTGCTACAGCAGGGTGTTCCGGCAAAAGCTGGATCCAGTGAAGAAGGGCATGGGTAGCTAGCGCCCCACAAACAGAAGTCTGAAGGGCAAGAGAGGAAGAAGAGAAGGCAGTCTTGAGAAGTCCTTCTATCTTCTGGTCTTGCTGATCCCTGCAGAGCCGCTCCACCTTCTATCGGAATTGTAGTGTGTTTGGTGACGGTAGTCATCGCTGCGTCAACCTTAGGATAGGCGGGCCACTTCTTGAGGTCCTCTTGAGACTACATAAAGTCAGCCCAAACATCGAGCTGTGAGCAGGGACGCATCCGGGGAGTCCCATTCCAGAGACACCATCTTTGTAGCTCTGAAGGAAATGGAAAAGCTCTGGAAGGTTTCCTCTTAGGATTGGATCCGCCTGCGAAGGAGTCGGACCAGAGTCCTGCGTAGGAGGGGCCATGAGGCGCAACACTTCTACCACCAACGTGATTAAGGCAGAGAGTTCCTCCTTGTGGAACAAGTAACATTGGGAGATTATTCCTGATCCTTCTCCTGATCATTTGAGGGAGACCATTCCCCATCCTCCCAGTCTGAGGAGGGAGGACTCTCTTCAGCGGAGAGCGCGTCCTGCTGGTCTTTTGCCCAGTCACAGACCGCCCAAGAGAGCTCCTTAGGAGGATGCACCAGCTCTGAAGAGGGGGGCTTGTCTGACGAGCGCCTCTTACCCAAGCATCCTAGGGCAGCTGTGGATTTAGTAGAAAATGGCCCCCCTGCCTTGTGACCCACTGGTGGGGAGGAAGAAGATGCCCAAAGGTCCCATGCCTGTATGAACAGGGACATAAAGGCAGACCCCTGATCTGAACTGGCTCCACTGGGATGCTGTGGAAGCAACATGGGAGGAGGGGGGCATCCCTAGAGTGAGAGGCTGGAGAAAGATCTCTGCCTGACAAATATGACGCAGGCTGGACATCTAGAGTGGAAATGCCCGAGGCAGAATGTTGAGGCTCGGGTAGCACTGCCTGTGGCGCTTCCTGCACTACAATGGAAAACTCCCCCAAGTGATCTGAACACATGGAAAGCAGTTACTTACCCATAACAGGTGATCTCTGGGAACAGCAGGAATAAGTCTTCACATATGGGTATCGTCGGTACCGACGGAGCCTGCGCGGGAACGCTCCCCAGCGTCCAGTAAGAAAGCTTTTGGGAGCATCCCACAGCGCCTGCGCGCTGCCTTCCCGCTTTTCCCAACCGCCTCTCTCCAGTTCGAGTTTTAAAGCTGAGACAAAGAGAGAGAGAGGAAAGGAAAGATAGATAGAGATATACAACTCCTAGGGAAGGTGGGTGGGTTGTGAAGACTTATTCCTGCTGTTCCCAGAGATCACCTGTTACAGGTAAGTAACTGTGCTATCTCCAGGAACAAGCAGGAATGAGTCTTCACATATGGGGACTCCCTAGCTGTAGATGCCAGGGAGAAACCCCAGGTTGTGTGTCCTTGAAAAAGACTCTACCTCCTCCCATGGATCTCTGGCATCTGACCAGGGTAGGTGGGTAGGAGTTGATTAGGAATGGAACAGGTGTTTGAGAACAGCCTGACCAAACGAGGCATTCCGGCGGGAGACCTTGCCCAAACAGTAATGGGCTGTGAAGGTATGAACCGAGGCCCAGGTGGCCGCTCGATAGATTTGGTCGATGGACACAGAGTTTAGATGAGCCATTGAGGCTGCCATAGCTCTCACATTGTGAGCTGTGACATGGCCCTCCAGAGAAATGTTCCTACTCTGGTAGGCGAAAGAAATACACTGAGCAATCCAGTTGGACAGTGTTCTCTTAGAGACTGGAAGTCCTAAATGAGAAGGATAAAAAACAACAAAGAGTTGAGAAGACTTTCTATGTTGCTGTGTTGTTTGTAAGTAAAAAACGAGAGCTCTCTTACAATCCAAGGTATGAAGATTCCTCTCTGCACTTGATGCATGAGGTCCTGGAAAAAAGACAGGTAAATATACCTCTTGGTTCAGATGAAAAGGCGAGACCACTTTAGGCATAAAGTGTGGATTGGTCCTGAGGACTACCTTATGATGGAACCTTGTATAAGGTGGATTAGCCACCAAAGCTTGCAACTCACTGATGCGGCGTGCTGAGGTGACTGCAATGTGAAAAACAACTTTCCAAGAAAGAAATTTCAAGGAGGTGGTGGCTAAAGGTTCAAAGGGTGGCTTCATAAGCTGGCCAAGAACCAGGTTT
This sequence comes from Ichthyophis bannanicus, assembly GCA_033557465.1. Lineage (NCBI taxonomy): Eukaryota > Metazoa > Chordata > Amphibia > Gymnophiona > Ichthyophiidae > Ichthyophis > Ichthyophis bannanicus. The sequence goes on from CM066047.1 coordinate 84,444,250, forward strand.
AAGTCCCATGCCACTGGAGGTGGTCTAATGGGAGGTTTAGTTAAAAGAAGGCCTCTCATGAATCTTGCTATAAGAGGATGAGAGGAAATAGGTTGTCCATTGAGAGGCTTGAGGGACACTGCTATAGCACTCAAATGGACTCTTACTGAATTTGTTTTCAGACATGCATGGAATAGATGCAGGAGATACTCTAGTAGAGAATTCAGAGGTATTGCAAGAGGGTTTAGACCCTTCCCTGAACACCAAATGGTAAATCTTTTCCATTTGAAAGCATAGGAACGTCTAGTAGAAGGGTTTCTAGAGGCATGAATAACATCTCTGACTTGCTGAGAGAGATGAAAATCTTGAAGGTCTAGGCCCTCAGCAATCATGCCCTGAGATGGAGAGACTGGGGGTTTGGGTGTCACAACATTCCTTCTTCCTGGGTTAGAAGGTCTGGTGCAGAGCCCAAGTCCAGGGAATGAGCATGAGAGGGATGCAGAAGTAGAGGGTACCACACTTGGCGTGGCCAATGTGGTCCCATGAGGAACATGGTCCCTCGATCTCTCTGAACGTTGAATAGTGTTTTGGGAATTAGGGGAATTGGTGGAAAGGCATAAAGGAAGTCTTGACCCCAGTGAAGGAGGAAGGCATCCTTGGCCTGAACTCCCTGACACGGAATTCTGGAACAGAACCGGGGAAGTTTGGCATTCCACGGACTTGCAAACAGGTCTATGTCCGGGGTTCCCCAAATTCGAAAAATCCTGGCTACCTGGTCCATGTGGAGGGACCACTCGTGTGGAAGCAGAACTCGACTGAGTCTGTCTGCCCAAGAGTTTTGAACGCCTGGAAGATATACTGCCAGAAGATGGATGTGATGCTCTCTGGCGAAGGCCCACAGTCGCAAAGCTTCGTTGCAAAGCGACAGAGAGCCAGTCCCGCCCTGCTTGTTTACATAGAACATGGCTACTTGGTTGTCCATATGGATGAGGACTGTCCTGTAGCTGAGCAGGGAATGGAACACTCTGAGAGCTAAGAATATTGCTCTGAGTTCCAAGAGATTGATATGCAGAGAAGTCTCCTGTGGAGACCAGATGCCCTGGGTGGAGAGATCCTGCAGATGAGCTCCCCAACCCACTGGAGAAGCATCTGTTGTCAGAGTTGCTTGGGGTAACGACTGCTGAAAAGGGGACCCCAGCAACAGATTTGGAGGGGACTTCCATCACTGGAGAGACCAAAATAGGCGACTGGAGTTTGCTATTTTGTCTGACAGGCAACCTGATGCCTGAGTCCATTGGGTGGACAAAGTCCATTGAGCTGCCCTCATGTGAAGGCGAGTATATGGAACCACATGCACGGTGGATGCCATGTGGCCTAATAGTTGTAACATTTCTCGAGCAGTTAAATGGGAATTTAACTGTATCTGAGAGGCTAACTGCACCAAGCGTAGGCAACGGGCCTGAGGAAGATAGGCCCTTGCAGTTGTGGTATCCAGCAAGGCCCCTATAAACTCCAGAGACTGAGTAGGGGTGAGATGGGATTTTGGGATATTTATTACCAGTCCCAAATACTGAAGGACACGCATTGTGCAGGTTAGACAAGTCTGGGCCTCTGACTGGGATGGAGCTCGAATGAGCCAGTCGTCCAGATATGGGAAAATGAATATTCCTAGAGTGCGTAGAAATGCAGCTATTACTGCCATGCATTTCGTGAACACCCTTGGTACAGAGGCCAGACCGAAAGGAAGCACCCTGTATTGGTAGTGCTTTCCCTGGAAAAGGAACCGAAGGAATCTTCTGTGTGTTGGATGGATGAGGACATGGGTGTACGCATCCTTGAGATCTACAGAACAAAGCCAGTCCTGACTCTGAAGGTATGGCAGCAGAGTACCGAGAGAAATCATCTTGAATTTCTCTTTGAATAGAAACGTGTTCAATTCTCTGAGATCTAATATGGGTCTGTAGCCCCCTGTTTTTTTTGGAATAAGAAAATAAGGGGAGTAGAACCCTGAGCCCTGTTGCTGTTGAAGAAGAGATACTTCTTCTATTGCCCCTTGGGCAAGAAGGGTAGCAATCTCCTGACCCAGAAGGTTGAGGAGAGATGTTGGAGAATTGAACTGTTTCACCATGCTGTGGGGAGGAAGGTTTAAGAAATGAAGCTTGTACCCTTCCCTTATAATGGAGAGGGCCAATTGCTTTGCTCCCATCTGGGAGCAAAGTAAGCCAACCTTCCTGGAATGGTGAGGGGCTCTGGTTCTTCCAGAGCTAGAAAGGCTAAGTTCTCTAGTTGCAAGTCAAAGGCCCTGAGGAGGCTGAGGCTGCTGGGCCGTGGGAGGCCTGGCAGCCTTTGACTTGGCCTGTTTAGGAGGTTGCTGACGCTTTGCAGCAAAACGACCTGCAGAAGATGCCTGCTGACCATAAGCAGGATAATATCTTCCCTTTTAAGAAAAAGGTGTCTTTTTGAACAATCTTTTCTTAACAGGAGCAGAGGTAGACTTTGAAAGTCGATCCAAAGCAGAGTTCTCAGCATCCGAGTGGCCTTTGCTTGCCAATCCCTGCCAAAAAGGTTTTCACCTGTACAAGGAAGATTTCCCAGTTCATCTTGGACCCAGAGTTCCAAATCAGAGGCTTGTAACCAAGCAATTCTGCGTGCACCTATGGCAATAGCCGATGCTCTGCTTACACACTCAAAAGAGTCAAAGGCTGCACGGTTGGAAAATTTGGAAACATCTTGGGCATGTTTGAGCCAAGTGAGAAATTCCTGCCTTTTATCTTCTGAAATAAAAGGGGCTAAAGTCTGCAGATGATCTGTGACTTCTTTTAGAAACATCCCCATATAGAGACTATAGGAGTTGATTCTGGCAGCAAGCATATTAGCTTGGAAAACCCTTCGGCCAAAAGCATCAAGGGTCCTGCATTCACGTCCTGGAGGATTAGATGAGTGTCTCTTTTCACTCTTTATTTTCCTCATGGCAGACTCTACCACAATAGAGTGGTGAGGAAGCTGAGACTTATGAAAGCCAGGACAAGGAGGGACACGGTACATGGTGTCTAACCTACGAGAATGAGGAGAGGTGGTAAGAGGAGTCTCCCACATGCTCAACATGAGATCATAGAGAATCTCATGAATAGGTAAGGTAGCTGCTTCTTTAGGAGCCTTAGGATATTGCAAAATATGTAATTGCTTGGCTCTAGGCTCTGACTCAGGGGCCACTGTAATGGAGAGGCCCCTAGCCACTTCCCTAATGAAGTCTTGAAAAGACAAGTCTTCTGGAGGAGACATTCTTCATTTTGGAGAAGCAGACTCCTGAGGAAGAAGTACCGGTGCCTCGACAGAAGCCTCCGACTCATCAGAGTCTTCGGAGGAATCGAAGTATCGCCTGTCTGGATGCTCCTGTAAAGCCCGAAAAGCGTACTGAGTGGGATCAACATTGGGAGTAAGCGGTACCGGTTCGGTACCGATGGGCATCATAGGACAGGGTACCGTTGCAGTCGACACCCAAGCTGATGTCGATGCAATCGGTACCGGCACAGGGAACGATGCCGTGCCGGAGTCGGTACCGGCAACAGAGATTGTTGCGGTACCGGAGGCATCAAAGCCTGCATAAACGCCGTTAGGGTGCGCTGCATGGACAGAATCTTCTGATCCATCGACGCCACCAGAGTCTGGATGTCGGTACCAGTGGAGGCCACCGGTACCCCAGAACACGACAACAGGTGATCGGTCGAGGCCAAGCCATCGATGTCAACCTGTGACCCCATAGACAATGCTTTGGAAGCCGGAACTTCCCACCGGGGTAATTTTGCCGTGCGGAATCCTCAAGGACAAGCCCGGAGGCATCTCGATGCTTAGAGGGAGATTTGCTCTTCGAGGACCGGCTAGATTTATGTTTGGCTACCTGAGATCCATGGGAGGAAGAAGAAGCCCTGGAAGACGTCGATGCCACCGAGGCTGCATCAGAAGGAAACAGGGTACTGAGCTTGGCTGCTTGGTTCTGCCAACCTCTTTTAGACATCATGGAACAGGACACACAATCCGTGATGGAATGGTCAGGACGCAAACATTTTAGACACCAATCATGGGTGTCGGTGACAGAAATAGTACTGCCACATTTCGTGCACTTTTTGAACCCGGAAGCGGGCTTCTCCATGAGGAGAAAAATATTCAGGCCTAAGGCCCAAACTGAAAATGCACAGTTGAAGAAAGAAAAGTTTTTTGGTTTTTTTTAAAGAAAGAAAAGAAAAGAAAAGACCGGCGGTACTGGTCTGACGTCGAAGAAGGCAGACGCGACACAGAAAAATAAAGAAAAAAATAAAGTTCTTCTTCTGCGGTGACAGGAACACGACCTGCTGGCTCCGCGGAAAAGAAGAACTGGAGAGAGGCGGTTGGGAAAGGCGGGAAGGCAGCGCGCAGGCGCTGTGGGATGCTCCCAAAAGCTTTCTTACTGGACGCTGGGGAGCGTTCCCACGCAGGCTCCGTCAGTACCGACGATACCCATATGTGAAGACTCATTCCTGCTTGTTCCTGGAGATACCCTCACTGAGGCTATCAGGAGCTAACATAGATGTCCACCATCTGCTAAGACAGAGAAAATATTGAAGCTGACTCCTAGGGGTGCAGGGTTATCTACCAAGGGTGATATCACTAAGCTTCTGGAATTCTCTGTCTCATCTGCTGCCAGGACATAACCCATTTAGTCTGGACTGGTCTAGCAGGATGATTTGGAAAGTCATGCGTCTATTTATAATTGCATTGTTCACAATTTTTTTTTTGTACATCTCAGTAAAATGTTTAAACTACTATATAATTAATATGAGTCTAATAAAAGACAACAGCCTGACCTCACTCAGGAAAATCTCTTCCATTCAATATCAGAAAATGGAGTCCAAGAGAACTTCCTTTCCTCACAAAGAACACGAAAAAAAGGTAACGCACCAAGTAAATATTAAATTATTATTGTAACATCTTAAGTCCTGGGCACTGCTTGGTTTGACACCTGGGCACTATGAATATCTATGGTTCACCCCTGAAATGCAACTCCCCAGTTAAAAGAAATGTCAAATTTTTACCTAGTCTGCCCCACGAAGGACAACACCAGCATGTCATCTGTATCTCGTTGAGAGTCAGACCTTAACGGCCACAAGCCTGGAGAAGAGAAACAAAAAATGGCTAAACATGGGACTTGAGAGAGAAGCAAGGTGTCCAGAAAAATACATCTCAAAGTGAGAGGCAAAAGGAATATGGAAAATGCAGAATGAGGAAAACAATCAGGAGGGATACACTAGAGGAAAGACATGAAGAACCAAATTTCAGTTGAATTGTCTTCCAGTCAGACTAAATTGAAAAAAAGTGTAAAAACACTTCTGCCCCACAAAAAAAAAAATCCGGTCAATCCTCACACACAGGCTCACTTCAGACTATCCTCAGCAACACACATACTCTTCCTCCAATTATATACACACTTCCACTGGGTTCAATGAAGAGGATAAAACGGCGTGCACCTGAAACTGCGTGTTCAGTAATGTTGCCTGCTGGCCAGCAGCAATTTACAACAGAAAGGAGGCACCAGCATTACAAAAGCTCACCAAGAAGATCCCATGTTAGCAGCTTTATTCAACCCAGGCTCCTTTGCTGCTCCATCAGCATCAGAATGATCATGTGAAGGCACGTTTTAGATAGTACGTGGAGATAGGAATTGAAACATCAAGGTAAGGATGTACTCAATTCTTTTATTTATTTATTTAGTATACATCTGTATACCGCTACTTCCAGCGATCAGCAGCGGTTTGATTACAGATTGGAAATTGTCAAATCATGACAGGAAATTTTTGAAGTATAAACACATTGATTAGACAGGAAAGCACAGCACACAGAGAACTATTTTACAGGGAACATGGGCTATGGAGGGTTAAGTGGCTTGCCCAAGACCACAAGGAGCACCTGTGGGACTAGAAACCCCAGACCTTCCGGCCCAAGGTTGCTGTCCTCTAGTGGGATTTGAACCCCCGACCTTCCGGCCTGAAGTACCTTGCCCCAACCACTAGGCCACTCCTCCACTCCAATTCTGAGAGTATTTTAGAAACAGCTCTGCTAAACATGGAACAATTTATAAAATACATAGAAATGCCTGCAGCAGAAGACACTATTTCAGAAATTTATATGGGGGAAGGGGAAAATGAAGAGGAAGCCCAGCACCTCAGAGGTATTATTACTAGCATGTCTCAAATTGCACATGTAAATTTCAGAATGGGATTCTGCAAACAGCTGTATAGCTGGGGACACCATCTTGAACTCATTTCAATTTGGAAGGCAAAATGCACTAGGGTGGGATTAAGGAGGATAACCCCCTTAATGCCTCCTGTAAAGGGCTGGCTGAAATGCTTACTTTAAAATACAACCTGTATGTGCCAGGGAGTAGGTGCAAATCCAGGCATGGAGAATTTCGGGTTTACACGTGCATTCCCTATATGGAATGGGGAATGCATGTGTAGATTTCTGTCCTGCCCAGACCACATGCTCTCTAAAACCTCCATATACTAGGGACAGATACGTGTATATTTGATCCTTTCTAAAAATGGCCATTTATATGTGAATGCAGTTTCCATGTGTCAATGCCCAATTATACACATGTAAACTGGCAATTAGGGTATTTTAAATAATCATCTTAATGTCTAATGTGTTCTAACATCCAAATGTCTTCCCTGTGTTACACTTGTTAAACCAGACCAGCTTAAGTGTTGTGGTGACCTGATCAAGAAACGTTTGGGAGCCACCAAAATATTCAAACCATGGATATGAAAACCTGCCAAGATCTCACACATTGCTACACTGAGTGGCGTTACTGATTTAACTTCAAAATGATTTATGAAATGGGAACTTTTTCTTTGTTTAGTTGTCCCTACTGAAAGGTCGATGTACCTCTTCCAACACTGGCCAGGATATTTCTCCAATTAACACTTGCAAAACTGTATCATCATTGGTGATATTGCATATACACAGGAGAATATCCCAAAGAATATATTTTAAATTTCGGTTTATAAGCCCTGGCATAAAAAGAAATGGCAAACTTCAGCAAGCTTCTGTAGTACTGTGCTGATCTGTGTGCAGTAGTAAAGAAACAATACATTGGGTGCTAATGGACCATACAGCTACACAAAAATACTGCAAATGATGTTACAGCTGGATTTGAATGTAATTTAGCTAAACTAGGAGCTCCCAAACTCGCCCTGGGGGATCCAAAGTGAGTTGGATTTCCAGAATATCTGCAAAGAATACCTGGAGATAAATATAAATGCAATGAAAGAGCAGTCTATGTGATCTCTCATACATTTCAATTGTGGATATCCTGAAAACCCTCCATCCCACACCAGGGCAGGTTTGAGAACTACTTTGTTGGCCTAAGTCTACTTTTATAAATTAGCAACTGGATGAATCTGTACAGTTTACTAAATAACACCCATGTCATGTTATGCTTTCAGACTTCAGCACAGGGCATTATCAACAATAATTTGTGACATTTCCAGACCCTACCACATTAAAATGCTGTAACTGCTAGACATCAACTCCACTGTTGTCTATATACGGTTCTCTACCTTTAATTCCTGGCAGATCAATGCTGGCATGTTCATGGATCCCAATACCATTCCGGATGATCCTCAGGGACCCCTCCTTATATGCACCAGAACAAGTGACCAACTGAGAATAGAGTGCATGCATGTGTTATTGTTGACTGAAATGGGAATTTCGTAATTTACTACAAAGCAAGGAAAGCATAGTAAGAAACCACTTTCTCCTAAAACAAATTCTATGAATTGCACCAAAATAGAAATATTTCCTTTAAATACTTTTTGTAGCAAAGATTTATTTAATGCATTTCTCTTTAAATAGTAACCAAACTGCAGTATAAAATATTTGTGTATTTACTTTGTATCTAGATTTAGATTTCCCTTTCATTAAACTGCCTTCTCATATTGGGTTCCTGATGAACAATATCCATTGTAACTGCTAGAAGGTTAGACCATGGGCTGCTCAAAGAAACGCAGGGATGTGGAGACCAGGAAAATATGGCAGGGTCTTGGCAGCAGGAGGCTCTGAGGCATGTAGATAGCCTTCATGATCCCAGTAACACCTTTTAACTAAGCCCCGGATCATTATTAAAACTAGAATAAGGACCCATTTAAAAAAAAAGAAAGACAGGCCAGAAAGGCAGGTATGCAGAGATCTGTTCACCCATCCTCACTTCTACTACCAGAAATGCACTGGATCTTTACTACAGGCCGAATACATGCATGCTCTTCACAGTGAGTAAAAGTGCATATGCTGTTACAATGAAGATATACTTTCCACATATAGAAAATGGCTAATGTTTTCAAGCTCCTCCTTTTTTTTTTTGCATACACACATTCCCTTACTCACAGAAAACTGCCTTCTTTACATCCCACAAAAATGTATTCTGTTTATTCTTTAATTAAATCACAGTTTTGGATGGGCTACTGACAGAACAACCTAAGAAAATGAAATCATGAAATATACTGTAAATGCAGCAAACATACATTTTTTTTGGAGCACGACACAAGTGACCAACACACATACATGTGTGTATTAAGGTTAAGGTGAAAGACATGAAATCCACTGGGGTTACCATGTACAGGGTAGATCCTTATGGTTTGAAGACTTTCCCTTTGATAAGCACAGAGGATCTATGACAGAGAAGAGATTTAAAGCTGGGCAGCTAGTGTGGATGGGCAGACCGGATAGACCATATGTTTTTTTTTATTCCGTAATCATGGGTTTTTAGTTCTGTTGTACTGAGAAATAGATGTTGTGGACTGGACTTGGACCTATGACTACATCAGATGAACCTGATAGCATTGAAACTTTATCAAGTACTTCTATGTATGATAGTTTCCACTATTTCTGACAACATATGCTGCTCATGCTGATTTGGCAGAATGTGAGCAGCTTGTGCTGTAGGAGACAGTAGGCCACATGATATGCCCCCTAATGGATTTCAAGTCGTTCACCCTAACAACGTGACATCTCAGAAAAGACAGTATAGAGTTCTTGCGAAGCAGGTTATTAGAACATGGGCCATGTCAGGCTTTGCGTTTAAGAAGAATGGACTATTGTCTGAAGAATGTTTATGTTTATTGGTAATTTGATATAATACCTTTCAGGAGAAAAGCAAGCACAGTAGTTTACAATTAAAATTTTATCTTAAGGAAAATTTGAAAAGTACTCAAAGTTAAAATTATTAAAAAGAAATAAAAACAAAACAAACAGAAGCCAGAATACATGGATTGGGGAAGATAAAATCAATTAAAAAATAGCTCATTCACAACAAAATTATTAAAAAAAAAAAAAAAAAAAAGAAAAGGACAGAGGTATGGATATTGTGAACCAGACTTGGATCAACTGTATTGTATGATAGCCCACTATCTCCTGGAACATATGTTGTTCATGTAGAAAGAGAAAAATTGTGAGGGAGTGTATTTATTGAGCCCTTGATTAGTTGATTTTGTGAATATCCATTTATTTATTTGTGCATGTTTGTGTACATACACACAAAATATAACAGATAGTAAAAAGGTAAGTGGGAATACTTGAAAGGAGAGAGTACATTAAATAATTAAGCATGCAACAAAAACAGATGAAAAATCTATATTCTTCACTGAACTGAGAGAGCAGTTACTTACCTGTAACAGGTGATCTCTGGGAATAGCAGGAATAAGTCTTCACATATGGGTACGTCGGTACCGATGGAGCCTGCGCGGGAACGCTCCCCAGCTTCCCAAAAAGGAAAGCTTTTGGGAGCATCCCACTGCGCCTGCGCGCTGCCTTCCCGCCTTTCCTGACCAGCTCTCCTCAGTTCGAGTTTAAAGCTGAGACAATAGAGAGAGAGAGAGAGGAAAGGAAAGACAGAAAAGAGGTACAACTCCTAGGGGAGGTGGGAGGGTTGTGAAGACTTATTCCTACTGTTCCCAGAGATCACCTGTTACAGGTAAGTAACTGTGCTATCTCCAGGAACAAGCAGGAATGAGTCTTCACATATGGGGACTCCCTAGCTAAGATGCCTGGGAGATCCCCAAGGATATGAGACCCTGTGAAGGGTCTACATCCTCCTATGGATCTCAGGCATCCATCCAGGGAAGGAGGGCAGGAGTTGTTTAAGAATGGAACAGGTGTTTGAGGACAGCCTGACCAAACAAGGCATCCCGGCAGGAGTCCTTGTCCAAGCAGTAATGGGCTGTGAAGGTATGAACCGAGTCCCATGTGGCTGCTCGACAGATCTGGTCGATGGACACAGAGTTTAGATGAGCCATAGAGGTTGCCACGGCCCTCACATTATGAGCTGTGACATGGCTCTCCAGAGTAAGGTTCTTACTCTGGTAGGCAAAAGAAATACACTGAGCAATCCAACTGGACAGTGTTCTCTTAGAGACTGGAAGTCCTAAATGAGAAGGATCAAAAGCAACAAAAAGCTGGGAAGACTTTCTATGTTGCTGTGTCCTTTGCAAGTAAAAAGCAAGAGCTCTTTTACAATCCAGAGTATGAAGGCTCTTCTCTGCAATGTATGCATGAGGAGCTGGAAAAAAGACAGGTAAATATACCTCTTGATTAAGATGGAAAGGTGAGACCACTTTAGGCATAAAGTGTGGATTTGTCCTAAGGACCACCTTGTCATGATGGAACCTTGTATAAGGTGGATTAGCCACTAAGGCCTGCAGTTCACTGATGCGGCGAGCTAAAGTGACTGCAATGAGGAAAATAACCTTCCAGGAAAGAAATTACAAGGAGGTAGTGGCTAAGGGTTCAAAAGGTGGCTTCATAAGCTGACCAAGAACCAAATTTAAGTCCCATGCCACCGGAGGAGGCCTAATGGGAGGTTTAGTTAAAGTTAGGCCTCTCATGAATCTTGCAATGAGAGGATGAGAGGAAATAGGTTGTCCATTAATGGGCTTAAGGGATGCTGCAATAGCACTCAAATGGACTCTTACTGAATTTGTCTTAAGTCCTGCATTGGAAAGATGCAGGAGATAGTCTAAGAGAGAATTCAAAGGTAGTGCTAGAGGGTCAAGACCCTTTTCAGCACACCAAATGGAAAATCTTTTCCATTTAAAAGCATAGGAACGCCTGGTGGAAGGTTTTCTAGAAGCATGTAGGATATCTTTCACTTGCTGAGAAAGATTCAAGCCCTGAAGGTCTAGGCCTTCAGTAACCAAGCTCTGAGTTGAAGGGACTTGGGGTTTGGGTGCCACAAAGTCCCTTCCTCCTGGGATAGGAGGTCTGGAGCAGCTCCCAAGTCCAAGGAGGGGGCTTGAGAGGGATGTAGAAGTAGAGGGTACCACACTTGGCATGGCCAGCGTGGAGCTATGAGGATCATAGATCCTTGACCCCTCTGGAGTTTGAACAGAGTCTTGGGAATCAAGGGAATGGGTGGAAAGGCATACAGGAAGCCCTGACCCCAATGAAGGAGGAAGGCATCCTTGGCCTGAACTCCCTGACACGGAATTCTGGAACAGAACCGGGGACGTTTGGCATTCCACGGACTTGCAAAGAGGTCTATGTCCGGGGTTCCCCATTCTTGGAAGATTCTGAAGTACAAGATCCATGTGCAGGGACCATTCGTGTGGAAGCAGAACTCGACTGAGTCTGTCTGCCCAAGAGTTTTGGACTCCTGGAAGGTAAACTGCCAGGAGATGGATTTGATGCTCTCTGGCGAAGGCCCACAATCTTAAAGCTTCGTTGCAAAGCGACAGAGAGCCAGTTCCTCCTTGCTTGTTAATGTAAAACATGGCTACTTGATTGTCCGTATGAATGAGGACTGTCTGGTAGCTGAGCAGGGTATGAAAGACCTTGAGAGCTAGAAAAACTGCTCAAAGCTCCAAGTGGTTGATATGAAGAGCGGTCTCCTGTGGGGACCAAGTGCCCTGAGTGGAGAGGTCTTGTAGATGGGCTCCCCAACCTGTTTGGGAGGCATCTGTTGTGAGGGTTGCTTGGGGCAACAACTGTTGGAAGGGGGACCCCAGCAACAAATTTTGAGTGGACATCCACCATTGGAGAGACCAAAAGAGACGTTTGGAGGTTGCTATTTGGTCTGAGAGAGCTCCTGTAGCTTGAGTCCACTGGGTGGACAAAGTCCATTGAGCTGCTCTCATGTGTAGGCGAGCATAGGGTACCACATGCACTGTGGAAGCCATGTGGCCTAGCAGTTGTAGCTTCTCCTGGGCAGTTAAGTGGCTCCTTGACTGAATCTGGGAGGCTAACTGTACTAGACGTTGGCAACGGGCCTGAGGAAGGTAGGCCCTTGCAGTGGTGGTATCCAACCAGGCCCCCATGAATTCTAGGGACTGAGTAGGGGTAAGCTGAGACTTTGGGAGATTTACCACAAGTCCCAGATACTGCAGAATGCGTCTTGTGCGGTCCAGGGAAATCTGGGCCTCTGACTGAGATGGAGCTCGGATGAGCCAGTCGTCCAGGTATGGGAATACAAATATTCCCAGAGTGCGTAGAAAGGCAGCTACTACTGCCATGCATTTGGTGAACACTCTTGGAGCAGAGGCCAGACCAAAGGGAAGCACTCTGTATTGGTAATGTTTTTCTTGGAAAAGAAAACGTAGAAACCTTCTGTGAGATGGATGGATGAGGACATGGGTGTACACATCCTTGAGATCTAGAGAACAAAGCCAATCCTGACTTTGAAGGTATGGAAGGAGAGTGCCTAGAGAAAGCATCTTGAACTTCTCCTTGCATAGAAATTTGTTCAATTCTCTGAGATCTAGAATGGGTCTGTATCCCCCCGTCTTCTTTGGAATGAGAAAATAGGGGGAGTAGAACCCTGACCCTTGTTGAAGAAGAGGAACTTCTTCTATTGCCCCTTGGGCAAGAAGGGTAGTTATCTCCTGACCTAGAAGGTCGAGAAGAGATGTGGGAGAATTGAAGTGTCTCACCATGGTGTGAGGAGGAAGGTCTGAGAAATGAAGTTTGTAGCCCTCTCTGATGATGGAGAGGGTCCACTGCTCTGATGTGATTTGCTCCCATCTGGGAGCAAAATGAGCTAACCTTTCTGGAATGGTGAGAGGTTCTGGCTGTTTCAAAGCCAGAAAGGCTAAGTTCTCTAGCATCAAGTCAAAAACCCTGGGGGGGTTGGGACTGCTGAGTTGCAGCAGCAGCTGTAGACTTAGTCCTGGCTTGCTTAGATTGCTGACGCTTAGTGGTAAAGCGACCTGTAGAAGATTGTTGGCCAGAAGTGGAAGGGAATCTGCCCTTTTTGAAAAAAGACTTCTTGAAGGGTTTTTTTCTTGGCAGGAATGGAGGTTGACTTTGAAAGTCTATCCAGAGCAGAGTTCTCTGCATCCATTTGAGTGGCTTTTATTTGCCACTCCTTGCCAAATAGATTTTCACCTGTACAGGGCAGATTTCCTAAGCCATCTTGAACCCAGGGTTCTAGATCAGAAGCCTGGAGCCAAGCAATTCTGCGAGCAGCTATGGCAATGCCTGAGGCTCTGCTGGCACCTTCAAAGGAGTCAAAGGCTGCCCTGTTGGAAAACTTTGAAATGTCTTGAGTATGCTTAAGCCAAAGGAGAAATTCCTCCCTTTTATCCTCTGGAAGAAAAGGGAGGAAAGTGTGCAGCTTTTCTGCAACTTCTTTTAGAAACATACCCATGTATAGACAATATGAGTTGATTCTGGCAATAAGCATACTAGCTTGGAAGATTTTCCTACCAAAAGCATCCAAGGTTCTGCATTCTCTTCCTGGAGGAGCAGAAGTGTGTCTCTTTGTACTCTTTATCCTCTTCATAGCTGACTGCACCACAATGGAATGGTGAGGAAGCTGAGTTTTTTGAAATCCAGGACAGGGAGGGACACGATACATAGTGTCCAACCTGCGAGAATGAGGAGAGAGAGTGAAAGGACTCTCCCATAAATCAATCATGTGTTCATAAAAATCTCATGAATTGGTAAGGTGACTGCTTCTCTAGGAGCCTTAGAGTATCCTAAAATATCTAATTTTTTTGCTCTAGGCTCTGGATTCAGAAGTGACTGAAATAGAAAGTCCTTTAGCTACTTCTCTTATGAAGTCTTGAAAGGACAAGTCTTCTGGAGGAGACATTCTTCTTTTTGGAGAAGGCGGCTCTTCAGGAAGGGCTATAGATACTTCAGGAGATTCATCCGATGAATCAGAATCACCAGAGGAATCGAAGTACCGTCTGTCAGGGTGCTCTTCCAACGCTCGATACGCGTATCGAGCGGTATCGACATCGGGCGTCCTCGGAACCGGATCGGTACCGAGAAAAAGCCCTGGACAAGGAACCGCTGCTGCTGGTATCCTGGTCGATGTCGATGCAGTAGGTACCGGTATCGGCGCTGGTGCCGGTACCGGAGCCGATACCGACAACGGAGCTCGTTGTGGTACCGTCGGCGTCGCAGCTTCAATGAAGGCTATAATAGCCCACTGCATGGACAGAACATTCTGATCCATCGACGCCATGAATGCCTGGAGTTCGGTACCGGGAGATTGTGCCGGTACCCCAGAGCAATCTAACAGGTGATCGGTCGAGGCCTTGCCATCGATGTCAACCTGTAACCCCATAGGAGGAGCTTTGGAAGCCGGAGCTTCCCGCCGGGGTTGTTTGGCTGGGGCAGGATCCTCGAGGGCAAGCCCGGAGGCATCTCAATGCTTAGAGGGAGATCTACCCTTCGAGGACCTGCTAGACTTATGTTTGGTTACCTGAGATCCATCAGGAGAAGACGACCGGGAAGAGGTCGATGCTACCGACACTGCATCAGCGGGAAACAGCACATGGAGCTTAGCTGCTCGGTTCTGTAGACCCCGTTTAGACATTAGAGAGCAGGACGGACAATCCGGAATGGAGTGTTCAGGACCCAAACATTTAAGGCACCATTCATGGGTATCTGTAACAGAAATAGTACTGCTACACTTAGTGCATTTCTTGAACCTGGAGGCTGATTTTTCCATGAGGGAAATTTTTTCTTGGGCCCTGAGGCCTAGAAGAAGAATTACACTAAGTGAGGAAAAATATAGATATAGTTTAAAAAAAAAAAGAAAAAAAAAAGAAAGAAAAGACCGGCGGTACCGGTCCGGAGTCGGGGAAGGCAGACACGTGACCAAAGAAATAAAATAAAATAAAGAACTTCTTCAGCGGTGACAGGGCTCGACCTGCTGGCTCCGCGGCAAAGAAGAACTGAGGAGAGCTGGTCAGGAAAGGCGGGAAGGCAGAGCGCAGGCGCAGTGGGATGCTCCCAAAAGCTTTCCTTTTTGGGAAGCTGGGGAGCGTTCCCGCGCAGGCTCCGTCGGTACCGACGTACCCATATGTGAAGACTCATTCCTGCTTGTTCCAGGAGATAAAGATATTACTTACCATTTTCTCTAAATTAGAGATGGATTCAGCTAAAACATGGTAACAGGAATAGTGAAGCAATGTCTCAGATCTACTGAAAATCCCAGAGGCATTTGCTATATGTCATAAGGCTATGGCAAATGCACACTGTGCAGCGTTTGCATAAAGCTTTCAAGAACAAATGCATACCTGGGTTTATCAGTTTATTGCATGCTTAAATATACAAAGTAACAAGTACACTAAGGCCTATACAGAATCTGCAAGTACTATGACATATCAAAACAAATACCCCAATAAAACTACAAAATAACAAGCTAACCATCTCTTTAATAAAATAAGTTACCAAAATGCTAGGCACCAATTCACCCCTAGGTTAACTAGTATCATAAATGCTACATAGGGATGTTTATTTGGACTGTGTACTATTCATAAACATTCCCAGTCTACAATTATTCAGCACACTGAGCAGCTCTATAACAAGCTAACAGCTTTCAAAACACAAGTACCAGTTCAACTCTTAATCAACAAGGCTAGTTACCCATCACTGAAAGCAAAAACAGCACCAGCTAAGAATACTTAACCCCAACTCTGGCAGAAGAATTTGGCTTTTGCTAGGAGAGGGTTTTAGAGTAATGGGACATATCAGAAAAAAAGCCTGCTGCCCAGCACAGTACAGCAGAGCAGCTCTGAACAATGAACAGCATCATAGCTGCTCAAGAGGACCTCAGGTTACATCTAGGAATATTTTAAACAAGGAGATGTAACTGCAGTACAAGGTGTAGAGAAAACATGGGAACATTTTTTTTTTGTTTAAAATTTTTTATTGAAGGAATAAGCAAAACTTTACATCACCAAAGCAAAAACAACGCACAACAGTACACAATGGAACATCACACCACATTGTCAATGCATTCCTTCGTTTCTGCTTTGTCCTACCTACCCCTCCCTTCTTTAAATGACAATTACAACCAGCACCCATCAAACACCTCCTACAGGCACTAACCAACACACCCGTCCTCCAAATTAACCACCAAACATATAAACTCTCCCCCCCCCATCCCAAGAACCCCACACCTCTCAACCGACCCCTTCCCCAATTCCCTCGTACTAATAGAACTCTACCCCATACTCAATTTACCCCACCCCCCTCTGCCTCCTTAATCCTTCCTCTCCCCCCCACATAAACACCTCCATAGCTCCCTCCAATTTGCCTCAAACTTATCAAACCTCCTACGCCTAGCCGCCGTCAACTTTTCCATAAGTACAATATGCCTCATTCGCTGCTCAAAACTGTCCATGTCTGGCGCGTCCCTCTGCTTCCACGCCGCTACCACTTCACAGCGCGCTGCACACAAACTGGCCATCACCATCCGCTCCCCATGCTGCCTCTCCTCCCCCCACCACGAAAGCAGGAAAATACCCGGTTCCAGTCCTACCTCTACTCCCACCACCCTACTGATCCATTGCTGGACCCTTCTCCAGTACTCCTGTATTTTAGCACACCCCCATCAGATATGCGAGAAAGAACCAATCTCCCCACATTCCCTCCAACACTCCGCTCCCACCCCAGGGTACATTTTATGCACCCTGTCCGGTGTATAATACCATCTCATCAAGATCTTATAGCAGTTCTCCTGGATGCTGCTGGCCATTGGGGCTTTTTTCACCTGGGCCCAAACCATGTTCCAGTCTTTAGCTTGCAGGGGCGCCCCTAAGTCTTTCTCCCATTCCGACATATATTTAAACTTCCTACCCCGTACTTCCCGCACTCCTATGTATAACCCTGAAATCATTCCTTCGTGCTCCACCCCCCACCCACATCGCCTCCAACCTGGACAACCCCTCCTTTCCGCTGCATATCCCGCAGATAAAGCCCAGTTACTTACCTGTAACAGGTGATCTCTGGGAACAGCAGGAATAAGTCTTCACATATGGGTATCGTCGGTACCGACGGAGCCTGCGCGGGAACGCTCCCCAGCGTCCAATTGGAAAGCTTTTGGGAGCATCCCACAACGCCTGCATGCTGCCTTCCCGCCTTTCCCAACCGCCTCTCTCCAGTTCGAGTTTTAAAGCTGAGACAAAGAGAGAGAGAGAGAGGGAAGGAAGGAAAGATAGATAGAGAGATACAACTCCTAGGGGAGGTGGGTGGGTTGTGAAGACATTCCTGCTGTTCCCAGAGATCACCTGTTACAGGTAAGTAAAGCGTAGTTACTCACCTGTAACAGGTGTTCTCCAGGAGCAGCAGGAATCAGTCCTCACTTATGGGTGACGTCGGCGCCGACGGAGCCCTCGCGGAGCAATTTTCCCCAGCTTTCAAAGAAAGCCTTTGGGAATTGCAGCGCGCATGCGCGGTCGTCTTCCCGCCCGAGGGTGCCATCTTAGCCAGTCAGATGACATAGCTAAAAAAGACAGCATAAAAATTTGCAAAAAGAACATAAGCAGACGATTGCAACTCCAAGGGGAGGAGGGAGGGTAGTGAGGACTGATTCCTGCTGCTCCTGGAGAACACCTGTTACAGGTGAGTAACTACGCTTTCTCCAGGACCAAGCAGGAAGTCAGTCCTCACTTATGGGACTCCCAAGCTCAAGGCTACCGGAGACCCTAAGCACAAAAATGAGCTCCCTCTAGCTCAGCAGCACAGAAGGATAGAATCTTCGCTGAATTATCACCCACCGGTAGCCCACATCCGGGATGGAGGGTAGGAGTTGCTCAGACCTCAAAGAGATTACGGAGGACTGCCTGTCCGAAAGCACTGTCCCTACGGGACTCCCTCTCGAGACAGTAATGGACCGCAAAAGTCTGGCTCGAAGACCAAGTAGCGGCCCGGCAGATGTCTGCCAGCGGAACAGAGCGGAGGTAAGCCACTGACGTAGCCTTTGCCCGAACGCAATGAGCCGTGACTCGACTTTCTAAGGAGAGTCCGGCTGCCCCATAAGCCCAAGAGATACAGTCCGCAACCCAGATGGACAGAGTACGCTTGGAGACCGGGAGCCCCAATTTATTGGGGTCAAAAGACACAAAAAGCTGAGCAGCTTTACGGTGCTCCCGCGTACGGTCAAGGTAGAAGTTCAATGCCCTTCTACAGTCCAGGGTATGGAGGACCGTTTCAGCTCGGCTGGAGTGTGGTCTGGGAAAGAAGGTTGGAAGTACCACCTCCTGATTGATGTGAAAAGGGGAGACCACTTTAGGCAGAAATTTTGGGTGAGTCCGTAGGACTACCCTATTCTTGTAGAACCTAGTGTAAGGGGGATCAGACACGAGGGCCTGCAATTCACTTACGCGCCTAGCGGAAGTGAGGGATATCAAGAACAGTGTTTTCCAAGACAGAAAACGTAGAGAACAGGTAGCCATAGGTTCAAAAGGCGGACAGGTGATCCGCTGCAAAACCACATTCAGGTCCCAGTCAGGCGCTGGCGGGCGCAGAGGTGGTTTAAGTAGAAGGAGACCTCGGAGAAACCTCGCTACGAGAGGGTCATTGGAGAGAGGTCTGCCGTCCACTGGCACATGATGTGCTGAAAGAGCACTGAGGTGAACTTTGACGGAGTTGGACTTAAGTCCCAGATTAGAGAGGTGCAGCAAGTACTGCAAGATCACCGACACCGGGCAGGAGAAGGGATCCTGAGACTGTTGGGTACACCAGACTGCAAAGCGACGCCATTTAAGGGCGTAGCATTTGCGGGTAGAAGGCCGTCGCGAAGCTAAGACGACCTCCTCCACCTCCGCCGGCAGGAGAAGGGGAGCAAGGACTACCCTCTCAGCAGCCAGGCCATAAGGTTGAGAGACCTGAGGTTGGGGTGCAGAAGGGACCCCTGATCCTGAGTGAGGAGATCCGGTTGTATCCCCAGAGGGATTGGGCCCTCCACCGCCAGTTGCAGCAGGAGTGGAAACCACGGCTGCCTGGGCCAGCGAGGGGCCACCAGGATCATGAAGGCTTTGTCTCGGAGAACCTTGAAAAGAGTCCGAGAGACCAGCGGGATGGGAGGGAAAGCGTACAGAAGGCTCCCCGACCACGAGATCAGAAAGGCGTCCGCCGCAACCCGAAGGGGGTGTGGCTGACGAGAGCAGAAGCGAGGAAGTTGCCGGTTGTGAGGACTGGCAAAGAGATCCACCGTGGGGAGACCCCACTTGAGGAAGAGCTTCTGAACTACCAAGGGATCCAGACGCCACTCGTGCGGCTGGAGGACCCTGCTGAGTTTGTCTGCAAGGCAATTTTCTTGGCCCGGGAGATAAACTGCCTTGAGGAGAATGCCGTGACTGACGGCCCAAGAGCAGAGCTTCTGTGCCTCCCGGCAGAGGAGGAAGGAGCCCGTGCCCCCCTGCTTGTTCACGTAGAACATGGCAACCTGATTGTCCGTCTGGACAAGGACGGACTGTTGGGAAGTCAGGTGGGAGAAGGCCTTGAGAGCGAGGCGGATCGCCCTGAGCTCCAGGAAGTTGATCTGCTGAGCAGACTCCCACGTGGTCCAGAGGCCCTGAGTACGTGCCTCTTGGCAATGTGCTCCCCAGCCCAGGAGGGATGCATCGGTGGTCAGCACCCGGGTCGGCTGAGGTGACTGGAAAGGCATTCCGAATATCAGGTTCGGCTGCCGGAGCCACCACCGGAGAGACGAGAGCAGCGGCTCGGAGACGCGCACTAGGTCTGCCAGGCCGCCTGTGGCTTGTCGCCACTGCTGGCGGAGACACCATTGAGCAGACCGCATGTTCAGGCGGGCATTGGGGGTCACATGGACAGTGGAAGCCATACGGCCGAGCAGTCTCAGGAAGCGCCTGGCGGAGACCAGGGGCTGGCTGCGAAAGCGGTCGGCTAGGTCCATGAGCCGTTGAGCCCTGTCGAGCGGTAGGTACGCTCGTGCCCGAGGAGTGTGCAGCCTTGCGCCGATGAACTCGAGATCCTGTGAGGGGAGCAAAGTGGACTTTGCGAAGTTTATGACAAAGCCCAAGTGCTGCAGCAGAGTCACCGTGCGGCACGTGGCGTTGGTGACCTCCTGAGCGGACGCTGCTCTGATGAGCCAGTCGTCGAGGTACGGAAAGACATAGAGGCCGTGAAGCCGGAGATGGGCCGCCACGACCGAGAGACATTTTGTGAAGACTCGCGGTGCGGAGGACAGGCCAAAGGGCAGTACTCTGTACTGGTAATGATTTCCTGCCACCACAAACCTTAGGTATTGGCGGTGGCTTGGGTGGATGAGGATGTGCGTGTAGGCATCCTTTAGATCCAAGGAGCATAGCCAATCTCCCTGCTGGAGGTAGGGCAGAAGGATTCCAAGGGTAAGCATTTTGAACTTCTCCCGCACAAGGAACTTGTTGAGGTTGCGCAAGTCCAGGATGGGTCTGAGGCCCCCTGTTCTCTTTGGTATCAGAAAATACCTTGAATAAAAGCCTTGACCTCTCAGGTGGTGGGGCACCGTTTCCACCGCCTGTTCCTGCAGAAGACCTGCTAACTCCCGAAGGAGCAACTCCCTGTGCAGAGGGGGGCGCGAAGGTTCTCCCGGAAAATAGGAGGGAGGGACCTGATGGAAGTGGAGAAGGTAGCCCTCTCGCACGACCTGAAGCACCCAGGCATCTGCGGTGATGCTGGACCACCTGTGGGCGAAGTGAACCAGCCGGCCTCCGGTGCTGGGAGGGACCAGCGGGGGGGGAGAGGCTATGCTGAGCGAGTCAAAAACCCCCTCCCTGCTGAGCAGGGGCTGGTGGTGCAGGCTTGGGGGCTTGCTGCCTACGGGACCCGTTACCCCGTCCCTTGGCCTGCTGGCCCTGTTGGGGAGCTGCAGGGGCCTGATAATGGGGGTACTGTTTGTAGGCAGCCGCCTTCCTCGGGTAAAAGGACTTTTTTCCCGAGCCCTTCTTTTTCTGGGAAGGGGCGGAGGTCTTCCTAGAAAGCCTGGTCCTGGTGAGAGTCTCAGTCTCAATTTGTGCAGCCTTTTCCGCCATGGGCTTGCCAAAGAGGTTTTCGCCTCGGCAGGGGACATCGACCAACTTGTCCTGTACCCAGGGCTCAAGGTCCGACGACTGAAGCCAAGCCTGTCGGCGGGCACCGATGCCGGCTGCGGCCACTCTAGCCGAGGCCTCAAAGCCATCATAGGCTGCTCGGGACATGAACTTTGAGCATTCCCGAATGCCCGTGGACAAGGCTAGGAACCTCCGCAAGGGCTCCTCGGAGAGACCAGCGGAGAATCCGGCTAGCTCTTTAGCCAGATCCCGGAGATACATGCCCATGTAGAGCTGGTAAGTCTGGACACGACATGCGAGCATAGAGCCCTGGAAGCACTTCTTGCCAAGGCCATCCAGGTTACGGGCCTCCCTTCCAGGAGGCACCGAGGAGTGCATCTTCTGGCTCTTAAGACGATGCATGGCCGATTCCACTACCATGGAATGGTGTGGCAGCTGTGCCTTCTGAAAGCCAGGGCTCTTGCGGACCCGATAGACAGAATCGACCCGCTTGCTCAGGACCGGCGCGGAGGCCGGACTCTCCCACATGCGGAAGAGTAGTCGTTCCAGCATAGGAGGAACCGGCACAGTAAAGTGCTCCCTCGCGGGAGAGTCATACTGGAGGGCGTCGAGCTCTTCGGCTCGAGGCTCCTCCTCGGGATCCGCAGGGAAGGCCAAAGCCTTGGCCATATCCCTAACGAAGTCCGAGAACCGGGCATCCTCCGGGGGGGACTGCTTCCGAGGCTCGGACCCCGGTGAGTCCGATGGGACACACCGAGTCCGGAAAGAATCAGGTGACTCTTCCTCCTCAGACTCCCAGACCGACTCCGACGAGGACTCGGTGGGGTCGGCCCGGGCAGGGTGCGGCGCCAGCCGCCCCGACGTCGAGGGAGTCGGCGTCGGCGACCTCGGTCCCGAACGGGAGGCCGAGGGTGACCTCGACCGAGGATCGACTCGAGTTCTCATTGACTCGAGGATCGGCTCGGTCTCCGGGGTCGACTTGGACGTCGACGTCCCGGCGGTCGGGGCAGCGGCGCCAGCGAGGCCAGCGAGCAGTGCCCGCTGCTGGTCCATGAAGGCAGACAGTCTGCTCTCCAAGGCCGTCAACCTGAGTCCGAGCTCAGGTGACCCAGCAGCCCCCGACTCGGGCCCCGACGGCGTCGGGCCCGACGTCGGCTGTCGCGGAGGCGAGTCCAGAAGGACTACAGGACTTACCCGGGCAGGCATCTCCGACTCCAGGCGAGGTCGCTTCGGGAGATGTTCCTTCTCCAAGGACCCGGGGCGGCTGTCGGGGCTATGCGACCTGGCCCTCGCGGAGCCAGGAGCGTCCACCGACGCCGCCCTCGCGGGTTTTTCCTTCCGACGATGGTCCCCGGAGGGAGAACCCCGGTCGGAGGAGCTCCGGCGACGGTCCGAGCTGGAGCCCTTTGACACGGAGGCCTCCGACGAGGTCCGGGTACGGCTGGGGTCAGCGAAGATTCTCTCGCGCTGATGCCGCCGACTTCTCAACGCCTTCGAGGACAGTTTGCTGCAGGGCCCACAGATCAGTTCCTCATGATCCGGGCCCAAGCAGCGGAGGCAAAAGTCGTGTGTGTCGGTTAGTGACATATTTCGGTCACACCGACCACACCGCTTAAAGCCACTGGCAGCCATCGGGGGAAAAAGGGCCCCTGCGAGGTCAAAGGACCGGGCTGCCAGGGAAAACGAAAATGAAAGCTGACTAAGTCAGAAAAACCGAAAAAAACGCTAGAGGACTCGAGACCGGCGTCGCGAGTCCGGGCGGGAAAACGATCGGCGTCGAACCGAAAGAAAAAAGTATAAAATAAAGAGGAAAATCAACTTTTTCGCGGGGACAAGACGGGGACGTCTGCAGGGCTCCGCGGAAAAAAGAAGACTGGCTAAGATGGCACCCTCGGGCGGGAAGACGACCGCGCATGCGCGCTGCAATTCCCAAAGGCTTTCTTTGAAAGCTGGGGAAAATTGCTCCGCGAGGGCTCCGTCGGCGCCGACGTCACCCATAAGTGAGGACTGACTTCCTGCTTGGTCCTGGAGAACTGTGCTATCTCCAGGAACAAGCAGGAATGAGTCTTCACATATGGGGACTCCCTAGCTGCAGATGCCAGGGAGAGACCCCAGAGTTGTGTGTCCCTGAAAAGGGCTCCACCTCCCCCCATGGATCTCTGGCATCCAACCAGGGTAGGTGGGTAGGAGTTGATTAGGAATGGAACAGGTGTTTGAGAACAGCCTGACCAAACGAGGCATCCCGGCGGGAGTCCTTGTCCAAACAGTAATGGGCTGTGAAGGTATGAACCAAGGCCCAGGTGGCCGCTCGACAGATTTGGTCGATGGACAGAGTTCAGATGAACCATTGAGGGTGACATGGCCTTCCAGAGAAAGGTTCCTACTCTGGTAGGCGAAAGAAATACACTGAGCAATCCAGTTGGACAGTGTTCTCTTAGAAACTGGAAGTCCTAAATGGGGAGGATCAAAAGCAACAAAGAGTTGAGAAGACTTTCTATGTTGCTGTGTTCTTTGTAAGTAAAAGGCGAGAGCTCTTTTACAATCCAAAGTATGAAGATTCCTCTCTGCACTTGATGCATGAGGTCCTGGAAAAAAGACAGTTAAGTATACCTCTTGGTTCAGATGAAAAGGTGAGACCACTTTGGGCATAAAGTGTGGATTGGTCCTGAGGACTACCTTATCATGATGTAACCTTGTATAAGGAAGGCTGGCCACCAAGGCTTGTAACTCACTGATGCGACGTGCTGAGGTGACTGCAATGAGAAAGATAACCTTCCAAGAAAGAAATTTCAAGGAGGTGGTGGCTAAAGGTTCAAAGGGTGGCTTCATAAGCTGGCCAAGAACCAGATTTAAGTCCCATGCCACTGGAGGTGGTCTAATGGGAGGTTTAGTTAAAAGAAGGCCTCTCATGAATCTTGCTATAAGAGGATGAGAGGAAACAGGCTGTCCATTGAGATGCTTGAGGGACACTGCAATAGCACTCAAATGGACCCTTACCAAATTCATTTTGAGGCCTGCATGTGAAAGATGCAGAAGATACTCTAGTAAAGAATTCACAGGTATTGCTAGGGGGTTAAGACCCTTCTCAGAACACCAAATGGTAAATCTTTTCCATTTGAAAGCATAGGAACGTCTAGTGGAAGGCTTTCTAGAAGTACGAATAATATCTCTGGCTTGCTGAGAGAGATGGAAAACTTGAAGGTCTAGGCCTTCAGCAACCAGGCCCTGAGAGGGAGAGACTGGGGGTTTGGGTGCCACAACGTTCCGTCTTCCTGGGAGAGAAGATATGGAGCAGAGCCCAACTCCAAGGATGGAGCTTGAGAGAGATTCAGAAGTAGAGGGTACCACACTTGGCGTGGCCAATGTGGTGCTATGAGGATCATAGACCCTCAGTCTCTCTGAAGCTTGAACAGTGTTTTGGGAATTAGGGGAATGGGTGGAAAGGCATAAAGGAAGTCTTGACCCCAGTGAAGGAGGAAGGCATCCTTGGCCTGAACTCCCTGACACGGAATCCTGGGGAGGTTTGGCATTCCACGGACTTGCAAACAGGTCTATGTCCGGGGTTCCCCAAATTCGAAAAATCCTGGCTATCTGGTCCATGTGGAGGGACCATTCGTGTGGAAACAGAACTCGACTGAGTCTGTCTGCCCAAGAGTTTTGAACGCCTGGAAGATATACTGCCATAAGATGAATTTGATGCTCTCTGGCGAAGGCCCACAGTCGCAAAGCTTCGTTGCAAAGCGACAGAGAGCCAGTCCCCCCCTGCTTCTTTACACAGAACATGGCTACTTAATTATCCGTGTGGATGAGGACTGTCTTGTAGCTGAGCAGGGAGTGGAACACTCTGAGAGCTAAGAAAATTGCTCTGAGTTCCAAGAGAATTATGTGTAGTGAAGTCTCCTGCGGAGACCAGATGCCCTGGGTGGAGAGATCTTGCAGATGAGCACCCCAACCCATTGGAGAGGCATCTGTTGTAAGGGTTGCTTGGGGAAGTGACTGTTGAAAAGGGGACCCCTGCAACAGGTTTTGAGAGGACTTCCACCACTGGAGAGACCAAAAAAGGCGACTGGAGTTTGCTATTTTGTCTGACAGGCAAACTGATGCCTGAGTCCATTGGGTGGACAAAGTCCATTGAGCTGCCCTCATGTGAAGGCGAGCATATGGAACCACATGCACAGTGGATGCCATGTGGCCTAATAGTTACAACATTCCTCGAGCAGTTAAAAGGGGCTTTAACTGTATTTGGGAGGCTAACTGCACCAAGCGTAGACAACGGGCCTGAGGAAGATAGGCCCTTGCAGTTGTGGTATCCAACAAAGCCCCTATGAACTCGAGGGACTGAGTAGGGGTGAGACTGGATTTTGGGATGTTTATTACTAGTCCCAAATACTGAAGGACATGCATTGTGCAGATTAGACAAGTCTTGGCCTCTGCTTGAGATGGAGCTCGAATGAGCCAGTCGTCCAGATATGGGAAGACAAATATTCCTAGAGTGCGTTGAAATGCAGCTACTACTGCCATGCATTTCGTGAACACCCTTGGTGTAGAGGCCAGACCAAAAGGAAGCACCCTGTACTGGTAGTGCTTTCCTTGAAAAAGGAACCGAAGGAACCTTCTGTGAGTTGGATGGATGAGGACATGGGTGTACGCATCCTTGAGATCTAGAGAACAAAGCCAGTCCTGACTCTGAAGGTATGGAAGCAGAGCACCGAGAGAAATCATTTTGAATTTCTCCTTGAATAGAAATTTGTTCAATTCTCTGAGATCTAAGATGGGTCTGTAGCCCCCTGTTTTCTTTGGAATAAGAAAATAAGGGGAGTAGAACCCTGTGCCTTGTTGAAGAAGAGGTACTTCTTCTATTGCCCCTTGGGCAAGAAGGATGGCAATCTCCTGACCTAGAAGGTTGAGGAGAGATGTTGGAGAATTGAACTGTTTCACCATGGTGTGGGGGGGGGGGGGGAGAGAGGGGAAGGCTTAAGAAATGAAGCCTGTACCCTTCCCTTATGATGGAGAGTGTCCATTGCTCTGCTGTGATTTGCTCCCATCTGGGAGCAAAGTAAGTCAACCTTCCTGGGATGGTAAGGGGCTCTGTTCCTTCCAGAGCTAGAAAGGCTAAGTTCTCTAGTAGCCCTGAGGAGGCTGAGGCTGCTGGGCCGTAGAAGGTCTAGCTGCCTTTGACTTGGCCTGTTTAGGTGGTTGCTGACGCTTTGCAGCAAAACGACCTGCAGAAGATGCCTGCTGACCATAAGCAGGATAGTATCTTCCCTTTTTGGAAAAAGATGTCTTTTTAAACAATCTTTTCTTAACAGGAGCAGAGGTAGACTTTGAAAGTCGATCCAAAGCAGAGTTTTCAGCATCCATCTGAGTGGCCTTTGCTTGCCAATCCTTACCAAAAAGGTTTTCACCTGTACAAGGGAGATTTCCCAATTGATCTTGGACCCAGAGCTCCAAATCAGAAGCTTGTAGCCAAGCAATTCTCTGTGCCCCTATGGCAATAGCCGAAGCTCTGCTTATACACTCAAAAGAGTCAAAGGCTGCACGGTTGGAAAATTTGGAGACATCTTGGGCATGCTTGAGCCAAGTGAGAAACTCCTCTCTTTTATCCTCTGAAATGAAAGGGGTTAAAGTCTGCAGATGATCTGTGACTTCTTTTAGAAACATTCCTATATAGAGACTATAGGAATTGATCCTAGCAGCTAGCATAACCCTTCGGCCAAAAGCATCCAGGGTCCTGCATTCACGCCCTGGAGGATTAGATGAGTGTCTTTTTGCACTCTTTATCTTCCTCATGGCAGACTCTACCACAATAGAGTGGTGAGGAAGCTGAGTCTTGTGGAAGCCAGGACAAGGAGGGACACGATACATGGTGTCTAACCTGCGAGAATGAGGAGAAGTGGTAAGAGGTGTCTCCCACATCCTCAACATGAGATCATACAGAATCTCATGAACAGGTAAAGTAGCTGCCTCCTTAGGAGCTTTAGGATATTGTAAAATATCCAACTCCTTGGCTCTGGGTTCTGACTCAGGGGCTACCGTGATAGAGAGGCCCCTAGCCACTTCCCTAACAAAGTCTTGAAAAGACAAGTCTTCTGGAGGAGACATTCTTCGTTTAGGTGAAGAAGACTCCTGAGGCAGAAGTATCGATGCTTCTACAGAACCCTCAGACTCAGAGTCCTCAGAGGAATCGAAGTATTGCCTGCCGGGATGCTCCTGTAAAGCCCGATAACCGTATCGAGTGGGATCGACATCAGGAGTAATTGGTACCGGTTCGGTACCGATGGGCATCATAGGACAGGGTACCATTGCAGTCGACACCGAAGCCGATGCCATCGGTACCGGTACTGGGAGCGATGCCGGTACCAACAACGGGGATTGTTGCGGTACCAGAGGCATCACAGCCTGTATGAAAGCCATTAAAGTGCGCTGCATGGTCAGAATCTTCTGATCCATCGACGCCACCAAAGTCTGGATGTCAGTACCAGTGGGAGCCACCGGTACCCCAGAACACGGCAACAGGTGATCTGTCGAGGCCGAGCCATCGATGTCAACTTGTGACCCCATAGATAATGCTTTGGAAGCCGGAGCTTCCCGCTGGGGTAATTTTGCCGGTGCGGAATCCTCGAGGGCAAGCCCGGAGGCATCTTGATGCTTAGAGGGAGATCTACCCTTCGAGGACCGGCCAGATTTATGCTTGGTTACCTGAGATCTATGGGAGGAAGAGGAGGCCCTGGAAGATGTCGATGCTACCGAAGCTGCATCAGAGGGAAACAGGGTACTGAGCTTGGCTGCTCGGTTCTGTCGACCTCTCTTAGACATCATGGTACAGGCTACACAGTCAGTGATGGAATGGTCAGGTCCCAAACACTTTAGACACCAGTCATGGGTGTCAGTGACAGAAATAGTACCGCCACATTTTGTGCATTTTTTAAACCCAGAAGCGGGCTTCTCCATGAGGAAAATATTTTTAGGCCTAGAGCCCAAAAACTGAAAATGCACAGTGGAAATAAAGCGGTTTTTTTTTTTTTTTTGAAAGAAAGAAAAGACCGGCGGTACCGGTCCGACGTCGAAGAAGGCAGACGCGACACAAAAGAATAAAGAACTTATTCTGCGGTGACAGGAACACGACCTGCTGGCTCCGCGGAAATGAAGAACTGGAGAGAGGCGGTTGGGAAAGGCGGGAAGGCAG
This sequence comes from Ichthyophis bannanicus, assembly GCA_033557465.1. Lineage (NCBI taxonomy): Eukaryota > Metazoa > Chordata > Amphibia > Gymnophiona > Ichthyophiidae > Ichthyophis > Ichthyophis bannanicus. Next base: position 84,472,726 of record CM066047.1, read on the forward strand.
CACGCAGGCACTGTGGGATGCTCCCAAAAGCTTTCCTATTGGACGCTGGGGAGCGTTCCCGTGCAGGCTCCATCGGTACCGACGATACCCATATGTGAAGACTCATTCCTACTTGTTCTTGGAGATTGACTGGCCTGCAGATAAGCAAATCTATCAACTTCTTCCAGCCCATACACTTCCTGGAGCCTCTCAAAACACAGTGTCTCCCCGTCCTCCCTTAACTGAAAGAAACACTCCAACCCTCTATTCGTCCACCTGTCAAAACTACCACCTGCCCACCCAGGGCAAAACTCCTTCCAACCCCTCCATGGAACCGCCAAGGAGAAATCTGTCCCCCTCTCTCCGCACAGCCGCCCTTATCCCATCCCAGACCCCCACCACCACTTTCATCGCCGGTGAGCCAACCCCCAACTCCTTCCTTACTCTTGCAGGTGCCCACAACCATGCATCCAGCCTGCCCCCCTTCACATATGTCCTTTCCAACACCACCCCAGGTTTCACCCCACCGCCCCCCCGCCAGTCCATAACATGACTCAGCTGCGCCGCCCTATAGTAGTCCAGGAAATTAGGGACACCTAACCCCCCTTCCCCCTGATTAGCATACAAAACCCTCCCGAGCAATTCTAGGGGGCTTGCGTTTCCAAATATACTGGAAAACCTTCCGCTGCAAACCCCGTAATACCGCTCCTGGTACCTTCACCAACAACGTCTGGAACAAATAAAGCATGCGTGGTAACACATTCATTTTGATTCCCGCTATTCTCCCCAACCAGGACGTCTCATAGCCCATCCACCCGTCTAGATCCCTCCGAATATCCCTGAGCACTTTTGGGTAATTGGCATTATACGCATCCTCATACCTTGCCGTGATCTGCACTCCCAAATAGCCCAGTGAGCCCTCGACCCAACAAACCGGGTATGCCCTTTTTAACCTCTCCACTCCCTCGGCGCCCACGGTGATATTAAGTACTTCAGTTTTATCCACATTCATCCTAAAGCCGGAAACCCTCCCATAACTTTCTAACTCCCCCATAGCCTCCTGCATTCCCACCTGCGGATCACATATATACAGCAGAATGTCATCAGCATACAGTGAAATCTTATGCTTCACCCCCCCTCGCCAACCCCAATATCCTATCATTTTCCCTAATCCGCTGCGCTAAGGGCTCCACTGCCATCGCGAATAGCAGTGGCGACAACGGGCACCCCTGCCTCGTTCCCCTCCCTAATGCAAAATCCCTAGAATAGCTACCATTCACTTTCACCCGCGCCCGAGGCCCAGCATATAGCCCCCCCACCCATCTCAAAAATTTCGGCCCACATCCCATTTTATCCAGCACCTTCATTAGGAAGTCCCAATGCACCCTATCGAAGGCCTTTTCAGCATCGATAGACATTAATATACACTCTTCCTCCCCTTGTCGCGCCTCCCAGATCACCCCCATCGCCCTCTTGATATTATCCCTAGCTTGCCTCTCCATAATAAACCCTGTCTGGTCCTCCTTAATCAACCCCGGCAACTGCGGAGCCAGCCTGCCCGCCAGCACCTTCGCCAGAAGTTTAACATCATCATTCAATAAGGAAATAGGCCTATAGGAGCTGCAGCAAAGCGAGTCCTTCCCTTTTTTTGGAAGAACAGTAATCCCAGCTGTGAGCATACCTTTTGTCAACCCCTCCCCCCTCCCCCTCTCGCATGCCATTAAACACCCTGCTCATAACTTCTCCAACTTCAAAGAAGAGCTTATAAAAACTCCCCGACAACCCATCAATCCCAGGGGCCTTTCCCCCCACCAACCCCCGAACTGCTCTCCCCAGCTCCTCCACCGTAATATCCTGACCCAACTCAACCCGAGCATCCTCCTGCAATGCTGGCAATTGGACTCCCTCCAAGTATTGGTGAATGGTCCCCTCCTCTATCCCCTCATCCTTCCTATAGAGGTCTTGATAAAACTGTGCAAAACATTCCCTAATGCCTCTCCTCACTGCACATACTCCCATTTGCCCGCTTGAGTTGAGAAATCGTGGAGTTCACCTTCCGCTGTTTCAGTTTCCTGGCTAACAACCTGCCCGCTTTATTGCCCCATTCGTAAAACACCTGTTTCACTTGATTCATCTGACAAGCTAGGAGATCTATCTGCAACTGTCGTAACTCCCCCCTCACCCACTCTACCTCCTTCCTTGCCCTATCCCCCGCAGCCCTCTGTAACACCCGTTCAGCAAGCTGCAAATGTTGCCGTAGCTCCTCTTCCCGTACCCCTTCTTTTTTGAGCTTCGCACCCCACATTATAAACCTCTCCCCCGTATATAGGCCTTCAGCCCTTCCCACACCATTACCGTCCTAACTTCTCCTGTGTCGTTCAACTCCAAATATTCCTTAATCGGCCCCTTAATATCCGCCACTACCTCCCGCCTCCTAAGTAAACTCTCGTTTAACCTCCAAAATTTCACCCCTTCCTCCCTCCTCCCCCTCAAATCCACCCATACCGCATTATGATCCGTCCATACCACCTGATCCACCCCCACCTCCTTCACCCTCCCCAACCATTCCACATCCACCATCATATCAATCCTACTCCAACTGCCATGGGGCGCCGAATAGAACGTGTACTCCCTCCTATCAGGATTCCGTGCTCTCCAGGCATCCATTATATGAAAGTGCTTCATCATCCGTTTTAAGCCTTTCCTGTTTGTCCCCCCCCATCCACCCTTCCCGACTTCCTATCCAACCCGGGGTGCAATACCACATTAAAATCCCCCCCAACTACCAGCATCCCCTTGACCTTCTCCGCAATCAGCAGGGCCACTTCCTTCCAGAAGCTCCCTTGGTTTCCATTCGGTCCGTATACTGAAACAATGGTAAACTCCTCTTCCCCCAACTTCCCCCATATCCCCACCACCCTACCCTCTCGATCCCGAAAACGTCCTTGGACCTGCAACCCACACCCCACCTTTACCATAATAGCAACCCCCCCTTTTACTCCCTCCTTTATTGCAAGAGTAGAACTGATCCTGAAACCTCCCATGCTTAAGCCTCCCAATATCTCCCCATCTTAAATGCGTTTCCTGAAGTAGCACCACCTCCCATTCCCTCTGCTGAAGTTCTCTATAGAGCTGCCGGTGCTTAAGGGGCGTATTTAATCCCTTAACATTCAAGGACCCAATCAGCACCATGATAAAACCAACCCTCCCGTCACACCCCCTTGCCTCGAGCTAACCCGTGCCCCAACCCCCCCTACCCAAACCCCCCCACCCCTCTCCCCCCTACCCCCATCACCAACCCTTCCATGTGCGTCAAGTACTTATCCCACCTCCCTCTCCCAGCTATTATCCCCCTAACCACATCACCCCTTATCCCTTAACCCCATATTTGTACAACCTTGTTAATATAATTCGCAGACAAATCTACCAAATAATGTCCACCAAAAAGCAGGACCCGCTCTCCACTGGTCTTCCACCACCGCCGATGCAGCTGGAGCCCTTCACTCTCCCTCCTTCTCTTGCGAACTCCGACATTCCTGGGACAATCGCTTCAGCCACTTCCCCTGATCCGTCACTCTTTGCCACTTAGAGCCCGACCGGCTCTTACTCCCCATATCCTTGCTGGCCTGTCCATGGCCCTGCTCCACCGGCTTCGGCACCTGCTCACAGCCCATCTCCTCCAGCGCACGCCACGCCTCCTCTGCCGTCTTCACCTCCTTCGATGCACCCACCACGGTCAGGAGCAGCCCGAAGGGGAACATCCACCGGTACACCTGTAGCTCTTTTCCTGCAGAAACGCTGTCACTTCCCTCATGCTTCTACGTCTGTCCAGTGTACCGCAGGACAAATCATTGTACACCTCAACCTCACAGTTCTCCCACGCTATCCGCCCATCCTTCCGGGCAGCTGCCAGCACCTTTTCTTTGGTGGGAAAATGGCTCAAGCACGCTATAATGTCTCTGCCCTCTTTTTCTCTCCTGGGGCCGAGACTCCGGTGCGCTCTCTCCACGCCGATCCCCTCTGGCCTCTCCTCTGCACTCCCAGCCAGCTTCAGTATATGCGCACAGAGCCCTTTAACCACCTGGCAGCAGTCCTTAAATTTTTCCATTTCTGGGATCCCTTGAATCCGAAGATTGTTTTGCCGAGCCCAGTCCTCTATTTCTTCGATTTTCTCCTGCAGCTCCTCCTGCCCTTGCACCAGCTTATTCTGCGCTGCCATGAGGTCGTGGAGCTCACTGGCCTGGCCCTCCACCTGCTCCTCCACGTCCTCGATCCGCTGACCCATACTGCCCAGATCTTGTCGCATGGAATTAAGAGTCTTTTTCAGATCCCCTCTCATGGCTAACAACTCCTCCTTCATCTCCTTTTTAAACTCCCGGAGCCATGCTTTAAGCTCCGCTCCATCGAGGTGCATCACTCCTCCTTCCTCCTCCTCGTCCACGCTCTCATGGCCCTCATTCTCCTCCACCTCAGAGTTTCGCCGACCACCTTCCTCTTTGCGGGCGTACGCGGACTGGAAACTCGCCAACTTTTTTCAGACGGACATCGCCTCCACTTTTATCGCTCCCCGGACCGCCAACTCTGCCGGGAACAGGCGTCTGATAGCAAATACAGTGGGATTAGTACGGAGCTAGGCTAAGCTGCAGCCATTTGCTCTCCGACGTCACCGGAAGTCCGGGAACATATTCTAATGAACTGACTGACAATACAGTGGCAAGGTATTTTTGTTTAAAAAAAAGTCAGAAATTCACTATCAGGCAACATTTATGACTTTAGTGCTCACAGAACATTCTGAACATCCATTAATGTACTCAAAACTGATTGAATCTATTTTTAACACATGCTGATTCTGCTCTACTGTGGGTGTGTGAATATACTGCTTGCCATGGCGTTTGACTATCTCATGGGGGGAGGGAGGAAAAGGAGGTATGGTGCTGAGGGTCATCTTCTTTAATATCAAGTGATCCCTCCTGTTTAAAGAGCTGCAACATTTGGGGGGTGATATGATACTTCTGCAAGAGACCCACATCCAGCTAGGATTTCTGGCTTGGTTAAGGAGGGGGCCATATGGGGGAAGTGTGGACAGCGGCAGATAGTAAAAGGTCAGAAAAAATATGGGGTGGCGATACTGCTACAAAACACTTCAATATGTGGTAGAGGGAGTGCAGAGAGATAGGAATGGGAGATGGCTGTTTCTGAATGTACGTGGGAGTGGGAACTGTATACCACTGCTAATATGTACGCCCCCAATGTGGGACAAGTAATTTTCTTAAAGACCTTAAGGCCAATCTCGCTGCGTTTGCCACAGGCAAGCTGATTGTAAAGGGGGGGTGGGGACTACAATAGGTGCATGTGCCCACAGCTGGACTCCACTAGGTGAGGTGCCTTGTGCCCGGGGGAGGGGGGGAAAAGGGGGGTAAGAAGGACTTTTATGGGTGTTATGAAAGATTTAGACTTGCAAGATATGGGGAGGGACCTCCACCCTAGCCAACGTGAGTACACCTTTTATTCCCCGGTACCCCAGGTTCATACCTGAATTGACTATTTACTATTTGATCAATGACTGACGGAACGGATATGGGGGGGTGGAGATGGGACAGATCATTTGGTTCGACCATGTGCCTTGTTAGGTAGATTTTGTAGACCAGAATTCAGGGACTTCTATGAAGCACTGGGCTATGCACAGTAGTTTTTTGATGCGCTCGAAAGCAGTCCAAAAACATGAGGCCTTTATACAGGAGTACTTTGATATCCCTGCCGACTCAGAAGTGGCTGTGCCTACAGTCTTGTCAGGTGTGGAAAAGATGGATGGCCGTGAGGGCAAAACTCGATGAGATCACACAACAGGACTTAGAATTCCAGAGGTGTAGCTCCGACAAAAGTATTATGAAAAGGGGAATAAAGTGGGGAAGCTGTTGGCCCTGCATTTGCATATGCAATGGGCCACTCACACAGTCTGAGACCTTCGTGACTATAGGGGTCGTGTATGTGTCAAGTCGACAGGAATTTGTGAAGTCTTTGTGGACTACTTGGTATGGCTCTATCAGGAGCAGCCTGTTGAGGAAATGCGTGTAATGGATTACTTAGGAGACATGATGCTGAGGTCACTGAGTGAGGAAGATTGGGAATGCTTGGATGCTCCCATAACAGGACATGAAGTGCAGTTAACTACAGGTGCCTTACCTGCTGGGAAGGCCCCCAGGAGTGATGGATTCCTGCCAGGCAACTACAAAAGTTTCACTTCTCGCCTGGCTCCAATCTTGGCGGATGTGTACTATGCCGTCCTGAGTGGAGAGGATCTGCCCCAAACGCAAATGGAGGCGGTTATTGCCTTGATTCATAAGCCGGGGAAGCTGTCAGAGGAGGCATCATCTTACAGGCTAATTTCTCTTAAATGTGGATGTAAAAATTTTGGCTAAAGTACTGGTGGGCAGGCTGGGGATGATTCTTCCTCGTCTAGTACACAGTGATCAGGTGGGATTTGTGGCTGGCCGACAGGCTGCTGATGGCGTGCGCTGGGCACTACAGTTGATTAATGTGGCCTGGACAATGGTGCAACCTGCACTGTTCTTGGAATCGATGCCGAAAAGTCCTTTAACCAGGTGAAATCTGTGTTCCTCTGGGGGGTCTTAGGCAGGATGGACTTTGGGCCGCAGTTTGTGACCTGGAAAAAAAGCTTATATAAGGCTCCCAGGGCTTGCATACGGGTTAATGGAAGTTGTTCGGGATATTTCCCCTTAGAGCATAGAACGCTACAGAGGTGCCCATTTTCCCCCATTGATTTTTGCACTGTCAATGGAGCACCTACCTCAGTGCTTTCATGACTCGGAAAACATACAGGGGATATGCGTTGGAGGTGTCAATTACAAGATAGCTCTATTTGCTGATTATCTTCTACTTTCCTTGACGCGACCTCTGGTATCCTGGCCTAATGCTATGCGTAGTTTTGAAGCGTACTCCCAGGTCTCAGAATTTAGGATTAATTACACTAAATTGGAGATTTTAAATATTGTCTGCAGAGCTTCCCTTTTGTTTGGGTGGAGTCCTCCTTACGGTACTTAGGGGTGAACTTCAAAATCAAGGCCCAAGTATTTAGCTTTTAATTTAATTCAGTTGTTTAATATTTAAAGTTACTTTTTTCCTTTACCCCATGCACTCCTTGTTACTGATGTTTCTTATATAACACAGGTAACACTACCAAAAAACTGCCTCTAGTTTTGCAACTGATTCCTATAGATTTTGGGGTGCTGAATCCAGGAAAAATAGCCAAAATGTTCCATCACGTCACGTTTTCTTGCAAAATTAGATTTCTTACCCATATAAGGAATGTTCACATAATTTCTTTTTAGCCGACTGCAGTTTATTTTCTTGGCCCAAAATAGAGGTTGTAATGGTTAACTAACTAGAAACACTCCCTCATGATATTTTAGAGTGTTTTGTATTCATTTTATACATTAACAGGACAATTGGGAGGCGGGGGGCTAAATCCAGTACTCGCGCTGGTGCATGTTCTTTCCTGTTCGCCTCGCCTCGTTCGCCGCTCGCTCAAACATGGTGGTTGCGACATGAACGTTCCTGTCAAATTTCAGTTTCTTGCAAGTTCATTATTACCATTTGTTTGCTCAGTCGTAATCCAGCTTTATTCAGCAGTGGTTCACTACAGTTGTAGTTTGCAGTGCTGTGTATTTGTGATGGCTCACAGAGCCAGAGGTTGCGTCAACTCTCCGGACAGTTTTTGTTTTATTTGTGGGGAATATACCGTGAAAAAGCGGCAGAGGAACATTTCTGCATTTATTAAAAAAGTATATTTCGCCTATTTCGGTTTGAAGTTAGGCGATCAAGACAAACCGTGGGCTCCTCACAAAGTGTGCAAGACATGTGAGGAAGATCTACGCTTATGGATGAAAGGTAAAAAACAAGCATTTCGTTTCGGAATACCTATGATGTGGCGTGAACAAAGAGACCACAGCAGTGACTGCTATTTTTGCTCTTGCATTGTGAAGGGATACAACTTAAAAAATAAGAATGTAATAAGTTACCCCAACCTTCCCTCAGCAATTAGGCCTATGCCTCATAGCAACGAAGTACCTGTGCCTGAACCACCAAAATCTTTGGATCATATTTGTGTGGACGGTTCTGATCATGATGAGACTCATCAGATGGCTTTTCCCGATGAGTCCAGTACTTCCGAGTTTGAAACTGAACCAGATCCGAAACCTGAACTTTTCTCTCAAGCTGAATTGAATGATTTAGTCCGGAATTTAGGACTCCCAAAAGATGCTGCCCAACTGCTAGGCTCTCGGCTTAAACAGAAAAATCTATTGTCACCAGGAACAACTTTTTATTGGTACCGCAACCACGAGACACAATTTTTGAAGTATTTCAGCAAAGAGGAAGATTTGGTATTTTGCAACGATATATACGGAGTGATGGAAAAGTTTAAACTCAAGTATGATCCTGCTGAATGGCAGCTGTTCATTGATTCGTCAAAAGACAGCATAAAAGGTGTTCTTCATAATGGCAACACATTCGCTTCAGTTCCTATTGCTCACTCTGTTATTCTCCAAGAAAAATACGAGAATTTGGCCCTGATTCTTCAGAAGATTCGTTATGATGAGCATAAGTGGATGATTTGTGGAGACTTTAAAATTCTATCCATGCTATTAGGGCAGCAATCCGGTTTCACCAAATATCCCTGCTTCCTTTGCTTGTGGGATAGCCGGGCCCGCGACCTACACTGGGGGAAAAAAGACTGGCCAATTCGGGAGTATTTGAGACCCGGTGAGAAAAATGTTCTTCATGAGAGCTTGGTACCTCGTGATAAAATTCTATTACCACCTCTCCACATTAAGTTGGGTCTCATTAAGCAATTCATCAAGTCCCTTCCAAAAGATGGTGAGTGCTTTCGGTACCTTTGCTCAAAGTTCCCCCGACTTTCTGAAGCAAAGCTAAAGGAAGGAGTGTTTGTTGGCCCTGATATAAGGAAACTCATTTCAGATGGAGCATTCGCTGAAACGAAGTCTGAGAAGGAAAAAGAAGCCTGGGATTCCTTCAAGGATGTTGTTCTCAAATTCTTGGGGAACAGGCGGGATGAGAACTATAAGGATATTGTTGCCAGGATGCTCAATGCCTTCAAAGAACAAGGCTGTAACATGAGCCTGAAAGTCCATTTCTTGCACTCCCATGTGAACTACTTTCCCGAAAACTTGGGGGCGTACAGTGAAGAACAAGGTGAAAGGTTTCACCAGGACATCAAGGACGCAGAGAGAAGGTACCAAGGAAGATGGAACACCACTATGATGGCTGATTTCTGCTGGTTGCTGCTGCGGGAAACCCCAGATGAAAAATACGCCAAGCAGCGCACCAAGAGAAGCATTCGGGGGAAGAAGAAACGGGCCCACCAGGAGATTGATTGACCCAAGAATGACTTTAAAATCTAAACTGTGTTGACAAATATCGTGTTTTTACTAAACTTTGAAATAAAAATTTGCTAGTTATTACCACAGTGTCGGATCTCATTTATTAGAATTTTATTTTCACACACCATCGGGTGTTTGTCTTCATGTATTGCAATGGTGCGGTTTGCGTTTTCTATTCTTACATACATACCTGTACAACATTTTTTGCACATTTCTTTGCTTTGCTTTGTGTCTAACCTCGCTCTTATATGCTCAATGTTTGTGCACATGTATGTGGCTGTTTTAAGTGCAGACAATTTTGCTACCATCACAGTGTGTGTTTTGTTGACATTACTCTATTCTTATGTGCTGCCTTGTTACAATTTTCTTTATTCTTATTTGAATAACTACTAAACAATTAGTATAAAGAATTCATCCAAGAATCTTTTATCTCGATCGCACTCAATCTGAAATGTTCACCTCAAACTGCTAACCCAATGTAGCAAAAAATCTGTACGTGATGGAGCAAATTGGTTACCAGATTTGGATTTAGCGCACCAAAAAACGTAAAAATCAATCGAAACATTAGAGGCAGTTTAAAAAAAATTTTTTTTAGTGTACCTGTGTAATTATTGTCGATTGTATTTGTTCTCTTCCTTGAGTTCATTGTAAACTGCTTTGATTCCTGAAAGGCAGTATATAAGCACAAATAAACAAACTTGACAGCTGATCCTGGGGCGCTTTTTAGGGCTAAGTATACACCTTTATTGGGACAGGTTTGCCGGGACATGGAGGTATGGTCTGGCTTGCTTCTTTCCTGGTTCAGAAGGATAGCTAACTTAAAAATAGTGGTTCTTCGGCTCTTTCTCTACTTATTTCAGATATTGGGGAGGAGTGGCCTAGTGGTTGGGGCAAGGTACTACAGGCCGGAAGGTCGGTGGTTCAAATCCCACTAGAGGACAGCAACCTTGGGCCGGAAGGACTGGGGTTTCTAGTCCCGCAGGTGCTCCTTGTGGTCTTGGGCAAGCCACTTAACCCTCCATTGCCCATGTTCCCTGTAAGTATTAGTGTATATGTCTCATATCCCCTCGTGTTAAATGTATCCCCCAACCGCTTTGACCCGGTGAAAAGCGGGATATAAATGCAGCTAAATAAAATAAATTGCCAGTTGATATGCTCGGGAGAAGACTGAATGAGTGGGAGCGCCTCCTCATGAAGTTTGGCAGTCACGCTGTCCTCGCACTGCCAAGCATACACTCTATGAGCACTGTAAGTGGAGAGATATGGGGGTTCCTAACTTGAAATGGTACTATGCTCCTGCACAAGTCCATCCCAGAGTAGAATGGATAAACCCAGACAATGATAAGTGCTGGGTGGCTATTGAGCACACACAAGTGGGGATTACGGATTTGGGAAACCAGTTGTGGCTTAAGGCAGGACTTGGAAAAGTAGAGGAGGGGGCAACTCATATGTGACACACACTAGCCAGTGCTAGGATCGTTATTTTTGGGGGCAGGGTCTGCCCTGATGCCTTTATCTCCCATTGCTGATAATAGGGCTTTTGAGTCAGGGCTACATCTGAGGGTATTTCGAATGTGGCCGGCAGCAGAGTTACAGCGGCTTGGATAACTGAGGATGGCAGACTATATTTTAGAGAGTTGCATGATGCATTCGAGTTGCCCAGTCATCATGCCTTTGCCCATGCACAGGTGGTCCCATTGGATGGGCTGTGGAGAGGTCTGGTGACACTACTGAATTGGAATTGGTGTATGAAGACAGGACAACTATCAAGGGACTGGTCTCGGCCCTGTATGCCTGCCAGCAGAACTGGGCCTTTAAGGAAGAGAAACATTTGGACTACTGAACACAAACCCTCCAATTAACATACACTGAACAACAGTGGGAACAAATCGAGGGGCGGATGTGGAAGTGCTCTCTAGCTGTTAATGTGCAGGAGAATAACTATAAGCTTTTATATGGCTGGTATATGACCCCAGAGAGATTGGCCAGGGCCTATCCTGCATTGTCTGGGTTATGTTGGCGCCACTGTGGAGGCTGGGGGTCACTGGGGTTGTTCCATATTCCAAGGGAAGAGAATATGTTATCGAATGCGTTGTCTGTTGGGGTTGAAAGTTCCCTGGAAACCAGGCATTTCTTTGTTTCACAAATCAGTGCTGGGGGCGAAGAACATAAGATATGCCATACTGGGTCAGACCAAGGTCCATCAAGCCCAGTATCCTGTTTCCAACAGTGGCCAATCTAGGTCATACGTACCTAGCAGTTCCCCCAAAAGACACAGGTTCCGCAATGCTTGTACTGGGTCAAGCATTGATATCCTGGGTCCCTTCTTAATAATGGTTTATGGACATTTCCTCCAGAAACTTGTCCAAACCTTTTTTAAACCCAGCTACACTAACAGCCTTTACTACATCCTCCGGTAACAAATTCCAGAGTTTGATTACACGTTGAGTGAAAAAATATTTTCTTTTATTAGTCTTAAATAGTTTACCCTGTAGCTTCATTGCATGTCCCCTAGTCTTTCTATATTCTGATAACGTAAACAATCGATCTACGTTTACCCGTTCCACTCCGCTCATTAATTTATAGACTTCTATCATATCTCCCCTCAGCCGTCTCTTTTCCAGGTTAAAAAGCCCTAACCTTTTTAGCCTTTCTTCATAGGAGTAACCTTCCATCCCCCCTTTACCATTTTGGTGGCTCTTCTCTGATCCTTTTCTAATAACGCTATATCCTTTTTAAGATACAGCAACCAGAATTGCACACAATATTCAAGGTGAGGTCTCACCATGGAACGATATAGAGGCATTATAATATCTTTTGTTTTATTTTCCATTCCTTTCCTTATACCACCAAGCATTCTATTTGCTTTCTTGGCCGCCGCTGCACACTGGGCCGAGGGTTTTAACATGTTATCCACAATGACGCCTAAATCTTTTTCCTGGGTGGTGGTTCCTAATGTGGAACCTTGCATTGTGTAACCATAGTTTGGGTTGGTTATGTTTGTCTAGGGGATCCATTTTTTGTATCGGGCGTATGATGGCTTTTTTGAGGCCTTTGGGCATGTATCCTTGGGAAAGGGAGAGGTTGACTATCATCAATAGAATAGGGGCTAGTTCATTGCATGTAGACTTAATCCATTTAACAGGACAAGGGCCGGCTTTGGATGTTGTGGTGTTCATATTGGTTATTGTTCATTTAAGGGAGTTTAACTGTATGGGGCGAAATTCATCCCAGGTTTCAGTACACGGTGTGATATCCAGAGTGTGTAAGCAGGATAGGTTTGCTGTACAGCTTGTTTAAGACGTATAGTATAGTAGTCGGCTAGATTTTGTGGCGAGATTTTGGGTGGACCAGATGGGAAGTTAGGATTCGATGTGAGCGATTTTACAATTGAGAATAGGTCTTTTGGTTTGTTAATTTATTTCATAAGGAGTGTTGTGTGGTATTCTTTTTTCGCTTGGTTAATATGTTGCCGGTAATTTGAGAGCGAATGCAGGTATTTGTTCCTATTCTCAATGGTTTTATTGGAGTGCCAAGAGCATTCATGTTTTCTTAGCTTCCTTTTTATTAGTTTTAGCTCATGTGAATACCATTGCTTAGATGGGTTTTTAGATGTTTGGAGAGAGTTCAGCGACTTGGTAGATAGATAATTGGAATGCTTCCATCTCCAGCCTATGAGGTCATCTAGATCTTCTGTGGCTGCGTGAAAGGACTGGAGGAGTTCTTTTGTGAATGCTTCTTTTTCAAATTATATATATTTAGAGTATTGTTTAGAATGTTTTTGTCCCATTGGCAAGTGTGAATGTATCAATGTACAAAAAACCTCTGCACTGCACCTTGAAAGTATACAGCGTAACTTTCCTAAGACTTGATACAATTTCATTAATCAAGTAACATTTTCATTATCCGTTACGGTAACGGATAATGAAAATGTTACTTGATTAACGAAATTGTATCAAGTCTTAGGAAAGTTACGCTGTATACTTTCAAGGTGCAGTGCAGAGGTTTTTTGTACATTGATTATATTCCTCTAGCAAAAGAGACCTTTTATTGTGTTGTACACTACAAGTGTGAATGTATGACTTCTAGCGAGAATTCTATGATGTGGTGGTCAGACCATGGTAGCGGGGTTATAAGCGGGTGGGGGAGGGGTATTGTTATGTAGTTGAGTCTCACGAGGTACAAATATAAGGTCCAGCAGGTTCCCTTTTTTGTGGATGGGGTTGTCAACAATGTTTTTGTATTCAAGTTGTTCCATGGCGTTAATAAAGGAGGATGCTTTTGTGTTTTACAATGAAGGGATATTAAAGTCACCAAGGAGGGCTACTTTCTTCTTTGGTGATATGCTGGTTATTTCATTAATAATGTTAGCAAGCCCGTCACGATCGGATTTTGGAGGTCTGTCTATAAGACAAAAGGCCATGTTTCTGCTGTTAAGAGCAGATCAATGTCTCATGTTGTTATGGAACTATGGGATTGAGGCAATAATGTGTCTTTTATTATCATCAGTACACCACCTCCCCATTTCTTTGACCTTGGGGTGTGGAATATTTTATAGCCAGGGGTATTAAGTTGGTTTAAGATTACATTGTCGAATTCACTGAGCCAGGTTTCAGTTATGAATAAGATGTCTGGGTGCAAATCTTTTGCATAGTCAACTAGTATGGGGATCTTCCTTTTTATGGATCTTGCATTTATGTACACACATTTAAGTGGTGGGATAAGCTTTGTGTCATTCTCTAGTTTGTGAGACGTTAATGGGGAAGTACTTATATTAGCCTATAGTTATGAGGATGGCTTGGAGCCCTGAAGTAGTGTTTAGGTAGGGGAGAGGGGGTGCTATGTGGGGAAGATAACAGGTGCGGATGATTGGAATTGGTTCATAAGAGGCATGGGGTAGGAGTTCAGCATTTAATTTCAAAGTTAGGCTTGCGAGTATTATAGGCAGGAAAAGTTGGGAGTACATCTTTGCTGGTGGGTAGAGTGCTATTTGATCACAGTGGTTGAGTACACTTGGGTTGAGATTGGAAGGAATTTTAACAGCTTTGGGAGAAAATGCAATGAGTCTCTGGTATGAAGCCAGTGGGGTGTATGATTGAGGGAGTTATTGGGGTGTATGATTGAGGGAGTTAGTGGGGTAGGGTGTGAGAGGATGGATTAGATGTGGTATGCTATTAGCTTTGAAGATGTAAAAAAGGAAGCAAGCGATTTCTAAGATGATTGTCATTGTATGACACTGGGAAAGATGAGAATGCAACCAGTTAGGAACAGTATTGAGTTACTGGCAAAAACTCATGTGTTAGATAAATAGAAATTACACTTACCTGGTAATTGTAGTTCCTTTAGTGACGACAGTTTAGTACTCCACCTCTGGGTTGTGAACCTCCTCCTGCAGCTTGGAGATTGGGCATGTCAAACTTGTGACATCACTGGATATAGCACGCTGGAATCTCCCATCAGCCCCAGTGAACTACTGACAAAGCAGACTCAAAAGAGCAACAAACAAGTAGCTAACATATTAATAACTTAATACTTAAACTATAAAGGTATAACCGATAACTACTCGGCCAAACAACTCCCCTTTCGACCCTAGGGGCCTTGTGACCGCGCTTGCTCCCCAGCCCTCTGCCACACCAGAGACGCGGAAGAGAGATCATAGAACAGTAAAGACATTCACCGAACACTCACCTGTAATCTTGCACGGAATCCCACAGAACGCGCTCTGCTAATAAGCCATCCCTGGGCAAGAATGAGGACTAAACTGTCGTCACTAAAGGAACTACAATTACCAGGTAAGTGTAATTTCTATTTCCTTAGCGTTCCTCCAATTTAGTCCTCCACCTCTGGGATGTAAGAGAGCAGTACTAATGGGAGGGACCTGTCCAGCCGGATCGCAAAACCGCTGACCCGAAACAATCATCATTTTCCGCCAGCACATCAAGGCGGTAGTGTTTACTGAAAGTATGAAGAGAGGACCATGTAGCTGCCCTACAAATTTCCACCGGCGGAACCAATTTGTGTTCTGCCCAGGGAGCCGCTTGCGCTCTAGTGGAATGCGACCTTAAGCCTACAGGCGCTGGGCGACCCCATAAAATATATGCAGACACAATTGCCTCCATAATCCATCTGGCAATGGACGCTTTAGCCGCCGCCTCTCCTTTCGTGGTCCCCCGAACACCACGAAAAGCCGATCTGATCTGTGAAAAGATTAGGAAACCTTCAAATAATGCTGCAGCACTCTCTTGATGTCTAGACGGCGCAACCCACGGTCTGAAATGTTTTCCCCCCCCCACAGACCCTAGGACCGGCAAGGAAACCGTCTGATTTAAATGAAACGGGGAAGAGACCTTCGGTAAAAAAGATGGAACTGTGCGAAGAACAACCTTTTCTTTAGAAAAACACAAAAACGGCTCCCTACATGAGAACACCTGCAACTCCGAGATTTGTTTCGCCGAACAGATGGCCACCAAGAAGACGGTTTTCAAAGTTATATCCTTAACTAACGCCTGGCCTAAAGGCTCAAAGGGTTCTTTCACAAGGGCCCCCAAAACCAAATTGAGATCCCATGGCGGAACCGAAATTCTACGTGCAGGCCGCATTCTGGTGACTGCTTTAAGAAAACGCACTACATCGACATGAGATCCTAGAGCCACTCCCTGAACTTTACCTCTATAACAGGATAGAGCCGCTAATTGAACCTTTAAGGAACTGGCAGCTAGTCCTTCATCAAAACCTTCCTGTAGGAAAGCCAACAGCAATGACACGGACGCCGTAGCTGCGTGAAATTGCTGCCGCAAACACCAGTCCTCAAAAAGACGCCATATGCGCACATATGCCAACGATGTGGAACGTTTCCTTGCCTGAAGTAAAGTGGTAATCACCTCTCTGGAATACCCCTTCCTCCTCAACCTAGCCCTTTCAATGGCGAAGCCGTAAGCGAGAACCGACCCACTTGAGGCATCTGAAGTAGACCCTGGATCAACAGCTTCTCTGATACCGGTAACCTCCACAGGTCCCCGTCCAGCAAGCGCATGAGATTGGCGTACCACGGGCGCCTCGGCCAGTCCGGAGCCACCAACAGCACCCGTCCCCGATGCGCTTCGATCCGCTGAACCACTTACCCGATGAGTGCCCCTGGCGGAAAGACATAAAGGAGACCCACTGACAGCCACGGTTGCATCAAAGCGTCGATGTCTTTCGACATTCTTTCTCGCCGCCTGCTGAAGAACCGGGTCGATTTTGTGGACTGGAAGGTCGCCATCAGATCCATGATCGGTGTCTCCCATCTCTGAACTAGTTGCTCGAACACATCTGGATACAACTCCTATTCCCCTGCATCCACTTGTCCTTCCCCACAATGTGCGCCGCCGAGATTGCTGGCAACCGATTTTCTATCCAAGAGAACAGACCGCCTGCCTCCTCTTCCATTGCTACACTTCCTGTACTGCCCTGCCGATTGATGTAGGCCACGGTTGCTGCGTTGTCGGACAGTACACGTATCGCTCACCCTGTCACCGTTGTTTCGAACCTTCTCAGGGCTAACAAAACCACTCTGAGTTCCAGCCGATCGACCATTTGCTCTCCTCCGGAGAGCAAACGCCCTGTGTGAAAAGCTCTCCGCAATGTGCTCCCCACCCCGCAAGACTGGTGTCGGTCATCAGCGGAAGCCACTCCGGATGCTCCAGGGGCATCCCCGCTCTCAGGGACCCGCGCCTCAGCCACCAACAAAGGGCCTGCTTGAACCGAGAAAGACAAGGAAGTCTTTCGCTCAACGAATCGGTCTGATTCGACCATCGGCGTAACAACGACCTCTGTAACGGTCTCATATGAAAATCTGGCCCACGGTACCACCTCCAGGGTCGCCGCCATTGTCCCCAGCACCCGAAGGTAACTCCATGCCGTGGGCGCCGGAGCCGACCTGAAAGCTCGCACCAGTCGCTGAAGCGCTCGAACTCTCTGATTCGGCAGAAACGCCGCTCCCCTCTGCGCATCGAACCTGACGCCCAGATACTCAAGATCCTGGGCTGGCACCAGTTGGCTCTTGGTTGGATTGATCACCCAGCCTAGACTCTGAAGAAACATTACCACCTTGTCTGTGGTCCTCTTGCTCTCGGCTGCGGACTTCGCCCGAATCAACCAATCGTCGAGGTAAGGATGAACCAGGACTCCTTCCTTCCGTAAAGCCACCGCCACTACCAGCATGATCTTGGTGAAAGTGCGTGGAGCTGTAGCAAGACCGAAGGGTAGCGCTTGGAACTGGTAATGTCCCCAAGGCAGAGCGAGGCGCAAGTACCTTTGATGAGACGTTCTGATCGGGACGTGCAGATACGCCTCCGTGAGATCTAGGGAAGTCAGAAACTCTCCTTGCCTCACCGCCACGATGACCGACCTTAGCATTTCCATTCCGAAATGTGGTACCCGGAGGTCTAGGATAGGCCAGAGGGCACCGTCTTTCTTTAGCACCACAAATTAAATGGAGTACCGTCCCACTCCATACTCCTCCACTGGTACCGGTACTACGGCTCCCGACTGCATGAGCCGGTCCAGCGTCCGACGGATCGCAAGAGTCTTTGCGTGCCCTCTGCAAGGAGACATCACAAACGAGTCCCGAACTGGCCTTGCCAAATCTAGCGCATAACCTTCGCGTATGATCTCCAACACCCACTGATCGGTTGTTATCTGGATCCAGGCAGGAAGAAACCCCCGAAGCCGCCCTCCTATCGGCTGGTCCCCTGCCTGGACCAGCCTCGTTTCATGGTTTTCGCGCAGACCCTGCGGACGACGCAGCGAATCCTCTATTTGCTCCCCGAAGGCCACAAAACCCCTGCGCTCGAGAAGTAAATCTTCCCATTTGGAAACCACCCAAACGAGAAGTGCGAAATCTCCTGAAATCTTTAAACTGACCTCGAAAGGCCGGAGAGACTTTCCCTTGCTTAGGGTTTGTCCTCCGGTAGCCTCCCACCCTTGGACTCCCCTAAATCATTTACCAGCTTGTCAAGATCCTCTCCAAACAGTAACGTCCAATTTATGAGCCACAGAGATCTATGGGCGGCCACCAGCAAAGCCATACTATTTGCCAAGGCCCTGACCAGATCATAGTGTACATCCGACAAATAAGCAGACCCCGACTCTAGACGCTCCAGTTCCCTAACGCTGTCCTGGTCCAAAGTGGCCGACTGACATAAGTGTTGTGAGCATCTGAGGCATGCTCTTGCCACCCAAGCTAAACAAATGGAAGCCTGTAATGACAACGCATCCACCTCGAAGGATTGTTTCAATAAACCATCCACCTTTCTATCCTGTGCATCCTTCAAGGCCGCACTGCCTTCCACCAGAATGGTGGTCTTTTTAGTGACCATGGACACCGCTGCATCAACTCGCCGAGAGCTGAATTTCTCTTTGTCTTTCTCTGCCAAGGGATAGAGCTTTTTCATAGTCTGAACCAACCGGAATCCCGCTTCTGGCTGATCCCACTCATCCTGGATCATCCGATCTACCACCTTGAGGACGGGAAACACTATCTGAGCCTGCCGCACCGCTTGAATGATAGGGTCCTCTCCATCGTCTTCTTCAACCGGTTGCATAGTGGCAAGCTTCAGCATCTGAAGTGATTCCGTGATTAGTGCCGTTAGCTCGTCCCTTCGAAATACCCGAATGATTTTCGCCTGATCCTCAGGTTCAGGAATGTCCCCTTCTTCCAACTCTTCCATATCTGCATCAAGCTCCAGGTCTGTGTCTTCCACCTCCTGCCACTCCAGCTTGGAAGAGGGTTGATCCGATGGGCGAGACCTCTTCAGCGGTCTCGGGGAAAGAGCCCCCCCCTCCACCCTCCCAGACTGTGGAGTAGCCGAGGGAAGGCACAGTCCAAGACGTGATTAGGGTGGAAAAACAATTTATTAATGTAATAATCTAAGACCTATTATACAACCCGACAGGCCGTGTTTCGAAAACCTTCATCAGGGGTTGTTGAAGTAGGTACTAAAAACATAAAAACATACAAATTAAATAAATGTTAAGTAAAACAAAATAGAGAAGAACAAAATGCTAGTTAAATTACATGCAAATACATTGAGATTAATCTTATAAATAATAAATACATAAAAACAGAAATTAAAATTGAAATTAAAATATACCTCCTTAGAACCTCTTAAAAGTGTGGATACGCCATACCAATAAAATGACAATAAGAATACTAAATATAACTCAATAAAAACACTAAAAATTATAAATACACAATACCAATAAAATAGTTATAAACAAACAATAACTCATAAATAGGACAATATACAATTAAATGAACTATAGTTTAATTAAAGCAATATACACTTTAGGTGGTGTAACAAGCAACATAATTTTCTCTGAAATACCTTAGTTTAATGACCATACAACACTGAGTAGGAGATAACAGGGCTGAAATAAAGAAAACGAGATCAGGCACATGTATACATTGGAGCCAAAATTCTGAACTATCTCAAACGTTCAAACGATAAATAAATAAATAACTAAAAGTATTTAAAATTCTCTTTGAAAACAGAACGCCTAGGAACGGCAAAGTATACATTTTACATATACGGATTCAAAGGGAGGGAGGAGGTAGGACTGCAGCTTGTGGGTACCGGCATAGCCACTTCAAATTAATGTATCCTTGTTGTTCGCAATTATAAATTGTGAGTACCTTAATCGTTTGGAAACCTAGGCTGAACTCCGATATTTTCATGTAAAAATATACCCATTAGAATTTAGTTCAAACTAATATTAGACCGGTCATTAACATTTAAATTTAGCGAAACTGGAAAGGTAGATAGAAACTACGTGAAATTTGTCTATGGAAGAAAGTCCACAGAATGTGTAGTGAATCTGATCTTGCTTATCAAATGCAATAGCTAAGTTAAGTTCTTTCTTTCCAAACTATGCGGTACGGAATCCAATGTGTAGGCAAAACTGAAAGTGAAACAACTCGCTCTAACTGTGGATCTTAATCAACCGGACATTATGTTTCTGAACAAATATAAAGACGACCTAATAATAAAGTGACACTATAGGCTGCTGAAATTAAAGTGAGAAAATGATGAAAAAGTGAATATATCAGAGACCAGCGATATTACAGAATAAACTGCACTTACTAAAGTTAGTAGCTGTCAGGATTTCAGCTTTCAGAACTAAACAGTGTGTCGCCGGCACACTGAAGAGAAATTTTTAAGGACACCGACACATGCGCGGAGATGGTAATTTGCATATTAAGCGGGAAATTATGTGGCACAGCGGAGGTGGAATCTAGTCATGCTATTGTTAATAACACAGGTACACTACCAAAAAACTGCCTCCAGTTTTGCAACTGATTCCTATAGATTTTGGGGTGCTGAATCCAGGAAAAATAGCCAAAATGTTCCATCACATCACGTTTTCTTGCAAAATTAGATTTCTTACCCATATAAGGAATGTTCACATAATTTCTTTTTAGCCGACTGCAGTTTATTTTCTTGGCCCAAAATAGAGGTTGTAATGGTTAACTAACTAGAAACACTCCCTCACGATATTTTAGAGTGTTTTGTATTCATTTTATACATTAACAGGACAATTGGGAGGCGGGGGGCTAAATCCAGTACTCGCGCTGGCGCATGTTCTTTCCTGTTCGCCTCGCCTCGTTCGCTCGCTCGCTCAAACACGGTGGTTGCGACATGAACGTTCCTGTCAAATTTCAGTTTCTTGCAAGTTCATTATTACCTTTTGTTTGCTCAGTCGTAATCCAGCTTTTTTCCGAAGTGGTTTACTACAGTTGTAGTTTGCAGTGCTGTGTATTTGTGATGGCTCACAGAGCCAGAGGTTGCGTCAACTCTCCGGACAGTTTTTGTTTTATTTGTGGGGAATATACCGTGAAAAAGCAGCAGAGGAACATTCCTGCATTTATTAAAAAAGTATATTTCGCCTATTTCGGTTTGAAGTTAGGCGATCAAGACAAACCGTGGGCTCCTCACAAAGTGTGCAAGACATGTGAGGAAGATCTACGCTTATGGATGAAAGGTAAAAAACAAGCATTTCGTTTCGGAATACCTATGATGTGGCGTGAACAAAGAGACCACAGCAGTGACTGCTATTTTTGCTCTTGCATTGTGAAGGGATACAACTTAAAAAATAAGAACGTAATAAGTTACCCCAACCTTCCCTCAGCAATTAGGCCTATGCCTCATAGCAACGAAGTACCTGTGCCTGAACCACCAAAATCTTTGGATCATATTTGTGTGGACGGTTCTGATCATGATGAGACTCATCAGATGGCTTTTCCCGATGAGTCCAGTACTTCCGAGTTTGAAACTGAACCAGATCCGAAACCTGAACATTTCTCTCAAGCTGAATTGAATGATTTAGTCCGGGATTTAGGACTCCCAAAAGATGCTGCCCAACTGCTAGGTTCTCGGCTTAAACAGAAAAATCTATTGTCACCAGGAACAACTTTTTATTGGTTCCGCAACCGCGAGACACAATTTTTGAAGTATTTCAGCAAAGAGGAAGATTTGGTATTTTGTAACGATATATACGGAGTGATGGAAAAGTTTAAACTCAAGTATGATCCTGCTGAATGGCGGCTGTTCATTGATTCGTCAAAAGACAGCATAAAAGGTGTTCTTCATAATGGCAACACATTCGCTTCAGTTCCTATTGCTCACTCTGTTATTCTCCAAGAAAAATACGAGAATTTGGCCCTGATTCTTCAGAAGATTCGTTATGATGAGCATAAGTGGATGATTTGTGGAGACTAAAATTCTATCCATGCTATTAGGGCAGCAATCTGGTTTCACCAAATATCCCTGCTTCCTTTGCTTGTGGGATAGCCGGGCCCGCGACCTACACTGGGGGAAAAAAGACTGGCCAATTCGGGAGTATTTGAGACCCGGTGAGAAAAATGTTCTTCATGAGAGCTTGGTACCTCGTGATAAAATTCTATTACCACCTCTCCACATTAAGTTGGGTCTCATTAAGCAATTCATCAAGTCGATTTCAAAAGATGGTGAGTGCTTTCGGTACCTTTGCTCAAAGTTCCCCCAACTTTCTGAAGCAAAGCTAAAGGAAGGAGTGTTTGTTGGCCCTGATATAAGGAAACTCATTTCAGATGGAGCATTCGCTGAAACGATGTCTGAGAAGGAAAAAGAAGCCTGGGATTCCTTCAAGGATGTTGTTCTCAAATTCTTGGGGAACAGGCGGGATGAGAACTATAAGGATATTGTTGCCAGGATGCTCAATGCCTTCAAAGAACAAGGCTGTAACATGAGCCTGAAAGTCCATTTCTTGCACTCCCATGTGAACTACTTTCCCGAAAACTTGGGGGCGTACAGTGAAGAACAAGGTGAAAGGTTTCACCAGGACATCAAGGACGCAGAGAGAAGGTACCAAGGAAGATGGAACACCACTATGATGGCTGATTTCTGCTGGTTGCTGCTGCGGGAAACCCCAGATGAAAAATACGCCAAGCAGCGCACCAAGAGAAGCATTCGGGGGAAGAAGAAACGGGCCCACCAGGAGATTGATTGACCCAAGAATGACTTTAAAATCTAAACTTTGTTGAGTAATATAGTGTTTTTACTTATATTTTTAATTAAAATTTGCTAGTTATTACCACAGTGTCGGATCTCATTTATTAGAATTTTATTTTCACACCATCGGGTGTTTGTCTTCATGTATTGCAATTGTGCGGTTTGCGTTTTCTATTCTTACATACATACCTGTACAACATTTTTTGCACATTTCTTTGCTTTGCTTTGTGTCTAACCTCGCTCTTATATGCTCAATGTTTGTGCACATGTATGTGGCTGTTTTAAGTGCAGACAATTTTGCTACCATCACAGTGTGTTTTGTTGACATTACTCTATTCTTATGTGCTGCCTTCTTACAATTTTTTTTATTCTTATTTGAATAACTACTAAACAATTAGTATAAAGAATTCATCCAAGAAACTTTTATCTCGATCGCACTCAATCTGAAACGTTCACCTCAAACTGCTAACCCAATGTAGCAAAAAATCTGTACGTGATGGAGCAAATTGGTTGCCAGATTTGGATTCAGCGCACCAAAAAACGTAAAAATCAATCGAAACATTAGAGGCAGTTTAAAAAAAAAATTTTTAGTGTACCTGTGTAATGCATATATATGCAATAACTAAATTACCCTGTATATAGAATCTAAAAGAAAAATGACAATAGAACAATAAATATATGAATATTTTGAATTTATAATGGATTGTGAGGATCTCTTGGAAGTACCAGTTGCAGTGTATATATTGGGGGGGACCAAGGAAGACACACAACTTATGGTTCTAGCAAGGCTATTAAAAGACTAATGTATGAACTTCCAATTGAAGAAAATAAATAACTAAAATTATAAGAAATATAAAAAATATATGAAATATAAAAAAATATATAAATAAATAACACAATATAAATTTAATAAACTATAATCAAATAAAATAAATAGCTAAAAATATAAATAAATAGATAAAATGGATCAGGATTATTTATAAAAAGACAGAAAAATCTTGGTCCAAATTAAGACCGTTAGGAGCTAAAGTGTCTAGTAGGAATATATATCTCTGTTCTAACCTAAGTATAGTTTTATTAATATCCCCTCCTCGCCAATTGGGTTTTACTTGTTTTATAACAAAAAATTTTAAATCTGTAACTTTGTGCTGTAACGTTTGCCAGTGCGAAACCAGGGGTTTGTCTTCTACTTTCCTCCTAATGCAACTCATATGTTCTATGATTCTGACTTTAATTTTACGGGTGGTTTTCCCTACATACAACAATCTGCAAGGGCACTGTATCACATAGATCACATTTTGAGTGTCACAGTTAGCAAAATCATTAATGGGGAACTTCTTTTGTGTAATCGGGTGAATAAACGTGTTTCTAACAGGGAGAACATTAAGACAAATGGAACATCTCCCACATTGGAATTGACCTTTATAACGAGTCAAAAGTTTTTTCTCTGTAAGTGCTGAAGGTACAAGAAGATTACGAAGATTAATGTTATGCTTGTGTGCAACAATAAGATTCTGATCCTGAAAGGCCGGCAATGTCTGTAAAATGTGCCATTCTTTCTTAAGAATGTCAGTGATCTTAGCCGAGAATTGAGAGTAAAGAAGGGGACATATTAGCCCCTTATTGGATTTCTTCTCTTTGGGTTTCAAAAGTGATTCTCGTGTTGTGTTTTTAGCTCTTCTGTAAGCAGATTCAACGTATTTATTAGGATATCTTTTTTCAAGAAAACGTCTTCATATTTAACGCTTCTTTTTCAAAATCATATGGATCTGAGCACACTCTTTTAACCCTCAGGAATTGGCTCACAGGGAGATTATTTTTCAAAGATAAATTGTGAAAACTATTATAGTGTAAAAAGTGATTTTTATCTGTAGGTTTTTTATAAAGTGTTGTTGAATAGCCAGATTCTTCTTTTTTTATTAAGAGGTCTAAATAAGGAATCTTATGGAAATCGTATGTTATCTGAAACCGTAAATTGGTATCTAGCTGATTAATCCATGAGTTAAACTGAGCCAGAAGATCCTCTGTACCTTTCCAAAGTATCAAAATATCATCTATGTATCTTATCCAAAGAACCACCTGATCTTGAAATGGATGTTTCTTCAGAAAGCTCTCTTCGAAGTTGTACATATACAGATTGGCCACATCGGGGGCCATGGCTGAACCCATGGCCACCCCTTTGATTTGCTTGTAGAATAGATCTCTAAAGCATAAAAAATTCTCAAACACAGTCTGTGCCAAAGAGAGAAGAAAAGTAGTGGGAATGCGTCGTTCTGTACGTTTCAGGAAATAATATGTGATAATATCTAAAGCCTCTTTCTGAGGTACGTTGGTATAGAGTGACTCCACATCTAAGGTTACTAAAATAATATCTGTAGTGCATGTTTTAAACGTAGATAAAATTTCAATGACATGCGCCGAATCCCGTACGTATGACCATATATCTCTAATAAATGGACGTAAAAATATATCGAGAAATTTTGAAAGGGGTTCTAAAATTGAACCAATAGATGATACGATTGGGTGCCCTGGTGGTTTCTTTAGGCACTTGTGAATCTTGGGCAAGATATAAATTGTAGGGATGACTGGTGCTTCGACAATAAGAAAATCTCTTTCTTTCCTTGTAATATAACCTATCTCAAACCCGGTAGTGACGAGATTGTCTATTGTCCTCTTAATGTCAGCAGTCGGATTCTTATTTAATCTTTGGTAAAAAGTCTTATCTTTCAATTGCCTATTGACCTCCTGTATGTAATCTTGTTTATCTAAAACTACAACTGCACCTCCTTTATCTGCAGGTTTTATGATAATCTGATTATTTTTCTGAAGAGATATGATAGCTGCCCTTTCTCCCTGTGAGATGTTATGATAGGAGGGCGATTCATCTTAAGTAACCTCTACTACTTGTTTTAAAACTATTTTCTCAAACTCTTCCAAAATGGAGTCTGTCTTTTGAGGTGGTATCCAGGTAGACTTTTTACTGACGACTGAAGGATCACAAGAAGTTTGTACTTGTTCTGAAAAAAATTGTCTGATCCTTAATTTCCTAAAGAATTTATATAAGTCTACACGTATCTCGAAGGTATCTGCTTTATTTTTTGGAACAAATGTGAGTCCTCTGCCGAGGATAGACTCTTCATCTTTAGTAAGGGTATAGTGTGAGATATTAATCACATTATTGATATTATCTACCATGGGTGCTTCTTTTAATGTCTCCTCTCTCTCGAATGATCTATGTACCATTGACCCCTCCCTCTCCTCTCTTCTGAGTGGTCTGTATTCCATTGACCCCTTCCTCTCCCTCTGCCGCGGCCGCGGCCTCTGAAATATTGCCCTTGTTCTCTGGGATGTGCATCTTGGCCATACTGTGCACCATAATCCTGTTCTAGGTCTCTGTCTATTTTCTTCTTCCATGGACGGGTACGTGAACTGTCTCGACCTCCTCCCTTCCAAAGTGTATCCATATTGAAAAAAGGCTCATTTGGGGCATTTTGGCCGGGGTCTTCCCTATCTTTCTTAGCTACCTGAGATCTATTAGATTCTTTGGTAGAAAAAAGAGAAGCAGAGTTATCAAAATCTCCGGACCCGCTCCTACTCTCCTTTTCCTTCCTTTGTTCTAGGGGGCCGTCTCTATTACCTTCTTCGGTTACACTTTCTTTGCGATCGAAAATGGTGGTTCTTTTCTTAAACCAAAGTCTATCATTATCAATTTTTTTGCTCCAATGATATACGTAGCCCACTCTGTAGTCTTCTTCGTCTCTTTTGAATTTATCTATTTTAATGTTCTTAATGTCTTGTTTAAACCGTTGTATATTCTTCTGGTGGTCGGCAAGGACCTTGTCAAAATGCTTGTCACATCCCTTAAGTGTAATTAGCTTTTCATCTATCTCTGATTTTAGAATTTCTGATTTTTTATTTGCAGTAGTAATCAGAAGGATCATAAGATCCAACGAACATTTATTAAGTATGGCGTTCCAACACTTGATAAAACCTTCTTCTGTGGTGTATAGTCCTGGTGCTTTGTTCATTCGTAGTCCTCTCGGGTTAATCTTTGATCTGCAGCACTCAAGGAGGTATGCTGAGTGCATTTGTTCTTCAATATCTTCATCATTGGAATCTATGAGGGATTCTTGTGGTATGAGCTTATCTAATGCATCTTCCCCAAAACTTAAAATTGAAGATATTGATGAAGATATTGACGATCCATGGAACAAATGGGAAGAGGTGGTCGAGCTAACAAAGAAAATGGTGAAAGAACAAATGCACTCAGCATACCTCTTATGATCCTTCTGATTACTACTGCAAATAAAAAATCAGAAATTCTAAAATCAGAGATAGATGAAAAGCTAATTACACTTAAGGGATGTGACAAGCATTTTGACAAGGTCCTTGCTGACCACCAGAAGAATATACAATAGTTTAAACAAGACATTAAGAACATTAAAATAGATAAATTCAAAAGAGACGAAGAAGACTAGAGTGGGCTACGTATATCATTGGAGCAAAAAAATTGATAATGATAGACTTTGGTTTAAGAAAAGAACCACCATTTTCGATCGCAAAGAAAGTGTAACCGAAGAAGGTAATAGAGACGGCCCCCTAGAACAAAGGAAGGAAAAGGAGTAGGAGCGGGTCCGGAGATTTTGATAACTCTGCTTCTCTTTTTTCTACCAAAGAATCTAATAGATCTCAGGTAGCTAAGAAAGATAGGGAAGACCCCGGCCAAAAAGCCCCAAATGAGCCTTTTTCAATATGGATACACTTTGGAAGGGAGGAGGTCGAGACAGTTCACGTACCCGTCCATGGAAGAAGAAAATAGACAGAGACCTAGAACAGGATTATGGTGCACAGTATGGCCAAGATGCACATCCCAGAGAACAAGGGCAATATTTCAGAGGCCGCGGCCGCGGCAGAGGGAGAGGAAGGGGTCAATGGAATACAGACCACTCAGAAGAGAGGAGAGGGAGGGGTCAATGGTACATAGATCATTCGAGAGAGAGGAGACATTAAAAGAAGCACCCATGGTAGATAATATCAATAATGTGATTAATATCTCACACTATACCCTTACTAAAGATGAAGAGTCTATCCTCGGCAGAGGACTCACATTTGTTCCAAAAAATAAAGCAGATACCTTCGAGATACGTGTAGACTTATATAAATTCTTTAGGAAATTAAGGATCAGACAATTTTTTTCAGAACAAGTACAAACTTCTTGTGATCCTTCAGTCGTCAGTAAAAAGTCTACCTGGATACCACCTCAAAAGACAGACTCCATTTTGGAAGAGTTTGAGAAAATAGTTTTAAAACAAGTAGTAGAGGTTACTTAAGATGAATCGCCCTCCTATCATAACATCTCACAGGGAGAAAGGGCAGCTATCATATCTCTTCAGAA
Source organism: Ichthyophis bannanicus (assembly GCA_033557465.1). NCBI lineage: Eukaryota > Metazoa > Chordata > Amphibia > Gymnophiona > Ichthyophiidae > Ichthyophis > Ichthyophis bannanicus. The sequence goes on from CM066047.1 coordinate 84,501,048, forward strand.
AAATAATCAGATTATCATAAAACCTGCAGATAAAGGAGGTGCAGTTGTAGTTTTAGATAAACAAGATTAAATACAGGAGGTCAATAGGCAATTGAAAGATAAGACTTTTTACCAAAGATTAAATAAGAATCCGACTGCTGACATTAAGAGGACAATAGACAATCTCGTCACTACCGGGTTTGAGATAGGTTATATTACAAGGAAAGAAAGAGATTTTCTTATTGTCGAAGCACCAGTCATCCCTACAATTTATATCTTGCCCAAGATTCACAAGTGCCTAAAGAAACCACCAGGGCACCCAATCGTATCATCTATTGGTTCAATTTTAGAACCCCTTTCAAAATTTCTCGATATATTTTTACGTCCATTTATTAGAGATATATGGTCATACGTACGGGATTCGGCGCATGTCATTGAAATTTTATCTACGTTTAAAACATGCACTACAGATATTATTTTAGTAACCTTAGATGTGGAGTCACTCTATACCAACGTACCTCAGAAAGAGGCTTTAGATATTATCACATATTATTTCCTGAAACGTACAGAACGACGCATTCCCACTACTTTTCTTCTCTCTTTGGCACAGACTGTGTTTGAGAATTTTTTATGCTTTAGAGATCTATTCTACAAGCAAATCAAAGGGGTGGCCATGGGTTCAGCCATGGCCCCCGATGTGGCCAATCTGTATATGTACAACTTCGAAGAGAGCTTTCTGAAGAAACATCCATTTCAAGATCAGGTGGTTCTTTGGATAAGATACATAGATGATATTTTGATACTTTGGAAAGGTACAGAGGATCTTCTGGCTCAGTTTAACTCATGGATTAATCAGCTAGATACCAATTTACGGTTTCAGATAACATACGATTTCCATAAGATTCCTTATTTAGACCTCTTAATAAAAAAAGAAGAATCTGGCTATTCAACAACACTTTATAAAAAACCTACAGATAAAAATCACTTTTTACACTATAATAGTTTTCACAATTTATCTTTGAAAAATAATCTCCCTGTGAGCCAATTCCTGAGGGTTAAAAGAGTGTGCTCAGATCCATATGATTTTGAAAAAGAAGCGTTAAATATGAAGACGTTTTCTTGAAAAAAGATATCCTAATAAATACGTTGAATCTGCTTACAGAAGAGCTAAAAACACAACACGAGAATCACTTTTGAAACCCAAAGAGAAGAAATCCAATAAGGGGCTAATATGTCCCCTTCTTTACTCTCAATTCTCGGCTAAGATCACTGACATTCTTAAGAAAGAATGGCACATTTTACAGACATTGCCGGCCTTTCAGGATCAGAATCTTATTGTTGCACACAAGCATAACATTAATCTTCGTAATCTTCTTGTACCTTCAGCACTTACAGAGAAAAAACTTTTGACTCGTTATAAAGGTCAATTCCAATGTGGGAGATGTTCCATTTGTCTTAATGTTCTCCCTGTTAGAAACACGTTTATTCACCCGATTACACAAAAGAAGTTCCCCATTAATGATTTTGCTAACTGTGACACTCAAAATGTGATCTATGTGATACAGTGCCCTTGCAGATTGTTGTATGTAGGGAAAACCACCCGTAAAATTAAAGTCAGAATCATAGAACATATGAGTTGCATTAGGAGGAAAGTAGAAGACAAACCCCTGGTTTCGCACTGGCAAACGTTACAGCACAAAGTTACAGATTTAAAATTTTTTGTTATAAAACAAGTAAAACCCAATTGGCGAGGAGGGGATATTAATAAAACTATACTTAGGTTAGAACAGAGATATATATTCCTACTAGACACTTTAGCTCCTAACGGTCTTAATTTGGACCAAGATTTTTCTGTCTTTTTATAAATAATCCTGATCCATTTTATCTATTTATTTATATTTTTAGCTATTTATTTTATTTGATTATAGTTTATTAAATTTATATTGTGTTATTTATTTATATATTTTTTTATATTTCATATATTTTTTATATTTCTTATAATTTTAGTTATTTATTTTCTTCAATTGGAAGTTCATACATTAGTCTTTTAATAGCCTTGCTAGAACCATAAGTTGTGTGTCTTCCTTGGTCCCCCCAATATATACACTGCAACTGGTACTTCCAAGAGATCCTCACAATCCATTATAAATTCAAAATATTCATATATTTATTGTTCTATTGTCATTTTTCTTTTAGATTCTATATACAGGGTAATTTAGTTATTGCATATATATGCATTATTAACAATAGCATGACTAGACTCCACCTCCGCTGTGCCACATAATTTCCCGCTTAATATGCAAATTACCATCTCTGCGCATGTGTCGGCGTCCTTAAAAATTTCTCTTCAGTGCGCCGGCGACACACTGTTTAGTTCTGAAAGCTGAAATCCTGACAGCTACTAAAACTTTAGTAAGTGCAGTTTATTCTGTAATATCGCTGGTCTCTGATATATTCACTTTTTCATCATTTTCTCACTTTAATTTCAGCAGCCTATAGTGTCACTTTATTATTAGGTCTTCTTTATATTTGTTCAGAAACAATGTCCGGTTGATTAAGATCCACAGTTAGAGCGAGTTGTTTCACTTTCAATTTTCACGTCTCAATGGTCCGTTAGAGAACGCTAATAATCACTTAATGAATAAAATTGCGCTCAATGTAACAAAGTATGATAATATCTTCAGTCCTTCAACAATTGTGCTGGTAATTTCCTTATATATAATTACTAATGATTATTAATCCCCCTCGGAGGTCTCAGACTTATGATAGCAACTGTCTTTGCGGCTATGCCGGTTTAAAAGAACAGTATGCTAGTTAGCATCAACGACCTCCACTATGATATACGGTAAGGGTGATAAAGAAGGCAGCCGATTATATTCAATTTAACATCTTCAGCACTTTGTTCACATAAAGCACTAATACTTCCATTCAGTTTCCATTCGTTGCCTTTGTTTAAATAATCTTTATCACCAGATGATTCAAGTGTTCTAATGGCCCCGTTCCCTGAACAAAGTGCTGAAGATGTTAAATTGAATATAATCGGCTGCCTTCTTTATCACCCTTACCGTATATCATAGTGGAGGTCGTTGATGCTAACTAGCATACTGTTCTTTTAAACCGGCATAGCCGCAAAGACAGTTGCTATCATAAGTCTGAGACCTCCGAGGGGGATTAATAATCATTAGTAATTATATATAAGGAAGTCACTTTCAGTTTTGCCTACACATTGGATTCCGTACCGCATAGTTTGGAAAGAAAGAATTTAACTTAGCTATTGCATTTGATAAGCAAGATCAGATTCACTACACATTCTGTGGACTTTCTTCCATAGACAAATTTCACGTAGTTTCTCTCTACCTTTCCAGTTTCGCTAAATTTAAATGTTAATGACCGGTCTAATATTGGTTTGAACTAAGTTCTAATGGGTATATTTTTACATGAAAATATCGGAGTTCAGCCTAGGTTTCCAAACGATTAAGGTACTCACAATTTATAATTGCGAACAACTAGGATACATTAATTTGAAGTGGCTATGCCGGTACCCACAAGCTGCAGTCCTACCTCCTCCCTCCCTTTGAATCCGTATATGTAAAATGTATACGTTGGTGTTCCTAGGCGTTCTGTTTTCAAAGAGAATTTTAAATACTTTTAGTTATTTATTTATTTATCGTTTGAACGTTTGAGATAGTTCAGAATTTTGGCTCCAATGTATACATGTGCCTGATCTCGTTTTCTTTATTTCAGCCCTGTTATCTCCTACTCAGTGTTGTATGGTCATTAAACTAAGGTATTTCAGAGAAAATTATGTTGCTTGTTACACCACCTAAAGTGTATATTGCTTTAATTAAACTATAGTTCATTTAATTGTATATTGTCCTATTTATGAGTTATTGTTTGTTTATAACTATTTTATTGGTATTGTGTATTTATAATTTTTAGTGTTTTTATTGAGTTATATTTAGTATTCTTGTCATTTTATTAGCATGGCGTATCCACACTTTTAAGAGGTTCTAAGGAGGTATATTTTAATTTCAATTTTAATTTCTGTTTTTATGTATTTATTATTTATAAGATTAATCTCAATGTATTTGCATGTAATTTAACTAGCATTTTGTTCTTCTCTATTTTGTTTTACTTAACATTTATTTAATTTGTATGTTTTTATGTTTTTAGTACCTACTTCAACAACCCCTGATGAAGGTTTTCGAAACACGGCCTGTCTCGGGTTGTATAATAGGTCTTAGATTATTACATTAATAAATTGTTTTTCCACCCTAATCTTGGACTGTCTTTTGCTACCACGTGATTTTCTGCCTCTTTTGTCGGACTGTCTGTAGCCGAGGGAAGGAACATGGGATCCGGCAACTTACCCCGACACCTTAAACAAAATGCCTGATGCATCAATAGGGCAAAGTCAGGACAAAAATCTCCCAGCTGTGAACCCGTCCCTGTACCCAAGGACACAGTAGGGCACGCCGCTGAGGAAGCTTCCGGGTCAGATCCCAATGGGGTAGACCCCCACGATCCGCTCTCCACTGCGGCCATGGACCCCTGGGAGGATGGGTCTGCTGTGCTCTCCCATCTGCTGCTCCACACTGGCCAAAACAGCAGCACAGCCCTTACAGATGCAGGTGTCTGCCACCATGCCTCTGAGGGTTCCACACACCATGCACTGCGGGCACACTGACATGTGCCGACGTGCCAAATAGGCCTGGCTATGAACGTAGAACGTCCCTCAGTCTAAACAAGTTGTATTTATCTCCTTATTCACCAACCTATCAAATTATTTACTTATTTATTTAAAAGTTTCTTTTTTAATCTTTTCTTTTTAATCAAACGAAACCCACAGAGCAAACAAACATATACTGGGCCTTTTTTATTCTTATTTATTTATTTATTTATTTAACACTCATTTATATACCGCATCTTCCAGCGATCAGTTGCGGTGTACAATTAACAACAGTTAACAAAGCAGCGTTTGTTTTACATAGAACATTTAACATTATAACTTATTACATAGAACATCTTAACATATATAAGTCAGGAATTCAGCAACTAATCAGGATATTTCAACTATAACAGCGTGTGTAACAATTTAAACAAGAGTACTGTCTGTACTGCATTAGGCAGAACATACCAGTTGTAACTATATACAAGTGGGAGAATCGAGGCATAGTAATGGAGTGTTATTTATTTAAGTTTTGTATATTATCCTTTGTCGTAGGGTGTATAATCGTGATGTGGATAGGTTCGTTTTTAGCCTTTATCTAAGTTGAGTGGAGGGATTTCTATGGTATTATAATGTTTATTGAATAGATACGTTTTCAATTTTTTTCTGAATTCTATTATCTCAGATAGTGAACGTAAGTCCTCTGGCAACGAGTTCCAGATGGTTGGAGCTATATGGGAAAAGGCTCTGTTATTTGTTAATTTATGGGTTTTTATGAATTCTTTTGGAATCTTTAGTTTGTTTGATTGTCCTTTTCTAAGAGTTGGTTTAAGTGGTTCTTTGTCTATAAGATTACATAATGTTTTCGGGGCCATGTCATTTATGGCTTTGAATGTGGTTATTATTGTTTTGTATATTATTCTGCTTTGTATTGGTAACCAATGAAGGGAAGCTAGTATCGGTGTTATGTGTTGAAGGGAGTTTATTTGTAAAATAACTCTGGCTGTTGCATTTTGAGCAAGTTGGATTCTTCTGATGTTTTGTTTTGAGATGCCCATAAGTATTAAGTTTGCGAAATCGAGGTGGGGAGTTATGGTAGCCTGAGTTATATTAATGAAGTCTTGTGTAAATACAAGGGGGCGTAATTGTTTGAGGATTTTGAGTTTAAAGTAGATTTTCTTAATAGTATTTCTGATGTGGGTTTCCATTGTGAGGTGTTTGTCTAAAATGACACCTAGATATCTTATTTCATTTTTTATTTTAATTTCTTGGTTTTGCAGAGTTATGTGGGTTGGAGGCATATATGATTGGTTTTTTGTTACAATTAATACTTCAGTTTTAGCATGGTTTATGTGGAGGTTTTGGGATTTTAGCCAGATTGTGATTTCATTGTAGCACTCTGATAGTAGTTGGATCGGTAGGTTGGGAATTGTGAAAGGTATGTACATCATAATATCATCCGCATAAAGGTGATATTGTACTCCAAATTTTTTAAAGATGTTGCAGACCGGCTTTATATAAATATTGAAAAGTAAAGCTGAAAGTGCTGAACCTTGTGGTAAACCTATTTCTTGTTTGTATGTGTTAGAAGCTTGATTACCTATTCTTACATTTTGTGTTCTGTTATTTAAATATGAGGTGAACCATTTATGTACGGTGGAGTTTATGCCTATCTGTTTTAGGTTATTGAGCATTATTGAGTGGTGCACGCTATCAAAAGCTGCTGATATGTCAATGAAAAGGAGGATGAACGCCTGATTATGATTGTCAATTCCTTTTAGGAGTGTATCTATTAATACTACTTCCATATGCAAACGCCTGGGAGAAAGGACCCCCTGAAAGTAAAGAGTAGTTACTCACCTGTAACAGGTGTTCTCCAGGAGCAGCAGGAATCAGTCCTCACATATGGGTGTCATCGGCACCGATGAAGCCCCAGCGGAGCATTTCCCCAGCTTTCCATGAAAGCCTTTGGGAATGCTGGCACGCATGCGTGGTTCCCTTCCCGCCTAAAGGTGCCATCTTACCTCAGTCAAATGACATAGCTAAGAACAGCACAAAAAATGGAAAAATAAACTATGTACAACTGCAACTCCAGGGGAGGAGGGAGGGTTGTGAGGACGGATCCCTGCTGCTCCTGGAGAACACCTGTTACAGGTGAGTAACTACTCTTTCTTCAGGACCAAGCAGGAAGTCAGTCCTCACATATGGGTGACTCCCTAGCTCTACCAAGGAACCCAGGCTGAACAAGAGAACTCCCTCTAGTCACAGCATCAAAGAAAGGCTTTTCAAGGACACAACCTCCACCGGTAGCCCAACAGAGGGCAGGAGTTGCCTAAACCTCAAAGAGATTCCGGAGTACTGCTTGGCCAAAAGCACTGTCCCTATGGGACTCCCTCTCCAGACAGTAATGGGCTGCAAAAGTCTGGCTTGAAGACCAAGTTGCAGCCCTGCAGATGTCTACCAAGGGCACAGAGCGGAGATGAGCCACTGAGGCAGTCATTGCCATGACACGATGGGCCGTGACCCTACCCTGCAAAGGAAGGTCAGCCGCCTTGTAAGCCCAGGTGATACAGTCAGCTACCCAGATGGACAAGGTACGCTTGGACACAGCCAACCCCAACTTATTGGGGTCAAAGGAGACGAAGAGCTGAGTAGTCCTTCGATGTCCCTGCGTACGGTCAAGGTAGAAGGATAAGGCCCTCCTACAGTCCAGGGTATGCAGGACCGCTTCAGCCTGGCTAGCATGAGGCCTAGGGAAGAATGTTGGAAGAACTATCTCCTGGTTGAGGTGGAAAGAAGAGACAACCTTGGGGAGGAACTTTGGATGAGTCCTAAGGACTACCCTGTTCCTATAAATCCTGGTGTAAGGTCTATCACAGACCAGGGCCTGAAGCTCACTCACTCGCCTAGCCGAGGTGAGGGCTATCAGGAAGAGAGTCTTCCAGGAAAGGAAGCGTAGAGGGCAAGTAGCCATCGGCTCAAAGGGTGGGCGAGTCAGTTGCTGCAAGACTACATTCAGCTCCCACTCAGGAGCAGGACGACAGATGGGAGGCTTGAGCAAAAGCAAGCCCCTGAGAAAGCGGGACACCAAGGGGTGACCTGACAGAGAATGTCTCTCCACCAGTGAGTGGTGAGCTGCTAGAGCTGAGAGGTGGACCCGAACAGAATTGGACTTAAGTCCCTGATTTGATAAGTGCAGTAAGTACTGAAGCACTACTGGCACAGTACAGGAGAAAGGATCCTCTGTACGTAGCTGACACCACACAGAAAACCTATTCCATTTGAGGGCATAGGTTTTCCTAGTGGACTGTTTCCTAGAGGCTAGGACAACCTCCTCAACTTCCTGAGGTAGGCCCCAGGGAGCCAAAACTACCCTTGCAGCCTCCAGGCCATCAAATTGAGAGCTTTGAGATTGGGGTGCAGAAGGGAACCCTGCTCCTGTGAGAGAAGGTCGGGTTGCAACCCCAGAGGTAGTGGGGAAGCCACTGCCAGCTGAAGCAGAAGTGGAAGCCAAGGCTGCCTCGGCTACCTGGGAGCTACCAGCAGGACCGAGGCCTTGTCCTGAAGAGTCTTGAAAAGAGTTCGGGCCACCAAGGGCGTGGGAGGAAATGCATAAAGGAGGCCCTGAGACCAGGACATCAGAAAAGCATCTGGTGCTATCCTCAAAGGATGCGGTTGCCTGGAGCAGAACTTGGGCAGTTGCTTGTTCAGCGGACTGGCAAGGAGATCTATCCAAGGGAGACCCCACTTCAGGAAGATCTTCTGAACGACCAAGGGATGTAGCTGCCACTCGTGGGGCTGCAGAATTCTGCTCAACCGGTCGGCCAGGCAGTTCTCCTGGCCTGGAAGGTACACCGCCTTGAGAAGCATGTTGTGCTTTAGGGCAAAGGAACAAAGGTCTTGAGTCTCCCGACAAAAGAGCTTTGACCCAGTCCCGCCCTGTTTGTTCACATAAAACATGGCTACCTGGTTGTCTGTTTGAATCAAGACTGAGCGGTGAGCTAGGGCCGGAGAAAAAGCCTTGAGAGCTAAGCGGATAGCTCAAAGTTCTAGGAGATTGATCTGTTGGGCTGCCTCCCAGGAAGACCAGAGGCCTTGAGTGCACTTGTCCAGACAATGAGCACCCCAGCCCCGCAGAGAGGCGTCGGTGGTGAGGACCACCAAGTATTCTGGCATTTGGAAGGGCATCCCCTTCATAAGATTGGGTGGATGTAGCCACCAGCTGAGGGGGGCCAAAAGGGGTCTGGACACCCTTATCCTGTCTCTTAGGCGGCCTGTGGCCTGAGACCACTGAGTCCGAAGGCACCATTGTGCAGGCCTCATATGGAGCCTGGCATTGGGAGTCACATGCACTGTCGAAGCCATGTGGCCCAGAGGTCTGAGGCAGAGTCTGGTGGAGACCAGGGACCTGTTTAGAAACTGTTTGGCCACATCCATCAGTCTTTGAGCCCTGTCTTCTGGCAAGAATGCCTTTGCCAGTTGAGAATCTAACCTTGCCCCTATGAAATCCAAGTTCTGGGAGGGGAGCAAAGTGGACTTTGCGAAGTTTATGACAAAGCCCACGTTTTGAAGCAGAGCAATGGTTCTGAGGGTGGCTTGTCTGGCCTCCAGGGACGTCTGACTCCTGATGAGCCAGTCGTCCAGATAGGGAAAGACAAAGATGCCTTGATTTCTCAGGTAGGCCGCAACAATTGCCAGGCACTTGGTGAAGACCCTGGGAGCGTTGGTCAGGCCAAAAGGTAGTACTCTGTACTGATAATGGTTTCCTCCCACCATGAACCTGAGGTACTTTCTGTGGTCTGGATGAATGAGGATGTGAGTGAACGCATCCTTTAGATCTAAGGAGCACAGCCAATCTCCCTGCTGGAGGTAGGGCAGAAGTGTTCCAAGAGTAAGCATCTTGAACTTTTCTTTCTCTAGGAACTTGTTGAGGTTCCTGAGGTCCAGAATGGGTTGAAGGCCACCGGTCCTTTTGGGTACCAGGAAATACCTGGAGTAGAATCCGTGACCGTGCAAGTGGGGAGGCACAGGCTCCACCGCCCTGTCCACCAACAGACCTTGGAGCTCTCGAAGGAGAAGGTCTGTGTGCAGGGGAGGCCTCAAGGGCTCCCCTGGAAAGTAAGGAGGAGGCAGTTGATGAAAATGCAGGGCATAGCCCTTTTGGACTATGTCCAGCACCCAACTGTCGGTAGTAATGAGAGGCCACTGGTGGGCAAAGAGTACAAGGCGACCGCCTGTGCAGGGCTGGGAAAGCAGGGACAGAGTGGCTACGCTCAAGGAGTCAAAAACCCCCACCCTGCTGAGTGGAAGCAGGGGCAGAAGGCTTGGGGGTCTTCTGCCTACTGGGCCCATTACCCTGGCCCTTGGCTTGCTGACCCTGGGGGGCAGCCTGATACTGAGGGTACTGTTTGTAGGCAGTGCCCTTCCTCGGGTAAAAGGACTTTTTAACCCGAGCCCTTCTTTTTATGTGAAGGGGCAGAGGTCTTCCTCGACAGCCCTGTCGGGGTAAGGTGCTCGGTCTTGAGCTGAGCGGCCTTCTCGGTCACGGGTTTGCCAAAAAGGTTCTCACCTTGGCAGGGGACATCGACCAACTTGTCCTGAACCCATGGCTCGAGGTTCGATGACTGCAGCCACGCCTGGCGTCGAGCTGCAATGCCGGCAGCCGCAACTCGGGCCGAAGCCTCGAAGCCATCGTAGGCGGCGCGGGAAATGAACTTTGAGCATTCCCGAATCCCCGAGGACAAGGTCTTAAATCTCTGCAAGGGTTCCCTGGAGAGACCAGCAGAGAATCCGGCCAATTCCTTGGCCAGGTCTCGCAAGTTCATGCCCATGTACAGCTGGTAAGACTGGACATGGCAAGCAAGCATAGACCCCTGGAAGCACTTTCTACCGACGCCATCGAGGTTGCGGGCCTCCCTGCCAGGGGGCACTGCGGAGTGCATCTTCTGGCTCTTCAGACGATGCATGGCCAATTCCACAACCATGGAATGGTGTGGTAGCTGTGCTTTCTGGAAACCAGGGCTTTTGTGGAGTCAATAGATGGAATCGACTCGCTTGCTCAAAACCGGCGCTGAGGCCGGTGCCTCCCACATCCGGAAGAGGAGCCGTTCCAGCATCGGAGGAACCGGGACAGTAAAGGCCTCCTTCGGAGGAGAGTCGTACTGTAGAGCATCGAGCTCCTCGGCTCGAGGCTCTTCCTCTGGATCGGCAGGGATAGCCAAGGCAACGGCCATATCCCGGACAAACTCCGAGAACCTAGTGTCCTCTGGAGGGGATCTACTCCGGGGCTCAAACTGCGGTGAGTCCGACGGGACGCACTGAGTCTTAAAAGTATCGGGAGACTCCTCGTCCTCCGTCTCCCAGGCGGACTCATCCGAGGAGGAATCAGGGTCTGACCCCGCAGGGCCCCGAGGCACCCGCCCCGACGCCGGGGGCACCGGCGTCGACACCCTCGGTCCCGAACGGGAGGTCGAGGGAGACCTCGACCGAGGACGACTTCGAGCCACGAGGGTCTCGAGTATCGGCTCGGTCTCCGGGGTTGACTTCGAAGTCGACGTCCCGGTGGTCGGGGCAGATGCACCAGACAGGCTGGCCATCAGTGCCCGCTGCTGCCCCATGAAGGCAGACAATCTGCACTCCAAGGCTGTCGTCCTGAGACTCAGCTCGGGAGACGCAGCAGCCACCGACTCGGGCCCTGGCGGCGCCGGGCCCGACGTCGGCTCTCTCGGAGGAGAGTCCATGAGGACTACGGGGCTTACGTGTCCAGCAGACTCCGGCTCCACGCGAGGAACTTTGGCAGGCTTCTCTTGGTCCACGGGCCTGGGCCTGGGACGGCGGTCGGGGGTCTTAGACCTGGCCCTCGAGGGACCAGGGACCTCCTCCGACGCCACCCTCACGAGCCTCTTCTTCCTCTTGCGTTCCCGGTCGGGGGACCCCCTGTCCGAGGAGCTTCGACGGCGCTCGGGATCAGAATCCCGAGATGTCGAGGCCTCAGACGAGGTCCGGGCCCAGCCGGAGGCAGAGTCCGAGAAAAACCTTTCCTTCTGATGCTGTCGACTTTTGAGTGCCTTGGAAGACATCTTCCCACATGGCACACACGACTTGGGGTCGTGGTCAGGGCCGAGGCACCGAAGGCAGCAGTCGTGTGTGTCGGTGAGAGACATAAGTTTCTTACACCGATCACACTTTTTGAAACCACTGGAAGCCATCGGGGAAAAAAAGAGCCCCTGCGAGGTCAAAAGACCGGCCTTCAAGGGAAAAAATGAAAAAAGGGCGCGAACGCCAGCCACGAAGGGCAAAAACCGAAAAAGAAATAAGCGGGCTCGATACCGGTGTACCGAACCTGGCGGGAGGGGAACCGGCGTCGAACCGGAGACAAAAATAGCGAAAAATCGCCGAAGAAAAAAAACACTTATCTGGGAGAACAGGACACACATCCGGTGGGCTTCTCGGAAAAAAAGAGACTGAGGTAAGATGGCACCTTTAGGCGGGAAGGGAACCGCGCATGCGTGCCAGCATTCCCAAAGGCTTTCATGGAAAGCTGGGGAAATGCTCCGCTGGGGATTCATCGGCGCTGATGACACCCATATGTGAGGACTGACTTCTTGCTTGGTCCTGGAGAAACCCCAGTTTCTTTTCTTTCTATATGTTACCTAAATAAAAAACCCTTTGGACATATATTTAAACCCCGGAGTAAAATAAACCAATTAACCAAACAAAAACAAGGGAAAACTGAGCTAATGATCCCTCGCAGCAGCCTGCACCCCCCCGCCGCCACTGCAATCAGCCACGCGGTGAAAACCGCTACTTTAAAATGGCCGCGGCTTCAAAGAGAATGGGATTTGGTGTGTAAGCTTGACAAAAAAGCCTCCGGCTCAAAAAACACCCCCCGACTTCGGAATCGCTGCCGAGAACAGAAACCTTACTGCTAGAGACCAGGGCCCTGCAAGCTGTGACGTCACTCCACTCTAGGAGTAACGTTCGCAGCGAGAGCTTGTTCTGCAAGTGCTGCTGCAGCCAACCATGCTCCCGCCAGGACTCAGCTCGTCGGGCCGTCGCACCTCAGGAAAGTGAAGGGACAGGTGAGCCGCTTCAGGAGCTCTCTCCCACATAGTCCAGGGAGAGAAATCCTGCAAATGAAAGACACCTTGGTGCGGCAGGGAGACACTTTCTTTTTTTTTTTTTTTAAATTTAAAGAGATAGCCCCTAAAATAAAGAAATTTAAAGGGACAAACCAAAATTGACTAAAACCCAGAAATTTAAGGACCTAAAAATCTAGAACTCTAAGTTGCTCCTTATTCATTTCTCTAATGAGCCCAGCACCTAGGCTCACTACGTCCTCCTGTTGCATGGAGACTGGACACACTGAGGCTGATGGGAGATTCCAGCATGCTCTGTCCAGTGATGTCACAAGTTTGACATGCCCAGTCTCCAAGCTGCAGGAGGTGGTTCACAACCCAGAGGTGGAGGACTAAACTGGAGGAACGCTAAGGTAGGCTATTTGTTCAGATAGGTTGGAGTGGTAAGCAAGAGGTATAATACAGTGATGAGGTATTAACGTATGGAGTAAAAAGTATCAGGCTAATAAGTAGATTAAATAGAAAGAAGGGCATTTAAAGGAAGTACATCATAAAAGCATACATTAGAGAAGGTGCAGGGTCTATACAAGGCTAGTTTGGAACCAATATGATGAGACAGGCTGATTTGGGTAATTAACATTGTAAGATAAGGTGCCAGATTTAGCTTACATTTAATAGTGCTGTTAAAGGCGTTGGTGGGGTCGGTACCTCATGTGTCTTGATGTTGTTCAAGTAGCAGCTGAAGCGCAAGAAAGCTTGTTATGGTTCAGGTTGCAGGGTGATGTTCAGCGTGTTGAAGTTCTTGGAGGGCTGGAGAATTTCTTGTCCCGCCTGCGTTCCCTACCTAAGGGCCATGCCAAAGGGCCCTCTGGCGAGGCGCTCAGATGCAGGCACGCCCGATAGCGCTTTAAATTTAAAGGCGAGTTGCAGCCCTTGATTGGCCCTTGTGCCTGGGATTGGGGAGGAGACTGGCTTCCTGTTCCCTCGCCCGATGGCCGGTTAGGGGAATGTTGCTCCGCTGGTGCTGACGGCGATTAAAAAATATGGGGCTAGCTTAAGGCTGTAGGGCAATCTGGATTTATCATCTATATTTGGTGTTTTTGTACTTTTCCATTGGCTTACCCTGTATGTTGTTGCTGTTTTAATAAAGCCACATTTAAAAAAAAAAAAAAAAAAAATCACAGTACAGCAGTGCCTCCCCTCCTTCACTCTCACCACAGAATTGCACCTCCCATCATTCATTGCCAAAATCCCATTTTCTCCCTTCTTCTACCAATTAAAATGCTTTTAAAAAGCCTGGGCATCCCATCTACCCCCACTCATCCCTTTTAAATAAATACTTTATTTAAAATATTTCTTTCCTCTCAAATCACAATGTTCTTGGCAGGTTACACAAGATACACAATTTAATTAACATACATTATAACAAAACATCAAAGTTGTCTCCACTCACTAGTGACCCTCTTCTCTCCCTTCCTTCCAGAACAGCCACAGCAGCAGGATTCCCCCTCTCTGTGATAAAGAACAATGATGGCTGGGGCTCATAAAACCCTCCCACCACACACTTTATAGCAGACAAAAACCACAGGCGCTGTTTCACACCGTGGATACTTCTACCCATGGGAAAAAGCAAAGAGGGATAGGGCAGGAGACGGAAAGCATCTAAGGTGACTGCAGTTTTGAGCAATCTCATACTTTCCACCTACTCCCATGCAGATACAAAGAGTGATGCTACTTTGTAGCTGGACTGTTCACACCTGTTCTCATTTTCAAAGAGAAATCCCATGCAGTGTTTTCATTTAAAAATGAGACTGCAGTCCTGTGGGCACTGCCCTTTATGTATAGTGGGTTATGTGCCAAATACAGTGGGATATATTACCTGGCCTTGTCCTTGTCTCTCCAGATCAACCTCACACATGTCTACAATGGGACCCAGGTTAGTAAAGGTTTCCATGGCAACCACGTAAGAGCCCTGTTCATTGCTGTCCACATTCAGCTGTCATAACAAAATCAAGAGACAAACCATCAATATCTTGGTATATAAAAATCACCACAGAGAAAAGATGTATCCATTCCACCCCAACAAGAGAAAAGAACACAAGAAACATCTTCCAAAGATGACAGAAAACAGATATGCTCCTCAAAAATCCTTTCAAGGTCTAACTTTAGGAGTGGGGGAAATCTGCCATAGAGCGAGCATGCAGAATCCCAAGGATTGACAAAGCATGTGAGCACATGTTATAAGAGCTGTATCCTACTTTTACGAGCTGTGAATCTCCAAGACGAGAACCGACAAAGACCACACCATTATCCAGGTATGTCAGGCATTCTGCAATGGAAGTCTGTAAAACAAAAAGAAAATTAGCATTAGAAAAAGGTCAGGTGGTAAAAACTCCATCAAAACGTGTCAATAAGAGTGGAAGGGGAATGTGATGCTGTGGTTGCAGGAGCTGAAGCTCAAACTGAAAAGCAAAATTCAAAATGTGGCCAATGAAATAATGCAAGCTGGTTTGGTACTGCAAAAGGACATCACTGACATCAGGAGTCACATGGAAAAGGTTGAGCAGCAGCTAGAGAGAGAGAAGTGGTAATGGGCCTAACTGCATATACTGAACACACACAAACCAACTTTACAGACCTGGGTGCCATTAGAATTATAAAAATAACATTCATTAGAACAACCTGCGGGCGCAGAGTTCCAGAAAGAAGTAAATATAAAAACTGTGTGGAAGTTGTTCAAAAACTGTGCTGAGCCATAATGGTGGAAAATAACAATGCAAGTGACTGTAGAGACACAAAGAGAGCAAGCATAGAGTCCTTTTGGAAG
The DNA here is from genome assembly GCA_033557465.1 of Ichthyophis bannanicus. NCBI lineage: Eukaryota > Metazoa > Chordata > Amphibia > Gymnophiona > Ichthyophiidae > Ichthyophis > Ichthyophis bannanicus. The sequence goes on from CM066047.1 coordinate 84,516,601, forward strand.
GCTCAAGATGGCATGGTTACATATGGCATATGCTACATCTGCCAGGCCATTTTGAATTTTACTGTTTGTTAATCTATCTTATGGTTAAGTGCAAAGGTGAAAACCAAGGTTTTCCCAAAAGATCCTGGAATCTCTCTTATCTGGGCTGATGGATTCTTGCCAACTGAGCAGGAACCAACCAGCTGATTATTAGTGCAGAAATATCCTTGGGGAAGCTTGCTAGGGAGAGTTTGCTGGTGAATTCCCTGAATGTGGATGCCATAATGAGCCTAGAGACACAGTTTACTCCTGTCATGCTCCCCCTACTCCATTGTGGGGGAGGGTTCTGGACAACTCTCTCAAATGGATGACCTCACAGGAACTAACCAAGTAGTGGAGTTCTGTCTGAATTGCTGCAATGGAGGCTACCAGGCCAGAGATGTCTGACTGAAAGAGGAGGTTCACTGAGGATGGAGCCTCTCTGGGGAAATGCTGAGAACAAACCTGATCACAGGAGGTGCGGAAGAAGTACAGAAACATTGAGAATCTCAAGAGAGTGTTCAACAGATTCTGACAAAACCTAAATCTATCAGCTTAGAGGGTATATGGAAAGTGTAGTTAGTTACTCACCTGTAACAGGTGATCTCCAGGAACAGCAGGAATCAGTCTTCACATATGGGTGAACATCACCGACTAAGCCTGTGCAGGAACGCTCCCCAGCATCCAATAGGAAAGCCGTTGGGAGCACTCCACTGCACCTGCAGGCCTACCTTCCCAACTCCTCTCCTCAACTGAGTTTGTAGCTGAGAATAATAAAATAAATGAACTCTACAACTCCTAGGGGAGGAGGGCAGGTGTGAAGACCGATTCCTGCTGTTCCCAGAAATCACCTTTTACAGGTAACTATGCTATCTCCAGGAACAAGCAGGAATGTAGTCTTCACATATGGGACTCCCTACTCCAAGATGCCAGATGAAGTAACCTCAGAACGGGTGGAGGTTCGCCTCGGAGTAGGCTCAAGAGGTCATGGATCCTACATGGATTTCTGGTATCAAAGTCCGAGACGGAGAGTAGGAGTTGCATCTGAAAGAGGAGCTGGCGTACAGCTTGACCAAACATGGCATCCTGGCGGGAGTCCTTGTCCAGACAATAATGAGCAGCAAAGGTATGGAAGGAAGACCAAGTTGCTGCCTTGCAAATTTCGTCAATGGCTACCGAGAACAGGTTTGCCATCAAGATGGCCATGGCGAAAACGTTGTGAGCAGTGACATGCCCTTCCAGTGCGAGTCCTGCTTTGTCATAGGCAAATGAAATGCAGTCCGTTATCCAGCTGGAGAGCGTACGTTTAGAAACAGATAGACCCAGATGACTAGGATCAAAGGAGATGAACAATTGCAAGGCTTTATAATGGCCTTGAGTTCTTTGGAGATAAAAAGCCAACGCATGCTTGCAGTCAAGTGTGTGTAGAATTGCTTCCGCTCGAGACGCATGCAGTCTAGGAAAGAAGACTAGAAGGTAAATTAACTTGTTTAAATGAAAAGGAGACACCACCTTTGGCATAAAGTGTGGGTGAATCCGAAGGACGATCTTGTTATAGTAGAACCGGGAATAGGGGGAGTCCGCCACCAGAGCCTGAATCTCACTAGTGCATCTAGCTGAGGTGAGGGCAAACGGGAACTTCAGGGAGGTCATGGCCAATGGTTCAAAGAGCAGCTTGAGAAGCTGCGCTAGAATGACATTGAGGTCCCAAGCCACCAAAGGTGAGGAGATGGGCTGTCCATCTAGTAGGTGATGAGAGGCTGCAATGGCACAGAGGTGGACTCTCACTGAGTTGGTCTTTAGACCTGCTGAGGACAGGTGGAGGAGATATTGGAGGTGGAGTGACTCCACTGGAGCAGAAAAAGGATTGAGATCTTTCTGGGAACGCCAGATGGAGTATCTACACCACTTAAAAGCGTATGGAGAGACTATTTGTGGGGAAGAAGGATCAGACTCAGCTTGTCTGCTATGATATTGAGCTCCCCCAGGAGGTACACTACTCAGAGGTGTATTTGATAGGAGATGCAAAGGACCAGATGTGAAGGGTCTCCTCGCAGAGGGGCCATGAGCCTGTTCCTCCTCGCTTGTTCACATAGAACATGGCTACCCGATTGTCCGTCCTGACTAGGACCTGCTGTGATCTGTGGTGGTGTTGAAACACTTGAAGGGCATTCGAGATAGCACTTTACATAATGCAAGGAAGACATCTTTGACCGCCAGTGGCAAGATGAGGTCAGCAAGCACTAGCCTTTCAGCAGCCATGCTGTCAGGCATAGGGAGTGAAGACTGGGATGGAGGAGCATGTCATGGTCCTCAGAGAGGAGTTTGGGCGCACATCACAGGCTGAGAGATTGAGTCTGCACAAAGCGAAGAAGCAGAGGAAACCACAGTTGATGGAGCGAAAAGGGGGCTTATGAGAATCAAGCCCTTGTCAGCCTGTAGCTTGAAAAGCATTTTGGGTATCAAGGGGATAGGTTGGAATGCATAGAGCAGTCCCTGTCCTCAATGTAGAAAGAAGGCATCTGGACCTGTTGGTGCAGCAATGGACCCCTGGAGCAGAAGAGTGGAAGCTGTGTGTTTTGCAGAGTGGCAAAAAGATCTATGAGTGGGGTTCCCCACGTCTGGAAGATCCAAGCAGCTGTCTCCTGATGAAAGGTTCACTCATGTGGTTGAAGGATACAGTTTAGTCTGTCCACTAAGACTTGAGGTCACCCGGAAGGTATACCGCTCTGAGGTGAATGCGATGAGAGACGGCAAAGGATCACAGGTAAATCGCTTCCTCGCAGAGGAGACGGGACCCTGTTCGTTCACATAGAACACGGCAACTTGGCTATCCATCCTAACTAGAACAGGTTGCCCCGAAAGTTAGGGTTGAAAAACCCAAAGAGCATTTGTCAGTGCCCATAGCTCTAGCAGGTTGATATGCAGCGCAGATTCCTGTTGTGTCCCTGTGTGGTTAGGTTGTTCAGATGCGCTCCCCAACCCAGCTTGGAAGCATCCGTCATCAGGGTACATCAAGGTGGAAGCATCTGAAAAGGTGACCTGATGAGTAGGTTTGGTGGGACATACCACCACTGAAGGGACTTGATCAGCTGAGGAGTGATGTGGATCTTAGAAACAAACATGACAGCAGAAAAAGACCACATGGCCTATCTAGTCTGCCCTTCCATATCAACTACAATAGACCCCCTTTTTACCTTTTGAGATCCATGCTTTTTTGAATTCAGATCCTGTCCTCGTGTCCACCACCTCCATTGGGAGACTATTTTACGCATCTACCATTCTTTCCGTAAAGAAATATTTCTGCATATTACTCCTGAGTCTATCCCCTTTCACTCTCATCCTATGTCGCCTCGTAGCAGAGTTTGACTCATCTCTGAGACACCCCTTCGCTTGCGTCCATTGAGAAAACAGACTCCACTGCGTTTATCGCATGTGTAAGCGAGCATAGGGGATGACAGAGCATGGAGGCTGTGTCCTAAGAGTCGTAGCATCTCTCAAGCTGTTACTTGGCTTTGCACCACCGTTGCCAGCTTGATGAGGTGGGCACAGCGATCCTGTGGGAGGAAAGCGTGGGCCTGTCGAGAGTCTAAGAGCACGCCGAGGAACTCCAGGCATTGGGTTAGAGCGAGGTGAGACTTTGGGAAGTTTATGACAAAGCCCAGCTGTTGGAGCACCATGATGGTGCGATGAAGAGAGTCTTACCTCTTGAGGGGATTCTCCCTTAATGAGCCAATTGTCTACGTAAGGAAAGACGAATACCCCCAAGGTGCGTAGTGTGATAGAGCTGAAGCTAGTGAAGCTATGAACTTAGAAAAAAACGCTGTTTTTCATAAAGCAACTGACTTGCAGAGGGTGCAATTACCTAGCAGGACAGCTAGAGGGGGCAGGCACGAGCCTGCAGATGCTGAGCTGACACACCCAGGTACTGATGAAGCAGAAGCTAATCAGGTGCACCTGAGGAGAGGGTCAGAAAACTCAAGGGAAAAAGGGCTTTATAAGCAGGGCTCTGCAGGAAGGAAGCAGAGAGCGCCTCGGCAAGGGAGAGAACCATGGCAAGAGAGAGAGCCACGGCTAGAGGGAGAGCCACGGCTAGAGGGAGAGCCATGCCTAGAGAGAGCGAGCCATGCCTAAAGAAAGGCCTACGCATAGAGAGAAGCTCTGAGAAAGGATCTGGAAAGGAACCCAAGGATACTGGGAAGAAAAAACCTGATGGAGGAACCTCCTATACTGCAAAGCAGAGGAGTTTTGAATCCTTACGTGGCAAAGCTAAGCTCCAGGGAGGACAAGCCCAGCCCAGAGAACTCCAAGAAACAGTCTTCAGAGAAGACGGTATCAGAAGGAGGGTGCCTGGTAGTGGGGAATACCAGTGGCACAGACTTCAAGAAGCCAAGGTACAGTGATACTTTATTTCTCACAAAGAAGCCAGGTCCTAGAAAGACTTATAACTCAGATAGCAATATTGAGAGGAAAGAAAGCTGGCAGAAGTTTTGTAAACCACTACAAAGAAGCATAGGAACAAGACATACCACTTGTTTGCAAAACCCAGAACTGCCAGGCTGGAAACTAGGGAAGAGAACTTCTGAACTGCAAACTATTTCAGCCAGGGAAAGCTCAGGTGTAGAAGAAAGCACGGCTGAGCTGGAACCCATGCAGATTGAGCTTGGGGAACCAGAGCCGTTGATGCCTGAAGAACAAATGGACTGTTCGATGTGTATTGCTGAAAGTCTAGAGTCTCTCCCAGAGCTGTAATTACCAGAGCATGCTTTAGCAATATATTTTGCCTGTGTTGAGCTAAAGAAGAGCTTGTTTATTTGTTTTACTACAGTGTTGAAAACCCTGTGTATTTTTACAAGGAACTGTGAAGCTCTCAACAGTTTTCTTGCTCTGTAATTACTTTGGCATAAACCTGAAAATAAGGTAAATTCTACTTTTTGGTTTCTTAGTGAACCTTAGTGCTAAAGGGGAATAAAAAGCCTTTTGTTTGACCCTACACAAGGCGTACACAACTCATTTCTTAAGAAGGACTACAAGGACCATGATCCCTCTGGTCCAAAAAGGTTTCCTACTTCTACAAAATAATTAAAATGTCCACCTTGTCCCTTCAACAAGCTACCAGCAGGGGGCGTGGTGACAGTAGGTAGGCACAGACTACTGCCATGCATTTTGTGAAGACTCTTGGGGCAGAGGCTAGACCAAAGGGGAGAATCCAGTATTGATAATGGTTTCCCTGAAACATGAAGCGCTGATACTGTCTGTGTGAGGGATGGATCAGTAAATGCATATACATGTCTTTTAGGTCTAGACAACATAGCCAATCATGTCTGGAGATATGGTAGAAGAGTTCCAAGGAAAATCATTTTGAATTTTTCTCGGACCATGAACTTGTTTAGGTCTCTGAGATCCAAGATGGGCCTGAATTCTATTTTTTTGGAATGAGAAACTATGGAGAGTAGAAGCCCATCTTTTCTTGAGGAGGAGGAACTCCTTCTATGGTACCTGGGACAACAGGGTGGTCACCTCTTCTTTTAAGAGACTGCTTTGAAGGGGTTGGTGGGGGGGGGGGAAGGCTTCAAAGTGAAGCTGATAACCCCTTTGGACAACCTGGAGTGTCCACTGTTCTGATGTTATGAGGTGCTACCTATGGGCATAGTGGAGAGGCTGCTATGTGGAGAGGCTGGGGGCACTCCAGGGGCAGATTGGCAAAGCTTTCTAGGAAGGAGTCAAAAAACAGGTGCAGGTTGTACCTGTACAGCTGGTTGGGGCTTAGCAGCCTTTGGCTTCTTGGGTTGGCGAGGGCCCTGCTGCCTCTGTTGAGGCTGCTGAGGTTGATAAGCAGCAGAAGGCAAGTAAGAAAGATACTGCTTAGATTAGAAAGATTTCTTGGGAAGGGCCGTCCTTTGGGATGGGTCAGCTGTCCTACTGGAAAGGTATTTTAGGGCAAGATCATCCGTTTCAATTCGCCTGCTTTATCCCTCCAATCTTTGCCAAAAACGTTTTATCCAGTACATGGGATATTGGCAAGTTTATCCTGGACCATTGCTTGAGGTCCAATGCCTGCCATCAGGGCATCCTGCGAGCCCCAATGCAGACTCCTGAAACTCTGCTGGTAAATTCAAAGTCATCAAAAGAGGCCCTAGTAAGAAACTTAGAAGTGTTTTGGCCCTGTTTGATGAGCGTCTGGAAGGCACTCCTTTTATCCTCAGGAAGCATGGGGCAAAAGTATCCAGATCCCTGGCGATATTCTTCAGAAACATGCCCATGTACAGCATCTAAGAGTTAATTTTGAAGGCCAACATGCAAGCTTGGAAGCATTGACGCCCAAAGGCATCGAGTGTCCTTGTGTCTCTGCCAGGTAGTGTGGAGGAATGGTTCTTTGAACTCTTCATCCAGCGCATCACTGATTCCACCACCATTGAGTGGTGAAGGAGCTGAAATTTTTGGACATTCTGGAACTCGGTACATAGTATCAAGTCCCTTGCTGCCAGGGGGAACCGTGAGCAGAGCCTCCATATGTGGAGCATAAAATCATGTAGGATATGATGCACCAGTAGTATAGCTGCTTTTTTGGTCATAGGAGGGTATTGTAGTATCTCCAATTCCTCTGCCCTTGATTCCTTCTCTGAGACTACTGTGATGGAGAGTCTCGCTGCCATGTCATGGATGAAGTCCTGGAAGGACATATTTTCTGGTGAGGACCGATGCCATTCCTGAAGTAGCGAAGGGTCCAAAGGCATGTCTGGAAGTTCTCAGGAATCGCGTGATCCTCCATCAGAATCTGAAGTCATTGAGAGAGTCTGGTAAGAAGTCAAAGTACCAGCGGTCCTGGGTTCAACCTCGATGCTTCATGGATGTCGAAAGTCCATACCGATACTCTGAGGTATTGGAACCCAGAGCCATAGTGGAATGTGTCTGTGGATATCGGGGGGCATTGACCAATTCCAACGAAGGTATTGACCTTGGGGGTTTTGACTAACCTGTTCAAGGGCCAGCATCGGGCCCAATACGCATGGCAGTAGGCTTGGTGCCGAAGCCTGCACTCCTGAAGCTCTCAATGTTATCGGTACAGAGGTTGCCAGGAGTGCTGCCAAATTCCTCTTGAGAGCCAGCATGTGTTGGTCTAGGGAGATGCCTGATGTCTGGGTGGAATCACCTAAGGGGCTGTGAGCCACCATCCCAGAAAATGGAACCAGTAGCTCTCCGGAGGTCGATGATCCGGGAGCATCCCGAAGCCTCACCTGTGCTTTGATGGACAGATCCTGCTGCTGGGGCTGTTTGGCTGACCGGTCTGCATCAGAAGCACCTCTAGGGGAGTCATGGTGCTTGTGCTGGGACTTCTCTCTGGCCTCAGTATCTGGAAACAGCCAGAGACTGACTTACTCTAGCCATAAGAAGTCGTCGATGCCCCCACTGAGACAGAGTCTGAAGCGAATGACGACCCTACTATCTGGCTCAGTTCTTGAGGCCTCTTTGTGTCATTTGTTGGCACAAAGAACAAGAATTGAGCTTATAATCAGGACCCAAACATTTTAGATACCAATCATATTTATCAGTGACCAAGATGGTACCGGCACACTTAGGACACTTTTTAACAACACTGACCGGTTTTTCCATGCCTTTAAAAATGTTATTGAGGCCTAGTCTAGTGGTGAAACAGCAATGAACATGAAAAGTAAAGAAAACAGAAAATTTGAAAAAAAAAATGAAAGATTTATCGGGACCGGTGTTAGATTCGACAGAATGTGTCGACAGGAAGGCAGAAGAACGATGTTGCACAAAAAAAAGAGAAGTTTTTCGGCAGTGACAGGGCAAAGTGTCCTGCTGGCTCCGTGGAAAATGAAGAACTGAGGAAAGGAGTTGAGAAGGCAGGCATGCAGTCGCAGTGGAGTGCTCCCAAAGGCTTTCTTATTGGATGCTGGGGAGTGTTCCCACGCAGGCTCAGTCGGTGACGTTCACCCATATGTAAAGATTACATTCCAGCTTGTTCCTGGAGACTGCTGTTGCTGGCCTCAAGAAGAATCTGCTATGGTAAACTATAGGATGTTTCAGTTTATGCCAAGTCCATGGAGGACAATATAAACAGCTGTAAGCAGGACTTAGCTTATTTGGAAGGCAAGATACCATATGCTCTTTACTACAGTAGACAGTTAATGGCAATACTTCTGGTTTTGCCCAATTCACCTTATAGCTGCAGATATCCCTCGGGCCAACTAGATAGGAGAGAGGGAAGGAGCCTGGACTCCTCCAGGAATTCCCCAACTGGGGACCTTCAAGTCTGCTTTAGTGAAAGAGTATTAACTTAATAAGTTAAGAGCATCTGTAATATGTTCACCCACTATGTTTCATTAAATTTTCCTAAATCATATGTTATACCTCCACTGGACAAGATGAAATATTAATTTTTGAGGTCTTAAATTACAGAAAATGGTTGCCCCTCTTATATTCCAATGCTACTATTTACTGTTTTACGAAAGACTGAAGGGCCAGAAGATCTGTCTCCTGAGCACACTCCCACCTTGTCTTAATTTGGTTGGCATTTTGGATTAAAAAAAAAAAAAAAAAAAAAAAAGAGGAACCACCATCTGATACTTTAACTTAATTCTGTAGAAACATAGAAACATGACAGCAGATAAAGACCTTCCGGCTATCCAGTCTGCCCTTCCACACCAAATACTACGTTCTACAGCTCCTTTTTTCCCCCATTAGAGAACTTCTGTGTTTGTCCCATGCTTTCTTGAATTCAGATACAATCTGTCTCCATTGGGAGACTATTCCACACATCTACCACTCTTTCTGTAAAGTAATATTTCTGCAAATTACTCCCGAGTCTGTCTCCTTTCACCTTCATCATATGCACCCTAGTTGCAGAGCTTTCTTTCAATTGAAAGAGGCTCTCCTGTGCATTTATGCCATGAAAGTATTTAAATCATCTCTATCATATTTACCCTCTCCCAGATCTTAAAGTCTCTCTTCATATGCCTTATGAGGAAGCCCACTGGCCACTGTGGTAGCCATACTCTGCACTGACTCCATCCTGTTTATATCCTTTTGAAGAAGGTGTAGTCTCCAGAATTGCACACAATACGCCAAATTAGGTCTCAGAGAAGCACTATCACCTCCTCCTTCCTGCTGGCCATTCTTTCCTATACACCCAAGCACCCTTCTGGCTTTTCGCTTTTCCTATCTGTTTAGCCACCTTAAGCTCATCAGAAACAATCACCCATAGATCCTGCTCTTCTTTTGTGGACAGAAATACTTCGCCCTCTATACTGTACCACGCTCTTGGATTTTTGCAGCCCAAATGCAGACTTGGGCCAATGCACAATTCAAGACTGTGGTTCTGGGCAGCAAGGCAGGCTGCATGTGGCAATCACCACCAGGTCCTAAGCTGCTGGCAGGGCTTCTTGCCTCCTACAAAACTCTCCCCCCCCCCCAACTGGGAGCTCATTCACTCACCAATACAGGCTCCCCCCACTGGACCCAGCTGTTTCTCAGGATTCGTCCCCTTGGGCTGACCACCCAGGCACTCATTTTCTCTTGCACCTCTCCCCCTACTCCCCAAGCGCTCTCGTTTTTTTTAATTTGTATTTTTTATTATTGGTCATATGGGCTTTTTTGCACCTGAAGCAAGGGAAAAAGGAAGCAAGAGCGAACGGAGTGAGGAGTCTGCCCATACTCTCTAAGCCAGAACTCACCAGGTAATGCACACCTTCAATATGAACGAATGAGAGGGGCAGCCTTAACCAAGAGGGACCACAGTGGAAGGCAGGGCACAGGCACTTTTGCCACAGGACGATGCCTGGAGCTGTGCCCCTTGAAAACAGCAAGGATCTCACTCAACCAGAGATGGTGAACACCAGTCTGGCCCCCTGGGAACTTTGAGTTCGGCTCTACCAGTGAGGACAATCTGCAGACTATGGTCCCAATAGCCTCAACTGGAAATCACTGCTGTACCAGTCCAATCACCACTATCTGCTGGAAACAGAAAAATAGTGATGTGCCCTAGCTATACTTCTCCTTATGTCAGTGATGTCGTCACTAAAAAGTATTGGGTTCTTTTCTGTCTCCAAAATCTGCTAATAGGGAATCATAATCCACTTATTTATTTATTTATACAGTTTTGTATACCGCCTTATCCTTCAATCAAAGCGGTCACAACACAATTGGGGGATACATTTAGCACATGGGGATATGAGACACATACACTAATACAGGGAACATGGGCAATGGAGAGTTAAGTGGCTTGCCCAAGACCACAAGGAGCAACTGTGGGACTAGAAACCCCAGTCCTTCTGGCCCAAGGTTGCTGTCCTCTAGTGGGATTTGAACCCCCGACCTTCCGGCCTGAAGTACCTTACCCCAATCACTAGGCTACTCCTCCACTCCACTTGTCTGGAATGGTCTAGGAGGAGGAGGAGGAGGAGGAAAGGCATATTATGCCAATGATAACTAGGCAGGACAGGCCTTATGAGAAAGTAGAAAGTCAGAAGACTGAAAACACATCCATGCTTTATGTCAACAGGAGGGCAGAGTGCACTTTTTGGATCACAAGACTGTGGAGAGTTTTAGATATCATTAACAATAGTTAAACATGCCAGAGTGTGTAAAAGGGGCAGAGGTCTGACTTTTTGCAGCCTTTACAACCCACCTTGACTATTTTTAAAGACAGCACAAATCCAAAGGGTGATTAAGTCTCTGGTGGCCAGGAAAGCTCTAGGACCAGACAGCTTCCTGGTTAAATACTATAAGGTGTCTGCTGGGTTGTTGGTCCCTTGGCTATTGGATGTATATAATGGATTTGTTACATCAGGGCACATGTAGGGAACTTGTGCTGACATACAGATGATGTTTTTCAAAAAAATACAGTCAGGATGCTGAAATGGTTCAAAATTATAGACCTATTTCTCTTACTAATGTACATAAGATACGAGTGTCATTTTTAAAGTAAGAACCGATTGCGCATCGTGTCCGCGCGATCTGTCAAGTGACGTCCGTTCAAGGTCAGCCACTCTTGGCCAGTCTCTCACTACGCCGCTATTATGTTTCACGTCTCTGCCAGTGTTGGTTGTATGGTTATACTGCTTCGTTTGTCGCCATGTCAATCAGTAATCCCTCCGATTGTGAAGTGCGCTCGGTTATCCGGTTTTAATGCAAAACAAGTTCGTCCAGCATTTTCGGCACCCATCTCGCACCCATTTTTTTGTAGTGCAGTTTGTCAGTAACAATGTGCTGAACTACTGATCTTGAAACTTGTGGAAATGTCTGATGCAGCTCGTCTATAGTGAAGCACCTGTTTTGGCGAATTTCCTCATCAACTTCTTGTGTCAGGTCTTCATTCATGACAGTAGGCCGTCCAGATCGCTCTTCATCATGAACATTTGTCCTTCCTTCCTTAAACATCATTCATTACACATTCCCCATACACTTCAACAAGCTGCCGGTGAATTTCAGCTGGACGAACTTGTTTTGCATTTAAAAAACGGATAACCGAGCGCACTTCACAATCGGAGGGATTACTGATTGACATGGCAACAAACAAAGCAGTATAACCATACAACCAACACTGGCAGAGACGTGAAACGTAATGGCGGCCTAGTGAGAGACTGGCCAAGAGTGGCTGACCTTGAACGGACATCACTGACAGATCGCGCGGACACGATGCGCAATCTGTTCTTACTTTAAAAATGACCCTCGTATATGCCAAGGTTTTATGATCGCAGTTGGGAAACGTATTAGGACACCGTATCCATATGGATCAGGCAGGTGGTCATCTCAGAATATAAGGCTATTGAGTAACATAAATTTGGCAAACACTATGAACACCATGGTAATAGCAATGTCCATTAATGCCAAAAAGGAATTTGATAGAGTCAATGGCCTTATCTAACGTTTTCTGCTGGTTTGGAATTGGTTAAGATTTTGTTCAGATGGTATAGGCCTTATATGACCATAGCAAGGCTATCTGTGAATGGATCGCTATCGCAAGTGGTTACGCTTGACATAGGCAAGGCTGCCCATTATGTCCCATCTTATTCAATCTAATGTTGGAAGCTCTCATTCTAGCGATTCACCAGGATATTAGAATTAGAGTGTTTAAGTATAGTGACCTGGATTATATAAAGCTTTTCCCAATCTTCCAGCTATAAATAGGAATTACATTTACCTGGTAATTGTGGTTCCTTGAGCGACTCCAGTTTAGTCCTCAACCTCTGGGTAGTGAACCTCCTCCTGCAGCTTGGAGACTGGGCATGTCAAAAACTCATGACATCACTGGATATAGCCTGCTGGTCTCTCCCATCAGTCCCCAGTGAACTATTGACAAAGCAGACTCAAAGGAGCAAAAAATCAGTAACTTTTTTTTTTTTAATTATATTCAAGGGCACGCAGAACATATAACCTATCTACCTACTACTCCCCTTCCAGAAGGAAAGGGACTGCTTCCTGCATGCTCCCCTTTCCATCGAATGCCTAGCCCTAAACAATCCAGAGCAATATAGTAATATATAATAATATATAACAATATAATATAATAATATAGCGCAAAACAAATGGAAGCATCAAAACGACTGAACACCAGTGAAGGCCTATATCCACTTTTAACCTTGCACTTCCCCCAACAGAAAAAACACTGCTAAGACCCCATCCCCGGGCGGTAATGAGGACTAAACTGGAGTCACTCAAGGAACCACAATTACCAGGTAAGTGTAATTCCTATTTCCTTATCGTTCCTCCAGTTTAGTCCTCAACCTCTTGGATGTATCAGAGCAGTAATCATTGGGAGGGACCTTTCCAGCCAGATTTCAACACCGCCTCCCTGAAAACGGCATCCTTAGCCACCAGAACATCTAGGCGGTAGTGCTTACTGAAAGTATGAAGAGACAACCAAGAGGCCTCACTACAGATGTCCACTGGCGGAACCAAACTGTGCTCCATCCAAGAAGACGCTTGCACTCTGATAGAGTGAGCACGTAAGCTCCCTGGGACTATACAGTCCTGTAGAAGATAAGCCGATGCACTTGCTGCTCCAATCCATCCAGAAATGGACTCCTTCGCCACCGCTTCCCTTTGCAGGGCCCTCCGAACACCTCAAAGAGAGACAATCCCCCTTGCGATAGTTTCTGAAACCTTTAAACACTGCCGCAGCGCTCTCTTGATGTCCAAAGAGCGCAAGCTATGGTTCAATACGCTCCCCTCCGCTGCACCTAGTGCTGGAAGACAGACCATTTTAGTTAGGTGAATATAGAAACCAACTTTAGCAACGACAGAACCAGCCGCCAGGCCACCTTCTGTCTGGAAATAGACAAAAAACGATTCCTGACAGATCAACGTCTGCAACTCCGAAAATCGCCTCGCCGAACAGATGACCAAACATCGCTGGAAGGGTTTGAAGATGTTAGACTCACGATAGCGCACAAACGTAATGTTAATCTTAAGAATCTTTTAGTTCCCTCAGCTCTGACTGAACGGCAATTCGCTCCGAGGGTCAGAGGTCACTATCAATGTGGCCGTTGCTCGGTTTGTGTACACGCTTTATCCATTAAGGAATTCATTCATCCCTGCTCTCAAAGAAAATTTGTACTTAGTGATTTTTCTAACTGCGAGACTTCGCATGTCATCTATGTGATTGTATGTCCGTGTCAGAAACTGTATGTAGGTAAGACCGTACGCAGCGTACGGACAAGGATTGTAGAACACAGGAGTGCTATTAGGAGAAGTAATGTAGAAAAACCTTTGGTTGAGCATTGGATACAATCAGCGCATAAAATTTCAGATATTAAATTCTTCGTTATTAAGAAGGTTAAGGCTAACTGGAGGGGTGGTGACATTAATAGAACAATTTTACAATTGGAGCAGAGATACATTTTTATATTGAACTCAATGATACCAAATGGGCTCAATTTAGAACAGGACTTTTCCGTTTTTCTATGATGGTTTACGGTTTTTGCATTTATTTATAGTTGTCTGTGGTAGTTTCTTAAAGAGATATATGTTTTGTCATTTGCAGAGGTTTTCGGTTTGTATGAGTAATTTTTTGGTCCTCCTCCTTTCCTATGCAGTAATGGTTTGTCACTATGTCGATGACATAATTATGGATTCAAAAAATTTTTTTACTTGTGGTTTTAATGATATGTGTATATATATATATATATATATATATATATATATATATATAATATTTATTTATATGTATTATTTATTTATTATTAATATTTTAAGGATTTTATGTCCTTTTGATATGCGCACATGAGGTTATCTCATACTTTGATGGTTGATTTTATTAATTAATTGATATTTATTATAATTTATTGTATGTTCTTATATATACACATTCAAGATTTTATTGACTGTATAATTTGGTTTGGTACTTAGGTAGTCATATTTTTATGTTTGCTATTGACTTATTATTGCTGATTTAGGGATTTCATTGTGCAGGGTCTGGTTTTATTCAACTTTGATGGTTGGTTTTATTAATTGATATTCATTATAATTTATTGTAAGTTCTTATATATACACATTCAAGATTTTATTGACTGTATAATTTGGTTTGGTACTCAGGTAGTCATATTTTTATGTTTGCTATTGACATGTCATTGCTGGTTTAGGGATTTCATTGTGCATGGTCTGGTTTCATTTTTCATTTTCATTTGTTGGAGCAAAGGTACGATTTTTAACCTTCCTGGTTTTATTTTTATTTTTCTTTTGGTCGGACACATGGTCTAACAGATGCACACCTTAATTTATATTTCTTTTTTGATTTCGCCGTTTGGAGTGTGCTCTAAGAGCCGGGTATTCGGCGTTTACTGTGTCTGTTTTTTGACGTCATTTTTAGGCGCCGGTGGTTTTCCAGCAGCGCATGCGTCGGCGTTTATTTAGAGAAATCTCTAAAGCACTGCACTCCTTTGGCGTGGGTTTGCCAATGAAAGAAAACGGATTTGTGACAAATTGAGAATACTTTCACAATTTCTGCGCGGCGGTTTGTGTAGCATGGTGAGCCCGGTATAAGTGAGTAAGTTTTACATTCCTTTGGGTTTCAAATGGTTGGCTACAGTGGTTGGTTATATTGTTATATTGTAATGTTGAATTTTTTATTTTTAATAGTTGCAAAGAGGATACTTCCACAGCATTAACCAATAAGGTATTCTTTCATGTATTTCTGGAGACAATAGTCATCACAATGGGATGGTTTTTTAATTTAGAATACCTTTTGGTACATATCACAATTGTTTTTCATTTTATTTGTTAGGTAACATTTTTATATTAATATATGTGTGGTTCTCTTCTCTTCTTCTTTTGGTTCATGGCAAATGTCTCAGTTCATTTCTTTGTTTTAGTTCTCTCCCCCCCCCTTCCCCTTCCCCCCTCCCCCCCTTCTCTCCTCCCTCCCCCCCCCTTTGTTTGGGTATTAGTATATAAATGTTCATTGATAAGGTGATTCAGTGGTTATGATTTTATTTATTATTGCTTATGGTATGATGTATTATGTACTTTGTTGCTCCTGTCTTCGTTTTTATTTGAAATTTTATTTATATAGCGTTCCAACCCAGTTTTTGATATATCTGTATAAATGTTTTTATATAGTGACTTATTATGTTTTAATTTCTTTTTTTAATATATGTTTTAATATATATATATTTTTTTTATATATATCTTGTTATAAGTGATTTATTATGATTTTGATTGTTCCTCTCTTTTTTAATATATGTTTTAATTTATGTTTCAATATATGTTTTATTATATATTTGAGTGCAATAATTGAATGTTTTTGTTTCTAGTTGCCCTATACCCCTGATGAAGTTTTGTTAAACGAAACACGGCCTGTGTCGGGTGGGCACCAACTTTTGGTTTGTGAATAAAAACGCCTCTTTTCAATATTAGATGATTGTTTGTTCTTCCTTGAACACATCACGTTCCCCCACTGTGTGTTGAGAACCGGGTATCCTCCAGGGGGGACCTTCTCTGAGGCTCAGACTCCGGTGAGTCTGATGGGACGCACCGGGTCTGGAAAGTGTCCAGGGACTCCTCGTCCTCTGTCTCCCACCCCGACCCCTCCGAGGAGGAATCGAGCGGCTCCGGTCGGGCGGGCACCGATGCCATCTGCCCCAATGCAGAGAGTACCGGCGTCGACGACCTCGGCCCCATACGGGAGGCCGAGGGAGACCTTGGCCGAGGATCGACTCGAGACCGCATTGACGCGAGGATCGGCTCGGCCTCCGGGGTCGACTTAGACGTCGAGGTCCCGGTGGTCGGGGCAAATGCACCGGTCAGACCGGCGATCAGAACCCGCTGCTGTTCCAAGAAGGCAGCCAAGCTGCTCTCCAAGGCCGTCAACCTGAGTCCGAGCTCAGGAGACTCAGCAGCCCCCGACTCAGCCCCCACGATGTCGGCTCCCCCGGAGGAGAGTCCACGAGGACAACAGTACTCACGTGACTTGGGGACTTCGGCTCCACATGAGGCAATTTGGCAGGCCTCTCTGACTCCGAGGACCCTGGACGGCGGTCAGGGCTATGCGACCTGGCCCTCGAGGGTCCACCGACGCCGCCGTCGCGGGTTTCTTCTTCCTTTTGTGTTCCCGTGAGGGAGACCCCCACTCAGAGGAGCCCCGACGATGCTCGGAGTCGGACTCCCAAGACGTCGAGGCCTCTGACAAAGTCCGGGACCGACCGGACGCGGAGTCAGAGAAGATCCTCTCTCGTTGATGTTGACGGCTCCTCAGTGCCTTAGAGGACATTTTGCCGCACGGGCCACAGATCATCGGGTCATGATCGGGCCCGAGGCACCGGAGGCAGCAGTCATGTGTGTCCGTGAGAGACATTAGTTTCTTACACCGATCACACTTCTTGAACCTGCCGGCAGCCATCGGGGGAAAAAGGGCCCCTGCAATGTCAAAAGACCGGGCTGCCAGCGAAAAGGAAAAAAAGCGTGAACACTAGTCTCAAAGGACAAAAACCGAAAAAGCTCCAGGCTCGATACTGGTGTACCGTGCCCAGGCGGGAAGGGGAACCGGCGTCAAACCGGCAAAAAGCGTAGTTACTCACCTGTAACAGGTGTTCTCCAGGAGCAGCAGGAATCAGTCCTCACATATGGGTGATGTCGGCGCCGACGGAGCCCTCGCGGAGCAATTTTCCCCAGCTTTCAAAGAAAGCCTTTGGGAATTGCAGCGCGCATGCGCGGTCTCCTTCCCGCCCAAGGGTGCCATCTTAGCCAGTCTGATGACATAGCTAAAAGACAGCATAAAAATTTGCAAAAAAAACTTAAGCAGATGATTGCAACTCCAAGGGGAGGAGGGAGGGTTGTGAGGACTGATTCCTGCTGCTCCTGGAGAACACCTGTTACAGGTGAGTAACTACGCTTTCTCCAGGACCAAGCAGGAAGTCAGTTCTCACATATGGGACTCCCAAGCTTAAGGCTACCGGAGACCCTAAGCACAAAAATGAGCTCCCTCTAGCTCAGCGGCACAGAAGGAAGGAATCTGCACTGAATTATTACCCACCGGTAGCCCACATCCGGGATGGAGGGTAGGAGTTGCTCAAACCTCGAAGAGATTTCGGAGGACTGCCTGTCCGAAAGCACTGTCCCTGCGGGACTCCCTCTCGAGGCAGTAATGGACCGCAAAAGTCTGGCTCGAAGACCAAGTAGCGGCCCGGCAGATGTCTGCCAATGGAACAGAGCGGAGGTAAGCCACTGACGTAGCCTTCGCCCGAACACAATGAGCCGTGAATCGACTTTCTAACGAGAGTCCGGCTGCCCCATAAGCTCAAGCGATGCAGTCAGCAACCCAGATGGACAGAGTACGCTTGGAGACCGGGAGCCCCAATTTATTGGGGTCAAAAGACACAAAAAGCTGAGCAGCTTTACGGTGCTCCCGCGTACGGTCAAGGTAGAAGTTCAATGCCCTTCTACAGTCCAGGGTATGCAGGACCATTTCAGCTCGGCTGGAGTGTGGCCTGGGAAAGAAGGTCGGAAGTACCACCTCCTGATTGATGTGAAAAGGGGAGACCACTTTTGGAAGAAACTTCGGGTGAGTCCGTAGGACTACCCTATTTTTGTAGAACCGAGTGTAAGGGGGATCAGACACGAGGGCCTGCAATTCACTTACGCGTCTAGCGGAAGTGAGGGCTATCACGAATAAAGTTTTCCAAGAAAGAAAACGGAGAGAACAGGTAGCCATAGGTTCAAAAGGCGGACAGGTGATCCGCTGTAACACCACATTCAGATCCCAGTCATGTGCTGGCGGGCGCAGAGGTGGTTTAAGTAGAAGGAGACCTCGGAGAAACCTCGCTACGAGAGGGTCGCTGGAAAGAGGTCTGCCGTCCACAGGCACATGATGTGCTGAAAGAGCACTGAGGTGAACTTTGACGGAGTTGGACTTAAGTCCCAGATTAGAGAGGTAGAGCACGTACTGCAAGATCACCGACACCGAGCAGGAGAAGGGATCCTGAGACTGTTGGGTACACCAAACGGAAAAGCGACGCCATTTAAGGGCGTAGCATTTGCGGGTAGAAGGTCGCCGAGAAGCTAGGACGACCTCTTCCACCTCTGCCGGCAGGAGAAGGGGAGCAAGGACTACCCTCTCAGCAGCCAGGCCATTAGATTGAGAGATCTGAGATTGGGGTGTAGCAGAGACCCCTGATCCTGAGTGAGGAGATCCGGTTGAAACCCCAGGGGGAATGGATCCTCCACCGCTAATTGCAGCAGGAGTGGGAACCACGGCTGTCTGGGCCAGCGAGGAGCGATCAGGATCATGGAAGCTTTGTCTCGGAGAACCTTGAAAAGAGTTCGAGAGACCAGCGGGATGGGAGGAAAAGCATACAGAAGGCTCTCCGACCATGAGAGTAGAAAAGCATCCGCCGCAACTCGAAGGGGATGTGGCTGACGAGAGCAGAAGCGAGGAAGTTGCCGGTTGAGAGGACTGGCAAAGAGATCCATCGTGGGGGGGCCCCACTTTAGAAAGAGCTTCTGAACTACCAAGGGATCCAGGCGCCACTCGTGCGGCTGGAGGACCCTGCTGAGTTTGTCCGCCAGGCAATTTTCTTGGCCTGGGAGATAAACTGCCTTGAGAAGGATGCCGTGACTGACGGCCCAAGAGCAGAGCTTCTGAGCTTCTCGGCAGAGAAGGAAGGAGCCCGTGCCCCCCTGTTTGTTCACGTAGAACATGGCCACTTGATTGTCCGTCTGGACAAGGACGGACTGGTGAGAAGTCAGGTGGGAGAAAGCCCTGAGCGCCAGACGAATCGCTCTGAGCTCCAGGAAGTTGATCTGTTGAGCAGACTCCCACGCGATCCAAAGACCCTGAGTACATGCCCCTTGGCAATGTGCTCCCCAACCCAGGAGGGACGCATCTGTCGTCAGCACTTGAGCCGGCTGAGGTGACTGAAAAGGCATGCCGAGTACCAGGTTCGGCCGATGAAGCCACCACTGGAGAGAAGAGGCCAGCGGCTCGGAGATGCGCACTAAGTCGGCTAGACCGCCGGTGGCTTGCTGCCACTGCTTGCGAAGGCACCAATGAGCAGGCCGCATATTCAGGCGGGCATTGGGGGTCACATGGACGGTGGAAGCCATATGGCCGAGCAGTCTCAGGAAGCGCCTGGCGGAGACCAGGGACTGGCTGCGAAAACGGCCGGCTAGGTCCATGAGCCGTTGAGCCCTGTCGAGAGGCAGGAAAGCTCGCGCCTGAGGAGTGTGCAGTCTTCCGCCGATGAACTCGAGATCCTGTGAGGGGAGCAAAGTGGACTTTGCGAAGTTTATGACAAAGCCCAAGTACTGCAGAAGGGTCACCGTGCGGTGCGTGGCGTTGGTGACCTCCGGAGCGGACGCTGCTCTGATGAGCCAGTCATCGAGGTACGGAAAGACAGAGGCCGTGAAGCCGGAGATGGGCCGCCACCACCGCGAGACATTTCGTGAAGACTCGCGGTGCGGAGGACAGGCCAAAGGGCAGTACTCTGTACTGGTAATGATTTCCTGCCACCACAAACCGTAGGTATTGGCGGTGGCTTGGGTGGATGAGGATGTGCGTGTAGGCATCCTTTAGATCCAAGGAGCATAGCCAATCTCCCTGCTGGAGGTAGGGCAGAAGGATTCCAAGGGTAAGCATTTTGAACTTTTCTCGCACGAGGAACTTGTTGAGGTTGCGCAAGTCCAGGATGGGTCTGAGGCCTCCTGTTCTTTTTGGTATTAGAAAATACCTGGAATAAAAGCCTTGACCTCTCAGGTGGTGGGGCACCGGTTCCACAGCCTGTTCCTGTAGGAGACTTGCTAACTCCTGAAGGAGTAAGTCCCTGTGCAGAGGGAGTCATGGAGGTTCTCCCGGAAAATAAGAGGGAGGGACCTGGTGGAAGTGGAGAAGATAGCCTTCTCGTACGACCTGAAGCACCCAGGCATCGGAAGTGATGTTGGACCACCTGTGGGCGAAGTGAACCAGCCGGCCTCCGGTGCTGGGAGGAGCCAGCGGAGGGGGAGAGGCTATGCTGATGTAGTCAAAAAACCCCACCCTGCTGAGCAGGGGCTGGTGGTGCAGGCTTGGGGGTTCGCTGCCTACGGGACCCGTTACCCCGTCCCTTGGCCTGCTGGCCCTGTTGGGGAGCTGCGGAGGCCTGATATTGAGGGTAGTGTTTATAGGCAGCCGCCTTTCTCGGGTAAAAGGACTTCTTTCCCGAGCCCTTCTTTTTCTGGGAAGGGGCGGAGGTCTTTCTAGAAAGCCTAGTCCTGGTGAGAGTCTCCGTCTCGATCTGTGCAGCCTTTTCCGCCATGGGCTTGCCAAAGAGGTTCTCACCTCGGCAGGGGACATCGACCAACTTGTCCTGCACCCAGGGTTCAAGGTCAGACGACTGAAGCCAAGCCTGTCGGCGGGCACCGATGCCGGCTGCGGCCACTCGAGCCGATGCTTCAAAGCCATCATAGGCTGCTCGGGACATGAATATGGAGCATTCCCGAATACCAGTTGTCAAGGCCAGGAACCTCCGCAAAGGTTCCTCGGACAATCCAGCGGAGAATCCAGCTAGCTCTTTAGCCAGGTCTCGGAGATACATGCCCATGTATAGCTGGTAGGTCTGGACACGACAAGCAAGCATAGAGCCCTGGAAACACTTCTTACCAAGGCCATCCAGGTTACGGGCCTCCCTGCCAGGAGGCACCGAGGAGTGCATCTTTTGGCTCTTAAGCCTATGCATGGCCGATTCCACTACCATGGAATGGTGTGGTAGCTGTGCTTTTTGGAAGCCAGGACTCTTGCGGACTCGATAGATGGAATCGACCCGCTTGCTTAAGACCGGCGAGGAGGCCGGACTCTCCCACATGCGGAAGAGTAGTCGTTCCAGCATGGGAGGAACCGGTACAGTAAAGTGTTCCCTGGCGGGAGAGTCATACTGGAGGGCGTCAAGCTCTTCGGCTCGAGGCTCCTCCTCGGGATCCGCAGGGAAGGCCAAAGCCTTGGCCATATCCCTGACGAAGTCCGAGAACCGGGCATCTTCCGGAGGGGACTGCTTCCGAGGTTCGGACTCAGGCGAGTCTGAGGGGACGCACCGAGTCCGAAAGGAATCAGGTGACTCTTCCTCTTCCGATTCCCAGACCGACTCCGAGGAGGAATCGGTGGGGTCGGCTCGGGCGGGCGCAGACGTCGGCCGCCTCGACACCGAGGGAGTCGGCGTCGACGACCTCGGTCCTGAACGGGAGGCTGAGGGTGACCTCGACCGAGGATCGGCTCGGTCTCCGGGGTCGACTTAGACGTCGACGTCCCGGCGGTCGGGGCAGCGGCGCCAGCGAGGCTAGCGATCAGTGCCCGCTGCTGGTCCATGAAGGCAGACAGTCTGCTCTCCAAGGCCGTCAACCTGAGTCCGACCTCAGGTGACCCAGCAGCCCCCGACTCGGGCCCCGACGGCGTCGGGCCCGACGTCGGCAGTCTCGGAGGCGAGTCCAGGAGGACTACAGGACTTACCCGAGCAGGCAACTCCGACTCCAGGCGAGGTCGCTTCGGGAGGTGCTCCTTCTCCAAGGACCCGGGACGGCTATCGGGGCTATGCGACCTGGCCCTCGCGGAGCCAGGAGCGTCCACCGACGCCGCCCTCGCGGGTTTCACCTTCCGTCGATGGTCCCCGGAGGGGGAACCCCTGTCGGAGGAGCTTCGGCGATGGTCAGAGCTGGAACCTCTGGACGCCGAAGCCTCCGACGAGGTCCGGGTACGGCTGGGGTCAGCGAAGATTCTATCCCGCTGGTGCCGCCGACTTCTCAACGCTTTGGAGGACATTTTGCCACAGGCCCCACAGATCATTTCTTCATGATCCGGGCCCAGGCAGCGGAGGCAATTATCGTGTGTGTCAGTGAGTGACATATTTCTGTCACACTGACCACACCGCTTGAAACCGCTGGCAGCCATCGGGGGAAAAAGGGCCCCTGCAAGGTCAAAGGACCGGGCTGCCAGTGAAAAACCGAAAACGAAACTGACTAAAATCAGAAAAACCGAAAAATAAGAGAAAGACTCGTGACGGCGTCGCGAGTCCGGGCAGGAAAAAGACCGGCGTCGAACCGAAGGAAAAAAGAGAAATATATTATAAAAATCAACTTTTTCGCGGGGACACGACGGGTACGTCTGTAGGGCTCCGCGGAAAAAAGAAGACTGGCTAAGATGGCACCCTTGGGCAGGAAGGAGACCGCGCATGCGCGCTGCAATTCCCAAAGGCTTTCTTTGAAAGCTGGGGAAAATTGCTCCGCGAGGGCTCCGTCGGCGCCGACGTCACCCATATGTGAGGACTGACTTCCTGCTTGGTCCTGTAGAAAAACATGAATCTTCGAAGGAAAAATCAACTTTTAACCAGGTGACTAAGACACATGTCCGTCGGGCTCCGTGGAAAAAAGAAGACTGAGCAAGATGGCACCCTTGGGCAGGAAGGGGACCGCGCATGCACGCTGCATTCCCAAAGGCTTTCTTTGAAAGCTGGGGAAATGCTCCGCACAAGGGCTCCATCGGCGCGGATGTCATCCTATGTGAGGACTGACTTCCTGCTTGGTCCTGGAGAATGTACTCTATCTGGCAGGTGTTTCCATTTCTGAAGAGAATTTCTGATAGCAAATGGTTGGGGCAATCCTGCTGCTGAGAAACGGCTAACTGGGGCATGCTCTGCTGCCCGAAAAAACTTGCATCCCTTCCAGCACAGAGCATGGCCCTTCCATGACTCTGTCCCATTCCTCTATATGCCAAGCACAGCAGCTTCAACCCAGTGGGGTAGATCCACACTGGCACTCTCCCAACAATCCCCCACAACCCCAGGCCCAGCTTTCCTCCAAGGTAGACTGGCCTTCCACAGAATTAAAACAAATATGTTAATTATAATCCTGTGAGAAAAAACAGGGGGGGGGGGTGGAGATGGCAAGGAGGCATCACTGGGAGAGAGAGAGAAAGAATGAGAGAAGAGTCCTGAACTCCTCCAGATATCCCTCGGACCAACTAGATAGGAGAGTGCGAAGGAGCCTGGACTCCCTCCAGGAATTCCCCAACTGTGGACCTTCAATGTAGAGCTTCTCAGGCTCAACCAGATGACCAGTTCTCAAACTGGGCCCAGGAGTCTCATCAACCAATCCCCACAAGAATACTGCACAGCATGCTTATCTGCCATCTGCTGGCTACAGAGAAAAATTAGCTGATGGGCATAACCCATTTGTTCGGGACTGGTCTGGTGAGACAAGGAATTCTATTTCTTTTCCATCAAGGATAACAATGAGTTTGCTAGTTGTTAAGATCTTTGTCTTCTTCATTTTAAAGGTGCAGGTCTTTTTTATTGACTATGTTAATAACAGAACTAAACAACTCAATTCCCACCTATAACCCCCGTAATCCCTTGACCTTACTCGATTGAGTTCCCAAAGTTCAACGGCCAAAATCCGTCAGCTATACAAAATCACCCCTATGTCTTCCTCTCCCTTTTTCATGTGGCCCCACATGGAAACAAGATAATCTCCAGGAACAAGCAGGAATGTAGTCTTCACATATGGGTATCGTCGGTACCGACGGAGCCTGCATGGGAACGCTCCCCAGCGTCCAATTAGAAAGCTTTTGGGAGCATCCCACAGTGCTTGCGTGCTGCCTTCCCGCCTTTCCCCAACTGCCTCTCTCCAGTTCTTCGTTTTCTGCGGAGCCAGCAGGTTGTCGTTCCTGTCACCGCAGAAAATTATCCTATTCTCCTCCTTTTTTGTGGTCTCGTCTGCCTTCCCTCGATGCTATACCGGTACCGCCGGTTCGTTCTCTCTTTCTTTTTTTTTTTTTTTTTTTAAATCTTTTTTCTTTAGGTACACGTGCCATTTTGGGCACTAGGCCCAAAATTTCCCTTACTATGGAAAAACCCGCTTCGGGTTTCAAGAAGTGTACCAAGTGTGGCGGTACCATCTCCGTCACCAACACCCATGAGTGGTTCCTTAAATGTTTAGGTCCTGACCACTCCATCTCGGAGTGTATGGCCTGTGGGATGATGTCGAAGAGAGGTCGACAAAACCGAGCTGCTAAGCTCAGCACCCTTTTTCCCTCCGATGCAGCCTCTGTGGCATCGACGTCTTCCAGGGCTTAGTCTTCCTCCCATGGATCTCAGGTAACTAAACATAAGTCTGGCTGGTCCTCAAAGGGTAGATCTCCTTCCAAGCATCGAGATGCCTCTGGCATTGCCCTTGAGGGTCTTGCACCGGCAAAACTGCCCCAGCGGGAGGCTTTGGCTGCCAAAGCATTATTGGGGCTCCAGGATGTTCTCAAAGCCTCAACCTCGGCAGAACTACTGGTGCCATGCTCTGGGGTACCAGCTGCTTTCTTCGGTACAGATACCCAGTCATCAGCAGCATCGAAAGAACCAGAGGTTCCTGGCTATTGAACGCAGTCTGGCGGCTCTCCTTGCGGCATCGGCACCCTCGGAACCGCATCAGACAGTTCAACCGGTACCGGCATCGGTATCGACAGCATCGGCATCGACATTGGTGTCTGCATTGACAGCACCCAGTCATGCTATGCCTTCCGGTACCGATACACCGGTACCGATTCCCCCCGACACCAACTTCAGTCGGTAGGGGTATCGTGCTCTACAAGAGCATCCGGACAGAAGGTGCTTTGAATCCTCGGAGGAGTCTGAGGATTCTGACAGCTCGGTCGGTACCGGAGTACTTCTCCCGGAGGAGCCTTCCTCTCCTAAACGTAGGATGTCTCCTCCAGAAGATATCTCCTTTCAGGATTTTATCAGGGAGGTGGTTCGAGGTCTTTCCATTACTGTGGCTCCTGAAACAGAGCCCAGGGCAAAGGAGATGGAGATTCTACAATATCCCAAGGCTCCTAGAGAGATAGCTACTTTGCCTATCCATGAGATCTTACATGATTTCATGTTAAGAATGTGGGAAACACCTCTTACCACCTCTCCTCACTCTCATAGACTGGATACCATGTAGAGTGCCTCCGTGTCCTGGCTTCCAGAAGACTCGGCTTCCTCACCACTCCATTGTAGTGGAATCAGCTATGAGAAGGATCAGAAGTGCAAAGAGACGTGCCTCTAATCCTCCAGGATGTGAGTGTAGAACTTTGGATGCCTTTGGACTTCGTACTTTCCAGGCTTCCATGCTTTCTGCCAGGATCAGTTCCTATATTTTATATATGGGAATGTTCCTTAAGGAAGTCACAGGAGATTTGGAGATTTTGAGCCCTCTCCTTCCTGATAATAAGAGGCAGGATTTTCTCACACTGGTTAAACATGCCCAGGATGTTTCTAAGTTTGTCAATCGTGCAGCTTTTGACTGTTTTGAGTGCATAAGCAGAACCTCTGCCATTGCCATAGGTGCATGTAGGATTGCCTGGCTCCAGGCATCTGATTTGGAGCTCTGGGTGCAGGACAAACTGGGCAATATCCCTTGTACAGGTGAGAATCTATTTGGCAAAAATTGGCAAGAGAAAGCCAATGAGCTGGATGCCGACAACTCCACTTTGCATAGCTTATCCAAAGCCACAGCTGATCCTGCAAGGAAGAAATCTTTCAAGAAACCATTCTTCTCCAAAAAGAAGAGGTTTTATTCCTCCTATACCCAGCAGGGACGTTCTGCAGGTCAGCCTGTCCGAAAGGGTCAGCAACCACCTAAACAAAGGAAAGCAAAGACTGCTAAGCCTCAACTGTCTCAGCAGTCTCAGCCTCCACAAGGCCTTTGACTTCCATCTAGAGAACTTAGCCTTCCTGGCCCTCCTCAACGGACCAGAGCCTTTCACCATTCCAGGAAGGTTGTGTCATTTTGCACCCAGATGGGGGCAGATAACAGCAGAAGATTGGTCTCTCTCCATTATAAAAGAGGGGTACAAGCTTCACTTTCTTTACATGCCCCCTCCCACAATGGTAAAATACAGGGCTTTCAGTTTCTGTGCACCTAGCTGTTGGAACGCCCTACCACCTGGCATCCATGTGATCCCTGACCTAATACAATTTAGAAAGGCCCTGAAGCACCATCTCGTCCTGAAACACTATCCAGAAGAATGTTCTAAATAACGCCTTGCCCCGCACTAACACACATTAGGAAACAGCGTAATTAACGATGATATATGTGACATTTGATGTATATGTAAATAGTTTCACCCAGTTGTTAGCCAAGTTTTAAGCACCTGTTTAGTGTAAGTGCGTCGCAGAACCCTGCATCGTATATGTTCTGTGTTTCATGTAAACCGCACTGATGTTGAATAGCGCGGTATAAAAGAGACTGTAATAAATAAATAAGACAGTTCAATTCTCAGACCTCTCTCAACAACCTGTTAGATCAAGAGGTCACTATGCTTCTTGCCCAAGGCAATAGAAGAGGTACCCATTCCTCAATGGGGTACAGGGTTTTACTCCCCCTATTTCCTTATCCCAAAGAAAACAGGGGACACAGACCTATTTTAGACCTCAGAGAATTGAACAAATTCCTGTTCAAAGAGAAATTCAAGATGATTTCTCTGGGAACTCTGCTGCCATACCTTCAGAGTCAGGATTAGCTTTGTTCTCTAGATCTCAAGGATGCGTACACTCATGTTCTCATCCATCCAACTCACAGAAGATTCCTTCGGTTCCTTTTTCAGGGAAAGCACTACCAATACAGGGTGCTTCCTTTTGGCCTGGCCTCAGCACCAAGGGTGTTTACGAAATACATGGCTGTGGTAGCAGCATTTCTTCGCACTCTAGGAATATTCGTCTTCCCCTACTTAGAGACTGGCTCATTCGAGCCCCATCAGAGTCAGAGGCCAGGATTTCTCTATCTAGCACAAGGCGTATCCTTCAGTATTTGGGTCTGGTCATAAACATCCCAAAATCCAGCCTAACTCCCACTCAGTCTCTAGAATTCATAGGAGCTTTGCTGGATACCAGAAAAGCAAGGGCCTCTCTTCCACAGCCCCGCTGCCTTCGCATTGTGCAGTTAGCCCCCCAGGCAGTGTTGAAAACTCATCTCACTGCTCGGGAAATGTTACAATTACTAGGCCACATGGCATCTACCGTGCATGTGGTCCCCTATGCTCGCCTCCATATGAGAGCAGCCCAATGGACTCTATCCACTCAATGGACTCAGGCTGCCTATCAGACAAAATAGCAAACACAAGTCGCCTTATTTTGTCCCTCTAATGGTAGCAATCAACCCAAAACCTGTTGGTAGGGTGCCCTTTCCAGCAGCCCCTAGCCCAGGTCACTAACAGATGCCTCACAGCTGGGTTGGGGAGCTCACCTGCAAGATCTCTCTACCCAAGGCACCTGGACTCCACAGGAGACCCACTTACATATCAATCTCCTAGAACTCGGAGCAATCTTCTTTGCTCTTCGAGTGTTCCATACCCAGCTAAGCTACAAGACAGTCCTAATTCAGACGGACAATCAAGTAGCTATGTTCTATCTGAACAAGCAGGGAGAAACAGGCTCTCTGTCACTTTGCAACGAAGCTTTGCGACTTTGGGCCCTCGCCAGAGAACATCAGATTCATCTCCTTGCGGTGCATCTGCCAGGCATTCAAAACTCTTGGGCAGACAGACTCAGTAGAGTTCTGCTCCCACACGAATGGTCTCTCCATGCAGACCAGTTAGCAAAAGTTTTTCAAATTTGGGGAACCCCGGACATAGACCTCTTTGCAAGTCCTCTGAATGCCATACTTCCCCGGTTCTGTTCCAGAATTCCGGCTCGGGGTTCTCAGGCCAGGGATGCTTTCCTCCTCCATTGGGGTCAGGACTTCCTATATGCCTTTCCACCCATTCCCCTAATTCCCAAAACCCTGTTCAAGCTTCAGAGAGACAGAGGCCATATGATTCTCATAGCTCCACATTGGCCACGGCAAGTGTGGTACCCTGTGCTCCTACATCTCTCTCAAGCTCCATCTCTGGATCTCGGATCTGCTCCAGATCTCCTGTCTCAGGACGACGGGATGTTGTGGCATCCAAATCCCCATGCTCTGCATCTCAGGGCCTGGTTGCTGAGAACCTAGACCTACATGGTCTTAACCTTTCTCAACAAGTAAGGGATGTCCTTTATGCTTCCAAGAAACCTTCCACAAGACGCTCTTATGCTTTCAAGTGGAAAAGGTTTTCCATATGGTGTTCGCAGAAGGGTCTCGACCCTCTTGCGATACCTCTGGAATCATTATTGGAGTATCTCCTTCATTTATCTAAGGCAGGACTTAAGACTAACTCAGTAAGAGTACATTTAAGTGCTATTTCAGCTTCTTTAAAGCCTTTAAATGGGCAGCCTATTTCCTCTCATCCCCTCACAGTGAGATTTATGAGGGGCCTTCTTCTAACTAAGCCTCCCATTAGGCCACCACCAGTAGCATGGGACCTGAATCTGGTTCTTGGCCAGCTCATGAAGCCGCCTTTTGAACCTTTAGCTACTACCTCCTTGAAATTCCTTTCCTGGAAAGTTATCTTTCTCATTGCAATCACATCAGCACGTCGCATCAGTGAATTGCAAGCATTGGTTGCTGATCCTCCTTATACGAGATTCCATCATGATAAGGTAGTCCTTAGGACTCATCCACACTTTATGCCAAAGGTGGTCTCACCTTTTCATTTAAACCAGTTTACCTGCCTGTATTTTTTCCAAGGCCTCATGCTTCAAGTGTGGAAAGGAATCTTCATACTTTGGACTGTAAAAGAGCACTTGCCTTTTACTTACAAAGAACACAGCAACATAGAAAGTCCTCTCAACTTTTGATCCTTCTCATTTGGGACTTCCAGTCTCCAAGAGAACATTGTCCAATTGGATTGCATAATGTATTTCCTTTACCTATCAGAGTAAGACCCTTTCTCTGGAAGGCCATGTCACAGCTCACAATGTGAGGGCCATGGCAGCCTCAATGGCTCATCTACACTCTGTCTCTATTGACGACATCTGTCGAGCAGCTACTTGGGCCTCGGTTCATACCTTCACAGCTCATTACTGCTTGGACAAGGACTCCCGCCGGGATGCCTTGTTTGGTCAGGCTGTTCTACAACACCTGTTCCATACTTAACTCCTACCCACCATTCCCCGGTAGGATGCCAGAGATCCATGGGGGGACGTGGAGCCCTTTCACAAGGGCACACAACTTCTGGGGTCTCTCCCTGGCATCAGTAGCTAGGGAGTCCCCATATGTGAAGACTACATTCCTGCTTGTTCCTGGAGATAGCATAGTTACTCACCTGTAACAGGTGATCTCCGGGAACAGCAGGAATTTAGTCTTCACAACCCACCCACCTCCCCTAGGAGTTGTATCTTTCTTTTCTTTCCTTTCCCTCTCTCTCTGTCTCAGCTTTAAAACTCAACTGGAGAGAGGCAGTTGGGAAAGGCGGGAAGGCAGCACGCAGGCACTGTGGGATGCTCCCAAAAGCTTTCTAATTGGATGCTGGGGAGCGTTCCCGCGCAGGCTCCGTCGGTACCGACGATACCCATATGTGAAGACTAAATTCCTGCTGTTCCCGGAGATCACCTGTTACAGGTGAGTAACTATGCTTTACAAACTATTTCAGAGACAAAATTATTCACTACTGCAGATAGCACATTGCAACATTATAACAAATGCTCCAGTACAGCAGAACAACCTTCCCACCTCCAACAATCCAGTATCCCCTCCTGTCCGGAACAATACATTCCCACCTTTCTTCCAACTACCCTACTCCCGGGTACCCCTTACTAGTTTCTCCAAATATGCCCACCACCAGGAAATCCCCACCCTTAACTTCTTCCCTGCCCCCCTCCCAAGCATCTTTAACTCTGCTTCCTAATCCCCCCCCCAACGATTCCCAACCCCCTGCCTCTCCACTCTACCCCTCCCTATTCACCCCCTTGCTTCAGCCTCCTCCATTCCTATGTTGGTTGGACCCACCCCCACTGCCTGTGTCGGAGGATCGTTAATTTACTCATGTTATACACAGAATTGAGATGTTTCAGAATTTCTACCATACTGGGAATGACCTGTTACACCACATCCTGGCCAATTCCATCCTCATCACCATCACCACCGCCACCTGTACCACTAAGGCCACAAGCCTTCTGTCCAACCCCTTCCTCCCACAGAAAAAGGAGCATAGTCTCCGGTCAACAGTTCAGCTCCCCCCCCCCCTCCCAGTCATTTCCTTGAAGGGGCCCTCCACCCTCTTCCAGCATTCCTGCACTTGTGGGCACCCCCACCACATATGTAAATAATCCCCTTTGTGCACACACTTTCCAACATATTGAGCTACTTCCCCCTCTCCACCCATTTATCCGATGAGGTGTCAGATAGGCCCTGTACCACAATTTCCAACAATGTTCTTGCATCCCTGCCGTCCCCACCGTTACCCACCATGTAGAATATCCGATGCCATTTCTGCTCATCCCCATCCCTCCCCCCACCCCCCACGATCTCTCTCCTAAGCCAACATAAAACCCTCTTTCCCCGTTGACCAGCAGAGCAAGCAGTAAATCTTCCTCAACTGTCCTCTTAGATCCACCTTCCCCTGCCAACTTTTCAAATCTGGTCACTATCCCTACCCCTCCTCTCACATTCTGAATATATTTAAGAAAGTGTTCCATCTGCAAATATTAGAAAAATTCACCTCTCTATTCCAAATTCTTATTGTACCTCCTTCCGTTAACACTTGGCCCCCAAACACAAAGTTTCTTTTCTTCCCAACCCCCATATATCTTAGCCTCTCTCCATGACATAAACCTCTCCATCTTCCTAATCCTCTGCAGTCCAATACCTCCTCCTCCCATCAACCTTGCCTGCACTTTACCCCAGATCCCATGCACAGTCTTTATAAATGGATGCCCCACCAACAGCCTACTCCTCCCTCCTTTACCATCCCACACTAAATCCCTGGGATCCCATTGTGCTGCTTCCCACTCCAATTCCAGCTAGTGCTTTCCCCTCTTCCCTTCCTCCCAATCCACCATAGCCTGTATCTGCCATGCCTGACAGCATCCAATCAAGTCTGGGACCTCAATACAGCCATCATCCTACCAACACCACATCACACGCCAGTTAACTCAGGGTGACCTTTTCCAAATAAAGCCAAAGATTTTCCTTTGGAACTGCTTCAGCACCTGTTCAGTAACTTCTATTGGTAACATCATAAACAAAACCAACCACTGTGGGAGTATATCCATTTTAGCGAATGAAATTCACCCCTCTTAATAAAAGAGGTCTGTCCCACTAGTCCAAATCCCCACACAACTGTCTCCAAAGGGGCTTGTAATTCAGAAAAAAAGCCCTTCTAAATCCATCCCTATCTGGACCCCCAAATACCAGACAGATTCCTTACCCCACCTAAATGGGAAAGCTGCTTTCAGCCTTTCCTCCAACTGGATGTCCAAGACTATTTTTCAGGAACTCTGTTTTCGTTAAATTTAACTTATACCCCAACACCCGGCTATATTCCTCTATCACACCTCAAAAGATTCAGCAGAGTTACCAGTGGCTGCCCAACCACAAAAATGATTATCAGCAGCATACAGGGCCAATTTATACTCTGTCTTCCACTCTGTCAGACGGATGCCTGGGTGAGAATGTTCACAGCCTTGGCAAAGGCATATATCAATATGATTTGCAAGGGATTGTGGGAAATGCAGTCCATTCACACCAGACACAGCCGCTCACAATAATTAGTTGTGCTTGAGTGTAAAGCCAATAAGATATTTATTTATGGGGTTATTTCTCCCAACACAGATATGCTTGGTAGCACATAAAACAGGATACTTGCTTTCAGTGTTAAACTTAGAAAAACAAAATCAGAAAAACAAAATCAGGAAAACAGTTGAACTTGTCAGGCAATCAAAGCAAAAGAATAAAGACCTGGTTGATAACAAACTGGTCTTTTCTGTAGGCTCTAGCTAATATTTTCTTAGCAGTGCTTTAATCAAACAAAACCCACAAAGAAGGGAAAAAC
The DNA here is from genome assembly GCA_033557465.1 of Ichthyophis bannanicus. Classification (NCBI taxonomy): domain Eukaryota; kingdom Metazoa; phylum Chordata; class Amphibia; order Gymnophiona; family Ichthyophiidae; genus Ichthyophis; species Ichthyophis bannanicus. Next base: position 84,548,978 of record CM066047.1, read on the forward strand.
TGTTCTTTTCAGGTTAACTTCTTATATCTTCACACAGACTCAGAAGTGATTTCCTCAGAGCTCACAAGCAATTAGGTAAGGCTCAATTGCTAGCAGTTATCCAGCTGAAACCCCTTAGCTAGCTTGCTTTCTACTGCGTGGCTCAAAATCCTACTCAGGAGCTTTTCTGAGTAGATTAAAGAACAAGTTTGTATTTCTTTGTGATGGTTGTTGTACTTTGTAACAGTAAATTACCAAAGGAGTTTAGACAAAGAGCAATCCATGTATTCACAGCCTGCATCTGCAACCCCTCCCCCTTCTTCAACAATCATGGGTTCAATATCATGGATTGGTACAGAGGAATTTCTCAATGGAGCACTCTCAGGTGAATACTTGTTTCCCTGCTGTCTTTCAAGGGTATAAACAAGGGCATAGATCAGTGTTCATACCTGAGCTTCCATTGCTGTTAGAGTTCCTCTCTAAATAGCCTGGCCAGTATGTAGTCCAGTTCTTATGTCCAGCCTTCCAATCCAGATCCCTGGACACTGGATCTCTCTTCACATACCTTCTGGCACGGGTCCTAGGGTCCCTTCCAAGTGCAGCCGTCTCCCTCACAGGTACCGTCTGGAGATTCCTAGCTCTGCAGCACCACTCCTCTGGTTTTCCCCAGTCCAATGGTGTATGCTGGCCTTTTGAATGTCTCCCAATATACGTACTGCTCTGGACTCCTTTAGACCTCCCAAATGCTTTTCTCTTCTTTCTTCCAAAGGGTTTCTTGCCCTCTCTGTCCGTCCGCACTGGCTTCTGCTTCTGATGATCCTCCAGATGATGAGGATATCCAAGCTGATTCTGAGGATTAGGATCTGTAGAATAAACTCTACCTTTATTCTGCTTAGATGAGTGCTCCACCTTAGCACAGTGCAGCTGTGCTGAATCAGGCCCTGCCCTTTGAGATGAGTGCTTAGGGATTACCTCATAGCCCTCCTGATTGAACACACGTTTCCCCACTTCAGCTCCTCTAATGGCTGTTGGAAACCTGGTGCATTCTGGGACTGGTAGTCTTTTATGGAAAAATTCTGTTTTCTTATTTCTACCAGAACTGACAGGTTGCTTGTTCAGAGTCACTTCACCTTTACTATAGCTCCTTCCTGAGCTATGATAAGCTTCCTTATCACAACTCTCACCCCCTGTATGTTCATCGAGGCAAGCACTGCTGCCGCCACTGGCTCTATAACCATGACAAATAGCAGAGGGGATAGGAGGGCAAACCTGTCAGGTGCCCAGCTCAAATTCCCCCAAATATCTACCATTAATGCTTATCCTCGCTTTAGGCCTTTGATACATAACGCGCATTCACGCCAGGAACATGCCTCCCACTCCCATTATCCACAACACTTCAAACATGAAGGCCTAATTCCACCTACGAAATGCCTTCTCGGCATCTACTGCTACTAGTACAGAGGAGTCTGGTGATGCGGGACCTGCCAGTTGAGATTAAGCAACTTCTGCACATTGTCCCGGGCATGACGTCCAGGTATAAAACCCAACTGATCTTCCCCTATCAGCCTGAGAAGAAACCTCTGCATCCTTCCCGCCACTATCTTCGCCGGGATTTTGGTGTCCAAATTAATCAGGGATATCAGGCAATACAATCCGCAAACCGTTGCATCTTTCCCAGGCTTAGGTAGCACTGTAATACCAGCTACCAACATAGTGGCCGGCTGCTCTTTCCTCCTCAATACCTGGTTAAACAAATCCACTAGAACCTCAGTTATCTCTCTACTAAACTTTTTTATAAAACAGTGTTATAAGACCATCCTATCCTGGAACTTTGCCCTCCTTTAGCTCTCAAATGGCCAGTTGAAACTCTGCCGCTGTAATCTCCCTTCCCAAAAACCCACAGTCCTCATCTTTCAATTGCTCCAATGGAATCTCCTCTAGGTACTCTCTGGGCCCCCCTTTCCCTCTCACCCACCTCTGAGGTATACAGTCGCTGATAATATTCAGCAAAAATCTGTATACAATCCGTTAAAAAATTCCATCTCCCCTGACCATTCCGCATTTTCAGGATGCTCTGCTGGACCCTCTTAGCCCACAGCTTTTGTGCTAATGTTTACCTAGATTATTATTATATTTCAAATGCGTGCTGCTATAGACATTCTAACTGGTAAGCCCAATCTTCTATATGTAACTTCCAAAAAGCCCCCTGTATCTTATCTCCTGCAAAGTTTTCTTCCCTTCCCTCTTCTCATGTTCTGTGGACTACCTCCCCAGCTCCTCCCTTAACCGCTCTTCCACCCTCCCCATTTGCGCTTCTTTCTTGCCCCCAATGATACGAGTTCCCCCCTAACAAAGGCCTTAAACCCACCAATACCACTCCCCTTTTTACATAAAAGGTAAGGTTCTCCTGGAAGTAGTATCATATTGCCCTCCTCAGATCTACCATCTCTACTATCCTCATAAGAGCATAAATGCCATACTGGGTCAGACCAAGGTCTATCAAGCCCAGTATCCTGTTTCCAACAGCGGCCAATCCAGGTCACAAGTACCTGGCAGGTTCCCAAAAGGCACACAGGTTCCACAATGCTTGTTCCGGGGCAAGCAGTGGATTTCCTGGGTCCTCTTTAATAATGGTCTATGGACTTTTCCTCCAGGAACTGGTTCAAAACGTTTTTAAACCCAGCAACAATAAAAGCTTTTACTACATCCTCCAGTATAACGACTCACTAAGTTTCCAAAATTGAAGCCCCATATCCTTTGTTTGCCAGTCTACCGTCACCCCAACCAGAGCATGCTCAGATCACACAATTTGGCCTACCTCCACCTCCCTTACCTGTGGCATAAAGGAACCATCATATCATGTCTATCTGGCTGTAGGTCTTATGCATTTGAGAGAAAAAAAAAAAGGTATAATCCCTTTTGATCTACACCCTCTGCCTCCATACATCTACCAACTCCAGAGACTCCACCAACCTCTTCAGTTTCAGCCCCCTCCCAAGTTATCCAATCTGGAATTAAAAGTCAAATTTAAATCCCCCCCATTACAATTGGAGTCACCTCCACTTCTCCCACCCTTGCCCATATCATTTCATGAAAGTCCCCTTGTCCATCAATAGAAGCATAAACACTGACCACCACAACCTGTTTCCCATTTAATTTCCCCATCCAGATCAACCACCTCCCTTTCCCGGCCCTCAGAGGCTTCTGCCCCTCCACCCTTAGGGCCTTAGAAAACAATATGCTCAACTCTACCTTTCAGGGTTTCACTTTATCCCCAACCAAACATGTGGGTAATCCCTCAGTCTCAACAATCCCTCCTGGGAGGACTTCAAATGAGTTTCCTATATGAGCATGATATCTGCTCTTGACCGCTGCCCTTCCCTCACCAATGCTCTCGGCATTTGCCAGGAGGATAAGCCCTTTATGTTCATTGACAGTAATCCCACCCCTTTCCCCAAGTGGTACTATTCCCCCCCTCCATACTCCCTATATCCTGCCCTCCTCCACCACATACATAGAGTAGATACTCACCTGTAACAGGTGTTCTTCAGGGACAGCAGGAATCAGTCCTAACTTATGGGTGATGTCAGCACAGATGGAACCTGCGCGGAGCAATTCCCCAGCTTTCAAAGAAAGCCTTCGGGATTGCTACCACCCATGCGTGGTCCTCTTCCCACCCAAGGATGCCATCTTGCTCAGTCTGGTCCCTTAGCTCGAGACCTACCAAGCAGATTGCAAGAGAAGGATAAAAATCCAGCAACTCATCAGGGGAAGTGGGAGGGTAGCGAGGACTGATCCCTGCTGCCCCTGGAAAACACCTGTTACAGGTGAGTAACTACGCTTTCTCCAGGAACAAGCAGGAAGTCAGTCCTCATTTATGGGACTCCCCAGGTACAGGCTACCGAACCTGTAACCAAAAAATGCCTCTGCGAGGTCGTGAGCAGAAGCCAATGCCAGCAGAAGCCAATGCCAGAAGGAGCCTGGGTCCTCGGGGCAAAGCCCTCGGTAGCTGTGAAGAAGGGTTGGAGGGCAGGAGTTGCTTACACCACAAATAGATTATGGAGTATGGCCTGGCTGAAGGCGCTGTCCCGACGGGACTCTCTCTCTCCAGGCAGGAGTGTGCAGCGAAAGTATTCGCTGAAGACCAAGTCGCCGCCCGGCAAATGTCTTGAAGGGGCCCTGAACGCGAGACTACCAAAGCCACCTTGGCTCGGAGACCACGCGCAAAGACTTGTCGATCCAAAGGGGCACCTGCCTTCGTATGGGCGAAGGCAATGCAGTCTGCCATCCGAATAGAGATTGTGCGTTGGTGACTGCTTGCCCTAATCGATTGGGATCGTAGGTCACAAATTGCTGACCAGATCTGCGATGAGCCTAGGTGCGCAGCAGATAGAAGGCAAGAGCCCTCTTGCAGTCGAGTGTATGCAAAGCTGCCAATGCTTGGTCGGCATGGGGTCTTGGGAAGGTGGTCGGTAAGACTATCTCCTGGTTGAGATGGAAATCCGAGACAACTTTCGGCAAGAATTTAGGGTGGGTACAGAGGACCACCCTATTCCTGTAGAATCTAGTATAGAGGGCTTCAGCCATGAGAGCCTAGAACTCACTGACTTGGCGGGCCGAGGTCAGAGCCACCAGGAAGACCACCTTCCAGGATAGGTGCCGAAGCGAACACGTCGCCATAGGCAAGAAGGGCGAACGCGTGAGCTGCATGAGCACTACATTCTGGTCCCATTCTGCCGGGGCAGTCGGATGGGAGGTTTGGACAATAAGAGACCCCACATAAAGTGGGAGACCAATGGCTGCTCAGAAAGAGGCTTTCCCTCGACAGGGAGGTGATTCGCTGAAATGGCACTGAGATGTACCCTGACGGAATTATTCATACCTTCCTTCGAGAGATGGAGGAGGTACTGAAGGACCCACCGGGTTGAGCAGGAGAAAGGGTCGATCTGGAGTCCTGAGCACCAGACCGAGAAACGCCGCCACTTAAAAGGCGTAAGCCCGCCTAGTCGAGACACGAGGAGAACTGCCTCGATCTCCTCCAGGAGACCCAGCGGGGCTAGGGAAACCCATTCAGCCGCCAGGCTTTTAGGGATAGCAAGGACAGGTTCGGGTGCTGCACCTGTCTGTCCTCTGCATTAGTAGGCACGAGGCACAGTCCAGGGGGATTGGAGGCGCCCTTGAGAGCTGGAGCAGGAGCGGGAACCAGGGCTGTCGAGGCCTCGAGGGAGCTATTTATTTATTTACATTCTCTTATATACCACGCTATTCTGCATCAGTGCGGTTTACATCGAACAAACTGAAATTACACTGAACAGGGCATTATAACTTGGAGATAACTATTTTACAGGGAACATGGGCTATGGAGGGTTAAGTGGCTTGCCCAAGACCACAAGGAGCACCTGTGGGACTAGAAACCCCAGTCCTTCCGGCCCAAGGTTGCTGTCCTCTAGTTGGATTTGAACCCCCGACCTTCCGGCCTGAAGTACCTTGCCCCAACCACTAGGCCACTCCTCCACTCTATGAGGATCATCGATGCCCGGTCCTGCTGAGCCTTGAAGAGGGTCCTCGCAATGAGAGGAGTGGGAGGAAACGCATAAGAGCAGGTCGGAGGACCAGCTCATAAGGAACACATCCGGGCCCTCCCTGCTCAGGTGCGGAAGCCGGCTTGCAGAAGCTGGGGAGCTGTGCATTCAGAGGACTGGCGAACAGGTCCATAGCCAGAGTCCCCACCAAAGGGACAGCCAGATGGCTACCTCCGGATCCAGCCACCATTCATGAGTGCGGAGGATTCTGCTGAGTGTCTGCTATGACATTCTCCTGGCTCGGGAGGTAGACCGCTCTGAGAGTCATCCCCCGACGGGAGGCGAAGAAGCAGAGGAGGACTGCTTCCCGACAGAGGGAGCGTGATCCAGTCTCCCCTTCCTTGTTGATGTAGAACATCGCTAAGAGGTTATCGGTCTGTACGAGCATCCAACTTCTCCTTGAGGTGGTCCTCGAAGGCCCTCAGGACCCACCGAATCGCCTGGAGCTCAAGGAAGTTTATCTGCTGCTGCGACTCCTCCGGCGACCACTGCCCCTGTATGCATAACGCACTGCAGTGGGCACCCCACCCAAGCAGGGAGGCATCCGTTGTCAGCACCATGTCGTGCTGTGGGGCCTGGAAGGGCAACTCCTGGAGAAGGTAGCGAGGGTTTTGCCACCAATCTAGGGACAGACGAAGGCTGTGGGAGACCCTTACGTGGTCACTTAGGTGGCCGGCGGACGGACTCCATTGGGCGCTGAGGCACCACTGAGCTGTCCGCATATGTAGACGGGCAAGGGGGGCCACATGGACAGTGGAGGCCATGTGGCCTAGGAGGTGCAACATCATTCAGGCCGTGACCCGGGGGGGGGGGGGGTGCTCTGGACCCGAGCTGCCATGGCTCGTAGTCTGTCGGCACAATCGACCGGTAGAAACGCACCGGCTCGAGGTGGGACTTGGGATAGTTGACCAAGAAGCCCAGGCCCTCGAGCAGAAGAATCATGTGCGATGCCACCCGGCGAGTTTCCTCGACCGAGTATCCCGTGATGAGACAGTCATCGAGGTAGCAGAAGACTGGTACGCCCTGATGCCTGAGACAGGCGGCGAACGTGGAGAGGCATTTTGTGAAGACCTGTGGGTTGGATGCGAAGCCGAAGGGGAGCACCCTGTACTGGAAGTGTTCTCCCTGCACCCTGAAGCACAAGTACTGTCTGTGCTGAGGGTGAATCAGAATGTGGGCTTAAGCATCCTTTAGATCCAGGGAACATAGCCAATTGTCCTGCCGGAGGAAGGGCAGCAGGACGCCCACACCAAGAACTTGTTTAACTTTTGTAGGTCGAGGATGGGCCGCAGAGGTTATGCGGCTGGCATCAAAAACCCTGTGTGGGTTGCTGTGGAGCCAGAGTCTGGGTTTTGGGCCCTTTTGCCTTGCAGTGACCCTTCCCGGATTTCCCTTGCGTTGGAGTGATCGGTGTGGGGATGGTCGTGTATGGCGAGTAGCCACAGTAAAGGAGGCCTTTCCTCGGGAAGAAAGGCTTTTTGGCCTGTTGCTTCTTCCGAGGGAGGGTGGAGGTCTTGCGCGAGAGATGGGTTCTAGTGACTAATTTTGTCTCCATCTCCGCGGCCTTATCCTCCATCGGCTTGCCAAAGACCTGCTCACAGAGGCAGGGTATGTCCAGGAGCTTCTCCTGTACCCACTGCTCCAAGTCCAAGGATTGGAGCCATGCTTGACGACGGGCTCCGATACCTGCAGCCGCTACCCAAGCTGAAGACTCAAAACCAGCATAGATGGCACGGGAGAGATATTTTGAGCAATTTTTCACAGACCTCAGCAAGGTACTGAACCTATTGAGTTCGCCCTCGAGGCCCATGGAAACCCCCCCGAGCTCCTTGGCCAGGTAGCGCAAGAACATGCCCATGTATAATTGGTATGCTTGAATGCGACAGGATAGTATAGACCCCTGGTAGGCCTTGCGGCCTAGGGAGTCAAAGACCTGCGACTCGCGGTCCAGGGGATCGAAGAGTGCGACTTTGGGCTCTTCTGCTTCCTCATGGCTGATTCCACCACCATGGAGGTGTGGGGAAGTTGGGTCTTTCTGAACCCAGAGCCACACTGTACTTTGTACATAGTGTCGAGGCGCTTACTCATGATGGGGACCAAGGCGGGTGCCTCCCACATACGGAGCAGCAGCCTGGACAGGATCGAAAGAACTGGGACAGTCAGAGAGACTCTAGGTGGGGACTCGTATTGGAGGATGTTGAGCTCTTCAGCTTGAGGATCCTCCTTGGCCTGGGTGGCCAAGTTAAGAGCCTGTGCCATGTCCCGAACGAACACCAGGAAGGTGTCATCCTCGGGCGGCGAGCACCTTTGAGATTCAGGAGGAGAGGGGTCCAACGGAAGGCCCCGGTGGGTACGGATTTCTGGGGAGGTGTCCCCACTGGACTCCTAGTCCGAGAACTCAGAGGAGAAATCCGAGCCGGGCAGATCGCCCTGTCCAGCGGCTGAGGCCTGCTTGGCTCCGGAGGCCCTGGATGATCTTGCCCCCAAGGAATGGGAAGGCGAACGAGACCGGTGTCAAAGACCCTCACAAGGCCCGCAGCTCTCAGGGGTTTCCTGGCGGACTTGGGCATCCCACACGAGGGAACCAAGGTCTCTGGGTGCAAGTCAGCGAAGCTGGCTGTGAGCGCCTGCTGGGAAGCAATGAACGCAGAAATGCTGCGTTCCAGTGTCAGCATGTGGGATTCCCACAAGGGCGAGGGACCCTGTGACGCTGAACCTGGGGTTACTAGGTCGGGCGTCGAGGAGTAGAGGGGGGTCCTCGCCGGGATAACCCTCAGTAGCCTGGGTGCCTTAACCGGAGGCCTCCGTATCTGTGCACGGTACCTTGCGGGTTCGCTCCTTGTCAGACTCTCAGGAACGCTGAAGGGGGCTGTGCGCAGGAGCACTCGTGCTTGTCTGGAGCCCCTGACAGTGATTTCGAGGCCTTCTTTTTGCACTGCTCCACTTCAGGGGACCCCTGGTCGGAGTGCCGCTGAGAGCATGGGGCCAAGGTGGGGGATCCCACCAGAGGAGATACGACCGAGGGCGCCACTGGGGACTCAGAGGCGGCCTTTCTGAAAATGTCGGACTTCTGCTTGCGGCTGAGCAGGGCCTTAGAAGACATTTTCTTACAGAGCAAAGAGAGCTCCGGATCATGATCAGCCCCGAGACACCACAGAGCAAGCAACATGTTCTTAGAACATCTATTGCATTTTTTGAATCCGGTGGCCATAGGGGCAAAAATGGCCCCTGCAAGGTCGAAGACCCACATGGCCAGCAGTTGGAAGAAAAAAGGGCACAAAGCTCATTGGACAAAAAAGGTGAAGAACAATCGTCCCCTAAAAGCTCTAAAAGAGGTAGACAGGGGAAGGACGGGTGGAAGACCGGTGCAACCGGAAAAGAGAAGGCCAGTAGGAAAAAAACAAAACACTTTTTCCAAGGGACGAGGACATGCGTCCAAAGGGCTCCGCTGTAAAAAGGGAGACTGAGCAAGATGGCACCCTTGGGAGGGAAGAGGACCATGCATGCGTGGTAGCAATCCCAATGGCTTTTTTTGAAAGCTGGGGGAATTGCTCCGCACGGGCTCCATCGGTGCCGATGTCACCCATAAGTAAGGACTGATTTCCTGCTTGTTCCTGGAGAACCCCTTCTAGCCTCCTAGCCAACCCTCCCACCTCCTCTGCTCCTGCCCACCTTCCCCCCTCCATCTCCCCCAGACGCCGCCCCTGCGTATCTCTCTATGGAATAGTGACTTCAACTCCCGCATGCCGTGACGTCTCCCTTTTCACTCTCCCTGCCCCCACCCTCCACCTCCAGAACTCACCCCTTCTCTCACTACCACTCACTGTTCTCCGCACACCCTCATCCTCACTCCCTCCCCACACACCTCAATCCTCACTCCCCCACCCCTCATGAAGCCCTGGTGTGTAAAGGGCCCCCTTCATCTCCCCCACTCCTCCTCCACCAACCATCAGCTGATTTAAACAAAGACAAATCTGTAATGTCCAGCTGTTACCCCTGCAGATAAATTAGTCCCAGGCAGGAAGCATGCCAAACGCTTCTCCAAGTGTCCGCTCCAGCTCGACTTCCTTTCTTTTTCTTCTGCTTGTCCATCCACTCCATTGTGGTCCACTGTTGCTTCAGACCTCTGGCGACTGGTGTTCTCCGCTATCAGTCTCCTCCAATGGTAAAACGCAAGTTACTCACCTGTAACAGGTGTTCTCCAGGGACAGCAGGAATCAGTCCTCACATATGGGTGATGTCGACGGAGCCCCTGTAAATGCATCTCCCAGCATTCAAAGAAAGCCTTTGGGAGATTCCACCACACACACATGGTCCCCTTTCCATCTAAGGGTGCCATCTTAGTCAAATGACATAGCTAGAGCCGATAGCAAAAATGTACATCAACTCCAAGGGGAGGAGGGAGGGTTGTGAGGACCGATTCCTGCTATCCTTGGAGAACACCTGTTAGAGATGAGTAACTACACTTTCTCCAGGATCAAGCAGGAAGTCAGTCCTCACATATGATACTCCCTAGCTACAGGCTACCGAGAAAATAAAGAAAAAAAAAACGGCCCAGCCGTGAACAGCCACAAGCAAATCTCAGGAAAGATTCCGAGGACCCCAGTGTCCAGGGAGAACCATGGCTCCGGTAGCCTGAACAAGAAGGGTCGGAGGGCAGGAGTTGCCTAAACCCCAGATTATGGAGTACAGCCTGGCCGAAGGCACTGTCCCGTCGGGACTCCTCCTCCAGGCAGTATGAGCTGCAAAGGTATGAACCGAGGACCAGATGGTGGCCCGGCAGATGTCTGCCATAGGGACAGAGTGCAGACTTGCAACAGAGGTCGCCATAGCCCTGGAATTGTTCACCATGACCCAGCGCTCCAACGAGAGCCCAGCCTGATCGTGGGCGAAGACAATGCAGTCCGCCGCTTAGGTGGACAGGGTCTGTTTGGACACAGCCTTTCCCAGTCGACTGGAGTCGTATGGAACAAAAAGCTGTGAGGTTTTGCAGTGGCCCTAGGTATGCTGCAAGTAGGACAGGGTCTTTTTGCAGTCCAGAGTACAGAGAACAACCACCGCCTAGTCAGTGTGGGACCGTGGAAAGAAGGTAGGGAGCACCACCTCCCGCTTGAGGTGGAAGATGGATACCACCTTCAGGAGGAATTCTGAGTGGCTGGGTGCGAAGCATGACCCTGTTCTTGTAGAACCTAGCATATGGGGGCTTGGCCACCAGGGTCTGAAGCTCGATGACTTTGCAGGCAGTGGTGTGCGCCACCAGGAAGACGACCTTCCAAGATAGATGACGCAAATGGCAGATAACCAAAAGTTTGAAAGATGGCTTGGTAAGCTGTGTCAGAACCACGTTGAGATCCATTCTGCTGGAGGCAGCCAGATGAGAGGCTTAGAGAGCAGCAAGCCCCACATGAATCGGGTAATGAAGGGCTGCACAGAAAGCATAGTTACTCACCTGTAACAGGTGTTCTCTGGGGACAGCAGGAATCAGTCCTCACATATGGGTGACATCAGCACCGACAGAGCTCTCGCAGAAGCATCCCCCAGCTTTCAAAGAAAGCCTTTGGGAGATGCTATCACGCATGCATGATTCCCTTCCCACCCAAGGGTGCCACCTTGCTCAGTCAGATGACATAGCTAAAAGATGGCAAAAATAAAATAAAAGATGGTAAAGGAGAAACTCCAAAGGGAGAAGAGAAGGTTCTGAGGACTGATTCCTGCTGTCCCCAAACACCTGTTATAGGTGAGTAACTATGCTTTCTCCGGGAACAAGAAGGAAGTCAGTCCTCACATATAGGATTCCCTAGCTACAGGCTACCGAAAGCCCATAGCAAAAAACAACGGTCGAATTAAAGGGGAGCCACGAGCGGCAGCAACTGAGTCTGTAGCTACAGACTACAGTAGGACCCCTGTGTGATGAAAACCAGCATGCCAGTAGCCTGAATATAGAAGGGCCGGAGAGTAGGAGTTGCCTAAACCCCAAAAATATTATGGAGCACAGCCTGGCCAAAGGCAATGGTCCATCGGGACTCCCTTTTCAGACAGTAATGGGCTGTGAAGGTATGGACTGAAGACCAGGTGGCAGCCCGGCAGATGTCCATCGGGACGGAGCATAGGTTTGCCACAGAGGCCACCATGGCCCTGACACAGTGCGCCGTGACTTGACCTTCCAAACAGGAGCCCTGTCTGCTTGTAGGCGAAGGCGATACAGTCCGCCACTCAGGTAGATGGTGTATGTTTGGTCCCTGCCTCCCCCAGTTTACTGGGGTCGTACGAGACGAAAAGCTGAACAGTTTTGCAGTGGCCCTGAGTATGTTAGATGTAGAAGGACAAGGTCCTCTTACAGTTCAGGGTGTGAAGGACTGTCTCCGTCCTACTGGTGTGAGATTTTGGGAAGAAGGTGGGAAGTACCACTTCCTGGTTGAAGTGGAAGGACGATACCACCTTTGGAAGAAATTTAGGGTGTGTGCGGAGCACCACCCTGTTCTTCTAGAACCTGGTATACGGTGCCTCTGCACTAAGGCCTGAAGCTCGCTAACCCTGCGAGAGGAGGTGAGCGCGACCAGAAACACCACCATCCATGAGAGGTATTGCAGGTGGCAGGTAGCCAGAGGCTCAAAAGGCAGACGAGTGAGCTGCCCCTAATACCACATTGAGGTCCCACTCGATAGCTGGAGAGCGAACTGGGGAATTCGATCAGACCCCTTAGGGAGCAGGTCACCAACGGCAGGACCGAGAGGAGTTTGCCATCCACCGGTTGGTGGTGCCACCAGGGCACTGAAGTGCACCCTGACAGAGTTCGATTTAAGCCCAGATTGCGAGAGGTGGAGAAGGTACTGTAGCACCAGTCCCACTGGGCAGGAGAACGGGTCGGTCCCATGCTCTGCACACCAAATTGAAAACTTGTGCCATTTGAGGGCATGCGCTTTCCTAGTGGAAGCCTTACAAGAGGCCAGCAGGATCTCCTCTACCTCACCGAAGAGGTTGAAAGGGGCTAGGGTCACCCTTTCAGTATTTATTTATTTATTTACATTTCTTATATACCGCACTATTTGACATCAGCGCGGTTTACATCAAACAAAACATTTCAGTACACAAAAATGTCTGAGTTACATTAAACAGGGTTAACAACTTGGACAACAGGGTAATTTTACAACTCAGGTAAATAAACTTTGATTGTAGTGTAAACTATTTACATCAATAAGTTAGGGCACCGTTGAGACGTAATGGTCAGTTGAGCGTTGAACTTACTAAGTGGGGAATTCAGGGTCAATGGGTGATTCAGAGTTTCTATAACTAACAGTGATGGGTCGTGATTCTGCACTCACTGGGAAGTATATAAGGAATAGGTAATGTTTGAGGGCCTTTCTGAATTGGAGTATGCTGTCAACAGGGATCCCAAGTTGGGGTGCAGAAGAGAGTCCCCCTCCTGGGACAGGAGCACTGGAGAGTTCCCCAACGGAATGGGAGTCTCCAATAGAGGAGTAGCAGGAACCACGGTTAAGTGGGCCATCAAGGGGTTATCAGGATGAGCGAGGCCTGGTCGCAGAGGGTCCTGAACAATATCTTGGCAATTAGTGGTATGGATGGGAAGGCGTACATGAGGCCTTCTGACCACGAGACAAGGAATGCATCCGCCGCCACCCTAGAGGGGTGGGCCTGCCAGGAGCAAAAGTGGGGCAACTGGTAGTTCTCCAGACTGGTGAACAGGTCTATCTCAGGTTCCCCCCAGAGCTGAAAGAGCCGGTCAGCCACAATGGAGCGAGATCGAGACCCTTGCCGAGAATCGGATCAGGGCATGGGCCTCTTAAGGATCTCTTCAGCGGCCTGGGGAGTCCTCGGCATCAAGGTCTCTGTGGTCTCAGCATGAGCACCGGCAGAGCCAGGCATAGACAGTTGTGAGGCAAGGAATGCAGAAACGCTGTGTTCCAACGCCATCATCTGGGCTTCCCACTCAGGGGTTGCAGCCTTCGACACTGATGCCAGGGTGACTGAGCCGGGAGTCGGCGAGGAGAGAGAGTCCTCGACGGGATGGGCTTCGGCATCTATCCTTGGTGTCTTTGGCAGCCGCAGCCACTCCAACTCCTCGGATACCCTTCCAAGGGCTGTGGAACCGCTCACGGGACTTGCCATGTGTGTCCGCTTCCCAGGAAGAGGCCCTCAAGGATTTCTTCTCTCTCTTATGCTCTCACTCCAGGGAATCCTTGTCAGAGTGTCTGCATGCCCACTTGGGTACTGGGGCGCTTTAAGCTACTCAGCGGATTCATGTGGGGCCTTAGAGCATATAGCTACCGGAGATAAAGGAGCTGAATCTGACCTGTGGAAGATGTCATCCTGCTTCTGCCGGTGACTCTGGATGGCCTTAGCAGACATCTTTTTCCACAGGGAGCAAGCCTCTGGGTCATGGTCAGCACCTAGACCCCTGAGGCAACAGTCATGTGTGTCAGTAAGGGACATGTTCTTCAAGCACTGATCACACTTCTTAAACCCGGAGGCCATTGAGGCAAAAAAGACCACAGCGAAATCAAAGACCTTCGAAACGGCCAATGGTTAGAAAAGGGCACAAAAGCGCACTGGTTGAAAAAAACCTAACTGAACAGGTTCCGAGTTCTGAAGCAGAGGCATGGGGGCTTGGAGGTGGGAAAAGGACCAGTGCTAACCAGACGATACACAAAAGTGCAAGAGGAAATAAACTTTTTTCCGGGGAAGACAGACGAATGTCTGAAGGGCTCCACGGAAAAAGGGAGACTGAGTAAGATGATACCCTTAGGTGGGAAGGGGACCACGCATGCAAGGTGGCATCTCCAAAAGGCTTTCTTTGAAAGCTGGTGAGATGCTTCGGTGGGGGATCTCTCATCGTTGACATCACCCATATGTGAGGACTGACTTCCAGCTTGTTCCTGGAGAAATCCTTGATACCCAGCTCTTGCATTGCCTCTCTCAATTCCTCTGCTGTCTGTGTGCGCCGAGTCCTTCCATTAACTGTGAATGCCAGTCCCTTTGGATACAAGCACTTATATCTGATATTATCCTTTCTGAATCTCTCCATCAGACCTATAAGCGTTCTTCATCTGGCAATTATGGCAGATGCCAGATGAGCATAAACTGCAATCTGGTGACCCTGCCAATCAAATCTGCCCACCTTCTGCATCTGCACCGCTATCCACGCCTTGATCATGTAGTTGTGCAAACATACCACAATGCCCTGGGATTATGTTCTTTAATTAGACCTAGGACCTCAGTATGTGCCCTATCCGCTACAATTGTCACTCCATCTCCACCACCCTCTACACGCACCAGTAGGCCTTAAATATGTCTCTGGCAATACTAGAAAGTCTACAGTCTCTGGACCCTCCAGGACCCCTTGATGAGGCAATTCTGTCTCCTAGGTCTATTTTCCAAATCTTTTAGTTTCAGTCCCAATGCTTCATTCTGTACCTCCAATGCATCTACTCTATGCTGCATATCATCCAGCTCCATCCCAGTCTACTCCACATGCACTTCTACAGCCTCCAGTCTAGTTACCACCTCCACCATCTTCTGTCTGAGCTCAGCTACCATGTTGCTCACCACCTCCTCCACTCCAGAAATATCTGCTCTCACTTTGCCAAACCATTATTTGAACTCAGCCTTTGTAACCACCAGGGACTCTCCAGACCCCCCACACTGGTCTGCATGTTCACTTCCAACCTCATGTACTGTCTGTCACTGCGGCCCGTCAGCCATCATGGTTGCACCGCTCTCTATGGCACTCTGCCCCATGAAGGCAAATTCTTTCTGGTCTGCCGCTTTTTCCCCATGTAGCTGCCATCCACCCCGCGGGACTGCTCCCCTCATATTTGTCTGTCTTCCAGTGATGAATTCTCCTCTGCGGTTCCTCAAATAACCACAAAAAAACCAGCCTAATCAGCAGAGCTATCTGCTCAGCCAGCCATGCAGGGCAACGACGTCACTTCCTCATGTGTGGGCCTATTTTAAGGCTATGTTTCTTGATCTTGAAAAACATATGTTTCAGATAGGCTTCACTTTCAGCCAGTAATGTAGTATCCTTAGCACAGTGGAGATTTTTGATGTGTTTTCCATCAGTCTTCATAACTTTGTCATCTTCATATAGTCCTGCTTCTCTGATGACTAGCTCTGCATACAAATTGAACAGGTAAGGAGAAAATATGCAGCCTCATCATACACTTTGTCAATCTGAAACCATTCTGTTACTCCTTGTTCCATTCAAACTATTGCTTTCTGATTAATGTAAAGATTGTGCATGAGAATCGTATACTACTTTATAACTTCATGGCATGTCTCCTAGTCTTCGTATTTTCTGAAAGACCAAACAATCAATTTGCATTAACCCATTTGAGGCCACTCAAAATTTTATAGACCTCTATCATATGACCTCTCAGCTATGCTTTTCCAAGCTGAAGAGCCCTAACCTCTTTATCCTTCCGTCATAGAAGTCATTCCATCACCTTTATCATTTTAGTCATCCTTCTCTGTACATATTCTAATTCTGCTACATCTTTTTCGAAATGTGAGGACCAGAACTGCACACAATACTTAAGGTATGATTGCAGCAAACAACTTTACATAGGCATTATGATATTCAGCACAGTTACTTACCTGTAACAGGTGATCTCTGGGAACAGCAGGAATAAGTCTTCACATATGGGTATCGTTGGTACCGACGGAGCCTGCGCGGGAACGCTCCCCAGCGTCCAGTAAGAAAGCTTTTGGGAGCATCCCACAGCGCCTGCGCACTGCCTTCCCGCCTTTCCCAACCGCCTCTCTCCAGTTCGAGTTTTAAAGCTGAGAGAAAGAGAGAGAGAGGGGAAAGGAAAGATAGAGAGATACAACTCCTAGGGAAGGTGGGTGGGTTGTGAAGACTTATTCTTGCTGTTCCCGGTAAGTAACTGTGCTATCTCCAGGAACAAGCAGGAATGAGTCTTCACATATGGGGACTCCCTAGCTGCAGATGCCAGGGAGAAACCCCAGGTTGTGTGTCCTTGAAAAGGACTCTACCTCCCCCCATGGATCTCTGGCATCCGACCAGGGTAGGTGGGTAGGAGTTGATTAGGAATGGAACAGGTGTTTGAGAACAGCCTGACCAAACGAGGCATCCCGGTGGGAGTCCTTGTCCAAACAGTAATGGGCTGTGAAAGTATGAACCGAGGCCCAGGTGGCCGCTCGACAGATTTGGTCGATGGACACAGAGTTTAGATGAGCCATTGAGGCTGCCATGGCTCTCACATTGTGAGCTGTGACATGGCCCTCCAGAGAAATGTTCCTACTCTGGTAGGCGAAAGAAATACACTGAGTAATCCAGTTGGACAGTGTTCTCTTAGAGACTGGAAGTCCTAAATAAGAAGAATCAAAAGCAACAAAGAGTTGAGAAGACTTTCTATGTTGCTGTGTTCTTTGTAAGTAAAAAGCGAGAGCTCGCTTACAATTCAAGGTATGAAGATTCCTCTCTGCATTTGATGCATGAGGTCCTGGAAAAAAGACAGGTAAATATACCTCTTGGTTCAGATGAAAAGGTGAGACCACTTTAGGCATAAAGTGTGGATTGGTCCTGAGGACTACCTTATCATGATGGTACCTTGTATAAGGAGGATTAGCCACCAAAGTTTGCAGCTCACTGATGCGGCGTGCTAAGGTGACTGCAATGAGAAAAAATAATTTTCCAAGAAAGGAATTTCAAGGAGGTGGTGGCTAAAGGTTCAAAGGGTGGTTTCATAAGCTGGCCAAGAACCAGGTTTAAGTCCCATGCCACTGGAGGTGGTCTAATGGGAGGTTTAGTTAAAAGAAGGCCTCTCATGAATCTTGCTATAAGAGGATGAGAGGAAATAGGTTGTCCATTGAGAGGCTTGAGGGACGCTGCAATAGTACTCAAATGGACTCTTACTGAATTCGTTTTCAGACCTGCGTGGGATAGATGCAGGAGATACTCTAGTAGAGAATTCAGAGGTATTGCAAGAGGGTTTAGACCTTTCCCTGAACACCAAATGGTAAATCTTTTCCATTTGAAAGCATAGGAACGTCTAGTAGAAGGCTTTCTAGAGGCATGAACATCTCTGACTTGCTGAGAGATGAAAATCTTGAAGGTCTAGGCCCCTCAGCAACCAAGCCCTTAGATGGAGCGACTGGGGGTTTGGGTGCCACAAAGCTCCCTCTTCCTGGGACAGAAGGTCTGGTGCAGAGCCCAAGTCCAGGGAAGGAGCTTGAGAGAGATGCAGAAGTAGAGGGTACCACACTTGGCGTGGCCAATGTGGTGCTATGAGGATCATGGTCCCTTGATCTCTCTGAAGCTTGAATAGTGTCTTGGGAATTAGGGGAATTGGTGGAAAGGCATAAAGGAAGTCTTGACCCCAGTGAAGGAGGAAGGCATCCTTGGCCTGAACTCCCTGACACGGAATTCTGGAACAGAACCGGGGAAGTTTGGCATTCCACGGACTTGCAAACAAGTCTATGTCCGGGGTTCCCCAAATTCGAAAACTCCTGGCTACCTGGTCCATGTGGAGGGACCACTCGTGTGGAAGCAGAACTCGACTGAGTCTGTCCGTCCAAGAGTTTTGAACGCCTGGAAGATATACTGCCAGAAGATGGATGTGATGCTCTCTGGCGAAGACCCACAGTCGCAAAGCTTCGTTGCAAAGCGACAGAGAGCCAGTCCTGCCCTGCTTGTTTACATAGAACATGGCTACTTGGTTGTCCGTATGGATGAGGACTGTCCTGTAGCTGAGCAGGGAATGGAACACTCGGAGCTAAGAATATTGCTCTGAGTTCCAAGAGATTGATATGCAGAGAAGTCTCCTGTGGAGACCAGATGCCCTGGGTGGAGAGATCTTGCAGATGAGCTCCCCAACCTATTGGAGAAGCATCTGTTGTCAGAGTTGCTTGGGGTAGCGACTGCTGAAAAGGGGACCCCAGCAACAGATTTGGAGGGGACTTCCACCACTGGAGAGACCAAAATAGGCAACTGGAGTTTGCTATTTTGTCTGACAGGCAACCTGATGCCTGAGTCCATTGGGTGGGCAAAGTCCATTGAGCTGCCCTCATGTGAAGGGGACATATGGAACCACATGCACGGTGGATGCCATGTGGCCTAAGAGTTGTAACATCTCTCGAGCAGTTAAATGGGACTTTAACTGTATCTGGGAGGCTAACTGCACCAAGCGTAGGCAACGGGCCTGAGGAAGATAGGCCCTTGCAGTTGTGGTATCCAGCAAGGCCCCTATAAACTCCAGAGACTGAGTAGGGGTGAGATGGGATTTTGGGATGTTTATTACCAGTCCCAAATACTGAAGGACATGCATTGTGCAGGTTAGAGAAATCTGGGCCTTGTCACGAGCACCACCTTGGCAGGGTAATAGACCAAGGTAGGTTGGACATAAAAATATATAAAGTTGAGTTTGGCAAGTGTTTCACAGGGCCCAGGGACTTTTAGCCTGGTAGCCTCCTTATTACCAAATCTCAAAGAACACAAAGGTCCGAGAGGAGGGAAAACAAAGGCATTTATTTCCCCTTCTAGCAAAGGTTCAAATGGTTGGGCAATAACATCGACACAAGTGTCCTTACTTCAGGTTAGAAGAAAAAGTAAAACATGAGTTTAAAGCAAAACTGTTATTTTCACAGAGTGGTGTACAAAACAAACATTTTCTATTCCACAAGTTATAGCTTATACACTAGGCAAGGACTCCAGGCTTCCTGTCATGCAGTAATTACAGTCCATTTCGGTATCTGAAAGCTCTTTAGCAAATTCCACTTGCATCGGTTCCAATTCGGAAGCCTCTGAAACGGAGTCAGTAGTTTCTGGCAAATTGTAGTCAGGCTTCTTATATAACTTTTGTATGACCTCCCAATGCTCAGGGTTAAGCGTAGGGCGTCGGTCCTGTGCTCTCCTATAATGAGACCACTCCTCCTCCTGCAAGGATTTTACATTAGCTTCATGCGAACCTCTCTCATTAAAAAGTCTCTTATTTGATAAACGTTTCTTGTATGTTGTATCATAGGCAGTTTTATATGGACAGTATTCCTCTGCTCCCTGTCCTCCCCATATACCAGCAGTCTGAAACCTGCTTCGAGTAAAATAAGGGTTACCTTTTCTCTTTGGCTTTTCCACTCCAGGTGAGGGTTGAGGCCTGCCTCGGCTGGGATTGACTTGCCTGAGCAATAGGCCTTAGATTCTCCAGCCGTCCTTCAGTTGGCTTCCTACTGCAGTCACAGCAATGCCTTCGCCTCTCTGGACGAAGAGCACTCACTCTTGATGGAGCTGTCTCTCCTTCTCCTCGAATGCTCCTCTCTTCATGCCACAGCGTCTGCTGCTGCCTTCTGCCAAACTCCTGTCCAAGGGCTACTGCTTCAGCCCTTCCTTTCCCAGAACTGGCTGCTTCTTCTGCTGGTCCTGCCTCTTCTCCTGGTCCTGCTTCTTCTCCTCTCCAGTCTTCCAGACTCTAAGATGTACTCCTCTCTTCCTTGATTGGAGGCTGGCTGGCATTACCTCACGACCTATGGGGCGTGGTTCCTCAGTCTCTCGGAGGTCCCTCTTGCTCCCTCTATCTGGTTCCTCGAAATATTGCAGCTTGTGCCTGACTTTTTCTGTGTTTAAAACATTTTCTTCTGTTCCCAGAGGGTCTGCTGCGTGACACATCCCCCTTCTTAAAATATTACGGGCTGGTGAAGCCTCTTCTACGCAGCACGTAATACGCGACATCGCATCTGCGTTAAAATGCAGCTTCCCTGCTCGATGCTCCACTCTAAAATCATAGGGCTGCAAAGCCATGTACCACCTAGTTAAGCGGTTGTTCTCATTTTTCATGGAGTGTAACCATTTCAGAGGGGCATGGTCCGTATTGAGGATGAACTTCCTCCCTGTCAAATAGAATTTGAGGGCTTCAATGGCCCACTTAATTGCGAGACATTCCCTCTCAATTGTTGCGTATTTTCTCTCAGCAAGCGATAGTTTCCTGCTAAGGAACATAATGGGGTGTTCTGCGCCTTCTTGTATTTGCGAGAGAACAGCACCCAAACCTGTTTCTGATGCATCCGTCTGTAAGAGAAAGGTTTGCCGGAAGTCCACACCACGCAATATGGGGGCCCGACACAATTTTTCCTTCAAATTTTGAAAGGCTGTTTCTGCCTCATCTGACCATTGTATCGTATTTGGGGCATTTTTTCTCAACATTTCTGTAAAAACAGCACTTTCCTCTGCGAAGTGCGGTATGAAGCGGCGGTAATAGCCAATGAGGCCAAGGAAACTTCTCAGTTGTTTCTTGTGTTGCGGTACGGGAAACGTCCTGACACTTTCCACCTTGTCCAGAAGCGGTCGCACCGTGCCCCGTCCGACAAGGTGACCCAAGTATTTGACCTCTTTGGCAGCAAAGGTGCATTTCTTCGGGTTTAACGTCAATCCCGCCCTCCTCATGGCTTTTAAGACCGTTCCTACGTGATGAAGATGTTCCTTCCACGTAGTA
Source organism: Ichthyophis bannanicus (assembly GCA_033557465.1). Classification (NCBI taxonomy): domain Eukaryota; kingdom Metazoa; phylum Chordata; class Amphibia; order Gymnophiona; family Ichthyophiidae; genus Ichthyophis; species Ichthyophis bannanicus. Next base: position 84,570,003 of record CM066047.1, read on the forward strand.
CTGTGGATCACTACATCATCCATGTAGGCTGTTGCAAAAGTCTGATAGGGCCGGAGGATGATGTCCATAAGACGCTGGCATGTGGCCGCTACCCCGTGCAGGCCAAAGGGCATTCTTCGGAACTGGAACAGGCCCAGAGGTGTGCTAAAGGCAGTCTTGGGTTTAGCATCACGTGTTAAAGGGACCTGCCAGTACCCTTTGGTCATGTCCAGAGTTGTAAGGAACTTTGCCTGCCCGAGCCGGTCTAATAGCTCCTCAATCCGAGGCATCGGGTAGGCGTCAAAAGTAGATACGGCATTCGCTTGTCGGAAGTCTATACAGAAGCGCATAGTTCCGTCGGGCTTAGGTACTAGTACCACAGGGCTGCACCAAGGACTATACGATTCTTCTATGATGTTTAATCGTAGCATCTCCTGTACTTGATTGATGACTTCCTGCTTCTTTGCTTCCGGCAATCGATACGGTCGTTGCCGAATAATTTTTCCCAGTGGGGTGAGTATCTCGTGTGTGACCAACGCGGTTTCTCCTGGTACAGGAGTTAGCACATCCCTATACTCTTCCAACAGTTGGGTCAAGTCCTGCTTCTGCCTTAAGGAGAGTTTCTCCCCGATCCTTGGCGTAGGGGATTCTCCGCATTCCTCTATACGGGGACCAAGATCCTCCTCTGGGGGTTCTCTTCCTATAGCGATGAAGCACTCCAGGTCTCCCTTCCCAGTAGAGCCGAAACCTCCTGTTCCCCGGCTCGTTGGGGTGAGCATAGCGACCTCTTCAAGGCTGGGGAATCCCACACGTTCGCAAACCAATTGCGCTATCCTGTCACCTAATTGGACCTTAAAGTCTTCGCTCGAATAGTTGCACAGAAGAACTTTCAATACGCCCCTGTAGTCCGGGTCGACTACCCCAGCGGCCACATCAATGCTGTGCTTGGCAGCAAGTCCGGATCGCGATGCTATCCGCCCATAGCACCCTTGGTGTAGCTCTATCTGGAGATCTGTAGAAATTAACGTACGCCCCTGTTTTGGGATAACCTTGTCCTCAGCGCTATACAGGTCATAGCCAGCCGCCTGTGCAGACGCCCGTTGAGGACTATGAGCTTTCTCTGAAGTTTTGCAAATCTTTAGGACAAACTTCTTCGGTGAGTCTGCTTGTTCTTTTGAGGGTGACTTCTTCGGTTTTTCCCAAAGCGGGCTAGGAATTATGGGGCTTGTAGTATTCCCAGGTCTATTCGGTTGTGGCTTGGGGTTCTCAGTAGGCTCATGCCGAGTGCAAGTGGAATTTGGCACCTTTGTGGAGATAAGCCCTCTTTAAGACTTCTCCGGAATTGTGGCCAATCGCGGCCCAATACCAACTCCTGCGGCAACTTAGGCACGACTGCTACTAGCATTTCCTTTTCTATGCCCAATCCCTTAACCCACAGCTTATAGACAGGATAGCGGGTAGCCGCTCCATGTATGCATTTTATTTTAACATTACCTTCTGGATGTTCGGGAGCTGACAATCCCTGATCACTGATCACAAACCATAACCTTTTTAAAATCATGGTTTGGTCAGCTCCTGAATCCAGAAGTGCTTTTACATTTATTCCATGAATTTTTACATTTAATACAAAACCTTCCCGTATTGTCCTTGGGGCCTCTCCCACAAGAGCAGTACGAGAATAACACTCACTTTTCAGGTGACCCTTCTTACCACAAGCAAAACATCTCTTGGCATTTTCTCTTACTAGAGGTTTCTTACTTTTCATACTGCCATATGGAGGTCGTGAAGGACTTTCTACTCTCTGTGCCTCCATACCTACTGTCAATTTGGGCGACCCCACCCTGGGTTGGGTGACACTTTCTGCCTCCAAATAGCGCTCGGTGAGAGCTATTGCATCCGTAGTAGTACAGCAATTTTGTAAAATTAAAAAGTTCTGTACTCTATTCGGTACGGCGGACATATACTGCTCCAATATTATGGCATCCATTAACGTATCTATATTTTTCCTTTCCGGCTGTAGCCATTTGTTTGCTAGACTCCTTATCCTATGGCCAAGGGCTTTGGGTGTTTCATCAGCCCTAAGGGAAGTGGCTCTAAACATCTTATTATATGCTAATGGTGTAAGGCCTAAGCAATCCCTAATAGCTGTGACTACCTCCTCATAGGTGTGGGCTAGAGCTGGAGGCATTGACCTCTAGGCAGCTAGCGCCTCCCCCGTGAGGGACGCTGCAAGTCGAATGGCCCATTGCTCGGGTGGCCAATTAGCTGAACCTGCAATCCTACTGAATGAATCTATAAAGTCATCCACGTTATCGTTAGGACTTAGCTTTCCCACAACAAGATCATTGCATGATCATTGTCCAGTCCCTGGGTAGGTTGGTCCGGCTGCCTGCAACCTCTCCGTGCTGGCCTTTGCCATTGCTTCTTGCTGTTGAGCCAACCAGTTCTCCATGGTCTGCAAGACGGGCAGTTGTTGCGCTTGCATGGCTTGTAATGCTTGTGCTTGGTTTTTCAGCGCAACCTCAGCTTGCTTGTCAAATTGGTGTGCCATCCAGGCACAAAGATCCTTTGGTTCCATAACGCACCTGTATAAAGAGATAAAGAGAAAAAAAAAACAAGTGTGGCTCTCCTAAACTCTTTCTTTCCCCCTTTTTTTTTTTTTTTTTCATACTTCCCTTGACATCCAACACTTATTCAGGCCTATTTACGTTTTACCTGACAGTGTTGAGTCAGCCCTGGAATGTTAGTTGCTGTCCCACTCTGCAGCTCCTCTGCTTCGGTATTAGCAACAGGATTTTCCCTTCAGGATTTCCACCATCCCTTCCGGATTTCAGTTACTTCACTTCGGGTTTTCTCCCTCCGATCCGGTTTTTATAGCTGATTCGCTCCGGGTCTTGTTTTTCCAGCAGTTTTAGTCCAGGCTTTACTTCCTTTCTTTTTTTTTTTTTTCTTAACTCAGGAGTTTTATTTTTCTTTTCTCTTGTGCGGATGTAGGTTCCAAGCAAGCATCCTGCCAACTACGCCATTTTATGTCACGAGCACCACCTTGGCAGGCTAATAGACCAAGGTAGGTTGGACATAAAAATATATAAAGTTGAGTTTGTCAAGTGTTTCACAGGGCCGAGGGACCTTTAGTCTGGTAGCCTCCTTGTTACCAAATCTCAAAGAACACAAAGGTCCGAGTGGAGGGAAAACAAAGGCATTTATTTCCCCTTCTTGAAAAGGTTCAAATGGTTGGGCAATAACATCAACACAAGTGTCCTTACTTCAGGTTAGAAGAAAAAGTAACACATGAGTTTAAAGCAAAACTGTTATCTTCACAGAGTGGTGTACAAAACAAACATTTTCTATTCCACAAGTTATAGCTTATATGCTAGGCAAGGACTCCAGGCTTTCTGTCATGCAGTAATTACAGCCCATTTCGGTATCTGAAAGCTCTTTAGCAAATTCCACTTGCATCGGTTCCAATTCGGAAGCCTCTGAAACGGAGTCAGTAGTTTCTGGCAAATTGTAGTCAGGCTTCTTATATAACTTTTGTATGACCTCCCAATGCTCAGGGTTAAGCATAGGGCATCGGTCCTGTGCTCTCCTATACTGAGACCACTCCTCCTTCTGCAAGGATTTTACATTAGCTTCATGCGAACCTCTCTCATTAAAAAGTCTCTTATTTGATAAACGTTTCTTGTACGTTGTATCATAGGCAGTTTTATATGGACAGTATTCCTCTGCTCCCTGTCCTCCCCATATACCAGCAGTCTGAAACCTGCTTCGAGTAAAATAAGGGTTACCTTTTCTCTTTGGCTTTTCCACTCCAGGTGAGGGTTGAGGCCTGCCTCGGCTGGGATTCTGACTTGCCTGAGCAATAGGCCTTAGGTTCTCCAGCCGTCCTTCAGTTGGCTTCCTACTGCAGTCACAGCAATGCCTTCGCCTCTCTGGACGAAGAGCACTCACTCTTGATGGAGCTGTCTCTCCTTCTCCTCGATTGCTCCTCTCTTCATGCCACAGCGTCTGCTGCTGCCTTCTGCCAAACTCCTGTCCAAGGGCTACTGCTTCAGCCCTTCCTTTCCCAGAACTGGCTGCTTCTTCTGCTGGTCCTGCCTCTTCTCCTGGTCCTGCTTCTCCTGCTGGTCCTGCCTCTTCTCCTGGTCCTGCTTCTTCTCCTCTCCAGTCTTCCAGACTCTCTTTAAGATGTACTCCTCTCTTCCTTGATTGGAGGCTGGCTGGCATTACCTCACGACCTATGGGGCGTGGTCCCTCAGTCTCTCGGAGGTCCCTCTTGCTCCCTCTATCTGGTTCCTCGAAATATTGCAGCTTGTGCCCAACTTTTTCTGTGTTTAAAACATTTTCTTCTGTTCCCAGAGGGTCTGCTGCGTGACAGCCTCTGACTGGGATGGAGCTCGAATGAGCCAGTCGTCCAGATATGGGAAAACGAATATTCCTAGAGTGCGTAGAAATGCAGCTACTACTGCCATGCATTTCGTGAACACCCTTGGTGCAGAGGCCAGACCGAAAGGAAGCACCCTGTATTGGTAGTGCTTTCCTTGAAAAAGGAACCAAAGGAACCTTCTGTGTGTTGGATGGATGAGGACATGGGTGTACGCATCCTTGAGATCTAGAGAACAAAGCCAGTCCTGACTCTGAAGGTATGGCAGAGTACCGAGAGAAATCATCCTGAATTTCTCTTTGAATGGAAACTTGTTCAATTCTCTGAGATCTAATATGGGCCTGTTTTCTTTGGAATAAAAAAATAAGGGTAGTAGAACCCTGAGCCCTGTTGAAGAAGGGGTACTTCTTCTATTGCCCCTTGGGCAAGAAGGGTAGCAATCTCCTGACCCAGAAGGTTGAGGAGAGATGTTGGAGAATTGAACTGTCTCACCATGGTGTGGGGAGGAAGGTTTAAGAAATGAAGCTTGTACCCTTCTCTTACAATGGAGAGGGCCCATTGCTCTGCTGTAATTTGCTCCCATTTGGGAGCAAAGTAAGCCAACCTTCCTGGAATGGTGAGGGGCTCTGGTTCTTCCAGAGCTAGAAAGGCTAAGTTCTCTAGTTGCAAGTCAAAGGCCCTGAGGAGGCTGAGGCTGCTGAGCTGTGGGAGGCCTGGCAGCCTTTGACTTGGCCTATTTAGGTGGTTGCTGACGCTTTGCAGCAAAACGACATGCAGAAGATGCCTGCTGACCATAAGCAGGATAATATCTTCCCTTTTTAGAAAAAGGTGTCTTTTTGAACAATCTTTTCTTAACAGGAGCAGAGGTAGACTTTGAAAGTCGATCAAAAGCAGAGTTCTCAGCATCCATCTGAGTGGCCTTTGCTTGCCAATCCCTGCCAAAAAGGTTTTCACCTGTACAGGGAAGATTTCCCAGTTCATCTTGGACCCAAAGTTCCAAATCAGAGGCTTGTAACCAAGCAATTCTGCGTGCACCTATGGCAATAGCCGAGGCTCTGCTGACACACTCAAAAGAGTCAAAGGCAGCACGGTTGGAAAATTTGGAAACATCTTGGGCATGTTTAAGCCAAGTGAGAAATTCCTGCCTTTTATCTTCTGAAATAAAAGGGGCTAAAGTCTGCAGATGATCTGTGACTTCTTTTAGAAACATCCCCATATAGAGACTATAGGAGTTGATTCTGGCAGCAAGCATATTAGCTTGGAAGATCCTTCGGCCAAAAGCATCAAGGGTCCTGCATTCACGTCCTGGAGGATTAGAGGAGTGTCTCTTTGCACTCTTTATTTTCCTCATGGCAGACTCCACCACAATAGAGTGGTAAGGAAGCTGAGACTTATGAAAGCCAGGACAAGGAGGGACACGGTACATGGTGTCTAACCTACGAGAATGAGGAGAGGTGGTAAGAGGAGTCTCCCACATGCTCAACATGAGATCATAGAGAATCTCATGAATAGGTAAGGTAGCTGCTTCTTTAGGAGCCTTAGGATATTGCAAAATATGTAATTGCTTGGCTCTAGGCTCTGACTCAGGGGCCACTGTAATGGGGAGGCCCCTAGCCACCTCCCTAATGAAGTCTTGGAAAGACAAGTCTTCTGGAGGAGACATTCTTCGTTTTGGAGAAGCAGACTCCTGAGGAAGAAGTACCGGTGCCTCGACAGAAGCCTCCGACTCATCAGAGTCTTCGGAGGAATCGAAGTATCGCCTGTCTGGATGCTCCTGTAAAGCCCGATACGCGTACCGAGTGGGATCGACATCGGGAGTAAGCGGTACCGATTCGGTACCGATGGGCATCATAGGACAGGGTACCGTTGCAGTCGACACCGAAGCCGATGTCGATGCAATCGGTACCGGCACCAGGAATGATGCCGGTGCTGGAGTCAGTACCGGCAACGGAGATTGTTGCGGTACCGGAAGCGTCGAAGCCTGCATAAACGCCGTTAGGGTGCATTGCATAGACAGAATCTTTTGATCCATCGACATCACCAGAGTCTGGATGTCGGTACCAGTGGAGGCCACCGGTACCCCAGAACACGGCAACAGGTGATCGGTCGAGGCCGTGCCATCGATGTCAACCTGTGACCCCATAGATAATGCTTTAGAAGCCGGAACTTCCCGCCGGGGTAATTTTGCCAGTGCGGAATCCTCGAGGACAAGCCCGGAGGCATCTCGATGCTTAGAGGGAGATTTGCCCTTTGAGTACCGGCTAGATTTATGTTTGGTTAACTGTGATCCATGAGAGGAAGAAGCAGCCCTGGAAGACGTCGATGCCACCGAGGCTGCATCAGAGGGAAACAGGGTACTCAGCTTGGCTGCTCGGTTCTGCCAACCTCTTTTAGACATCATGGTACAGGACACACAATCCGTGATGGAATGGTCAGGACCCAAACATTTTAGACACCAGTCATGGGAGTCGGTGACAGAAATAGTACCGCCACACTTTGTGCTCTTTTTGAACCTGGAAGCGGGCTTCTCCATGAGGAGAAAATATGTTCAGGCCTAAGGCCCAAACCGAAAATGCACAGTTGAAGAAAGAAAAGGGGTTTTTTTTGTTTTTTTTTTTTTAAGAAAGAAAAGACCGGTGGTACCAGTCTGACGTCGAAGAAGGCAGACGCGACACAGAAAAATAAAGAAAAAAATAAAGAATTCTTCTGCGGTGACAGGAACACGACCTGCTGGCTCCGCGGAAAAGAAGAACTGGAGAGAGGCAGTTGGGAAAGGCGGGAAGGCAGCACGCAGGCGCTGTGGGATGCTCCCAAAAGCTTTCTAACTGGACGCTGGGGAGCGTTCCCGCGCAGGCTCCGTCGGTACCGACGATACCCATATGTGAAGACAAATTCCTGCTTGTTCCTGGAGATTTTGTTTTATCCTCTATTCCTTTCCTAATAATTCCTAACATTCTGTTTGCTTTTTTGGCTATCACCCCACACTAAGCAGAAGATTTCAATGTATTGTTCATGACAACACCTAGATCCTTTTCATGGGTGTCTCTCTTAGGGGCATGTTTACTAAAGTATGCTAAGTTACATAACTGTTGGGGCGTGCCCATATGTCCCCCTGCAGTTACTGTATTGGAGCCATGCCTCACCACATTAACCAGTAAGTGCACTTACGATCACCCCCCCCCCCCTTGAGGCGGCGATACATGCACCATATTAATGGCAAAATTCATGGTGTGCACCAGTGTTGCCCATATTAATCATGGTGTGCCATCGATGCCCACATTCCACTTCTAACCTGTCTACTCTCCGCCCTATCAGCCCAGCATGAGTAAGGCAGTGGTTCTCAATCCAGTCCTCTGGGACCCCCAGGCGTGTCAGGTTTTCAGGATATCCACAGTGAATATGCATGAGATAGATGTGCATACAATGGAAGCAGTGCATGCAGATCTCTCATGCATATTCATTGTGGATATCCTGAAAACCTGACTGGCCTGGGGGTCCCAGAGGACTGGGTTGAGAACCACTGGTGTAAGGTAAACCCTGTGCTAACCGTTAGCATGATTTAGTAAACATGCTCCTTTATGTCCTGCTTTCCCCTTGATCAACAATGCTCTCTCTATCTTTCCTGCCTTCCCCCCTCACTTGCTGTTGTCCATTTAACTGTAAACCCCTCTCTTATTCCTGTTTTCCAGCCCCAATTTTATCCAATTGTAAACTGCTTTGATGGCCTCTGTGCTACTAGGTGGTATAATGAATGCATGAATGAAATGTGAAACCTAGCATCACGTAGCTATAATTTGAGCTATTTTTCTCTATGTGCATCACTTTGCAGTTATTACAATTTTCCATTCCATTTATTCATTTGATATATCTTCTATTTTACCTGTTGTTTGAATGCCTAGTCTCCCAAGGTCCTCCTGCAATTTCTCACAATCTCAATGCAGTTTAACAACTTTGAAAATTTGGTATCATCTGCAAATTTGATAATCTCACTTGCTATTCCCATTTCCAGATTATTTATGTGTATGTTAAAAAGCACCAGCCCTAATAAAGATCCTTCAATACTCCACTATTCACCTTCCTCCATTCAGAAAGTTAGCCATTCAACTCTACTCTGGATTTCTTTTAATCACTTCCCAATCCACACTAGGACATGCCCTTCCTATGGCTTTTTTAATTTCCTCAGGAATCTTTCAAGAGCTACTGTGTCAAATGCTTTCTAAAAATCCAGATGCACCATATCAAATAGCTCATTTTTATCCACACTTTCAAAAAATGTAGCGGATTGGTGAGATAAGACTTCCCTTGGCTAAATCTAAGCTGACTTTGTACCAATAAAAAGTATGCCCATCTATGTAATAGTAATCTTGGACAGGTCACTTAGCCCTCCACTGTCACAAGTACAAGCTTAGATTGCATACCGTGGACAAGGAAATAGCTTTCCTTGAGCTACTACTGAAATGCTATAAGCTAAATCCCCCAAATATATAAATACATAAAATTTGAAATTAAAAAAGCAGGCTAAGCACTAAGTGATTAATGTATACTGTAAAAAGGTCACCTAAGTCAGGTGGCAGAAAAGGCAGCAAATTATTTTATTAAAGTTTCTGCAAAATACCCCTATCAAAAATGCATATTTATGTGGCAGGCATACAATGTTATACAAAACCCCAACCAAATATACTTTTACATTTTAGGAACCTATCTGCATGTAGACACATCTGCATAAGTAGGCAGAGACGTTATGAACTGCAGAGATCTAAGCGGTGCTGCATGCACCCATATATGTATATGCGGCAAAGTTCATAAACATATGCGCACAACAGCATAGAAGCAAGGTGCTTTCCTCAGAAAGGTAGACTCTACTGCATGGGAGGTGAATTTGCTACTCCAAGAGAGCAGCACACTTCTTCCATGACGCACTCCTCCAAGCCTATGGTCTCAAAAGACAAGTTAGTCAAATGTTATGCATTATTTTGAGAAGGTATTGGTGTATTCATGTTATAAAATACAGCTTACATCTATAAGAGATACCATCATAAAGAACATGCCTCCTTTCCAAACACACAGATTCCTGGGTTTTGTAAAATATACACATAAATTGTGCCCTTTATAAAATACTTGGTGTTGTGTAATTGCTGATTACACACGTGACCAGTGCCTGAAATTTATAAAATGACCCCCCCTTAGAGCATGAATTTGTACCTGTATGCAATCTGTTGTACACAGATAGAGAAACTGATCAATCTCTGCAGCTATATGTGAAGACACCTGAGCTGTACTACACTAATTGTTCAACAGTTCCCATACCTTACTGCAGTAACAGTAAACAGACCCCATAATTAAAACAAATGCAGTACTTCCTCAATGCAAACAAGAGATGGTAGAACAGATAAGTATAGATGGACATGCCATCTACAAGCATGTAGGCATGGATGGGGCAGATCATGAAGCATCAATGCTACTGGGGCCAATGTTCAGTGGATAGCTTAAATCTGCAGGAGGGTGACTGGTCAGATGGCAGTACCTCCCCAAGGAGCTCTACTCTCAGATCCTTTAGGTTGACAGTCCCATCCATCTGCTCTTCCTTCTCCAGCAACAGCATGAAAAGACGTCCCTCCATGTCCCCCAGCAGGTAGCGAGAGCCATTGGGATCTACTCGATTGTGGCACACAATGGTACTTTGCTTAAAAAAAAAAAAAGAGAGAGACCGACATAAAAAGCATTTTGTGTAAAGCCAGCCATGAACTGCCAATACGAAAAGCTACTCAAACAAGTCAATATTCAACTTCCCCCAAAAAACAAAACTCTATTCAATAAATTAAAAAATACAAGCAATCACAAATATAGATATGTCACTACAAAATAAATTCAAAATAACTCAGTCCACTGACCCCAAACATTTATCATACCAAGGGAAAAAGGTATTGTTAATGTTTAGTAGGATTTAACATTCTTTGAAGGGACACTATTACAACTCTCTTAAGCAAGGAAAAGCAGAGAGCTCACCTCCTCAGAGATCAGCAAAGAGAAACCTATGCTGTTACTGCAAGATGACTAACTGACCACTATCAGTGGCATAAATTCCACCATAGCAAACCCTGCAGTGCAAGGAGGGGCATTTATAGCCATTCCCATATCTTTTAAGGTGGACCCTCCTGCTCTAGACCCCTCTCTGATACTTTTGCTTGAGGGCCATTAATTTGAACCTCTGCCACTTTGTATGTCTTACCTTGATAATAGGTGGCGCTATTGCCAGGTATTTATCACCATTGTGATAAGTAATAGACTCTTGACCAATGATGATTGCACCACCAAAAGGCTCAGGGACTGTAAAGGAAGAAAATCATAATAACCAAAGATACTATTATCCAAAGCTGAAGTAAGATGCTAAAGTGAAAAAGAAATGTCACAAAGAAAAGCCCTAACATTTCAATTACTTGCAATAGGGCTTGGTTTTATAACAGGATGACAATATAAGACCAAAAAGAAACCTACTTCAAGACTATTTTGTAAAAGCAACACAGGCACCTATCTTTATAAACGCAAGTACATTGCAATTTCACCTCCACTCCACCCAAACATAACATGTAAAAATAGGTGCACACTTTCCACATACAAGTAGTTGTGCAATTTTAGAAAAATCATTTTCTGTATGTAAAACAGGCTTTACGCATGGAAAGCAGCTTTGTAAATTACCTCCAAAAAGCATAACTTGAAGATTAAATTAAAAAATAAAATGAGAATGGAGGAAAGAGGAAGGTGCAGCCCAATCAGACAGAACAGAGAAAGAGAGAGAAAGCGAAGTTGCTTACCTGTAATGGAGGTTTTTCCATAGACAGCAGGGGTATGCAGCCACACTTGTGATGTCATTGATCAAACCAGCGTGCTGAAGCTCTCATTCATTCAGCTTAGAGGAATCTTTCATTCCTCTGAGCATGCGCGTGCGTTCCCGCTTCCCCCCAGTCTCTCCTCCTTGGCAGTTCGTAACACAGCTGGAGGTTGAAGAGCAACTGGATTTGTAGTTTGATTTACTACTACCACTGAACATTTGTATAGCGCTACAAGACGTACACAGCACTGCACAGACACATGTAAAGATGGTCCCTGCTTATCAGAGCTTACAAGCTAGTCAAGACAGACAACACAGTAGCTAAAGACATGGGATACATCTAGGGGGAATTTAATTATATATCTCTTTTTTCCTTTGTGGGGATGGTGAGAGAGTAAGTGTGGCTGCACATCCCTCCTGTCCACAGAGGAGCCCCATTACAGGTAAGCAGCTTTGCTTTCTCTGCAGATAAGCAGGGGGATGCAGCTACACTTACTCTCCCCAAACCGCTTATCTGCCAAAAGCTGATCCCCTTCAAATTTCTCCTCAAATCTCCCCAAATCTTTAGTAACAATCTCCGTTTTAAACCTATGGATCTCAGCTAAAGGACCAACCGATCTATCAACACATGTGGGCTGCTCACTGTTAGCACTCCAGTACAACATACAAGTCATAGGAGCACTTAGACACCAGATCATCCAAACCTTATCAGCCTGGTGTAGAAGACCTGCCAACTCCTTCAGGAGAAGGTCCCGATGGAGGGAAGACCCGAGGGGCTCTCCTGGGAAATAAGGGGGAGGTGTCAGTCAAATGGAGGAGGTAACCCTCCTTGACTACCCTCAGTGCCCAGGAATCGGTGGTGATGGGCACCCACCTCTGGACATAGAGGGCCAGATGTCCTCCTGTGGGCTGTTGATCTCCTTGGGGTAGAGAGACTATGCTCAAGGAGTCAAAAACTCTCCCCTGGCTGAGCCGGGGCCAGTGCCTCAGGTTTTGGAGCCTTCTGTTTATGAGGGCCATGCCCATGTCCCTTGGCCTGCTGACCCTGTTGGGGAGCTGGAGAGGCCTGACAGGGTGGGTAGTTTTGGTAAGCAGCCTCCCCTTCCTCGGGTAAAAGGGCTTTTTACCCGAACCCCTCCGTCGGGGAGGGGCAGTGGTCTTCTTGGAGAGCCTGGTCCTCGTCATAAACTCGGTCTCCAGCTCAGGAGCCTTGTCGGTCATGGGTTTGCCGGAGAGGTTCTCCCCTTGGCATGGGACATCGACCAATTTGTCCTGAACCCAGTGCTCGAGATCGGATGACTGAAGCCAAGCCTGGCAGCGTGCACCAATGCCTGCCATGGCTACCCGGGCTGCCGACTCAAACCCGTCATAGGCTGCTTGAGATAAATTTGAAGCACACACGAACAGCCTTGGACAGGCTCTTGAACCACTGCAAAGGCTCCTCGGAGAGACCAGCCAAGAACCCGGCGAGCTCCTTCGCCAGATCTCTCAAGTACATGCCCATGTACAGCTGGTAGGCCTGGACCCAACAGATGAGCATCAAGCCCTGGTAGCACTTCCTGCCAAGGGCATCCAAGGTGCGGGCCTCCCTGCCTGGGGGCACTGAGGCATGCGTCTTCTGGCTTTTCAGTCAATGCATGGCAGACTCCACCATCATGGAGTTGTGCGGCAGTTGTGACTTCTGGAAGCCCAGGCTCCGGCGGACCCGACACATTGAGTCGAGCTGTCTGCTCACCACCGGCATTGATGCCGGTGTCTCCCACATGCGGAGCTTGAGTCATTCCAGGATGGGAGGAATGGGCACCGTGAGCGATTCCAAAGGAGGGGCCGCGTACTGGAAGATCTCCAGCTCGTCCGCCCGAGGGTCCTTCTCCAACTCTGTCGGTAATGCCAGGGCCTTGGACATATCCTTGACAAAGTCCAAGAAGCCAGGTCCTCTGGCGGGGACCGCCTCAGAAGTTCCGAGACTGGGGAATCAGAAGGGACGTTGCGGTGGCAACGAGTATCAGGAGACTCCTCATCCTCCGTCTCCCATTTGGAGTACTCAGAGGATGACTCATGGGGACTGCTCCGTGGGCTTCGAGGCCACTGAGTAGACTCACTGGGGATGACCGAGGTCCCGTCACAAGACCTCAAGGATCGGCTCGGCCTCGGGGGATGTCTTGGACGTTGCATGCCCAGTGGTTGGGGCAGATGAACTAGATGTGCTGGACAACAGCGCCCGCTGCTGGCCCATGTAGGCAAACTGCGCTCCAGGGCCGCCATTCTGGACGCCAGGCCAGAAGGTTCCACAGCCTTCGGTGTGGGCACCGAGGGACTCAGGCCCGATGCCAGCTCCCCTGAAGGGGAATCCTTGACGAGGAGAGTTTCTGGGGACTGAGGCCGCTCTGCGGCCAGGTGCTTCTGGGGGACCTTGGCAGGTATCTCCTTTTCAGACGCCTCGGACTGCGGGACTGGGCCCAGGAGGTTCCTGGCCAGTCAGAACCATCCAAGGACGCTGTCTTAGAGGGTTTCTTCTTCCTGTGTTCCCTTGAGGGAGACCCCCCTCTCTGAAGACCCACGATGATGCTCGAGTTCAGAGAGCTCTTCCCAAGATGTCAGGGCCTCAGACGAGGCCCTGGCCTTTGGAGGCATTGGGGATTCGGGGAAGAACTTATCGTGCTGCTGCTGGCGGCTCTTCAGGGCCTTGCTGGACATCCTTTTGCAGAGACCGCAGGCCGCCAGGTCATGGTCTGGCCTGAGGCAACGGAGGCAGCAGTCATGTGTGTCGGTTAAGGACATTATTTTAGAGCACCAATCACAGTTCCAAAAGTCACTGGTAGCCATGCGGGAAAGAAAGTATTCTGCAAGGTCGAAGATTCTCTGGGCTGCCAGCATGGAAAAAAGGCACGAAGGTGCCAGAAAATAAAAAGAACGAAGACTATAAAAATGGACTGAACTCGACACTGAGGCAGTTAGGCAGGAAGGGTACCGGTGCAAGACTGGAGCAGAGTTGAAAAAAAAAAAAAACCTCAGGCACAAAAAAGAAACCTTTTCCAGGGGAAAGTAAGACAGCGCCTGAAGGGCTCCACAGAAAAAAGGAGACTGAGCAAGATGGCACCCTTGGGCGGGAAGGGGACCGCGCATGCATGGTGGCATCTCCCAAAGGCTTTCTTTGAAAGCTAGGGTGATGCTTCCGCAAGGGTTTTGTCAATGCCGACATCGCCCATATGTGAGGGCTGACTTCCTGCTTGTTCGCGGAGAAGATAGGATTTTTCAGATGGATGTCTAGAGATCTTGTAAAATTTGATGGACTCTAAGCGTTACGACTTCCTTGAGAGTGCTGCAAGCTTTGAGAATAAGACAGAAAACCCCTCCTACTGACAGTCACAGAGAGGAAGCGCTTTTGATATTTTTTTGCAGGAATTTTGGGTAGGAATAGTCATTCATAGCTTCCTCTGGAACTGTTGGCTCTGGCTAAGGAGGGGAACCCACCACGAGTAGCTGACTCAGAAATGCTGTCCCAGTGATGGAAGCAGGAGACACTCTGAAGACAGCATGCATTGTATTCAAAGGAGGGGGACTGGAAAGGGTCAAATCAGTCAGTCTGCACAGAATGGAGTCCTAGAAGGTGGTAATATTTGGCTGCAGTTGACAGGATGGGTAAGAGATGGGACCCTTGATGATTGTTATGGCATTCTGTAAAATGGCTGCGCTGTCCTGCAAACTGCCTCTGAAGCGAAAGGAGGGAGCTGTTGGGGCTAGTGGGAGCCCCCAAACATGCAGGCATAGGAGTCTTAGGAGACAGGTCTGGCATGCTTAGGGAGGACTCAGGATGCTTTGTTTGCTTGATGGGGGTGCTCATGCATTTGTGACCCGTCCTGTGGCCCAGGGTATGCTTATGGCCCGTGATGAGCACAGAGTAGGAGATTCAGTTGTACTTTTAAAATGAGCTTATTTGCTTTGCCTGCTGCTATGGTATCCCGGGGACAGGGTAGCCCTCTTGGAAGAATCTTTAGATTTTGTCTTTCCTGCTGTTTAGAGATGTCCCTGGAGCACCTTGATTTTGCGGAGGCAGAGGCAGTCCATTTGTCAAAGGGCCTCAGGTGGGTGGGAATATCTTCAGCCAGCAGCAAGGTAGAATGGCCCCACATCTGTGCTCTTTGTTCACCTGCTGCTGCAGGGAGACAATGGCTGTGCAGCTAACAGATCAGTCCAGGTTGACATCTCTGAGAGAGCCTTGTCTGGGCCTGGAGGGTGGGGAGGGCGGGGGGGAGTTGGTGGCTGGATAGGCAGAACACTACTGTGCCAGGCCATAAGGACAGAGGAGTGTTGACTCTAAGGTGAATTTCTGATGGCAGATGTTTGCTCAGAGCAGTGCTGCTTTGTGTAAATCAATGATGTAGAAAACAGCTACAGCATCCTGGCTCCCTAGATGTCGTCGCCAATGAAGAGTGCCTGCATCCCCCTGCTTGTGTGCAGAGAAAACAAATAAATCTTAGAATTCAAAGATAGCCAAAAGGGAAGAAAGGCAATATAAAAACTGCAAAACAACGAATGGATGGACCACCACCAAAAGCAGCATCAGATATTAGAGGTGAATGAACAAACTAGGAATAAACTGAGAAGCAGACAAACAGAATTTAGAATAAGAAATAAGTAAAACCTTCCTGACCTGCAATGACCATTGATGCCTCGGCTTCAACATTCTCTTGTTTCCATGGGCCTTTGTTAAACTCCTTCTCTCGCAGCGATACTTCATAGGTCTTCACATGGCGTCCCTGAGGATCCTGGGAGGACAGGAGACTGCCAAACATTATACAAAAATCAATGGAGGGGAGAGATGTAGGAGTGAAAGCTGTGGAAAAGAAAGGGTGGCGTGAGTGTAATGGAAGGGAAATTGGGACGGGCATGTTTTGGATGGACAAAAGTGTGCACAAAGGAAGCAAGATAAAGAAATGTGTCGTAGAAGTGCATGAAAGCAATGGGATGGTAGGGGTAAGATTGTATAGAAAGGCAGGGTGAGTATGTAGAACTGGGAGGAATCCACAGATGAGAATGTGTGCAGGCAGGAAGCTAGAGTTAAGATGATATCCATTACTTCCACCTTATTGGTTTTAGTTAACATAGCATTTTACAAGCAATGGGCCAGATATTCAGTTGGGGCAGACACCCAACATTTAACTTATTACAAATATTCAGCGGCACTTGCTGCTTAAGTAGCATCACTGAGGCGTAGGCGATGTCATGAAGTGCAAGCTCTGCACTCTAGGGCTTTAATCTGGCTGATTGTGCAATCCCCAGCAGCTTTTGAGTGCTCTCGTTTAGGTATTCAGTGTCCCATGGTGGTAGCGAACTGTGTGTTATGTCGGTAACATGCAAGTTAGTGTACCTGCAGGAGTTTTCCTACCACAGAAGTGGGGGGGGGGGGGGGAAACCTGAGAAAAATAAGTTGGCGGATGGAGACTGCACACTCGAGGAGGAGAGCAATTAGAGTGAGCGAAAGGAATGGATGCCCATTAGGGTAAGATAGTAACAAGGTCTGAACTGAAACGATGGTTCAAAGAATTGCAATCTGACTTCGGTGTTATGATGCAGGAACTGTTGGACTGCATTCACAGTCAGAGCAGAGTTGGCAGAGCTGGGTCTCTGTGTGGATGATGCAGAGGTGGAGCTGGATGAGCATGATGACATGATGTCTGATTTGCAAAGATCCATTAATTCAACCGAGCAGAATCATGACACCTTTATAGATAAGCTGGAGGACTGGAAAATAGGTTATGGAGGCATAACCTTTGCATCAAGGTGTCCTAGATCTGCCTAAATATAAGGACTGTATGGTTACTGCACAGAGGATAGATGAGACCACCTTGGAAAAATGTAATGGAGAAAAAGGAGCGCAGTCAGTACTCTTGGACGGGACTCACCGAGTTCTGGGAGCCCCTAGGCCTAATTTACCAAGGGTCATAATTTGCATTCAGGATTTTTTCCTTAAAGAAAAAAATCGCTGCCAAGATGAGATCTATCCCAATCCCGGAGTAAGAAGGCTATAAGATCAGTCTCTGCTGATCAGCAGTGACTTTACAGAGAAGAAAGGAGTTTAAAACTGTTACACCCAAGTTGAGGGGTGAGAACATCAAATATAAATGGATGTTTCCCTTTGACTTAGTGTTCTCTGTGGAAGAAGGGACATTCCGGGTATGCATTCTAAGAGAAAAGTGGTGAAGGCCCTGAAAGAGGCAGGATTTAATGGCATGGAGTTTCCAGAGTGTTGAGAGGGCCGAAAGGACCGTGAATCTACAAAATGGAAGGGGAGTCTCACCTGAAGGAAGGCAACTGTGATGGATATCGGTGTAACCAGAAAAGATGACAGCAGAAGCCAAGAGCTGAGAAGAGAAGAGGACATGTCTGATACTTTACATTAAAGCTTTTTGGACACACTGAGGCCTATTACAAGTTTTGGACTGAGTGGTTTGATTTGCGATATAGATGGTAAGTGGATGAATGTATGGGGCTGGATAGGGAGTGAGTACTAGGGGAGAGGGCAACACTTGTGTGAGAAGATGGATGAGAAAGAGTGGAGAATCACTTGATAACTGTTGAGGCAGTGTCTGGGGGGATAGGGTTAAGTGAGGTAGGTTGGGGATCTACAGGTTTGGGGGTATGAATGTAGATGCTATTCCTTGGAGGTGGTGAATAAGGCAGGGGTTTAAGGGCACTCTGGTAAAGAAGTGGGGGGGGGGGGGAGGGGAGGAAGGGGAAGAGTTTAGAGCTAGTACCTATGGCCTGCTCAAACCCAAAAGCCTGAACCCAAGATGGATTCCTAGTACAAGTAATTTCTGCTGTGCTCCAGCTTCAGCCCTGCTGATCAAGCAATCGCCTACCAAGTTTTATGTGCACATAGGGCCGGCCCAAGGGTTTCTGCTGCCCTAGGCAGAAACCACAGCCTCGCTGCCCACCCTCATCCAGCTGCTGCAGATACCATTTCTGGAGGAGAAGCGGGCAGCATTTCGAAAAGTGGCAGCTTTTTGCAGCCACTTTCTTGCCCATGGCAGCTGTGGGCAAGAAAACGGCAGCAAAAAGCTGTTGCCACTGTCCGTCTCCTCCCCAAATGGAATTGGCGGTAGCTATGGGGGAAGGGAGGGGGCAGAGTGGCCGGTCATGTGCACCACCACTGCCTAGTGGATGTGCCGGCTGTATGTGCACATATAGCAAAAGTTATTGTTTCCCAGACATGGCAATGTGCAAGAGAACCCGCTCCTGAGGCCGTTCTCAACTACAGGCTGTTCCACTAGTCCTGCACATTTGCAACAATGTATGAACCTACATATCTTCTCTCACCATGGACCTTTGTCTGGAAAATGATCATCTGACAACCACTGCCTGATTCGCTGAAGATGTCTCACATTATCTCAGACCAACCAATGTGCTGTGATGAGAATTCACCTCAAGGAATTAAACTCTGAGCACTGTTTTAGACAGCTCACTTTCTGCCACACACTGCCATTTTGTAGCCTTCAGCCTTTTTCTGCACTTCATGTGCTTTCCTGCCTGCCTGTCTTCTCCTGAAACAGACAGTGTGCAAGGCCATTTCCTTACAGAGTAAGACACTCACACAGATCTAAGCTCTGTGTTATCACGCTGTTCATTCAGATGGCTGCAGCCTGTGTTGGACAGCTGCCACCCTTGGACTTCGTACTGTTCCAGAAGACTGCTTTGGACCCAGCCAAGCTACCTCCTGGCAAGGCTAAAGGTACACGAGTACTGGTTTGGTATTTCCTGGTGGGTTTAGACAGACAGCTAATTTTCTGTGCCTCCTCCAGGTGCAGAGCAAGTCTGTAACTTTTTGTTGATAATTGGTGATTTATTATCTTCGCGTAATTGTAATCATAGGGCTGCATAACTTGCTATCCCATGATTTATTTATTTAACGTCTTTTCTATAACGTCTTTCTATAAGTCAAGACAGTTTACAGGGAAATGCAGTGACTAACATTAAACAAGAGTAACCAATATGCACATTAAATGCCCGCGTCCTCCGCGGAGCATCCAGACGAGACCACATAACCCCCATCCTAAGGGACCTACACTGGCTGCCGATAAACTGTAGGATCTTATACAAGGCCCTCCTCATTACTTTCAAATCCATTAACAAAATATCCCCCCCTCCATCTCGGACCTCCTCACTCACACTCCCAATAACAGATCAAGGAGGACATTAGCCTCCAATAAACTTATTATCCCGAGGGAAACTACAAAATGTGCACAATCAACTGGTAATAGAGCCTTCGCTCTATACGCCCCTAGATACTGGAATATCCTCCCTCCCAGCATCAGTTCGATCAGAGACCTCAAACAATTCAGGAAAGCCCTTAAGCACCATCTGTTCCATCTACACTTCTCGCTACCCAACAGCACCTCCCTCTTCCCACCCACAATCCAACCCATTAATGCCACACACATCACAGACAAACTAGACCGGGCCTAACCGTAAAGCCAACCTCGGTATACAATAACTGATCTAGTAAAGCTTTAGATTTTAAACCACGACAGTCATACTATGAATTCTAGTAGCTCTAGAATATGCATTAACAGAAATAGCTGAATATATTTTCTGTGTTGTACTGTAGACGAACAATTAGACGGAAATCTAGAATGCTGATGTGCCTTATTGTAAATAGCCTACCTATCCTCATCTTCCATTGCTTAAAATGTACAGAGTTCCCCCAGTTGCAATTCCATGTTACCTTCCCTGTTATATGTAAACACAGGACAGATCTGTTATTGCCCTGGAGTCAATTTGTTAATTGTAAACCGCACTGATAATAAAGAGCACGGTATAGAAAATCTTTAAATAAATAAAAATAAATATATTAATGTTAAATGTAATGCTTTTTATATACCGTCTTTCTATGATTCAAGACGGTTTACATTGAACATAAGGTAACAGTGTTGACAGCTGTTTTACAGAGAACTTCTAGAACATAACAGCAAATTCAACAGTTAACTTTTTACATATTTATAGAGAGAAGGTGGGTGGGCAAGGACGACAGGGAAGAGGTTGGGAGGAAGAGGGGGAGGTGGAGCATATGGTGGGGGGGAGGGTCAAGAAGGGTGAGCGCTGGCTAACTGGTTTATATTAGATTTGGAAAGTTGCAGTTTAGGGGTGCAAGGCAAAGTATTCTTGAAGGAGGAATTTTTTGAGCCTTTTGCAGAATTCGGAATGGTTGGAGCATCCTTGTAGGTCAGGTGGGAGGGCATTCCATACTGAAGGGGCACAGAGGGAGAAGGCTCTGTTGCATGTGGATTGTTTACTCTTTCTTCTGTGATGGTATGTTTAGGATGTTTGTAGTGTTTGGTCTACTATGTGATCTGGGTGCCGTTTGGTTTAAAGAGGAGGGAGAGTAGACAGGGGGCGGAGTCATTGTGTATTACTTTGTGTATTAGTGTGATTATTTTAAAACTTTGTTCTGGCCAGCATGGGTAGCCAGTGGATGTCCTGGAGCACAGGGGTGATGTGTGCTTATCTGGATGTGTTGGTTATTAGGCGTGCTATAGTATTCTGGGCTATCTGGAGGGACAGGATACTATGTTTTGGAAGACCATGATATATAAGGTTGCAATAGTAGAAGGTCGGGGTGGTTAGGGTTCGGCAAACAGTTCAGAAAGAGTCTGGGTTCAGTAAGGGATGGAGGTTTCTCAGGGTTCGTATGTTAGAGTAAATTGCATTCGTTGTTTTTTTTATCCGTTACTGGAAGAGAAGGGTCTGATAGATTATTAAGCCAAGGTATTTGAGACCCACCCACCCCTGGAATAATCATAGCTTTATAGGTGCTTAAACCTCTTAAAGGAAAGGAGGTGCCATATTCACACTCAGGTGCGGCTGTTTATCCTCATTAGGCATACATTAAGGACTTTAAATTAATGAACTTTGTTCATCTGAAGCTTAAACATATTAGGTATAGTTTATAAGTATAAGTATCCCCAGCAACCCTTAGTAAGTAAAGAGCTTAAATACCTAAACACACCTTAAAACTAAGATGCAGACACCAGTCCAGCAGCGAGATGGGGGATTTCCAGTCTTCTGCATTGAGTGTCACAAGCATGATTTACTCCCAGTTGGTGAAGGGTCTTACGTGTGCACTGGGTGCAAGGAGTTCTTTGCTCTCAGGGAACGAGTCCGATCTCCGGAGGCTAGAATAGCAGACTTGGAGGACATAAGAAAAGACAGAGAGGTACACAGACAAGACTTACAGGGATATAGTCCTGAAGTCCCACCTCCAGTCTGGTAGCATCCCTGTTGCCATGGAGGAGAGAGGTCACGCAACAGGAGAGCATCACCTTGGTGCGGCAGGAAGTGATCCTGTAGCTAGGATCTGTTCTCCAGGAGATGTAAAACCCTCTTGCACCGAGGGAAGGGTTAGGACAGCCGTTGTAGTTGGTGATTTGATCATTAGGCATGTAGATAGCTGGGTAGATGGTGGACATGAGGATCGCCTGGTAACATGCCTGCTTGGTGTGAAGGTAGCAGAGCTCACGCGCCACCTAGACAAGGTCTTAGATAGTGCTGGGGAGGAGTCTGCTGTCTTGGTACATGTTGGTACCAATGACATAGGAAAATGTGGTAGGGAGGTTCTGGAGGCTAAATTTAGGCTTTTAGGTAGGAAGCTGAAACCCAGAATTCCAGGGTAGCATTCTCTGAAATGCTTCCCATTCCAGGTGCAGGACTCTAAAGGCATCAGATTAACACAATTACTCCACCACCATGAGAATTCTTCACAGTTAATCTCAACTTCCCAAATAACAATAAGCTTAAATATTTTATCAAAAACTATTTTACTTTGTCATACGGGTCTCAGACTTACAGGAGCTATGGTAATAACTTTTCAACCAAATGCTCCAATTTGCATTAATGACCCCTTTTTTTAATCATTACTTATTTTTCTTTGTATTCAAAACATTTTCTTTAAAAAAAGACAAACAAGTCAGGCTTATCTTTATAAAGAATCCCAACGCCAGATTCAGCGGTGCTACGTTTCACGATTATTTCGTTTCTTCAGGGGCTTATGAGCCGACTTCTATAGTTGTCAACTTGAACTAGGAAAACAGACAGAAACATTCTCCCATTAAAATTTATACTTTAAATGAAGATTTTATGAAGAAATCAACATATCAGTCTTGTCAGAGCGTTAAGATAACTTGATGCTTCTTACCAAACATGTATTGCACAGGCGATTCTCCCCCTCAATGTGAAAAAACGCCGCGCATGCGGCTTAGGCTATGCAGAAACCTCAATTTATTGAACCATGAATTAAGGATCCTTATTCCCCTGATTAAATTATATGCAAAGGTTCCAATCAACTTGCGAATTAAGGCCACCTGGGTACACGGTCTGCAAAGTGAAAATCCAGCGTTGTTCTCGAAAAATCAAAGTTTGATCCAAGGATTCCCCGCCGCTGCCTTTGTGAACCTGATCCACACAAAAACATCGAAGATCACTAAACGTATGGTGATGAGTGAGGCAATGATCTACTATTGGGGCCGCCAAGGTTTTGCATCAAAGTCTACTACGATGTTCTGCCAATCTCACTTTAAAAGGGCGCATCGTTTTCCCTATATAAAGCAACTGACAGGGACATTGGATAGCATATATTACCTGTGTAGAGGTACAATTGGTTGAATGCCGTAAAGAATATCTTTTCCCATGATAATTAAAGGAGGAAAGTTCCCAAGTCACTTCACATATTGGTCCCAAAACCCTCTGCCCCGGTTGATACTTCAATTAATTTGGTGACTTCATATTCACCATACAGTAAGGCCATATCAAAAATCATTCGACAGCACATGAATGTGATTCATAGTATCCCCACGTTAAAAGACAAGCATATTCGATGCGTTTGGACACGCAACCGAAATCTAAAAGAACTTTTGTGTCCTACTATTTTGAGTCTCCGGGTTGGAACTGTTTCAGAAGAACCTATGGGTCATACCCGATGTGGTCAATGTTCATTATGTGAAGTGACTTGGGAACTTTCCTCCTTTAATTATCATGGGAAAAGATATTCTTTACGGAATTCAACCAATTGTACCTCTACACAGGTAATATATGCTATCCAATGTCCCTGTCAGTTGCTTTATATAGGGAAAACGATGCGCCCTTTTATTTTTTTTTATTTTTTATTTTTTATATGCTTTATTTAAATTCCACCAGAAAACAACAATAAAACAGCAAACAACCGCAGCCCGGTCGATGCGCCCTTTTAAAGTGAGATTGGCAGAACATCGTAGTAGACTTCGATGCAAAACCTTGGCGGCCCCAATAGTAGGTCATTGCCTCACTCATCACCATACGTTTAGTGATCCTCAATGTTTTTGTGTGGATCAGGTTCACAAAGGCAGCGGCGGGAAATCCTTGGATCAAACTTTGATTTTTCGAGAACAACGCTGGATTTTCACTTTGCAGACCGTGTACCCAGGTGGCCTTAACTCGCAAGTTGATTGGAACCTTTGCATATAATTTAATCAGGGGAATAAGGATCCTTAATTCATGGTTCAATAAATTGAGGTTTCTGCATAGCCTAAGCCGCATGCGCGGCGTTTTTTCACATTGAGGGGGAGAATTGCCTGTGCAATACATGTTTGGTAAGAAGCATCAAGTTATCTTAACGTTCTGACAAGACTGATATGTTGATTTCTTCATAAAATCTTCATTTAAAGTATACATTTTAATGGGAGAATGTTTCTGTCTGTTTTCCTAGTTCAAGTTGACAACTATAGAAGTCGGCTCATAAGCTCCTGAAGAAACGAAATAATCGTGAAACGTAGCAGCGCTGAATCTGGCGTTGGGACTCTTTATTAAGATAAGCCTGACTTGTTTGTCTTTTTTTAAAGAAAATTTTTTGAATACAAAGAAAAATAAGTAATGATTAAAAAAAGGGGTCATTGATGCAAATTGGAACATTTGGTTGAAAAGTTATTACCATAGCTCCTGTAAGTCTGAGACCCGTATGACAAAGTAAAATAGTTTTTGATAAAATATTTAAGCTAATTGTTATTTGGGAAGTTGAGACTAACTGTGAAGAATTCTCATGGTGGTGGAGTAATTGTGTTAATCTGAAGGCTTAACTGCGCTATTACTCTGACGAAAAAGACCAATTTTGATTGTCGGACTCAAAAGGCAGGCAAAACTCCGGAGTCTCAATGCGAGGATGAGACGATGGTGCAAGGATGAGGGTTTTGTATTTGTTAGGAACTGGGGAACATTCTGGGGAAAGGAGGGGCTCTTCCGAAGGGATGGGCTTCACTTTAACCAGGATGGAAGCAGGCTATTGGCTTTAACCTTTAAAAAGGAGAGAGAGGGAGTTCCGGTGACGTCAGGGAGCGAGATGGCGGCTTTCTGAGGGAGCTCAGAGGCGCTCGTTAGCAAAGCGAGAGAACGAGCAACCCCACCCTGATTGCGGAGACGCAAAGAGTATGGGCAAGACCTTAAGGCACTGGTGCACATGTCAGTAAAAAAGCGGCTGGCTGCATACCGTTCCCCCTATGCGATGGCGGAGGAGATGGGGAGAAGAAGCCATGCGGACAAAATGGAGGCTGAGGTGGCAGAGCGGCCTGACACGGATGAGGAGCCTGAATTGCACCCGGACTCTTTGGGGGGCTTAAAAGAGTGGCTCACGGACTTAAAAGAGGAGCTAAAGGCGGAAATGGGCTCCTTTAAGAAGGAGCTAAAGGAGACGCTGAGCTCTCTACGACAAGATTTGAAGGAGCTAGGGGCCAGAGTGGAGGATGTGGAGGAGCGGCTAGAGCAGAATGCGGGTGCGGTGGGTGATCTGCGCACCGGTTGGGCAGATCTGAAACAAGCCAAGGATCTCCTGAAGGCGAAGACTGAAGACCTTGAAGACAGATCGCGACGGTGTAATGTGCGTGTGAGGGGGGTCCCCGAGGAACAACGCTATAAGGATTGCGAGGAGACATTGCAACAGCTGTTTACGGCAATCCTAAAGGAGGCGGACCCCACGGGTGAGTGGGAAAAATCGGCCGATGCACATGGAAAGAGCCCACCGGAGCCTAGGACCCGCTCGTAACAACAGGCCTAGAGATGTGATAGCCTGTATGAGCTCCTTTAAGTTGAAAGAGAAACGTTTGGCAGCGGCGCGCAAACTTGGGCCCTATAAGTGGGAAGGGGCGTTGATTGAGCTTTATCAAGACCTGTCGGCGGGCATGCTGCAGCGGCGATGGGAGCTGTGGGAGGTCACGGCCCTGCTGCGTAGGGAAGGCTGGAGATACAAGTGGCTTTACCCTTTTGGGCTCCTGGTTACGGTCCAGGGCGCCTCGAGAAGAATCCAGAGTGTGGAAGGGGCCTGGCAAGCGCTGCGCGACCTGGGGGTGAAAGATATCCTGGAGAGACCCACGGGTAACCAGCCAAAGGAGCAGCGACCACAGGCGCTTAGTGCAGGGATGAAGTGGCAGAGAGTGGAGAACAAGAGCCGACGGCTTACCAGGCTCTCCAGAGGCACCGAGCAGCGTTCGAGGGAAGGGACGGAGGGAGAGTGAGGGGGATGAGGCTTTTCCTGGCCCTCACCGACGGCGGTCTGGACCGCAGAGGACTTTGTGGACTGACCGAATGAGCCTGTATGTATATGTGTATTGGGACACAATGTGGACTGTGGTTGCGATGGAGAGGAGTATCGAAGGCCTGAAGGGCATGCAACTGCCTCCACCAGAGGCGTTGAGAAGGTGGTGAGCAGGGGAAGGGAGGGGGAGGGGGACTGGAGGTATGAGGGGGGAGTAAAGGCAGGGGGGGGGAAGGGGGAGGTTGGGGGGTGAGCAGGGGTTATAGCGCTGATATGGAGCGAGACAACTTGAGCTAATTGGGGTCTCGACTCTGAGGAAGGGGGGAGAGGAGGGGGACGGTGGGGCGGTGGAAGGGGGAAGAGAGCGCCTGGGGCATGTCACTGGGGCTATCCTGAGCACTCCAGAGGGAGTGATATGGCAGGGAAGGGGAGGGCTGGGGGGTGGGAGGGGGAGCTGGGGGGTGGGGGGGGGGTGGGAGGGGGAGCTGGGGGGTGGGGGGGAGGGGGTGGGAGGGGGCTGGCGGAACTATAGCAGGGTAAGCGGGGAAGGATTAGGGAGAGAAGGAAGACCTAATGGGGAAGATAGGATCTATTAATGTTAAGGGGCTGAACACCCCGCAGAAACGACATCAGCTATATCGGGAGGTCACTAGGCTGGGATGGGAGGTGGTGCTGGTGCTGGTGCAGGAGACCCACTTGCGGAGAAAGAACGAGGGGCTGCTGAGGAACACCATGTACCCACAGCAATATTTTGGGGGAGCTAGGGGGGCGGAAGCGAGCAAGAAAGGGGGAGTGGCTATATTGTTGAGGCGGGATAGCACCTTTAGGGTTAGTGAGGTGGTGAGGGACAAAGACGGAAGGGTATTGATTTTGGGGGGGGGAATGGCAGGGGGAAAAAGGTAACCTTGGTTAACATTTATGCACCGAACGAGAGGCAGATACAGTTTTGGAGAGGTGTGAAGGACTTATTGGGCCAACACGTGCAGGGAAAGCTTATAATGGGGGAGGATTTTAATCTGGCCCTAAACTTGCAGTGGGATCGGCAAGCCCGGGGGGGGGGGGGGGGACGGGAAGACCACTGTCAGAAGGATAGTGAATAGAATTATGCGGGTGTATCACTTGGGGGATATGTGGAGACAGCATCATGAGGGGGGCAGAGAGTATACTTTTTACTCCGCACCTCACGATAGCTATGGTCGGATAGATTATCTATTGCTGGACAGTAGGTGGGGCCATAGGATACAGGAGGCAGAGATTGGGAACTTCACCTGGTTGGATCATGCGCCCACATGGGTGGGAATAGGACCTAATAGGGAGGAGGGGGAGACACGATTTTGGCGGCTCAATGAAAGCCTCTTGGAAAAGGAGGTGGTGCGGGACATCAAAGAGTGCCTGCAGGAGTATTGGACCCTTAATGACAATGGGGAAGTGTGGGTCTTTGGGAGGGAATGAAGGCAGTGGTAAGGGGGCGGTTGGTGATGTGGGCCGCTAGGTTTAAAAAGCAGTGCCTTGCTAGAGAGGACGCTCTGCAGCGGACGATAAAGTGCGTGGCAGAACGTTATAAAGCCCAGGGTAGGCGGTGGGATTTTAAACAGTTAAACCAGCTTAGAATGGAGCTGAACAAATTACAGGTCGATGAGATTGGGTTTAAGTTGGCCAGGATGAAGCAGGGCTATTATGAATGGGGGGATAAAGCCGGGAAAATGCTGGCCAATAAATTGCGGATAAGAGAGGCATGGACGGCAATAGTGGGGCTGAAAGGGGACAGGGGAGAGACAATAAGTTCCAAGCAACAAATGGGGGACAGTTTTTGCCAATTCTATAGGGAGCTATACAGGAGGAAGGAGGGAGGGACGGGGGACTCCGGTGCGGATTTCCTAGGGGGGATAGAGTTGAATGTGCTGGAGGAGGCAGACAGCCAGAGCCTAGAGGGAGATATTACCAGGGAGGAGGTGGAGCAGGCCCTGGGGGCGTTGCCGCCGGGGAAGGCCCCGGGCTTGGATGGCCTGACGGGGGCCTTCTACAAAACTTTCCGGGAGGACCTGTTGGAAGGCTTGGTGGGAGTAGCCAATGGGATACAACAGGACGGGGGGCACCTCTCAGCGGAGATGCTTATAGCAGGGATTACTGTATTGCTAAAGGGGGGGAGACACCCTATGCAGTGTGGGTCTTATCGCCCCATCTCATTGATAAATGTTGATGTTAAAATTATTGCGAAGGTGTTGGCCAATAGATTGGTCGGCCCTATCAACCCCGGCATCAGCCGAGCCAAACGGGATTCATAATGGGGCGGCAGGCCTCTGACAATATAAAGAGGGTATTGGAGGCAGTATGGGGGGGCGAGGCACCAGGGGGAGGCAGCAATGTTGCTGTCTATTGACGCTGAGAAAGCGTTCAACAGGGTGGACTGGGACTTTTTGTTCCTCGTGATGAGGATGGGCATAGGCCTAAAGTTTCTGAGGTGGGTCCAAGCTTTATATAGAGGCCCTAAAGCGCGGGTAAAGATCAATGGGAGGTATACTGCGGCTCTGGATTTGGAGAGGGGGACGCGCCAGGGGTGTCCCCTCTCTCCAATTCTGTTTGCACTAGCTATAGAGCCTTTGGGACAGGCGATCAGGGGAATGGGAAGGTGTGGGGGTCATCACCATAAGATATCTCTCTTTGCTGACGATGTTCTACTGGTGGTGACAAGGCCGGAGGAGACATTGCCGGAGCTTCTGAAGCAGCTGGAAAGGTATGGGGAAGCCTCAGGATTTAAAATGAACCCAGATAAAACTGAGGCTTTGAGCATTAATTTACCCGGGCCACTGCTGGAGAGGTTGAAGCAGGTTTACCCCTTTAGATGGACAGAGAGAGCTATCCGGTATTTGGGGGTTAATATTACGCCAACCCCACAGGGGCTGTATGGGGCAAATTATAGCAAACTGTGGAAGGAGATCGGGCAGGATCTACAGAGGTGGGCAAGATCAAAGATATCATGGCTGGGTAGGATAGCAGCGGTAAAAATGAATGCGATACCGAGCGTGCTGTATTACTTTCAGGCATTGCCGATCCCCATTCCGGGGGCCCATTTAAGGGGGCTACAGAGGAGGTTGAATCAGTATATCTGCCTAGGAAAGCACGGGAGGTACTGCATAGGTGGAGAGAGGAGGGGGGGCTGGGGGTGCCAAACCTGCAGATATATTACTGGGCGGCCCAGGCGCGTCATGTGATGGACTGGCGCACTGAGAACTATGTGGAGATGGAAAGGGAATGTGTAGGGAGGGGGGTCCCTGGAGGGCCTGCCCTGGATGGGGAGGGGAGAGGGGGGGGGGATGAAGGTGCTGGAGAATCCCTATGTGAAACATGTCCTACAAGAACGGAATAAGATTAGGGGGATAGAAGGGAAGGCGGGGGGGGCTCAGTTCTCCTCGATGAGGGAGATGTGTTCGACGGAGGAGTTCCGCCCAGGGAGAGAAGGGGGCTGTTACCGCCGATGGGCGCAAGGGGGATTGAAGTGCTTTTACCAATTTGTGGATGGGGGGGGGAATGGGTCCCATTTGCAGACTTGCGGGAGGCGTATGGTCTACGGGAAGGGGACAGATTCTATTATGGGCAGCTTACTCATTTCCTTCGGAAGAAACTGGGGAAGGAGGGCCTAGAGAAGGATTATACACCGTTAGAGGTGATGTGGTATGGTAAGAAGACTTCGCCAGGCTTAATCTCGGCCTTGTATAAGGCAATACAGGGGCCACGTACCAGTAAGCATAGATATATGTTGGAGTGGAAAGGAGATTGGGCCATGGAACTAGAGGAGGGGCAATGGAAAGCACAGTTACTTACCTGTAACAGGTGATCTCTGGGAACAGCAGGAATTAGTCCTCACATATGGGTACGTCGGTACCGACGGAGCCTGAGCAGGAAAGCTCCCCAGCTTCCCAGAAGAAAGCTTTTGGGGCCTCCCACTGCACATGCGCGCTGCCTTCCCGCCTTCCTGACCAGCTCTCCTCAGTTCGAGTTTATAGCTGAGACAATAGAGAGAGGAAAGGAAGATAGATAGAAGATACAACTCCTAGGGGAGGTGGGTGGGTTTTGAGGACTAATTCCTGCTGTTCCCAGAGATCACCTGTTACAGGTAAGTAACTGTGCTATCTCCAGGAACAAGCAGGAATAAGTCCTCAACATAGGGGGACTCCCTAGCTAAGATGCCTGGGAGATCCCCTTCCAAGGGTTCGCCATCTTCGTATGGATCTCAGGCATCCATCCTGGGAAGGTGGGCAGGAGTTGTTCAAGTATGGAACAGGTGTTTGAGGACAGCCTGACCAAACAAGGCATCCCGGCGGGAGTCCTTGTCCAAACAGTAATGGGCTGTGAAGGTATGAACCGAGGCCCAGGTGGCGGCTCAACAGATCTGATCTATGGATACAGAGTGAAGATGAGCCATAGAAGTGGCCATGGCTCTCACATTGTGAGCTGTGACATGGCCTTCCAGAGAAATGTTTTTACTCTGGTAAGCAAAGGAAATACACTTAGCAATCCAATTGGAAAGTGTACGTTTGGAGACTGGAAGTCCCAAATGAGAAGGATCAAAAGCCATAAAAAGTTGGGAAGACTTTCGATGTGGCTGAGTCCTGTTGAGGCAAAAGGCGAGAGCTCTTTTACAATCTAGAGTATGAAGGTTCCTCTCTGCAGTGGATGCATGAGGAGCCGGAAAAAAGACAGGTAGATATACCTCTTGATTAAGATGAAAAGGCGAGACC
Source organism: Ichthyophis bannanicus (assembly GCA_033557465.1). Classification (NCBI taxonomy): domain Eukaryota; kingdom Metazoa; phylum Chordata; class Amphibia; order Gymnophiona; family Ichthyophiidae; genus Ichthyophis; species Ichthyophis bannanicus. The sequence goes on from CM066047.1 coordinate 84,600,485, forward strand.
ACTTTGGGCATAAAGTGGGGATTCGTCCTGAGGACCACCTTATCATGATGAAACCTAGTATAAGGTGGATGAGCCACTAAGGCCTGTAGTTCACTGATGCGGCGAGCCGAAGTGACTGCAATAAGGAAAAGGACCTTCCAGGAAAGAAATTTCAAGGAGGTAGAAACCAACGGTTCAAAGGGTGGCTTCATAAGCTGACCTAGAACTAGGTTCAAATCCCATGCTACCGGAGGAGGTCGGATGGGAGGCTTAGTTAGAGTCAGGCCTCTCATGAACCTTGCAATAAGAGGATGAGAGGAGACAGGTTGTCCATTTATAGGTTTTAAGGATGCTGCAATAGCACTTAAATGGACTCTGACTGAATTCGTCTTAAGGCCTGCATTAGAGAGATGCAGGAGATAGTCTAGTAGAGAATTCAAGGGAAGTGCCAGAGGGTCAAGACCCTGTTGAGCACACCAAATGGAAAAGCGTTTCCATTTGAAAGCATAGGAATGCCTCGTGGAGGGTTTCCTAGAGGCATGAAGGATATCTTTCACTGGTTGAGAAAGATTGAAGTCATGAAGGCTTAGGCCTTCAGTAACCAAGCTCTGAGGTGTAGGGACTTGGGGTATGGGTGCCACAAAGTCCCCTTCTCCTGAGACAGAAGGTCTGGCGCAGCTCCCAGGTCCAGGGAGGGTCCCTGGGAAAGATGCAGAAGTAGAGGGAACCACACTTGGCGTGGCCAGCGTGGAGCTATGAGGATCATCGATCCGTGATCCCTCTGGAGTTTGAACAGAGTCTTGGGAATCAAAGGAATGGGTGGAAAGGCATATAGGAAGTCCTGACCCCAATGTAGGAGAAAGGCGTCGTTGGCCTGAGCTCTCTGACATGGAGTCCTGGAACAGAACCGGGGAAGTTTGGTATTGCACGGACTTGCAAAGAGGTCTATGTCCGGGGTTCCCCATTCCTGAAAGATTCTGCGTATCTGGTCCATATGCAAGGACCATTCGTGTGGAAGCAGAACTCGACTGAGTCTGTCTGCCCAAGAGTTTTGAACCCCTGGAAGATACACTGCCAGAAGATGAATTTGATGCTCTCTGGCGAAGGCCCATAATCTGAGAGCTTCGTTGCAAAGCGACAGAGAGCCTGTCCCTCCTTGTTTGTTTACGTAGAACATGGCAACCTGATTGTCTGTTTGAACTAGGATGGTCAGGTTGACAAGGAGGGTATGGAAGACTTTGAGGGCAAAGAAGATTGCTCGCAGTTCCAGGAGGTTGATGTGAAGGGTGGTCTCCTGTGGAGACCAAGAACCCTGAGTGGAGAGGTGTTGTAGATGGGCTCCCCACCCTGTTTGGGAGGCATCTGTTGTGAGGGTTGCTTGGGGCAACAAAGGTTGGAAGGGGGCCCCCAACAACAGATTCTTGGTGGACATCCACCATTGGAGGGACCAAAACAGACGCTTTGAGGTGAGTATTTGGTCGGAGAGCGCTCCTGATGCCTGAGTCCACTGGGTGGCCAAGGTCCATTGAGCTGCTCTCATATGAAGACGAGCGTAGGGCACCACGTGTACCGTGGAGGCCATGTGGCCCAGAAGTCGCAGCATTTCTCTGGCTGTCAAGTGACTGCTGGACTGAGCTTGGGAGGCCAAGCACACCAGACGTTGGCCCCAGACTTGAGGTAGGTAGGCCCTTGCAGTGGTGGTGTCCAACTGGGCCCCTATGAATTCCAGAGACTGAGTAGGGATAAGTTGAGACTTGGGAAGGTTTATCACCAGTCCCAGATACTGCAGAATGTGCCTTGTGCGGTCCAGGGAAATCTGGGCCTCTGACTGAGATGGAGCTCGGATGAGCCAGTCGTCCAGATATGGGAATACAAAAATTCCCAGACCTCTTAGAAATGCGGCAACAACTGCCATGCATTTGGTGAACACTCTTGGAGCAGAGGCTAGACCGAAGGGAAGTACTCTGTACTGGAAATGTTTTCCCTGAAACAGAAATCTTAGATATTTTCTGTGGGATGGGTGGATGAGTATATGTGTGTACGCATCCTTGAGATCTAGAGAACAAAGCCAATCCTGACTCTGAAGGTATGGAAGGAGAATGCCTAGAGAAAGCATTTTGAATTTCTCCTTGTACAGAAATCTGTTCAATTCTCTCAGATCTAGGATAGGTCTGAATCCCCCTGTCTTCTTTGGTATGAGAAAATAAGGGGAGTAGAATCCTGTCCCTTGTTGAAGAAGAGGAACCTCTTCTATTGCCCCTTGGGCAAGGAGAGAAGAGATTTCCTGACCCAACAGGCCCAGGAGAGATGGGGGAGAATTGAAGTGCCTCACCATGGTATATGGAGGAAGGTTGGAAAAATGAAGTTTGTAGCCCTCTCTGATGATAGAGAGGGTCCATTGCTCTGATGTAATTTGCCCCCATCTGGGAGCAAAGTGAGCTAACCTTCCGGGAATGGTGAGGGGCTCTGGTTGTTCTAGAGCCAGAAAGGGTAAGTTCTCTAGGGGCAAGTCAAAACCCCTGAGGGGGTTGAGCCTGCTGAGGAGTGGCAGACACTGCAGGCTTTGACCTTGCCTGTTTAGGCTGCTGACGTTTAGCAGCAAAGCGAGGCTGAGAAGATTGTTGGCCAGTATTTGTGGAAAATCTGGCCTTCTTGTAGTAAGGCCTCTTGAAAGACTTTTTCTTGGCAGGAGTAGAGGTAGACTTAGAAAGTCTATCTAATGTAGCATTTTCTGCATCCATTTGAGTGGCTTTAATTTGCCAGTCTTTACCAAATAAGTTCTAACCTGTACAGGGCAGATTCCGTAAGCCATCCAGGACCCAGGGTTCTAGGTCAGAGGCCTGGAGCCAAGCAAGTCGTCGGGCTGCAATGGCAATGCCCGAAGCTCTACCGGCACCTTCAAAGGAATCAAAGGCTGCTCTGTTGGAGAACTTAGAAACATCTAGAAGCTGTTTCACCAGAGAAATGAACTCCTCCTTTCTATCCTCAGGGATAAATGAGGTAAAATGCCGTACCTTTAGGGCAAGTTCCCTTAGAAACATGCCCATATACAGACTGTATGAATTAATCCTGGCTATAAGCATACTAGCCTGGAAGATTTTCCTACCAAAAGAGTCTAGGGTCTTACATTCTCGCCCTGGAGGGGTAGAAGAGTGCCTTTTGGTACTCTTAATCTTTTTCAGCGCAGACTTCACCACAATGGAATGGTGAGGCAGCTGAGATTTTTGAAAACCAGGAGAAGGAGGGACCCGGTACATGGTGTCCAACCTACGAGAATGAGGAGACAACGTTAGAGGAGCCTCCCATAAGTCCATCAAGTGTTCTTGAAGGATTTCATGGATAGGCAGGGTGACTGCCTCTTTAGGAACCTTAGGGTATCCTAAAATATCCAATTTCTTTGATCTAGGTTCTTTTTCAGAGGATGTAGTAATAGAAAGTCCTTTAGCTACTTCTATAATGAAGTCTTGAAAGGACAAATCCTCTGGTGGAGACATTCTCCTCTTTGGGGAAGAAGGCTCTTCAGGAAGAAACAGAGACAGCTCATCAGAGTCATCAGAGGAGTCAAAATCCTCAGAAGAATCAGAGAATCCTCTATTTGCTTCCAACGCACGATACGCATACCGATCGGTATCGACATCGGGCGTACCGGGTATGGGATCGGTATTGGGTGAAAACCCGGATCCGGCATGCGGAACCGATCTGCGTTTGGAAGATGATGGTCTCGGTTCCGGTATGGAAGACAGTACCGGAACCGGACCCGGAACCGCTAGATGCGGTACCGAGGGCGTCGCAGCTTTAATGAAAGCCAGAACGGCCTGCTGCATGGTCTGGACAGTATTGCCCATAGACGCCACTGCTGCCTGGATGTCGGTACCGGCATGGGCCGGTACCCCAGAGCAGTCTAACAGGTGATCAGTCGAGGCCGTGCCATCGATGTCAACCTGTAACCCCATAGATGGTGCTTTGGAAGCCAGAGCTTCCCACCGGGGTTGTTTGGCTGGGGCAGGATCCTCAGATTCAAAAGTGAGAGCCTCTCGATACTTTGAAGGAGATTTGCTCTTTGAGGACCTGCCCGAAGAAGGTTTGGTTACCTGAGATCCATCCGGAGAGGAAGACCTGGATGACTGTGATGCTGGATTATCTGAAGCAAACAGCACATGGAATTTGTTGGCCCGGTTCTGCAAACCACGTTTAGACATCTGGGAGCAGGATGGGCAGTCCGGAATGGAGTGGTCAGGTCCCAAACATTTAAGACACCAGTCATGGGTGTCTGTGACAGAAATAACAGCACTACACTTGGTACACTTCTTGAAACCAGGGGCTGGTTTCTCCATGAGGAGAATTTGTGTAGGCCTGAGGCCTAACCGAAGTCACCAAGTTGCTAAATAAAAGTTTGTTGTTTTTTTTTAAAGAAAAGAAAAGAGACCGGCGGTACCGGTTTCGGTATGGGGAAGGCAGGTACGCGGACTAAAGAAACAAACTAAAATAAGAATTTCTTCAGCGGTGACAGGAACATGACCTGCTGGCTCCGCTGAAAAAGAGAAACTGAGGAGAGCTGGTCAGGAAGGCGGGAAAGGCAGCGCGCATGTGCAGTGGGAGGCCCCAAAAGCTTCCTTCTGGGAAGCTGGGGAGCTTTCCCGCTCAGGCTCCGTCGGTACCGACGTACCCATATGTGAGGACTTATTCCTGCTTGTTCCTGGAGATAACTATATTTGATCAGGTGAGGTTCTTGCCTCTGTCTGGTACAAGCTGGTAATGCGATGGTATTACACACCATCTCACCTGCACCGGATGTTCCCCAGAGCATCCAATTTATGCTGGAGAGAATGTGGGGAGGTGGGTACATTTTTCCACATATGGTGGGACATGCCCCACGATTCAGAGATACTGGGGGGAGATACGGGAGTGGATTAAGGAAGTAATAGGGGGGGAGGTGGCCCTGGATTTCGGGGGGTTCCTGATGGGGTGGTGGAAGGAAGGGGGGCCTGAGCAAGGGAAGCAGCAAATAATGGCGTGCCTGAGCGCGGCCCGCTGTGAAGTAGCGTACCGGTGGAAGCAACGGGAAGCCCCGAGGGTGGAGCATTGTGTGGAAAGACTCAGGCAGGTCTATGTAATGGAAAAACTGACTGCCGTGCGAAGGCAGAAACTGGAGAGATTCGAAAAGCAATGGGTAAAGGTGCTGGCCTATTTGCAGAAGGAATCTTTGGCATAGAAGGGAGCGATGGGGGGAGGGGTATTAGGGTAGGGGGTGGGGGGGCTGGGGTGGGAAGGAAATATGAGGATGGGTAAAGGGGTTAGCATGGGGATTGGGGATTTGGGTGGGCTGGGGGGGTAGGATAGGGGGGGAGGGTGGGGGGGCTAGGGGACGGAGGAGGGGGGAGGATGACCGATAAGTGCGGGGGGTGCAAAGATCTAGGGGGGCAGTGTACCATGGACTTCTGCACTTAATGTACGATAGTAGGTCCCTTCTATCAAGATCTCCTTTAAGGATCTGTTTGGAGTATTGTTGTTTTTCTGTGTGCGAAGCACTGCTGAGGATATTTTGTAATTTGTTTTTTGCACCATGGTTTAATTTTGGCTATTGTATTATGCTTGGATTTTCAATAAATACTTTTTTTTTTTTTTAAATTTCAAAAGGAGATAGAGCAGCTTTTAAACTAGATATTAGGGGACAGCCGACAGTCGCCCAAGAGCGCATGGTTCGGAACAATATATCCTTGAAGGATACAAGCAAAAGATTGATGTTAGGACATATCAGCAGAGAGGTTCCAATAAAGACAAAAGTAGCTCAAATGTCCTTTAGTACAAAGCAGACAGATCTTAAAGATTCCAAATTACCCCTGCCTACCGATAGCCAGATAAATATGAATAAAAGACAGCCTCTAAAATGCTTGTATGCAAATGCTAGAAGTCTAAAGAAATAAGATGGGAGAGTTAGAATATATAGCACTAAATGAGAGGTTAGATATGATTGGTATCTCAGAGACATGGTGGAAGAAGGGTACCTGGGTACAAACTATATTGCAATGATAGAGCGCAGCCCCGCCACCAATTTGATCAGCTCTATGTTAGAGAGGGCATTGAGTCACAAAGGATTAAAGTTTTGCAGGAAACAAAATTAGCTGTAGAATATCTATCGATTGAAATTCCATATAAAAAGGGGAAGGCGATGGCAATGGGGGTGTACTATCGACCACCTGGCCAGAATGAACAAATGGATAATGAAATGCTCAAAGAAATCAGGGAAGCTAACAAAAGTTACAGCACAGTAATAATAATGGGTGATTTCAATTACCCGGTATCGACTGGGTCAGTGTCATGGCAGGACATGCTAGGGAGACAAAGTTTCTAGATGAAATAAATGACTGCTTCTTGGAGCAGCTGGTTCATGAACAGACCAGAGGAGAAGCCATTTTGGACCTAGACCTTAGTGGAACACCAGATCTGGTGCAAGAGATAAGGGTGTTGGGGGCATTTGGCAATAGTGATCATAGCATGTTAGTGTTTGATTTAATTATAATGAAGGAGGGATGGTAAGGAAATCCACAGTACTACCTTTTAATTTTCAAAAGGGAGACCATGATAATTTGAGAAAAATAGTTAAGAAAAAACTAAAAGGAGCAGTTGCAAAGGTTAAAGACTTACATCAAGCTTGGGTGTTTAAAAATACTATATTGTAAGCCCAGACCAGCTGTATTCCACGTTTTAAGAAAAGTGGAAGAAAAGTCCAAAAAACTGCCAGCATGGTTTGAAGGTGAGGTCAGAGAGGCTGCTGTTGAGAAAAAAAGTGAAGTTACTCACCTGTAACAGGTGTTCTCCAGGGACAGCAGGAATCAGTCCTCACTTATGGGTGACGTTGGCACCGATGGAATCCGCGCAGAGCAATTTCCCAGCTTTCAAAGAAAGCTTTTGGGATTGCTGCCACGCATGTGTGGTCCTCTTCCCACCATCTTGCTCAGTCAGGTCACTTAGCTCGAGTCCTACGAAGCAGATGGCAAGGGAAGGACAAAAATACAGCAACTCATCAGGGGAGGCGGTAGGGTAATGAGGACTGATTCCTGCTATCCCTGGAGATCATCTATTACAGGTAAGTAAAGCACAGTTACGTACCTGTAACAGGTGATCTCTGGGAACAGCAGGAATAAGTCTTCACATATGGGTATGTCGGTACCGACGGAGCCTGCATGGGAACGCTCCCCAGCGTCCAATCAGAAAGCTTTTGGGAGCATCCCACAGTGCCGGCGTGCTGCCTTCCCGCCTTTCCAACTGTCTCTCCTCAGTTCAGTTTTATAGCTGAGACAAAGAGTGAGAGAGAGGGAAAGGAAGAGAGATAGAGAGACAACTCCTAAGGGAGGTGGGTGGGTTGTGAAGACTTATTCCTGCTGTTCCCAGAGATCACCTGTTACAGGTAAGTAACTGTGCTATCTCCAGGAACAAGCAGGAATGAGTCTTCACATATGGGGACTCCCTAGCTTTTGATGCCAGGGAGAGAGCCCAGAAGTTGTGTGTCCCTGAACAGGGCTGCACTTCCCCACCTGGATCTCTGGCATCCCATGAGGGATGGTGGGTAGGAGTTGATTAAGCATGGAACAGGTGTTTGAGAACAGCCTGACCAAACAAGGCATCCCGGCAGGAGTCCTTGTCTAAGCAGTAATGGGCTGTGAAGGTATGAACTGAGGCCCAAGTGGCTGCTCGACAGATGTCATCGATAGACACAGAGTTTAGATGAGCCATTGAGGTTGCCATGGCTCTCACATTGTGAGCTGTGACATGGCCCTCCAGAGAAATGTTCTTGCTCTGATAGGCGAAAGAAATACATTGGGCAATCCAGTTGGAAAGAGTTCTCTTGGAGACTGGTTGTCCCAAATGAGAAGGATCAAAAGCAACAAAGAGTTGGGAAGACTTTCTATGTTGCTGTGTCCTCTAAGTAAAAAGCCAAAGCTCTTTTACAGTCCAGGGTATGAAGATTCCTCTCTGCACTTGATGCATGAGGCCCTGGAAAAAAGACAGGTAGGTAGACCTCTTGGTTGAGGTGAAAAGGCGAGACCACCTTAGGCATAAAATGTGGATTAGTCCTAAGGACCACCTTGTCCTGATGGAACCTTATATAAGGTGGATTAGGTACTAGTGCTTGCAATTCACTGATGCGGCGTGCTGATGTGATTGCAATGAGAAAGATAACCTTCCAAGAAAGGTATTTGAAGGAGGTAGTAGCTAAAGGTTCAAAAGGTGGCTTCATAAGCTGTCCAAGAACCAAATTTAAGTCCCATGCCACTGGTGATGGTCTAATGGGAGGCTTTGTTAAAAGGAGGCCTCTCATGAACCTTGCTACAAGGGGATGAGAGGAAACAGGTTGTCCATTTAGAGGCTTGAGTGAAGCTGCAATAGCACTCAGATGGACTCTTACTGAATTTGTCTTAAGGCCTGCATTAGACAGATGCAGGAGATACTCCAGTAACAATTCTAAAGGTATTGACCGGGGGTTAAGGTACCTTCCAGAACACCAGATGGTAAACCTTTTCCACTTGAAGGCATAAGAACGTCTAGTGGAAGGTTTTCTAGAAGCATGAAGAACATCTTTCACTTATTGAGAAAGAGGAAGATCCTGGAGATCTAGGCCTTCAGCAACCAAGCCCTGATATGCAGAGACTGGGGATTGGGACGCCACAATTTTCCGTCCTCCTGAGAGGAGGTCTGGAGCAGACCCTAACTCTAGGGAGGGAGCTTGAGAGAGATGTAGAAGCAGAGGGTACCACACTTGCCGTGGCCAATGTGGAGCTATGAGAATCATGTGGCCTCTGTCTCTCTGAAGCTTGAATAGGGTTTTGGGAATTAGGGGAATGGGTGGAAAGGCATACAGGAAGTCTTGACCCCAGTGAAGGAGGAAAGCATCCCTTGCCTGAGCCCCCTGAGCCGGAGTTCTGGAACAGAACCAGGGAAGTTTGGCATTCCACGGACTTGCAAAGAGGTTTATGTCCGGGGTTCCCCAAATTTGAAACATTTTTGACACCTGGTCCATATGTAGGGACCACTCGTGTGGAAGCAAAACTCGACTGAGTCTGTCTGCCCAAGAGTTTTGAACCCCTGGAAGATAGACTGCCAAAAGATGAATCTGATGCTCTCTGGCGAGGGCCCATAGTCGCAGAGCTTCGTTGCAAAGCGACAGAGAGCCAGTTCCCCCTGGCTTGTTTAGGTAGAACATGGCTACCTGATTGTCCGTGTGGACAAGGATTGTCTTGTGGCTGAGCAGGGTGTGGAAAACTCATAGAGCAAGGAAGATTGCTCTGAGTTCCAAAAGATTGATGTGGAGACAAGTCTCCTGTGGGGACCAGATGCCCTGGGTGGAGAGGTCCTGAAGATGAGCTCCCCAGCCCATTGGAGAAGCATCTGTTGTAAGAGTTGCCTGGGGTAGAGGCTGTTGAAAAGGACACCCCAGCAACAGGTTTTGAGGGGACTTCCACCATTGGAGGGACAAAATGAGGCAACTTGTGTTTGCTATTTTGTCTGACAGGCAGCCTAATGCCTGGGTCCATTGGGTGGATAAAGTCCACTGAGCTGCTCTCATGTGAAGGCGAGCATATGGTACCACATGAACGGTGGAAGCCATATGGCCTAGCAACTGTAACATTTCTCGAGCAGTTAGTAGGGGTTTCAACTCTGCTTGAGAAGCTAACTGCATCAAGCGAAGGCAGCGGGCCTGGGGAAGAAAGGCCCTTGCCTTTATGGTATCCAGCAATGCCCCTATAAACTCCTGGGACTGAGTAGGGATCAAATTGGATTTTGGGATGTTTATTACCAGCCCTAAGTATTGAAGGATACGCACTGTGCAGGTTAGAGCAGTCTTGGCCTCTGACTGAGTGGGAGCTCGAATGAGCCAGTCGTCCAGATAGGGGAAGACAAATATTCCCAGGGTGCGCAGAAAAGCAGCAACCACTGCCATGCATTTCGTGAACACCCTTGGTGCAGAGGCCAGGCCAAAGGGGAGCACTCTGTATTGATAGTGCTTCTCCTGGAAAAGGAACCCAAGGAACCTTCTGTGAGTTGGATGGATGAGAACATGAGTGTACGCATCCTTGAGATCTAGAGAACAAAGCCAATCCTGACTCTGAAGGTATGGCAGCAGAGTTCCTAGAGAAACCATCTTGAATTTTTCCTTGACTAGGAATCTGTTCAACTCTCTGAGATCTAAAATGTGTCTGAAGCCCCCTGTTTTCTTTGGGATAAGAAAATAGGGGGAGTAGAACCCTGTGCTAGGTACATATGACCTAGATTGGCCATTGTTGGAAACAGAATACTGGGCTTGATGGACCTTGGTCTGACCCAGTATGGCATATCTTATGTTCTTATGTTGAGAAGGCACTTCCTCTATTGCCCCTTGGGCTAGAAGAGTGGCTACCTCCTGCTCTAATAGGCTGAGGAGGGAGGTTGGAGAATTGAACTGGTGCACTCTTGTGAGAGGGGGCAAGCTGGAAAAATGAAGTTTGTACTCCTCTTATGATGGAGAGTGTCCAATGCTCTGCTGTGATTTGCCCCCATCTGGGAGCAAAGTGACATAACCTTCCTGGAATGGTGGAGGGCTCTGGTCCTTCTAGAGCCAGGAAGGCTAAGTTCTCTAGCAGAAAGTCAAAGGCCCTGAGGGGGCTGAGACTGCTGGGCTGGAGCAGGCCTTGCAGCCTTGGCCTTGGTCTGTTTGGAGGATTGCTGACGTTTAGAAGGGAACTGAGCTGCAGAAGATGCTCTCCGACTATAAGCAGGATAAGATCTTCCCTTTTTAGAAAAAGGTGTTTTCTTGAACAACCTTTTCTTAGCAGGAGCAGCTGTAGATTTGGATAGTCTATCCAAAGCAGAATTTTCAGCATCCATTTGATTGGCTTTTGCTTGCCAATCCTTACCAAACAGATTTTCCCCTGTACAAGGAATATTTCCCAATTCATCTTGGACCCAGGACTCCAAATCAGATGCTTGAAGCCAAGCAATCCTACGTGCACCTATAGCTATAGCTGAGGCTCTGCTTACGCATTCAAAGGAGTCGAAAGCTGCACGGATGGAGAATTTGGAGATATCCTGGGCATGTTTGAGCCCAGAGAGAAATTCTTGCCTTTTATTGTCAGACATAAAAGGACTTAAAGTCTGCAAATGGTCAGTGACTTCTTTTAAGAACATTCCCATGTAGAGACTATAAGAATTAATTCTCGCAAGCATGGAAGCTTGGAAGACTCTTCTACCAAAAGCATCCAGGGTTCTACATTCACGTCCTGGAGGATTAGAAGCATGTCTCTTGGCACTTCTAATTTTTCTCATTGCAGACTCAACCACAATAGAGTGGTGAGGAAGCTGAGTTTTATGGAAACCAGGACAAGGAGAGACACGATACATGGTGTCCAACCTGCGAGAGTGAGGAGAGGCGGTTAGAGGTGTTTCCCACATCCTTAACATGAGATCATACAGAATCTCATGAATAGGCAAGGTAGCTGCCTCTTTAGGAGTTTTAGGATATTGTAGAATATCTAACTCCTTAGCTCTAGGCTCTGACTCTGGGGCTACTGTGATAGAGAGACCCCAAGCCACCTCTCTGATAAAGTCTTGAAAAGACAAGTCCTCTGGAGGAGACATCCTTCGTTTAGGAGAGGACTCCTCCTGTGGAAGAAGCATCGCTGCATCAACAGACTCTTCAGAATCCTCAGAGTCATCAGAGGAATCGAAGTATCGTCTGTTGGGATGCTCTTGCAAAGCCCGATACCCGTACCGACCGGGGTCGGTATCGGGAATCATCGGTACCGGTGTATCGGTACCGGAGGGCTGCAGAGGACAGGGTACTGGTATGGCTGACACCGATGCCACCGGTACTGGAATCAGTACCGATGGCGATACCGGAGCCGGTACCTGCGGAGTAGTCTGCTGCGGTACCATGGGCATCGATGCCACAAGGAAAGCCTCTAGACTGCGTTCCATGGACAGAATCCTCTGATCCATGGATGCTGCCAGTGCCTGGAAGTCGGTACCGGTGGAGGTCACCGGTACCCCAGAGCATGGCACCAGGAGATCTGTTGAGGCCACGCCATCTAGATCGTCCTGGAACCCCGATGATGATGCTTTAGAAGCCGAAACCTCCCGCCGGGGTAATTTTGCCGGTGCAGAATCCTCGAGGGCAAGGCCAGAGGCATCTCAATGCTTAGAAGGAGATTTGCCCTTCGAGGACCAGCTGGATTTATTTTTAGTTACCTGAGATCCATGTGAGGAAGAAGTAGTCCTGGAAGACATCGATGCCACCGAAGCCGCATCAGAGGGAAACAGGGTACTGAGCTTGGCAGCTCGGTTCTGTCGACCTCTCTTAGACATCATGGAACAGGACACACAATCTTTAATGGAATGCTCAGGGCCTAAACATTTGAGACATCAGTCATGGGTGTCGGTGACGGATATAGTACCGCCACATTTTGTGCACTTCTTAAAACCTGAGGCAGGTTTTTCCATATTTAAAGAAGAAGGTTTTGGGCCTAAGGCCCAAAACTGAAGTACACCTGAAGAAAAAATAGGTGGTCTTTTTTTTTTTTTTTTTTTTAAGAAAAAGAATAAGAACCGGCGGTACCGGTAAAGCGTCGAGGAAGGCAGACACATACAGAAAAGAAATAAAGAAAAAATAAGGAAATTCTTCTGCGGTGACAGGAACACGACCTGCTGGTCCCACGGAAAAAGAACAACTGAGGAGAGACAGTTGGAAAGGCAGCACGCAGGCGCTGTGGGATGCTCCCAAAAGCTTTCTGATTGGACGCTGGGGAGCGTTCCCGTGCAGGCTCTGTCAGTACCGATGTACCCATATGTGAAGACTCATTCCTGCTTGTTCCTGGAGATCTACGCTTTCTCCAGAAACAAGCAGGAAGTCAGTCCTCACTTATGGGACTCCACAGCTACAGGCTACAGACCTGTAACCTTAAATGCCTCCGCGCGGCTGTGAGCAGAAGCCAATGCTCGAAGGAGCCCAAGTCCTCGGGTCCTCAGAGCGAAGCCTTTGGTAGCCATGAAGGGTCTGAGGGCAGCTTGTACCCCAACAGGTTAAAAAGTACAGCCTGGCTGAAGGCGCTGTCCCGGCGGGACTCCCTCTCCAGGCAGTAGTGAGCAGCAAAAGTATTCATGGAAGACCAGGTCGCCGCCCAGCAGATGTCCATCAGGGGCACGGAGTGCAGCGAGGCCATCGAGGCTGCCTTGGCCCAAACCCCGTGTGCGGTGATTCGACGACTAGCAAGGCAGCCGCCTTCATATGAGCGAAAGCGATGCAGTCCGTTACCCAAACAGAGACGGTGCGTTTGGTAACTGCCTGTCCTGGTCTATTGGGATCATAGGTCACAAAGTCGGCCAGACGATCGATGAATCTGGGTGCGCTGCAAGTAGAAGGCGAGAGCCCTTCTGCAGTCAAGGGTGGGGACAGCCGCCGACGCCTGGTCGGCGTGGGGCCTTGGGAAGAAAATCAGCAGGACTATCGCCTGGTTAAAATGGAAATCCGAGACGACTTTAGGCAGGAATTTAGGGTGGGTACGGAGGACCACCTTATTAAGATAGAACCTGGTGTAAGGGGCATCAGCCATGAGAGCCTGGAGCTCACTGACTCAGCAGGCCGAGATCAGCGCCACCAGGAAGGCCACCTTCCAGGATAGGTGCCGGAGCGAGCACATAGCCATTGGCTAGAAGGGTGAACAGGTGAACTGCATGAGTAGCACATTCAGGTCCCATTCCACCGGTGGAGGTCAGATGGACAGCTTGGAAAGCAGAAGACCCCGCATAAAGCGGGAGACTAAAGGCTGCCCTGAGAGGGGCTTTCCCTCGATGGGGAGGTGGTTTGCCAAAATGGCGCTCAAGTGTACCCTGACAGAGTTCGACTTTAGACCTTCCTTCGAGAGATGGAGGAGGTACTGGAGGATCCATTGAATGGGGCACGAGAACGGGTCGCTCTGGAGCCCGGTGCACCAGATCAACAAGTGCCTCCACTTGAAGGCGTAGGCTCGTCTAGTGAGTCCTTTCTCAAGGCGAGGAGGACTTCCTCGACCTCCTCCAGAAGAGCCAGTGAGGCTAGGGAAACCCATTCAGCCGCCAGGCCGTGAGGGATAAGGAAGCTAAGTTCGGGTGCTGCACCCGCCCCTCCTGAGTTAGCAGACCCAGGGCAGAGATAGTGGAACAGGAGGCTCCGTTGACAGCTGGAGCAGAAGCGGGAACCAAGGCTGCTGATGCCACGAGGGGGCTATGAGGATCAACGATGCCCGATCCCGCTGAGCCTTGAAAAGGGTTCTCGCAATGAAAGGGAAGGGCGGGAATGCATAGAGCAGACAGGATGACCAAAGGAATGCATCGGGGCTCTCCCTGCTCGGGTGCGGTACCGGCCCACAAAAGCAGGGGAGCTGCGCATTCTGGGGACTGGCAAAGAGGTCTATCGCCAGTGTCCCCCAGCAAACAGCCAGCCCGCTACCCCTGGATCCAGCCACCATTCGTGGGGGCAAAGGATTCTGCTGAACCTGTCCGCCAAGACATTCTCCTGACCTGGAAGGTAGGTCGCCTTGAGGGAGATCTTCCGCTGGACAGTGAATGAGCAGATGAGGACCGGTTCCTGACAGAGGGCGCGCGATTCCATGCCTCCCTCCTTGTTGACGTAGATCACCACCACGCAGTTGTCGGTCTGCACAAGAACCGACCTCCCCTTGAGGTGGTCCTTGAAAGCCCTCAAGGCCCACCAAATCACCCGGAGTTCGAGCAAGTTTATCTGCTGCTGAGACTCCTCCGGCGACCACTGCCCCTGCGTGCACAGCAGCCCGCAGTGGGCTCCCCATCTTAACAGGGAAGTGTCTGTCGTCAGCACTGCATCGAGCTGCGGGGCCTGGAAGGACAATCCCCAGAGGAGATTACGGGGGTTTTGCCACCAGGACAAGTGGAGGTCGGGAAGGACCCTGTCAGAATCCCTGAGGTGACCGAGGGACGGGCTTCTCTGGGCGCTGAGGCACCACTGAGCTGTCCACATGTGCAGGCGGGTGTGGGGGACCACATGCACGGTAGAGGCCATGTGGCCCAGGAGGCATAGCATGGTCTGAGCGGTGACCCGGGGAGTGTTTTGGACGTGGGCCGCCAGAGCTCGGAGGCAGTCGGTGCGATCCACTGGTAAGAAGGTGGTCGCCTGCCCCGATGAGCTCGAGTGCCTGCACCGGCTTGAGGTGAGACTTCGGATAGTTGACCAAGAACCCCAAGCCCTCCAACAGAAGGATTGTGCGTGACATTGCTCGCAGGGTTTTCTCGACCGAGGACCCCGTGACGAGCCAGTTATCGAGGTAGGGAAAGACTGGCATGCTCTGACGCCTGAGACAGGTGGCGACCATGACGAAGCAATTTGCTTAGTATATAGATTCCAAAGAACGGCCCCCAATGGACTCGCAACTCTACTCGAAATGGCATGCAGACATGGACCACATGAAACCCAACTGTTCCTCCTAGGTGACTTCAACCTCACTCCCTTTACCTCTTTGCAGATGATACCAAAATCTGCAACAGAGCAGACACCCAGGAAGGTGTAGATAACATGAGGAGGCATCTAGCTAAGCTTGAAGAATGGCCTAAAATTTGGCAGCTGAGATTTAATGCTAAAAAATGTAGAATCATGCATTTGGGCTGCAACAATCCAAGGGAGCGGTACAGTATACAAGGTGACGTCCTTTTGTCCATGAAATGAATGAGACCTGAGCATGATTGTGTCTGACGATCTCAAAGTAGCTAAACGGGTAGAAAAGGCAACAGCGAAAGATAGAAGGATGGTTGTGTGCATTGGGAGAGGAATGGCCAGCACAAGTAATAGAGCACTAGCCTAATGGTTAGAGTACTGGCTTGGGAACCAAGAGACCAGGGTTATATTCCCACTAGCACTCCTTGTGGCCTTGGGCAAGTTACTTAGCCTTCCATTGCCTCAGAAAATTCCAATTTATCTTTGTCCCTGTTTAATGTACATCACCAAGATTAAGTTACAGTGTAAACTGCTTTGCTTGAAATGATAAAGCAGTATAAAAGACCTGCTAAATAAATAAAATTTAAAAAAGAAAGGTGATAGTGCCTCTGTATAAAGTCTTTGGTATGACTTCATTTGAAGTATTGCGTGCAATTCTGGAGACTGCACCTTCAAAAGGAGATAAACAGGTTGGAGTCTGTGCAGAGGGTGGCTACTAGAATGGTCTTCGTTATAAAGCACATGAGGACAGACTTAAGGACCTTAATATGTAGAGGAAAGGAGGGACAGAGGGGATATGATTGAGATGTTTAAATACCTTCATGGCATAAATGCCCAGGAGGAGAGCCTCCTTCGATTTAAAGTAAGCTCTGCTACAGGGGGACATAGGATGAGGGTGAAAAGACATAGACTCAGGGAGTAATATGCAGAAATATTTCTTTACGGAATAGTCTCCCAATGGATGTGGTAGAGATGAGGACAGTATCTAAATTCAAAAAAGCATGGGACAAACACAGAAGCTCTCTTAAAGGGAAAAAAGGGGACTCTTGTAGTAGGTGATATGGAAGGGCAGACTAGATAGGCCATGTGGTCTTTTTCTGCTGTCATGTTTTTATGAATAAATTTCCTCTACTCTACAATATTTGCCTAATTGATGTTCCTAAGCACTCCATTGTAACTGTTGGTGGAGTAGCTCTGTTTTTTCTAGATTCAGATCCTGTTTCCACTAAGATCTAGATGCTGGATGTTTTTTGTGGCCATGACATTAACGTCACTGAAACCTTGAATTATCTACTGGACTATAAGGACTCTCACACAGTTGAATTGTCTTTTGATCAAGAGAGCCTTGACATTACAGATTACAATTTTGATTCACGTGATATAGACATTTTATAGACTGATTTTATGTCTTGTGTCATTGTGCCCGCCTTTGCCCTTCTTTTGGCAATCCAATTCCTATTTTCCTTGTATCAGCAAAAACAGATTCATACTCTGCATCAAATTGTACACTATGGACCTACTCCCCCTACCCTGTGTCTGCAGGATCTGATGAACCGTCACCTCACTGAATTGTGACACCATTTTCTTTCCAGTTATTCATTACTCTTGAGTTGTTTCATTTATCAATGATAGCTTGTGTTTTAGTTTACTAACACAGATATGCATTTAAGTGTTAAGTATGAATTTACACTGACACGTTTTATTGTATTACCTATATCCCAGGTTATACACCGAATTTAGGTTTAAATATATTATATACTACAAAGTTTGAAGTTATACTCATTGATTGAGTTGATTTGATTTTACCTTTATCATTTCAGTATTAAACTTCTTTACTGCTTGTGTGTATTCACCGTATGATTACTCATGCAGTAATGCTTGCATGCATCTATCAGACTTGGCATCCACTAATTGTCCTTGCAAACACGTCCACTCTTGGCTATACTACTCACCTTTCTATACCTCACACGAGAGTGGAGGAGTAGCCTAGTGGTTAGAACACTGGCTTGGTAACCAAGCAACCAGGGTTCGATTCCCACTAGCACTCCTTGTGGCCTTGGGCAAGTCACTTAACCCTCCACTGCCTCAGAAGAAAGGCCTGGCAATCTACTTCTGGTGACACTGCCAAGAAAACCCAGGAGCTTCTGGGTCGCCAGGAGTCAGGACTGACTCGAAGGCACTCATTGCATTGCCATTCTCACACTCTGCATCACAAGCTACGTCCTCCATACACGTACCAATCGTGCACCCATACACGCACCACCCATCACATCCTCCGCTACCAGAGGAAGATCCAGACGTTAACATCATCTCATTCGCAACAAACCTCAACAGTTGCTCCTTCACACACCCCAACGAGACCTCAGCAACCACACTCCACACCTGAAATGTGCCCTAACATCTGATTGGCTTGCAATAACACACAGACTGCCACAAGCAACACAGTCTTCAACATGACATCCTTCAAGGATGTCCCCTTCAAGGGCTCGAACGGTGGCTCCAAAAGCGCAGACAACACCAAATTCATATCCTACGGTGGTATCACCAATCACTGTGGTGGTTGGACCTGCTTCACGGCCTTGAGAAAAAACAGACTGTGTCCAGATGCGAGACCAGAGAAGTGCCACGTATCCTATCACAATAGCAAACCAAAGCGGATGCCTGCATGTGCAGTGAGCCAAGCACCATACCTTTCTCCAGGCCAGCCTATAAGAATGCCAAAATCTGCAGAATCGAGGCAGATAGGGCAGTAGCCCCTCTAGACGTGCACCACTCCTTGAACACTCTCCACACTCTTATGTATAAGGAGGTAGACTGCTTCCTCGCCTTGAGGAGCATCACCACCACCGTCTTGAGTAGCCTCGCCTGCTGAATCGCACCCTCTCAAGAGCCAAGCCATAAGCAAGAATCGATCCACTCGAGGCATTTATTTATTTATTTTTTATTTATTTATTTAATTGGATTTTTATACCACCTTATCATACAATCAAAGCGGTTTAACAAAAGAGAAAATAATAGTGAAACAATCTGTGATAATATATACATAGTTTGTAAATATATGATTAAATGTCTTGGGAAAAGGTGCAATATATATATTGTGAGCTATACTATAAAGTGAGCTATTGTACAATGTATATATAAATAATTGCTTTCTTAAAAATTAATTAGTTGATTGCATGACCGTAGTGCTCCGTAAACAAAACTGTTTTCAGTATAAATAGGTCAGGTCAGCCCTTACCAGTAGCCACCAGGGCACCACCACTGTAAAGCGCACTAGATCTACATACCAAGGTCTGGAGGCCAGTCCGAGGCAATGAGGATCAAGAGACTCTGGTGCTTCTCTATCATGTGAAGCACCCACCCGATGAGAGGCCAGGGCAGGAACACATACAGCAACCCTTCTTGCGGCCACGGCTGCACCAGCAGATTGAGCCCCTAAGATGCGCTTGTGCCTTCTGCTGTAAAACCAGTCCACCTTGACAATGTCATCAGATCCATCATCGGCTGACCCCAGCGATGTACTCCGCTATTCCACCAGGTCCACCAGGTACTGGCTCAGAAAATCCACCTGGATATTCTCCTTGTCTGCCTCATGAACCGCCAATAGGACCAGCAGGTGCTCCTCTGCCCACTGCAGAAGTTGTGTCGCCTCCTCCATCAATGTTGCACTGGCCAAACCCCCCTGGCTGTTGACAGAAGCTACTGCTGCCACATTGTCCGAAAAGACCTAAACCACCTGTTCTTGCAGGAAATGCCTGAAATGTAGCAACGCCTGAACACCGCCCTTAATTCCAACCGGTTTATCAACCATGCCAACCCCTCCTTAGTCCATGAGCCCTGGGCGATCTGAGCCAGGCAATGTGCCCCCCCATCCAGAGAGGCTGGCATCAGTTGTCACTATCACCTACATGGGGGTCTCTATTAGTATGCCCGCTGTCAAGGCCTGGGAGGAGTAGCACCACCCCAGACTGTGTCTGACCTTCCCCAGGCACGGTAACCACCTCAACAGGAGTGTCATTGCAAGGACCAGCTTGACAACAGCACGAGCTGAAGCAGTCACATATGAGCCTGAGCCCGAGCCCAAGCCCATGGAACTAGATCTATGGCTGCCTACATGGAGCCCGAGAGTTGAAGGTAATGCCATGCCGAGGGCCAAGCTATCCAGAGGAACAGATGTACCTGTTCCCATATCTTTCTGGCTCTCTCCAGGGACAGGTACAGTAGTCCTTCCTTTCGAACTGTACGCCCAAGCAGGTCAGTTGCTGAGAGGGAACCAGTAGGATCTTCTTGAAGTTCACCACCCAACCTAGACTCTAAACAAGCTTGACCACTTGCTGAGTGGCTCTTTGGCTCTCCTTGAAGGTTTCCGCCCTGATCAGCCAGTTGTCCAGGTATGGGTAGACCAGCATGCCTTCCTGTCTCAATTCAGCTGCCACCATCACCATGTCCTTTGTGAATGTCCTGGATGCGGTGTTAAGTGCAAATGGCAAGGCATGAAACTGGAAATGCCTCATGGGCACCGCGAATCGCAGGTAGCACTAGTGCTCAGACTGGATCGGCATATGGAAGTATGCGTCCGTTTGAGATCAAAAGAAGTGAGGAACTCTCACTTTCGCACTGCAACAGACCACAGTGTTTCCATTTGAAACTGCAGCACCCGCAACACCCTGTTGAATTCTGAGATCCAGCACCAGATGAAAGGAATCCTCCTTTTTGGAGACGACAAAGTAAATGGCATAACGACCTGACCCACATTGATCTAAGGGAACCGGGTGTAGCGCCCACATGTGAATCAGCTTGTCCAGTGTCAGCCCAACTGCACTTCACTTGCTTGGGGATTTGCAAGGTGACATCAGAATGGAGGCTGGCACGGGCCGCTCTAATTCCAGCATGTAACCCTCCCGAATGATCTCTAACCCCCACCATTTCAGTGTGATACGGACCCAAGCGGAGTAGAAGAGTTATATAGCCTCCCCCTGATCTGCTCCTCCTCATTTCACTGGATCTTCTTAGCAGGACCGATGGCAGGGGAATATCATCCTCTGCCCGCTCCTTGTCTGCAAAAGGAAGGGTTACTTCTGGAGGGGTAATGTCCCCTTTGAAAGGGGGCAAACCAGACCACTCAGAACCTGCAAAAGTCCCAAAACTGCCCTCGAGGAACCGATGTCTATTTACCCCCTCTCCATTTGTCCTCGGGGAGCCTAGCTCCCTTGGTATCCCCAAGGTCTTTGACCAGTTTCTCCAAGGCCTCTCCGAACAGCTTCTTGCCCTTGAAGGGCAGCTTGGAAAGGAGAACCTTGGACAAAATGTCAGTGGACCTATTCTGTAGTCAGAGAAGTTGGCGTACCGCCACCAGACGCCATGCTCTTAGATGATGCCCATACCAAGTCGCAAAAGGCATCTGCCAGGTATGCTGCACCGGACACTAGCTTCACCGCCTCAGAGCCTGACCCCAGTTCCAGCAAGTTCTGTGCCCAGAAAAGACAAGCCCTGGCCACATATGCTCCACAAAGGATGTCTGTAGCGTGAGTGCATTCTCAAATGCCTGCTTGAGCATGGTTTCCAACCTGCAGTCCTGTGCATCCTTGAGAGCTGTACCTCCTTCCACCAGAATGGTGATTTTCTTGGTTACAGTGAACACCAAAGCATCCACTTTTGGCAGCTTGAGAAGCTCTTTCTCCTCAGGAGCGAGAGAGTACAAGTAAAACATCATTTCCTCCCCCCCCCCCCACTGGCTTCAGGAAGCTCCCACTCTGCATCAATCATCTGTTTAATCGCCTAATGAACAGGGGAAAAGTCCTGAGGCGATCGAATCTCCTGCAATAAGGGATTTTCCAGGGTCATCTCCTCTATGGACGGCCTGACCACCTTGTTAAGGGCCCCCTAGTGAGTGTGATATGCCAGTTCTTCCCTACAAAACACACCACCATAGGCTTGTCAGCGGAGATCCGCTCTCCTTCTTCCACCTCGGTCTTGTAGGACACCTCTCCAATCCCCAAGGTCCCTTCCGCTGGGTCCTATGAGGACTGGGATTCTAGAGACCCGTTCATCCACTTGTTCTGGTGATTCTCACAGTCTCTTTTCCTGGAGGAGCCTCCACAGTGCTCATGAGCGATCTCAGCTCCAAGGCTGCTTTTCCTGGCGTTACAGACATGGAACCCTGAGGTGCTCCCCAGCCCCACTTCAAGCAGTAGGCCTGGTGGATCAATAGAACAAACTCAAGAGAGAAGGGAACCCCTGATTCCTGGTCCTTTGGTTCTAAGGGCTTGCAGCATTTCTTGGGCTTAGCTGCTGCCCCCGATGCTGAAGCTGGCTCTCCCTGTCCTCCCCCTGCTCCGTGCATCTCAAAATGCAGACTTTCCCCGCCAGAATTGAGCCACGCAGCAGCAGGGAAGCCTCAGATGTGTAAGCTTCTGTGGTTTCCTCCTGATGCCTCGATGCTTGCTGAGATGATTTAATCACCTGCTCAACTGTTTTGCTCTCCTCTGCACACAAACAGCAGAGCCCAGGCCCCTGCACACCCACAGACCGCGCAGATGGGTTTACCCAATGGCGTGCCACTGACCTAAGACACACGCCACACAGACTAGATGGACAGCCTGCCCGGAGGGAAGAAAATGGAAATCTGCCAATGCTCAGGCCAAGAGGCCTCCCCCAGCTCACCTCACCAGCAGCTGAACTAACCCTAGCAAAGACCGTCAACTGAATGGTAACCACTCAGAGAGGAAAAATGGCTCTTTAGCCATTGTTCAGGCTTATTCTGGCAGCACTTGAGGGAGGGACCCTGGGCCTCAGGGTTCGCACCCCACTGCTAGCGACCCATTCTGGGCCCCTGGATTTGCACCTCACTATCCTTGCACAATTCAGAGCACTCACTGCTTGGAGGCAGTCAAATTAAATATCTGTTTTTGCCTATTTTTGTTGTTGTTTTTGTTAACTCTGCCTCCCACTTCACCTCAAAACGCCTTTATCAATTCTTTTGAGCTAAATGGCCAATCTTCCCAATGAAGAAAGGTGAATAGTGGTGTATCCCAGGGATTTGTGCTGGGTCTACTGCTTTTTGACATTCATAAATGACCTGGAAAAGGGAATAACGAGTGAGACTATCAAATTTGCAGATGACACAAAACTATTTAAAGTTGTTAAAACCCATGAGGATTGTAGAAAATTGCAAGAGGATCTTGATAAATTGGAAGACTGGGCATCAAAATGGCAGATGAAATTTAATGTGGACAAGTGCAAAATTATGCACCTAGGGAAGAACACCCCCAACTATGGTTAAACGATGCAAGGTTCCACATTAGGAACCACCACCCAGGAAAAAGATTTAGGCGTCATTGTGGATAACATGTTAAAACCCTCCGCCCAGTGTGCAGCGGCAGGCAAGAGAGCAAATAGAATGCTAGGTATCATAAGGAAAGGACTGGAAAATAAAACAAAGGATATTATAATGCCCTCTGTATCGTTCCATGGTGCAACCACACCTTGAATATTGTGTGCAATTCTGGTCGCCCTATCTTAAGCCTTTTGCGTCCACAACAGATTGCATAAGATACGATTAAAAATTTACTGGAAATATTGAATCCGGTGTAACATTTGGGGGAAAATAGAAGGTTGCCATATGGCAACAGCCATGAAAGGGTTAAAAAGGATACAGCGTTAGAAAAGGTTCAGAGAAGAGCCACCAAAATGGTAGAGGATGGAAGGATACCCCTATGAAGAAAGACTAAAAAGGTTAGGGCTCTTTAACCTGGAAAAGAGACGGCTGAGGGGAGATATGATAGAAGTCTATAAATTAATGAATGGAGTGGAACGGGTAAACGTAGATCGACTGTTTACGTTATCAGAATATAGTAAGACTAGGGGACATGCAATGAAGCTACAGGGTAAACTATTAAAGACTAATAAGAGAAAATGTTTTTT
Organism: Ichthyophis bannanicus; assembly: GCA_033557465.1. Lineage (NCBI taxonomy): Eukaryota > Metazoa > Chordata > Amphibia > Gymnophiona > Ichthyophiidae > Ichthyophis > Ichthyophis bannanicus. Next base: position 84,623,862 of record CM066047.1, read on the forward strand.
CACTCAACGTGTAATCAAACTCTGGAATTTGTTACCAGAGGATGTAGTAAAGGCTGTTAGTGTAGCTGGGTTTAAAAAAGGTTTGGACATGTTCCTGGAGGAAAGGTCCATAAACCATTATTAAAAGGACCCAGGATATCAATGCTTGACTCAATACAAGCATTGTGGAATCTGTGTCTTTTGCGGAAACTGCTAGGTACGTATGACCTACAGTAGATTGGCCACTGTTGGAAACAGGACACTTGGCTTGATGATCTTGGTCTGACCCAGTATGGCTTATCTTATGTTCAATTCCAATTCACTTGGCCACTGCCAAGCCTATGCCTGCACAGAAATATCCCTGCAGTTCAGCCCAGATGCACAGAGGAGTCCACCATCACCTGGAGACTGAGCAATACTGGGCCTGCTTACTGATGCACAGTAACCTTAGTAGATGGCATTATTCTCCATCTGCTGGTTGGGGGGGGGGGGGGGAACAACCCATGCATCTGGACTGAACAGATGATATGAAGTAGATGCGGAGTGGATTGCACCTGCCTACCTGGTGCCTGCATTCCAGACTGCTTCCAAGCCAGGCCAAATGAATCAGCTGACACATTGAATTGCCATGACTTTCCTGCAGCATGTCACCTCCCTTTTTACTGGGCATATTGGAAGCAAATGGAGGGAGGAGGGAGGGAAGTGTGATCACTTCAGACTTCCAGACAGAGTCCAATCTGACAGCACCATAGGGTACTGCAATGCAGTCTGGGAAGAGGCTGTGCCGAAAGCCTTTTTTCCCCCCCCTTTTCTTTACTGCCTCCCAGTCTCTCCAAGGATAAAGAGTGTGCTGCTAGTAGCTCCTGCAGTAAGACCCACCAAGGGTGAAAAGTCACTGGAGACCACTCGCACTCACTATTATGGGAACTGAGAACCCAACTGAGGCTGTTCCTAATGGAGGAGAAAAAGCTGCTCCAAGGACAGTTGCCCAGAGCATCCTCAGACTCAATCTATGCTCCAGTAGGAATCTGGGCTTAAAGCCTTCCTGGGAATGGCATACTTCTAATTGGCTGTGCCAGGCCACATGGCTGCACAATCTGCTATATCGATAGAAATACAGAAGTTTGGAGACAGCACCAGCCCCCTATAAGGCAGGGAGCCATAACCTATTTGCCTGAACTGCTTTGGTATGGATGGTAAGTATATTATTTATTCACACATTTTATATGGTACTTTATTCACAGCACCCTAACAAGAAATAAAACAGAAAAAAAGTACAGAAATATTTTATAAGAGAATCCATGACAAAGTGAGAAGATTCAGGTACTGGAATAAATCAGCTAAAAAGGTGAATTCTGAGTTCAATCAGAAGACAGAGTGAAGTTCTACATACATAGCATGCTGCAGAGGGAACGTGCAAGTAATGAAATAGAAAAGCACAGAAAAGAGAGATCGATTGTTTCACAAATGGAGAGAGAGAAATATGGGACCATTTAGAGTGGAGCAAATGAGGGAGGACAACTGATCCTAGACCTAATCAAAGTAACCAGCAAGTTTTCTGCAAGACTTGTGCTACCCCATAAGATATTAGTTCCTGCACCACATCCTTCCCCCAGCCTAGATGCAACAGGACTTTTGTTACACAACCCATTCTGACTCATGATGGACAGCAAACCCAGTATTCATTGGGTACCTGGTAGACAAAACAGATGGTGGGAGCCTGACAGCCATACAGGAACTTCACATCAATGACCTGCAGCTCTTCTAGTCGGATGTTAAAAGCTTTTAACTCCTTGTTGTCCCGGTCAAGGGGGATGACTTTGAACAGCCCGTCATAGAGACGCAGCCCAATCATACGGCATTCTGGATCAATGATGCCAATGATGCCTGTCTCTGAGGGGCGACCAATGCGATCCTAGAATGAGAAAGGAGAGAGAACAGAGCTGATGAAGGTGCACAACACATGGCTTCATATCATCTTCATGTTTTTTTTGGCATATCAAGGAAAAAGGGCTGTACTAACACAGCAGCCCTTTCTGTGCCATGGTGCAATCACTGTATTTACTGTTTTCATGGCTGCAAGTTATTTTTCTTCAACATTTCCAAGGATGCTTATGTCACCAAACAGCCTCTTTGATGTATGAGGGTCGCTCAGAAAGTAAACGCCCCACATGTTTTCTCTCAGTCCAGAATGAAGATAGAGGTGTGAAACTGAAAGAGTAGTAACTTGGAACTTCAAAGGACACGTGTGTAATTTTACAGTCGTCCGACAAATAGCGAGGCGGTAGTGATCCTTCAAATGGCATCTGTGAGTGACACACTGTACAAACAACGAGCTATAATTGAATTCTTGGTGGAGGAGAAAGAAAGTCCTGCCTCAGCCACCAGTCCAGATCGGCACATCACGAGTCGGGAATTGTCCGTACAGCTTTTCGTCAGTAGAGGTAGTGCAATGACAGTTATTGACTCTTTGGGATATTCAAAGGTGTGTGCAAGATGGGTTCCGCGACGTCTCACAACCGAATACAAACGCCAAAGGAACGACATCTGCTCTGATTTGTTGGAGCGTTTTGAAGCTGAGGGGGAGGCCTTTATCCCAAAGAGTCAATAATTGCCATTGAACTACCTCTACTGAAGGAAAGCTGTATGGACAATTCTTGACTCGTGATGCACCAATCTGCACGAATAATGTCATCAGCGCGCTGCAACTTGTCTGGACTGGTGGCTGAGACAGGACACCCAGACCGCGGCTGATCTTCCAGTTCCATTTTACCACTTCCTGATGCCTTTACTCTCTTCACCCATCATCCAACGGTGCTCCTATCTACCGCAGAACTTCCATAAACAGAACTGTTTGTGAATGTTTCTCACATTTTCTCTTTCTCCTCCATCAAGAATTCAATTACAGCTCGTTGTTTGTACCGTGTGTCACTCACAGACGCCATTTGAAGGATCACTACCGCCTCGCTATTTGTCGGACGACTGTAAAATTACACACGTGTCCTTTGAAGTTTCAAGTTACTACCCTTTCAATTTCACACCTCTATCTTCATTCTGGACTGAGAAAAAACATGTGGGGCATTATTTTCTGAGCAACCCTCGTACTTTCTGTGGATTCTTTATCACTGCCAATCTAATATGTTGTCATGTTATTTTATTTATCATAACTACAGCATTTGTATACAGTCCTGTTTCCAATCAAGGCAGCTTAATGTTACACAATATTGTGCTACAACACAAGAACAAATTTCATCTTACCTGCTAATTTTCCTTGAGTTTACCAAACCAGTCCAGAACAAGTGAGATATGGGAGACAGAACAAAAACTTATGAGCTCTGTCCTATATAGGGTATCATATAGACACACACACTCCCCAGTATTCTCTGTAACAAAGCTGAAGGAGATGACCACATTCCAACTACTAAATGACCCCCAGGGAGGGAGGAGAGGACATTCAAATTACCACAAAAACATGCTAGGGAACTCGCTGAAACTTTAGTAGTCGTAAGTTGAAATGTTTAAAAGAGATAAAAGGTGAAATTAGACCTTACCTGCTAATTTTCTTTCCTTGAGTACCTCCAGCAGGTGGAGACTAAGAACACATCTGATTTGATGACAGCAAAGACCAGCACTCACCAGTATTCCTGTAACAAAGTAGACGTTGCCACTAAAGACAATTAAATTAATCTCCAGACTATTGTCATAACAAGATTCATCACAACTGTGACATACTAAGGCGCACTTACTGAAGCAGCACACACCTCACCACCTGTAACCGAAATAGGAGATGCAAAGCAATCTTGACTAGTGGAAACCAATTTGAGACCTCCAAAAAAAGCACCAGCATCCTTTTGTGACCTGTTGGGCACCAGATAAGAACTAAGGAGCTAACAGCATCCCTCCACTCCCATGCGACCCCAACACTTGGCTTCACTCCATACAGCCCATGCAGCCTGGAGAGACTCAAGAAAAGAAAATTAGCAGGTAAGGTCTAATTTCACCTTCCTCATCATCCCTCCAGTCAAGATGCATGGGACGTACCAAAGCAGTCCACTAGAAACCATTTGAGACCTGAAGAGAATCCGGCGTAAAACAAGAAATGCCCCAACTTTGCACATACAGTCCTTTCAATACTATAAAAACCATGCAGAACAATAATGCAGAATCCTCTGACCTTTCAAGGGCTAGCAATAGCAATGGCACTAGAGTCCCAGTGGAAGCCAACATGAGCTGCCCAAATAGTGTGTGTATGTCCACGTACTGACGTCAGGACAGACCGCAAGACCCTTGCCAACCAAAAACAAAGACAGGCAACAGGAACACCATCCAGTCCCTGCAACAAAACAACCAAAAGGCCCCCCATAGGCATTCAACCACACAGCCCCAGAAAACTGGGAGACTGCAACCAGCAAAGACAAATCCCAAACCCTACCTAGGCTGAGCAGCAGAAACACCTAATTTACAACTTACGTCCAACGTCCTCCAGACAGTCAAGGAGATGCAGACGCTCAACCTGAAAATGAAAGCTGAACTACAGGGCAAAAAACAGGCTCCTCATAGTAACATAGTAAATGGCGGCAGAAGACCAGTATGGTCCATCTAGTCTGCCCATTAGATAGTTAAGTTTATTTTGATTTTATCCTGTTGCTGTAAAGGGATCCACTGTGTCTGTCCCATGCCATTTTGAATTCTGTCACAGTATTTGCCCCCCACCACTTCCATCGGGAGGGCATGGAACGATACACAGGCATTGTAATATCCTTGATTTTATTCATTCATTTCCTTATGATTCGTAGCATTATATTTGCTTTCTTGGCTGCTGCTGCACACTGGGCAGAGGGTTTCAGCATATTATCCATGATGACACCTAAATCTTTTTCCTGGATGGTGGTTTTTAAGGTAGTACATTGCATCATGCAACCATAGTTTGGGTTGTTCTTTCCAAGGTGCATAACTTTGCACTTGTCCCCCATTAAATTTCATTTGTCATTTGGACATCCAGTCTTCCAATTTATCAATGTCCTCTTGCAATTTTTCACAATCCTCTTGCGTTTTAACAACTTTGAATAATTTTGTGTCATCTGCAAATCTGATCACCTCATGGAAACTAGTAACCCGAAACAAACCACTGGAACACCAAGTGAAAAACAAAAGGTCATTATTAACTCCTTACCCCAAGAGGAACTCTATGAAAGATAGCGTCACCAAGCCATCATTGCCACTAATTGGCTGAACGGCTGGAAAGAGGATAGGGAGAGGCAGCTTTCATTGCCAAATTGACAAGGGAAGCCTACCCAAACACCACCGATGTTTAACTGGTGAACACCGCAACCTCCGACTTCATTTATTTCCTATTTGAGTTTATTTTTTTGTTTAAACTGAGAGGTTGAAAGGCACACAAAGCAGTGACCTGTGGCCCATGGGCAGGTGGCTAGCCAATGCAACCAAACCCAATCAGAGCAATTTAAAGCACGTCTCTTCGAGACTTTCTTGCTCAACACCCATGATGAGATGCCCTGAAACAGCAAAGACCAAGGAGCCATACTCCGTGAGGTATAAAGTAGAGCTAACTGCCAACCAACCGAAATGTGAAAGAAAAATACGGTCTCCAAGAGAAGCGAAGCTTGCGAAAAAAACCCATGACCATCCATTGGATGGAGACACAAGAGCCAGCCAACAAAACGTAGAGGTGACGACACCGGCAAAAAATAACACATCCAAAAAGAAAGGGACACCAAAACCCACTACTCACTCTACAACCAGACTGCAACTCCCAAGACCAACTGGTCTTGGGACTGCGAGGGCACCTATCCCCAAAGTCTTCCAGGGAACACAGTACCCTCAAGATGGGCCTTCCACAGGAATACTAGACCCTTCCGTCAGAAGACCCTAAACCTTAAAAGGAGGGAAGTACCCTCGAGCTACTGTCTACTCTGACCGAGCACCCTTTCATAGCCTCCAAAGCTGCTACTTAAGAAATCCGAGAAGCAGGCACATACCGCCTGAACAGCCATACAGAACCCTACCACAGGCATTACTCCCAGACCCTAGACCTCCAAGAAAGGCCATGTCTGACAGAAAGGGCACTCCAAGCACCATATTGCCAATTCCAGCACCACCTGTCAGCAGAAGTGTGCAGAGAGAACTCCACAAACTCCAACTAGCTTGATTTGTGATGACCGCATTGGAAGGATCGACCACTCCTAGGCAAGCAAAGGCGGCAATCAAGTGTCAATTCAGAGGCGTTCAAAGAACTTGCGCCACAGTCCACAATCAGCTAAGGACACCAGAGCTGAGTCATACCACCAAGGACTGTTCCCCTTCTAGTGCTTCTAAAGGTTGAGATCTAATAAGAATGAAAATGGGCTCAGACTAGAGACCCGAAGCTCCAACCCCAAAATAAATCCAGCTCCACTGCTCCCCCATTTCTCCTTGGAGCCTCTATTTGCAACAGCTGTACAGCCTCAAGTCCTTCTTCCAGAAGACAAGGCGGCACCGTCCTCAGGTGTTGCGCTTCTTGGAGTGCCTGTGGAACACACTAGGAACCCCATACTTATGCACAAGCAACTAATCTGAAAGCACATGGGCATGCACCTGTCCTCTATTGTGTTACTGGCTCTATCTCATGGACCACCACTTGCAATGGTACTGATCCCGCCCACCTGGAAGTGTTGCGTCTTCTCGTCTCTGTCTGCTGGGGATTTAAAGCTGCCTGCTGCAGCACTCCGTGCCACGGTGGCTCGCGCCAGAGTGCTCCTTGTGCACGTTCCTTGGGGCGACTCTGGGGCATCTCTGACCAACTCAAGGATGTGCATATTGCTCACTTCTGTCTCCATCCCTGCCTTATCCAATTACCCGGGGTATGCCTACATGCAAGTTTAGTTTACTTCTTTTCTTTGTCTTAGGTCTTCTATCCACCTTACCCCCCAGACTTTGTGATGGTTGCCATCCTGGTTCATTGGGGCTGGTGTCCTATCCAGCTAGGCCCATCTGTTCTTCCCTCCGCATCCCGGGTCCTTGCTAACCAACTTCCTTGTAGATCCACTCCCCCCCCAGATTTCCCCACCTCCGTCCCTATCTTCTCAACTCTTCCTTAGTATTGCACTCCTTAATTCCCATTCTATAAGATCCAAGTCTACCCTAGTCCAGGACTTGTTTGTACAGCACTCCCTAGATGCCCTATTTCTGACAGAAACACAGCTTCAGGATGGAGAGGACCCTCTTCTTATTCATTGTTTGCTGCCAGGCTTCTCATCTCTATCTATCCCTCATCATGGATGAACTGGAGGATGTGTGCCCATCCTCCATCATGCCTATATCTGACTCTGTGAGATTAACTCACCTGCGTTGCACTACCGTGAATCTCTTCTTCTCCTCCTGGAATCTTCTCCTACCCTACATTTCTTGCTTGTCTACGATCCTCCCCCCCCCCCCCCTGGTCTTCTCAAGACTGGGATGACCTCCTTCTGACTATCTCTGAGGTCTCCTTATCCTTCTCGCATATTTTAAACCTTGCGTATTTTAATCTGCACCTTGATCCCCCATGAGATCGAAAGATAGGGCCTTTGCCTCCTTGATGGGAGGCCGCTCTCTTTCTAAACATTCATCAGGGTTCACTCTTGACCTCATCACCCCCCCCTCTGTCTCCCCCCTTCATTCCCCTATCTTTATCCTCCCTCCCTTTCCCATGGACTGACCATTACTATCTTTTTCTCACTCCCACTGCCCTGCCCGCCCATTCATCCCCCTTTCACCCACTGTCCCTCTCAGCTGACATCCCTACTCACTCTTCAGCATTTTCCTCCCGCCAATCAGCTTCTTCCTCCAGACTTCCCCATTTCATCCCCCGACTCTCAGTCCCGCACATGGAACCATGCCCTCTCCACTGCTCTAGACCTCTTGGCCCGGCTCTCCTACCCCCCCTCCCCCCACTTACCTCATCAGCATCCCTGGTATCACCCTGGACTCCGCTTACACTGTGCTTACCTCCATTGTGCACAGCGCCAGTGGCGTACTCACCCCTCCCCTGGCAGTCTCCTTATTTTCCATCATTGTTACAACGAATACCGGTCTATGATCCACTCGGCCAAGCAAAGTTTTGGATTTGTTAGGAACTGGGGAACATTCTGGGGAAAGGAGGGGCTCTTTTGAAAGGATGGGCTTCACCTTAACTGGGATGGAACCAGGCTGCTGGCATTAACCTTTAAAAAGGAGATAGAGCAGCTTTTAAACTAGATAATAGGGGAAACCCAACAGTCACACAAGAGCGGATGGTTCGGAAGAATGTATCCTTGAAGGATACTACCAAAAGCAGAGGTGTTCCAAAAAAAAGAGTAAAGTAGCCCAAATGCCTTCGTGTATGGAGCAGAAAGAGCTTAAAGATCCCAAATTACCCATGCCTACCAATAGCCAAATTAATATGAATAAAATACAGTCTCTAAAATGCTTGTATGCAAATGTTAGAAGTCTAAAAAATAAGATGGGAGAGTTAGAATATATAGCACTAAATGAGAGGTTAGATATGATTGGAATCTCAGAGACATGGTGGAAGGAGGACAATCAGTGGGACACTGTGATACCTGGGTACAAACTATATCGTAATGATAGAGCTGATCAAATTGGTGGAGGGATTGCGCTCTATGTTAGAGAGGGCATTGAGTCAGAAAGGATTAAAGTTCTGCAGGAAACAAAATTTGCTGTAGAATCTCTATGGATTGAAATTCCATGTAAAAAGGGGAAGGCGATGGCAGTGGGGGTGTACTATCGACCGCCTGGCCAGAATGAACAAATGGATGATGAAATGCTCAAAGAAATCAAGGAAGCTAACAAAAGTTACAGCACAGTAGTAATAATGGGTGATTTCAATTACCCTGGTATAGCACAGTTACCTACCTGTAACAGATGATCTCTGGGAACAGCAGGAATAAGTCTTCACATATGGTATCATCGGTACCGACAGAGCCTGCGCGGGAACGCTCCCCAGCGTCCAGTAAGAAAGCTTTTGGAAGCATCCCAAAGCGCCTGCGCGCTGCCTTTCCGCCTTTCCCAACCGCCTCTCTCCAGTTCGAGTTTTAAAGCTGAGACAAAGAGAGAGAGGAAAGGAAAGATAGATAGAGAGATACAACTCCTAGGGGAGGTGGGTGGGTTGTGAAGACTTATTCCTGCTGTTCCCAGAGATCACCTGTTACAGGTAAGTAACTGTGCTATCTCCAGGAACAAGCAGGAATGAGTCTTCACATATGGGGACTCCCTACCTGTAGATGCCAGGGAGAAACCCCAGGTTGTGTGTCCTTGAAAAGGACTCTACCTCCTCCCATGGATCTCTGGCATCCGACCAGGGTAGGTGGGTAGGAGTTGATTAGGAATGGAACAGGTGTTTGAGACCAGCCTGACCAAACGAGGCATCCTGGCGGGAGTCCTTGTCCAAACAGGAATGGGCTGTGAAGGTATTAACCGAGGCCCAGGTGGCCGCTCGACAGATTTGGTCGATGGACACAGAGTTTAGATGAGCCATTGAGGCTGCCATGGCTCTCACATTGTGAGCTGTGACATGGCCCTCCAGTGAAATGTTCCTACTCTGGTAGGCGAAAGAAATACACTGAGCAATCCAGTTGGACAGTGTTCTCTTAGAGACTGGAAGTCCTAAATGAGAAGGATAAAAAGCAACAAAGTGTTGAGAAGACTTTCTATGTTGCTGTGTTCTTTGTAAGTAAAAAGCAAGAGCTCTCTTACAATCCAAGGTATGAAGATTCCTCTCTGCACTTGATGCATAAGGTCCTGGAAAAAAGACAGGTAAATATACCTCTTGGTTCAGATGAAAAGGCGAGACCACTTTAGGCATAAAGTGTGGATTGGTCCTGAGGACAACCTTATCATGATGGAACCTTGTATAAGGTGGATTAGCCACCAAAGCTTGCAACTCACTGATGCGGTGTGCTGAGGTGACTGCAATGAGAAAAACAATTTTCCAAGAAAGAAATTTGAAGGAGGTGGTGACTAAAGGTTCAAAAGGTGGCTTCATAAGCTGGCCAAGAACCAGCTTCAAGTCCCATGCCACTGGAGGTGGTCTAATGGGAGGTTTAGTTAAAAGAAGGCCTCTCATGAATCTTGCTATAAGAGGATGAGAGGAAATAGGTTGTCCATTGAGAGGCTTGAGGGAACGCTGCAATAGCACTCAAATGGACTCTTACTGAATTCGTTTTCAGACCTTCATGGGATAGATGCAGGAGATACTGTAGTAGAGAATTCAGAGGTATTGCAAGAGGGTTTAGACCCTTCCCTGAACAACAAATGGTAAATTTTTCCATTTGAAAGCATAGGAACGTCTAGTAGAAGGCTTTCTAGAGGCATGAATAACATCTCTGACTTGCTGAGAGAGATGAAAATCTTGAAGGTCTAGGCCCTCAGCAACCAAGCCCTGAGATGCAGAGACTGGGGGTTTGGGTGCCACAACGTTCCTTCTTCCTGGGATAGAAGGTCTGGTGCACAGCCCAAGTCCAGGGAAGGAGCTTGAGAGAGATGCAGAAGCAGAGGTTACCACACTTGGCGTGGCCAATGTGGTGCTATGAGGATCATGGTCCCTCTATCTCTCTGAAGCTTGAATAGTGTTTTGGGAATTAGGAGAATTGGTGGAAAGGCATAAAGGAAGTCTTGACCCCAGTGAAGGAGGAAGGCATCCTTGGCCTGAACTCCCTGACACGGAATTCTGGAACAGAACCGGGGAAGTTTGGCATTCCACGGACTTGCAAAGAGGTCTATATCCGGGGTTCCCCAAATTCGAAAAATCCTGGCTACCTGGTCCATGTGGAGGAACCTCTCGTGTGGAAGCAGAACTCGACTGAGTCTGTCCGCCCAAGAGTTTTGAACGCCTGGAAGATATACTCCCAGAAGATGGATGTGATGCTCTCTGGCGAAGACCCACAGTCGCAAAGCTTCATTGCAAAGCTTCAGAGAGCCAGTCCCGCCCTGCTTGTTTACATAGAACATGGCTACTTGGTTGTCCGTATGGATGAGGACTGTCCTGTAGCTGAGCAGGGAATGGAACACTCAGAGCTAAGAATATTGCTCTGAGTTCCAAGAGATTGATATGCAAAGAAGTCTCCTGTGGAGACCAGATGCCCTGGGTGGAGAGATCCTGCAGATGAGCTCCCCAACCCATTGGAGAAGCATCTGTTGTCAGAGTTGCTTGGGGTAATGACTGCTGAAAAGGGGACCCCAGCAACAGATTTGGAGGGGACTTCCACCACTGGAGAGACCAAAATAGGCGACTGGAGTTTGCTATTTTGTCTGACAGGCAACCTGATGCCTGAGTCCATTGGGTGGACAAAGTCCACTGAGCTGCCCTCATGTGAAAGCGAGCATATGGAACCACATGCACGGTGGATGCCATGTGGCCTAAGAGTTGTAACATCTCTCGAGCAGTTAAATGGGACTTTAACTGTATCTGGGAGGCTAACTGCACCAAGCGTAGGCAACGGGCCTAAGGAAGATAGGCCCTTGCAGTTGTGGTATCCAGCAAGGCCCCTATAAACTCCAGAGACTAAGTAGGGGTGAGATGGGATTTTGGAATATTTATTACCAGTCCCAAATACTGAAGGACACACATTGTGCAGGTTAGACAAGTCTAGGCCTCTGACTGGGATGGAGCTCAAATGAGCCAGTCGTCCAGATATGGGAAAACGAATATTCCTAGAGTGCGTAGAAATGCAGCTACTACTGCCATGCATTTCGTGAACACCCTTGGTGCAGAGGCCAGACCGAAAGGAAGCACCCTGTATTGGGAGTGCTTTCCTTGAAAAAGGAACCAAAGGAACCTTCTGTGTGTTGGATGGATGAGGACATGGGTGTACGCATCCTTGAGAACTAAAGCCAGTCCTGACTCTTAAGGTATGGCAGCAGAGTACCGAGAGAAATCATCCTGAATTTCTCTTTGAATAGAAACTTGTTCAATTCTCTGAGATCTAATATGTGTCTGTAGCCCCCTGTTTTCTTTGGAATAAGAAAATAAGGGGAGTAGAACCCTGAACCCTGTTGAAGAAGAGGTACTTCTTCTATTGCCCCTTGGGCAAGAAGGGTAGCAATCTCCTGACCCAGAAGGTTGAGGAGAGATGTTGGAGAATTGAACTGTTTCACCATGCTGTGGGGAGGAAGGTTTAAGAAATGAAGCTTGTACCCTTTCCTTATAATGGAGAGGGTCCATTGCTCTGCTGTGATTTGCTCCCATCTGGGAGCAAAGTAAGCCAACCTTCCTGGAATGGTGAGGGGCTCTGGTTCTTCCAGAGCTAGAAAGGCTAAGTTCTCTAGTTGCAAGTCAAAGGCCCTGAGGAGGCTGAGGCTGCTGGGCCGTGGGAGACCTAGCAGCCTTCGACTTGGCCTGTTTAGGTGGTTGCTGACGCTTTGCAGCAAAACGACCTGCAGAAGATGCCTGCTGACCATAAGCAGGATAATATCTTCCCTTTTTAGAAAAAGGTGTCTTTTTGAACAATCTTTTCTTAACAGGAGCAGAGGTAGACTTTGAAAGTCGATCCGGAGCAGAGGTAGACTTTGAAAGTCGATCCAAAGCAGAGTTCTCAGCATCCATCTGAGTGGCCTTTGCTTGCCAATCCCTGCCAAAAAGGTTTTCACCTGTACAAGGAAGATTTCCCAGTTCATCTTGGACCCAGAGTTCCATATCAGAGGCTTGTAACCAGGCAATTCTGTGTTCACCTATGGCAATAGCCGAGGCTCTGCTTACACACTCAAAAGAGTCAAAGGCTGCACGGTTGGAAAATTTGGAAACATTTTGGGCATGTTTGAGCCAAGTGAGAAATTCCTGCCTTTTATCTTCTGAAATAAAAGGGGCTAAAGTCTGCAGATGATCTGTGACTTCTTTTAGAAACATCCCCATATAGGGATTATAGGAGTTGATTCTGGCAGCAAGCATATTAGCTTGGAAAACCCTTCGGCCAAAAGCATCAAGGGTCCTGCATTCACGTCCTGGAGGATTAGATGAGTCTCTTTTTGCACTCTTCATTTTCCTCATGGCAGACTCTACCACAATAGAGTGGTGAGGAAGCTGAAACTTATGAAAGCCAAGACAAGGAGGGACACGGTACATGGTGTCTAACCTACGAGAATGAGGAGAGGTGGTAAGAGGAGTCTCCCACATGCTCAACATGAGATCATAGAGAATCTCATGAATAGGTAAGGTAGCTGCTTCTTTAGGAGCCTTAGGATATTGCAAAATATCTAATTGCTTGGCTCTAGGCTCTGACTCAGGGGCCACTGTAATGGAGAGGCCCCTAGCCACTTCCCTAATGAAGTCTTGAAAAGACAAGTCTTCTGGAGGAGACATTCTTCGTTTTGGAGAAGCAGACTCCTGAGGAAGAAGTACCGGTGCCTCGACAGAAGATTCCGACTTATCAGAGTCTTTGGAGGAATCGAAGTATCACCTGTCTGGATGCTCCTGTAAAGCCCGATACGCATACCGAGTGGGATCAACATCGGGAGTAAGCGGTACCGGTTCGGTACCGATGGGCATCATAGGACAGGGTACCGTTGCAGTCGACACTGAAGCCGATGTCGATGCAATCGGTACCAGCACCGGGAACGATGCCGGTGCCGGAGTCGGTACCAGCAACGGAGATTGTTGCGGTACCGGAGGCGTCGAAGCCTGCATAAACGCAGTTAGAGTGCGCTGCATGGACAGAATCTTCTGATCCATCGACGCCACCAGAGTCTGGATGTCGGTACCAGTGGAGGCCACCGGTACCCCAGAACACGGCAACAGGTGATCGGTCGAGGCCAAGCCATCGATGTCAATCTGTGACCCCACAGACAATGCTTTGGAAGTCGGAACTTCCCGCCGGGGTAATTTTGCCAGTGCGGAATCCTGGAGGACAAGCCCGGAGGCATCTCAATGCTTAGTGTGAGATTTGCCCTTCGAGGACCATCTAGATTTATGTTTGGTTACCTGAGATCCATGGGAGGCAGAAGCAGCCCTGGAAGACGTCGATGCCACCAAGGCTTGTCAGACAGCTGCCTAGGGTGAGAACTTACACAATCTTGACGATGCATATATTCATATGATTCTTGCAAGGTATTGTGGGTATTGTAGTTCTTTCACTCCCAAACACAGCTGAAGACAATAATTGAGTTGTGAAACCAGTGGTAAGGCCAATAAAAATACTTCTTTTATTGATGGGGTTTAATTCACCCAGCACAAATATGCTTGGTAGCAATATAAATGAGGTTACTTGCTTGCAGTGTTTAAAAGGATAACATAAAGTCACAAAGCAAATCAGAAAACAACCTTCAGCTTGTCAGGCAATTAGCTAATGTTTTCTTAGCAAATAATTACCAAATAAAAAGGCACAAAGAAATGAATAAACTTTGCTTGTTAGGTTAACTTCTGCTTATTTTCCACGCAGATCCCAGCAGTGATTCTCCCTTGCTCACACACACAATCAGGTGCAGCTTTAATTACTATCAATTGACCAGCTGAAACCCTTTAGCTGGCTGGCTGCTACTGTGTGAACCCAAATCCTGCTTTAAGAGCTGTTTGCAGTGGAAATAAAGAACAAAGTTAGGTTTCTTTGTGATGGCTGATGTGTTTGCTCACAGAAAGCTAGCAATAGCATTTAGATAGAGAACAGTCCATGTAATTAATAGTTTCATCTGCTGTATCTCCCCCTTCATCAATCAGCATAGGGTCACTATCATACATTGGCACAGACGAGTCTTTCCATAAGGCACTATCATGAGAATGCTTATTCCCTTGCTGCCATTCTCTATTATAGATAGGGTCTGGATCAGTGTTCATACCTGAGCCTCTCCTGCTATCATAATTCCTCTCTGTATAGCCTGGCCAGTATGTAATCCAATTCTGATGTCCAGCCTTCCAATCTTGATCCCTGGACACTGGATCTCCTCTCACATACCTTCTGGCCTTGGTCTGAAAGTCCCTTCTACGTGCAGTCTTCTCTCTTCCAGGTAGCCACTGGTGATTCCTATCTCTGCCATTCCATTCCTCTGGCTGACTCCAGTCCAATGGACTCTGCTGGCATTTGGAATACCTCCCAGTATAGGTACTGCCTTGGACTCTCCCAGACCTGCCAATGGCCTTTCTTCTCTTCCTTCCAGAGAGTTTCCTTCTCTCTCTATCCGCTTGGCTTGGCTTCTGTTTCTCCAGGTGATGCTTAAACCTGTAGCTGGGCTGGAGCTTGTAGCCGTTGCTGTCTCTGTAGCTGAAGCTCTTTCTGTAGCTGTTATCTGTAGAATAAGCTCTATTCTTATTTTGTCCTAATGTGTGCTCCTCCCTAACACAGCACAGCTGTGTTGAATCAGGCCCTGCCCTTTGAGATGAGTGCTTAGGGATTACCTCATAGCTCTCTTGATTGCACACACGTTTTCTCACTTCAGCCCCTCTCATGGCTGCTGGAAACCTGGTGCATTCTGGGACTGGTAGTCTTTTATGTGAAAACTCTGTTTTCTTGCTTCTACCAGAACTGACAGGTTGCTTGTTCAGAGTCACATCATCTATTCTATAGCTCCTACCTGAGCTATGATAAGCTTCCTTATCACAGGCTGCATCAGAGGGAAACAGGGAACTGAGCTTGGCTGCTCGGTTCTGCCGTCCTCTTTTAGACATCATGGTACAGGACACAAAATCCGTGATGGAATGGTCAGGACCCAAACATTTTAGACACCAATCATGGGTGTCGTTGACAGAAATAGTACAGCCACATTTCATGCACTTTTTGAACCCAGAAGCGGGCTTCTCCCTGAGGAGAAAAATATTCAGGCCTAAGGTCCAAACCGAAAATGCACAGTTGAAGAAAGAAAAGATTTTTTTTTTTTTTTTAAGAAAAGAAAAGAAAAGAAAAGACCGGACGTCGAAGAAGGCAGACGCGACACAGAAAAATAAAGAAAAAAATAAAGAACCTTTTCTGCGGTGAAAGGAACACAACCTGCTGGCTCCGCGGAAAAGAAGAACTGGAGAGAGGCGGTTGGGAAAGGCGGGAAGGCAGCGCGCAGGCGCTGTGGGATGCTCCCAAAAGCTTTCTTACTGGACGCTGGGGAGCGTTCCCGAGCAGGCTCCGTCGGTACCGACGATACTATATGTGAAGACTCATTCCTGCTTGTTCCTGGAGATCGACTGGGTCAGTGTCATGGCAGGACATGCTAGGGAGATAAAGTTCCTAGGTGAAATAAATGATTGCTTCTTGGAGCAGCTGGTTCATGAACTGGCCAGAGGAGGAGTCATATTGGACCTAGTCCTTGGTGACACACCAGATCTGGTGCAAGAGATAAGGGTGTTGGAACCACTTGGCAATAGTGATCACAGCATGATCACTTTTGATTTAATTAGTGGAGAAGGGATAGTAAGGACATCCACAGTACTACCTTTTAACTTTCGAAAGGGAAACTATGATAAAATGAGGAAAATAGTTAAGAAAAAAACTAAAAGGAGCAGTTGCAAAGGTTAAAGACTCACATCAAGCTTGGGTGTTGTCAAAAAAAAAACCATCTTGGAAGCCCAGACCAGCTGTATTCCATGCTTTATGAAAAGTGGAAGGAAGTCCAAAAAACTGCCAGCATGGTTTAAAGGTGATGTCAGAGAAGCTGTTGCCAAAAAAGCATCTTTCAGGAAATGGAAAAAAGAGCCAAACGACGAAACCTGGAAACAGCACAAGCACCGGCAAGTTAAATGCAAGGCATTGATAAGGCAGGCACAGAGAGAATTTGAGAAGAAGCTTGCTGCGGAAGCAAAAACGCGTAATAGAGACTTATTCAAGTACATTCGTAGCAAAAACCCTGTGAGAGAGTCAGTTGGTCCATTAGATGATAGAGGGGTTAAAGGGGCATCAAGAGGCAACAAGGCGATAGCGGAGAGACCGAATGAATTCTTTGCTTCGGTACTTACCGAGGAAGATGTAGGGATGTTACCCATGACTGAAGTGGTATTTAAAGGTGCGGAAGAATTGAAGGAAATATCGATACATCGGGAAGATGTATTACAACTATTAGATAAACTGAAGAGTAGCAAATCACCTGGGCCGGATGATATACATCCAAGGATGTTGAAAGAACTGAAATATGAGATAGCAGGTCTGCAATTAATAATCTGTGAACTATCATTAAAATCATCTGTAATACCTGAAGACTGGAGGATCGCCAATGTAACACCAATTTTTAAAAAGGGTTCCAGGGGTGATCCGGGAAACTACAGACCAGTGAGCCTGACGTCAGAACCAAGAAAAATGGTAGAAACCATCATAAAGAACAAAACTGCTTAACATGTAGATAGTCATGGCTTAATGGGAGACAGCCAACATGGCTTTAGACAAGGAAGATCTTGGCTTACTAATCTGCTATGTTTTTTGAAGGTGTGAATAAACAGGTAGACAAAGGTGAGTCGGTTGATATAGTGTATTTGGACAGGTCCCTCATCAGAGACTTTTGGCAAAAGTAAAGAGTCATGGGGTAGAAGGCAGTGTACTATTGTGGATCAGGAACTGGTTAAAAGATAGAAAGCAGAGGGTAGGGCTAAATGGACAATTTTCCCAATGGAGAAAGGTGAATAGTGGTGTACCCCAGGGATCTGTGCTGGGTCCACTGCTTTTTGACATATTCATAAATGACCTGGAAAAGGGAATAACGAGTGAGGTTATCAAATTTGCAGATGACCCAAAACTATTTAAAGTTGTTAAAACCCAAGAGGATTATGGAAAATTGCAAGAGGATCTTGATAAATTGGAAGACTGGGCATCAAAATGGCAGATGTGGACAAGTGCAAAATTATGCACCTAGGGATTAACAACCCAAACTAAGGTTCCACGATTCAAGGTTCCACATTAGGAACCACCACCCAGGAAAAAGATTTAGGCATTGTGGATAACGCTAAAACCCTCGGCCAAGGGTGCAGCGGCGGTCAAGAGAGCAAATAGAATGCTAGGTATCATAAGGAAAGGAATAGAAAATAAAACAAAGGATATTGGGGGCTCCCAGATCTTGGTGCTTATGTACTGGCCTGTCAAGCCCGCCATTTGGGGGACTGGCTCGGGGATAACGATCTTTATACCCCTAGGGCACTTGAGGAGGCATACGTGGCACCCCATTCGTTACGGGCCCTTTTGCACCTGGAGGTAAGTAGGTGGCCTACGCATTTGGCGGACAGCGTGTTATTGGCCCCGGTTTATAAAACCTGGCGGAAATTGAATGCCTATTGGGGCCGTCGGTGGCAGGTGTCGAGCTGGTTACCTATTCGGGGCAATGCCAATTTTACCCCAGGCACTGAAACCGCGACATTTCGTCTGTGGGGGAGCGAGGAGTGCATACTCTGGGCCATGTGGTGGACCTGGCGGGCAAACCTAAGCCCTTTCCCATGCTATCCCGCGAATATGAATTGGGGCCCCTACATTTCTTTGCATATATGCAAGTGGCCCACTACGTGGCTTCCCTTCCAGGGTCGGAACTCTGTGGCGACCGCTCAGCCCAGATAATAGCGTTTTTTGGGTTTGGCGAAGTCGAACGGCCGTCTATTCGGACCTTCCATCTTCGGTTGGAGCAGTTTCGACCACAGCCAGACTACAGCGGTGTGGAAAGAGCCTGGGGGGCGGAACTGGGTCGGGAGATTCCCCATGGCACTATTCTGGTGGCCCTCCGGAGAGTGGCGAGCCTGGCAGATGGTGCTCGCTGGCGAGAAATTCAAATTAAGTGTTTAACTAGGGTTCACTTCTCTCCGCGGCGAGCCCTTCGCTGCCATTTGACTGTGGATGGTAGCTGTCCACGCTGTGCGGAGCCCCGGGCGACCTTGTATCATATGTGGTGGGGCTGCCGGCGCATACGCCCCTACTGGCATAGAATTGCCCTATTTATGGCCGACCTCCTTGGACAACCTGTTCACTGGGATGCGGCCTTGATCGTCTTGGATCTCCTGGGTCTCACCTCTCCAAAGGGGAAATGGAGTCGCTGGCTGGTGCGGAAGGCATGTCTGGTGGGTAAGGGCCCAATCCTACGTGGGTGGAGGGACAGCCACCCTCCCTCTTTTTGGGAGTGGCGGAACTCCTTCCATCAACTTATGCTCCTGGAGTGTCGGGCAGCGCGAGGTCATGTGAAGCGATGGTCTGCTTTCTGGTTACTGTGGGAGCCCTATATTCAAAAATTGAGTCCTCGGATACGTAATGTAACCCTGCAATTAGGCTGTTGATAGCCCTGTTTGTATGTGGAGACCTACTGAGGTTCGGTAATGTTATATATATGCTGGTCCGGGTGGGTACTGCTTTCGGGGGGGGAGGGGGGGGAAGGGTTTATTGGGGGGGAGGTCGGGTGGGGGAGGGGGGAAGTAGGGGTACTATCCTAAAAAACTATGTAACCATCTATGTATCTCGCGCCTTGGGGATCAGAGTCCACCCCAGGGAGCGATTGTCTTTTGTTCTGTATTTGATGTTTTGTTTGATGGTTCAAAATAAAATATTGAAAAAAAAAAAAAAAAAAGGATATTATAATGCCTCTGTATCGTTCCATGGTGAGACCGCACCTTGAATATTGTGTGCAATTCTGGTCGCCGTATCTTAAGGATATAGCGTTATTAGAAAAGGTTCAGAGAAGAGCCACCAAAATGGTAAAGGGGATGGAAAGATACCCCTATAAAGAAAGGCTAAAAAGGTTAGGGCTCTTTAACCTGGAAAAGAGACGGCTGAGGGGAGATATGATAGAAGTCTATAAATTAATGAACGGAGTGGAACGGGTAAACGTAGATCGATTGTTTACCTTATCAGAATATAAAAAGACTAGGGGACATGCAATGAAGTTACAGGGTAAACTATTTAAGACTAATAAAAGAAAATATTTTTTCTACTCAACGTGTAATCAAACTCTGGAATTTGTTACCGGAGGTTGTAGTAAAGGCTGTTAGTTTAGCTGGGTTTAAAAAAGGTCCATAAACTATTATTAAGAAGGGACCCAGGATATCAATGCTTGACCCAATACAAGCATTGTTGAAGCTGTGTCTTTTGGGGAAATGGCTAGGTACGTATGACCTAGATTGGCCACTGTTCGAAAAGGATACTGGGCTTGATGGACCTTGGTCTGACCCAGTATGGCATATCTTATCTTCCTATTACTTTTCTAATCTCAACCTTTCATCTTCTATTTCCTTCAGACAGCTTTATACTATATTCAGGACCTTTTCAGCTCCCCTCGTCCCTTCATTCCCACCCTCAGCACCAGACTCCACCAGTCTAGCTGACTTTTTCTGATAAAAATTTGACACTTCGCTCAACTCTGCCGTCCTGTTCACCTCCACTTTCTCCCTCTCCTTCCCTCGCCAACTCCATCAACAGCACCACTTTTTTCTCACACCTGGTCGATATTCCAGCCAATTACATCTTCTGAACTGGCAAAGATCATGTCCTCCGTCCAGAAGACTAGCTGTCCCCTCCACCCAATTCCTTCCAAGTGGCCTTCCGAACTGCCCCTTGCTCTTCCTCCTTCTATTCTTCTGATGCTTAACTAGTCTTTCCACCAGTTGTTTTCCCTCCTCCTGGAAGCATGCCCTGGTCTGCCCAATTCTTAAGAAACCCTCTCTCAGCCCCTCCATTCTCGGTAACTGGCATCTTGTCTCTAACCTTTCCTTCCTTTCTAAGCTACTTGAGAAATTTGTCTTTGCTCAGATGTACTACCTCACTTCCATCGATGCCTTGCATCCATGTCAGTCTGGCTTTCGGGCTGGGCAAAGCACAGAACCCAATCTGCTTTCCCTCTTGAATGAGCTTCACACTATTCTCGGCCAATGGGATTTCACTATTGTTTCTTTGGATCTTTCTTCTGCTTTTGATCTGGTTGATCATTATACCCTACTCACTCGGCTATCTGATGTTGGTATCTCCGGCACACTGTGAAAATGGTTTCAGTCTTTCCTCACCAGCCACACGTTTTCTGTTCAGACTGCTTCCTCCGTCTCACCCTCCCGGCCCCTGATCTGTGGTGTCCCTCAGGGGCCTGTCCTAGCTCCTCTCCTCTAACATCTTTCTAGCCCCATGTGCCCTCCTCATACAGCAATTGCCTATTTCTGCATATTACTATATAGATGATATTATTCTCTTCCGTACGAGTTCCTCCACCCCCAACATTACCCCACTCAACACTTGCCAGGCTTGTATTCATAACTGGTTGTCCGACAATTGCCTTCATCTGAATCCCACCAAATCTACTGCAACCTGGATCACCTTTGGGGCCCTTCCCCATATCTGGCCCCTGTACTTACCTCTGTTCCTGTTCCTCTGGTCCCCTCTAAGTACCTCTGCGTCATTCTCAATTCCTCCCTTTCACTGAGCATCTCTCTTCTGTTTCCCATCAGTCTTTCAACCAGCTCTGTCAGATTTGTGCAATTCGTCCTTTCCTCAGTCCGGCCTTACTAACCACTCTCCTTCTCTCTCTTGTCTCTAGGATTGAGTATTACAACATCTTCTTTGCTGGCCTTCCTCAGTATAGTCTCCATAGGCTTCAACTGCTCCATAACACAACTGCTCATATCCTCACATTCTCTTCCCGTTATGAACACATCTCTCCCTTACTTGCCCGCCTACATTGGCTCCCAGTGCCTTACAGAATCCAATACAAAATTCTCATCTTTGTCCACCAGACTATTCATACTTCCACCCCTCAGTATCTTGCTGACCTTCATCACCATGCCCCACCCCGACTGTTGAGCTCCCTCCACAATCACTGGCTATAACCCTTCCCTCCGTTTCATTAGCTCACCTCGAACATACCCACTGCTCCACTTTCTTTTTCCTAGGTCCCACACTCTGGAACTCCCTCCCCCTTACTCTTCGGTCAGAGTCTTCTTTCCCAGATTCAAAGCCACACTGAAGACCCACCTCTTAACTAGCTTTCAACTTGCCTACCCCACCTCCAAGATAAAGCCCCTCTCTGCTCTTCCCACATCCTTTGCCCATCTTCTCGATTCCCATCTCTGGTATCACTTTCTTTCTGTACTTGGTGATTCTGTCTTCTGTCCTGTCAAAAGATGGCGTTCCTTTCCCTTTTTCTCAATAGTCATTTGTAATGTTTAAACACTTCGATCAGTGCTCTAGCCTAAGCGGTCTATCAAACGCATAAATAAAGATAAAGATGCGATAGCAGGTTCTGCTTTTTCCTCTTTTGCATCTTAGTATTTATTTATTTATATTTTATTTATTAGCATTTATATACCGCTTTTTCCAAAAGATCAAATGTAGTTTACATTAAACAGGGTCAAATACATATAACAGTTCATATAGCACAGTTACATACCTGTAACAGGGGATCTCTGGGAACAGCAGGAATAAGTCTTCACATATGGGTACGTCGGTACCGACGGAGCCTGAGCGGGAACGCTCCCCAGCGTCCAGAAAGAAAGCCTTTGGGAGCATCCCACACGCATGCACGCTGCCTTCCCGCCCATTCACTTCCCTCTCATCAGTTGGGTTTGTAGCTGAGACCGAAGGAGGGAAGCAGACAAATGAGAGAGAGAGAGAGAGAGCGAACTCCTCCTAGGGGAGGTGGGTGGGTTGTGAAAACTTATTCCTGCTGTTCCCAGAGATCACCTGTTACAGGTAAGTAACTGTGCTATCTCCAAGAACAAGCAGGAATGAGTCTTCACATATGGGGACTCCCAAGCTAGAAATGCCTAGAGGAGGTCCCAGCATGTTGCATATCTAATAGATGGGCCATGCTATTTCCCAGAACCTCAGGCATCTAAGGGATGGAGGGTAGGAGTTGAATTAAAAAGGGTGTGATGTGGAACAGCTTGACTAAACAAGGCGTCTAGAGGGAAGTCCTTGTGTAGATCATAAATGTTAGTAAATATTGAATTCCAACTTGCTAATGTGGACCTTACTCAAAAATATTGCGAAAGTATTTGTTGAGGTTAATATGGGTCTGGTGCTAAGAGCCAGTACATTATCCTCAAAGAAAATACCTCACTGTGAAATAGAGGAAAATAAATTTGCAATACAGGCAGAGGTCAGAAGCCTCAATGGCTAGAACTAATCCCAGAAGAAAAAACTGGGGGAGTTTAATGAGGATGGACTTTGGAGGAAAAGCTAAAGCTTCTGTAGGCCAATGTTTGAAGCTCTTTGTCCTTGGAGCAGAATAAGGCTCTAGGAAAGAGAGGAGATAAATCCGACTGGTTTGCAGAAAAAGGATGGGTCTTTAAGACCCCTCTATATAAATGAAAGAAACATACATTTGTAGTAGGCGGTGTAGCCTCCACTTTCTTGAAGATCAGTAATGTCCTCCCTAAGTAATGTCACTTAGGATAATGACTTTACATGGAGAGCTTCAGATGTAACGTAACCGGAAAGGTTACGGTAAAAGAAGGCAGTTTCTAATTACCATAGAAATTGGCTGTCCATTTAAAATGTTATGGTATGCTGGAACAGCAGCCAATTTCTATGGTAATTAGAAACTGCCTTCTTTTACCGTAACCTTTCCGGTTACGTTACATCTGAAAAGGGGTAAGACCTGCTTGAGAAACTCTTTCTGGTTACACGTGGAAGAACCATGGAGAAGGTTACATGGAAACCAGTGGACTGTTCTTACCTAGAAGGAGAGGTCTAGATTTCTTTAAAAATTCTAGCCTTTGAATAACCAGAAATGGAGACCTACGTGAAGTGGTACAGAGGAGATCCTTAGTCTTAAGACAACAAGTCTGGATCCTTCTATAACTTCAGTGTGGAGAAGACGACACAATATAAGGGGATACCATGTTTGCCCCTCTATGAGGGCAATATGAGTATCATGCGTTCTTTGTTCAGCATAAGCTTCAATGAAGTATTGGGAATTAGAGGAATGCACTAGACAAGGACCGACTGCAGTGAAAAGGAATGCATCCCTGTTGTAAGAGTTCCACTGGAGATGTGGAACAACCCAGGGAATTGAGCAATTCTTTATGCTTTCACGTGGTCAAAGCCCTGGTTCCTTTTCCTTAAAAGGAAATTTTAAGGAAGATGGTAAGAGTAGGAAAACCCAGTCATGTAGGATCATGACTGGGCAAAGCCTTTTTAACCATCTGGCAGTTACCTACTAGGAATGGCTCTGACGCTCTCTGGCAAAGGCCCATAGTTGTAGAGCTTTTTGTATAATTGCAGAGAGCATGTTGTAGATTGCTTAGGTGAGATCTGGCTGTTTAATTGCTAGTGTGCAACCTAATCTATTCTTTTGGAGCCAAAAAGAATTGAAGATGGCTAAGAATAGTAGACGGGCCAGTTGCCTGCAATGATAAATTGTCCAAGTAGGTTTTGGAACCTCTCTTGGAATTATTTGTTATTAAGGCAGCAGAAAAAGTTAGGTCCTGTAGATTGGAAAAGGAATGACAGACATAATTAGGAGTGGTAAAACTCAATTATGGTCTGATAAGCTGTCTTAAAAGAAATATTTGAGAAGACTGCAAAGGGGAAGAAAGCTCTGTATGTAAACCACTTACTGGAGTAGGTATTGAAGAAAAACCTATGGGCTTAAAAAGTAAGCCCTCCAGTTGAATAGTATCACTCTTAGACAGAATGTCTCGACTAAGAGGGATAGAAAGTAATACAGAGTTGTGAAGACTTACACAGTTTGGTAAGTCTGTGAAAAAGGTAAAGCCCCCCTGCAGTCAAAACTATGAGATATCCTCGTACAGGAAAACTGTCAAGGTGAAGGGCATAGCCTACCTTGTTATTAGTTGTTACTTCTCTTTTTCCTTCAAAAAGGAGAGGAGAAACCTGTTACCTGTAGGGCATGATTATCCTCAATAGCTCTAGGAGCTAAAAGAATGGATTTCTCTTGTGGCAAGAGATTCATGCCTAGAGTCGAGGATTGATTCAGTGTATCACTGATCTCTCAGTAAGGATGAGATGAACTGTAGATGCTTCTGTTGATAAGAAGTAGGTTAGCGGTTCTAAACCTCAAAACAGGAAAAAGAGATTTAATGAATAAAATATAAGAAACCCTGCGACTGCTGGGTTTGTTGAGCCTGTTGAGGTTTTGATTTTCTTAGCCTGGTTTGATGTTGTCCTTCTTTGGAAACATCTGCATGATGGGTAGAAGATGGATAAAACTTTTCCCCTAGGGGGATAAAGTTTTTTAGGAGATTTTTTACTAGCTGGGATAGAGGAAAGTTTTGACAATCCTCTGAAAGCAACAATATCAGTGTTTAACTGATTAGCTTGGAATAAAGCATCCTTGTTAAAGAGATTCACACCAGTACAATGAGTATTTGCCAGCCTTTCTTGTACCCATTTGTCCAAGTCTGAAGCTTGGAGCCAGGCCATGCGTTGTGCCCCTATGGCTATAGCAGAAGTTCTGCTAATAGACTCAAAACAGTCCAGGGAAGCACGATTAAGGAACTTTGGACATTTTGAGCATGACTGACTAATAAGAAATAGTCTGCTCTATTATGTTCTTGAAGAAAAGGGTTCAAAAGCTTTAAATTCTTTGTGACCTCTTCAAGAGATAATCCCATATAGAAAATATGAGATAATTCTTGCTGAAAGCATAGATGCCTGGAAGCATCGACGTCCAAAGGCATCTAAAATCCTAGACTCACGAACAGGCGGATAAGAGGAGTGCTTCTTTGCACTCTTAATACGCCTCATTGCTGATTCTACAACAATAGAATGATGAGGAAGTTGAGTCTTTTGAAAACCTGGAGAAGGTGGCACCTTGTACATAGTGTCAAGTGTTTTAGAAGTTGGGGATAACGTTAAAGGAGTTTCCCACATTCTTAATAGTAGATCCTGTAAGATCTGATGCAAAGGAAGCATGATCACCTCCTTTGGAATCCAGGGGAATTGCAGAGTTTCTGAATCCCCTGGTATAGATTCTTTACCAGGTATAGAAATGGCAAGTAACTTTGCCATATCAAGCAGAAAAGCTTGAAAAGAAATCTCTCCCGAGGACCACCCTCTGAAATGAGGGGTAAAGGCTGGAATTGTTGAAAATTCAGCCTTGGTACCAATGGATTCATCCTAGTCATCGGGATACTTGAAAGGATGAAGCATCAGATTTTCTTTAAAGAGATATCTTCAGTACCGCCCGAGATCAGTACCGAATCCTCCATGCTAGAGAGCAATTCCAGGCTCGGCATCGAAGGAAGCGAGTCCGTTGAAGCAAGCATCGACGGTACCGACACCGGTGCCAATGTCGATACCGGTACCGAAGCCGATACCGATAGTCGGGGAACGGTCTGCAGCGACTCCAGCAGTACCGAAGTAGCTGAGAGATTTGCCAGACTATGTTCATTGGTGAGGAATATCTCATCCATCACCATAGCCGATGCCGGGGTGTCGGTACCACTCGAAGCGGCCACAACCACCGAGCATGGCCCAGGTATGTCCATGGAGGTAAGAACCTCGGGAACAACCTGAAGCCCCGTTAATGCTTTGGAGCCCGAAGACTCCCGCCGGGGCTTTATGGCCAAAATGTCCGAGGGCAACGCCAGAGGCATCTCGATGCTTAGAAGGAGATCTACCACTCGAGGACTGGCTAGTCTTAAAAGACTTTTGTTTGGTTACCTGATCCTGTGAGAAAGAAGATATTCTGGCTGGTGACATCGAGTCTGATGTGAACCGGGTATCGAGTTGTGCTCGATCCTGAAGACGTCTTCTATTTGAGCTCCTGCAAGAGAGACACTCCAGTGGGCAATGGTCAAGACCTAAACATTTTAGACACCATGTATGAGTGTCTAAAAATATATTTGAACCGCCACACTTTGAGCATTTCTTAAGAATAGTGGCTGGCTTTTCCATAATGGAAAAGATAGAGGCCTAGTGGCCTAAAAACCGTCAGGCACTAAACAGGAAAAATTCCTTAGAAAAAAAGAAGAAATTTTTAGCAAAAAGAAAGAAAAGCACCGGCGGTACCGGTGGCGTCGAGGGAAGGTAGACGCGACCACAAAAAACGAGAATAAAAAAGAAGAATTTTCTGCGGTGACAGGAATATGTCTTGCCGGCTCCGCGGAAAACGGAAAACTGTTGAGAGGGAAGTGAATGGGAGGGAAGGCAGCGCACATGCGTGTGGAATGCTCCCAAAGGCTTTCTTTTTGGACGCTGGGGAGCATTTCCGTGCAGGCTCCGTCAGTACCGACGTACCCATATGTGAAGACTCGTTCCTGCTTGTTCCTGGAGATCTCATATAAGGAAAGAGGACTCCAGAGAGAGCTACTGAAAAAAGAAACCAGGAAGCCAGTGGAACTACCTGTTTAGATATCCAGTGCTTCCCTAGGACTAAGGGAATAAGTTAAGATCCTACCTAAAAATAAAACCCTGGTCAGGGTCAGCAATTCTCAACCGCCTCAGAATCGTACCATTCCAGAGGAAAACCTGAAGGACAGTCAGTCTCTGACAGCTTCCATATTTATTCAATCCATATATCTTTTCTTGTTTTCTTAAGAGAATGAAAACCTATGCCAAGGTTGCAACAGCTAACTCCCTCGAGTAGCTGCAAAGAAAGAAGGCAACTCACCTGCAAGGGAATGCTCGAATGACCCTAAGTGTCAGAGTATCAGAGAACCGGCATGCTTTGCATGACAATCCCGAGTCGAATCACAGAAATGCCATGGCACTCCAACTACACAGAGAGCAAGTTGCAACCTGCCACCAACTTTAAGAAAAGGCCCTGAAAGCACAGGAAACGTGAATAAAAATGCAGGCAAAAAAAAAATGACAAGAAAGAAAACTATAAGCTACCTCAGCTGATAAGCCAACTGCTGCATCAAAAGGCAAGACAAAATACTCCAACATAAAAATACCACCTGTCGGTGGTTGTTTTTTTTTTGTAAAAAGAAAAGCGAACAGCACTACAGCCCACTAAAATAAAATAGCTACCCACCAAAAACTCCTCTAACCTCAAACCAAAGATCAAGGGTAAGTACTGTGAGAAAACCAAGGCATTTCTGGCCACCCCGCAGGAGAGGGAAATTCTGTAAGACCCATATACATTAATAAACATGGTGCTGAAAGCTCTCATGCACGCCGGCCTAAGCTGCCACTAACGACCCTAAGTAACAGATTAAAAAATATGGCCAAGCTTAAAATACTGATCCGTATTTAAGAACCGTATTTAAGATCCGTATTTAAGAACATAAGAAAATAAGATGTGCCATACTTGGTCAGACCAAGGTCCATCAAGACCAGTATCCTGTTTCCGACAGTGGCCAATCTAGGTCTTCAGTACCTAGCAGTTTCCCCAAAAGACAGATTAAACAATGCTTGTATTGGGTCAAGCAGTGATATCCTGGGTCCCTTTTATTAATGGTTTATGGAACTTTCCTCCAGGAACTCGTCCAAACCTTTTTTAAACCCAGCTACACTAACAGCTTTTACGACATCCTCCGGAAACAAATTCCAGAGTTTGATTACACGTTAAGAGAAAATATTTTTTCACTCATTAGTTTTAAAGTTTCCCCTGTAGCTTCATTGCATGTCCCCTAGTCTTTCTAAATTCTGATGACATAAAACAATTGATCTAAGTTTACCCGTTCCACTCCATTCGTTAATTTACAGATCTCTATCATATCTCCCCTCAGCCATCACTTTTCCAAGTTGAAGAGCCCTCACCTTTTTAGTCTCTCTTCACAGGGGTATCCTTTCATCCCTTTTACCATTTTGGTGGTTCTTCTATGTACCTTTTCTAATAACGCTATATCCTTTTTAAGATAGGGCGACCAGAATTCCACAACATATTCAAGGTGCGGTCGCACCATGGAACGATACAGAGGCATTATAATATCCTTTGTTTCATTTTCCATTCCTTTCCTTATGATACCTAGCATTCTATTTGCTCTCTTGGCCGCTGCTGAACACTGGGCAGAAGGTTTTAATGTATTATCCACAATGATGCCTAAATCTCTTTCCTGGGTGGTGGTTCCTAATGTGGAACCTTGCATTGTGTAAACATAGTTTGGGTTTATCTTTCCTAGGTGCATAACTTTGAACTTGTCTACATTAAATTTCATCTACCATTTGTATGCCCAGTCTTCCAATTTATCAAGATCCTCTTGCAATTTCCCACAATCCTCATGGGTTTTTAACAACTTTAAATAGTTTTGTCTCATCTGCAAATTTGATCATCTCACTCCTTACTCCCTTTTCCAGGTCATTTATGAATATGTTAAAAAGCAGCGGATCCAGCACAGATCCCTGGGGTACTGCACTATTCACCTTTCTCCATTGGGAAAATTGGCCATTTAGCCCTACCCTCTGCATTCTATCTTTTAACCAGTGCCTGATCCACAATAGTACACTGCCTCCTATTCCATGACTTTTTAGTTTTGCCAAAAGTCTCTGATGAGGGACCTTGTCAAAGGCTTTCTGAAAGTTCAGATACACGATATCAACTGACTCACCTTTGTCTATCTATTTATTCACACCTTCAAAAAAACATAACAGATTAGTAAGACAAGATGTTTCTTGTCTAAAGCCATGTTGGCTGTCTCCCATTAAGCCACGACTATCGACATGTTCAGTAATTTTGTTCTTTATTAAAGTTTCTACCATTTTTCCTGGTAGTGACATTAGGCTCACCAGTCTGTAATTTCCCTGATCACCACTGGAACCCTTTTTAAAAATTGAAATTACATTGGCCATCCTACAATCTTCAGGTATTACAGATAAAAAACAAAACAAAAAAAACACATTATTAATTTCCAAATTGCATTTGAACAATACAAATAAAGTCAATCCGAAGCAAGTTAACACATTAGATATGCATTATAGTAAAAAGAAAAAGAAACAAAATCATCACTCAGATATAGCCCACATTAAGAAACTTGGCCGAGCACTAACTAAGAACCAGCAATAAATGTTAAAGAAAACAAGATACAAAGTCCATGAAAGGAGGCTAAATTATTCCTTGACACCCGAAGCTTCCACTAATGCTTTCCGCTTCTCTGACAGAAAAGTTTCCAAGTGAATAACATCAATAAATACATAAGAGACACCCTTTAAAGTTATAATACATTTACATGGGAAACAAAGAAAAAAAAGAAGCGTCTCCTAGTGATAATACCTGAGGCTTTAAGGCTAAAAACAGCCTTCGCCTAAGCTGGGTATTACGCGATACATCAGGAAAAACATTAACAAGATGGCCACAAAACTTAATAGTCTTATGCTTAAAGAATGCACGGAGTACTCGCTGTTTAATATCCCTAGACAAAAAAGTAACCAACAGAGTAGAGCGGGTATCAATTATGTCCAGGGAGTCCTCTAGAAAAGCAGTAAGGTTGGAAATAGTAGGCTCGATTGCGTCAAACTCCCCCTCAACAGGATTAACCCTCTTAGAGCTAGGGGAAATATAATAAATCTGAGATACTTCTATGGGATCAGTAAGTAAACGCACTTCCTTAAGGTATTTGTCTAATAAAATCTTTGGGGCGAGGAGCTTAGAGTTAGGGAAATTCAATAAACGAAGATTACAGGAATGAGCTGAATTCTCCATTGCTTCAATTTTATTGTGGAGAACCAGCGAATCCTTAATACTCGCAGCCTGAGCAGCGTGTATGGAGACAATCTGGCTTTCCAATTTAGAAACAGCGGTATCAAGCAAAACATTTTTACCATCTAATTTTGCAAAGAAACTACGGTCTCCTAAGAAAATTTAGGCAAAGCACCTAAGGTACCCGAAATCTTTTCATCAACAGACTTCAAAACTCCCCATACATCCTTTAGGGTAATCTCAGCGTCAGGGGATAAAGTCGAGAGCGCAACAACACTACTCGACAATGAAGCAACCGGCTAGCCAAGTTCAGTTGGAATGAAAGAACTGGCAGCTTTTATCCTCTCAGGGGGGTCCTCTCACAGCTGTGGGCTTTCTCCCCGCTGCCTGTTCGGTGTTCCGGGGAAGCCACAAGCGTCCGAGCTGAGCGCTGCACAAGGCAGCAGTCCCAGGGGCCAGACAAGACCCCGAATGCCTCAGATGTCGTCCCAGCCAAGTTCAGTTGAAATGAAAGAACTGGCAGCTTTTATCCTCTCAGGGGGGTCCTCTCACAGCTGCGGGCTCTCTCCCCGATGACTGTTCGGTGTTCCGGGGAAGCCACAAGCATCCGAGCTGAGCGCTGCACAAGGCAGCAGTCCCAGGGGCCAGACAAGACCCCGAATGCCTCTGACGTCGTCTCAGCCAAGTTCCTATTACAGATAATTTTAATGATAGTTCACAGATTACTAATAGCAGGTCTGCAATCTTATATTTCAGTTCTTTCAACACCCTTGGATGTATACCATCCAGTCAAGTGATTTACTACTCTTCAGTTTATGAAATAGTTGTAATACATCTTTCCAGTGTATTGATATTTCCTTCAATTCTTCCACAGTATCACCTTTAAATAGCACTTCAGTAATGGGTAACATCCCTACATCTTCCTCAGTAAAGACTGAAGCAAAGAATTCATTCAGTCTCTCCGCTATGGCCTTGTCCCCTCTTAGTGCCCCTTTTACCCCTCTATCATCTAATGGTCCAACTGACACTCACAGGTTGTTTTGCTATGAATGTACTTGAAAAAGACTACGTGTTTTTGCTTCCACAGCAAGCTTCTTCTCAAATTCGTCAACTGACTTTTTTCCATTTCCTGAAAAATGCTTTTTTGGCAACAGCCTCTGAGCTCCCCTTTAAACCATGCTGGCAATTTTTTGGACTTCCTTCCACTTTTCTTAAAGCGTGGAATACAGCTGGTCTGGGCTTCCAAGATAGTATTTTTAAACACCCAAGCTTGATGTAAATCTTTAACAAAAAACTAAAAGATGCAGTTGCAGAGGTTATCTATTTTCCTCATTTTATCCTTTTCGAAAGTTAAAAGGTAGTACTGTGTATTTCCTTATCGTCCCTCCTCCATTAATTAAATCAAACACAATCGTGCTATGATCACTATTGCCAAGTGGCCCCAACACCCTTATCTCTTACACCAGATCTGGTGTTCCACTAAGGACTAGGTTCAAAATGGCTTCCCCTCTGGTCTGTTCATGAACCAGCTGCTCCAAGAAGCAGTCATTTATTTCATCTAGGACTGGGGTTTCTAGTCCCACAGGTGCTCCTTGTGGCCTTGGGCAAGCCACTTAAATATTTTACAGGGAACATGGGCTATGGATGCCCTGTTCAATGTAATTTCAGTTTGTTCAATGTAAACCGCACTGATTCAGAATAGCGCGGTATATAACAGAATGTAAATAAAATAAATAAGAAAATAAATAAATCTACAAACTTGGTCTCCCTAGCATGTCCTGCCATGACACTGACCCAGTCAATACCAGGGTAATTGAAATCACGCATTATTATTACTGTGCTGTAACATTTGTTAGCTTCCCTGATTTCTTTGAGCATTTCATCATCCATTTGTTCATTCAGGCCAGGCGGTCGATAGTACACCCCTCACTGCCATCACCTTCCCCTTTTTATATGGAATTTCAATCCACAGATATTCTACAGCAAATTTTGTTTCCTGCAAAACTTTAATCCTTTGTGACTCAATGCCCTCTCTAACAGAGCTGATCAAATTGGTGGAGGGGTTGCGCTCTATCATTGCAATATAGTTTGTACTCAGGTACCCTTCTTCCACCATGTCTCAGAGATACCAGTCACATCTAACCTCTCATTTAGTGCTATATATATTCTAACTCTCCCGTCTTATTTTTTAGACTTCTAGCATTTGCATGCAAGCATTTTAAAGACTATATTTTATTCATATTAAGTCTGGTTATCAGTAGGCAGGGTTAATTTGGAATCTTTAAGCTCTGTCTGCTCCGTACTCAAGGGCATTTAGGCTACTTTTGTCTTTATTGGAACCTCACTGCTGATATGCCCTAACTTCATTCTTTTGGTAGTATCCTTCAAGGATACATTGTTCCGAACCATGCGCTCTTGGACGACAGACGGCTCTCCCCTATTATTTAGTTTAAAAGCTGCTCTCTCCCCTTTTTAAGGTTAATGCCAGTAACCTGGTTCCATCCCGGTTAAGGTGAAGTCCATCCCTTCGGAAGAGCCCCTCCTTTCCCCAGAATGTTCCTCAGTTCCTAACAAATCCAAAAACCCTCATCCTTGCACCATCGTCTCATCTTCACATTGAAACTCCGGAGCTCTGCCTGCCTTTTGGGTCCTGTGCGTGGAACAGGAAGCATTTCGGAGAATGAGACCCTGGAAGTTCTGGATTTCAACTTCCTACCTAAAAGCCTAAATTTAGTCTCCAGAACCTCCCTACCACATTTTCCTATGTCATTGGAACAGACATGTACCAAGACAGCAGCCTTCTCCCCAGCACTATCTAAGACCTTGTCTACGTGGCATGTGAGGTCCACTACCTTCGTACCAGGCAGGCATGGTAACAGGCAATCCTCACGTCCACCATCCATCCAGCTATCTACATGCCTAATGATCGAATCACCAACTATAACGGCTGTCCTAACCCTTCCCTCATGGGTACATGGCTCTGGAGAAATTCTCTCGGTTCCCTTATAGATACTTTACCCGCCCAACAAATTAATTTTTTGTTACATGAAGGTTCCCTGGAACAGGTGACGGGATTCCAGCCTACACAGCAAAACGTGACGGAATGCAATCCAACGTCTCACTGACATGATTTGGTTTTATAGATTCCTTTTAATATATTTTTAATTTACTTTTAAGATATTTGTTTTTAAATATGACCATTTGTTTCTTTTTAATACAGTCCTATGCATGAGGCAGCGTTTTCTGCTGCTCCAGGTTCCAACTTATGTTTACTATAGCCGAAGGATGTATTTTATTATTTATTATTTCTTTGCACATTGTTTTGGCTCGTGTCATAAAGCATAGTTACTCACCTGTAACAGGTGATCTCCGGGAACAACCAGAATTTAGTCTTCACATATGGTATCGTCGGTACTGACAGAGCCTGTGCGGGAACGCTCCCCAGCGTCCAATTAGAAAGCTTTTGGGAGCATCCCACAGCGCCTGCGTGCTGCCTTCCCACCTTTTCCAACTGCCTCTCTCCAGTTGAGTTTAAAGCTGAGACAAAGAGAGAGAGAGGGAAAGACAAAGAGAGAGAGAGGGAAAGAGAAAGAGAGAGATACAACTCCTAGGGAAGGTGGGTGGGTTGTGAAGACTAAATTCCTCCTGTTCCCAAAGTATGAAGATTCCTTTCTGCATTTGATGCATGAGGCCTTCGAAAAAACACAGGGAGGTAGACCGCCTGGTTAAGATGAAAAGGCGAGATCACCTTTGGCATAAAGTGTGGATGAGTCCTAAGGACTACCTTGTCATGATGGAACCTTGTATGAGGTGGATCAGCCACTAGTGCCTGCAATTCACTGATGCGACGTGCTGATGTGATTGCAATGAGAAAGATAACGTTCCAAGAAAGGAATTTCAAGGAGGTAGTAGCTAAGGGTTCGAAAGGTGGCTTCATGAGCTGGCCAAGAACCAGATTTAAGTCCCATGCCACCGGTGGTGGCTTAATGGGAGGTTTAGTTAGAAGAAGGCCTCTCATAAATCTTGCTATGAGAGGATGGGAAGAAATAGGTTGTTCATTTAAAGGCTTGAAAGAAGCCGCAATAGCATTTAAATGGACTCTTACTGAATTAGTTTTAAGTCCTGCATTGGATAAATGAAAGTGATACTCCAGTAATGTTTCCAGAGGTATCGCAAGGGGGTTAAGACCCTTCTGCGAGCACCATAAGGTAAACCTTTTCCATTTGAAAGCATAACAGCGTCTTGTGGAAGGTTTTCTAGAAGCATAAAGGATATCCTTTACTTGCTGAGGAAGGTTAAGATCCTGAAGATCTAGGCCTTCAGCAACCAAGCCCTGCGATGCAGAGACTGGGGATTGGGATGCCATAACATTCCATCCTCCTGAGACAGGAGGAGATCTGGAGTAGACCCTAACTCCAGAGAGGGAGCTTGAGAGAGATGTGGAAGCAGAGGGTACCACACTTGCCGTGGCCAATGTGGAGCTATGAGAATCATACAGCCTCTGCCTCTCTGAAGCTTGAATAGGGTTTTGGGAATCAGGGGAATGGGTGGAAAGGCATACAGGAAGTCTTGACCCCAATGAAGGAGGAAAGCATCCCTGGCCTGAGAGCCCCGAGTCGGAATTCTGGAACAGAACTGGGGAAGTTTGGCATTCAACAGACTTGCAAAGAGGTCTATGTCCGAGGTTCCCCAAATTTGAAAAATCTCGGCCACCTGGTCTGCATGTAGAGACCATTCGTGTGGAAGCAGAACCCGACTGAGTCTGTCTGCCCAAGAGTTTTGGATACCTGGAAGATACACTGCCAGGAGATGAATCTGATGCTCTCTGGCGAGGGCCCATAGTCGCAAAGCTTCGTTGCAAAGTGACAGAGAGCCTGTTCCTCCCTGCTTGTTCACGTAGAACATGGCTACTTGATTGTCCATCTGAATGAGGACTGTCTTGTAGCTCAGCAGGGTGTGGAACACTCGCAGAGCAAGGAAGATTGCTCTGAGCGCCAAGAGATTGATGTGTAAATGAGTCTCCTGTGGAGTCCAAATGCCTTGGATGGAGAGGTTTTGCAGATGAGCTCCCCAACCCACTGGAGAAGCATCTGTTGTGAGAGTTGCCTGGGGTATAGGTTGTCGAAATGGGGACCCCAGCAACAGGTTCCGAGTGGACTGCCACCATTGGGGGGACAAAATAAGGCGATTTGTGTTTGCCATTTTGTCTGAAGGGCACTCTGATGCCCGGGTCCATTGAGTGGATAAAGTCCACTGGGCTGCTCTCATATGGAGGCGAGCATAAGGAACCACATGCACGGTAGATGCCATGTGGCCTAGTAGTTTTAACATTTCTCGAGCAGTGAGATGAGGTTTTAGCACTGCTTGAGAAGCTAACTGCACCATGCGAAGGCAACGGGCCTAGGGAAGATAGGCCCTTATTTTCTGGTATCCAGCAAAGCTCCTATGAACTCTAGAGACTGAGTGGGAGTTAGACTGGATTTTGGGATGTTTATTACCAGCCCTAAATACTGAAGGATACGCACTGTGCAAGATAGAGAAATCCTGGCCTCTGACTCTGATGGGGCTCGAATGAGCCAGTCATCTAAGTAGGGGAAGACGAATATCCCTAGAGTGCGAAAAAATGCTGCTACCACAGCCATGCATTTCGTGAACACTCTTGGTGCTGAGGCCAGGCCAAAAGGAAGCACCCTGTATTGGTAGTGCTTTCCTTGAAAAAGGAACCGAAGGAACTTTCTGTGAGTTGGATGGATGAATACATGAGTGTACACACCCTTGAGGTCTAGAGAACAAAGCCAATCCTGACTCTGACGGTATGGCAGCAGAGTTCCCAGAGAAATCATCTTGAATTTCTCTTTGAACAGGAATTTGTTCAATTCTCTGAGGTCTAAAATAGGTCTGTGTCCCCCTGTTTTCTTTGGGATAAGGAAATAGGGGGAGTAAAACCCTGTACCCTGTTGATGAATGGGTACTTCTTCTATTGCCCCTTGGGCAAGAAGCATAGTGACCTCTTGATCTAACAAGTTGATGAGAGAGGTCTGAGAATTGAACTGTCTTACCATTGTGGGAGGGGGCATGCACAGAAAGTGAAGCTTGTACCCCTCTTTTATAATGGAGAGTGTCCAATGTTCTGCTGTTATCTGCCCCCATCTGGGGGCAAAGTGAGATAACCTTCTTGGAATGGTGGAAGACTCTGGTCCATTGAGGGCCAGGAAGTCTAAGTTCTCTAGATGAAAGTCAAAGGCCTTGTGGAGGCTGAGACTGCTGAGGCTTAGCAGTCTTTGCTTTCCTTTGTTTAGGTGGTTGCTGACCCTTTCGGGCAGGTTGACCTGCAGATCATCCCAGCTGGGAATAAGAGGGATAAAACCTCTTCTTTTTTGAGAAAAATGGTTTCTTGAAAGATTTCTTTCTTGCAGGATCAGCTGTGGCTTTGGATAACCTATCCAAAGTGTAGTTGTCAGCATCCAACTCATTGGCTTTCTCTTGCCAATTTTTGCCAAATAGATTCTCGCCTGTACAAGGAATATTGCCCAGTTTGTCCTGCACCCAGAGCTCCAAATCAGATGCCTGGAGCCAGGCAATTCTACGTGCACCTATGGCAATGGCAGAGGTTCTGCTTATGTACTCAAAACAGTCAAAAGCTGCACGATTGACAAATTTAGAAACATCCTGGGCATGTTTAACGAGAGTGAGAAAATCCTGCCTTTAATCTTCAGAAGAAGAGGGCTTAGAACCTCTAAATCTCCTGTGACTTCTTTAAGGAACATTCCCATATATAAAGTATAGGAACTGATCCTGGCAGAAAACATGGAAGCCTGGAAAGTACGACTTCCAAAGGTATCCACGGTTCTACACTCACGTCCTGGAGGATTAGAGGCATGCCTCTTTGCACTCCTGATCCTTCTCATAGCTGATTCCACTACAATAGAGTGGTGAGGAAGCTGAGTCTTTTGGAAACCAGGACAAGGAGGGACTCGATACATGGTATCCAGTCTACGAGAGTGAGGAGAGGTGGTAAGAGGTGTTGCCCACATTCTTAGCATGAGATCATGTAAGATCTCATGGATAGGCAAAGTAGCTGCCTCCTTAGGAGCTTTGGGATATTGAAGAATCTCCAACTCCTTTGCCCTGGGCTTTGTTTCAGGAGCCACAGTAATGGAAAGACCTCGAGCCACCTCCCTGATAAAATCCAGAAAGGAGATATCTTCTGGAGGAGACATCCTGCGTTTAGGAGAGGAAGGCTCCTCCAGGAGAAGTATTCCACTACCGACAGAGCTGTCAGAATCCTCGGACTCCTCCGAGGATTCGAAGTACCTTCTGTCCGGATGCTCTTGAAGAGCCCGAAACTGAAGTCGGTATGGATATCGGGGGAGAATTGGTACCGGTGCATCGGTACCGGAAGGCATCGCATGACTGGGTGCCAGCAAAGCGGACACCGATGTCGATGCTGTCGGTACCGGTACCGGTGCTGGCGTCGGTACCGTTTGAACTGTCTGACGCGGTTCCAAGGGTGTCGATGCCGCAAGGAGAGCCGCCAGACTGTGTTCAATAGCCAGGAATCTCTGGTCTATCGACGCTGCCGATGCCTGGGTATCGGTACCGGAGGAAACAATCGGTACCCCCAGAGCATGGCACCAGTAGTTCTGACGAGGTAGAGGCCTCAAGAACATCCTGGAGCCTCGATAATGCTTTGGAAGCCAAAGCCTCCCGCCGGGGCAATTTTGCCGGTACAGAACCCTGAAGGGCAATGCCAGAGGCATCTCGATGCTTGGAAGGAGATCTACCCTTTGAGGACCGGCCAGACTTATGTTTAGTTATCTGAGATCCATGGGAGGAAGACAAAGCCCTGGAAGACGACGATGTCACAGAAGCTGCATCGGAGGTTAAAAAGGCGCTGAGCTTGGCAGCTTGGTTTTGTTGACCCCTCTTGGACATTATGGCACAAGCCATATACTCGGAGATGGAGTGGTCAGGACCTAAACATTTGAGACACCAGTCATGGGTGTCGGTGACGGAGATGGTACCGCCACACTTGGTGCACTTTTTGAAACCCGAGGCGAGTTTTTCCATAGTGGAGGAAATTTTGGGCCTAAGGCTCAAAATGGTGCATGCACCTGGAAATGTTTGGAAAAAAATAGAATATATATATATATATTTATTTATTTATTTATATTAATTAATTTATTATTTTTTTTAAAGAAAGAACGAACCACCGGCGGTACCGGTATAGCAGTCAAGGAAAGCAGACGCGACCACAAAAAAGAAGGAATAAGGAAAAAATTTCTGCGGTGACAGGAATAACGACCTGCTGGCTCTGCGGAAAACGAAGAACTGGAGAGAGGCAGTTGGAAAAGGCGGGAAGGCAGCACGCAGGCGCTGTGGGATGCTCCCAAAAGCTTTCTAATTGGACGCTGGGGAGCGTTCCCACACAGGCTCCGTCAGTACCGACGATACCATATGTGAAGACTACATTCCTGCTTGTTCCTGGAGATATCTCCAACCCCCCACCCCCCTTTTAGTGTACTATTGCAAACCATTATTTTTGTTAACATAAAAGTTTTATAATATGGAACACAGCGATTCCAGCTGACACAACCAAGTTAGATTAAATGCAATTTAACATTTCACTGACGAGATTTGGTTTATTTTAGACTGTTATTTTGACTTCCCTTTTTATAGTATAATATTTTACAACCTGATCTCGGTGGGACTGCGTTTCTTTTCATCTTTATATGCTTTGTAGTCATTTTATTGTTTAAAATGAAGTGCATTCAACAGAATCGCAATTAGATATTACATTAACTCATGATGTAAAAGAAACGGAATTTGATTTAGTTACACGATTTCAACGGCTATTTCTAATCCCTTTGTCTGTTTTGTGGCAGGAAAAGACTTTTTATATTATATCCTCTCATGAGAGGCACAAACGACTAGTATTTTAAGTAGATGAACACAAATGAAGTTCAGTCACTCCCCTTTTTCACAGAACACATAAGTTCCCTTAAAACGAAAGAACTCCCACTGAAGTTCTAAAACACACTGATCATTACTTATTTGTTTATACATTTTAAAATATATATATACAGTATATATACAGGGTGGCCCAAAAAAAGTGAGAACATCTAGTAAATTAAAAGATTAAATAGTTTACTTATTTACCTTTTTTAGCTATATAATGTCTATTTTGACAAATTACGGTCACCAACTTTGTTTTTTTAATCTGTCAATCGTTTACATCTATCTTTTTGAATTTTTAAATAACTTATATGCTATGGGATTTTCTCACTTTTTTGGGCGTGGGCGTGTATACACACATACACACACACACAGTCTTATTTATTTTGTACAGCCCCATCTTCCACTTCTTCCCCAAAGAGTATTTACTCACCTGTAACAGGTGTTCTCCAGGAGCAGCAGGAATCAGTCCTCACATATGGGTGTCATCGACGCCGATGAAGCCCCAGCGGAGCATTTCCCCAGCTTTCTATGAAAGCCTTTGGGAATGCAGGCACGCATGTGCGGTTCCCCTCCCGCCTAAAGGTGCCATCTTACCTCATACATAGCTAAGAACAGCACACAAAAATGAAAAATAAACTATGTACAACTGCAACTCCAAGGGGAGGAGGGAGGGTTGTGAGGACTGATTCCTGTTGCTCCTGGAGAACACCTGTTACAGGTGAGTAACTACTCTTTCTCCAGGACCAAGCAGGAAGTCAGTCCTCACATATGGGTGACTCCCTAGCTCTGGGCTACCAAGGAACCCAGGCTGAACAAGAGGACTCCCTCTAGTCCCAGCTGCAAAGAAAGGCTTTTCACTGACACAACCTCCACCGGTAGCCCAACAGAGGGAAGGAGTTGCCTAAACCTCAAAGAGATTCCGGAGTACTGCTTGGCCAAAAGCACTGTCCTTACGGGACTCCCTCTCCAGACAGTAATGGGCCGCAAAAGTCTGGCTTGAAGACCAAGTTGCAGCCCTGCAGATGTCTACCAAGGGCACAGAGCGGAGATGAGCCACTGAGGCAGCCATTGCCCTGACACGGTGGGCCGTGACCCGACCCTGCAAAGGAAGGTCAGCCGCCCTATAAGCCCAGGTAATACAGTCAGCAACCCAGATGGACAAGGTACGTTTGGACACAGCTAACCCCAACTTATTAGGGTCAAAAGATACGAAGAGCTGAGTAGCCCTTCTATGCCCCTGCGTACGGTCAAGGTAGAAGGATAAGGCCCTCCTACAGTCCAGGGTATGCAGAACTGCTTCAGCCTGGCTTGCATGAGGCCTAGGGAAGAATGTTGGAAAAACCACCTCTTGGTTAAGGTGGAAGGAGGAGACAACTTTGGGGAGGAACTTTGGATGAGTCCTAAGGACTACCCTGTTCCTATATAAGCGAGTGTAAGGCCTATCACAGACCAGGGCCTGAAGCTTACTCACTCGCCTAGCAGAGGTAAGGGCTACCAAGAAGAGTGTCTTCCAGGACAGGAAGCGTAGAGGGCAAGTAGCCATCGGCTCAAAGGGTGGGCGAGTCAGCTGCTGCAAGACCACATTCAACTCCCACTCAGGAGCAGGACGACGGATTGGAGGCTTGAGCAAAAGCAAGCCCCTGAGAAAGCGGGACACCAAGGGGTGAAACGACAGAGAATGTCCTTCCACCAGTGAGTGGTGAACTGCTAGAGCTGAGAGGTGGACCCGAACAGAATTGGACTTAAGTCCCTGATTGGACAAGTGCAGTAAGTACTGAAGCACTACTGGCACAGTACAGGAGAAAGGATCCTCTGTACGTAGCTGACACCACACAGAAAACCTTTTTCATTTGAGAGCATAGGTTTTCCTAGTGGACTGTTTCCTAGAGGCTAGGACAACCTCCTCAACTTCCTGAGGTAGGCCCCAGGGAGCCAAAACTACCCTTGCTGCCTCCAGGCCATCAAATTGAGAGCTTTGAGATTGGGGTGCAGAAGGGAACCCTGCTCCTGTGAGAGAAGGTCGGGTTGCAACCCCAGAGGCAGTGGGGGATCCACTGCCAGTTGAAGCAGAAGTGGAAACCAAGGTTGTCTTGGCCACCTGGGAACCACCAGCAGGACCGAGACCATGTCCTGAAGGATCTTGAAGAGAGTTCGGGCCACCAAGGGCGTGGGAGGAAACGCATATAGGAGGCCCTGAGACCAGGGAATCAGAAAAGCATCTGCTGCTATCCGCAGAGGATGCGGTTGCCTGGAGCAGAACTTCGGCAGTTGCTTGTTCAGTGGACTGGCAAAGAGATCTATCAAGGGGAGGCCCCATTTTAGGAAGATCTTCTGAACTACCAAAGGATGCAGCTGCCACTCGTGGGGCTGTAGAATCCTGCTCAACGTGTCGGCCAGGTAGTTGTCCTGGCCGGTAAGGTACACAGCCTTGAGGAGCATGTTGTGCTTGAGGGCAAAAGAACAAAGGTCCTGAGCCTCCCGACAGAGGAGTCTGGACCCAGTCCCGCCCTGTTTGTTCACATAAAACATGGCTACTTGATTGTCTGTCTGAACCAGGACAGATTGATGAGCCAGGGTAGGAGAGAAAGCTTTGAGTGCTAAGCGAATAGCTCTGAGTTCTAGGAGATTGATCTGCTGTGTAGCCTCCCAGGGAGGCCACAGGCCCTGGGTGCACTTGTTCAGACAATGAGCCCCCCAGCCCTGCAGGGAGGAGTCTTTGGTCAGTAACACCGTGTACCCAGGAATCTGAAAGGGCACCCCTTTTAGTAGATTGGGTGGGTGCAGCCACCAGCTGAGGGAGTTCAGAAATTGTCTGGACACCCTTATCCTGTCCCTGAGGCTGCCTGTGGCCTTTATGACCACTGAGTCCGAAGGCACCACTGTGCAGGCCTCATATTTATTTATTTTCTCTTATATACCGCGCTATTCTGCATCAGTGCGGTTTACATTGAACAAACTGAAATTACATTGAACAGGGCATTATAACTTGGAGATAACTATTTTACAGGGAACATGGGCTATGAAGGGTTAAGTGGCTTGCCCAAGACCACAAGGAGCACCTGTGGGACTAGAAACCCCAGTCCTTCCGGCCCAAGGTTGCTGTCCTCTAGTGGGATTTGAACTCCCGACCTTCCGGCCTGAAGTACCTTGCCCCAACTACTAGGCCACTCCTCCACTCCAACTCCATATGGAGCCTGGCATTGGGGGTCACATGTACTGTCGAAGCCATGTGGCCTAGAAGCCTCAGGCAGAGTCTGGCGGAGACTAGTGACCTGCTGAGAAACTGGTTTGCCAATGCTATTAATCTTTGTGCTCTGTCTTCTGGCAAGAAAGGTTTTGCCAGTAGAGAGTCCAGCCTTGCTCCTATGAACTCCAAGTTCTGGGAGGGGAGCAAAGTGGACTTTGCGACGTTTATTACAAACCCTAGACTTTGAAGAAAAGCAATAGTTCTGAGGGTGGCTTGTCTGGCCTCCTGGCACGTCTGACCCCTGATGAGCCAGTCGTCCAGATAGGGGAAGACAAAGATTCTCTGATTTCTCAGGTAGGCCGCCACTACTGCCAGGCATTTGGTAAATACCCTGGGAGCGGAGGTGAGGCCAAAAGGCAGTACTCTGTACTGATAATGGTTTCCTCCCACAATGAACCTGAGGTACTTTCTGTGGTCTGGATGAATAAGGATGTGAGTGTACGCATCCTTTAGATCTAAGGAGCATAGCCAATCTCCCTGCTGGAGGTAGGGCAGAAGTGTCCCAAGAGTAAGCATCTTGAACATTTCTCTCTAGGAAGTTGTTGAGGTTCCTGAGGTCCAGAATGGGTCGAAGGCCACCGGTTCTTTTGGGCACCAGGAAATACCTGGAGTAGAATCCGTGACCTTGCAAGTGGGGAGGCACAGGCTCCACTGCCCTGTCCACCAACAGACCGTGAACCTCTGGAAGGAGGTCTGTGTGCAGGGGAGGCCTTGGAGGTTCCCCTGGAAAGTATGGCGGAGGCAGTTGGTGAAAGTGTAGGGCATAGCCCTTGTGGACTATGTTTAACACCCAACTGTCTCCAGTGATGTGGGGCCACTGGTGGACAACGAGGGCGAGGCGACCTCCTGTGCAGGGTTGGGAGAGCAGGGACCGAGAGGCTATGCTCAAGGAGTCAAAAACCCCCACCCTGCTGAGTGGGAGCAGGGGCCGGAGGCTTGGGGGTCCTCTGCCTACGGGGCCCATTACCCTGCCCCTTGGCTTGCTGACCCCGAGGTGCAGCTTGGGCAGCCTGATACTGAGGGTACTGTTTGTAGGCAGTGCCCTTCCCAGGCGGAGTCGTCCGACGAGGAGTCAGGATCCGACCCCGCGGGGCCCTGGAGC
Organism: Ichthyophis bannanicus; assembly: GCA_033557465.1. Lineage (NCBI taxonomy): Eukaryota > Metazoa > Chordata > Amphibia > Gymnophiona > Ichthyophiidae > Ichthyophis > Ichthyophis bannanicus. The sequence continues at coordinate 84,667,586 of CM066047.1, forward strand.
ACCCGCCCCGACCAATGTTCCCTCTAATTTTCTGTAGGCAGTGTGCGCATAAAATATGAGCTGTGTGCAGCTTTTGAAGGAAGGTTAAATTTCTGTGCGCTACATAACGACACTCGGAGTTATATACTTTAAAATTTGACTACACGTCAGAATACAGTATGTACACATTAATTTTAATCAAATTAAATGAAAATAGACGATTACTAAATGAAGTAGGAAATTTCTAGTAATTACAATCATAACTTTTAAATTTTAAGACGTCTGTGTTGTTTTCTATCAGAATCAGAGCCGTAATTTTTGTGCGCTCTGTTGTAAAGTATGTGCGCTCTCTCGGCGAGGTGTGTGCGCGCGCACACGCGCACAGCTTAGAGGGAACAGTGGCCCCGACGCTGAAGGCACCGGCGTCGACGCCCTTGGTCCCGAACAGGAGGATGAGGGAGACCGCAACCGAGGTCGACTTCGAGCCATGATGGACTCTAGTATCGGCTCGGTCTCCGGGGTCGACGTCGATGTCCCAGTGGTCGGGGCAGATGCGCCAGACAGGCTGGCCATCAGTGCCCGCTGCTGCTCCATGAAGGCAGACAGTCTGCTCTCCAAGGCTGTCATCCTGAGACTCAGCTCGGGAGACGCAGCAGTCACCGACTCGGGCCCCGGCAGCGCCGGGCCCGACGTCGGCTCTCTGGGAGGAGAGCCCTCGAGGACCACAGGGCTTATGTGTCCAGCAGACTCTGGCTCCACGCGAGGAACTTTGGCAGGCTTCTCTTTTTCCACGGGCCCGGGGCGACGGTCAGGGGTCTTAGACCTGGTCCTCGAGGAGCCAGGGACCTCCTCTGACGACGCCCTCACAAGCCGCTTCTTCCTCTTGCGTTCCCGGTCGGGGGACCCCCTGTCCGAGGAGCTCCATCGGCGCTCAGGATCCGAATCCAGAGATGTCGAGGCCTCAGACAAGGTCTGGGCCCGTCCGGAGGCCGAGTCCGAGAAAAGCCTTTCTTTCTGCTGCTGGCGACTTCGTAGTGCCTTGGAAGACATCTTCCCACATGGTCCACACGTCTTAGGATCGCGATCAGGACCGAGGCACTGAAGGTAGCAGTCATGTGTGTCGGTGAGAGACATCAATGTCTTACACCGATCACACTTCTTGAAACCGCTGGAAGCCATCGAGGAAAAAAAAGAGTCCTCATGAGGTCAAAGGACCGGCCTTCCAGGGAAAAATCAAAAAAGGGCGCGAATGCCAGTCACGAAGGGCAAAACCCGAAAAAGACGAATCGGGCTCGATACCGGTGTACCGAACCTGGCAGGAGGGGAACTGGCGTCGAACCGGGAGAAAAAATAGCGAGAATCGCCGAAAAAAATCTAACTTTTATCTGGGATGACAGGACGCACGTCCAGTGGGCTTCTCGGAAAAAGAGAGACTGAGGTAAGATGGCACCTTTAGGCGGGAAGGGAACCGCGCATGCGTGCCTGCATTACCAAAGGCTTTCATAGAAAGCTGGGGAAATGCTCCGCTGGGGCTTCATCGGCGTCGATGACACCCATATGTGAGGACTGACTTCCTGCTTGGTCCTGGAGAATATAGGATACACTATATCCGGGTTTATAAGTTTTTTTGTTTTTGTTCCTCCCTTACACTTGTGACCTGATGCAAGTTTTGTAATAATTGGTGTTTTACTTTTATTGCTTTTAGTACAGAGATATATTTGCACAATAGTGGTTCACCAAAGGATTCTCAGAGTGCATAAGTGCGTATAGTTCAATATAATCCTTCACTCTACCACATACGGTGCTCAGATTAAGTATTTTTTATGTGAGTTTACTCAACCCTCTGCCCTATGGTCCTCATGAGTTACACACAGTTTTCATGTTCTTTACTTATATATACCTGTTTGGTGATTAATTGTTTATAATTGTCAGGTCAGTTTTTACTTTTAAAGTATTCATTATTTTACTTTATATATTATTTAAATGTTTTAATTCTATATATTTATATATTTTGATTTATTATTGTTTTTATGTTTTATTATATTTTATTTTATTATGTTTAAGCTGCATACCCCCTGAAGAAGGCACCTGCCGAAATGCATAGGGGACTTTTTTTTATAATAAAGGCACCTGTGACCACTCACTTCCTGTGTTTGGTTTCTCTACTGTGAGGGCTTTGTGCTCTCTTGTGGTTCTTAGACCCCTGCAGGGCCAAGGAAGACACCTCAAAGGCCTCCTTGAGCAGTGCCTCCATCCGCCGGTCCTACGGATCCTTCAAGGCCACATCCCCTTCCACCAGAATAGAAGTCTTTCTGGTGACCACCGCCGCCACCAGTGCATCCACTTGAGGTAGGTTTAACCACTTTCTCTCCGCAGCGAGATAGGGGAAAGCTTGACTATATTTGTACCAACACATAACCCTGCATCAGGGACCTTCAATTCCGCATCAATCACCTCCTTCACCGCTCTATGGATAGACCTAGATAGCTTATGAATGCTTTCAAGCAGCAGAACCTCCATCTCATCCAAAGGTTCCAGCTTCAGTTCCTCCACAATACACAGAGATGCAAGGGTCTACAAAATGAGGACATGGAGCTCATTCCTATGAAAAATCCACAACACAGTTGAATCCTTCCCAGCAGGGAGCTCCCCCTCCTTGAACTCCTCTAAAAGGTCCAAACAGCCCTAAAGACCGCAGGGATCCCACAGAGGCACCATCATCAAAGTCTGGAGACCTCTCTCTGCATGGGCACTTAACCATGGCAGACAGCGCCCCCCACCCCCAGGACACTTCCCCAAGTCCTGCTTCAAACAGAATGCCTGATGCAATAAGAGGGGATGCTTAGCCATCAATCGAACAGGGCTTCCACTCTCAGCCTGCCCCTAATGAGACTGCGCTCGGGGGAACCCAGAGGCTGCAGGGTCTGAATTTCCAGTCTGACTAGGCCAGAATGACCAGGCCTGCTGTAAAAGGAAAAGAATCCCAGGAAGGACAAGCTGGACTCTGAAAGGTATCCTCACGGAAACCACCACCCACACTAGTCTCCCATCAATCCCCTAGAGGATAAGAAGTTCACAGCACTGTTGCCGGAGCCTCCAGTCAGATGAATATCCTTACCCGTAATACCATCCACCCCCCTCCTTCCCTGAGGCAGGCAAGGTCGGACTAAGAGCACCCCCTCAGCTGAAAGAGGGGGGAGTAGGCCCTCCAGGGACAACTCAGATGCAGCCATGCAAGAAGGGCAGAGTCCAGAAGCTAGAGATGAGGTGCTGCATTTGCCACAGGCCAAACGACGTTTTCTGGAAGATGACAAAGAGTTAGGACACGTATCACAATAGCAGGCTCTAAGACTGCGGCGGTCCGCAAGGCATGCATCAACTGCGCTTTTGGGGCAGACCACAAGCAAAGACCACACAACCACCAGGCACACGATATTAAAAACACTACTAGCAAGTGTAGAAAATGGCGGGAAGCTTCCACACAGTGTGTTGTGTCCCACATAGACAGAAATGGGAGCCCCCAACAAGGAGAATGACAAGGTCAAGCCTTGTTACTCACCCCCTATGAGCCCCAAGCGGAGGATCAGCTCTACTCATCTGAAATTGTCTCTCTGGCTGGACAGCACTGCGTTTAAGGTGGCTGGCAAATTCCTCAGAGCTTTCTGTAATCTTCGGGAGAGAGCGGGGAGGTGAGGGGGGTGGGAAGACATACTGTAAGAGGAGGGACAGAGCAATGAGGTGGAGAGAGGGAGCAATGAGGTTGTGCAAGGCTGCTGAATTCTTCCATCCTTCCAATTTTTTGGCTGCTCAATAGGCTCTTACGCAAGTTAAGACCACTGAACTGAACCAATTTTCCCTCCTCTTATGGCTATCGAAAAGAGCGCAGTCTAGTGGAGCCTCCCATGTCACACAGGTGAGAGAGCTGCCCTCAAAAGTGGTCTGTCACGGATGGTTTTTTTGGGTTTTTTTAAATCAATCTTTTCCTTTCAAATTTTCTGATTTTCTTCAGAGAGCAGAAAATCCATCCATCATCTGCTGGAGACAAAGAAATACTCAAGGGACCTCTGGTGGCTGAGGTGAATAGAGGCATGGGAGCGATGTCATTGAAACAAGGGCTTTTCACTGATCCACCAAGCTGCTGGTAGGGGAACACAACCCACTTATCTGGACTGGTCTAGCAGGATATGGAAGGATATTCATAAATTCTCCACCTGATCACAAAACAAAGAGAATACAGATGATAAAAATAAAACAACAAATCACACTTCTCTGCTTATGTGCAGACCCACTGACCTTTTTTTTTTTTTTTTTAATTTTTTCTTCCTTTAGTTTGATTGGTGTGATGTGAGTTTGAGGGTTTTTTTTCATAAGGGGATGTCTGATTTTGTCCATGATAGCTAATCACTTCTATGTCAAAGAAATTTTGTCTGAGATATGTATGTGGTGGGCACAGGGCCAGCCCAAACACTAGGCAAACTAGGGCAGCAACTTCTGGAGGGCAGTATAAGTAGTCAAACACAAAAGCGAGAAATGTATGAAGTGGTCACAGATGCTTTTATTAACAAATCCCAACGTGTTTTGGCATTAGCCTTCCTCAGGGGAAATGAACTTCAAAATAAAAGCAAATAAAACAAATTATAGTTAATACATAACTTAGTACAGCATTAACCAACATATTATTAAAATCATAAATAAGTTAAAAAGCATAAAACGTAAGACAAACACAGTTATAGGAAAAGATAAGGCCGAGGATATAAAAAGGAACAGCAGCAACGGATTGCATAAGAGAACACTATAAAAAGTCAAAATGGAATACATATAGGGCAAACTGCCCATTATCAGGAATAAAAGACAGATGAGGATAGGAGGAACCAACTTGAATGACTACCACAACTCACTTGTGAAGCACTACTGTGCAAACTGTATAGGCACAAAATCCAGTCTGCAAATAACAAAAATAAACTACAGATAATTTTTTTTTAAATAAAATACTTCAACATATGAGGGTCTCATATCGGTGACCACTATGGAACAGATTGTATATCACTGCTAAAAGTACTGAGCCCACAGGAAATATCTAAAAACAAAGAGGAAGCCTTTAATTATAATTTTTTAATTTCATTTTTACAGCATTTTTATCAATTATTTCTCCCCTTTTCCCCCCGATTTTAATTAATTTATGTTCATACGTCCGAATGTAGTCTGGTCTACGCAACGATGCTGCAATTGGCTAGTTCTTTTCTATTCTTTTCATTTGATGGCTGCACTCTTATTCCTTAGATCAGATACAGCACTAGTGGTTTTAACTATGTGTCTTCTGAACACCACTATTTTTGGTTTTGATATCTGGACGCCACTGCTCTTCGACACACTGTCCTGCAATACTTTTACCAACATTTTCATGCTTCTTTCTGTCAGCAATGATGCCTGCCAAATTTAAAAGCAGTTCCAATGAATTGTCTGCCTTTCCCCCCCCCCCCTATCTGCACTTCTTGTGTCTCTTGATGAGGTCTAATTTCATAAGAAATGTATGGAATTATATGGAACTATGTTCCCTTTTTGTATCAACAATCATTACAATACAGCCCTTTTATTTTTCACATTTTTTACCCTAACCTTTGTGGTGGGAAAAACAACCATGGTTCAAAAAGAGGCTGAAACGCGTCTTTAGTCCTCTATTCTCAGAATTCTCTGTAGCACAAATATGTGCCCTGCAGCCACTCAAGCAAGTTTAATGTTATTCATTAAAGCTACTAAAAGATATATTGATATGATGTCATACTCTGACTGAGGAAATGACTATCTGATTGAGGAAATGATTACTGTCTCATTATCTGGCGTCCTGCTAAAAAAGGAGGTTACTCCATGTTCTGGGGCTTTCCCTTTATTTTTAAGATATCGCCTGTGGGCTCTGTATATCGCTCCTAAAAGCACTATCAGTTCTGTAGTAGTCACCAATATTGAAACCTCATATGCTGAAGTATTTTTTTTTAAGTTTTAATTTGTTGTTGGTTTGTGAATAAAAAGCATCTGTGACCACTTCATACGTTTCTCGCTTGTGTTTGGCTATCTCCTTGGAAGTGCGCTTTGCCCTTTTTGGGACTTCTTGAGCAGCAAAAGTAGGACACTCAAAGCTAAATAATAGATTTTGACAGCCAGAGGGGATATATAAAGCTTGAGGTTTACCAAGGGCGCCAACACCTTGAATCATCTCTCTAGGGCTGGCCCTGGGTAGGCATTTTTAAGTGGTGATGGTGTTGTTTTCTTTGTATTCATCAATATTTCTGTCCTCTTTTAGATTATCTTTAGCTCCTGATATAGTTACCGACATGCTGACAAGTCAGATATTTGCTAATCTTGATAGAGGGTTTTTGAGCACCTTCGTTAAGATATGTTTTTTTGAAATTTATACTTAAATTTGACATTTTGTTTGACAGTTATTTTGGAGCACTATATACATGTTTGGTCTTTTTTTAATTAAGATTTTGTTTTTTGCACAATATTGAAAAACGTTCTGTTGGCAACAGAAGATAAATGATTACATGTTCTCCTCTGACAGTAATCATTACATTATACAACATGAACCTAGACTTCATCTCAACCCTGGCTGTCCTTCTATTATCCATTACCTTCGCACTTGTGCCTGTTCTGCTGAGCTCTCCTGGCTCAAATCCCACTCCCACTCCCTCTCCAACATCCTACATTTTCAATTAATGCTTTCCACTTAACAGTCTGCACTTGCTCTAGCCAAGCAAAACTATTTTATCCAACCCCTGTTGCCTCTTTTCTACTCTTATTTCCCTGGTTAAGGCATCTCCTCCTCCTAGCCTTGCTTCTCTCTCCACCCAAGCCTTGGCTGACTTTCTCCTGTGATAGAATTCTTAAGATGACTCTTCAATTTATTTTTATTTATTTAACAGGATTTGTATACCACTTTTTCCTAAAATCAAAGCGGTTCACAATGAAGTTCAAAATCTTACAATAAACAGGGAAGAAGAAAACAGGGATTAAATTAAATAAACTTATTTACAAAACTAAGTATATGAACATAAAAGGAAAAGGGGAGAACAACAAAAGTAGTAATAAAATGGGTAATCATGTGATATCACCAAAAAGTTAAGAGTAGAGTGCTGTCTTCAGATTCTTTTTAAAATCTTTGGCATCAGTGATGACTCAGATAGTCAGGGAGTAAATTCCAAAGAGAAGGAGCAGCTAATGAAATAGCTCCTCTTGATGTTATTTGCTTGGCTTTTATATAATCATTAGGGATTACTAAAATGTAACTTTTGGATTGTCTTCTGGGTCTGTTATTTGAATCAATAGTGATGAGAGATTTAAGAATAGTTGCAGTAGAGTCATGTATGATTTTAAAGATGATCAGAATAGACTTATATTTATATTTTATCCTTCTTTGTCCCCTATTCCCTCTCCCCAATATCAACTTTTCTCCTCCTCTTCCCTTACTTTCTCTTCCTTTCCTATAATCTCTGAAGGAACTACATTACTCCTTTCTTCTTCTAAACTTACCACTTGTTCTTCTGATCCTATTCCCTCCCACCTCTTTCTCTCTCCTCCTCCGTTATCCCTTTCATTACTTATATTCTTAACTTGTCCCTCTCCTCTGCAACCTTTCCTACAACATTCACATGTAGTCAACACTCCTCCTTGAGAAACCTTCTCTTGACCCTACTGCTCCTAACTATTGTCCGATTTCACCTTCTCCCTTTCCTTTCTAAACTTCTTGAAGGTGCTGTTCTCCACCACTGCTTTGATTTTCTCTTCTCATGCCCTTTTTGATCCCATCCAGACTGGTTTTTGTCCTCTTCATTCTACTGAAACAGCTGTGGCCAAAGTCTCCAGTGATTTATTCTTGGCTAAGCCCAAAGGCCTTTACTCTGTTCTTATCCTTCTTGATCTCTCTACTGCTTTTAACACTGCCGATCACTCTCTCCTCCTCAACGTTATCGTCTTCTTGCTTTCAGAGACTCAGTGTTGTCTTGATTTTCTTCCTATATTTCCAATTGTTCCTTTAATGTTGGTTCTGGTGGCTCCTCCTCTATCTATATCCCTCTAAGTTGGGGTCCCCCAGGGGTCTGTTCTTGGCCTCTCCTTTTCTCTCTCTACACCCAGTCTCTTGGTACCCTCATCTCTTCCCATGGTTTTCAGTACCATTTTTATGCTGATGACATTCTTCTCAAGACATTTCGCCTATACTTCAAACTTGCATCTCTGTTTGCTTATCTGACATTGCTGCCTGGATGTCTAACCACCATCTGAAACTGAATATGGCTAAAACTGAATTTCTCATCTTTCCCCATAAACCCTCCCTCCTTTCTCTATTTCTGTCAATAATACTCTTCTTCCTGTTTCCTCAGCCCACAATCTTGGAGTCTTCTTTGATTCCTCTCTCTCCTTTTCCCTTCAAATTCAACAGATTTCTAAAACCTGCCGCTTCTCTCTCTATAATATTAGCAAAACTTGACCTTTCCTCTTTGAAAATACTACTAAAACTTTGATTCATTCTCTAGTTACTTCTCGTCTTGATTACTGTAACCTTCTTGCTGGTCTCTCTGTGTCCTCTTTTTCCTCTTCAATCTATTCAAAACTCTGCTGCACGTTTAATCCTCAGTCAACCCCGTTACTCTCATATTACCCCCTCTTCTGAAGTTACTTCACTGGCTCCCCTTCAGCTTCCATATCCATTATAAACTTATTCTTTTAACCTACAAATATAGTCATTCTGCACTCCACTACATCTTTTCTCCTCTCTCCTTACACTCCCCCTCATGAACTTTGCTCCTCCTCTGGTCTCCTTCTCTCTTTACCCTTTTCCTAGCCGATGAGTGCCCACGGAGGAAAGATGTAGAGTATCCCCCTCCTCGAACCACTTCTGGACCAGGGTGTACAAGCCCTCAGACATTCGTTCTCGCCTCTTGCTGTAAAATCAAGCTGCCTTGGCAGTGTCGAACGTCACCATCAGATCCATGATCGGTGCTACCCACCTGCTCACCGTTTGCAAGAACACTTCCTGGGAGAGCACCAGAAGCTCCGCAGCACTAGAGACACCGCCTGCCTTTCCAATCTGTTAATTGACAAAAGGGATTTCTGTGGACTCCACAATCCTTGCACAATGCATCCTTTGCAGTAGGGCTCCCCAGCCTCCCAGACTGGCAACTGCCATCAAAGGGATCCACTGCAGAGATTTGAGGTGCATTCCCTTCTCCAAATTCTCCAGGATGAGCCACCATCTGAGCGCTGTCTTGGTTTCCCAAGGGCATGATAATCTCTGTGACAAGAGGTGTCTCTGGTGTGACCACCAGCGGAGCAACACCCTCTGCATGGGTCGCCATGTGCACTCTGGCCGATGGCACAAGCTCATGCATCACCACCATGGTTCTCAGCACCTGAAGATAGTGCCAGGCTGTGGGCTCTGTCAAATCAAGGAACTGCCGTACCAATCTTTGCAGTTACTGAACCCGATGACTTGGGAAGAACACTCTCCCCCTGCTGGTGCCGACGCGTGCTCCCAGATACTCTAGCTCCTGAGATGGCACCAAAGAACTCTTGGCATCGTTGATAACCCAACCGTGGCTTTAGAGGAACATAAGATATGCCATACTGAGTCAGACCAAGGTCCATCAAGCCCAGTATCCTGTTTCCAATATATGTCACAAGTACCTAGTAGTTTCCCCAAAAGACAGGTTCCACAATGCTTGTATTGGAATTCCACTACTCTTGCCGTTGCGCGTTCGCTCTCGTCCCTGGAATTTGCTCAAATCAGCCAGTCGTCGAGGTATGGGTGTATCAGGTTCCTTCCTTGCAGAGAGCTGCTACCGCCACCAGAATCTTGGCAAAGATATGGGTGGGCTATTGCCAAGCCAAAAAGAGTAATACCCGAAACTGGAAATGACCCATGGGGACTGCAAACCGGAGATACTGCTGATGGTCTATCTGGATGGAAATGTGTAGATACGCCTACGTGAAGTCTAAAGATGTCAAGAACTCTACTTCTCACAGTCACTATGACAGACCGCAATGTTTCCATGTAAGAATACGATACCCACAGGCAATGGCTCACACGCTTGAGGTCAAGGATCGGTTGGAAGGAGCCCTCCTTTTTGGGTACGACAAAATAAATGGAATATCGACTAGAGCTGCACTGAACTTTGGGAACGGGCACCAGTCCCCCAGCTGCCGAAGCATCGCCAGGGTTTCCGCTACTGCCGCGTTCTTGGCCCGTGAACTGCAGGGGGACTGAACAAAGAACTAGCCCTACCGGGCACACCAGCTCCAGCGTGTACCTTGCACATATGACCTCCAAAACTCACCAGTTGGACGTGATGTGGGTCCAAACAGGGTAGAAATCCCACAGCCGACCTCCCACAGGCTGCATCGCTGCCTGGACCCCCTCCCTCGCTTCACTGTGCCTTCTCTGATCCCGAAGAGGCGGAGGCAGAAAATCCCCTCCCTGCATGGTCTGTGAGTTCCCTGCCAGCTCGACCAGAGAAGTGGGAGGAGAAGGCAGCAGCTGCCACACTCAAAGCACCCTGTGGGTAGAGAGAGGAAATGGGAGGGGGGGGGGAAGGATTACCCCCTTGCTGCACTGCTTGTCTTACTTTTTTTTGGTGGAACTAATCAAACTCATGAAAACAAAAAAAACAAAACAGTTTCACCTATTAACTGAAATTCTCCGCAGCAATCCTGTACCCTTTCTAAAGAGAGCCCTCCCTCGAGTCTTGTTTCCCCTCCCCTCCCCCCCACCCCCCAAGCTCAATGCAACTTTCCCGTGCAGCTGCTGGGCCTAAAGCCACGCGGCAAAGAAAAAACACAAAACAAAACACACTCCACAAGGTCTTGCTGCTGAACACAGCGCCGCACCAGCTCTTTAGCTTTGGTAATTTGAACTGGTCACAGTGTCTATGCAGTCCTTTTTTGGTGTTAGATGAAGTTCTCCAAAGCTGTTTCTCTGTTCCTAGAACAGACCTGGCATCCTGCCTGTGTGTCCCTGCACTCAGCCATGCTCCTGGCTTCGGCAACGAGGCCCGAAATCGCTGCTTCTGGCTGCTGCCAACCACGCGGATTCCTCACCTGTTAACAGGTTCGGGAGCCGCTGCTGTACTGCCCTCTTTACACCATCCCCAAAGTCTCCTTCATTGCAGTTGGCTCTAGGAGGGTAATGGGGGGGGAAGAGGGAACCTTTCCCTCGGCAGCCTTTTCTTGTGTGTGTGGGGGTTTTTTTGTTGTTTTTTAAAACTCAGACAATAATGGGCTAAGGAAAAAAGAGAGTAGTTACTCACCTTAACAGGTGTTCTCCAGGAGCAGCAGGAAACAGTCCTCACATATGAGTCACATATGGGTGTCATCGGCGCCGATGAAGCCCCAGCGGAGCATTTCCCCAGCTTTCTATGAAAGCCTTTGGGAATGCAGGCACGCAAGCGCGGTTCCCTTCCCGCCTAAAGGTGCCATCTTACCTCAGTCAAATGACATATCTAAGAACAGCACACAAAAATGAAAAAATAAACTATGTACAACTGCAACTCCAAGGGGAGGAGGGAGGGTTGTGAGGGCTGATTCCTGCTGCTCCTGGAGAACACCTGTTACAGGTGAGTAACTACTGTCTTTCTCCAGGACCAAGCAGGCAGTCAGTCCTCACGTATGGGTGACTCCCTAGCTCTTGGCTACCGAGGAACCCAGGCTGAACAAGTCCCAGCTGCAAAGAAAGGCTTTTCAAGGACACAACCTCCACCGGTAGCCCAACAGAGGGAGGAGGGCAGGAGTTGCCTATACCTCAAAGAGATTCCGGAGTACTGCCTGGCCAAAAGCACTGTCCCTACGGGACTCCCTCTCCAGGCAGTAATGGGCCGCATAAGTCTGGCTTGAAGACCCAAGTTGCAGCCCTGCAGATGTCTACCAAGGGCACAGAGCGGAGATGAGCCACTGAGGCAGCCATTGCCCTGACACGATGGGCCATGACCCTACCCTGCAAAGGAAGGTCAGCCGCCTTGTAAGCCCAGGTGATACAGTCAGCCACCCAGATGGACAAGGTACGCTTGGACACAGCCAACCCCAACTTATTGGGGTCAAAGGATACGAAGAGCTGAGTAGCCCGTCTATGCCCCTGCGTACGGTCAAGGTAGAAGGATAAGGCCCTCCTACAGTCCAGGGTATGCAGGACTGCTTCAGCCTGGCTGGCATGAGGCCTAGGGAAGAATGTTGGAAGAACCACCTCCTGTTTGAGATGGAAAAAGGAGACAACGTTCAGGAGGAAATCCTGGTGTAAGGCCTGTCACAGACCAGGGCCTGAAGCTAACTTACTCGCTTAGCCGAGGTAAGGGCTATCAGGAAGAGTGTCTTCCAGGAGAGGAAGCGTAGTGGACAAGTAGCCATCGGCTCAAAAGGAGGGCGAGTCAGTTGCTGCAAGACCACATTCAGCTCCCACTCAGGGGCAGGACGACGGATGGGAGGCTTGAGCAAAAGCAAGCCCCTGAGAAAGCGGGACACCAAGGGGTGACCAGATAGAGATTGTCCCTCTAACAATGAGTGGTGAGCTGCTAGAGCTGAGAGGTGGACCCGAACAGAATTGGACTTAAGTCCCTGATTGGATAAGTGCAGTAAGTACTGAAGAACTACTGGCACAGTACAGGAGAAAGGATCCTCTGTAAGTAGGTGACACCACACAGAAAACCTTTTCCATTTGAGAGCATAGGTTTTCCTACTGGACTGTTTGCTAGAGGCTAGGACAACCTCCTCAACTTCCTGAGGTAGGCCCCAGGAAGCCAAAACTACCCTTGCAGCCTCCAGGCCATCAAATTGAGAGACTTGAGATTGGGGTGCAGAAGGGAACCCTGGTCCTGTGTGAGAAGGTCGGGTTGCAACCCCAGAGGCAGTGGAGGATCCACCGCCAGTTCAAGCAGAAGAGGAAAACAAGGCTGTCTCGGCCACCTGGGAGCTACCAGCAGGACTGAGGCCTTGTCCTGGAGAATCTTGAATAGGGTTCGGACCACCAAGGGCGTGGGAGGAAACGCATGGAGGAGGCCCTGAGACCAAGATATCAGAAAAGCATCCGCTGCTATCCACAGAGGATGTGGTTGTCTGGAGCAGAACTTTGGCAATTGCTTGTTGATGGGGCTGGCAAAGAAATCCATCAAAGGGAGACCCCATTTCAGGAAGATCTTCTGAACTACTGAAGGATGCAGCTGCCACTCGTGGGGCTGCAGTATCCTGCTCAATTTGTCGGCCAGATAGTTGTCCTGGCCCGGAAGGTACACAGCCCTGAGGAGCATGTTGTGCTTGAGGGAAAAAGAACAAAGGCCCTGAGCCTCCCGACAAAGGATCCTGGACCCAGTGCCGCCCTGTTTGTTCACATAAAACATGGCAACTTGGTTGTCTGTCTGAATCAGGACAGACTGTTGAGCCAGGGTAGGAGTGAAAGCTTTGAGTGCTAATCGAATAGCTCTGAGTTCTAGGAGATTGATCTGCTGTGCAGCCTCCCAGGGAAACCACAGACCCTGGGTGCACTTGCCCAGACAATGCGCTCCCCAGTCTTGCAGGGAGGCATCTGTTAGAATCACTGTGTAACCTGGAATCTGAAAGGGCACCCCTTTCAGCAGATTGGGTGGGTGTAGCCACCAGTTAAGGGAGTGCAGAAATGGTCGGGACACCCTTATCCTGTCTCTGAGGCTGCCAGTGGCCTGGGACCACTGAGTCCGAAGGCATCACTGTGCAGGCCTCATATGGAGCCTGACATTGGGGGTCACATGTACTGTGGAAGCCACGTGGCCTAGAAGCTGCAGGCAGAGTCTGGCGGAGACCAGGGACCTGCTGAGAAACTGACTTGCCAAGGTCATCAACCTTCGGGCTCTGTTTTCTGGCAAGAATGCCTTTGCCAGGAGAGAGTCCAACCGGACCCCTATGAACTCCAAGTTCTGGGAAGGGAGCAAAGTGGACTTTGCGAAGTTTATGACAAACCCCAGGCTTTGCAGAAGAGCAATGGTCCTGAGGGTGGCTTGATTGGCCTCCTGACCTGTCTGACCCCTGATGAGCCAGTCATCCACATAGGGGAAGACAAAGATGCCCTGATTTCTCAGGTAGGCCACCACCACTGCTAAGCACTTTGTGAAGACTCTGGGGGCGGAGGTGAGGCCGAAAGGCAGCACTCTGTACTGATAATGGTTTCCTCCCACAATGAACCTGAGGTACTTTCTGTGGTCTGGATGAATGAGGATGTGAGTGTACGCATCCTTTAGATCTAAGGAGCATAGCCAATCTCCCTGCTGGAGGTAGGGCAGAAGGGTTCCAAGAGTAAGCATCTTGAACTTTTCCTTCACTAGAAACTTGTTGAGCTTCCTGAGGTCCAAAATGGGACGAAGGACACCGGTTCTTTTGGGCACCAGGAAATACCTGGAGTAGAATCTGTGACCATGCAAGTGGGGAGGCACAGGCTCCACCGCCCTGTCCACCAACAGACCCTGAAGCTCCTGACGGAGAAGGTCTGTGTGCAGAGGAGGCCTTGGAGGCTCCCCTGGAAAATATGGGGGTGGCAGTTGGTGGAAGTGGAGGGCATATCCCCTTTGGATGATGTCCAGCACCCAACTGTCCCCGGTGATAAGGGGCCACTGGTGGGCAAAGAGGGCGAGACGACCTCCTGTGCAGGGTTGGGAGAGCAGTGGAGGAGAGGCTCTCTCAAGGAGTCAAAAGCCCCCACCCTGCTGAGAGGTAGCAGGGGCCTGAGGCTTGGGGGTCCTCTGCCTACGGGGCCCATTACCCTGGCCCTTGGCATGCTGACCCTGGGGGGCAGCTTGGACAACCTGATATTGTGGGTACTGTTTGTAGGCAGTGCCCTTCCTCGGGTAAAAGGGCTTTTTACCCAAGCCCTTCTTTTTATGATAAGGGGCAGAGGTCTTCCTCGACAGCCTTGTCCGGGTGAGGTGCTCGGTCTTGAGCTGAGCGGCCTTCTCGGTCATGGGCTTGCCAAACAGGTTTTCACCTTGGCAAGGGACATCGACCAACTTGTCCTGAACCCATGGCTCGAGGTCCGATGACTGCAGCCATGCCTGGCGTCGAGCCGCGATGCCGGCTGCCGCAACTCGGGCCAAAGCCTCGAAGCCATCGTAGGCGGCGCGGAACATGAATTTCGAGCAGTCCCGAATCCCCGAGGACAAGGACTTAAATCTCTGCAAGGGTTCCCCAGAGAGACCAGCAGAGAATCCGGCCAACTCCTTGGCCAGATCCCGCAAGTACATGTCCATGTACAGATGGTAAGACTGGACACGGCAAGCAAGCATCGAGCCCTGAAAACACTTTCTACCGACTCCATCTAGGTTTCGGGCCTCCCTGCCAGGAGGCATCGCAGAGTGCATCTTCTGATTCTTCAGACGATGCATGGCCGATTCCACAACCATGGAATGGTGTGGTAGCTGTGCTTTCTGAAAACCAGGGCTCTTACGGAGCCGATAGATCAAATCGACCCTCTTGCTAAGAACCGGCGCCGAGGCCGGTGCCTCTCACATACGGAAGAGGAGCTGTTCCAGCATCGGAGGAACCGGGACAGTAAAGGCCTCCTTCGGAGGAGAGTCATACTGCAGCGCCTCGAGCTCTTCAGCTCGAGGCTCTTCCTCGGGATCCGCCGGAATAGCCAAGGCAGTGGCCATATCCCCGACGAACTCCGAGAACCAGGTGTCCTCCGGGGGGAACCTACTCCAGGGCTCAGACTGCGGTGAGTCCAAAGGGACGCACCGAGTCTTAAAGTCTCCTCGTCCTCCGTCTCCCAAGCAGACTCATCCGAGGAAGAGTCGGGGTCCGACCCCACGGGGCCCTTGAGCACCCACCCCGACGCCGGAAGCACCGGCGTCGACACCCTCGGGCCCGAACGGGAGGTCGAGGGGCACCGCGACCGAGGTCGACTCCGAGCCACGATGGACTCTAATATCGGCTCGGTCTCCGGGGTCGACTTTGACGTCGATGTCCCGGTGGTCGGGGCAGATGCGCCAGACAGGCTGGCCATCAGTGCCCGCTGCTGCTCCATGAAGGCAGACATTCTGCTCTCCAAGGCTGTCATCCTGAGACTCAGCTCGGGAGACGCAGCAGCCACCGACTCGGGCCCCGGTGGTGCCGGGCCCGACGTCGGCTCTCTGGGAGGAGAATCCACGAGGACTACGGGGCTTACGTGTCCAGCAGACTCCAGCTCCATACGAGGAACTTTGGCAGGCTTCTCCGGTTCCACAGGCCTGGGGCGACAGTCGGGGGTCTTAGACCTGGCCCTCGAGGAGCCAGGGACCTCTTCCGACGGACACCCTCGCGAGCCGTTTCTTCCTCTTGCGTTCCCGGTCGGGGGACCCCCTGTCCGAGGAGCTTCGACGGCGCTCGGGATCGGAATCACGAGATGTCGAGGCCTCAGACGAGGTCCGGGCCCGGCCGGAGGCTGAGTCTGAGAAAAGCCTTTCCTTTTGCTGCTGGCGACTTTGTAGTGCCTTGGAAGACATTTTTCCACAGGCCCCGCACGACTTAGGATCGTGGTCGGGGCCGAGGCACCGAAGGCAGCAGTCGTGTATGTCGGTGAGAGACATTAGTTTCTTACACCGATCACACTTCTTAAAACCACTGGAAGCCATCGGGAAAAAAAAAAAAACAAAAAAAAAAAAAAAAAAAAAGAGTCCTCGCGAGGTCAAAAGACCGGCCTTCCAGGGAAAAAGAGAAAAAAGGGCACAAACGCCAGCCATGAAGGGCAAAAACCGAAAGAGAGGAATCGGGCTCGATACCGGTGTACCGAACCCGGCGGGAGGGGAACCAGCGTCGAACCGGAAGAAAAGAGTGCAAAAATCGCTGAAAAAATCTACTTTTAACCGGGAAAACTGGACACACGTCCGGTGGGCTTCACGGGAAAAAAAGAGACTGAGGTAAGATTGCACCATTAGGCGGGAAGGGAACCGCGCATGCGTGCCTGCATTCCTAAAGGCTTTCATAGAAAGCTGGGGAAATGCTCCTCTGGGGCTTCATCGGTGCCGATGACACCCATATGTGAGGACTGACTTCCTGTTTGGTCCTGAAGAATAAATAAATACCCCCCCCCCCCCCCAATAACAAAAACTCTAAACTAGCTCCTTAGTTGTTCCTTCAGCAAGTCCAACACCCTGGCTCACTACCTCCTCCAGCTGCTTGGAAACTGAGCATACTGGGGCTGGTGGGAGATGCCAGCTATCTAAGTATATTGATGTCAGCAAAAGCATGACATGCTCAGTCTCCAAGCTGCTGGAAGAGGAACAACCCAGAGGTGTGGGACTGGTCTGGAGGGACGGATAAGGAACATCCTGTCTCTCACCTTTTAAACACACTGCAACATAGCATAGCCACAGAAATGAAGGAAACACTCCCATGGCTGTTGAGGGAGGCTTCTGGTGCCCTTAAGCTTGGGCATCCCAAGCCAGTGTCTCACTGGCTCATCTGTTAAGCCAATCCTGATTTCCATGGGCACAGATTATGTCATACCACAACATATTTACCTATAGATTATGCAACCATCCCACAGTCCACTTTACCTGTACATTTCCATGGGCACGGGTTATGATATCAATACTGTCCCCACTTTGCTTATACTCCAGGATACAGGCATTGTATTTGGCAGTGAGAACAAACAGCAAGTCCTTGTTTTCCCCCTGAAGAAACAAAACCAGAGCTGGTATTCTTGAAACTAAAAGGTTGACGTGAAGCCCTGCAAATAAAAAAAAAATCCTTTCTGTATACCTTTGGCCGGAAGAGTTCCATGACTGCAATCTTTCCATACATTCCCACTTCCTTGACTGGACGCAGGCCCTCTGCAGTGACCACATAAATCTCCAGGCGCGTGTTCTTTGCAATCAGCAAGTTTAAATCCTCAGCAGAGGTAAAATGTCCTGAAATAATGCAGGGCAACAAGAAAAGGAAGCTTACCAGCGTGTTAAGCTCCAGCACGAAAAGAAGCTGAAAGAAACATGGCTCACAATGACACAAACACCACAATTCTGGGGTAGCATAAGAAGCTTTGTCTTAATATTCTCTCTGAGTCTTACACATCTCGAAAAAAATAACCAGAGCTTTAATTGCTGCACTAAAAAAAAAATTATTTGAGCTTCATTTTATTTATTATGCAGGGTCAGGATTAATTGAAAAAGATTCACGTTCAGTCATTCAACAGGGCATATGCTGTCATTTATTCTACTAAGTGATTGGCTCTATGTGGTCAACAGATTTAGGATTTCCAGTAAGCGGACCAAAAAACTCAAAGGACTCTGTTTCAGAATGAAAGCAATATCCCAAGGAAGATGACAACTTGTTAACGTATGCTGGAAATTAGTCACTGTAAATCAGCACACATTTGTGTGGGCAAATTAGATGGAATATCTTTTATACATTTCTGAAACGGTAACTATAAAAGATCATTTCATTTTTTACTCAACACCAAAGGAAGCACTTCCTTGTTTTGGCAGACTGACATTTAGCAGTGCACCCTGACACACTACTAGAAGTCAGGCATCACATTTTCTAAGATGGGAGTATGGAAAATGGGTTACTGTTGGATTCTTCCACAGATCAGGTAAGTGTAGCTGGTATGGGGGAAAGTCCTCTGGTAGAGAGCTTCCCTGTATCGTGTGCCTGATAGTTCTGGTGGAGAGGGAGGATCTGGAGGGGATTCACTTAGCACAGAAGGAACACCCCCACCTGCAGCGACTATAGGGTAGAGAAAGAGCAGGACACACCATGTCGTAGGGTGCAGCAGGGAATTTTGTTAGGTATCCACGAGTTCACCCTACACGTGTTTCGGCCGAAGCCTTTCAAGGATACAACAAGATATTGTACAAAACAATACATTTAAAAGCATACATGATTACATATCCATATACATATGATCAAAATTAAAAAAATATATAAAACAATATAATAAAAAATTTAAAAGATTGTTAAAGAACCAAAAATGTCAAGGACATAAAAGAATAAACAACAACAATGACAAAAAATCATCATAACATAATAATGAAGTAATTAAGCCAATTTAGGATAACAAAAACAGCAGAGCAAAGTTAGTGGAAGGTTAGTTAAATGGTGAGCAGAACCATGGCAAGAAGAGATAGTTATGTAAAGAAGTAATTAGATCTTACCTGCTAATTAGTGTTCCTGAAGGAACGACAGTCCAGTCCCTTTACTTCTGGGTTGCGCAACCCTTCCAGAAGCTTGGAGGTTGAGCCCAACCTTTTTGGAGGTGGGGCGGTATAAATACCACCAGGACCACCCACCAACTCCAGTAATCGAATGAAAAAGCAAACCTCACGCCATTCCATTAACCACCTATATAACCTAAAAAACCTATAGAACATAACATAGACTATGTCTGCATAAACCTTTATTATTATTATTATTTTTTTTTTTTTTTTGTAGAGAGCATTGAGGATAGAATTATGACAGGGGAGAGGGGGGAGAGGTATGATTGAGGCTGCCGAATCCGACTTTCCCCCGAGTCCCCTCACCCCGAACTGGTCCCACGCTCGGTCCAAAGTTTCCTTCTGGCTGCTAGGTCCTAACCGGGTGGGAGCAGGGACTGGACTGTCGTTCCTTCAGGAACACTAATTAGCAGGTAAGATCTAATTACTTCTTCCTTATCGTCACTCCAGTCCAATCCCTTTACTTCTGGGATGTACAAGAGCAGTTCACTCCTGGGTGGGATCCGGCATCCTGGACTGAAGGACCGCCAGCCCAAACCGAGCGTCCGCCGCACTCTGGACGTCCAACCTGTAGTGCTTGGTGAAGGTATGTAGCGAAGACCAAGTCGCTGCCCTACAGATATCTAGCGGAGGCACTAGACTGAATTCTGTCCAAGAGGTAGCCTGTGCCCGGGTGGAGTGTGCTCGGAGACCCGCAGGCACCTGTTTCCCTTTTAAAATGTAGGCGGAAGCGATCGCTTCCCTGATCCATCTGGAGATGGAGGCCTTGGCCGCCGCCTCCCCTTTGTGTGGTCCCCCAAACTGCACGAATAGACGTTCGGACTTCCGGAAGGGGGCTGTGCGGGAGAGGTAGCGTTTCAAGGTCCTCCGAACATCCAAAAGGCGAAGATTTCTATCCCTGCCTTCCAGCCCCTCGGCGGAAAGGACCGGAAGGATAACCACCTGGTTCACATGAAAGGGAGAGATAACCTTAGGTAAGAAGGAAGGGACCGTTCGCAGAACCACCTTATCCTTGAGGAATACTAGGAATGGAGGCTGAAAGGACAACGCTTGTAATTCGGAAACGCGCCTTGCCGAGCAGATAGCGACCAGGAAGACTGTCTTCAGGGTTAGATCCTTCAAGGAGGCCGTCTTCATTGGTTCAAATGGTTCCTTGAGCAGGGCGTTAAGCACTAGGTTGAGGTCCCAAGGGGGGACGACCGACCTCCGTTGAGGACGCAGGCGTCTCACCGCTGTTAGGAACCTGGAGACGTCCGCGTGTGCCCCTAGAGACTTGCCGCGGATTTTTCCTCTATAGCATGTGAGTGCCGCCAGCTGAACCCGCAAGGAACTGTGTGCTAGCCCCTTGTCAAATCCTGCCTGTAAGAATTCGAGAACCTCAGGAACCGAGGCGGCAAGGGGTTTTCGCCGGCGCTCCACACACCACGCCTCGAAGATGCGCCAAGTCCTAACATAGGAGAGACAGGTCGAGCGCTTTTTGGCGTTCAATAGGGTGGAGATGACCGCTCCTGAATAACCTCTCTTTAGGAGCCTCGCCCTTTCAATAGCCAGGCCGTAAGCGAGAATCGATCCACGTGAGGCATTCGAACCGGGCCTTGCCTCAGTAGGTCCCTCTTGCAAGGTAGCCGCCAAGGTTGGTCGGCGGTCAACCTCATCAGATCCGCATACCAGGGGCGGCGAGGCCAATCCGGTGCTATGAGGATTATGAATCCCCGGTGGGACTCCACGCGCTGTAGAACCTTTCCGATGAGCGCCCAGGGAGGGAACACATAGAGCAGGCCCTCCGAAGGCCACTTCTGGGACAAGGCATCCAAGCCTTCGGACATTCATTCTTTTCGTCGGCTGAAGAATCTGTCCACCTTGGCGGACGAGAACCTCGCCATGAGATCCATGACCGGGAGACCCCACCGGGCCACTATCTGGTCGAAGGTCCCCTGCTCCAGTTCCCACTCTCCGTGGTCTATCTTGCACCTGCTGAGATAATCTGCCGTGATGTTGTCCGTACCTGCCACGTGCTGAGCTGAGAGGGCCTCCAACCGACCTTCCGCCCACTGGAACAGAGAGCCCGCCTCCTTTTCTAAGGCGGGGCTGCTGGTGCCGCCCTGGTGGTTGATGTACGCCACCGCGGTGACATTGTCGGAAAGAACACGAATTGCTCTCTTTTGCACTAAGGCCTCGAGAGCCCTGAGTGCTAGACCGACGGCTCGCAATTCCAGTCTGTTGATGGGCCATTGTGCTTCCATCGGAGTCCAGCTGCCTGGACGAACTGGTCCTCGCAGTGGGCTCCCCAGCCTGCTAGGCTGGCATCAGTCGTCAGTAATAACCACCGATGAGGCTCGAGGGGCATGCCGCACTCCAGATTCTTGGGGGACTGCCACCAGCGTAGAGCCTGTTTGGTCCGCGGAGCACAGGGTAACTGTCTTGACATGGGATGAAGTTGGGGCGACCACCGACGCAATAGAGCCCTCTGCAATGGCCGCATATGGGCCCGGGCCCATGGCACCACTTCTATCGCTGCTGCCATTGTCCCCAGGACCTGAAGATAATGCCACGCCGTGGGGTTTCATCTGGCCAGAAACTGCGTGACCAGGAGTCTCAGTTCCCTTGATCTTGATCGAGACAGGAACACCTTGCCTTTGTTGGTATCGAATCTTGCCCCGAGGTACTCGAGTTCCTGGGAGGGAGTCATCCTGCTTTTTGTTCGATTGATGACCCAGCCCAATTCTTCTAGGACTTGGGACACTCTTGCCGTCACAGAGTGGCTTTCCTCCTCCGACTTTGCCCGGATTAGCCAATCGTCCAGGTAGGGATGTACTAGTATGCCCTCTTTCCGTAGGGAGGCCGCTACTACGACCATTACTTTGGTGAATGTTCTTGGCGCCGTAGCTAGGCCGAAGGGAAGGGCCTGGAATTGAAAGTGGCCCCTTGGCACTGCGAATCTCAGGAACTGTTGATGGGATGCCCTGACCGGAATGTGCAGGTAGGCTTCTGTCAGATCTAGAGACGTTAAGAACTCCCCGCCTCTTACGGCTGCTATTACTGAACGTAGGGTTTCCATCCGAAAATGCGGCACCCTGAGGCAGCGATTGACCTGTTTTAGATCTAGGATCGGACGGAAGGAGCCTTCCTTCTTTGGTACCACGAAGTAAATCGAGTACCGACCAGTACCGCACTGGTCTCGTGGAACCGGGACTACGGCCCCGAGCTTTATTAGGCGGGTAAGAGTTGTCTCTACCGCCGCTCTCTTTGCCGGAGAACCGCAGGGAGACTGGACAAAGGCTGGGAGTATTTGTTTTGCAAATTCGAGAGCATAGCCCTCTCTGATGACTTCTAGGACCCATTGGTCTGACGTGACTCGGGACCAGGCTGGAAGAAATCGCCTCAGGCGTCCGCCTACTGACGGTTCTTCCTCCTGGACCCCCTTCACCTCATTGTTTTCTATTACCCTGAGAGGAGAAGGAGGAGGCAGACCCAAAACCTCGGCCTGCTCCCCGAAACCCTCTAAAGCCTTGTCCCTTCGAGGGGAAACGGCCCCTGGGAAAGGAGTTTTACCTGGACGGACGAAACCTTCGAGCGTCCTTGGGCTGGTTCCGCGCCGAGGCTAGGGGACGACCTTGCTTCGGTCTGTCTTCAGGCAACCTGCCCCCCTTAGATTCGCCAAGGTCCTTGACTAACTTCTCCAAGTCTTCTCCGAATAATAACTTCCCCTTAAAGGGAAGACGGCTTAGGCGTGCCTTCGAGGAGGCGTCCGCTGCCCAGTTCTGTAGCCATAGATAACGTCTAGCGCCACCACCGAGGCCATGTTCTTGGCTAGGCTTCTGATGAGGTCATACTGACTATCTGCCAGGAAGGCTGCCCCGGATTCCAATCTAGCTGAGTTGGTCTGGACCTCGCCTGTTGTTCCCTCTGCTGCCTGGAGCTGCTGTGACCATCTTAAACAGGCTCTTGCGACCCAGGCTCCTGACTCCGAGGCCTGCAAAGCCAGGGCACTGACATCAAAGGCTTGTTTGAGTAAGGTATCTAACTTTCTGTCTTGAGCGTCTCTGAGGGCCGTGCTACCCTCCACCGGGATAGTAGTCTTCTTAGTGACCGCTAATACCGCTGCATCCACCCTGGGAGACTTCAACAGTTCTTTGTCCGCCTCCGGGAGTGGGTATAGGCGAGACATGGATCGGACTCCTCTTAGAGCCGACTCAGGTTGATCCCATTCTTCCTGGATCATCTGACGCACTACCCTATGGACAGGGAAAACTTTCTGAGATCTCCTGATGGCCTGAATTAAAGGGTCCTCCAGAGCCTCCTCCTCTACTGGATTGTCCGAGGCCACATTGAGAGCCTTTAGGGACTCCTGAATTAATGCCGGGAGCTCCTCCCGACGAAAGACTAATGATTCGGGAGTGATCTTCTTCAGGGATCTCCCCCTCTTCTAGCTCCTCCTCTTCCTCGTCCCAGTCCTTGTCAGAGCCGTCCCCCTCCGGGGAGCCCTGGGAAAGGAGTGGGAGAGGCTCTTCAACGCCCAGGCGAGGCCGTTTGGGCGGCCTGTGAGTCTGGATTGCTTGCCCTTTGGGGCTTGGCTTCGGCCGTTGAGGCCGCCTCTCCTGTCCCTGAGCTCTGTTTACGCAGGCAATAGGCCTTATGGAGTAAAAGGATAAAGTCTGGGGAGAAGAATTCCCCGGCGCCCCCTGCACCTGAGGAGGGGGGCGAAGGGAGCAGGAGAGGAGTAGGCAGATCAGAGGATGTCGAGGGGGGAAAAAGGGATCCCTCTTCCCCTTCTAAAGGGTCCCCAGACCCCTGTGAAGGCTGGACTATGGCCAAATTCAGTTCCTGTTCAACTGAGGCAGCCACTGCCGCACAAACCCTGCAAACTCCTGCCTCTGAGGAGGTGCCCCTGCGCGTGCCGCAGGACGGGCATTTAGATTTTGCCGCCATGCCTGTAGTTCAGATAACAAAGCCCTTGCTGCTAGCAGGACTATGTAGCGTGCCCAAGTAGCAGCACGCTGTCCGGCTCCGTTCCTTGTATGAGCTCTCAATATCTCCGGAGAGGAGGCAGCTATCAGGGCCTTTTGTATATTATGAAGACAGTCCCCCCTAACTGGAAACAGTGAAATCGATCAAATTAACTGCAGTAAAATAAGTAAACTAAAATAAAATAAAGTTTGAAAATGTTTACAATTAGCTTAAAAAGATCCCGAAGGAGTCTTGAAATAAGTTGTACTTGCGGTTTTGCTGACTAGGCCCGACTCAGCGGTCTCTGCCCGTTGGCTCTACACGTGGTGGGCCTCACCACGTGGAGCCAGAGACGGGGGACCGCGAGTTCGTCTTTTGGGCCGTCTCGTTCTTCTTCTCCAGTCCGGGAACCGCAGGAGGCTGGAAGTCGACCCCTAGGGCAGAAGCGCCGAAATCGGCTTCCCGGCCGAGATCG
Source organism: Ichthyophis bannanicus (assembly GCA_033557465.1). Taxonomy (NCBI): domain Eukaryota; kingdom Metazoa; phylum Chordata; class Amphibia; order Gymnophiona; family Ichthyophiidae; genus Ichthyophis; species Ichthyophis bannanicus. The sequence goes on from CM066047.1 coordinate 84,692,177, forward strand.
GGAGGCCCGTGGTTCGCCGCCGCGTCCTTTGCGTGCAGAACGGGTCCGGCGTTGCCGATTATCTTCCGGCAATGCCTCAAGCGCTCAGCCTCTGTGGGGCTTCGGCGCGAGGCAGGGCCAATCGGAGATGAAACAACTTCGGGGAACCGTCGGATGGCAGCCGCAGAGCACAACGAGATCCTCCCCAGGACTGCCTGCCCGATCACCTTGAAAGCTCGGCCCGACCGGGAGGAGGGGGGGGGAGGGAGAGATAGCCTGCAGGAATAATTAAAGGAGCAGAGACTGCTCAAACCTGAAGGAGAAAAATTCAAGAGAGGTAAAAGCAATAAAGAAATAAAGAAATAAATCAGGAATTAAACAAAGTAATCAACTAAGGAAAGCCAGTAAAGGTATAGGAAAGGCTCCAGTAAGCCCTAGGCTTACGGAACCCTCCAGCTGCTTGGAGGCTGAGAATACTGGAGTTGGTGGGTGGTCCTGGTGGTATTTATACCGCCCCACCTCCAAAAAGGTTGGGCTCAGCCTCCAAGCTGCTGGAAGGGTTGCGCAACCCAGAAGTAAAGGGACTGGACTGGAGTGACGATAAGGAACCAGAGATATAGCAAATAAAAACTCTCACTAACAACAGGGATACTAAATATACACTCTCCTGGTAGTGACAATTTCTTAAAACCTGTAAGTCATGAGCATATTCAATTTAAGTGGGTACCTCTGAAGACCAACAGTGAGAGAATATAACCCCATTCTACTAATTATTCAGAAAAAGGGCTCTAAAATTCCACACTATGGCAGATGAAAGTACAGACGTCAAAGGCAGGATGTTGCCTATACTATAAAATTCCACAGATAGGACAGACTAGATAGGCCATGTGGTCTTTTTCTGTCATCATGTTTCTATTCTATTTTTAATTCCAGTCATTTGTCCAGGAGATGACAGATACCATCAGAAAAATACAAAATAATACATAGATTACAAAAAAGTGAAATTAGACCTTACCTGCTAATTAGCGTTCCTTGAGGTACTCCAGTCCAGACCCAAGCTTCTGGGTAGTGTATCTCTTCCAGCAGCTTGGAGACTGAGCATGTCATCTTTTTGATGACAGTGTACTAAGGTAGCTGGCTCCACCTCCTGTCTCCAGTAACCTATTGACAAAGCAGACTCACAGGAGCAACAAATAAGAAGTCAAACTTCAGAAACCAAAAAAACTTTATACAAACTAAATCTCCTCTCCCCCCCATAACAAGGAACTTATCTGTGCACCACAGGACTGTCGAAATTCTTCCACAAAAGTGGCCAAACCAGATTATAAGGCAAAAAACAGACAGGCAGCATGACTGTCCTGACTTACCCATCTCCTTTGCCTCTTAGTTCATCCGCAATCCCCCCCCCCCCCGACCACACCACACATTGGAAAATCTTTTCTAGATCACGGATTGTGCTACCACCTCTTAATAGGAATCAGAAAGAATAAAGTCTAATTTCACTTTCCTCATCGTCCCCCCAGTCCAGTCCTGCACCTCTGGGATGTGATAGAGCAGTTCTACCTACGGGAGGGACCTGCGATTCTGGCCTGAATGAATGGCACTCCAAATCTGGTATCCCCCACCGCCTGCACGTCCAATTGTGAATGTGTGAAGGGAGGACCAAAAATGTCTGCAGGTGGTACCATACTAAACTCCACCCACTAAGTCACCTGAGCCCTGGTCGAATGCGCCTGTAACCCTGCTGGCACGGCTTTTTCCTTCAGCACGTAAGCCGAAGCAATAGCTTCTCTAATCCAATGTGAAATGGAGGCTTTTGTGCCGCTTCCTCCTTGCACGGTCCAAACAGTACAAACAACGATCTGACTTCCGAAACGGAGCAGTCCATTTCAAATAAGTCCTAAATACTCTCCGGACATCCAACCACAGATCTGAGTCTCCCTCCTCACTTCCCGAGAAGCCAGCAGGGACACTGGCTGATTCAAGTGAAAAATAAACACTACCTTGGGCAAAAAAAAGAGGGGACAGGCCGGATCACCACCTTCTCTTTCGAGATGGAAAGGAATGATTCCCTGCACAAGAGGGCCTGAAGCTCCAAAATTCTCCTGGCCGAACTGCCACCAGAAAAACTGTCTTAAGAGTCAAGTCCTTCAGCGTGGAGACGCTAAGAGGCTGGAAAACCTCTTTAGTCAAGGCTGTCAACACGAGGTTGAGATCCCAAGGTGGAACAACTGACTGTCTCGGAGAATGGAGCTCTCTCACCGCTTTCATAAGCCTTATGACATTGGGATGCACTCCCAAGGACACTCCCTGGATTCTGCCCCAATAACACAAAATAGCTGCCACTTGCACTCTCAAGGAGCTGGACGCCAAGCCTCTCAAGACCCACCTGTAAGAAGGCTAACACGTATGGCACCGTAGCCCTGAAGGGCTGACACTGCCTAGCCGCACACCAAGCCTTGAAGGTGCGCCAGATCCGAATATATGACAGAGAAATGGATGTTTTCGGCCTTCAGTAACGTTGCAACCACCGGTCCAGAGTAACCTCGCCTCTTCAAGTGCGTCCTCTCAAGAGCCATGCCATAAGTGAGAATCGATCCATCTGAGGCATCAGCATCGGCCCCTGAGTTAGGCGGTGGGTCCAGGTCGGAAGCTGCCAAGGCCTGTCCATCTGCAGCTGTACGAGGTCGCATACTATGGGCATCTTGGCCAGTCCGGGGCTATCAAGATCACCATCCCCTGATGTGCTTAGATTCACTGAATGACGCGGCCTATGAGTGCCCATGGTGGAAAGACAGAGGAGGCCCTCGTGGGCCACCACTGTACGAGGATGTCCAAGCTCTCCAACATACTCTTCTCCACCTGCTGAAAAAATGGCTTGCTTTAGCCATTGCAAAGGTCGCCATTAGAATCATGATCGGAGTCACCCATCTGCCGACCACAAGAGTGCGTCTGGTCTCCTCTGGGCAGGGTAACTGCTGTGATAAGGGCTGGCGTTAGTGGGACTCTGTAGTGGCCGCATGCAATCTCTCGCCCAAGGCACGAGTTTCAGAGTCACCACCATGGTCCCGAGCAGCTGCAGGTAGTGCCACGCGGTCGGCACTTTCCTTTGCAGAACCTGATGCACCAATTGCCGCAGCCCATCTGCCTGCTACACTGGAACAAACACCTTCCCCTCTGAGGGTGTTGAAGCGCGCCCCCAGGTACTCTAGCTCTTGAGACAGCACCAAGTGACTCTTGGGGAAGTTGATCACCCAACTTAGGAATTCCACTACCCAAGTGGCGGCCCACTCACTTTCCCCCTTTGACTCTGTGTGAATGAGCCAGGTCGCCGAGGTAAGGGTGCACCAGAACTTATTCTTGTCAGAGCACCGCTGCCACCACCACCACCACAACCTTGGTGAAGGTCCACGGAGCAGTCACTAGACTGAATGGTATCACCTGGAACTGAAAACATCCCCTGGGCACTGTAAGGTGGAAAAACAGCTGATAGGAATGTGTAAATATGTTTCCGTGAGATCGAGGGACGTCAAAAACTCCCTTCCCTCAAAGCTACAATTACCGACCACAAAGTCTCCATATGGAATCAGGGAACCGTTAAGACACTGGTTCACTCGTTTTAGGTCGAGGATAGGCCGAAAAGAGCCCTCCTTTTTGGGCACCACAAAATAAATGGAGTAATGACCCGACCCGCTCTGGTCTGCAGGAACCGGCACCACTGCCTCTAGCTGCAGCAGACGGTACAGGGTGGTTCTTACTGCCTCTGCCTTGCTACAAAAGCCTTGCAAGGGGACTGCACAAAGGAAGGCCCCAGCAGCCTGGCAAACTCCAACGCGTAGCTCTCCCGAATGTCTTCCAGCACCCACCGGGTCAGCCGACCCCCTACAGGCTGCACCTCTGTCTGGGTGTTTCTCGTTTCATTGCGACTTCTTAGGCCCAGAGGATGGGGAACGTGCCATAATAGCCTTGCCCGACTCCCCGGAAGCCTCAAAAACAGACTTCGCACAGGAAATCACCCCTGCTGTTAAGGTGTAAATGTACCATGCAGAAATGCCTGATGTCCCTTGGCTGACCCCACACCAGTGCCGTACTGCAAATCCTATCTCTGCTTATCCTCTGGCAAATGGCCTCCTTTTGACTCTTCCAAATCCTTTACCAACTTTTCCAAGTCTTCTCCAAATAGAAGTTTGCCCTTAAATGGAAGCTTGCTAAGCTGAGCTTTGGAAGGGCCATCTGCTGCCTAATTCCGCAGCCACAGGTATCTGCGAGCCACCACCACCAAGGCCATGCTCTTAGATAAGCCTCTAATCAGATCATAGCAGGTATCTGCCAGATACGCGGCCCCGACAAGTTTCACTGCCATTGTTGATTCTGGAATCACATCCCCTGGCTCCAACACTCCCTGCGACCACCGCAGGCATGCCCTGGCCACCTAAGCTCCACAAATGGATGCCTGCAATGAGAGGGCATTGATATCAAACACCTGCTTCAACACGGTATCCAGCTTTCTATCTTTAACATTCTTGAGAGCTGAACTGCCCTTTACCAGGATCATAGTCTTCTTTGTAACTGCCGAGACCGCCGCATCTACTTTTGGAGAACACAGCAGTTCCTGCTCATGTTCCGGTAGCCAGTACAGCTTAGACATAGTTCATAGCCCCCCTTAGTCTGGACTCCAGAAGATCCCACTCCTCCTGGATCATTTGCTTAAACCACTCTATACATGGGAAAATCCTGCGTCTTATGTACTGCTTGGAGAAGTGGGTCCTCAAATGTCTCTTCTTCCCACGGCATACCTGTCGGCATATTAAGCATCTTCAACGCTTCTGTGCCGCCAATTTCTCCCAGTGGAAGACCCAATTCAGGTTTTTTCCTCTGAGGAGTCTCTCCTTCCTCTAGATCCTCCCCATCCACACCCCGCTCCACAGCCAGGTCCAAGACCTCTGGTTCATTCGAGAAAGAAGACTGCTCCCACCAGTCTCCCTCTAACCTATGCCGCATAGTCGGCCTCTCTACATGCTCTGGCTCTTGCACTGTAGCGGGCCTTTTCCTGCCCTGCTCTTGCTCTGCGGGCTGATTCTTTGCCCCTTGCTGCCACAAGCAGAAAGCCCTATGCAGTAACAGGACCAATTCTGGGGGAAACCCCCCTGAGGATTCACCTCCTTGAGATGTGGATGGGCCTGGAGAGAGCGGATCCCCTTGAAATGGCTCCAGCAAAGGTGGTGCAGTGTCTCTCACCTCCCTATTTTCCAACCTCTGCCTCTCCTAAGCAGCACTCCCTACTGCTTTTGAGGAAACTGCTTGTCCCCCAGAGTCTGCTGCATCCTCCTGAAGTACCTGCTCTACTGCTCAGGCCTCCTTTTCACACCCCCAGCAGACACCAGCTTCAGAGATGGACCCCCGATGAGTTCCACAAGCCCCACATTGAGGTCTAGCTGGAATGGCCTGACTGGAGAACCAGAACTGTGAAAAGGAACAAAAACAATCCCTGCAGCCCAGAGGTGAAGATTCCCTAGGGTTGTCTCCAATTTGAGCTTTTCTTTTTTTTTTTTAATCTTTAATTGGAAAAGAAAGGGGAGAATTCCATGAGGCCAACCACTCCGAACCAAACGCAGGAAAAATCGTGTAGAGGCCAACAATGCGCTCTTCCCCTCCCCTGCTCACCTCACTCACACTAAAATGCATTTAAAGTGGCGTGTTTCCCGCACCGCTGTGTGATCTGCTGAAAACCATGCGGTCACCAACCGATGCAGCACCATCTGCTTGGGGGGGAAATAAAAACTGTTACTGAGCTCCCGAGGCCCTCCTCTCTCTCCGGGCTGTGCTGGACAAAAAGAAAGTAGTTTCACGTGATTCCTTCTCCCCCACCTTGCATTCAGCCTCCGTTCTTTGGCTTCCATGACAAAGTGGGAGTGCTGCTCTCTGCCAGCTTTTGTTTCCTTTGGGGCTCCTCACCTGGTCACAGGTTCGGGAGCCGCTGAAGCCAAATATCCTGGACTGAAGTACACGGCCTCCTCCTCCGGGGGGGTCCCCTGGCCCTAGCAGTTATTTCCTCTGCTGAATCTAACTTAACCTCTACTTTTTCCTTTTTTTCTCTCTACTATTGAGATCCAAACAAAAAAAAGCTCACCTAATTCAATACTAAGAGCTACCTAACCTTTTTAGTTGTCCCTTCAGTGAGCCAGCAGCCTGGATCACTCCTCCAGCTGCTTGGAGACTGAGCTTACTGGAAACAGGTGGTGGAGCCAGCTGTCTTAGTACACTAATGTCAACAAAAAGATGACATGTTCAGTCTCCAAGCTGCTGGAAGAGGTACACTACCCAGAGGTGCGCGTCTGGACTGGAGGGACGATAAGGAAAGCAGGGCTTGCACTGGAGTCACAAATGCAATCGCCATATATACATGGCCTCTTAAACTAGTACCATTTGGAGAATGAGCATTGGTCATTTGGGAACCAGTTGCATTGCGGTGTGGCAACTGGCAGCCTGCGCCACAAACCACTGTCAGCATGAAAATTATATAGGCAAACTATTAAAGGGTATGAATCAAATAATGCTCACAGTATGTACTTTGACTTACCACATTGCATATAAGACACACCATATATCTTTACACGAAATTTGATTCATAAACAGACCAAAAAGGGCAGCATTGGGAATGTGTGCGCAGTTCACTTGGAAAACCAATATACATAATAATGCAGAGTGGTAAGCCAGCTGGCAGAGCATCTTAGAGCCACCATTGGCACTGTCAGATTGGAGGAAAAACCAATGATAACCACATAAGTAGTGCTTACCTCAAGTAAGAAATCCACAATGGAAATACATTGGAAAGAAGGAATTGGCGCCAAGTACTTATTTTTAAAAAGAGGCCAATGACATCACGCGAACATCACACTACAATGGTAATGGGTTTTGAAAAACAAACTCCGTATGTTATAGAGATCAGCAATTGCTTTTAATATAAAATTCTACAGCAACAGTATCGTGCAAAGCATATAAAGGGCATATAGCCATGATAGCAATTATTCAAGATTTTAGTAGCCTTGCCAAACAAACTGATTGAGAGCTTAATGAAGGTGAAATGAAGTAATTAGACCTTACCTGCTAATTAGTGTTCCTGAAGGAACTCCAGTCCAGTCCCTCTCTTCTGGGTTGTGTAACCCTTCCAGCAGCTTGGAGGCTGAGCCTATCATCTTTTTGATGATGCTCTGGTATAAGTAATACTGGCACCAGTAATCTATTGAAAAAGCAGACTTATCGGAGAGACAATTAAATAACCATAACTTCCTAAGGAATGTATACATTTTTTTTTTTTTTAACTTGTAGAATAGCCTCTCCCCTCCCTCCCAGTGGGAACTTTTCCACCCCCCGGAAAGGAAGGGGGGGGGGGAGGAGGTGGCTTACCTGAATCCGCACTAGCTCTCACCAACACTACAAATGGCCCCGCCATAGCATCCCACCTCGCCCCTGGAACTTTCGCAAGGAGCTCTCGGACATCTTCTTCACTCCCCGTCTTCGGTCCGGTGTTCTTCCTCTGGAACAGGAATCCTGCAACTAAAGGACCTGGGTGGGATCAGGGACTGGACTGGAGTTCCTTCAGGAACAATAATTATCAGGTAAGGTCTAATTGCTTCTTCCTTATCGTCTCTCCAGTCCAGTCCCTCTCTTCTGGGATGTATCAGAGCAGTTCAAGCCTGGGAGGGGTTCGCCATCCTGGACTGAAGCACTGCATCCCCAAAACCAACATCCGCTGCCACCTGGACATCCAAGCCTGTAGGTGTTTGGCAAAGGTATGCAGCGACGACCAAGTGGCTGCTCTGCAATGTCCAGTGGCGGAACCAAACTATATTCCGCCCATGATGTTGCTTAGGCTTGAGTCGAATGCGCTTGAAGACCCACCGGGATCTGCCTCCCTTTCAGGATATAGGCCGACGCAATAGTCTCCCTGATCCATCTAGATATGGATGCCTTGGCTGCCACCTCCACTTTGCGCGGTCCTCCGAACTGAACGAATAACCTTCGGACTTTCGAAAGGACGCCGTGCGACTCAGATAATGCTTCAACACGTTGCACACATCCAGGAGGCATAACTTATCATCCTCCCCCTTCCGTCCTTCACTAGAAAAAGGACAGGAGAGATACGACCTGGTTCATATGAAAGGGAGAAACGACCTTAGGCAAAAAGGAAGGAAGGAAGGAACTGTCCGCAAATCCACCTTCTCCTTGAAGAAAGAGAGAAAGGGCGGTACAGAAGACAGAGCCTGAAGTTCGGAAATACATCTAGCTGAACAGATAGCTACCAGAAAAACTGTCTTTACGGTCAAATCCTTCAATGAGGATTTCCCCCCTGGTTCGAAAGGTCCCCAGTTAACACATTCAACAGATTGAGGTCCCATGGGGGAATCACCGACCTCTGCTGTGGCCGCAAACACCTAACCGCTCGTAGGAACCTGCTAATGGCAGCATGGTCCCCTAAGGGTTTTCCACGGACCTTACCCCTATAACAAGAAATGGCCGCTAACTGAACCCGCAAGGAGCTGGCCGCTAGGCCTTTCACGAATCCTGCTTGCAAAAAAATTCCAAGACCTCCGGCACGGAGGCCACTAGGGGCTTCTTCTCTTGCCTGGCACACCATGCCTCAAATATACGCCATACCCTCACATACAAGAAGCAGGTCGTGCGCTTCCACACGCTCAACAAGGTCGAAATTACTGCTCCTGAATATCCCCGCTTCCAGAGCCGCGCCCTTTGAATAGCCAGGCTGTAAGCGAGAACCAATCCATCTGGGGCATCCGTACCAGTCCCTGTACTAACAGACTGTTCCTGCAGGGAAGCCGCCATGGTCGCCCAGCAATTAGTCTCACCAAATCTGCATACCATGGCCACCATGGCCAGTCTGGGGCTATGAGAATTACAAATCCTTGGGGGGCTTCCACCCGCTACAGGACTCTCCCTATGAGAGCCCAGGGAGGGAAAACATACAGGAGATCTTCTGAAGGCCACTTCTGGACCAGTGCGTCCAGGCCTTCGGACATCCTTTCTTTCCTGCGACTGAAAAATCGATTCGCCTTGGCCGATTTCCATCTTGCCATGAGGTCCATAATCGGAGTCCCAACAGGTTACCACCTGGTCAAACACCTCCTGAGCCAGTTCCCACTCTCCGTGGTCCATCTTGCACCTGCTCAGTTAATCTGCCGTGACGTCGTCTATACTGGCCACGTGCTGTGCCGATAGAGCTATTAAATGGGCTTCTGCCCACCACAACAGACTGTCCGCTTCCTCCTCCAAAGGAGGACTGCTCATTCCTCCCTGGCGGTTGATGTAGGCCACTGTCGTGGCGTTGTCGGAGGGAACGCAGACTGCTCTTTGCCGGACTAAGGGCTCGAATGCTCTGAGCGCTAAGGCTATTGCCTGCATTTCCAGTCTGTTGATGGACCACTGAGCCTCCACCGTACTCCAGCGGCCCTGGGCAAACTGGCCCTCACAATGAGCCCTCCAGCCGGTCAAACTTGCATCCGGTGTCAACTGCATCCACAGTGGGGGTTCGAGGGGAATTCCGCATTCTAAGTTCTTTGGGCAACGCCACCACTGTTAAGGTCTTCCTGGTCAGTTGGGGGCAAAGTAACCTCATGGACAACGGATGATGCTGATGGGACCATCGTCGCAGCAAGGCTCTTTGAAGCGGCCGCATATGTGCTCTGGCCCATGGCACCACCTCTATTGTTGCCGCCATGGTTCCCAGCACCTGTAGGTAATGCCAGGCTGTAGGGTTCCTCCTGTCCAGAAATTGTGACATGAGACTCCTCAGATCCCTTAACCTCTGCACCGGCAGAACACCTTTCCTCTCACGGTGTCAAAGGTACTTGAGCTCCTGCGTGAGTAGTAATCTGCTCTTTGCTAGATTGATAACCCACCCCAGCTCCTCCAAGAATGCCACCACTCTGGCCGTCGCCTTCTGACTCTCCGGCTCTGATTTCACCCAATCAGCCAGTCGACCAGGTAGGGATGTACCAAAATTCCCTCCTTTCGTAGAGCTGCGCCCACCACCACTATCACCTTGGTGAAAGTCCAAGGGGCCGTTGCCAGGCCGAAGAGCAGAGCCTGAAACTGAAAATGTCCTCTTGGGACCGCAAATCTCAAAAACTGCTGATGAGCCTTTCAATTGGGAATATGCAAATACGCTTCTGTCAGGTCTAAAGAAGTCAAGAATTCTCCCCGCCGTACGGCCACAATTACTGACTTCAGGGTTTCCATCCAAAAGTGTGGTACTCTGAGACATCGATTGACGTGTTTTAGGTCGAGTATTGGCCGAAAAGTCCCTTCTCTCTTTGGTACTACAAAATAAATGGAGTATCGACTGGACCCGCGTTGGTCTAAAGCGGTGGTTCTCAACCTTTTTTGTACTGTGATCCCTTTTACCATTGGTCAACTTCTGATGACCCCCAATGATAAAACCATATGCGTCTCTCTTCCTTTACCGTTAACGCATTGTCGCTGTAATCATTTGTTGAATTATTAATATATTATAGGCCTTTGCAATATGTTTTTATTTATAAAATTTACTTATTTAAACCACAATAATTAATCACAACAACACGTAACAATATTTGATTTCAAATTATGATTTTGTAGTCAAATCACTAATATGAAATAAATTTTTTTCTTCTACCTTTGTTGTCTGACCAATTTATTCTCTGATCATGCTGGTCCCGGATCTGAGGCTTCTGCTTTCCTGTCTTCTCTTAGCTCTCTTTCTGTAGTCTATGGTCCATCTACCATTTCTTATCTCTTCTTTCATTTTCTTCACTTCTTTCCATCAGTCTATTTCCAGTCCCAGTAACGCTCCCCAGTATCAGCCCCTTTCCAGTCCTCACTCCCAGTACCTTCCAATGTCAACTTGCATTCCCCCATGACTGCCACTGGTGTCCATTCCCTTCCAGTCCCCGTCCTTCCCCACTGACCAGTCCCTTCTAGTACAAATATCATAGCAGCCCCTCTCGGATCCACTCCCTTCCAGTTCCATTCTCCCATCCCCTCGTATCAGCCCATTTGTAGCCTTAGCCCCTAGTTTTCTTCCAGGGCCAGCAGCTCTATCCTCCCCTCCCCACCATCAGCCCATTCCCAGTCAAAGCCCCCCAATCAGCTCACTTCCAGTACTAGTCCCCCCTCAACCCCATTACCAGTCCTAGCCTCCGCTAATCAGCCCATTTCCAGTCACAGCCCCCCAATCAGCTCATTTCCAATGCTAGCCTCCCATCAGTCCATTACCAGTCCTACTCCACCCCATCAGTCCATTACCAGTCCTAGACTCCCCTAATCAGCTCCTTTCCAGTGCTAGTCCCCCCTCAACCCCATTAGAAGTGATAGGCTCCCCTAATCAGCCCATTACCAGTCCTATCACCCCCCATCAGCCTATTACCAGTCCTAGCCTCCTCTAATCAGCCCATTTCCAATGCTAGCCCCCCATCTGTCCATTACCAGTCCTATCCCCCATCAGCCCATTACCAGTCCCAACCCCCCCTTGATCAATCCATTCCCAGCCTTCCCTAATCAACCCATTACCAGTCCTAGCCCCCCCCCCCGATCTGCCTATTATAATCCTAACCAGCACCATCTCTCCCCTCTGTCCAGCATTTATCCCATCTGTCCAGTATGTCCCCTTTGTCTATGTCAGCCCCCCTCCCTCCCCCATGTCATCCCCATTGCAGGTTCCCTGTCCCCTCCTCCCCTCTCCCTATGTCTGCCTGCTACTGCCCTGTTCTTCTGCAGCCGCGGCTCCTTGTTTCTTAGGGAACTGCTGCTGTGCCTGTGAAGCCGTTGTGGAGCCTGTCTGTCTCTCGATGGGCTCCATGCAGCATTGTCCCGCCTCCAAAGGAAGTGGTAAACAACTTCCTTTGGAGGCGGGACAATGCTGCACGGAGCCCGTTGAGAGACAGACAGGCTCCACAACCTTTTCACAGGCACAGTAGAGGTTCCCTAAGAGGCAGGGAGCCGCTGCTGCTGCAGATTGGAGGAGGCGGCGAGTTTGCCGCTGCCAAGAAGCAGACTCGGCAGTGGCAGCAACTTGTGCACTTTATTTATTTATTTTTTTAAACTTGGAGTGAGGCGACCCCTGCTAAATCCTGTGGCAACCCCCATAGGGGTCACGACCCACAGGTTGAGAACCACTGGTCTAAAGGAACCGGGACCCTGCCCCAAGCAATAGTAGCCTTGAAAGAGTGTCTTCTACTGCTGCTCTCTTTGTTGGAGATCTGCAGGGAGACTGAACAAATGCTGGTCAGACCGGCTTTGCAAACTCAAGAGCATAACCCTCTCAGACCACTTCCAAAACCCAATGATCGGACGTGACCCGAGTCCAGGTGGGAAGAAACTGCCTTAACCGGCAGCCACTCCTCCCGGACCCCCGTTGTTTCATTGCAGTTTCCCAGGACCCACGGAGGAGAAAGAGGCCCCAAAACATCTTCCTGCTCTGCGAAAGCCCCGGAAGCTTTGTCCTCTCGAGGGGAAACGGCCCCTGTGAAAGGACGTCAACCTAGCCAATCGAAATCTCCAGAAATCTCTTGGTTGGCTATGCGAGGGAGGGTGGCCGGCCTTGCTTCAGTCTATCCTCCAGGAGTCTGCCCCCCTTAGTCTTGCCTAGCTCCTTTACTAACTTATCCAAGTCTTCTCCAAAGAGCAACTTTCCCTTAAAGGGGAGTCTACTCAGGCGCGCCTTTGAAGAGGCATCCGCCACCCAGTTGTGTAGCCACAAATATCGCCTAGCTGCCACCACCGAGGCCATATTCTTTGCTAGACTCCTGATGAGGTCATACTGACTATCTGCCAGGTAGGCTGCTCCGGACTCCATCCTAGCCGCTTCTGTCTGCACGTTACCGGCCATACTACCTGCTAACTGAAGTTGTTGAGACCACCTTAGACATGCTCTCACCACCCAAGCCCCTGACACCGAAGCCTGCAAGGCGAGGGCACTATCATCAAAGGCTTGCTTCAGCAACATATCCAGCTTTCTATCCTGGGCATCCTTCAGGGCTGCACTGCCCTCGACCGGGATAGTCGTCTTTTTTGTGACTGCCGACACCAACACATCCACTCTGGGAGACTTCAGCAATTTCTTGTCTAGCTCCGGCAAAGGATACAGACAAGCCATAGATCGTACTCCCCTCAGGCTAGATTCTGGTTGATTCCATTCCTCCTGAATCATCTGCCGCACCACTATGTGCACTGGAAAAACCTTCTGGGACTTCCTAACGGCTTGGATCAATGGGTCTTCCAAGTCCTCCTCGTCTGCTGGCATGTCAGGAGCCATATTAAGCACTTTCAGCGATTCAGTAATCAATGCTGGGAGTTCCTCCCAACGAACACTCGTACTATTCGGGCTTGTTCCTCCTTTGGAATCTTTCCCTCTTCGCGTTCTTCAATCTTCTCCCCCCCCCCCCCCCACACTTCCCCCTCTCTCAGTCCATGTGGATAGATCTACTATCCTTCCTGTTCCCTTGGCCCACAATCTGGGGGTCATCTTTGACGCCTCTCTCGCCTTCTCTGCCCATATCCAGCTTGTAGCTAAGACCTGCCGCTTTTTCCTCTACAACATCAGCAAGATCCACCCCTCTGAACATACTACCAAAACGCTTATCCACGCCTTAATCTCCTCTCGCCTCGATTACTGCAACCTACTCCTCGCTGGTCTCCCCCTGAGCCACCTCCTTCCCCTCCAAAATCACGCTGTTTGACTAATCTTCTGCCTGCCTCGCCATGCCCACATTACTCTTCTCCTCAAATCACTTCACTGGCTCCCTGTCCAATTCCGCATCCAATTCAAGCTTCTCTTGCTGACCTATAAGTGCATTCACTCTATGGCCCCTCAATACCTCATATCTCTTATCTCTCCCTATGTTCCCTCATGAAACCTGCGCTCTACTAACAAATCGCTTCTTTCAAGGCCTTTCACCTGCACCGTGAACTCCCGATTGCGCTTTCACCTTGCTGTGCCACACGCCTCGAATATCCTTCCTGCGTCTGTGCGCCAGGCGCCCTCCCTGGCCCTCTTCAAATCCAGGTTGAAGACCCACCTCTTCACTGTTGCATTCAGATCCTGACCTCCATCCTCATCCTACCCTAACCCCCATTAATGTTTATGACCAAACTATGGACCAAGCTGTACCTAACTGTACTACCACCGTACCTTCCGCTGAACTGACTAATGCTCTATACTGTTCTAACTAGATTGTAAGCTCCGATGAGCATGACTCTGACGGGCAGGGACTGTCTCTTGTATGTTAGCCCCCTCTTGTAGGCTAGCTGTGCAGCGCTGCGTGCGTGGCGCTTTATAAGTGCTAAATAGTAGTAGTAGTAAATCTTCCCCTAATTCCCTGTCCGAGGCCTCCTCTTCCAGCGTCTCTAATATAGGCGTCGTAAGGCTCTCTTCGTTCATCAGTCCAGCGCGCTTAGGAGGGACACCCACGTCTTGAGTCCCAGCCATCACCCGTCTGGAAGGTGCGTTTGCCTGCGACGTCACCGACCCTCTTGCTCCCTGCTGGCACATACAATAGGCTTTGTGCAGCAGGAGAACAAATTCAGGTGAGAAGTGTCCCCAGCCTCCCTCTTCCCCAGAGGACGTGGAGGGGTGGGGCAGGGAAGTTCCGGGCAAATCCATGGTTAAAGGTGGAGGTGAGATCCGCTCACCCCCCTCCTCCAGAGGGTCTCCTGATCCCTGGGAATCGGAGATTCGTTCTTGGGATAAACCCAATTGCATTTCTTGTTCTATGGAAGCAGCCTCTGCAGTGCAACCCCTGCAGATTCCTGCTTCTGACACCGTGCCCCGACGGGTGCCGCAGACCAGACACTGTGGCCTGCCCGGCATGGTGTGGAGTCCCTACTTCAACAGAACTCCAATTAAACTGAATAAATTAATTAGCCCAAATAAATTAAGATTAATTCCAAGTCAACTCTTATCTAAATTTAAATAAAGTTAAATAAAGTATCAGCAAGTAATTTATTTAGTCAAGAATTTCCCCTTTTTAAACTAGGAAACGCAAGACTCCCGATTCCTGCTCCTCTCCCTTTGTTTTATAGCACGCGCGAAAAAAAAAAAAAAAATCAGCCGTCTCCTACCTTGTGCTGATTTCCACATGACAGGCCGCAGCCACGCGGCTCTCAGCCAAGCGGTCGCGGGACCTCACTCGCGCCGCCACTTCTCCTGCCCACTTCTGCTGTTCCTGGGCACGACCCCGGCGGCGCTGGAATCTCCTTCTCCTGCCGCTGTCCTTCACGTCTCTGGAACTGCCTCTAGCACTCAGCCACCATGAGGGCTTCGGCGCAAGGCGGGGTAGGCCGCAGGTAAGGGCCCTCGAGTGTCGGCCAGCTCTGCTCACAAGAGGCGGCTTCTCTCCCCCACGTGGCAGCAGGCAAGTCTCCTCCTCTACCAGCTCTGGGAGCTCGGGTCTGAATGGAGGGGGGGGGGGAGGAGGGGAGAGAGGAAGGGTTTAAATTTAAAGCTACAGCTAGCAAGAATTAAAAGGAAAACAAAGAAAAACTAAATTAAAATAAAGTAAAGTAATTAAATTAACTTCTAGCCTTGGGAGCCCTTAAAACTAACTCCCTGCCTGCAGTCTCTCCTGTAAACCCTCTGGCTTACTGGCACCTTCCAGCTGCTTGGAGGCTGAGTTTACTGATGTCAGTGGGTGGTGCCAGTGGTACTTATACCAGAGCATCATCAAAATGATGATAGGCTCAGCCTCCAAGCTGCTGGAAGGGTTACACAACACAGAAGAGAGGGGCAATAAGGAATAGGCCTTATCTGCTAACTGATGTTCCTTGAGTTGCTTCAGTCCAGTCCAGTTACCTGTGGGTAAATCATGTCCCACCAGCAGCTTGGAGACTGAGCATTTCATCTTTCATGACATCACCCTAGATAGGCAGCTGACACCTCCCACAAGTCTACAGTATCCTACTGACAAAGCAGACTCACAGGAGCAACAAGAGCTATGCAAGCGGCCATAGCCCCCACCAAAAAAGGGGGGAAACAAAAAGAAAAATAATTCACCTGTTAAAAACAGACAGAAGGAGGTCCACTGGAGACAAGTCACTGACTACCTCATATTCCTCCAATCCTGCCAAGAAGTTGCTCATTTTATTTTTTTGAAAAGGAGTCCTCATGTTTCAATGCCATCAGCTCTCACTCCCGGACCACTCCAATAGAGATGACTTTCTTCAGGCCCAGAAATGCCATACAAGATCATTAGGCATACACAAATTTAGTCCTGAACCCTCCCTGGTTGGAATAACTCAAGGAACATCAATTAGCAAGTACGGCCTTATTTCACCTTCCTTATCGTTCCTCCAGTCCAGCCCCATTACCCGTGGGATGTACCATAGCAGTACTAACCTCGGTAGGGACCTGCAAGCCCAGCCTGAAGCACTGCCAAGCCAAATCGCGCATCAGCCACCGCCTGCACATCCAGACAGTAATGCTTCTCAAAAGAATGCAAAGACGACCAAGTCGCCGCTTCACAAATATCCAGTGGCAGAATCAAACTAAATTCTGCCAACAATGCTGCTTGAACCCTGATCGAATGAGCTCTCAAGCCTTGAGGCAAAGTGCTACACCTCTTCCCTCAACCACTGTGAAATAGAAGCTTTGGAAGCCGTCTCCCCCTCGTGTGGTCCACCAAACAGAACGAAAAAGCAATCCAACTTCAGAAAGGGATCCGTCCTCCTCAAGTACCTCCACAGGATGAGCCGGGCATCTAGTCGATGCAGAAGGTTCCCTTCCCCTCCCCCCCGCCTCTGAAGACATCGGAAGCGTCACTGATTGATTCATGTGAAAAACAAAAAGCAACTTGGGAAGAAAGGAAAGAAAAGCACTGGCCACAACACAACCTTTTCTCTCGACATGACCAGAAATGGAGCCCAGCATGACAGCGCCTGAAGCTCCGAGATTCTCTTGGCAGAACTGATGGCCACCAAAAAAACTAGCATCAGATCCTTCAAGGAACAGTCACTCAGAGGCTCAAAAGGTGCCTCTGTCAAAATGAATAAATATCTAATTCCGATCCCAAGGTGGGATCACTGACCTCACTCACCAGCAGTCAAACTTGCTTTACCACCCTAAGAAAACAGACAACATCCAGGTGAGTAGCCAGAGGAATCCCTCTGATTCTGCCATGATAACAGGAGATGGCTGCCACCTGTACCCATAGGGAACTACAAAAGCCAACCCCTTGTCCAGATCTGCCTGAAGAAATGCAAGGATCTCCGGAACCGTAGCCTTCAGGGGACAGCTATTGTGTTCCTCACACCAGCCCTCAAACACTCTCCAAACTCAAACGTACACTAACAAAGTGGAGTGCAGATGGGTCTTCAGCAATATTACAATAACTGAGGCCAAAGAGCCCCACTGTCTCAACTGAGCCCTCTCAAGAGCCATGCCACAAGTGAGAATTAATCCACCCGAGGCATTAGAATGGGACTCTGTGATAGCAGATTGATGTTCATGGCATCTGCTGGCAAGAACCAGACTGTTAGCCACAAAAGATTGGCATAGTACGGTCATCTCGGCCAATCCAGGGCAATTAGGAGCACCAGACCCTAGATGTGCCTCGATTCTCTGCACCACTTGACCTATGAGCGCCCAGGGGAGAAACAGAGTAGCCCCTCCATGAACCATGCTGTACCAGTGCGTCAAGGCCTTCAGACATGCGTTCTCTTCTTCTGCTGTAAAACCAGGGTGCTTTTGCAGACTTGAAGGTCACCATCAGATCCAAGATCGGTGGACCCCCCAACGCCTCACCAACTGCACAAAAACTGCCGCATTGAATGTCTATTCCCTGGTGTTGAGACATACTCTGCTGAGATAGTCGGCTGCCACATTCTCTCTGCCTGCCACGTGCACCACAGAGTGCCACCAGGTTGCCCTCTGCCCATTCCATCAACAGGCTGTCTTACTTCAACAAAGGCTAACACCTTGTAATGAAGACGTGCAGTTTATTTACAAACAAAGTAAGGAAACATTTAGAAAGACAAGTAATTCTCTTAGTTACACATGAGTAGTTAGAAAAGATAACTAGAATGCACACTTAATTACAGTACTGAAAGAATTATGAGAGAATGCAGCTATGTACAAAGAATATACTTCACCAAACTTGTCATTAGCCCTTTACACATCAGCTGGGAGCGCTCAGCGAGAGGAACTGATGACAGTCTAGGATACTTCATGCTTGGCCAAGCAGATCTACGCTCTACCTGTTCTGGACATTTTCTGTACTTATATGTTGCAGCCAGCTCTCACCCATGAGCCTCTCTCCATCCCCTCCACCTTTTTTGCTTCGGTTTCCGGGCAGGCTTCCGATTACCCCCCTTGGCGTTAGAAGCTCAAACCTACACAGTCAGACATGGTCAGACATCTGAGAATGCTCAAAGGACACATCCTCCATGGCCTAAGTGTTCTTTTGTTATCATTAATGGGTCTCTGTCAAGGGAGACACCCAAAAGCATCTCAAAGCTTTTACATTATAATTGATGAATTCTTATCCTGTCCAAGAGAATTGTTCAAAGGCCAAGGGAAGAATTCTGTCTCCCTCTCTGATCTCTTAACACTCCCCAGGCTAGATGTGCAAAAATCTCTCATCTCTGGAGCAAGTTGGCTCAGATAAAGTACAATATCCTTTGCTGATCCAAAAATCCATATAAATCTTTAATTAGTAATACACAGGCCGACCTCGCTCTTCAATGGTGCACTGCTCAAACTGCCCTGTCAATTGATGTAAGCCCGAATGAGCCAATCGTCAAGATAGGAAGAAATTCTAGTGCATCCCTGGTGGAGCGCTGCCGCCACTATCACTATGACTTTGGTGAAGGTACAGGGTGCCATAGCCAGTCTGAACGGCAGCACCCGAAACTGAAAGTGGCCCATCAACACCGCTAACTGCAAAAATTGCTGATGATCAGGTCATATGGGAATATATAGGTAAGCTTCTGTGAGAATGAGCCAGGTTAAGAACTCCCCTGCTTGGACTGCCACTATCAATGACTGAAGCGTTTCCATCCAGAAACGAGGCACCCACAGACATTGATTCGCACATTTGAGATCCAAAATGGGTCTGAAAGACCCTTCTTTCTTGAGGACCACGAAGTATATGGAGTATTGACCACATCTGCATTGGTCTTCTAGTACTGCCACTACTGCCTGCAAATGGAAAAGGGTTTGGCACACTGCCAGAAGCTTGCAAGACACACTGCACAGCAAGTTGACGAAGGTCTCCCGGATAGGACAGGCCAACTCCAGGGAGTACTTCTCTGATGACCTCCAGTACCTACTGGTCAGAAGTGATCTGGGCCCAGGTGATGTAAAATTCCCACAGCTAATCTCCCATGGGAATTAGGGTCACCTAGCCCACCCTCACTTCACTGGGACTTCTTGGGGGCCAAGGCAGAAGAGGGATAAAACCCTCTGCTGGTCCCTCAAAACCCTGAAAGGTCTGCACCCTAGAGAGAATACACCCCCTCTAGTATGGCGCGAACCTCGCTGCACGTAAACATCTGAAGTCCCTTGGCTGCCCATGCCCCAGGGCCGAGGACCAAACGGGCTTCTGCTTATCCTCAGGAAGTCTCTCCCCTTTAGACTCCCAGGTCCTTTACCACTTTTCCAGGTCTTCCCCAAACAGGAGCCTGCCTCGAAAAAAGGGAGTTTACCGAGATGAGATTTGGAGGAGACTTCATGTTATGGAGCATATATTTTCTGTTGACCAATGTTACAAATGCATATATTCATTATCGTTTCTTCGGTCCAGTCCTCTTACCTGTGGGTAATCATGTCCCACCAGCAGCTTGGAGACCGAGCATGTCATCTTTCATGACATCACCCTATATAGGCAGCTGGCACCTCCCACCAGCTTCCAGTAATTGAGTGTCCAAGCAGCTGGATTGGCACGATTCCCTAGGACTCGCTGAAGGAACAACTTAGACCACTGGGTTTTTATTCTCAGTTTCTCTTACCTTTAAAGGGTTTTTTTGTTTATTTAAAAAAACAAAAACACAGAGTGACCACTGTAAGCTGCACAGCTCTGGTTGGGGAGCCGTGATCAGGCCTTGTTAGCAGCGGGAGGTTCTGCACGCAAAAGGGGGTTTGCCTGTGTCAGTAAGTGAGGTGCGTGTTGACTCCAGAGCCAAGTTGGAGGTTGAGGAGTCAGCAGCACAGAGGAAGCCAGTCACTCTTGCCACCTGATGCCGAAGTCAAGGTGAGGCCGAGAGTCATTGCAGAGGCTCGGGACCTGGCGGCAGTTTTTTTTTGGAAGGCGCCTTCCGTGTCTCAGCTGGAACACACAGATTAGTGCTGAGCCAGGAAGAACAGTCGGCGTTGCACTGACCACATGGTGCTGTATTTCCCTTTTTTGCTATGAAATGAAATGGAGCTCGGGAACGGTCACCATCTTCTGTGCCCACACTATTTTTGGGGGGGGGGGGGGGGTGTCTATGGACAGCAGGGTTTGCACTCATGTTTTGTTGTTTTTATCTGGCGGGCCCCTTTGATTTAAGTAAAAAAAAAAATAGGCCAATTCTGTCTGCGGCTCTTGTGGGGACCCAGCATGCCTGTCTGCGGCTCTTGTGGGGACCCAGCATGCCTTCCAAGTCAGCGTGTTTGGCATATGGGTCTTGCAGGGGTTCAGTCTTGCCAGCCAGTTTCTGCCGTGGCTGGAAGGCCAAATCCTGGTCTGATGAGGCAGAGTTTATGGAGGAAGACCCACGGGACCTTGGAAGGGGTAGCAATCTCGCCTCAGCCCTCAGGGAGATATATTTTACCTTTGCCCTGTATTGTGATCACATCCAGGGGGGATGGGGGAGGAAGGCGGTGAACCTCAAAAACAAGAGGAAAAGAGCAAGTACAGCCTCCTCCTCTAAGGGGGAGACAACGGAAGGCCTTCCGGGAGGGGGGGGGGGAATCTCTTCAGAATTCATCCTCCTCATTCATAAGGCCTTTTGTATGAGGCAGCGTGGGGGGGAGCCACCACTGAGGGCTCAAGCAAAGGCCCAGAAAATTGGTGCTCCAGGGCTGCACTCGAAGGATAGGGTGGAAGGGGAGCCAGGGCCAAGCAGGCGACACTTGGATAGATAGAGTCACTGCACTCTGAGGTGGCAGACGACCAGGAGGCAGAGCCGGACCTGGAGGAGGGTGAGATCCCCCAGGGGGAGGATTCTCACATTGTCCGGGACTGGACCAACTCAAGGAACATCAATTAGCAGGTATAGCCTAATTTCACCTTCATTAAGCTCTCGATCAGTTTGTTTGGCGAAGCTACTAAAATTTTGAATAAATTTTGGCTATATGACCTTCATATGCTTTGCACTACTACTACTACTACTGAGCATTTATATAGCACTACAAATCGTACGCAGCGCTGTACAATAACAAACAAGTAGGAGACAGTCCCTACTCATCAGAGCTTACAATCTAATCAAGACAAACACAAAAGGGGTAGGCAGGGATAAAGAAGGAGAACAGGAGAGTAAAGGTCCAAAGGCAGTAGCGAAGAGGTAAGTTTTCAGCCTGGATTTGAAGAGAGTAAGGGAGGGTGCCTGGCGTAGAGACACAGGTAGTTTGTTCCGGACGTATGGTGCAGCAAGGTGAAAGGAGCGAAGTCTGGAATTAGCAATGGGAGAGGAGGACCTAGATAGGAGCAGTTTGCTGAAGAGTAGAGTACCCGAGGGGGGTTGTGGGGGAAATAAGAGAAGAGAGGTACTGAGGAGCTGCCGAGTGAATGCACTTGTAGGTCAGGAGGAGAAGCATGAATTGGATGCGGAAATGGATAGGGAGCCAATGAAGTGACTTGAGAAGGGGCGTAATATGGGCATGACGAGGCTGGCAGAAGATTATCGCACAGCAGAGTGTTGAACAGATTGAAGGGGAGAGAGATGATTTAGAGGGAGACTAGTGAGGAGTAGGTTACAGTAGTCAAGACGGGAGGTGATTAAGGAGTGGATAAGCGTTTTAGTAATGTGTTCGGAGAGGAAAGGGCAGATTTTGCTATTGTGGTAGAGAAAGAACCGGCAGGTCTTGGCTATGAGCTGGATGTGTGTGGAGAAAGAGAGGAGTCAAAGATTACTCCCAGATTGCGGGCCAAGGAAACGGGAAGGATTACAGAGATATCCACAGAGACTGATAGGGGGAAAGATAAGAAGTTCAGTCTTGGCCATGTTTAATTTTAAGCGGCGGTGGGATATCCAGGCAACAATGTCAGAAAGGCAGGCAGAGATCCAGGTCAGGATTGCCAGAGAGATATCGGGCGTAGAGAGAAAGATCTAGGAGTCATCAGCATACAGATGGTACTGAAAGCCATGGGAAGAGATAAGCTCACCAAAGGACTGGGTATAGAGAGAGAAGCACAGATCCCTGGGGCACACCAACTGGAAGGGGGGTAGCAGAGGAGGAGCAGCCACCAGAACACACAACAAAGGAGCAATGGGAGAGATAGGAGGAGAACCAGGATAGTACAGAGCCCTTGAAGCCAAGCAAGGACAGGGTATTGAGGAAAAGGGTATGGTCAACAGTGTTGAAAGCAGCAGAAAGGTCAAGAAGGATGAGGACAGAGTAAAGGCCCTTGGATTTTGCCAGGAACAAGTCACTGGAGACTTTGGCAAGAGCCGTTTCAGTAGAGTGTAGAGGATGAAAGCCAAACTGTAAGGGATCCAGGAGGGTATGAGAGGAGAGGAAGTTAAGGCAGCAGCGGTGAACCGCACGTTCGAGTAGTTTAGAAATGAAGGGAAGGAGAGAGATGAGTCGATAATTAGAGGGACATGTGGGATCGAGTGAGGGTTTCTTGAGGAGAGGTGTGACCACAGCATGGCTGAAGTCAGCAGGGACTGTTGCAGTGGAGAGTGATAGGTTGAGAATATGGGAGATGGAAGGGATAACGGAGGAGAAGATGGGGCTTAGGAGACGGGTGGGGATAGGATCAGAGGAGCAAGTGGTGAGTTTGGAGGAAGAAAGAAGGTGTGCAGTTTCCTCATCAGAGATTGCAGGAAAGGAAGAGAAGGTGGAAGAGGTAGGGGGAGAGTTGGGAGTGAAGACAGGGAGGAGGGGAAGTAGTTGATTTTGTGGGGAATTGTAGAGTGATCATGTGGATTTTGTCGTGGAAGTAGTCAGCCAGTGTTTGGGCAGAAACGGAGGGAGGGATCGGAGGTGGGGGCAACTTTGAGGAGAGAGCTGAGAGTAATAAAGAGACGGCGAAGATCAGAGGCAAGAGAGTTAGTTAGATGGACATAGTAGTCCTGTTTGGCAAGAGCTATGGCTGATTGGAAGGAGACAAACATGAATTTGAAGTGTAGGTCTGCACAGGAGCGGGATTTGAGCCAAGCACGCTCAGCAGAATGGGCACAGGAATGTAGATAGCGGGTAGTGGATGAAAGCCAGGGCTGGTGTGCAGAACGTCTCACAGGACGTAGGATTGGGGGGGGAAGCGAGAGCATCCAGGGCCGAGGAGAGTGCAGCATTATAGGAGGTTACTGCCTCATCAACAGACATAGATGACAAAGTGGAGGAAAGAGGCAGAGAAATGGCAGAAGAGGAGAGCCAAGGGATCAATAGCGTGGAGGTTTCTAAATAGGTTAGAGGAGACAGGACGAGGCTGAGGGAGCAAGTGATGAAGATTAAAGCTTAAAAGGTGATGGTCAGATTCAGGAAGAACTGAGTTACAGACGTCCGAGGGTAAGCAGCTAGAGAAGAGTATCAGGTCTAGGCAGTGGCCATGCTGGTGAGTGGGGGCAGTGGAACAGAGTTGGAGGTCAAATGAGGGGACAAGAGAGAGAGCTTTAAAGCATGAGGATCAGAGGGGTTAGAGACATGATGTTAAAATCCCCGAGAATAAGAGTGGGGGAAGAGGAGTCCAGAAAGACAGAAAGCCACGAGTCAAAGTCAGTGAGAAAGGTAGAAGCAGACTTGTCAGGTCGATAAATAACAGCCACACGGAGAGGAAGCAGAGAGAAAAGAGGCAGATGGAGTGGACTTCGAAGGAGAGAAAGGAGTGAGACTGGGGCAGGAGGAGGGGTTGGAAATGGCAGGAGGGAGAAAGTAGAACCCCAACACCACGGCCAGAGGGATGAGGCGTGTGGGGAACTGATAGCCCCCATGGCAGAGAGCAGCAGTAGATGGGGTATCATCAGGGGGGAGTCAGGTCTCAGAGCAAGAAGGTGTAGAGCATTAGAAATGAAGAGATCATGAGTAAAGGCAAGTTTAGAGACAGAGTGTGCGTTCCACAAAGCACTTGAGAAGGGGAGCGTGAAAGGGGAAAGAAGAGGGATGTGGATAAGATTAGCCATGTTGCGTGAAGACCTCTTCTCGGAGAGAGACAGAAGTCCGGGGGGGGCCAGGATTGGGGTTGATATCTCTGGCTTTGCACGATACTGTTACTGTAGGATTTTATATTAAAAACAATTGCTGATCTCTGTAACACACGGAGTTTGTTTTTCTGAATCCATTACCATTCTAGTGTGATGTTGGCATACCATCACTGGCCTCTTTTGAAACATGAATACTTTAGCCCCAATTCCTTCTTTCCAATGTATTTCCATTGTGGATTTCTTGCTCGAGACAAGCACTACTTATATGGTTATCATTGGGTTTTTTTAGATTGGACAGCGCCGATGGCATCTGTACAGATGCTCTGCCAGCTGTCTTACCACACTGACTTATTATGTACATTGGTTTCCAAATAAACTGCGTACGCAGTCCAAATGTCGCCCTTTTTTTGGTGTTTATGAATCAAATAACGCTCACTGTAAGGAGTTTGGCTTACCACATTGCATATAAAGACATACCATACGTATCTTTACACAAAATTGTTGACAGTGGTTTGTGGCATGGGCTGCCATACCATAATGCACTGACACATACACCTGGTTCCCAAATGACCAATGCACATTCTGCAAATGGTGCTAGTTTAAGACAGGCCACATATATATGGTGATTGCATTTGTGACTCCCGTGCAAGCCCTGCTTTTTTGTAATCCTTGTATTTTGTATTTTTCCGACTGGAATTAATATAGAGTTTATAGTATCGGCAACATCCGCCTTTCTTGACATCAGTACTTTTTTGCCATAGTGTGGAATTTTAATGCCCCTTTTCTGAATAACACAGGTACACTACCAAAAAACTGCCTCCAGTTTTGCAACTGATTCCTATAGATTTTGGGGTGCTGAATCCAGGAAAAATAGCCAAGATGTTCCATCACGTCACGTTTTCTTGCAAAATTAGATTTCTTACCCATATAAGGAATGTTCACATAATTTCTTTTTAGCCGACTGCAGTTTATTTTCTTGGCCCAAAATAGAGGTTGTAATGGTTAACTAACTAGAAACACTCCCTCATGATATTTTAGAGTGTTTTGTATTCATTTTATACATTAACAGGACAATTGGGAGGCGGGGGGCTAAATCCAGTACTCGCGCTGGCGCATGTTCTTTCCTGTTCGCCTCGCCTCGTTCGCTCGCTCAAACACGGTGGTTGCGACATGAACATTCCTGTCAAATTTCAGTTTCTTGCAAGTTCATTATTACCTTTTGTTTGCTCAGTCGTAATCCAGCTTTATTCCGAAGTGGTTCACTACAGTTGTAGTTTGCAGTGCTGTGTATTTGTGATGGCTCACAGAGCCAGAGGTTGCGTCAACTCTCCGGACAGTTTTTGTTTTATTTGTGGGGAATATACCGTGAAAAAGCGGCAGAGGAACATTTCTGCATTTATTTAAAAAAGTATATTTCGCCTATTTCGGTTTGAAGTTAGGCGATCAAGACAAACCGTGGGCTCCTCACAAAATGTGCAAGACATGTGAGGAAGATCTACGCTTATGGATGAAAGGTAAAAAACAAGCATTTCGTTTCGGAATACCTATGATGTGGCGTGAACAAAGAGACCACAGCAGTGACTGCTATTTTTGCTCTTGCATTGTGAAGGGATACAACTTAAAAAATAAGAACGTAATAAGTTACCCCAACCTTCCCTCAGCAATTAGGCCTATGCCTCATAGCAACAAAGTACCTGTGCCTGAACCACCAAAATCTTGGGATCATATTTGTGTGGATGGTTCTGATCATGATGAGACTCATCAGATGGCTTTTCCCGATGAGTCCAGTACTTCCGAGTTTGAAACTGAACCAGATACGAAACCTGAACTTTTCTCTCAAGCTGAATTGAATGATTTAGTCCGGGATTTAGGACTCCCAAAAGATGCTGCCCAACTGCTAGGTTCTCGGCTTAAACAGAAAAATCTATTGTCACCAGGAACAACTTTTTATTGGTACCGCAACCGCGAGACACAATTTTTGAAGTATTTCAGCAAAGAGGAAGATTTGGTATTTTGCAACGATATATACGGAGTAATGGAAAAGTTTAAACTCAAGTATGATCCTGCTGAATGGCGGCTGTTCATTGATTCGTCAAAAGACAGCATAAAAGGTGTTCTTCTTCATAATGGCAACACATTCGCTTCAGTTCCTATTGCTCACTCTGTTATTCTCCAAGAAAAATATGAGAATTTGGCCCTGATTCTTCAGAAGATTCGTTATGATGAGCATAAGTGGATGATTTGTGGAGACTTTAAAATTCTATCCATGCTATTAGGGCAGCAATCCGGTTTCACCAAATATCCCTGCTTCCTTTGCTTGTGGGATAGCCGGGCCCGCGACCTACACTGGGGGAAAAAAGACTGGCCAATTCGGGAGTATTTGAGACCCGGTGAGAAAAATGTTCTTCATGAGAGCTTGGTACCTCCTCGTGATAAAATTCTATTACCACCTCTCCACATTAAGTTGGGTCTCATTAAGCAATTCATCAAGTCCCTTCCAAAAGATGGTGAGTGCTTTCGGTACCTTTGCTCAAAGTTCCCCCGACTTTCTGAAGCAAAGCTAAAGGAAGGAGTGTTTGTTGGCCCTGATATAAGGAAACTCATTTCAGATGGAGCATTCGCTGAAACGATGTCTGAGAAGGAAAAAGAAGCCTGGGATTCCTTTAAGGATGTTGTTCTCAAATTGTTGGGGAACAGGCGGGTTGAGAACTATAAGGATATTGTTGCCAGGATGCTCAATGCCTTCAAAGAACAAGGCTGTAACATGAGCCTGAAAGTCCATTTCTTGCACTCCCATGTGAACTACTTTCCCGAAAACGTGGGGCGTACAGTGAAGAACAAGGTGAAAGGTTTCACCAGGACATCAAGGACGCAGAGAGAAGGTACCAAGGAAGATGGAACACCACTATGATGGCTGATTTCTGCTGGTTGCTGCTGTGGGAAACCCCAGATGAAAAATACGCCAAGCAGCGCACCAAGAGAAGCATTCGGGGGAAGAAGAAGAAACGGGCCCACCAGGAGATTGATTGACCCAAGAATGACTTTAAAATCTAAACTGTGTTGACAAATATCGTGTTTTTACTAAACTTTGAAATAAAAATTTGCTAGTTATTACCACAGTGTCGGATCTCATTTATTAGAATTTTATTTTCACACCATCGGGTGTTTGTCTTCATGTATTGCAATGGTGCGGTTTGCGTTGTCTATTCTTACATACATACCTGTACAACATTTTTTGCACATTTCTTTGCTTTGCTTTGTGTCTAACCTCGCTCTTATATGCTCAATGTTTGTGCACATGTATGTGGCTGTTTTAAGTGCAGACAATTTTGCTACCATCACAGTGTGTTTTGTTGACATTACTCTATTCTTATGTGCTGCCTTGTTACAAGTTTCTTTATTCTTATTTGAATAACTACTAAACAATTAGTATAAAGAATTCATCCAAGAAACTTTTATCTCGATCGCACTCAATCTGAAACGTTCACCTCAAACTGCTAACCCAATGTAGCAAAACATCTGTACGTGATGGAGCAAATTGGTTACCAGATTTGGATTCAGCGCACCAAAAAATGTAAAAATCAATCGAAACATTAGAGGCAGTTTAAAAAAAAATTTTTTTAGTGTACCTGTGTAATTAGTAGAATGGGGTTATACATGCCCGCTGCTGCTCTTCTGAGGTACCCACTTAAATTGAATATGCTTGTGACTTGCAGGTTTTTACAAATTGTCACAACCAGGAGAGTATGTTCAGTATCCCTGTTGGTGAGTTTTTATCTGCTATATCTCTGATTTACATAATGATCTCTTCTTGCCATGGTCCTGCTCACCATTTAACAAGCCTTCTACTAACTTTGCTCTACTGTATGTTAGCCCAAATTGGCTTGTTTAATTATATATTTAATTTTGATTATGTTGGGGTTTTTTTTAACAAGTTTATTGGGTCTTATGTTTTTTTTTCTGTCAAATATTGTTATTTATTCTTTTATGTCCTTGGCATTTTTGGTTCTTTAACAATCTTTTACGTTTTCTATTATCATATTTTCTATTTTTTTTAATTTTGATCATATGGATATGTGATCACGTATGCTTTTAAATGTATTTATGTACTGTTTTGTACAATATATTGTTGTTAGAAGTCAGTATCCCCTGAAGGCGGCTTCGGCCGAAATATATGTGTAGGGTGACCTTGGGGATTTGCTTGGATCATCTGTGGTGAAGAGCTGCACTTTATCTTAGATGGCCTTTTGGCTTCTGCACCATATCATTCAGCGCTGGGAGAAGCGTAAAAAATTAGCTGAATTTTAGCTTATTTTTTTACACTGAGAGCAATTTGTTATTCAGCATTCTGCATGCACACTGCTTTACCTTTTAGCGCAGTGGTTTTACTACTTATTTTCCCCATCGAGTAAGATCAGAACTGAAGACTCTTGAATAAACCACTGTGCTCAAGGATAGTGCCACTTACTACATCTGTCACAAGAGTTTTGGCCAAAGATTAAATATAGTTCTAAACTTTACAAAAACCCAGGGTTAGTATAACCATCCTAAAATTCACACAAACATTTACAGGCCACTGCGGCTGGACCACTGCTTAAGAAAGGCTCATCAAGGCTCAGGCTGCTTAAAGCTTAATAGCACACAGAGCTTCAAAGTTACCATCTACCACCTGTTGCCAGACCATCGAAGGCCCCCCATTCTACTATGCACAGCTTCATGCACGTCTATGCACGTCCTATTCATTTTACTAGTAAGGGGTACATGAGCAGAAAGACAAAAGTTAAATTATACATACACGATAATTTCCCTTCCTTGGACTATTTGCTAGACCAGTTAAGATGTATGGATTATGCCCCTCTCATCAACAACTGGAGACAGAATAAACTGACTGTTTGCCCATGCAGTTTGGTTCAGCAGGAGAACTTAAAAATGTATTAGTGTAAAAGCTCTCTTCACTGCTTTGTTTTTGTTTTTTTGTTTTGTTTTCTTAACTTTAGAAGCAGAAAACCCAAGGTGGCCATCCTCCTCACTCCTGGGCACCAACTGCCTGCCATCTTGCTTGCGCCTAGCCTGAAACGGTTCACCTGTAGCTTTCCCCAAGTCTCCTAATGTCATCAGAATCTCAGTGGCTGGGGTTTACAGACTGATTTTGCAAACTAAAGTAAATAGTAATTACACTTACCTGGTAATTGTAGTTCCTTGAGAGACGACAGCTTAGTCCTCGACGTATGGGTAGTGCACCTCCTCCTGCAGCATGAAGACTGGACCAATCAGATTTCAGCTCCACTGGAACCATCATACCCGGCAACTCAGGAACTCCAGTGAACTACTGACAAAGCAAACTCAAACACGTAGCTAACCTTTAATAAGATCCCTCTCACAGGAAATGTATTCCTTAATATTAACAATTTTCTTTTTTTTTTTTTTTTCTTGTAGCCAAAAGCCACAACTAACCGGAACGGAAAGTCCCGCCCCTGCCACAGCAGAAACGTATAGGTAGAAAAGAAGGAAAAAAACATTGGAGCGAAAGGAAAGAAAGCACAAGGGGACGCACTCACCTGGGAATACGGACCTCTGAACCCAAGGCGTGCCGCGCTAAAAAGAAGAAAACAGGGAGAGGCAGGAGGACTAAGCTGTCGTCTCTCAAGGAACTACAATTACCAGGTAAGTGTAATTACTATTTCCTTATCGTTCCTCCAGCTTAGTCCTCGACGTATGGGATGTATCAAAGCAGCCTAACGGGTGGGATTTTGCCAGCCGGCACGCAGAACCGCGGAACCAAAACCGGCATCGCTCGCCGCCAAGACATCTAGGCGATAATGTTTACTGAAAGTATGCAAAGAAGACCATGTGGCCGCCTTACAGATATCCACCGGCGAAACCAAACTGAATTCCGCCCAGGACGCTGCTTGTGCTCTCGTAGAATGAGCACGCAATCCAACAGGCGGAGCCCGACCGTGTAAAAGATAAGCCGAACCAATCGCCTCTTTAATCCACCGAGCAATAGAAGCCTTCGCCGCCGCTTCCCCTTTGCGAGGACCGCCAAACAGCACAAACAAGCGGTCTGATTTACGAAAATCACTGGTAACTTTTAAATAGCGTCGCAAAACCCTCTTGAGGTCCAACCGACTTCGTCCGCGATCAGAAGCATGCCCTTCGGACTCCGAAAAAACCGGAAGGGAAACAACCTGGTTCAAATGGAAAGGAGAAGTCACCTTCGGTAAGAAGGAAGGCACCGGCCGCAGAACCACTTTGTGAGCCGAAAAAGACAGAAAAGGCTCCCTGCAAGAAAGAGCCTGGAGCTCGGAAATACGGCGTGCCGAACAAATCGCCACCAGAAATACCGTTTTAAGAGTCAAATCCTTTACAGAACTACTAGAAAGTGGCTCAAAAGGAGCTGCACTGAGAGCTCGCAGCACCAAATTAAGATCCCATGAGGGTACCGATACTCTGCGGGCGGGGCGTAACCTAGAAACAGCTCGCAAGAAACGAACGACATCCGGATGAGCACCTAAAGACACGCCCTGAACTTTGCCGCGATAACATGACAGTGCCGCCAATTGAACACGCAAAGAGCTGGCGGCCAGACCTTTAGCAAAACCGTCTTGTAAAAAATCCAGTATCACCGGAAGAGAGGCTGTAGCCGCTCAGATCTGATTTCTAGAACACCAGTCCTCAAAAATACGCCAGACCCGGACATAGGCCAGCGAAGTGGATCTTTTGCGCGCTTGTAACAGGGTCGCCACAACCGACCGGGAGTAACCGCGTTTCCTTAGCCGAGCCCTTTCAATAGCCAGGCCGTAAGAGAGAATCTCTCCACTTGCGGCATGCGGAGGGAACCCTGACACAACAGGTCCAGAAACAAGGGAAGTTTCCAGGGAGGACCATCTACCAACCGCATCAGATCGGCATACCAAGGACGACGAGGCCAATCCGGCGCTATCAATAGCACCCGACCCCGGTGAGCTTCGATACGCTGAATAACGTGCCCCAGCAGGGGCCACGGAGGAAACACGTAGAGAAGACCCGTGGAGGGCCAAATCTGCAAAAGAGCATCCAGACCTTCGGACATCGGCTCTCGCCGTCGACTGTAGAACCGAGCTGCCTTCGCTGAGCGGAACGTGGCCATCAGGTCCATGACCGGTTCGCCCCAACGCTGAACCAGCTGTGCGAATACCCTGGGATGGAGTTCCCATTCGCCGGGATCCACCTGAACTCTGCTGAGGAAGTCCGCCGTCACATTGTCTTTTCCGGCGATGTGCGCCGCGGCTCTACCCACTCAAACAACGTCCGAGTCTCCGCCTCCAGACCGACGCTTCCGGTTCCGCCCTGTCGGTTGATGTAGGCCACGGTCGCTGCATTGTCGGAGAGAACCCGAACCGCTCGAGACGATATCCGGGTCTCGAAGTGTTGCAATGCCAATCGAACGGCCCGAAGTTCCAATCAGTTGATCGACCAGGCACTCTCCTCCGGAGACCAGAGCCCCTGAACGAACTGGCCCTCGTAGTGTGCGCCCCAGCCCGTCAGGCAGGCATCCGTTAACAGCGGAACCCAGTCCGGCTGCTCCAATGGCATCCCCACTCGAAGCGTGAGTGGACTCAACCACCAACTTAGATCCCTCCAAACCGCCATCGGGCAAGGTAGACATTTGCTCAGAGGATCGGACTGGTTGGACCAGCGACGGAGCAAGGCCCGCTGGAGCGAACGCATGTGAAAGCGCGCCCAAGGCACCACCTCCAGGGAAGCCGCCATCGTCCCCAGCAACTGCAGGTAGAGCCAGGCCGACGGGGCTGGAGATCTGCGGAACCTCCGCACCAGAGACTGAAGTGCCAAAATCCTGCGTTCGGGAAGAGATACCAACCCCCGGCACGTTTCGAACTGTACCCCCAAATATTCGAGAAGCTGTGTCGGAACCAAATGGCCCTTGTGTGGGTTGACCACCCATCCGAGAGACTGCAAGAGCGCCACTACTTTCGCCGTCGCCGCCAAGCTTTCTGCACGAGACTTCCCGCGAATCAACCAGTCGTCCAGGTAGGGATGAACTAGCACCCCGTCTTTGCGCAGGGCTGCAGCAACCACCACCATGATTTTGGTGAAGACGCGAGGCGCGGTCGCCAGACCGAAGGGCAAAGCCTGAAACTGGAAATGACCCCACGGCAGCGCGAAGCGTAGATACCTCTGCTGGTCCTCCCGAATAGGGATATGGAGATAAGCCTCCGTGAGGTCGAGAGACGTGAGAAATTCGCCTCGACGGACGGCAACTATGACGGACCGTAGAGTTTCCATCCGAAAGTGGGGAATCCTCAAACAACGATTCACTCCTTTGAGATCCAAAATGGGACAAAGATCGCCACCCTTCTTTGGCACCACGAAATAGATGGAATACCTTCCCAGACCATATTCCGCTTGCGGCACGGGAATGACTGCCCCCAGCTGAAGAAGACGATCGAGCGTTTGGCGGACCTGAAGGGTCTTTCGAACCCCCCCGGCAGGGGGACGCTACAAAGGAATCGAGCACGGGACGGGCCAAATCGAGAACATACCCGTCCCGTATGATGTCCAGAACCCACTGATCAGAAGTAATTTGGGTCCAAGTGGAGAGAAAACGTCGAAGACGCCCTCCGATCACCGGCAGCTCCACCTGGATCCGCTGCCCTTCATTGGGGCTTGCGAGGGGCCGGGGAACCAACCGCCGAGAACCCTCGGCTGGCTCCTCGAAAGCCGCGAAAACTCGACGCCCGGGAGCTATATCTGCCCCGCTGGAAGCTCCCATAACGGGGCGACCGGAACCTACGAAAGTCCCGAAACTGCCCCCTAGCGACCGGCAGCGACCTACCCCGCTTGGGTCTATCCTCCGGCAGACGACTGCCTTTGGCGTCTCCCAGATCTTTGACCAACTTATCCAAATCCTCACCAAAGAGCAGTTTACCTTTAAAAGGCAATTTGCCCAACCGCGACTTGGAAGATCCATCGGCCGCCCAATTTTTTAACCAAAGGGCTCTACGTGACGCCACCACCACGGAGGCCATGCTATTGGAGAGAGCTCTGATGAGATCATACTGGACATCCGCCAAATACGCCGTGCTGGATTCCAAGCGGTGAATCTCCGTCAGCATGTCGGTATCCAAGGAAGGAGTGTGCTGAAACCGCTGAACCCAGCGTAAACAGGCACAGGCCACCCAAGCTCCACAAACGGAAGCCTGTAAAGCAATTGCGTCCGCCTCAAAGGCTTGCTTCAACAGCCCGTCCATTTTCCGGTCCTGCGGCTCCCGCAAAGCCGCACTCCCTTCCACCGGAATGGTGGTCTTCTTAGTCACCGCTGACACGGCCGCGTCGACCTTGGGAGATCGAAAACGCTCTAGATCCGTTTCCGATAAAGGATAAAGACGACGCATGATCTTAACTCCCTTGAGACCAGACTCAGGAGTGTCCCACTCGGCCTGAATCATCTGGTCAATAACCTTGTGAATGGGGAAAACCACATTAGTTTGTCTTACCGCCTGAATAATGGGATCTGCCCCGTCCGCCTCCTCCACCTTAGCAGTAGGGGCCAGTCCTAGAGTCTGAAGCGCCTCCGAAACAAGAGCTGGAAGCTCTTCACGTCTGAACACCTGAATAATCTTTGCTTGATCCTCCGGCTCCGGAAGCTCGCCTTCCTCCAAGCCGTCTGCATCCACCTCCGGGTCGAACTCGGGATCATCCCCTTCAGGCCACTCAGTCTCCACAGAAAAAGGGTCGTGCATCCGCGGACGCTTAGGAGCTCTATCGGTCAACGGGAGCTCTCCCGAAGAGGACTGGGCAGACACCCCCTGCGTCGGGAGTGGCGCAGCTCCCATAACCTGGCGCCTACGGCAGAACGCCTGGTGCAGGAGCAAAACAAAATCGGGAGAAAAATCCTCCAAGGGCAATGCCCCCCCGAGGCCCGACTGCCCCACAGGCGCCGAACCACCGTTAGAAGAAAGCCCCGAGGGTCCCTCTAGAGGCGATTCTAAGTCCCCTGATGTGGCACCAGACTGCGCCGTCGCGGGCAAAGAACTTTCCAGGCGCTGTTCCATGCTGCGAGACAGCGAGGCACAGCGTGGACACACTCCGGTCTCTGCGTCGGCGCCCCGCCGAGATCCACAAATGAGACAAAGAGACCCTGCTGACATGGGGACCCTTGCGCTGCGAGAAGCTAGTAGGCAGTGGGCAAAATGGAAGGGAAAGACTCGGCTCACTGACCCAGAAGAACCATGCGGGAACTGGGCAGTAGCTAACAAGAGAAAGCCTGTGCAGGCAAGGTGGGAACATTTCCCCTTCGCCTGGTAAGAAGCAGCTTATGCCTTTTTTTTTTTTTTTTTTAATTCACCCAAGGACACCCGAGGGCTTACAAACCGAAAAAAAAACCCCAACAAATCAAACAGACAACAACCGCCCCGCAAAAGAAGGGAAAAGCACCCGCTGAAGCACCTCCCCCCCTTCTTAGCCGCGGGAACGCTGAAGGACAAGGCAAAAAGGCCGAAAACGAAACTAATAGGAATCAAAAGAAATGCATTAAATTAAAGAAATTAAATAAATAAACTAAAAGGAATGAAAACAATGAAAAAAAAAAAACAGCAAAATCTACCGCGGGACACCCCGGAGAGAAAACCGCGAGTCAGGAAAAGATGGCCGCGGCAGGCAGGCAATTTTGGCGCGCTTCTTTATTTTCCCCCGGCGAGGAAAACCCAACTCCGCTGCGGCAGAGACTGCGCGCCCCCTGAATCCAGATACACTGGGAGCCCCCCGAACCAACAGTAACCGCGTTGAGAGACCCCCGAACAGCTGGGGAGATTACAGAACTCGGCTCAGCAGCAGTCCTGATCTCCCACAGCCACCAGCACTCACCGGCACTAATGAAGCAGCCCCCTCAAGCCTCCGGAGAGGAGCTGCAGTACAGCCGCCGCTGGAGCTCTGCCCCGAAGATTCCTGGGACAGAGATCCAATTCCCTCAAGGTAGACAGGCTAAAATACAAGAGCGGCAAAGGCTGAGCAGGAGAGGGACCTTCCTCAGGCTCCCCCCCCCCCCCCCCACGGAGTGCCGTGATAAGAAAAGTAAAATTTAAAGGGACAGCATCCTTACATGAAACAAATGAAAATAAGTCCTAATAGGACCCAAATAAAGTCAAAAGGTTAGCTAAGGAAAAAAAAATTCAACTATCTAATCAACTAGTGAGCCCAGCTAGGCTCACTAACGTCCTCCTGCTGCATGAAGACTGGACACACTGGAGTTCCTGAGTTGCCGGGTATGATGGTTCCAGTGGAGCTGAAATCTGATTGGTCCAGTCTTCATGCTGCAGGAGGAGGTGCACTACCCATACGTCGAGGACTAAGCTGGAGGAACGATAAGGAAAATAACTTGTTAGGTATATACAGGGCTTGACAAATCCAGGGGCCAGGTCACCATGGAGCCAGAAAGTTGCATCTGGCACTGAGATTTACTTCCACCCCCTCCCAAAAAAATAAGTCACAATGGCTTCAATCATGGGGTTGATCAGGCAGACAGCTTGCATTGGCCCATAATTGCAGGAATCCCCTTCTCTTCTGCCCACAGGGATCGATCTGTGGACAAAGAAAAAAAAAAAGAAGGAAATGGATGCAATCACAGCCCTAAAGCAGGCTGTCTGTTTGCGAGGATCCAATCTCCCATGGGCCTGTAGACAACACTTAGTTCAGGCCAAGCTACCTTTGACTTCTAAAGCCTGAAACTCTAAGAAGGCGGATTACTCCGTTAGTGAATACCGTTTTCTTGTTCCAA
This sequence comes from Ichthyophis bannanicus, assembly GCA_033557465.1. Lineage (NCBI taxonomy): Eukaryota > Metazoa > Chordata > Amphibia > Gymnophiona > Ichthyophiidae > Ichthyophis > Ichthyophis bannanicus. The sequence goes on from CM066047.1 coordinate 84,728,265, forward strand.
CTTTGCAATTTTCAGTCTGTTAACTGCCTTTACCAGGGGTACACTAAAGCCCCTTGCCTTTAGAATAATTGCTTCCACATCCATTATCAACTTTTGTAAAGGTCCTACAGAGCCTGTAACCAGCCCAAAGAGTAACATCTGGGATTGGAAATGAAGATGAATAGGAAACCTGAGGATCTTCTGAAAGTTCTATCAGGGATATATATTAGCATGCTTCTAACAGGTACAGGGATATCGTGGACGCTCCTCAACCTGGAGGGTGCTATGGATCCACCTTCTAGTAGGTGCTGAAGTTTCTGCTCCCCAAGATTCTTTACAAACTTGTCCAGCTCTTCTCCAAACAGGTGCCCCTTAAAGAGTTGGAAAGCAGATTAAAATGAGCCCCAAAACAAAGAGCTCTGGCCCAGATGGAGTAATCAACGTTTGGCTCAAACATTTAACTTCAGTCCACCAAGACCTTGCAAACTACAAAACTCAATTGATAAGCAGCCAGACTTAACACCACAAAAGGGGACCCAAGTAACATTCCCAAAAATTACAGAACAATAACTTGTTTGCCTACAATCTATAAGCTATTCACTGCAATAGATGCAGACAGAATATATGATCATATCAAGTCCAATAACATCATGGCAATAGAGCAAAGGGGCAATAAGAGGGGAGCATATGGAATCAAAAACTAGCTAATGATGAAAAAGGCCATCATGGCCAGTGTTAAGAAAAACAGAGATCTCAGTATACCGTGGATGGAGTATAAGAAAGCTTTTAACAGCATCCCATGCACTTCAATAAATTACCTTGGAATGTTTAAAATAAAGCCCAATTTGATACAGTATTATTAAGTTCACCACAACAATGTGGTAAACCACACGCTTTTTGAAATATGAAGATAGTTATTTCAGAGATTGAGTGATGTTGAGAAGGCCTATCATACCTAAACCACAGACAGCAGCAAGTAAGAACGGGTCTGCATACATCAAAACCTTTTACACTATAACAATGGGTACCCCAAGACTGATCACTATCCGCCCTGCTGTTCAATATATACATGCAACCTCTATGTTCAGTAATAAGCAATCACGATGTACTACATCAAATATATGCTAACATAATGATATACACTCCATTTAATACAGATAAACCCTTTCTGCCCAGGCTCTGGCTGATTAGTTCCATGATAAAATCCATAAGATCACTCTTCAGTTTCCCTCTAAATCCCCGATTTACACTTGTTCTTACCTCGTTCCTTTGTCTTGTCTCTCCTGCTCTTGTCTCTTTGCCCTTGTTCTTATCTTTCTTCTACTCCTTTTCTTGCTTTGTCTTTTTACACTGTAAGCTCTTTTGAGCAAGGACTGTCTTTGTGTTTTCATTGTACAGCGCTGCGTGCGCCTGGTAGCGCTTTATAAATGCTTAGTAGTAGTAGTATAGTGTGTGATTTTGAATGTAATGAGTATGATCTTATATTTGATCAGAGCCAGTGGAGTTGTTTCAGGATGGGGGTTATGTGTTCTTGTCTTGAGGTTCCTGTTATAATGCGGGCTGCCGTGTTCTGGGTTATCTGGAGGAAGTATAAGATGCGCTTAGATAGACCTTGATATATTAGATTGCAATAGTCCAGGGTTGGCGTTATTGTTTGACAGACAGTCCTGAAGTTATTGTAGTTGAGTAGGGGTTTGAGGAGTTGCATTAGTTTAATTTTGTAGGAAAAAAGTAATTAGATCTTACCTGCTAATTAGTGTTCCTGAAGGAACGACAGTCCAGTCCCTTTACTTCTGGGTTGCGCAACCCTTCCAGCAGCTTGGAGGCTGAGCCCAACCTTTTTGGGGATGGAGCGGTACAAATACCACTGGGACCACCCACCAACTCCAGTAATCGAATGAAAAAGCAGACCTAACGAACTTCCATTAACAACCTATAACACATAATATAGTCTATCTATATATAAAAACTTTTTTTTTTTTTTTTATATCAGGAATAGATAGTATGAGGGGAGAAATGGTAACGGGCGGAGGTGGTTTGCATGAGCCTGCCCGAGCCGACCTTCTCCCGCACCCCTTCACCCAGAACTGGCCCCACGCTCGGTCCGTAGCTTCCTTCTGACTGATAGGCCTTAACCGGGTGGGATCAGGGACTGGACTGTCGTTCCTTCAGGAACACTAATTAGCAGGTAAGATCTAATTACTTTTTCTTTATCGTCACTCCAGTCCAGTCCCTTTACTTCTGGGATGTAAAAGAGCAGTTCAATCCTGGGTGGGATCCGGCATACCGGACTGAAGGACCGCCAGACCAAACCGAGCGTCCGCTGAACTCTGGATGTTCAGCCTGTAGTGCTTGGTGAAGGTATGCAGTGAGGACCAAGTCGCTGCCCTACAAATATCCGACGGAGGAACTAGGCTGAATTCTGCCCAAGAGGTAGCTTGTGCCCGAGTGGAGTGCGCACGCAGACCCGCTGGCACCTGCTTCCCTTTCAGGATGTAGGCGGAAGCAATCGCTTCTCTGATCCATCAGGAGATGGAGGCCTTGGCCGCCGCCTCCCCTTTGTGTGGGCCTCCGAACTGAACGAATAGCCGATCGGGCTTCCGGAAGGGAGCTGTGCGGGAGAGGTAGCGTTTCAAGGTCCTCCGGACATCTAGGAGACGAAGTTTGCTATCCCTACCTTCATGTCCCTCGGCCGAGAAGACCGGGAGGTTAACTGTCTGGTTCACATGAAAGGGAGAGATGACCTTGGGCAAGAAGGAAGGGACAGTTCGCAGAACCACCTTGTCCTTGAGGAATAATAGGAAGGGGGGCTGAGAGGACAACGCTTGTAATTCGGAGACCCGCCTTGCCGAGCAGATAGCGACCAGAAAGACTGTCTTCAGTGTTAAGTCCTTTAAGGAGGCCCTCTTTACTGGTTCAAAGGGTGCCCTGATCAGGGCATTTAGCACTAGGTTGAGATCCCAAGGGGGGATGACCGACCTCCGTTGAGGACGCAGGCGTCTCACCGCTCTTAGGAACCTGGAGACGTCCGCGTGCGCCCCTAGGGACTTGCCGCGGACCTTACCCTCTATAGCATGCGATGGCAGCCAGCTGTACTCGCAAGGAGCTGTGCGCTAGACCCTTGTCAAATCCTGCCTGCAAGAATTCCAGAACCTCAGGGACTGAGGCGGAAAGGGGTTTCCGTCGGTGCTCCGCACACCACGCTTCGAAGATGCGCCAGGTCCTAACATAGGAGAGACAGGTCGAGCGCTTCTTAGCATTCAACAGGGTCGTGATGACAGCTCCTGAATAACCTCGCTTCAGGAGCCTCGCCCTTTCAATAGCCAGGCCATAAGCGAGAATCGATCCACGTGAGGCATCCGAACCGGGCCTTGCCTCAGAAGGTCCCTTTTGCAAGGGAGCCGCCAGGGTTGGTCGGCGATCAACCTCACGAGATCCGCATACCAGGGGCGGCGAGGCCAATCCGGAGCTATGAGGATTACGAATCCCTGTTGAGACTCCACGCGCTGGAGAACCTTTCCGATCAGAACCCAAGGAGGAAATACATAGAGAAGGCCCTCCGAAGGCCACTTCTGGGACAAAGCATCCAGGCCTTCGGACATTCTTTCCTTTCGCCGACTGAAGAATCGGTCCACCTTGGCGGACGAGAACCTCGCCATGAGATCCATGACTGGGAGCCCCCAAAGGGCCACTATCTGGTCGAAGGTCTCCTGCTCCAGTTCCCACTCTCCGTGGTCTATCTTGCACCTGCTGAGGTAATCTGCCATGTATCTTGCACCTGCTGAGGTAATCTGCCGTGACGTTGTCCGTGCCTGCTACGTGCTGGGCTGAAAGTGCTTCCAACCGAACTTCCGCCCACTGGAACAGAGCGCCCGCTTCCTTCTCCAAGGCGGGGCTGCTGGTGCCGCCCTGGTGGTTGATGTAAGCCACTGCGGTGATGTTGTCGGAGAGAACGCGAATTGCTCTCTTTTGCACTAAGGCCTCGAGCGCCCTGAGCGCTAGGCCAACGGCCCACAATTCTAGTCTGTTGATGGGCCATTGAGCTTCCAACGGAGTCCAGCTGCCCTGAACGAACTGGTCCTCGCAGTGAGCTCCCCAGCCTACCAGACTGGCACCCGTCGTCAATAGTAACCACTGATGAGGCTCGAGGGGCATCCCGCGATCCAGATTCCTTGGGCACTGCCACCAGCGGAGGGCCTGTTTGGTTCGCGGAGCACAAGGTAACTGCATTGACATAGGATGATGCTGGGGGGACCACCGACGCAATAAGGCCCGCTGCAACGGCTGTATGTGGGCTCTGGCCCATGGTACTACCTCTATCGCCACCACCATCGTTCCCAGAACCTGAAGATAATGCCACGCTGTGGGGTTTCGTCTGCCCAGAAACTGCGTGACTAGAAGTCTCAGTTCTCTTGATCTTGATCGAGACAGGAGCACCCTGCCTCTGCTGGTATCGAACCTTGCTCCGAGGTACTCGAGTTCCTGGGAGGGAGTCATCCTGCTCTTTGCTCGATTGATGACCCACCCCAATTCTTCTAGAACCTGAATCACTCTTGCCGTCACGGAGTGGCTTTCCTCTTCCGACTTTGCCCGATCAGCCAATCGTCCAGGTAAGGATGTACTAGTATTCCCTCTTTCCGTAGGGAGGCCGCTACTACCACCATCACTTTGGTGAACGTTCTTGGAGCCGTAGCTAGGCCGAAAGGTAGGGCCTGGAATTGAAAGTGGCCCCTTGGCACTGCGAATCTCAGGAATTGTTGATGGGATGCCCTGACCGGGATATGCAAGTAGGCTTCTGTCAGATCGAGGGACATTAAGAACTCCCCGCCCCTTACGGCTGCTATGACTGATCGTAGGGTCTCCATCCGGAAATGCGGAACCCTGAGACAGTGATTGACCTGCTTTAGATCCAGGATCGGGCGAAAGGACCCTTCCTTCTTTGGTACCACGAAGTAAATAGAGTACCGACCCGAGCCGCACTGGTCTGGTGGTACCGGGACGACGGCCCCGAGCGCTATTAGGCGTGCGAGAGTTGTCTCTACCGCCGCCCTCTTTGTAGAAGAACCGCAGGGAGACTGAACAAAGGCTGGCTGTATTTGTTTTGCAAATTCGAGAGCATAGCCCTCTCTGATAACCTCTAGGACCCATTGATCGGACGTGACCCGGGACCAGGCGGGAAGAAACCGCCTTAAGCGTCCGCCCACCGGCAGTTCTTCCCCCTGGACCCCCGTCACCTCATTGTTTTCTAGGCCCCGGAGAGGAGGAGGATGCCCCGAAACCTCGACCTGCTCCTCGAAACCCTCTAAAACCTTGTCCCTTCGAGGGAAAGCGGCCCCTGGGAAAAGGGTTTGACCTGGCTGGGCGAAACCTTCAGGAGTCCCTGGGCTGGTTACGCAATGGGGCTAGGGGGCGCCCTTGCTTCGGTCTATCTTCAGGGAGCCTGCCTCCCTTAGACTCGCCAAGGTCCTTTACCAACTTTTCCAAATCTTCTCCAAACAACAGCTTCCCCTTAAATGGAAGGCGACTCAGGCGTGCCTTCGAGGAGGCATCCGCTGCCCAATTCCGTAGCCACAAATAACGCCTAGCCGCCACCACCGAGGCCATGTTCTTGGCTAGGCTTCTGATGAGGTCATACTGACTATCCGCCAAGTAGGCTGCTCCGGATTCCAGCCTAGCAGAGCTGGCCTGGGCCTTGCCTGTTGGTCCCTCTGCTGCCTGAAGCTGTTGTGACCACCTTAAACAGACTCTTGCCACCCAAGCTCCTGACATGGAGGCCTGCAAGGCAAGAGCACTTACATCAAAGGCTTGTTTCAGGAGGGTATCTAATTTTCTGTCCTGAGAATCTCTTAAGGCCGTGCTGCCCTCAACTGGGATAGTAGTTTTCTTAGTAACTGCTGATACCGCTGCATCCACCCTGGGAGACTTCAGCAGCTCTTTGTCTGCCTCTGGAAGCAGGTATAGGCGAGACATGGACCGGACTACCCTTAAACTAGATTTTGGTTGATCCCATTCTTCCTGGATCATCTGACGCACTACTCTGTGGACAGGGAAAATCTTCTGGGATCTCCTAATGGCCTGGATTAATGGGTCCTCCAACGCCTCCTCCTCTGCTGGCGTGTCTGAGGACACATTGAGGACTTTCAGGGACTCGTTAATTAATGCCGGAAGCTCCTCCCGACGAAAGACTCTAATTATCCGGGAATGATCTTCTTCAGGGATCTCCCCTTCTTCAAGCTCCTCCTCTTCCTCGTCCAAGTCCTTGTCAGAGCTATCCTCCTCCGGGGTACCCTGGGAGAGGGACGCGAGAGGTTCCTCACAACCCAGACGGGGGCGTTTAGGCGGGATGCCAGAGTCCGGATTGCTTGCCCTCCTGGGCTTGACATCTGCCGACGGGACAGCCTCTCCTGTCCCTAGGTCCTGCTTACGCAAGCAATAGGCTTTGTGGAGCAAAAGGATGAAGTTGGGAGAGAAAAAATCCCCGGCACCCCCTTCACCAGAGGGGGGGGGGGGGGAGGGGATAAATCCAAGGACGTAGAGGGAGGGAACTGAGACCCCCCTCTCCTTCTAAGGGGTCTACAGACCCCTGAGAGGACTGGGTCATGGCCAAGTTAATTTCTTGTTCCACGGAGGCAGCCACTGCAGCACAACCCCTGCAGACCCCTGCCTCCGAGGAAGTGCCCCTGCGCGTGCCACAAGGAGGACACCGAGGCTTGCCTGCCATGCCCTTGATCCCAGTTACAGAAGCCCTGCCTACTGCGAGGCTTATGCAATGGGCTTAAGCACCCACAAACTGTACAGCTCAGAGAGAGAGGCTGAACGCTATTATATAAGCTGTGCTGTGTGTGTGTGCGCTCTCTCCTCTAGTGGGTTAATAATATCCCCGAAAAAAAAAGGCAACTAACAGGCCCTCTTTTCTTGATAAGACAACTCCTCATTACCATTAACTAGAGGAAACAAACTAAATCCCCAAAACCGAATAAAACATAAAATTAAAATCAAAGTAATATTAAATTAAACTGAAATACAACCTAGGGAATCCAGAAATAAACTCCTTAAAGGAATGTACTTGCGGTTTCCTGCTCCCGTTGCTGGCTGGGCCCGACTCAGCGATCCCTGCCCGTTGGCTCTACACGCCTGAACGGGGGATCGCGAGTCTGTCCTCTGGGCCGGCTGTTCTCCACCCCGGATGAAGCAGGGGGCTGGGAGTCGTCTCCTAAAAGAGAAGCGCTTAAATCAGCTCCTTCGCCGTTAATCGGGAAGCCCGGAGTTCGCCACCGCGTCCTTCTGCTGCGGGACGGGTCCGGCGGTAAAAATAGACTTCCGGCGTTGCCTCAAGCGCTCAGCCACCAGGAGGGCTTCGGCGCGAGGCAGGGCAGGCTCTGCGATGAAACTCTACAGGAGTCAGTCGGATTCGCAGCCGAAGAGCTCTGAAAGGGTCCTCCTCGGGGCTGCATGCACAAAACCACCTCCGATGCCCGGCCCAGCCAAGGGGGGGGGGGGGAGGAGGGAGAGGAGAGAGCAGGCAGGAGCAATTAAAGGTACAGTGAATGAATAACCTAAACGAAAGAAAACCAACAGGAAACTAAGGTAAGAAGAAATAAAAGTAATTTAAGGAAAATCTTTTAAAGGATTTAGATAAAGGGAAGACTCCAGTAAGCCCTAGGCTTACGGAACCCTCCAGCTGCTTGGAGGCTGAGAATACTGGAGTTGGTGGGTGGTCCCAGTGGTATTTGTACCGCTCCATCCCCAAAAAGGTTGGGCTCAGCCTCCAAGCTGCTGGAAGGGTTGCGCAACCCAGAAGTAAAGGGACTGGACTGGGGTGACGATAAGGAACTGTTTTTGTTTTCTGTCTTATGTGTGACTGGAAGTTTAGGTTTTGGTCCAAGGTGACTCCTAAGTACTTTATTTCTTGCTTGACTGTTCTGACATTGTGTGCTATTTGATAGTGGTTGTAAATGATTTGTTCCTTGTAATGTGAAGAGTCTCCGTTTTGTTGTAATTGATGCTCAGGTTGTGTTGGTTGAGCCATTTTATCATTGCTTCCAAACATCATCACTACGCAAACAGAAGAAGCTAGTGGAGAGACCGAGTTAAATATAAAAAGGATAGAAAAAATGATTACAGGCTGTATACAGGTTGTGTGGGATTTTTTTTTCAAGAGTAAGTGACCCAGGAGGGCGTTAAGGGCATGAGAGGGGGGGACAAAGAATAACAAAAAAGGCACATAGGAAAATTAAGGAATAATAGGGGGGAATGGGAAAGGATGATAGGGCCTCAAGTTCCCTGTAAAATAGTTATCTCCAAGTTATAATGCCCTGTTCAATGTAATTTCAGTTTGTTCAATGTAAACCGCACTGATGCAGAATAGCGCGGTATATAAGAGAATGTAAATAAATAAATAAATAAATAAATAAAATAAAGGGTTAATGGGAAGATATGTATTGGGTGGGGGAGTCAATGGTGGAGGGAGGGGTAATGTTAGGGGTGGATGACACAAAGAAGGGAGTGGGCGAGGGATTGTAATAATAGGGCATATTGCAGGGATAGGATTACATGATATAAAGGGAGAAATGGGCTGTGACAACACACCTCGTAAAACCTGGGAATAGTGAGGAGTGTATTGGGTTGTAAGGGGTGAGGGGAAGGAGAGAGGGCTAAAGAGAAGGGGGGGAAGAGATGAAGGGCAAAAGGAGGAACAGCACCAAGTCACCATGGATAGGGATAATCGAGCAATGGAGGAGCTTAATATAGCAACGCTGAATGTGAGAGGATTGAATGCTCCAAGAAAGCGGCAGTTAATGTTTAAAGAGCTGGAGAGACTGGGATGTGAAATAAGTTTTATATAGGAGAGACACCGCCGTGCCATGAATGAAAGGCTAGTGAGTAGTCAGAGGTTTCCAAGCAGATTTTTTGCCTCAAACAGAATTGAGAAGAAAAAAAAAAAAAAAGGGAGGGGGGGGGGCGTGATTCTGGTGTCTGTGAGGGTGCAATTCCAAATCCTGGAGGTAGAGAGAGATAGGGAAGGGAGATCCCTGATGGTTAAAATAATAATGGGTGGTCAGTCACCCTCGTAAATATATATGCTCCTAATAAAGATCAATGGGGCTTCTATAATAAGTTAAAAGGGATTGTTTTAGATTTTGCAGAAGACCCTATTATAGCTGGGGGTGATTTCAATTTGGTATTGGACCCACAAATTGATTCATCCAGGGGAATGAGTTCTGTTTCGGGGAAAACCAGACGCGCCATGAAAGATTTGATGACAAGTATGGGGGCAGTTTATCTTTGGAGGACTTTGCATGGCAGGAAGCGGAACTACTCATTCTACTCAACTGTCCATGAATCTTATGTATAGATATGCTTTGGGTAGATAAAGAACTCTGCAGCAAGGCTAAGGATAGTGGAATTGGGGGGTTGCTTTGGATAGATCATACCCCAGTATGGGGAGTCCTGATAGGACTAGGGGAGAACAGACATAGAAGTTGGTGGCAGCTAAATGATTCCTTATTAGATAAGGGAACAACACGCCAAATAATGAAGGGGATATAGTAATTAGATCTTACCTGCTAATTAGTGTTCCTAAAGGAACGACAGTCCAGTCCCTTTACTTCTGGGTTACGCAACCCTTCCAGCAGCTTGGAGGCTGAGCCAAACCTTTTTGGAGGTGGGGCGGTATAAATACCACTGGAACCACCCCTCAACTCCAGTATTCGACTGAAAAAGCAGATCTACAGAGTTTCCATTAGCCATCAAACATAAAAACTTATCTATCCAACATTGTCTAACTATGCACAATACCTATCTCTAAATATATTTATTTATTTATTTATTTATTTTTTCTTCAATAGAAAATGGTTAGTGCGAGGAAGAGAGAGAGCGAGAGAGAAAGGGAGGGCGAGAGAGAAAGAGAGAGAGGAGGACCGGACGGAGGAGCAATGCTTAAGGATGCCCGATCCGGCTATTCTCCCGTGTCCCTTCATCTTGAAATGGCCCCATGCTCTGTCCCCGAGATTCCTTCTGACTGCTAGGTCCTAACCGGGTGGGATCAGGGACTGGACTGTCGTTCCTTCAGGAACACTAATTAGCAGGTAAGATCTAATTACTATTTCCTTATCGTCACTCCAGTCCAGTCCCTTTACTTCTGGGATGTACAAGAGCAGTTCAACCCTGGGTGGGATCCGGCAAACCGGACTGAAGGACCGCCAGACCAAACCGAGCATCCGCTGCGCTCTGGACGTCCAGCCTGTAGTGCTTGGTGAACGTATGTAGCGAAGACCAAGTTGCTGCCCTACAGATGTCCACTGGAGGGACCAAGCTGAATTCTGCCCAAGAAGTAGCCTGAGCCCGGGTGGAGTGCGCCCGGAGCCCCGCTGGCACCTGCTTCCCTTTCAGGATGTAGGCGGAAGCGATCGCTTCCCTGATCCATCTGGAGATAGAGGCCTTGGCCGCCGCCTCTCCCTTGTGTGGACCCCCAAACTGAACGAATAGTCGCTCGGACTTGCGGAAAGGGGCTGTGCGGGAGAGGTAGCGTTTCAAGGTCCTCCGGACATCCAAGAGTCGCAGTTTGTTATCCCTACCTCCGCCCTCCTCGGCGGAGAGAACCGGAAGGTGAACTGCCTGGTTCATATGAAAAGGCGAAATGACCTTGGGCAAGAAGGAGGGGACCGGACGTAGAACCATCTTGTCCTTGAGAAACAGTAGGAAGGGGGGCTGAGCGGACAGCGCTTGGAGTTCAGAGACCCGCCTAGCTGAGCAGTTCGCGACCAAAAAGACTGTCTTCAGGGTTAAGTCCTTTAAGGAGGCCCTCTTCACTGGTTCGAAGGGTTCCTTGATCAGAGCGTTAAGCACTAGGTTGAGGTCCCAAGGGGGGACGACTGACCTCTGTTGAGGGCGCAGGCACCTTACCGCCCTTAAGAACCTGGAGACATCCGAGTGCGCCCCTAGGGGCTTTCCGCGGACCTTCCCTCTATAGCATGCGATTGCCGCTAGCTGAACTCGCAAGGAGCTGTGAGCTAGGCCCTTGTCAAAACCTGCCTGTAAGAATTCCAGAATTTCGGGGACTGAAGCGGAGAGGGGTTTTCGTCGGTGCTCCACGCACCATGCTTCGAAGATGCGCCAAGTCCTAATATAGGAGAGACAGGTCGAACGCTTCCTAGCGTTTAGCAGGGTAGAGATGACCGCTCCTGAATAACCTCTCTTTAGGAGCCTCGCCCTTTCAATAGCCAGGCCGTAAGCGAGAACCGATCCACGTGAGGCATCCGCAATGGACCTTGTCTCAGCAGGTCCCTTTTGCAAGGAAGACGCCAAGGCCGATCGGCGATCAATCTCATCAGATCCGCATACCAAGGCCGGCGCGGCCAATCCGGGGCTATGAGAATTACATATCCCTGATGGGACTCCACTCGTTGTAGCACTTTTCCGATCAGAACCCAGGGAGGGAACACATAGAGTAGACCCTCCGAGGGCCACTTCTGGGCCAAGGCATCCAGGCCTTCGGACATCCTTTCCTTGCGCCGGCTGAAGAACCGATCCACCTTGGCGGTTGCGAACCTCGCCATGAGGTCCATGACTGGGAGGCCCCAATGGGCTACTATCCGGTTGAACGTCTCCTGCTCCAGTTCCCACTCTCCGTGGTCTATCTTGCACCTGCTGAGATAGTCTGCTGTGACGTTGTCTATTCCTGCCACGTGCTGGGCCGAGAGAGCTTCCAACCGAGTCTCTGCCCACTGGAACAGAGCGCCCGCCTCCTTCTCTAAGGCGGGACTGCTGGTGCCGCCCTGGTGGTTGATGTAAGCCACCGCCGTAACATTGTCTGAGAGTACGCGAATTGCCCTTTTTTGTACTAATGCCTCTAGAGCCCTGAGCGCCAACCCTACAGCTCGCAATTCTAGTCTGTTGATGGGCCATTGGGCTTCCAGTGGAGACCAGATGCCTTGAACGAACTGGCCCTCGCAGTGAGCTCCCCAGCCTGTCAGACTGGCATCCGTCGTCAGTAATAACCACTGGTGAGGCTCGAGGGGCATCCCGCGATCCAGATTCTTCGGGGACCGCCACCAGTGCAGCGTCTGTTTGGTCCGTGGCGCGCAAGGTAACGGCATTGATAGGGGGTGATGTTGCGGCGACCACCGACGCAATAGGGCCCTCTGCAGCGGCCGCATGTGGGCCCGAGCCCATGGAACCACCTCTATTGCCGCTGCCATTGTTTCCAGGACCTGCAGATAATGCCGCGCCGAGGGGATCCGTCTGGCCAGAAACGGAGTTACCAGGATTCTTAGCTCTCTTGATCTTGATTGAGACAGAAAGACCCTGCCTCTGCTGGTGTCGAACCTTGCCCCGAGGTACTCCAGTTCCTGGGAGGGCGTCATCCTGCTCTTCGCTCGATTGATGACCCACCCACCCCAATACTTCTAGCACTTGAACCACTCTTGTTGTCACGGAGTGGCTTTCCTCCTCGGACTTTGCCCGGATTAGCCAATCGTCCAGGTAGGGATGTACTAGAATTCCCTCTTTTCGTAGAGAGGCCGCTACCACCACCATCACCTTGGTGAATGTCCTTGGAGCCGTAGCTAAGCCGAAGGGAAGGGCTTGGAATTGAAAATGGCCCCTTGGCACTGCAAATCTCAGGAATTGTTGATGGGACTCCCTGACCGGGATATGCAGGTAGGCTTCTGTCAGATTGAGGGATGTTAAGAACTCCCCGCCCCTGACTGCTGCTATGAACGAACGTAGGGTTTCCATCCGGAAGTGTGGAACTCTGAGGCAGCGATTGACTTGTTTTAGATCTAGTATCGGGCGAAAGGAGCCTTCTTTCTTTGGGACTACGAAGTAAATCGAGTACCGACCAGAACCGCGCTGGTCTGGTGGCACCGGGACTACGGCCCCGAGCGTTATCAGTCGGGAGAGGGTTGACTCTACCGCCCCTCTCTTTTCCGAAGAACCGCAGGGAGACTGAACAAAGGCTGGAGGAATTTGCTTTGCGAATTCGAGAGAGTAGCCCTCTCTGATGACTTCTAGAACCCATTGATCGGACGTGACCCGGGACCAGGCAGGAAGAAAACGCCTTAGGTGACCGCCCACCGACGGCTCTCCCCCCTGGACCCCCGTCACCTCATTGTTTTCTATTTGTTTGAGAGGAGAAGGAGGAGGACGAGCCAAAACCTCGTCCTGCTCCTCGAAACCCTCTAAAACCTTGTCCCTTAGAGGGGAACCGGCCCCTGGGAAAGGGGTTTGACCTAGCTGGGCGGAACCTTCGGGAGTCCCTGGACTGGTTACGCACTGAGGGTACGGGGCGCCCTTGCTTTGGTCTGTCTTCGGGCAGCCTGCCCCCTTTAGACTCGCCAAGGTCCTTTACCAATTTCTCCAAATCTTCTCCGAATAACAGTTTTCCCCTTGAACGGAAGGCGGCTCAGACGTGCCTTCGAGGAGGCGTCCGCTGCCCAATTCCGTAGCCACAGATAGCGTCTAGCTGCTACCACCGAGGCCATGCTCTTGGCTAGGCTTCTGATGAGGTCATACTGACTATCCGCCAGGAAGGCTGTTTCCGGACTCCAGTCTAGCAGAGTGGTCCTGAGCTTCGCCAGATGGGCCCTCAGTTGCTTGCAGTTGTTGAGACCACCTTAAGCAGGCTCTCGCCACCCAAGCCCCAGAAACCGAGGCCTGCAATGCCAGGGCGCTCACATCAAAAGCTTGTTTTAGGAGGGTATCTAGTTTTCTGTCTTGAGAGTCCCTCAAGGCTGTGCTGCCCTCCACTGGAATAGTAGTCTTCTTAGTGACTGCTGAAACCGCTGCATCCACCCTTGGGGACTTCAGTAGCTCTCTGTCTGCCTCTGGGAGAGGGTATAGGCGAGACATGGATCGGACTCCCCTTAGACTAGACTCGGGTTGATCCCATTCTTCCTGGATCATCTGGCGCACCACTCTATGAACAGGGAAGACCCTCTGTGATCTCCTGATGGCCTGGATTAACGGATCCTCCACCGTCTCCTCCTCTGTTGGTGCCTCTGAGGATACATTGAGAACTTTTAAAGACTCATCAATTAGGGCCGGGAGTTCTTCCCGCCGAAAGACTCTAATTATCCTGGAATGATCTTCTTCCGGGATCTCCCCTTCTTCCAGTTCCTCTTCTTCCCCGTCCCAGTCTTTGACCGAGCCCTCCTCTTCTGGAGAGCTCTGGGAAAGGGAGGAGAGAGGTTCTTCCCCGCCCAAGTGTGGGCGTTTAGGTGGGAGGCCTGAGTCAGGGATGTTTGCCCTCTTGGATATGGTGTCGGCCGTCGGGGCATTCCCCCCTGAGCCCGAACCCTGCTTGCGCAAGCAATAGGCCTTGTGGAGTAAAAGAATAAAGTCTGGAGAGAAGAAATCCCCTGTACCCCCTTCCCCCGAGGGAGGGGGAGTAGGAGGGGGGGAGGGGGTGGGTAAATCTGAGTTTGAGGTGGAAGGAGGCTGGGACCCCCCCTCCCCTTGCAAGAGGTCTCCAGCACTCTGAGAGGATTGGGACATGGCCAAATTAATTTATTGTTCCACGGAGGCAGCCACTGCAGCACAACCCCTGCAGACTCCTGCCTCCGAGGCTGTGCCCCTACATGTGCCACAGGAAGGACATCTGGGCTTAGCAGCCATGCTCTTGTTTCCAGGTACCTAAATCCCTGTTTGGAAGGAAAGGCACTGTTCAAATCCCCAGCTCCCAGGATAGCAGAAAGAGTAAAGAATTGATTTTCCTCCTTCCTTAGATCCAATCTATCCTTGAGGGATAGGGAGAGAGAGAGAGGGAGAACCAGACCCTTAGCACTCTATCAGCGCCTCTTGCCCAGAGGCCAAACCAATTTAGCAGAAGAAATATTAAAATTTAAGCAAACTACAAATTAAAACTCAAGTAAAACTTAAAAAACAAGCAATGGCACACAAAGCAAACTGCGAGTAATGCTCCCTGGTACTTGCGGTTTTTGCAACTCAGTGGACCCGACTCAGCGATCTCTGCCCGTTAGCTCTACACGTGGTAGGCCTCACCACGTGGAGCCTGAACGGGGGATCGCGAGCGCGTTCTCCGGGTTTCTGTTCTCCCCCCCCCCGGAAGAAAAGCGCCGCCGAGAAAGGCTGCCGGTAGAGAGTGATGGATCCTGAAGGCAGGGAAACTCTTCCGCCGATGAAACTCCTCCGCCGCGATCGGGAGACCTCCGCGATCGGGAGACCCGGGGATCACCGCTGCGTCCTTCAGCTGCGGGAGGGGGGCCCGACGGACGAAATCTGACTCCCGGAGCTGCCTCCAGCGCTCAGCCACCTTAAGGGCTTCGGCGCGAGGCAGAACAAGGCAGGGAAAAGCAGAATATCACCGGTAAACAGCCTGCACCCTGCTACCTCCGGCGCCCGGCCCGTCCTGAGGGGGGGGGGGGGGGGAGGGAGGAAGAGAGCAGAGAGGAATTAAAGGAGCAGCACTGAAAAACCTAGCTGACTTAAAGGTGAAATCAAAGAAACTAAAGGCAATAAAGGAACAAATGATAAATTTAAAAGTAATCTTAAAGTAATTTAGTTAAAGGAAGACTCCAGTAAGCCCTAGGCTTACGGAACCCTCCAGCTGCTTGGAGGCTGAGAATACTGGAGTTGAGGGGTGGTCCCAGTGGTATTTATACCGCCCCACCTCCAAAAAGGTTTGGCTCAGCCTCCAAGCTGCTGGAAGGGTTGCGTAACCCAGAAGTAAAGGGACTGGACTGGAGTGACGATAAGGAATGGGGAATACTTAAAACTTAATGATGTTGAGAGATGTCCACCGGGTCTTTTGTGGGAGGGGCTCAAAGCAGTGATCAGGGGAAAACTGATTGCAGTAGGGACCCATAAAAAAGACAAAAAGAGCACAATCTCGGGTAAATGAAAAGAGTTAAAAGAACTGGAATATTTACATAAACAGAATAAATTGGATAGAGAGGGGATTAAAAAATTGGGCAGAGTGCGCCAGGAGCTTCAGGAAGTTCAACTGGAAGAAACTAAAAGGGCCCTGGAAATTTTGCAACAGCATACTTTTGAGTTCAATAATAAAGATAGCCGACTGTTAGCCCATCAAATGAAATAAACAGCAAAATAAAAATATGATCCAAAAGATTAACGATAAAACAGGGGACCTTAAGAGAGGGAATAAGGCAAATCAGTGAACAGTTTGTGGAATATTACAGGGTGCTGTACACACCTGAGACAGAGGTCCCCATATCACAAATGGAGCAGTACCTGGAGGATGTTCAATTGCCCCATCTCTTAGGAGTCTGAAAAGATGATGCTCTCCTAACCAATTGAAGTACAAGATATAATACAGGCAATTATGGGCCTCCCGTCAGGTAAAGCCCCGGGATTAGATGGATTTTCTAATAAGTTTTACAAGGTGTTTGAGGGACATCATAGCGGAACCCCTGACCCAGATGTTTAATTTTTACAGAGCAGGGGAGACGCCAGAAACTTTGAGGGTAGCGGGCATTACGATATTACCTAAAGAAGGGAAAGACCCCTCTCACAATGTGGCTCATACCATCCAATTTCTCTTTTAGGGTCAGACCTCAAATTATTCACCAGGGTCTTGGCAAATAGGCTCCTTAGAGTAATGTAAAGCTTGATACACCCAAATAAATCGGGTTTCAGCCCGGGCAGACAAGTCTCTGACCATATAAAGAAAGTACTTAATCTCATCTGTAAATGCAAGAAGGAGGAGGAGATGATGATGATGATGATGATACTACTAGCGATAGATGCTGAGAAGGCCTTTGACAGTGTCTGTTGGCCTTTCTTATTCCAAACCCTACAGAGCATGGGGGATAGGGGGTGACTTCCTTGATTGGGTTAAGATCCTCTATAAGAAACCAATAGCACGTATTAAAGTAAATGGAGGGTATACAGAGGTATTTGAGCTTTTTAGAGGGACCCGGCAGGGGTGCCTCTGTCATCATTGCTTTTTGTTTTAGCTATGGAGCCCCTAGCGCAGAAGATACAGGAAAATGGACATATTAAAGTAGTGCGTATAGGGGCGAAGGAGCACAAGTTATCCCTTTTTGCGGATGATGTGCTCTTCTCTTTGACACATGCTAGGGAACTACTAAGTGGTAAAAGCTTTAGAGGAATATGGGCAGGTGGCTGGGTTTAGGATGAACACTACCAAGTCTGAAATTCTGGATGTTTCCCTAACGGGGAAGTGCAGATCTGACATTCAGAGCGAACAACCATTCAAGTGGGCTAAGGGGAGCATTAGATACTTGGGGGTTATTATTACTCCTACAGTGGAGGAGTTGTTCAAGGTGAATTACCCTCTGCTGTGGGAAAGCAATAAGGCGGAATTGGGAAAGTGGCACAGGAAGCGTTTCAGCTGGTTAGGGCAGATAGAGGGGGGTCAAAATGATGGCACTACCCAAATTATTATATTTGCTTACTACCCTACCCATACAGGTACCTAGGCGTTTTTTGAAAGAGATTCAGGCAAGAATAATAAAGTATATTTGGCCACGGAAAAGGCCTAGAATTGCTCAATCTTAGGGAGGGATAAAACATGGGGTGGACTAGCAGTTCCCCAATTTGAGCATTACTATGAGACTACCAGGCTGAGAGCAGCACTGGAATGGTAGCAGAAGAGGGAAAAAGAGTGGGTTGATATAGAGGAATCATTTGAAGATAATGTAAATCTTGGGGGAAGGTTATGGTTACCCGAAGGATGCAGCACAGGAGAGGGGGTATTGGGGAACCCTTTTATAGGCTTGACAATAAGGATATGGAAGAAATGGAGGAGGGTATGGTTGGGATCGTCTGGATACGCTACATTTACACCAATTGCAGGTAATTGGGATTTCCCGCTGGGGAAGAGTAAAGGCCCCTTTGGAAATTGGTATAATAAGGGACTTCAATGGGTGGGCCAATGCTGGGAGCAAAGACAAATGGTAGGATTTTCCAGATTGAAGGAGGAATACGGGTTGAAAGACCTAGACTATTTCCCATACATGCAGCTACAACACTATTTAGTGACAAAAGTGGGACGAGGATTAAAGACACCAGAGTCAGCAAAAGAAAAACTATTCTCGAAGGGGGAAGTTAAGAGAGCTCTCTCGACCATATACCAATTAATGGAGTGAGATAAGAGGGTAAGGACTGGTATCAAAGCCAATGGGAGGAAGATATTGGGATTTCATGGGACGAAAGTGGTTGGGAGCGGATTTATAGATCTATTTACAAAGGGGTTTTAGCTAGTTACCTGATGGAGCAAAACTACAAAATGCTTTACAGATGGTATCTGATGCCAGAAAGGATAGGGTGGCAAAACAAAACAGAGGGGATGGGATGCTGGAGGGAATGTGGTGGGCAGGGCACCTTTATACATATGTGGTGGACGTGCAAGAGGATACGGCCTCTATGGCAACAGATATTCAGGTGGGTTGGTGAGATTGTGGCGTATCAAGTGGATAAAAGACCAGAGGTGGCCCTACTGAATCTCCCAGCAGACACGAAGGATCGGGGGGATTCAATATGGATTAGGGCGGTATGTGTGTTGGGTAAACTGGCTATAGCTAGAGCATGGAAACAAGTATACCCACCGTCTCTGATTGAGGTTCAGATTAGGGTGCAACATATTTAATGTATAAATTGACTGCACCGAAGCATCACGGGCTGCATGCATTTGAAAGAGTTTGGAGCAAATTTAAGTTACACAGGGAATTAATAAAGTTGCTGAGTGTTGATATGCAATATCAATGTGTGCTCTGTAGAGGGATACAAGGTAGGTGCTGATAATGGAAAAGAAGTTATGTCTGTATATACTAATCAAGGATTTGTATATGATGTAACAGAGGGGGGAGTTGGGTTGTGTGTTACAATGGTTTGTTTGAAAGTTAATAAAAATCAAATTTAAAAAAAATGATAAATGTATAAAACCTGTTAAATAAAATAAAAATCAAGATCAAGTGAGGAATATTTCGGGGAGATTCCCCATCACTCCTTCTGTTTTGTATGGTGCTTAATCCAATGAGTACTCAACTCTGAGATGTGGATTTAGCCTGAATCCTAAAGAAGATAAATAACCCAGAGGTAACATCCCATTGGAGGAGTGGAGGAGTGGCCTAGTGGTTGGGGCACAGTACTTCAGGCCGGAAGGTCGGGGGTTCAAATCCCACTAGAGGACAGCAACCTTGGGCCGGAAGGACTGGGGTTTCTAGTCCCACAGGTGCTCCTTGTGGTCTTGGGCAAGCCACTTAACCCTCCATAGCCCATGTTCCCTGTAAAATAGTTATCTCCAAGTTATAATGCCCTGTTCAATGTAATTTCAGTTTGTTCAATGTAAACCGCACTGATGCAGAATAGCGCGATATATAAGAGAATGTAAATAAATAAATAAATTAAATAAACTATTTGTAGACAGACAATCTGAAGCTCTACAGTTCAAGTGACCAACAATTAGCAGAGCACTTTTCCCAATGACATCAAGATGACTTTTGGTCATGACAAATGTGCTAAAACAACTTTTTTTTTCAAGAGGAAGATTGAGCAAAATTAACATCTTCCTGGTTGAGGGCTGTGACATCAAGGAACTTGAACAGGAAGGCGTATATAAATATCTTGGACTGGAGGAAGGAACAAGCAGAAATTACTGAGAAAAGATCAGTAAAGACTACTACAGGGATTAAAATTTTTAACAAAAAAAACATTTATCACCACAGAATAAGATACAAGGCACTAATCAGCTGGCACTTCCTGTACACTCATACCACTTTGGGACTGTAGATTGGCCTCTTAAAGATCTTGAAAAAATGAATGTGCGAACAAGAAAACTCCTCCATGACCATGATGTAATCTACAAGAATCCATGTATGCCAAGACTGTACATTCCTAGAGCTGAAGGAAAGTTAGGCCTCGGAGATCGATTATATAATACAGTGCTACTATCATTGGCCTACAGGCCTGCCTAACAGCATCATCGGATCCAAATATGCAAAAAGTACTTAGATATGAAAGCAACCGTCCAGAATCTGTCTCCCTTATCAAACCAGACAAGCGTTACGATGACTAGCAGGAATTAATGAGAATCCACAAGCACATACAGGAAAGGAAGCAGCAGAATTTGCAAAAAAGAGAGAAAAAAAAAAAGGGCAAATACACAGTGTTACTCCAGGAACCCTTTGTCGATCAAGTATGGACACATGAATGTTTAAGGAGAGGAACTGAAACCAAAGGATGAGAGATCTATACTGTAAAATGCACCCCAGGAAAGCAGATTACGGATGAGATGATTTACGGTGAGCATTAAAAAAAAAAAAAAAAAAAAAAGGCAAAACACACATATGTAGAATCTATAAGAAAGAGCTGGAAACAAGTGACTCACCTCATAGCTGGCTGTGACTAGTTAGTTTTATTTACTTGATATACCACCTATAGCAGGTAGCAGATAGGCAAGTTACATTCAGGTATTATTTCCCTGTCCTCAAAGGGCTCACAATCTAAGGTCATACCTGAGGCAATAGAGACTTAAGTGGCTTGCCCAAGGCAACAAGGACCGCCAGTGGGACTGAAACCTCAGTCCCTCCGTGGGACTTGCACCCAGGTTCCCCCAGACCAAGGCTACTCCAACCACTAGGCTAAATTCTGATGTGGAGAAAAAAATTCTATACAGAAAAGTACAATAAATACCACGCCTCATCCATTGGAAACTCTGTAAAACACTACAGCATCACTGTGCCTGAAAAGCAATGGGATCATGACCCTGAGAATTACAGAAAATGAAGAGGTTATGTTCACCTGGGATACTCACATTCCGATCAATAAAAAGCTAGATGCAAGGAAACCAGACATAGTGGTAAAGAACACCAGAATGGTATTGATTATAGAGTTGTCAGTCCCAAGCGACTATTCTGTGACTCATGTTGAGAGGGAGATCTTCAAGTACCAAGAAATAGTCAGAGAACAAGAAAATGTGCCAGAAAGATAGTTATTTCCCATCATGTTGGGTGCCACAGGTTTGATTAAGACTTGCCAAGCACACCTTGATAAATTATTCATACATGTTGCATCTTATGAAGTCCAGAAGGAGGCTCTCTACACCAAGCATTAGAAGTAAGTTTGAGACCGAGATCATACATATCCTTGCTTAGAAGTAAGGTTCATGACTGTCATGGGATGTGCAAAACGAATCCATTTGGAGAAATTGTCCTGAGGCAACCTACTAGCTGTGCCTTTGATGCTGTGTCCATTGCCTAGTAGAAGAACTGGAGTCCCCTGTGAACAGCAACCACTGCAGCCACTTCTTTAATCAAACCACACCTGGCAACCACATTCCTGGCTGATGCCAATTCCAGCCTGCCGCCTTCTGTTACTATCTGTATAGACTGTGCCTTCTGATCTATCTCAGCAAGGCCCTCAATGCACAACTACTGCATATTATGGTTTGGAGTGACAGGCTGCAGACTTTTGAAGACCTAAGAGATTCATTCCATCGCCTTATCCTGGAGGTCTCTAAATGCCGTTTCACTTCCGCTAGAATTGTAGCATGGTAAGAAATTGCTGTCACTAGAGCATCCATCTTAAGCAACTGCAAAAGGCCCTCCTGAACCTTCTTTGGTAGGGGATATAACTTGTTCCAACATCTGAGTCCCTCTAAATCTCATACCCAATAGCTCCCCTTCCTCCTCAACCATCTCCTTAATGGTAGGATGGACGAGAAATGCTTTTGTGGGTCTATTGATTCTTCAGATCTTTAATACTCTTTAAGGCCAGGGACAGCAGAACCAGGATCTGTTCTTTCCTAAACAATCTGCGACAGAGGATTCTTCCTCCTCCAGTTTCTGACTATCATCTGTACTGGAGACTTCTTTGAATGATTTCAAACCATAACTGTGGGAGGCGAAACACACCATCTTTCTCTTTCTTGTTCTCCTTGAGGTCTGTGATTACAAGCCCACCTTCGACTCTTGTATGCCTGTTCTGTTTGTAAGCCTAGATATGAGGTCTCAAGCTACTACTCCAGGCAGAAGTAAACCTGGTATATAATTTTAAACAAATTATGAGGGAAAACTGCATAACCATGAGCTCCTGCTTCCACAGAGACAAAGGCCTAACCACAGGGGAATCCCCAGAAAAAAAGCAGCCTTTACTTTCTACTTCCCTCTAAATCCTCTGGTTGTTTTCTACCTGCAGGCTTTCACAGGTCAGGTCTAGTCTGGAGGCTGTATCTGTATCTAGGGGAAACTCAGTACCATAGCTGATTTCCACACTGGGTGGCGTATTACAGTGGAGGCAACCTGCCAAGGAGCTCTGCCTCTGGCTGTCATACTCAACACAACATAGCTTCAGATAGCATAGACCTTTAAACTTCTGCTAGGGTCTGCAGCTGCAGAGGATGAATCACATGGCAGAAGGTCAATATTTTTTTAATGAGCTTTATTTTATTTTGTTCTTTATTTTATATTTATCAAATTTTACAAACTATACCAAGCCAACCTTGGAAACAGGAAAAATATTCAGTCTACTCAAAATGGAAAAAAGGCAATAGAAAACAGCATATTATCCTTTTTACAGGAGCCAACACTAAACAAATGTTATAGACCACAAAAGAAAAGATCCAAAATTGTCACAACCATGAGAAGCTGGAATAAAGAAGAAAACAAAACAAAATACATACATACTAGGAATAGAACAGGAGAAAAAGGCGAAGCATATACATAAAAGGTCTCTACTTATCTCCCCAAATGAGCCCTGCAATTTCTTAGCATCCAGAAAGAAACATAATTGAGAAAGCTCAAAGAAATGATATACCAAATTGTGGTAATAAAGCACACATTTACAAGGAAATCTAAAGTTGGAACTTTGGCCTTGGGTGCAAGGCCACTGCCTCCGTACAAAGATCCAAAAAGTCTACCTCCTAACCTGTGTCCAACAAGACACATCTGGAAAGACCTGTATCCGACCCCCCGCCTTTCCCCCATTTATAAAGGCAGTATCAGTTTTCTTAAGAAACAGATGTAAAAACACATCCTTATCCTGAAGAAGCACAAAGGAAGTTAATAATGTTGCTCTGGTCAGTCAACTGCTCCAATAATTCAGACAGATTCCCCAAGTCTAAAGAATCAGAGGATATATCAGCGCTGGGTGCAGCAGCCAAAGCAGAAGCATAGTAACATAGTAGGTAGATAAAGACCAGCATAGTCCATCTTGTCTGCCCAGTAAGTTGGCAAAGAGTAGGTGCACCTGCCGCTCCGTGCAGGCCACCCCTCCCCATGTCTTTGTTTTAGGGGTGAACCCACCGCTCCATGTAGGAAACCCCTGTTTGTTGAGAAATTAGACAGCTAAGTTCATTTTGATTTATCCCGTTGCTGTAAAAGGATCCACTGTGTCTGTCCCATGCCATTTTGAATTCTGTCACTGTATTTGCCCCCACCACTTCCATGGGGAGGGCATTCCAAGCATCCACCACCCTTTCAGTGAAAAAGTATTTCCCGACATTGTCTTTCAATTTACCCCCTTGCAACTTCATGTTATGCCCTCTAGTTTTACAGCTTCCCCATCTTTGGAAGACGTACGTTTGTTATTATTTCTTTAAGACCAGACGGGAGATAGTAGATCTTCTGGAGTGGAGAAAAACCAGCCTCAGGATAGCCAAAGGTTTCTTTAAAGGAACCTGTGAAATAGGTCCCTAACTAGAGGACCAGCTAAACGCAGAAAGTTCAGAATCCTCAAATTCAGGAACCTCTGAGCATTCTCCACGTTTTTGAGCTTACGCATATGAACAGCCAGCCAGCAGATGGTGTGGTGCAATCTATCCTGAGATAAAACACCTTGCTGATCTTGAATCCGCTGTACTTTTATCTTCAAGCCCAGAAACCATAACTTGCTGGGCTTCCATATTCTTCTCCATGTTCTCCAAACCCGTAGAGTGTGAGGTCAAGACCTGGAAAGCCCCTGCAAATACCTGGTGCACAGAATGCCGGGCAGACCAAATCGAGTATAGTCACTTCCTGCAGTCGCAGTAATAGAAGAAATGACAACTGAAAAACAGGGTAACCATACCCCCTCCCGAAGCTACACTCGCTTGTAGATCAGATGTCAGGGATCCAGCGATACTCCATCTACCATCGCCAAATTCCCAGGAGAAACAGCATCTCCATTCAATGCTGACACAGCAGCATCAATCAAACCAAGCGCAGGAGGGGTAGGAGGGCCAACAGGGCTCAATGAAAACATCGCTGCCCATGCCAGTATTCTTCCACTGCCCCAGCTGCCAGGACGCCCAAAGCCTTCACCGATACATAGTTCTCCGTGGTATGCTACCTGGCCTCCAATACAGCGGGTAATTCTCCCTTACCTTTTTGTTTCAGCATAAGGCAGGAAAAGAAAAAAGCAACAAAGCAACAGAAGCAGGAGCAGCTACCTGACGCGTCCTATTGAAACACCATTTTGAATCTCCTTTTAATAAGCTTTATACAAGCAACAAGGAACTCCAAGGAAAGGGAAAGTCTCCAAAGTTGATAAATGCCAGGAAAACTACAAACTGCACACTCCTAGAGAGAATGAAGGGGGAAGATCAGTCCTCAAGCTGCCGAGTCCCTTAACTCATGCTGCCATAATAGGAGACTGCAGCCTTAAGAGGAACTTTAATAATCCTTTTGCACCATTACAGATATCTCCACTTTCGAAGCTATGGAATACTGGTAAATTCTCCTGCTGCACTGGACTAGAGCAATCAGTTTACTCCATCTTCAGTTGCTAGGAGGAGGGAATACAGTAATCCACAACTCTGAAAAAGGCTGGTAGGAATGAAGTGGAAGTAGAGACTAGACCAAAGGTAAAAACGGGATCTCGAAGGAGTGGAAGGAATCCAAGGCAGACAGTAACAAAGCATTAACGAATTAATGTGCCCAGTAGTTGAGCAGTTAATTTTTTTCCATGAACTAGCACTAAGTTAAGTAGTACCCAAAAGGGAGACAATCACCTAAAGCTAGCTACTCTAATGAATGTTAACTTATGGCCAAAAAGACAACTGTAACAACTAAACACCAGACGACCATTGTGCCTGTGGGTAGAATGAATACAGTACATGCAAAGACATTGTTATACCCACAGCTGCCCTTAAGCATATGAACAGCCAGCCAGCAGATGGTGTGGTGCAACAACCGATGAAGTTGAATAACGTTTTGCATGGCAAGGCAGCTGCACCCTTCAAGTAGTTGCCATAAGTACTTACTTAATTTGTCTATTGGTAAATCTGCCCACGGATACAGGACTATCCTGATGTCGTTATAACTGATGGTGTAGTAATCTTGTTATGCAGTGTTTCTATAACAGTGTGTCTGGAACTATAAAGCCACAGATATCTCTGGCTAATTTCATTTCTTTTAGCAGTGCTGCTGCTCTGAGAAGGGCAGGCCTATACCCGGTGTGAGAAAAGCAAATATTAAGAAAAGAAAAAAAGGACTCAGATACACGAATACTTTTCAATCGGTAGAGCTATTTATATTCAATTCAACGTTGCCAAACTGCCATATGTAAAATACTCTTATTTATTTCTCTCGCTCCTAGGGCCCCGAACCTTTCCCTCCCTCGGGGTCCCGGTCTTGATACCTGTGACGCAACCATTCACTGCGGTGGGTTTCTGCGCCGTCACCACGTAGTTGTAGGACATATCGGCGCGTGTCTAGAGCCACCGAAGAGCAAAGCCCTAATGGTCTCACAACAACGAGCACTCCACGCGCGCCACAAGCTGCCCAACCATAGAGATGTTCACAACCTCGATCGGGGATGATTGAGAGCACGCACGCGCGCAGGGAGACAACTGGTCACGTGGATGGCGCGCATCGCCGGCCGCCTAGGAAGGCAAGAGGGTGATCCTGTTCACTAGGCGTCGCAGCGCCCTCTTGTCACGTGGAAGTCCTTAAATGCGAATATAACGCCTCGAGGTCGAGGGGCTCTGATCCCTATAAAGTAGGTAAGTCTGCGGCGCGGTTTGTGTGAGTGTCAGTAAAGAGCCCAGGTTGATATGGTAGTGTTAGAGGTTTGGAGACCTTGCGGGCATCTTCAGAAGCAAAGGAAGCTTTTAAATTTTGAAAAACCGCGGCCGGGGTAGAAATTCCCACAGTAGAACATACCAGGAGTTCCACCCAAATCCGCTCCGGATCTGAAAGTTTCTACAGTAACTTCTGAAGAAGTACACCAGATCCCCAAAGCTAAAGCTCGTTTTTAATGTTGGTCCATAGCCTGTGGCAATTTGGGGTGAACATGAGTAAAGGTGGGTGCCCCCCTCCCTGCCCAATTGTCGAAGGTTAAATAGGACTACCGTCAATATGATTTCTTTTGCCTCCTCCTGAGCAAACAGGCAAAACTACCCCTATTTTTTCGTCCTTTGTTATGAATTTTAATCAGAGCTGCTGTTGAACTATTTCTGTCCTCTAGCCCTTCAGAGGTTTCTTTTTTATAGTTTAACAATAATTTTATGAGTGTCTAAACATTACTTGCAGGAGGTCATGCAGCAGGGTTAAAATAAAGCTACTAAAGCCAGCATTTATGATGTGGTTGGATCAAAGCCCTCTGGACGTCTGATTGCTGATGTAGCTGCGCATGAGAGTCAGAAGCTGTAAAGCTGTCTTACATATTGGAACATGTACCGTACAAACAGCAGCTATGAGTACCACTCTGTCAACAATGAGCCGCCTGACTGAAGACTGAACACAATTTAGGACAACTATCCAGAGGGTCGACATGACTCGATGGCACTTAACAACTAGATTTCTGCTGGGAGAGTCTTTCACTTTTGCTCCTTGTTGTGTCCCTCATTTGGTTTGCAGCTTGTTGTGCTGTGAGGGCTTGTGTGCATCAGTGATGCTGAGAGTTAAACTATCGGTAGTTTAACTACTGGCAGGTTCTCCCAAGATGGACAGGTCTCAGCTGAGGTGCCAGACCAAGACAAACCAACCATCTGGGCAGCAGCAGAATGGGATAGTGTTGACGGCGGAGGATCACATTTCTGTGACAACGGCAACAACACCAAACTTAAACTGCGCGGAAGAAAGGCCCGGCAATCTACTTCTGTATCTTGCCATGAAAACCCAATGGATAGTTACAACAAAACAAATTGTGCTATAGTGCTGGAAGATGAGACCCCCAGGTCGGAAGGCACTCAACTAGCTATTGGGGAAGAGCTGAAGACTTTTCAGAGTAAAGCCAGCATTTATGATGTGTTTGGATCAAAGCCCTCGGGACGTCTGACTGCTGATGTAGCTGCGCATGAAATGAGAATCAGAAGCTATAAAGATGTCTTACACAATGGAACATAGAACGTTCAAAGCATGAACCAAGGGAAGTTGGGAGGTGGTCAAGAATGAAATGGAACGTGTACAACTTGATCTGTTAGGTGTCAGCGAACTGAAATGGACTGGCATCGGGCACGTTGCATCAGATGATCACATGGTCTACTATGCTGGAAATGAAAGACAAAGAAGAAATGGTATTGCATTTATAATAAAGAAGAAACGTGCAAGAACTGTAATGAAATACAATGCAGTCAGCGAACACTTAATCTCTATTCGTCTACGAGGAATGCCTATCAACACAACTATAATTCAGGTATATGCCCCAACAACGGCTGCAGAAGAGAATGAAATTGAAGAGTTCTATGAACAAGTACAAGCTGAAATTGACAGAACATGCAAACAGGATATCCTGATAGTCATGGGTGACTGGAACACAAAAGTTGGCAACAAAGAAGAAGGCAAAGTAGTTGGAAAATATGGACTTGGCAACAGAAATGAAGCTGGAGAAAGACTCATAGAATTCTGCAAGACCAACTATTCATCTCAAACACCTTCTTCCAGCAACACAAGCGGCGACTGTACACATGGACTTCACCCAATGGATTGTATAAAATCAAATTGACTACATCTGTGGAAGTCAACGATGGAAAAGCTCTATAACATCAATAAAGACAAAACCTGGAGCTGACTGTGGTACAGATCATCAACTACTAGTATACAAACTCAAGCTAAAGTTGAAAAAGAGCAAACCACTCATGAATGCAGCAAAATATGACCTTGAGAATATACCACTGGAATTTAAAGACTACCTGCAAAATCGATTTTCTGCTTTAGATACAAATGACAGAGCTCCAGAAGAGTTATGGAATGACATCAAGAAGATTGCGTTGGAAGAAAGCGAGAAGTCTCTACAAAAGGTGAAAAATAAAAAACGGCCAAAATGGATGAGGAAGAAACTCTGAAAATTGCCCAGAAACGCAGAGAAGCTAAAGCCAGAGGAGAAAGAAAGACAATCCCAGAACTCAACAGAGATTTCCAACGTGCAGCAAGACAGGACAAGGAAAAGTACTACAACGACGCATGCAAGGAAATAGAAGCAGAAACTATTAGAGGAAGAATAAGATCGGCTTTCCTAAAGCTACGAGAGTTAAAAGAAAAAGTTCCAGCCTCGAATTGAAATGTTACAAGATGCTCAAGGTTCTATGTTGAATGATGCTAAGAAGATCAAGAAAAGGTGGAAGGAATATACAGAGTTTTTATATGATAAAGATCAAGTGGACCAACAGCCGTTTCAACCTGTACCTTATGATCGGGAACCATTGGTGATGAAAGAAGTTGAAGCAGCATTGAAAGCCTTATCAAAGAACAAAGCACCAGGCATTGATAGCATTCCCATAGAAGTATTACAGCAATCTGATGCAGCTGTTACCATACTTACAAGGCTCTGCCAGGAAATATGGAAGACAACATCATGGCCAACTGACTGGAAAAGATCTGTGTTTATACCAATACTAAAGAAAGGTGATCCAACTGACTGTGGAAATTATCACACAATCGCTCTGATCCCACATGCCAGCAAGATTCTACTGAAGATTATTCAAAAGAGACTACAACCATACCTGGAACAAGAACTACCTGAAGTGCAAGCAGGGTTCAGGAAAGGGCAAGGAACGAGAGACATCATTGTGGATGTGAGATGGATCCTTGAAAAGTCTAAAGAATACCAAAAGGATATCTATTTGTGCTTTATCAACTATAGCAAGGCTTTTGACTGTGTAAACCATGAGCAACTCTGGGCCACATTAAGAAGCATGGGTATACCAGAACACCTGATCGTACTCTTGCACAATCTGTACATTGATCAAGAAGCAATAGTTTGAATGGAACAAGGAGAAACAGAATGATTTAAAATAAGTAAAGGTGAAAGACAAGGCTGCATACCTTCCCCCTACCTGTTTAATTTATATGCAGAACAAATCATCAGAGAAGCAGGATTGTATGAAGACAACAGAGTTGTGAAGATTGGTGGAAGACTCGTCAACAACCTTTGCTATGCTGATGATACCACATTACTGGCTGAAAGTGAAGATGATCTGAAACATTTGCTTCTCACAGTCAAAGAACATAGTCTCAAAATGGGCCTGCACCTTAATGTAAATAAGACAAAGATTATGACAACTGGCATAATCAACAGGTTCATCGTTGAAGGAGAAGAAATTGAAATCGTGAACAACTTTAACCTACTTGGATCAACTATCAATAAAGAAGCAACAAGCAGTCAAGAAATCAGACAGTGTATTGCTCTTGGCAGAATGGCTATGAAAGACCTAGGTAAGATTCTCAAGAGCAGAGATGTCTCTCTCCGTACAAAGATGCGACTTGTTCAAGCCATGTTTTTTTCAATAACATTATATGGATGTGAAAGCTGGACAGTGAAAAAGATAGACAGGAAGAAAATTGATGCCTTTGAATTATGGTGCTGGCGGCGAATACTGTGTATAACCATGGACTGCCCGAAGAACAAACCAGTCGGTACTAGAGGAGATCAAACCTAAGCTTTGTTTAGAAACTCAGAGGACAAGACTTCGACTTTCATACTTTGGACACATCATGCGAAGAGAGAGATCATTAGAGAAAAACATCATGCTTGGCAAGATAGGTCAATGCAAAAGAGGAAGGCCAGCAATGAGATGGATCGATACAATAACAGCAGCTACGGGTAGCAGTCTGTCAACAATGAGCCGCCTGACTGAAGACCAAACACAATTTAGGATAGCTATCCAGAGGGTCACCATGAGTCGACTCCGACTTGACGGCACTTAACAACAACAACCTTTTTGTGTGGTGGAGAGAGGGAAGAATTTGTCCACTGCCTTGTTCCCATGGAAAATTGCAGTTATGTATTCTTGTTGCTACAAAATGAAATGACCCAATAACAAAAGCTTCAAGGACTAGTGAATATGTCTTGCATATAACAGGATTATGCACTAGAAAAAGTCATAGCCAGCTATTCAGCAGTTACCAATATGTAAATTCTCCAAGAGACTTTGAACTGGGTTACCAGGATTTTTTTCACTGATTAGTTATTCATATTTTCTATTACAATGCAATAAATTTTTCTCTTTTCCCATTGCACATGTGGAGTGTAATTTTATAACAAGGTGCCTAGTGTGGCAAAGTCAACCATTTTGAGCATGGGGGAGGTGAACAGCATAAGGAATTCACCTTAATCAAGGGGCCTCTGTTAGGTGTGCAGGGTCAAAAGGCCAGAGCCACAGTTCAAAGGCAGAAAAAACCCAGCTGGAACAAATTCCAGGAAATGCTTGACAGTGTTAAGAAGGATAGATTGCAAGCACGAGGACAACAACCCTCACTCTAAATGCACTGATTATGCTGATGTCAGAAGGCAGGGGGATTACAAACACCTGGGAGAGAAAGAGGTGGGGTTGGATCCCAGTGAGTATAAACTATGGAGTAGGAGCTGGAAGAGGAGTGATTGCAGAGGACAGACTTCAGAGCAGCAAGGACGATGGAATGCTGGAGAAGCCAGAGCAGGTGCTAACTTCTGGAGACAGGCTGAGCTACCCATTGATGAGAGAGGTGATTTCTCTGAATCACGTTTGCACCAAAGGTGGGAGCCAGGAAGGAGAGAAGCTTTCAGGCCACCAGAGAGGTTGTCAGCAGGGCACTCTGATCAACTGGGTGAGTCAAAACCTATGCAATTGGGAGAAGCAGGGTCAGAGCTTGGGGCAGAAGAATATATGTTGATGGATTGTTCTTTATGCCAAGCTCTAGACTTAAAAGTGTCTGAAGAAAGGCCAGCCTGGAAAGAACGGTTCCTTTTGCTGAAATAACCTCAGAGCTAAGCAGTAAGAAAGTAAATTCCTGTGTGTTTTGAAAGGAGGAATTTACTGCAGCATAAGCTAATGAAGTAAGGCTGTGATTCATGCTTCTGTGTCAGCTGTGTTGAAACTCTACAACAGAGAAAGAGTTAATTAGCTGCTAGAAGAGTTTGGTGCTTTGCTCCTGTCTTTTATAAGAAAAGCCTTGAGGACACTGTGAATGCTTATTTCATAACCTAAGTTTGGTTCTTCACCTGGAAGTGCAGCCTAGAGAGAATTATGGCTGAGTGAAGATAATTTTGCCATAGAAGAAGTTTGTTTTTCTATTGCTCTGATTGACAAAGGACAATAAGAAAAGTGGCATCTGGTTATATGTGAAAAGGCTAGCTTCTGTAGTGAAGAAGACTTTAAAAGTCAATATTGAATTCTGTTTGTTTTGCCACCAACTTGCTGAACCTTAAGCAAAAATCCTATAATTTAAAATTCTGTAAATGATACCAGGAATCTGATCTGTTCTATTGTGTTCAAAATAAATTCTTTTTCTGTCATAAGCCTTACCCTTGATTTAACACGACTACAATCCTTCTACTTAAAGCATAAATGTTACAGCTGATAGAAGAAGGTTCTCAACCACCATGCCCTCAACAACTAGAAGACTAGTGGTTATGGCGTTGTGCTTGTGACACTAGGTTAATTGGGCAGGAAGGGGCATATTTTGGCTCAATGATTTATAAAATACTAGCACAGATTCTGCAAAAATCATGCCTACGTTGAAGACTTGAACATTAGATCTGCTTAAAAGCAGGTGTAAATGTCCACACATAGAGTACTGAAGTACAAGCATAGATCTGTGTATTTATTTATTTAACAAGTTTTTTATACCGCTTTATCCACTGGTCAAAATGGTTTACATTGTAACAGAACATATTACATAGAACTTGGAAATTTCAACATAATCTATAAAAAAAAAATGGGAGAAAACCTATAAGTCTTTGGATTGGATTAGCTAATTAGTAATTAGTCAGGGCATATTGTCCAAGAAATTGTAGTCTTTTAAATATGTATGTCTTTAAGGCCTTTTTGAAAGTTGATGTGTCTGTAGTACTCCTTAAACAGTCAGGAATGTTGTTGTTGCTGTTAAGTGCCGTCGAGTCGGTATTGACTCATGGCGACCCTCTGGATAGTTGTCCTAAATTGTGTTCGGTCTTCAGTCAGGCTGCTCATTGTTGACAGACTGGTACCCGTAGCTGCTGTTATTGTATCGATCCATCTCATTGCTGGCCTTCCTCTTTTGCGTTGACCTTCTGTCCAGCTTTCACATTCATATGATGTTATTGAAAATACCATGGCTTGAGCAAGTTGAATCTTTGTATGGAGAGAGACATCTCTGCTCTTGAGAATCTTGTCTAGGTCTTTCATAGCCATTCTGCCAAGAGCAATGCGTCTTCTGATTTCTTGACTGCTTGTTGCTTCTTTATTGATAGTGGACAACTTTAACCTACTTGGATCGACTATTTCAATTTCTTCTCCTTCATCGATGAACTTGTGGATATGGATATCTCTAAATTCTGGGTTAAATTCAGGATTGTGGGGGATTACCTTTGCTATCTCAGAAATGCTGGTGCACACCTAACAGTAAGTTTTTCAAAAAGATTAATAGCTTGGCAGAGGGTATCTGAACTGTGCCGTCATTAGGTGATATTGTCCACTGGTGTATAAAGTACTTATAAGATCCCTCCCTTGGGTGCTGGAAAGAACAAGGTAACAAGGGATAGGGTGTTTTCTTTGTATGCCTCTCGAATTTGCAACTCATTACCAAACATCTTGAAAGGTGATTGTTGCTGTTAATGTGTTTTAAGAAGGAATTGAAGACATATTTATTTAAACTGTCCTTTAGCTAGCTACTTAACCCTTTGAAGGCCTACTTTAAAATTTTAATCCACATTCTGCAGCCGGGTTAATTTTTGCATATTTCAGGAAAATTGTACCCGTCTTATTCAATATGTTCTAATAGTGATTTTCCTTCTGCTATGGTCATGTATTATATACCATTTGATAGGAATATTTAGTCAGAATTTTGGATCCTGAGAGTTTTGGGCTCAGCCTGGAAAGGGTTAAGGAGTGGGATATTAGAGGGTGAGTGTTCATTAAGTCAGTCATGTTTAGAGTAAATTAATCATTTGATATATTTTAGATATAGGGATACTGATATAATAGGAGAGTTTGTTTGTTTGGCCCCAATAAATATGCACTTACAATTAACAATGTTCATAATACTTAGCCAGTGGGAGGCTGGCTTGCTGGCTAAGGGAGCTGACCGTGATGTTCAGTGGCATTTTTTAGATAAAACTGCCCATATCTCCACAGTCTGCCCTGGCATTTTTTGTTTAGTGCAGGGGCAGTCTGTAGGTGGAGCGAGGGCAATATTGGCGCCATCTGGATAAGTGCTAGCTATATCTCATTAGTCGGGTTTTCAGTCAACACTTATCCAGGCAACTTAGGCCTCATGAAAGACTGTCCTAAGCTGCAATCTGGATAAGTACCAGCTGAAAATCCAATTAACTGGATAAGTGCCAGCACTTATCTGGATAGCGCTGTTTAGTCCAGATATTCAGCGGCAGCTCCTGTCTGCCATGGACTATCCCACTGATATTTATTTAAGTGCCATTAAAATATCAGCCTTTTGGAAAATTGGGCCTATTGTTTCTTTTAATTTATAATTCAAAATATACCATTCTGACAATTCAGATTGAAAAAAGAATGACAAAGAAATCAAGGTATTAGTGAGAAAATTAGAAATAAAACAAATTCATTAGACCACAGTTTATGGAGACAAGATAAAGAAAATGAAATAATAAGAAATAAAAAGGTAATGATGCCAAAGGAGATCAAACATTACAGCCAACTACATCAGACTTGTTTGAACACTCTCTAATCACAAGAAAGTCTAATAGTGGTTTAGGTTCAAAAAATAGAAAATGTTTATCCTGAAAGAAAATAAAACACTGACAGACATTTCAACACAAAATAGCACCAAAGCAAAGGTTTTTGGTTTTAAAGCCCAAGAATTCCCTACACCTTCTTTTGAGTTTCACGTGAAAAATCTGGAAAAATTTGTACTTTTGCTCCCAAGAACATCTCATGTATATTTCTGAAATACAATCGAAAGACAGTGTTATGGTCAAACACAAGAATAAAGCAAACAACTCTGTGACAATGTCAAGCAAGCTCTCTCGAAATCATGTTAAATCAAAAGTCCTTTGAGTGTCATTTTGATCTTGCATTTGACCTCTGCCCTCATTTTCAAAAGATAAATACTGTGCCAATACTACGGAGGGGCAAATGCTTCACTAATATTTTGAGAACCTCCTACATATATTTCTTCAGCATCTGTTTCAGAGCCAGAATCAGAAAATTTAGTATCTTCAAATTTTTCCTTCTAGTTTGATTCTCTAACTTTCATGTCAACAACAATTTGTCCTTAGTCAAGCAAAACTCAAACTTTGTTGCTCCATTCAACAAGCCTCCAAGTCATGCTCATTTTGCTACCAAGAGAGGCCTTCTACTGTCACAGAGGCTACAGATAAATCTTCCTTAAATTTTCTAGCCACTAACAAACGAGAATAATTCAAACCTTTGATGGCATCCCAAAGTGCATGAAGCATTACCATTATGGATCTTTCCATCTGACCAATGTCTGGAAGCACTGAAGTTACGTTCCAAAGTAGGTAATCCTCTCCTCTCCATGCTGGCTTGCTGTTTAACATTGGTTTGTTTCAACTTCTCCTCCTCAGAGGAAAATGATACAATGGGAGCTCCCTCTGTACACAAACTCTGCAGCAGACCAGCATAGGTAACGAGATAATGCAATGCTTTCATCAGTTTTGCTTTTGGGTCTCAGCGATGCAGTTCAGAAGTGAGGACTAAGCAGTACCCCATCAATGCTTAGGTCCAGTGACCTAGCTCGCACTGAACCCACCAAAGCAGCATTCCTCTCTCCTAATCACCACACTCCAAAACACTCAAGAGTTGCCTGTGACTTCAGTGGAACATGTCCAAAACCAGAGGGAAAGTTCCTGGACGTCCTTTTCCTCTGTCCCATAATAGAGACAGCAGGGTGATTCTCAACTGCATAGACTTCAGTAAAAGGTAGAAGCACCATCTCGGACATTCTAAACAGACACCAAGGAAGCGGGCATAGGGCCAGTGGAGATGTGGGGAGGGGGGGGGAGGGGGGAAGCAAGCACAAATATTAGCATTAGACCATTAGACCCCCAAGCACTGAAAAGCCAAGGTCCACCACTTAACTATTCATCTTCCTTCATGGAGAAAATTGCCCATTTAATCCTACTCCTTTGATTTCTTTTAACCTGTTCCCAGTCCACAACAAGACATTGCCTCCTATCCCATGGCTTTTTAATTTCTTCAGGAGTTTTTCATAAGGGACTTTCCTGTTCGGTATTCCAGTTTAGTCCTCCACAATCGGGTAGTGCTCCTCCTCCTGCAGCCTGGAGACTGGACCAATCAAATCTTCTGTAGTATATATGCAGACGGAGCTCCCAGAAGCCCCCAGTGTGTCCAGTCTCCTTGCAGCTTGAGGACATGTGTGCCCTTTCTGGGCACACTTAGTGACACTTGAAGGAGCAACACTAGTTAGTTCTTTGGGTTTTGTTTTGGCTTTTTCATTACCATTTATTTGCTAGATAGCTGTCTCTTTAAAAAAAAAAAAAGGCATTACCACAGGGGACCTCCCAGGGGAAGCCAGTTCTGCATTGGGCTTCTGCCTTCCTTCCTGGGGATTTCTATAGCCTGGGTTGAGCTCTCCCCTAGGCTGTACAGGGAAGAGCCATACCTGGTCCAGCATTGTCTGTCACTCTGAGAAGTTGGCTGAGATCCTTTGCTGTTTCCTGAGCTGGTAGGATTTGTCATTTATTTACCTTTCTCGGGTACTGCAGTTCCCTCCCGTTTGTATTTTCAGCAGTTCTGTCAGCTCCCCTGCCTCCCAATTTGCTGTTTTTCTTGATTTTTTTCACTTTGCCCTTCATTTGGGGTCGTTTTCTTTATTTTCATTTTTCTTTGGTTGCCTTTGTATTTTCGCGCCTTTTTTTACCGTGGGTGAATGAGTGCGGCGGCCATTTTGGATTTCTAAAGGGAACTTTTCAAAAAGGGGCACTTTTTAACACTTGTGCACGGGTTCCCCTGGCATTTTTGGGGTTTCTTATGCTGGCGATTTTGCTCAGGGCACCCCAGAGATTCTGGGGAGTGGTTTATTTTCTGTAAAAAAAGACGCTTTAAATTAAAGACAGTACTGTTTTGCATAGGGTTGGTCCCTTTGGTGTGGGCTTCCCTGTTTCTGATCCCCTTTATCCCGCTTAGCAGAGGTTGCGCTTACATGGCTGCCAAGCCACAGTGCGTGATTTGCGGGTCCCGCAGAGGTGCAGTGACTGTCTCTGGCATCTGCAGGGGCTGCGCTTCAGTTTCTTCAGACCTAGACCCTCCTATTGATCTTAAGGAACTGCCTGTCCCCGGTGACACCTCTCTATCGGGGGAGAGTGTCCCTTCGGCGGGCGTCCACCCGTCTGGGTCGGTACCGCCGTCCAATGGGTCTGCCCCTGAGCTGCAACATGCGGCTCTAGTTGCGCCGCCGGTGGATTTTTCCCCAGATTTCGTTCTCCTCATGCATCAGGCTTTCCGCTTGAGCCGGTCCGGTCAGTTGCCGGAGGCTTGGCCCGCCTCCCTCCCCTCTTGCTCCTCAGGGGAGGTTCAGCGGTCTTCTCAGCCCGCCGTCAAGAGGCTCAGGTTGGTGGAACAGGATCAGGGCACCCTCTGTTTTCCGGATGCTGAAGCGGAGGGTGATCCTGACACGGAGGCTGAGGAGTTGGAGGACGGGGAAATCCCTGAGCCGGAAGATCAGGTTCGGATTATTCGCGTGTTTCGTAGGGACGAGCTGGTCCCTTTGATCACGGAGTCTCTTCAAACTCTAAACCTAGCTGTGGTTCGGCCTCTGGAGGAGGAGGGTCTCGAAGATCCTCTCATTCAGGCGGTCAGGGACGCCCAGGTGGTTTTCCCTGTGCACCGGGTGGTTGAGCAAATGATCCATGCGGAGTGGGGTCAGCCAGAATCCGGTTTGAAAGGGATTCGGACCATGAATCGTCTTTACCCCCTGGCGGACAAGGACAGGGACTTGTTTAAGTCTCCGCGGGTGGATGCTGCAGTATCGGCAGTAACCAAGAAAACCACCATCCCGGTTGAGGGTGCTGCGGCCTTAAAGGATGCCCAGGATAAGAAGGTTGATAATTTGTTGAAGCAAGCCTTCGATACAAACGCCCTGGCTCTGCAAGCCTCTATTTGTGGGGCGTGGGTTGCTCGGGCTTGTTTACGTTGGTCACAGCATCTGCGCTCGGGTTCCGGTCTGGACCAGCAGGGGTTGCTGGAAGTTACCCGCATGGAGTCCG
Organism: Ichthyophis bannanicus; assembly: GCA_033557465.1. NCBI lineage: Eukaryota > Metazoa > Chordata > Amphibia > Gymnophiona > Ichthyophiidae > Ichthyophis > Ichthyophis bannanicus. The sequence continues at coordinate 84,765,786 of CM066047.1, forward strand.
GATCGGCTTACTTGGCGGATCTTCTTTATGATTTGATTCGCTCCTTAGCTAACAGTATGGCCTCCGTGGTGGCGGCGCGCCGGTCCATCTGGTTACGCAACTGGGCGGCCGACGGTTCTTCCAAGTCTCGCCTAAGTAAGCTGCCCTTTAAAGGCAGATTGTTATTTGGTAAGGCTCTCGACAAGTTGGTGAAGGATCTCGGCGAGTCTAAGGGTGGACGGCTGCCGGAGGATAAGCCTAAGCTCAACAGGTCGTCGACCTCGGCGCGCGGTCAGTTTCGGGATTTTCGCAGGTTTCGTTCCTCCCGACTTTGGACATCGCAGCGCGGTCGCTTCGCGACCCGTCATCAAGGATTTCGTGGTTTCAGAGGAGCAGGAAGAGGCTTCTCCGGAGCCGCCTCTTCCTCGGCCTCTTCCTTTAGTCGCAAGCCACAATGAAGCGAGGCGGGCTCTAGAGGGAGGCCCAGTTATCGGGGGTCGTTTGCGCGACTTTCTTCCTTCTTGGGCCCAAATTACGTCAGATCAGTGGGTGCTGCAGATTATCAAAGAGGGTTATGCGCTGGAGTTTGCCTACCCACTTCGAGATTCTTTTGTTATGTCACCCAGCAAGGGAGAACAAAAGACGCGGGACATCCGCGTGACTCTCGATCGGCTACTCTCCCTGGGTGCAGTAGTTCCGGTCCCTCCTTTGGAAAGAGGTGCCGGTCGCTACTCCATCTATTTTGTGGTTCCCAAAAAGGGCGGTTCTCTTCGTCCGATCTTAGACCTCAAAGGCGTGAATCGCGCTCTCAGGGTGCCCCACTTCCGTATGGAGACCCTGCGGTCTGTCATTGTCGTGGTACGTCAAGGGGAGTTTTTAACGTCACTCGATCTCTCCGAGGCCTATCTGCACATTCCCATCCGGCCGTCTCATCAAAGGTTTCTCCGCTTCGCTCTTCCGTGGGGCCACTTCCAATTTCGGGCCATGCCGTTCGGTCTCGCAACGGCTCCCCGCACCTTCACAAAGGTGATGGTAGTGGTCGCGGCGGCCTTGCGCAAGGAGGGCATCCTCGTCCATCCGTATCTCGACGACTGGTTGATTCGAGCAAAGTCCAGTCAGGAGTGTGTGCACGTCACGAGCAGGGTGGTAGCTCTGCTGCGGTCCCTCGGCTGGGTGGTGAACGAGTGCAAGAGTTGTCTGTGCCCGACTCAGGATCTCGAGTATCTGGGAGTGCGCTTCGACACAGCACGGGGCTTGGTGTGCCTACCGGAGCGCCGCATTCTGGCGTTGCAGTCTCTTGTCCGCCTCTTCAGGGGGATGCCCGCTCCGTCCGTGTGGTGGTACCTGCGGCTCCTCGGTACGATGGCGGCGACCTTGGAGGTGGTGCCTTGGGCGCGTTTCCACATGCGTCCGCTACAGAGTGCTCTGCTGCGCCGTTGGTCCAACCAGTTCGACTCGTTGAACAAGAGATTGCCTTGCCCAAAGGCGGTTCGCCGATCGCTCCGGTGGTGGCTCTCCTCCGAGAACCTGACGCGGGGGATTCCCTTGGAGCCTCCACTTTGGGTTCCGTTCACAACGGATGCCAGCTTGACCGGCTGGGGTGCTCACTGCGAGACCCGCTTCGCTCAGGGGGAATGGTCTCCCCTGGAGGCTTCTTGGTCGATCAACCGTCTCGAATTATGGGCGGTGCGACTAGCCCTATTGGGCCTCGAAGCCCTAGTTCTCGGCCGGCCGGTGCGAGTCCTCTCGGACAATGCGACCACCGTAGCTTACATCAATCGACAAGGGGGCACCGGCAGCGTAGTCCTGGCATCGGAAGCGACGGCCTTGTTCAATTGGGTGCAGACTCGTCTTCCGGCCATCTCGGCAGCGCATATTGCAGGCGCAGACAATGTTCAGGCAGATTTTCTCAGCAGAGTGCGGGTGGACCCCGGAGAGTGGGAGCTAAACCCACAAGTTTACGCGCAAATAGTTCATCGGTGGGGTCCGCCCATCATGGATCTCATGGCGACATTTCAGTCGGCCAAGACGGGACGCTTCTTCAGCAGGCGGAGGGAGCGCATGTCCGAGGGGCTCGACGCTCTCATTCAGCCGTGGCCAACGTCCGGTCTTCTTTATGTCTTTCCTCCGTGGGCTCTGATCGGCCGGGTCGTTCAGCGCATCGAGGGCCATCGGGGTCGAGTGTTACTGGTGGCCCCGGATTGGCCCTGGAGGCCCTGGTATGCCGACCTGGTCCGGCTGCGCGACGGCGTTCCTTGGCTCTTGCCCGCGCTGCCGGATCTTCTTCTTCAGGGGCCCTTGCGGATGCCCCAAGTGGATCGATTCTCGCTTACGGTTTGGCCATTGAGAGGGCTCGGCTGAAAAGGAAGGGTTACTCCCCCGCGGTGATTTCTACCCTGCTGCGGGCGAGGAAAACATCCACCTCTCTTACTTACGTTCGGATTTGGAGAATCTTTGAAGACTGGTGCTCACGGCGTGGAGTCCGTGCGGCGACTGTTTCCGTGTCCGTCGTTTTAAGTTTTCTTCAGGATGGTTTTGATAAGGGCCTTGCGGCTAGTTCCCTGAAAGTCCAGTTGGCGGCTATCTCTTGTTATCGAGGCAAAGTTTTAGGCCGTCTCCTCGGTTCTCATCCGGACGTACGTCGTTTTCTTACGGCTGTTTTTCATTTGCGACCCTCCCGCAGGATTTTCGTTCCTCCGTGGGACTTGAATCTAGTGCTGCGGGCCCTGGTTCGTGAACCTTTTGAGCCTCTGAGTAGGGCGTCCCTGAAAGATCTCACGCTGAAGACGTTTTTTCTTGTAGCCATCTGTTCGGCGCGGCGTATTTCGGATCTACATGCGTTGTCCTGCCGAGAACCTTTTTTGTCTTTTTCTCCGGATCGGGTGGTTCTCCGTCCGGTTCCCTCCTTTTTGCCAAAGGTGGTTTCTCCTTTTCACGTGAATCAAGCAGTGTTTCTTCCTTCGCACTCTGTCGCGACGGCGGACAAGGGTCTTCATCGTCTCGATGTGGGTCGTGCGCTTCGTCGTTATTTGAAGGTTACCGAATCTTTTCGGAAGACTGATCGCCTATTTGTGCTTTTCGGTGGTGCACGTAAAGGGGAAGCGGCGGCTAAGGCCTCCATTGCAAGATGGCTAAAAGACGCGATCGCGTCCGCGTATCTGTTGCAGCAGCGGCCTATTCCGGAGGGGATCCGAGCACATTCCACTAGGGCGCAGGCGACCTCTTGGGCGGAGTATAGCCTAGTTCCGCCAGCAGACATCTGTAAGGTGGCCACTTGGTCGTCTTTGCATGCTTTCAGTAAACACTATCGGCTGGATGTGTCAGCAGCTCGGGATTCCTGCTTTGGTTCGGCGGTTCTGCGCGCCGGATGGCAAGGTCCCGCCCGGTCTTGACTGCTCTGTTACATCCTGATTGTGGAGGACTAAACTGGAATACCGAACAGGAAATGGAAATTACACTAACCTGGTAATTGTAGTTCCTGGAGGGTCCAGTTTAGTCCTCCTTCCCTCCCGACTATCTGCTAATGTAGTGCGGCTCGCTTTTCCGAACGGTTGATAATAAGACGGTTCCTCCTTTCTGTTCGACCTTTTTTTGCGGCCGCGCTTTTTGCCATGGCTCTTCCTTTTCTTCGATTTTCAGTCAGCTCGTATAAGATTTCTCACTGTGGGCTGTATTTTTGCTGCCGGAGCGTTGTTGGTAGCGCAATGCAGTGTTCTGACTTCCTCGTTTGGGGAGGGGGTTGGATATTTTCCTGGGGGGAGCGAGTTTGTTCTTTAAATATGCATTTTTTTATATTAATCTAATGTGTTGCTACGTTAAGTATGCTTTGTTACTAGTACACTGGGGGCTTCTGGGAGCTCCGTCTGCATATATACTACAGAAGATTTGATTGGTCCAGTCTCCAGGCTGCAGGAGGAGGAGCACTACCCGATTGTGGAGGACTAAACTGGACCCTCCAGGAACTACAATTACCAGGTTAGTGTAATTTCCATTTGTCAAGCGCTTTCTGTAAATCCAGATACACTGTATCAACCAGCTCTTTATCTACATGTTTATTCACTCCTTCAAAAAGATATAGCAGATTGATGAGGCAAGACTTGCTTTGGCTAAATCAGTGTTGACTCTGTCTATCTAGGTGTTCAGTAATTTGTTTTCTTTATAATAGTATCGACCATTTTGCTTGGCACTGACATAAGGCTCACCAGTCTGGTTTCTAGGATCACTGAGGTGGTCTGTGGATGGATCGGGGGTGGCGGCTGTGGCAGTCACTATCCAGTTTGTGGCAATATTCAGCCACTAACTGGATAGCTTAACCATTTAAGGGGCATCTGAATATCGCCACTAACCAGATAGCAATGCTGCTGCCTAGTGAACTGGGATATTCAGTGCTAGAGTATTATCTTGGAAGCCCAGAGCAGTTGTATTCCATGTTTTAAGAAAAGTGGAAGAAAATCCAAAACACTGCCAGCATGATTTAAAGATGAGGTCAGAAAGGCTGTTGTAGCCAAAAAAGCATCTTTCAGGAAATGGAAAAAGGAATCAAATGACAAACTGGAAACAACATAAGCACTGGTAAGTTAGATGCAAGACATTGATAAGGCCAGCAAAGAGAGAATTTGAAAAAAAAAGCTTGCCATGGAAGCAAAAATGCATAATAAAAACCTTTTTCAAGTGTATCCGTAGAAAAAAACCTGTGAGAGAATAAATTGGACCATTAGATGATAAAGGGGTAAAAGAGGCACCAAGAGGGGACAAGGCCATAGTGGAGAGACTGAATGAATTATTTGCTTCGGTCTTTACTGAAGAAGATGTAGGGAAGTTACCCATGACTGAAATGGTATTTAAAAGTGATGCATCAGAAGAATTGAAAGAAACATTGATAAATTGTGAAGATGTACTACAACTATTAGATAAACTAAAGAGTAGCAAATCACCTGGACTGGATGATATACATCCGAAGATGTTGAAAGAACTGCAGTATGAGATTGCAGACCTACTATTAGTAATCTGTGAATTATCATTAAAATCATCTGTAATACATGAAGATTGGCAAATGGCCAATGTAACACCAATTTTTAAAAAGGGTTCTAGAGGTGATCCAGTAAACTACAGACCAGTGAGCCTGACTGGGCAAAATGGTAGAAACCATTATAAAGAACAAAATTACTGAACATGTAAATAATTAGGTTTAATGGGAGAAAGTCAACATGGCTTTAGCCAAGCAAAGATTTTTGTCTTACTAATCTGTTATATTTTTTTGAATTGTGAATAAACAGGTAGACAAGGTAAACCGGTTAATATAGTATATCTGGATCTTCAGAAAGCCTTTGGCAAGGTCCCTCATGAGAGACCCTTACTGAAATTAAAAAGTCATGTGGATCAAGAACTGGTTAAAAGATAGAAAGCAGTCTCTCCCGACCTAATGCCACCTTTGGTAAAAATGTATTATCTTCCGAAGGCTAAGCATGTTCCTCTTCGGGGGAACTTAGAGGGTGGGTCGGTGCAAGGAGATATTCTCAATGCTACAGATTTATTGGAAAATTCAGGTCTTAACTCTCAGGAACCCTCTACCTTGTTAATAACATTTGCTTTATTATTGGATAAAGAGTGGCTGTTGAAACGTTTTCTTCAGAAGAGGACGCTTATGTTCCGGGGTTTAGCTGTTCGCATATATCCGGATCTATCAAGGGAAACCCAGAAACGGCGCAGTGAGTTTTTACTGCTCCGTCCTGGGATCCTACAATTGGGTGGGCTATTTTTTCTCAAACATCCATGTAAATGCTTGATTAAATATCAATCTATTTCTTATGGTTTTTCTTAGCCCTCCCAATTGATAGCTTTTATAAACGCTAGGCGATTAGAGTCCACCATTGATTCCTCCTAGAGCTCATATTAGATTTGGCCTGGATTTGACTTTCACCTTTCTTTGATATGTTATTTTGTTTTTTTATTTAGTGAGATGACCTCCTCTGATAGTGGACTAGGGAGGGTAGACACTTAATATTAATTTTTCTCTTATAATCAATATTGTATTAAGTACCTTGTTAAGGTTTTTTCAATGTGTTTTCCTGTTTCTCAGAGAAGGGTTTTTGTTTAAACCTTCTTGAATTTATTGTAAAATTGCATAAATATAAAAAAAAAAAAAGATAGAAAGCAGAGGGTAGGGCTAAATGGCCAATTTTCTCAATGGAAAAAGGTAACTAGTGGAGTACCACAGGGATCTGTGCTGGGTCTGCTGCTTTTTAACATATTTGTAAATGACCTGGAAATGGGACTAACAAATGGGGTAATTAAGCCAGTCCCAAAACTCTCGGGATCCAAAATTCTGACTAAATATTCCTATCAAATGGTATATAATACATGACCATAGCAGAAAGAAAATCACCGTTAGAACATATTGAATAAGACGGGTACAATTTTCCTGAAATATGCAAAAATTAACCCGGCTGCAGAACGTGGATTAACAATTTAAAGTAAGCCTTCAAATGGTTAAATTTGCAGATGACACAAAATTTATTCAAAGTTGTTAAAACCCAAGACGGATTGTGAAAAATGGCAAGAGGACCTTCATAAACTGGAAGACTGGACATTCAAATAGCAGATGAAATTTAATGTGAACAAGAGCAAAGTTATGCACATAGGAAAGAACATCCCAAATTATGGTTACATGATGCAAGGATCCACATTAGAAACAACCACCCAGGAAAAAGATTTAGGCGTCATCGTGGATAACATGTTGAAACCCTCCACCCAGTGTGCGGCCAAGAAAGCAAATATAATTCTAAAAATCATAAGGAAAAGAAATAGAGAATAAAACCAAGGATATTATAATGCCTCTGTATTGTTATATGGTGCGACCACACCTTGAATATTGTGTGCAATTCTGGTTGCCATATCTTAAAAAGGATATAGTGTTGTTAGAAAAGATACAGAGAAGAGCCACCAAAATGGTAAAGGGGATGGAAGGATACCCCTATGAGGAGAGGCTTCAACCTGGAAAAGAGACGGCTGAAGAGAGATATGATTGAGGTCTATAAATTAATGAATGGGGTGGAATGGGTGAACGTAGATCGATTGTTTACACCATTAAAAAAGTAAAGACTATGGGACATGCAATGAAGTTACAATATAACCTGTTTAAGACTAATAAGAGAAAATATTTTTTTTCATTCAACACATAAACTCTGGAATTCATTACCAGAGGATGCAGTAAAAGCTGCTAGTTAGCTGGGTTTAAAAAAGTTTGGACAAGTTCCTGGAGGGAAGGTCCATAAACTAAAGAGGACCTGGAAAATCCACTGCTTTCCCCAATTCAAGCATTGTGGAACCTATGTGTCTTTTTGGGAACCTGCTAAATACTTGTGATCTAGATTGGCCACTGTTGGAAACTGGATACTGAGTTTGATGGATCTTGGGTCTGACCCAGTATGGCATATCTTATGTTCTTATGGATAAGTTCCTGTGCTAAATATCTGGTTTTGATTGAAAGCGGCAACAGCTGAATATGCTCCCCTTAGTATTTAGCTATGTTTCTTTATATAAAGGCACTTTCTTATCCTCTTAACCTAGTCACGCTGTTATACAATTATCCTCTCTTTCTCTCCATAGTCTATACTGTAGATACACTGTATTTTCTATTCCCTAGTCTATTTTACAGGTGAAGTTGTGCACAGTACTTACTGTGTTCCTCAAGAGTGTTTCATGTCATACAGTATTGGTGTTCTAAGATTTATGTGAGTAATCAACTGGGTCACTTGGCAGAGCATAAACTTGGTTTCTGTGTTCCCACATAACAGCCCCTCCTTGTCCCCCATTGTGTAGACATGCATCGCAGTGTTGCCTATCTCCAGTTTTGTTGGTATATTTGTACTGGATGGAAGGGGAAACACAGTATGATGGCTATTCAGGGCCAGCCTGAGGGTTTCAGCCACCCTAGGCAGGTCCTCCATGCTGCTCCCCCTCGTCTGCAGGCACCACCAAGCCTGCCATGCCGCCCCTCCCCTCCCCCCGGCATCCATTCTCTCACCAGGGCCGTGGTATGGCATCCCTCCATGCGCTGAAACGGCAGTTCAGCTGCCGCTTGAGTGTGTCGGGCCTTAAAGTTCCCACACATGTTCACAGCCTGCCACTCCAATAGAGGGAGGTAGGAGTGGCACACAGGCTGCTGCAGGGGGTGAGGGTAAGCCAGGTTCCTTATCGTTCCTCCAGTTCAGTCCTCTACCTCTGGGTTGTCAATCTCCTCCTGCAGCTAGGAGACTGGTATGTCAGAATGATGACATCACTGGAGATATAGCCTGCTGCACTCCTACTTCCATCCCAGTGTTACCAGTCTCCTTGCAGCAGGAGGACTTGACGAGCCTTGTGATAGAGGCTCTCTGGAGGAATGGATAAGGAGCAGAAGGCAGATTAGGTTTCCTAAGTGGGTTAGAGCCTTTTTGGCAGTGTCTTTTAAAAAATATATATATATCTGAGGATACTGCACGGCTTTCTTATTTCCTGCCTGGGCCTGTGCTACTTTTGGGGGTTCTGGCTCATGATTTCGAGTTTCCCCCTCCCCCCTCCTCCCCGGTAGTTCAGAGGTGTCTCCTCCCTGAATCTACGGGGGAGAGCCCTTCTTATGCGGGGCGCATTTTGAGGCTGCAGTGCTCTCCTGAGGCGGCTGCACTGCCGGCAGTACATTGAAGTAGCAGAGCATCGGGTCCGGTTTTGGAGACTCGAAGCACAGCGCATTTGGCAGAGGCGGGCAGACCGGGATGGTAAGTGCTAACTGGGGCCCGGCTGCCTGGTTTTTCGGGGGAAAGCATTCTCCGGGCATGCGCAGGCACTGGAGCTGTTTTTGGTGCCCTTTTTTTCCCCTCGTCGGCAATCACGGCGGCCATTTTCGGTGCCGCGTGTCAGCGTGTGCTCTCCCGTCTCGCTGCGGGGCAGAGCTGGGGTTTGATTTGTAGCCTCTAGTTTTCTTCTTCTTCCTCTCTTTGTTGTTTTTGAGGGGTTTATTTTACTTTGTTTCTTTTGTTGCTTTCTTTATTTTTGGGGCCTCTTCAGCCATCCCTTCAGAGTCGGGGGGGGGGGGGCTGGGGGGGATCGTTTTCTTGGCGATACCTTAGCAATTTCTTAGTTGGGCTTTTGGATCTGCAGAGCAGTTGCTGGCTATCCCTGTCCAAATTTTAAAAAAAAACAAAAAACATAAAAATAAATAATCATTAAAACAACTCAAGCGGGGCTTGCGCATCAAGAGAGCCCAAGGGGGGGGGTTCTTGCTAGCCTTGTGATGGCTGCCCGGCCTCAGTGCCTCGTGTGTGGCACTAGGAGGGGCTCCGTTGCAGACACCCAGGGTGTGCCGCGGTTGTGCTGCCCTCTCATCCGCTGTTGAGCTTCAGATGGAAGTTCAGCAGTCCCCCGGAGGCGCAGGGTGAGCCCGCGGGGGTTGACACTGCCTCTCCGTGACTATCAGCGCGGGGGCCTGCGTCGGAGGAGCCGGCAGGGCCCTCCGGTGAGCCTGTGGTAGCCCAGGGGTCGGGTCTCGGAGGTTTTAGCCCTGAATTTGTTCTGCTGATGCATCAAGCCTTTTGTCTACGGAGGCAGGGCAAGAGGGCAGGTTCCGAGTTCGTTGGCATCACCTCCTCCCCTTCCTGGGACGGCTGGGGAGGGGGGTGAGGAGCCGCCTGCTCCGAAGCGTGCGAGACCTGGCGACCTGGCGGAGGGCGAGTTGCCTGAAGCCCAGTATACGGAATGAGATCCTGAAGAGGGTTCGCAGGATCTGGAAGAAGGGGAGATCCCTGAACCCGAAGATCAAGCGAAAATCATTAGGGTCTTCCGCCGGGAGGAATTGGCGGCCCTCATTTCAGAGACGTTGCAGATGTTGAACCTTACTGCACCGTCAACGGTGGAGGATGAGGTCGAGGATCCCGTCATCCAGGCGGTGCGTCAGACACAGGTGGTGGTTCCAGTGCACAGGGTCGTCGAGAAGATGATTCAGGACGAATGGGATAAGCCAGAGGCAGGACTTTGGGGCATTCGGACAATGATTAGGTTGTATCCTTTGGCCGATAAGGATAAAGACAGGTTCCGGGCACCGCGGATTGACGCAGTGGTGTCGGCTGTTACCAAGAAGACCACTATCCCGGTTGAAGGGAGTGCGGCCTTAAAGGATACTCAAGACCGTAAAGTTGACGGTCTTCTAAAACAGTCCTTTGAGGCGGATTCTATTTCGTTGCAGGCCTCCATCTGCGGTGCTTAGGTAGCCAGAGCGTGTTTGCGCTGGGCCCAGCGTCTACGTCAGTCTTCGCGTGTGGATATCGAGGAGGTGAAGGAGCTGGATTGCCTGGAGTCCGGTGCTGCCTATCTCGCAGATGTGCATTACGACTTGATTCGGGTGCTGGCCAACAGCACAGGCCGCCTGTAGATCTTTGTGGTTACGCAATTGGGCGGCAGACGGCCCTTCTAAATCCCGCCTTAGCAAGCTGCCCTTTAAGGGGGGGTTGCTTTTTGGGGAAGATTTGGATAAGTTGGTGAAGGACCTGGGTGAGTCCAAGGCAGGCCGGCTGCCCGAGGATAAACCGAAGCAGGCCAGGTCCGGCCAAAGCGTTCGGGGTCAGTTTCGTGATTTCAGAAGATTTCGGTCACCGCGCTTCGGTGGTTTCCAGAGAGGGCGGTTTCCGTCGTGAGCCCAGGGCTTTCGTGGGTTTTGGGGAGCGAGTCGAGGATTCTCCTCCATCCCTGCGTCCACTTCACGTAAAACTCAATGAAGCGAGGTGGGTCCCGGCGGAGGGGTCTCCCATAGGCGGATGACTTCGGGGGTTCCTTTCCGCTTGGACCCTGTCAGACGGCTGCCTGGGTGAGAATCTTCACAGTCTTGGCAATGCATATATCTATATGATTTGCAAGGTATTGTGGGCAATGTAGTTCATTCACACCAGACACAGCTGCTGACAATAATTTAGTTGTGCTCTTGGGTAAAGCCAATAAGATATTTATTAATGGGGTTATTTCTCCCAACACAGATATGCTTGGTAGCGCATAAATTAGGTTACTTGCTTTCAGTGTTAACTTGGAAAAACAAAGTTAAAATCAGGAAAACAACAAATGAAAAGCCACAAAGCAAGAAACAAACTGTTCTTTTCACTTTAACTTCTGATTACTTCCCACATAGATACAGAAGTGATTCTCTCCTAGCTCATAAGCAATTAGGTAAGGCTTAATTGCTAGCAGTTACCAGCTGAAACCCCTTAGCTGGCTTGCCTTCCACTGTGTGGGTCAAATCCTGCTTCAGGAGCTTTTCTGAGTAGATTAAAGAACAAATTTGTATTTCTTTGTGATGGTTGCTGTACTTTATAACAGAAAGTTACCAACGGAGTTTAGACAGAGAACAGTCCATATAAATAGGATCCTCATCTGCTATTATTCCCCCTTGTTCAACAAGCATGGGTTCAATATCATGGATTGGCACAGATGAATCTTTCAATTTATTTATTTACATTCTCTTATATACCGCACTATTCAGCATCAGCGCGGTTTACATGGAACAGAAACGCTCAGTACAGTTAACATGTATGAGTTTACAGATAACAGGGCAAGTAACTGTCTTTCAAGGTTATAGCTAGGGCATAGATCAGTGTTCATACCTGAGCTTCCATTGCTGCTAGAGTTCCTCTCTATATAGCCTGGCCATTATGTAGTCCAGTTCTTATGTCCAGCCTTCCAATCCAGATCCCTGGACACTGGATCTCTCTTCACATACCTTCTGGCATAGGTCTTAGGGTCCCTTCTACATGCAGCCGTCTCCCTCACAGGTAGCCTCTGGTGATTCCTAGCTCTGCAGCAACATTCCTCTGGCTTTCCCCAGTCCAGTGGTATATGCTGGCCCTTGGAATACCTCCCAGTATGCGTACTGCTTTGGACTCTTCTAGACCTCTCAAAGGCTTTTCTCCTCTTTCTTCCAGAGGGTCTCTTTCCCTCTCTGTCCGTCCGGTTTGGCTTCTGCTTCTGATGATCCTTCAGATGAAACTGATGATCCTTCTCTGGATATCCAAGGTGATCATGAAGATCCTGAGGATGGTCATCTGTAGAATAAACTCTACTCTTACTCTGCTTGGATGAGTGCTCCTCCCTAACACAGCACAGCTGTGCTGAATCAGGCCCTGCCCTTTGAGATGAGTGCTTAGGGATTACCTCATAGCCCTCCTGATTGAACACGCGTTTCCCCACTTCAGCTCCTCTAATAGCTGTTGGAAACCTGGTGCATTCTGGGACTGGTAGTCTTTTATGGGAAAATTCTGTTTTCTTATTTCTACCAGAACTGACAGGTTGCTTGTTCAGAGTCACTTCACCTTTTCTATAGCTCCTTCCTGAGCTATGATAAGCTTCCTTATCACAACCCGCATCACGTCAGACCAATGGGTGTTAGAGAGAGTTCAACACGGCTACGCGCTGGAGCTGGCTCGCCTTGTGCGGGATTCGTTCACTCTGTCTTCTTGCAGGGGTCCCAAGAAAACGGCGGCGGTTCGTGCGACCTTGGAAAGACTCATTCAGTTGGGCGCCGTGGTGGAGGTTCCCAAATCCAATTACGGCATGGGTCGGTACTCTATTTATTTCATGGTGCCCAAAAAGGGCGGTACGTTACGGCCCATACTAGACCTGAAGGCGGTAAACAAATGCTTACGAGTTCCGCACTTCCGCATGGAGACGTTGCGATCCGTCATAGGTGCGGCGCGGCGAATTCTTGACGTCTCTGGACCTGACGGAGGCTTATTTGCACATCCCCATCCGGGAAGCTCAACAGAAGTTTCTGTGGTTTGCTTTTCCTTGGGGCCACTATCAGTTCCAAGCCTTGCCGTTCGGTTTGGCAACGGCGCCGCAAACCTTCACCAAAATTATCGTGGTGGTGGCGGCGGCGGCATTGCGCAAAGAAGGGATTCTGGTCCACCCGTATCTCGACGATTGGTTGATCCGGGCCAAGTCAGAGGAGGAGAGTTTCCAGGTGACGAACCGGGTGGTTACGTTTTTACAGAAGCTGGGTTGGGTAGTCAACTCAGCCAAGAGTCATTTGCAGCCCGCCCAGGACCTCGAGTACTTTGGGGTACGGTTCGACACACTGAGCGGGCAGGGGTTTCTGCCGCACAAGCGGGCCGAGGGCTTGCGGTCCCTGGTGCAGCAGTTTCTGTCGGTACCAGCGCCATCGGCATGGGATTATCTCCGGGTGCTGGGGACCATGGCGGCGACGTTGGAAGCGGTGCCTTGGGCCAAGATTCATATGCGACCTCTCCAAAGAGTGCTGCTCCGCCGCTGGTCGCATCAGACCGATTCCCTGAGCAAGCGTCTTCTTTGCCCGAGCACAGTCCGACAGTCTCTTCATTGGTGGCTTCTCCTCTCGTCGACGGCCGGCATGCCGCTGGAACAGCCGGAGTGGCTTCTGCTGTTGACGGATGCCAGTCTGACGGCTGCGGAGCCCACTGCGGGAGCTGCTTTGCGCAGGGGCTTTGGTCCCCTCTGGAGGCCTCTTGGTCGATAAACCGGCTGGAGCTTCGGGCGGTGTTCCGGGCCCTTCAGACGTTCGAGGACATGGTACGCGGCCGGCCCGTAAGGGTGCTCTCCGACAACTCGGCGATGGTGGCGTACATAAACTGCCAGGGCGGCACGGGGAGTGCCGCAATGGAAGAGGAGGCCGACGAGCTGTTCGCGTGGGTGGAGGTCCGCTTGTCTGCGATTTCGGCGGCGCACATTGCAGGAAAAGACAATGTCACCGCGGACTTCCTCAGCAGGGTGCAGGTGGATGCAGGAGAGTGGGAGTTGCATCCCGCGGTTTTCGAGCAGATAGTCAGTCGTTGGGGAACTCCGGTCATGGATCTCATGGCGACCTTTCAGTCGGCAAAGGTCGGGCGTTTCTTCAGCCGCAGGCGCGAACGAATGTCGGAGGGCATCGATGCGTTGCTTCGGCAGTGGCCGACGTTCGGACTCCTGTATGTCTTCCCGCCATGGGCGTTGATAGGCCGAGTGGTTCAGAAAATCGGAGCGCATGCCGGGAAAGTTCTTTTGGTAGCGCCCGATTGGCCGAGGCGTCCTTGGTACGCGGACCTGATCCATCTCTTGGACGGCGAACCTTGGCGGCTGCCAGTGAGGTCAGATCTGTTGGTGCAAGGACCGCTGTTCATGCCTCAGGTGGTTCGGTTCTCACTTACGGTATGGCCATTGAGAGGGCTAAGCTGATGAAGAAAGGCTATTCCTCGGCTGTGGTGGCGACTCTGCTTAGAGCTCGTAAACATTCAACCTCTTTGGCTTATGTGCGCATCTGGCGTATTTTTGAAGATTGGTGTTCGAGGTGTCGGGTGCAGGCGGCATCGGTTTAGATTCCGGTGGTCTTGGAGTTTCTGCAGGGCGGATTTGACAAAGGTCTTGCGGCTAGTTCCTTGCGCGTCCGGTTGGCAGCACTTTCCTGTTATCGGGGCAAGGTCCATGGAGTGCCGTTAGGGGCTCACCCTGATATAGGTCGCTTCCTGAAGGCGGTAGCTAGATTGCGCCCGGCGCGTCAGGTGTGTGTTCCGCCGTGGGACCTCAATCTTGTTCTCGCAGCGTTAGCCAAGTCGCCCTTGAGCCGTTGCGTCGGGCGTCGGTGAAGGATTTGACATTAAAGACGGTATTTCTGGTGGCAATTTGTTTGGTGCGGAGAGTTTCGGAACTGCAAGCATTGTCGTGCCGTGAGCCATTCTTGTCTTTTTCTAGGGAGAAGGTGGTTTTACGGCCGGTCCCGTCCTTTTTGCCCAAGGTGGTCTCTCCGTTTCATTTGAACCAGGCGGTGTGTTTGCCCGTTCTGGGGTCGCTGGGGGCGACGAGTCGGATCGCAGTCTTCGTTGTCTCGATGTAAAGAGAACATTGCGTCAGTATTTGGCGGTCACGGAGCCCTTCCGCCGGTCTGAGCGGTTGTTTGTTCTTTTCGGGGGAGTGCGCAAAGGTGAAGCAGCGGCGAAGGCGTCCATCGCCCACTGGCTTAAAGAAGCGATTGCTTCCGCTTATTTGCTTCATGGTCGAGTCGTGCCTGTGGGGCTGCGGGCGCATTCCACCAGAGCACAGGCGTCTTCTTGGGCGGCGCACAGTTTGGTTCCGCCTGGGGACATTTGTAGAGCGGCGACTTGGTCGTCCCTACATACATTCAGCAAGCATTACCGGCTGGATGTTGCAGCGGCTTCGGATGCTCGTTTTGGATCGGCGGTCTTATCTGCCGGCTGGAAGGGTCCCTCCCATTGATTACTGCTCTGGTACATCCCAGAGGTAGAGGACTGAACTGGAGGAACGATAAGGAAATAATTACACTTACCTGGTAATTGTAGTTCCTTGAGTGATGACAGTTCAGTCCTCCTTCCCACCCGTATGATTCGAGGGGGATTCCTATTTGGTACTCAGCCGCAGATGGTTACAGGTAAGTCTGGATTGTAAAATGTCTTTCCTTGTTCACTTCTCGGTGACAAGGCAGGGTGTAAGAAAGTCTTGTCGTTAAGGGTGTATAGTTTACGATTAGTTGATGTTATCTTATGTTTGGCTACTTATTTATTGCTCCTTTGAGTCTGCTTTGTTATAGTTCACACTGGGATGGAAGTAGGAGTGCAGCAGGCTATATCTCCAGTGATGTCATCATTCTGACATACCAGTCTCCTAACTGCAGGAGGAGATTGACAACCCAGAGGTAGAGGACTGAACTGTCGTCACACAAGGAACTACAATTACCAGGTAAGTGTAATTATCATTTATTCACCAGGGTCTGCTGTCCTAGGTGACTGCCTAGTTTGCCTAGTGGATGGGTCGGCCCTCTGGCTATTACAGTGTAAGCAATGAAAGATTTATTTATTTAACCGGTTTTATATACCGTTTTTCTGCAAGGCAAGACAGTTTACATTGAACAAGAAGAAACGTTTACATGAAACAGTTGGAACTATATACAAGTAATGTTGGTATGAATACAGTGTTACAATAAACAAAAGAACAAAAGTAACTATTTACAGATGGCTTGGAGGCTATGCAGCGAGGCGTTGAGTTTTGTGACTTTAGAACAGCCTGATACCAAAGAGACTAAATGTGGATTTGGATCTATTGCTATTTTTATAAATTTTAGCTGTAAGTCTACTGGCTTAGGATGTGGACATGTGGAGGGGAATTTGAGATGGGACGACCAAGTGCAATCTGGGTTCCTTATCATCCCTGCAGTCCAGTCTTGCACCTCTGTGTAGTGTACCTCTTCCAGCAGCTTGGAGTCTGAACATGTCATCTTTTTGATGACACCAGTGTACTTATGCAGCTGGCACTGCCTACCAGCCCCAATATGCTCAGTCTCCAAGCATCTGGAGGAGGTAGTGAGCCAGAGTGCGGGACTCACTGAAGGGACAACTAAGGAGATAGGTTTAGTTAGAGCTTCCTTTTTATTTCCCCCGCTAAGATGCGGGTTTCTTTGTTTTTAAAGACAGAAAAAAAAAGACATCACAAAGAATCCAGGGGACAATAGGGCTGAGGGGAGGATATTCCTTCTCCCCCCTCCACCCAGGATTTCAGGGGGCAGTTCTGTGGAGGCCTTCCTCAGCTGAGACTTCTGGTGGCTCCCGAACCCATTATTGGGTGAGGAGCCACCGCGGGACAGCAGTGGATTGTTGGAGTGAAAGCCGGCAGCCCTGAGTCACCCCCCTCAGCACCGAAGCTGGGAAGGAAGGCCAGCTGCATAAGTACACTGGTATTTTCAAAAAGATGACATGCTCAGTCTCCAAGCTGCTGGAAGAGGTACACTACCCAGAGGTGCAGGACTGGACTGGAGGGACAATAAAGGAACCCAGGAACAACAATTAGCCGGTAAGTCTAATTTCTCTATTTCTAAGCCAGAATGTTACAAAAAAAAAAGCAGGCATGTACAGATGCCGACACAATTTCACAAACATGGATGCCCCAATATGGATAACTGTAGGGCATCTACATAGACATATCTGTATTTCAGAACCTGGGCATCTAGGATAGCCTAATAGTTAGAGTAGTGAGCTAGGAACAGGGCAACC
The DNA here is from genome assembly GCA_033557465.1 of Ichthyophis bannanicus. Taxonomy (NCBI): domain Eukaryota; kingdom Metazoa; phylum Chordata; class Amphibia; order Gymnophiona; family Ichthyophiidae; genus Ichthyophis; species Ichthyophis bannanicus. The sequence goes on from CM066047.1 coordinate 84,782,792, forward strand.
AGGGTTCCAATCCCACTGATGGTTCATTGATATTGTGCTGAGTACTGGGGATGGTGGAATGCTCTGTTCTCTACAACCCCTGGATGCTTTTCAGCTAAAACGAGTACTTTTCAGATGCGTGTTCATGTCTGAAGCAGGTCTAAACATAGATATGACACCAGATGTCCATGACATTTCTGAGATCAGACAGGGGCGTCTAGGTTCTTGGGAATGCCCCAGCCACACCTCCATCATACCCCCATTTTTATTTGGGCATCCTCATGCTGGAGTGTCCCCACAGCCAGCTTCAAAAATGGCTCTGGAGACATCTCTGTGCTGCTGCCACCTGGCTCACCAGCGGTACAACAGCCCTCTCTCTTCCCCCTGTTCTCAATGATCAATCCATTCAGCTTTCTCCACACTTTAATATCTTGGTGTCTTTATAGATTGAGAACTATCTTTCAAAAAACAAGTCAGTCATGTCCTTTAATCCTTGCACTCCATCAATCTCAGTCCCTTTGACTCCTCTGCCCAATATACACTTAGTTACATTTACTTATTCATTGAACTAGGCTTATATATTGCTTTTCTACCATTCAAAGTGGTGTACATTCAGGTACTGTGTGTGTATGTGTGTGTGTGTATGTATATATATATATATATATATATATATATATATATATATATATATATTTCCTTATCCCCAAAGGGCTCACAATCTATATATTTGTACCTGAGGCAATGGAGGGTTTAGTGGCTTGCCCAAGGCCACAAGGAGCACCCGTGGGACTAGAAACCCCAGTCCTTCCAGCCCAAGGTTGTTGTTCTCTAGCGGGATTCAAACCCCTGGCACTTCAGCCCGAGGTAACTTGCCCCAACCACTAGGCCACTTCCCACATGGACTATTGTATTTCTACTTATGCAGGTATATTTCAATCTGTAATAAAATGAATACAGACCATTCAGAATACTGTGCTCCATATTCTCTGCCGTGAAGTAAATTTGATAACATCTCTCCGCTTCTCTTTCAACAACATTCACAGAGGGTCTCCATTGCAAGCAATGTTCTTTTGTACCTCTTGAATACAAACTCTCTGCCTGAGAGCTCTTAAATGGGGCTTTTTCATTTTTAATTGCTAACTTTTTCTGCTGCATTGCCTAGTGAATTGTAGCTGTTTTGCAAAATGGGTATATTGATATTTTTAGTCAAAGCTTTTTACTACTGTTATAGTTTTTTTTTCTTCTCCTTTAGTCTTCAGGTTCAAAGAGGAAGTCAAGCTCTTTGAAGTCACTGCCTTCCTCAGGTATTAGATCCCTCCCTTCCCACTCCAGCTTTCACCCACTGCATGTGAGAATTCTTGTTATATAGGGCAAGTCATCAATTAGCTTGTTAGCAAAGATAACAGATTTTTTATTGGTTGCTATGGAAATTCTAGGAAGTAAAGAGTTCCACATTTCAATATCTACTAAAAGTAAACAATTTGATATTCTTGAAAGAGCTTTGATCAGGTAATTTTACAAAGGGAGCATAATACGATATATCTAAAATGCACAATATCAGAATTTAGTAGTGTAAAATAATAGCTGTTTAGCAAGCTAGCAGGACTACACACAGGAACATAGAACAGAGCTGTTAGAACACACATTAAAGAGGCTAGCTGCTTTTTCTCTGAGGAGAAGTTAGGGACTTTGGTAGGTCTTTGTCATTTTCTGCAACAGGTACTAAAGCTCCAATAACTGAACTATGGTTGGAAAGAGTTATGTTGCCAAAGCTGTTGCCCCCTTTACAACTTTTGCATCTGTTCAGACGGACAGCCCAATCCCAGTTGAAGAACGAGTTCCATGTGCACGAGGCCTGCAAACTGAAGCCCTCATGAAATAAGTGGAGGAACTAAGAGAAGAGGTGGCAGGGCTGAGAAGCATTCGTGACTCAGAGGAATATATTGGTGAGATGGTACTTGAAGCATTCAAGCTGTCTGACAGAGGTGAAGATGGTATGCTACAGAATGAAGAGAGTTGGACACAAGTTACCAGTGCCTGCAGAATCGACAATCCAAACCCTGGAAATCGAGGAAGTGAAAATGTCCCAGGAATGAGAAGCAGTAGAGCTCAATCACCTCAACGTTGCAGAATCAGTGACCATAAGGAAGCCAAGAGTAGGGTAGTTGGTGACTCTCTTCTGAGGTATCAATCTGCCAATCAGATTTGATTTCCAGGGAGGTGTGCTATCTGCCAGGTTCCAAAATCCAAGATATTATGGAGAGTTTGCCAAGACTCATCAAGCCTACTGACAATTATCCGATGATGTTCATCTCTGTCTGCACAAATGATACTGCTAGGTATCCCTCTAAGCATATCAAGTGTGACTTCATGGCTCTGGGAGAGAGGGTGAAGCAGATAGGTGTGCAGGTGGTGTTCCCTTCAATCCTCCCTGTTGATGGTAAAGGCTGAGGCAGAGAATTTCACATCCTGAAGATGAATGCATGGATGGTGTAATCGAGAGAGTTTTGGTTTCCTCGACCATGGGATGATATTCCAAGGGCTGCTGAGCAGAGATGGGGTCTTCCTATCCAAGAAGGGTCGAAGTGTCTTCCGCAGCAGACTGGCTAACCCTACTAAAGAGGGCTTTAAACTAGATTCATTGCGAATGGATGAAGAAAGTCCCCAAATAAGTGAAAGCCCTCAGGTAAGTAAAACATTAAATACCTCTGTAGAAATGGGTAAAAGGAGCAATGTCTGGAAAGAAGTGTGCATTTATGCCCATATTATGTGAAATAAGATCCCAGATGTTAAGACTTTAATGGAAGAGGCTGACTTGGATTTAGTGGCGGTTATGGAGACATGGTTCACAGACAACCATGATTGGGAACTAATTATACCGGGCTATACTTTATTCAGGAAGGACTGGGTAGGAAGAAGGGGAGGAGGAGTGGCACTATATGTAAAAAAATCATATTACAGGACTTAACAAGGGAAGGAGGAAGTATCATAGGTTAAACTAGAAAGAGGGAATGGAGAGTCTATTTGCAATGGTGTGATATAAAGAACTTCTTCACAGGCAGAAGAAGTGGACAGAGATTTAATTGAAGATAGTATTGCCATGAAAGGAGAAGTGCTACTGACAGATAATTTCAATATGCCAGATGTTGATTGGTGCATCCCTGCTACGGTGTCTTCTAGAAGTAAGGAGATCCTGAATTCTCTGCAGGGAGAATTATTCCAGCAACTGGTAACAGAACCCACACGTGAAGAAGCCATACTGGACCTGGATCTTACCAATGGGGAAATTGTTTCTGATGTTACAGTGGGAGATTATCTTGCATCCAGTGATCACCAGATGGTAGGGGTTCAGAATTAGGACAAGGGCTGATAAAGTCCATTCAAAGGTGAGGGTCCTAGACTTTAGGAAAACTAACTTTGTCAAGATGGGACAGTACTTCAAGGAGCCATTAGCAGGATGGGAACAGCTGGGGGATGTAGAAAAGCAATGGGCAAAACTGAAAGGGCATATTTAAGGCCAACAACTCTTTATGTTAGTAAATAAATAAAAGGAAAAGGAGGCCGCTATGTTTCTCGAAAGAAGTAGCTGAAAAAGTGAAAAAAAAGAGGGTGGCCTTCAAAAAATACAAGAGATCACAGAAAGAGGAAGACAAGCATCAATATTTGGAAAAACTTTGAGAAGCTAGGAAAGTTGTCAAGAAAGCAAAGATACAAATAGAAGAAAATATAGCCAATGCAGTAAAATGGTGGGGACAACACATTTTCCAGATATGTTAGGGTGAGGAGGAAGGGCAAAAGTGGTATTGTCAGACTCAAAGGTGAAAGGGAATAATATGTAGAAGCTGGTGAGAATAAAGAAGAATTGTTTAACAGATATTTTTGTTCTGTGTTCACAGATGAAGGGCTAGGAGCAGGATCTCAGAAAACATCCACAAACAGGAACAGTAGTGAAGGGGATCTTGAATTTATTTATTTATTTACATTCTGTTATATACCGCGCTATTCTGCATCAGTGCGGTTTACATTGAACAAAGTGAAATTAGATTGAACAGGGCATTATAACTTGGAGATAACTATTTTACAGGGAACATGGGCTATGGAGGGAGGGTTAAGTGGCTTGCCCAAGACCACAAGGAGCACCTGTGGGACTAGAAACCCCAGTCCTTCCGGCCCAAGGTTGCTGTCCTCTAGTGGGATTTGAACCCCCGACCTTCCGGCCTGAAGTACCTTGCCCCAACCATTAGGCCACTCCTCCACTCCACTCTGAATGATTTTCAGAAGACTGTGTTCGTGAGGAACTAAATAAACTAAAAGTAGACAAAGTGCTGGGGCTGGATGGGATACATCCTAGAGCAGGGGTTCCCAAACCGGCCTCTCAGCCAGTTGGGCTTTCAGGATATCCACAATGAATATGCATGAGAGAGATTTGCATGCACTGCCTCTGTTGTATGCAAATCTCTCTCATTCATATTCATTGTGGACATCCGGTAAAACCCGACTGGTTGGGCAGGCCCCAGGACAGGTTTGGGAGCCTTTGTCCTAGAGTATTAAAGGAACTTGGGGATGTTCTAGTGTCTCCACTGTCTGACCTTTTCAATGCTGCTTTAGTTTCGGGAGAGGTCCCAGAGGACTGGAAAAAGGCACAGGTGGTCCCTTTACACAAAAGTGGAAGTAAGGATGAGGTTGAGAACTACAGGCCAGTTAATCTGACCTCAGTGGCGAGTACATTTTTTTTTTGTACAATATTTTTATTAGACATTGTGAAAACAGATTATTACAAACTGTTCATTTCTGTTACAAATTACAAGATACATGTGTATACTTCAAATGTCATTTATATAGGTTCTGTAGCCCTTCCCTCTCCTATCGAAATTCCTAGGTTTTACTCTTCTCCCTTCCACCTATCTTTTATATCTTGACCCCTGTATCGAAATTTCTGCTGCTTTTATCATTTAACCTTCCTGCTTTTTAACCACATTGAACTTAACTTTGAAAAACATAAACTCTCAAACTTTACATTTGCTCACGGTATTTTGTGACTAACAATTAGACATCCTCCGATATTTTTGCATTACTGTAGGGTGGGTGGGTGAGCATGCTCTATTTGTCCTCTCTTATACCAGCCCCTTCCTTATCTGTTAATTTTTTTTTTTTTAGTGCCATCAAGTCAGTGTTGACTCATAGGGACCCAGCTACCTCTGGGTTTTCTTGGCAATGTATCACTGGAAGTAGATTGCCAGCCTTTTCTTCTGAGGCAATGGAGGGTAGAGTGACTTGCCCAGAGTCACAAGGAGTGCCAGTGGGAATCGAACCCTTGATCTTCTGGGTACTAGGCAGTTGCTCTAATCACTAGGCTACTCCTTCACTCCATCTGTTAAATAGGGGTCCCATATTTTATGGTATTTCCATTCTCTTGCTCTTAAGCGGTAAGTCACCTCATCAAATCTTACCACTTCCTCAGCTTTTGATACCAATCCGCTAATGTTGGTCCCCTTTCCACTTTCTATTTCCATGCCAATGCCACTCGGGCTGCCAGAAGCTTCTTCAAATTGAAGTAGATTACACCCCCCCCCCCCCCCCCCACTTCCTCGATCCTCTGGGATCACCAGCAACATTTCCCCAGGGGATATGTATGGGACTCTCTCCCTCCCTCCTGGCAGTCCTTCTCCTACTCCTTTCCAGTATTGTTGGAATACCGGGCATTTCCACCACATATGATAGAATGTACCCTCTTGTGCGCAGCCCCGCCAACACTGATTAGTATCTCGGCCTGATATAGCTTACTTAGCGTAGTGTATATCCTGTGTATGATCTGAAACTGGGTTTGCCTCCATGAGGTAGCCAATGTCTTCTTGTATATGTCTTCATGAATTTTTACCCATTTATGTTCCTCTAATTCTTCCCCCAACCACTTATGCTATCCGTCCCGATGTATCAGGATGTTCCTGTCTTCCTCATCCAATTGTACTTTATATAATTTCGAGGTCAGGGCCTTCATGCTATGTCCCTTAAATAAAACTGTCTCCATCTAGGTGGTTGGCCTTTCAAGGTGTGCTCTCACACCCCGCTCTATAAAATGTCTAAGTTAGGAAAAATTGATAGGGGGCTTTTTTGTCTCAACAAACGCTCCAGCTCTTGCTTTGGACATCACTACTCTTCCCACTAATAAGTCTGCAAATGTTACTATACCCACTTTTCGCCCTTGTTCAGTAAGTTTGTGAAACTCTTTTCCTGATTATGGGCAATTTTTTTTTTTTTTTTTAGTGCCATCAGGTCAGTGACTCATAGCGACCAGACTACCTATGGGTTTTCTTGGCAATGTATCACCGGAAGTAGATTGCCAGCCTTTTCTTCCGAGGCAATGGAGGGTAAAGTGACTTGCCCAGGGTCACAAGCAGTGCAAGTGGGCAATAATCCACTATTTTAGACCATTTGGACATGTGAGTGGGAAACCATCCCATTTCTTTCCTACTTTGTTTAGGTGTGACAGTGCCACAAAAAAGGGATAGTTCCGTAAGATTCTCGATTGTTACCCTGCCTCCTTCCTTCTGCTTTTCCTTTCTCTAGCCAAGCAAAAATGGACTATGGGGCCAACATCTCTCTCTCGAGGTCAACCCATTGGATCTCTGTTTCCCTTAGGTAATGTCCCCTCAGCACTCTGAGTATGCTTGTTCGATAATACCAATTTAGTACTGGGAAGCGGATGCCCCCTTGCTCATTAGATTTATATAATCTGCGAACATTAATCCTCACTCTTTTCCCCTTCCACACAAGCTATACAAGTCATTGTTCCCACTTCTTCAGTGCTTTCTGTGGGATCTGAATGGACAGTTGTGTGAAGATGAAGAGAAACTTAGGAATAGCGCTCATCTTAATTGCTTCTACTCAACCGAACCAACTTAAATGTAATGCTGTCCATGTGTCTAACTCTGCGCTCAGTTTGGCGACTAGGGGTCTGTAGTTATGTGCATATAATTTTTTGGGGGTCTTCTGAGTTCCTAATCCCTAGAAACTTAATCTCCCCTTTTGCCCATTCCTTATGGAGCCCCCCTAGTGCCAACGCTTCCATTTTCATAAGGTTATTTTAAAACCAGAGACCTTTGAGAAGTTATCCAGCTCCTCTAAAAGGGCCGGGAGAGATTTTTGTGGCTGGGCCATGAATACCAATGTATCAGCATATAAAAGGATTTTATTATGGGACCCTCCACACTTATCGGTGCTATATTTTGCTGCTCTTGTATCCTTGTTGCCAGGGTTTCTATTACTATCGCAAATAACATCGGCGAGAGAGGGCATCCTTGCCTTGTCCCTTGCTGAAGTCTAAAGGGCTCGGACTGCTGTCCATTTACCATAATTCGGGCCCAGGGACTATTGTATAATGCCCTAACCCCTTGTATGAACCCTCTACCAAACCCTATCTTTTCCATCGTGGCAAACAGGAAGTCCCACTGTAGGGCTGGTACCCCTGCAATTCTACACCTGCAGTTCTCCGGCCTGCTCAGCAGCTCAGGCCTGAACCAAGCTGAACAGACAAGATGGATTCCTCACTACACTTTTGCTGTGTTCAGCTACAGACTTGACCTCCAAGCAACTGCTTGCGCAGCATTTCTATGTGTGCATACAGAAGCCATTGTCCCTGGCTAATTCACTGCCCACATGCAAGAACATCTGCTTCTCCGGTACTTATCTATAGCTGGTTCTACTGGCCTTGGACACTTGTACCTGTGCCCAGAAAACTACATACTGTTTTCTCAGCATGACATCTTACTATGGATCCTTTGTCTGCAAGAAGATGCCCATCATCTACCTCCTTATTCTCTGAGAACACCTCGGACTGTCTTGTGCCAACCAATCACCGGACCTATGATGGAGAATCCTCCCAAAGAATAATACAGTCTGCGCAGAAGAACTTACACAGAACACACACTTTTACAGGTTCTTCACCGTTTGTGCACTTCTTACCTGATCTAAGGCTGTTCTCCAAAGGACTGAGAAGACTTCCACAGATACCTTCGGTTCTGTGTTCTACCGCGGCTCGCCTCCGAAAAGGGCTGCAGCCTGCGTTATCTAGCTTAGCTGCCTCCTTGGACGTGTTGCTCCAGAGTCTCTGGACATCAGCTCCGAGTGACAGACGAAGCTAAGGTACCGACTTATCTCTCTCCTCCTCCGGATGAGCAAGGGTTAGCTAAAACTTATTCCATAACTTTCCTCAGTGCAGAGCGAATCAGTGACGTCTGGTTACTAATTAGTGATTTATTACTTTGTCCAATTGTAATTCTGTGTTGTAATAAATTTCTACCTCATGTGTGTGTATATGTGTATATATATAATATAATATAATATGAGTGTGTGTGTCTATATTTTCCTACCTGGCTGTTGTCATAAGGTAGCGCCATCAGAACCCATGGAAATAGGGGATTGTGAGCAAAATGTAAGGGAAACTGACAGCTCAGGTTCACACATGGGGGAAGGTTGCTATGAACAACAGATGAAAACAAAGCCACGTGGTGTTAGGGAACGCCCGAACAGAAAGGGAGCACAGAATTCATTAGAAAATGAAGAGCACCTGCATGGGGGCGGAGCCCAGGCTAACACCAATTTGAACATACTTAAAAATCACTTACCGGGAGGTAGAGGGAGAACTGAAGGAGAAAGTGGAACTGAGAGAGAAGTAGTAGGAACTACAAGGGCTGTAGTTGGAACTACGGGAGAAGCGTTAAGAACTGCTGAGCTTGAGAGCAGTGTCCGTGGAGCTGTGAGGACGGAGCCAAGGGTATTATCCAGAGCACAGGAGGTTGGTGATTCTCAGAGAAGCTGTTGGGAACAGCAGTGCACAGCCTCTCAATATCCCCAGGAACGTTGCTGTGAGGCAAGCAGAGAGGGCAGTCCAACAGCCAAGGCTTTAAGATATAAATTACCTAACACCAGAAATGCAGAAGGGGAAACTTTTACCCTGAAGCACATTTGAATGAGTCAGAGAAACACCGTGGAAAAGGGGCTTCAAAGCAGAGCTGTGCTTATCCGAGAGAGCAGGAAACAGCAGTGCCTAAAGGTAGGCGTATTTACCCTAATAAGAGAGGTTTGCAATACCCTGACTTTCTATGCACGTACCAAGAGCTCTGTAGCTCTCAGGAACCCAACTACAGGAAATACGGTAGTTACCCACGGGCCACTAGTATAGTGGGGGAGGAGAGTGTTTTAACTCCCCGACAAGAACCTTATAACTTTAACGGCAGTTGGGAGCCAGAAGTTTACTCAGATGAAGAGGAGATGCAGATTGAACCTCTTGGAGAATCTTTAGAGGAAAATGAGATGGATTGCACGTACCCATTATCTGATTGTATAGCATCTCTATGTTAAAAGCAGCCAGAACTGTTTATGAGAAGAAACAGGTGCAAGAGTTCCGTGAGTAAAAGGAACTGTTTTCTGTTACTTTTTGTTTCATGGTTTAATGCTGAAGAAAGCTAAGTTTTGTTGAAAGTATTTTTCTTTAATTGTGTTATCAGACGAAGGATCTGACCTGCTTTTAAGTTCCACTGTTATGAATCCACCCCGGACGGGGAATAAAGCCTGAGTTTAAACCTAACCCTCTGCTTCAACTACACTTCTTTGGCTAACGGTGAAAACTACAGGATCCAGAAGGCTTTGCTAAAGCCTTCATAGGAGCTCTAAAGCCATAAAAATACTGCCCCATCAAACGACCCAAGCCCTTTCTAGCCTCTGGGTACGTTAGTGGGTGACACTGTCCATGATAAAATCTAATATATATATCTACAGACCAGACTCATTTCGTGGCTCATTGCCAGAATAACTCGCAGAACTTCGGGCTGGGTATCAGTAGCCAATTTCCCCTAGACATAACGGAGAGCCTAACTAACTAACTTATTTTTGTGCTACTAATAATCCCGACACCACTCCACCCTGTCAAAGATTTTTTCGGAGTCTAATGTGATGCAAAGTGTGGGTTTCCTATTTACCTTGACAAGGTGGAGCAGGTTCACCGCCCTTCTTACGTTGTCTGAAATTAACTGCCCTTTGATGAAGCCGGTTTGGTTGGGGTGAATCAACTTTGGTAAATGCCTTCCAACCTGCCTGTCAGGATTTCAGTGAATAGTTTTGCACCACTATTAATAAATGCTATAGGATGATAATTCCCACATTGGTCTGGTGGTCTTCCTTCTTTTGGTAATACTATAATGTTAGTTTGTGCCATTGACCCCGGTAGGTCTTTCCCATCTAAGATTCTCGTGAAAAGTCTAGCGAGGAATGGGGCTACCCCCTCTCGCATTACATGATAGTATTCAGCCGGGAAACCATCCCCTCCAGTTACTTTCCCTCTGGGGAGGCTTTTAATTGATTGTGCTACTCCCATGGTCTGATGGGTCTCCCCAATGCTCTGCTTTCTCCTCCCCCAGCTTTGGGAGCTTTATTTCTTCTAGATATGTGTGAATTTGCTCCGGAGTGCCCCCTCCTTCTGCTCTGTACAGTTGTTCGTAGAAAGCACGGAATTCCGCACATATCCCCTGATTCGTTACCACCCTGCGCCCTACTGGGTTTTGAATTTCTGCTACTCTACAATGCCTCTCTCCTCTTTTGCAATTGCCATGCAAGCAGCTTTCCCGCTCTATTCCCACCCTCCATGTAGCTTATCTTTGTGGCCCTTAACAGGTGTTCTATTCAATCTGTATCTATGGTGTTGATTTTAGCTCGGGTTTGGTAATTTTTTTGGAGCGTTCATTTTACCCCTGTCTTGCTGTGTTCTCTTTGTAAAGCCTCCAGTTCCTTCACTCATTGTTGCCACTTTTTCTCCTTCTACTGCTTTTTCTGGGCCCCTAATTGAATTAACACCCCTCTCATGTATGCTTTCCCTGCATCCCATAACGTGTGATCGGGCACTTCCCCGTTGTCATTATTTCTGATAAATTCCCTCCAGGATTGTTGGAGCTTCTCCCTTATCTCTTCCATCTGTATTAAGGAAACATTCCCACGTCATGTCCGTGTGCTCTCCCTGGTTGCTTTCCTCTTAGGTGTCCCAACATGCCTCTCATCTCATGATCAGATAAATGAGGTGAATTTTTATCCTCTCCAAAATACCCATTTGGTTCCTTTTCCCCAAAAAATAGTCTAGGCGGAAGTAAGAGCCTGTCCATGGTGTGTAGCATGTGTACTCTCTCCCAGTATGATTTTCACTGCGCCAAGTATTTACCAGGTCTAATTTCTGCATACACTTCCTTAGAGCCTTCCCCCTCCTTCTCATGTTTGTGTGGTTGGTAGTTGGATCTGTTCCTCATCCCCAGTGTGCAGTTCATGTCCCTTGCAATTATCCAGTCTCCTTTTACAACCTGCTAGAATTCCTGCAAGCCTTTCCTAAAAAAGGACCCTTTTTGCCCATTTGGGGCATGCAAGTTCAGGACTGCAACCTCATTTTCGTCAGTCCTTCCAACAACCCACATCACCCCTTCCCAGTATATCCCCCCTCTGCATCGTAAGGGACAAAGGATATTTGCTTATGGATGAGAATTGCTACTCCTCTTTTCTTAGAATTGTAGGGAGAGTAATGTAGTTGTTCAAACCCTTGACTTTTTAGCTTTTTATGTTCTCCTTTAGTTAGTACTACTTCAGGAGACACACCTATGTCCACTCGCGCCTTGCTTGGGTGCACTAGTATTCTTTTCCTTTTTATTGGTCCGCTAACACCCCAGGTGTTGAGGGAAGCAACTCTATTGCCTGCCATAGGGGAATATTAGAGCATATCGTACTCGTCCCTGTCCCGTCCATCCCCCTATCGAGGTTGCTTTTTGTGTTTGTGAGCAATTCAATAAAACTATATTCACATCTTTAACCAGCTTACATATTATACAATTATCTACTTCAACCCCTCCTTCACATATTTTGTGTTATGACTTCCATTCACCCTCAGCTGTCCTCCAGGCCCGAAGTCCCTCTTACCCTTCCCCACCCCCCTTCCACCTACCTTCCTTTTGCCCCTTTTTCTCCCCTCCCTTAAGTCTTTTCTTTATGGTGAGGGGAGTTGGGTGTTGGGTTATCACCTCTAGTTTGCCGTGCTCCCCAAGCATCCTCCCGTGCAAGTGCTTCTCTCTGTGTTTCTGTCATCTTTAGCTATTCGCCTTCACTCCCCCTGATCTTGTGCCTCAAAATGCTGAATTTAGTTCCAATTCAGTGTTGTTTTTAATATCGTTGTCTCTTTCATGCTTCTTCTTGGTGTTCCGCCATTTCTGGTTCCTGCCTCTGCTGCCTTCGTGAGCTCTTGTCCTATCTCTCCTTTGAGGTTGTACCTTCATTTATTGTATCTTGGTCTGTAGCCGGTTCTGTTACTTTCAACTCGGAAATCCGCCGTAACTGTTGTTTTCCCTCCTGATTTGGTGTTCCTTCTGCTCTCTTTGATTTAAGAAATTTCTCCAGCACCTCCGGTGATGAGAATAATTTTTTAGATCCCCTTACCAGCATGGTGAGCTTTGCTGGGTACCAAATTGAAACTTGCGCTCCTTTATGTGCTAGCGAGTACTTTATTTTTAATAGTTCCTTCATTTCACAGTCTCAGCAGCTACATCTGGGAATATAAACACTTTCCAGTCTTTGTAGTGAACAAATCTCAATCGCCATGCTGCTCTGATAATATGTTCATGGTCTTGGAATCTAAGCATTTTTACTATAATTGCTCTCAGTCTGGTTGATAGGTCTGATCTGGCTCGCAGTTCTCCATGCGCGTGTTCTATCTCAAATGGGGTAGGGGAGAGAGAGTCCAGAAAGCATTTGGTTAGCAGGGACTTCACAAATGTAATGGCGTCTTCCCCTTCTGCTCCCTCAGGAACCCCAAATATTCTTATATTTGACCGTCTCTCTCTGTTCTCTATGTCCTCCGTTTTTGACTGCAGCCAGCTTACTTGTTGTTGGAGGGAGGCCATTGTTCGTTGCAGGTTAGTTTGGGTATCTTCTAATTTGCTGACACAGGCATGTATCTCCTCAAGGTGGTGTCCTAACTTGGTGAATTTTTCTTCAATTTTGGTGAGCACCTTTTCCACTATTTATTTATTTATTTATTTTGATTCCTGGATATCTCTCAATATAATCACCATCTCTGCTGAGGGCACTTCCACACGTTTAGATTCTTCACTCCCCTTTGAAGAGGCCGGTGATACCAGGGTTGTCAGGTTCTGTGCGCTTGTTGTATTGGGCTTCTCAGCACCGGCGTTTGCCATGTATATGTCCCTTATAGTTGTTTTTTGTTTCAGCTTTACTACCTTCGGCATTTTTGCTGCGTGTATCTTTGATTTTTCTGGGGGAGTTGGCAGTAAAATAGCTTTAATTACATGTGGGCCCGGAGAGCGAGTTCAACCCTGTTCGCCTTCCACTGTGACTAAACCAGAAGTCCCTGGTGAGTAAATTTAATGGAAGCACTGCTAGAAAAGAGGATATTGAGGTTTCTGGAGTCCAATGGATTGCAGGATCCGAGACAGCATAGTTTTACTAGAGGCAGGTCTTTTCAGACAAATCTGATTCATTTCTTTGACTAGGCGACCAGAGACTTGACCCAAGGGAGAACCCTAGATTTGGTATACTTAGATTTCAGTAAAGTCTTTAACACTGTTCCACACAGACAACTTAAAAATAAATTGAGATCCTAGAAACAGAGCCTAAAGTGATTGACTGGGTTAGATATTGGTTGAGTGGGAGGCAACAAAGGGTACAGGTAAATGGAGATTACTCTGAGCAGAAGGATGTAGCCAATGGTGTGCCACAGAGATCTGTCCTTGATCTGATTCTTTTTAACATATCTGTTAGTGATATTGCATAAGGGCAGTCAGATAAGGTTTGCATGTTTGCAGATGATATCATAATCTGCATTAGAATAGATGCCCAGGAAGGAGTAGATAACATGAGGAGATACCTTGCTAAGCCTGAAGAGTAGTTGAGAATTTGGCAGCCGAGATTTAATGCTAAAAAACAGAATCATGCATTTGGGCTGCAAAAATTCAAGAGAGCGGTACAGTATAGGGGATGAAGTACTTCTGTCCACAAAAGAAAAGCGGAATCGGGGAGTGATCTTAAGGTGGCTAAAGATGACTGCAAAAGCCAGAAAGATGCTTGTGTGCATAGAAAGAGGAATGGCTAGCAGGAAGAAGGACGTGATAGTGCCTCTGTACAAGGTTTTGGTGAGACCTCATTTGGAGTATTGTGTACAATTCTGGAGACTACGCCTTCAAAAGATTATAAACAGGATGAAGTCTGTGTAGAGGGTGGCTACCAAAATGGTCAGTGGACTTCTTCATAAGGCATAGGGGGACAGAGTTAAAGATCTCAATAGTGTATACTTTGGGGGAAAGGCGGAAGAGAAAAGATAATGACAGAGATGTTTAAATACCTCCGTGGCATAAATGCACGGGAGGAAAGCCTCTTTCAATTGAAAGAAAACTCTGTAATGAGAGGGCATAGGATGAAGGTGAAAGAGATAGACTCAGGAGTAAAATATGCTGAAATATTTCTTAATGGAGAGAGTGGTAGATGCGTGGAACAGTTTTGCAGTAGAGGTATTAAAGACCAAGACAGTATCTGAATTTGAGAAAGCATGCAACCAACCCGGAAGGTTTCTAAAGAAAAAAAAAGGATTATAGTAGTTGGTATGGAAGGGTAGACTGGAAAGGCCATATGGTCTTTTTCTACCATCTTGTTTCTGTGTAACATTGGTTGCCTATCCACTACTGCATCAACCACAAAATCCTTACCTTGAATCACAAAGCTCTACTGCTGTCTACATTATTGGCCTCCTTGCAATTCAACCCCTTAATGTCCAATATCTCCAAAAAAAGTGGCCAGTGAAATGACTTCTGTGTGTCAATATTTGATACATAGAAGAATCAAGAATCAAAACAAGACCAATTAAAAAAGGAAATAGTATAAAAATTGGGACATTGCCAGGACATGATTATTGGTACCCTTATGAACAATTTAGTTCAAATCATTTTGAACAGAAGAACCACATTCCCATTGCAGTAAAATTAGATGCAACTGTGATCAATTGTCAGTACTCGCATGACTTGAATCAACCAATTAATGTTAGGTCTAATGTTTAAAAAGGCCATATTCACTACCCGTTCCATTTTCACAATGGTGAAGACGAGAGCTGCCTGAGACCATCAGAAAAGCCATATCACCAAACATCAAATTTCAAAGGGGGGGGGGGGGTGCATAATGCCATCTCCAAAGACCTAGGGATTCCTGTGTCTACAGTTTGCAATGTTATGAAGACATTTTCTGCTCATGGAGCTATCAAGAACCTCCCAGGACATGGTAGGAAGTGGAAAATTAATCCAAGATGTCTTCAAAGGTTAGTGCGAACTGTTGGGAAAAACACCATGTACAACATCTAAAGGGCTTAAGGGTTGGCCTAGAACAATCTGGAGTGGTGGTTTCAACCTGCATCATAAGCCAAACACACTAAACAAAGAAGGACTTCATGGGTGAAGGCCAAGAAGGACCCCACTGCTCAAAGACAGACATAAAAAGGCATGCCTGATCTTTGCCCAAACCCCCTTGAGAAACCACAATCCTTTTGGGAAACTGTTCTGTGGAGAGATGAAACAAAACTTGAGCTCTTTGGTAATGCATACTAATGATGAAATGAACACTCTTCCTATAGTTAAATATGGCGGAGGTTCCATAATGTTGTGGAGCTAGTTTGCTGTCTCAGGAACTGGAGGCCTGGAGCATATTAAAGGAATCATGAAATCAGAGGACTGCCAAGGTGTTTTAGAGCGAAATGTGCTACCTAGTGTCAAAAAGCTAGGTTTGGGTCGAAGATCATAGGTCCTCCAGCAGGGCAATGACCCAAAACATACATCCAAAAGTACAAAAGAATGGTTAAAAAGGAACAAATGGACAGTTTTAAACTGGCCATTGATGAGTCCTGATCTAAATTCAATCAAGAACCTTTGGAAAGAACTAAAATCTGCCATTGGTAAAAGGAATCCAATTATTTCTCAAGATACTGTACACAACATACCTAAAATGCAAGGGTGCCAATAATGTTGACCACAGCTGTATATACAAAAACTCCTCCATACCTATTCTCTATGATCTCTTCATGCTCTGGTTAGAATCCTCCGCTCCCCTCAATAACCGACTAGATGTTTCTCCAGTTTCTCACGCTAAACTGAAAAGCACTAGATGTACAGCATTTTTCTTTGTAGCCCCTACCCTCTGGAATGCCTCTCCACTCACCTTATGCCACAGAGCCATCTTACAAAGTTTTCAAAACTGCCTTTGAAAAGATGTTTTTTTATCAGGTGTTTCATAATGAATCATACTCAGTGTGACAGTTGGGTGGAACCTACAATTCATGCAAAATAATGCAATGTGTGCCTTCGAGTCAGTCCTGACTCCTGGCGACCCAGAAGCTCCTGGGTTTTCTTGGCAGTGTCACCGGAAGTAGATTGCCAGGCCTTTCTTCCGAGGCAATGGAGGGTTAAGTGACTTGCCCAAGGCCACAAGGAGTGCTAGTGGGAATCGAACCCTGGTTGCTTGGTTACCAAACCAGTGTTCTAACCACTAGGCTACTCCTCCACTCATAACCTACAGTATAACTTGTAATTGCAGTCTGTGTTTTATGTCTAATTTTTCTGTGATCTCAGCTTTCTCTTTCCCCTGTCCCTTTCCTTTAATGATTTGTAGCTCCTTCCTATTATTTCCTTTTTATGTATTTTTTTATTATAAACCACTTTGTTGTTCACTTGAAAGGCAGTATATTAGGAAACAATAAACCATATGCCATTTTTGGACCTCCAAAGCATGATTTAGGGCCTATTTTATAAAGTGAAGTATGCACATATTTTATAAAATATTGGCATAGAAACGCATCTCAGTCTAGTCGTGGCAGTTAGGCCTCCTTTAAGGCAGGCATAAATTCTCACGCCTAGATTTTTAAAACGTGTGTAAGTTATAGTATTTTATAACTTATGCTTGTACATTTGCACTCTGCCTGCGCTTCATCCAAGCTCTGCACCTTGTGCATACCCACACAGAGAGTACATACATGCTTAGAGAATAGCGACCGCATAAGGCATGGGCAAAAGTGCCCATTTGCATGCACAGGTCCTTTAAAATAGGGACTTGTGCTTGTTAAATGGCATGTGTCTTTACATGTCTCCCTTATAGAATAACTCACATCATCTACAGTTCTCAGCAAGAAACAACTAACACACATTAAAATAATGCAATACAATGTGTGCCTTTGAGTCAGTCCTGACTCCTGGCGACCCAGAAGCTCCTGGGTTTTCTTGGCTGCTTACCAGACTTACTCAGTAATCCTAGAACCAGTATTCATATATACAAGTTCCTGCCAGTCAAACAAGACCCCAAATATAAATCGCAAGATCACTCCAGGTCACATGAAGGACTGCTGATGGTGCTTTGTTTCTGGGACATCCTTTTAGAATATGGTGTGTCTGATGGCTGCATTGAGGGCTTGGCCTTCCTTCAGAAGAACTGCAACAATTGCTGTCAGGAACGTATAGTACAAGTTGAGAGAACTTTCTGTTCTAACAAGGTGCTGTTTAATATGAGTTTCCATCTCGTCCTGCTAGACCAATCCAGACAAGTGGGTTGTGTTCCCCTACCAGCAGATTGTTGGAGAACAAAGAACCAATGAAAAGCTCAGGTTTCAATGATTTCACTCCTGTGCCTCTATTCGCTAGCCACTAGAGGTCCCTTCAGTATTTCTTTGTCTCCAGTAGATGGTGGATGGATTTTCTCCTCTTTTTAAAAATCTGAAGATTGAGAGGAAAAGAGTGATAAAACGCTCGTTAATGACCACCTTAAGTCCTAAAAGGTGACTCTCTCACTTGAGTACAACATGGGAGGCTCCACTAGACTGCAATCTTTTTGGTAGCCATAGGAGGAGGGAAAATTGGTTCAGCTCCTTGCCCTTATCAAGATAAGGGCCTGTTGAATAGCTACAAATTGGAAGAATTTGGAAGAATCTGGAAGAGTACAGCAGTCTCGCACAACCTCAGCACCCCCTGCTCTCTCCCGAAGATTGCAGAAGGCTCTTAGAGGGATCTGCCTGCCAGCCACATTTTACACAGTACTGTTAAAATAAATCCAGTCAGTAAAGCAGTTCCAGGGAAGTAGAGCTGAGCCCAGCATGGATCCTATGCTTGAGGCTCTCGGGGTGAGTGCCAAGGCTTGACCTTGTCATTGTCTTTGTTGGGGGCTCCCAGTTCCACCTCTGAGGGATGCAATTCGGGGTGGACTCCTAGTGACTGTTGACATAGTGTGGGGATATTCTGCACGCGTTAGTAATGTTTTTGACTATTGTGCACTTGGGAGGGTCATGGGGTCCTAACATGTTCCGCCCAAGCGACTCCAACACGTGCTCCTTTCCTAATACATTTAACGTGTCTTACATAAAAGCACAGTTAATGCACACTTTATTTACATTCTCTTATATACCGCACTATTCTGCATCAGTGCGGTTTACATTGAACAAACTTAAATTACATTGAACAGGGCATTATAACTTGGAGATAACTATTTTACAGGGAACATTTTACACACTTGTGGGCCAATGCAGCCTTAGCATGCGCTCTTGTGATACTTACCCTAACTCTCTGTTGTCTTCCAGGAAATGTTTGACCTGTGGCAGGTGAGGAGCCTCATCCTTGGATTCCTGTATAGCAGCTTCTGAGTCACCACTAGAGTTCATGCTCTCCTTCTCATAGGTGGGGATAGTTAGTCTGCTTTGTCACCAGCTCTCCTTAAACCCCCGAGTAGAGGTTAAGGGAGTGGGTTTTTCCCTATTGAAACAGCTATTTCACAGATCCTGGACCAATGCCCCTTGGGAAATGTAGTCTTTTCACTAAATCAATAAGGAGCAGTTGTGGAAAAAGTGGTTAAGCAACCAAAGGATTTTATTTCCCCTCCCGGGGTGGATTTTACCATGAACAGAAAACACAATCTAGGTATTTACTGGTATTTGGACAAACAAAAGTTCCTTAACAGAAAAAGGCTTTCTTCAGCATTAACCAAGGTGAAAACAAACATTCAAACAAAACCACGCTGTTTCCTCACAGCTCTCTGTTTCCACATGAAATCTGTGCTGTACTCTCTTTTCAAACAGGCTTTCAACACAAGGAAATTATTCCATTGGCCAGAGATAATGTACAGTCCATTATATCTATATCTTCTCCAGTATCAATACACTCTGGTTCACAGTCCATCAATTCCTCCTGCTCATAAGGAAATGTTTGAACCGGCACTGCTGGTGCCACGCCCTTTCTTACTGCTCCAGGCTTTACACGATATGCTTGGGTTAAAAACTGGCTTTCACCCAGACTATCAGGCCCAGTATTCTTTTCCCAGCACCACCCTTCTGGGTACAAACAGTCACTGTAATTAATTACGTTCAAGCCTCTTGGCTTACCTTTCATCCTTACTGGTGGAGGTTTTCTCTGGTGCTTTTGAATAGCTGTAGGTTCCCAACCTAAGCCCTGCTCATAGCATTTCACTTGCCTCCTAGGCTTTCTGTCTCTCCCGTGCTCCCCAGGATATTGCAGACAATCTCCTTTGCCCTTGTTATATCCTGTCCTCGAGGTTTCTTTCTTTCTCCTCAAGAAGGAATCTGTCTCTCCTTTCCATAGAGACTCTGGCTTACTCTGGGCATAGCTGTCTTCAGTGTAGCTCTCAATAGCTTCTCTCTCCAGCTCATATGCCTCACTTCCTGCTTCTTCAGCCAACTCCTCTGTACCTCCGTCTCCGCCTACCTTACTCAACTTCATAAGCCCACCTGAACCTTCTTTAATAGGGTGAATTCTGGGGCCGTGCTCAACTCCACACCCTAACAGGTGTCCTGCATTACCTTGTGATTCACCCTTTGAATGATAGCACTGGCGTTTCTCTTGCCTCTGTGCCTGGTTCCCACGGTAACCAGGAGCCATGTGCTTCTGTTTACAGCTCAGCTCTACTTTTGTTCCTGGCTTTTTAGCTTCATTACACGGGCTAGAAGGACCCACTATGTCACAGCTCTTAACTGCCTCAGAGCAGGAGGTGCAGAATGGCGCTAAGGTAAGGATGCTCAGCTTGCTGTTGGCTCCAGCGACCGTGCTGTGAGCTGTTCTTCATCCTCTAGTGGATCTGTGGCGGCTATGCCCCCTGGTGTTGGGGAGGCTTTTCCGAGAATAGAGCTTCCAGAGTCCGTATTGTCCTCCTCAGAATTCTTTTCCTTTTTGCAACAGGCTTGGTACTTTTGGTGTTGAAATTCAGACCCTGTGGTCTCTAGAAACCCCCAGACACAGTCTCGTACTGGGCAGGCTAAAAGTAGAAGCTCTGTTCAATTACCTTTGGCTAACCGTTCCCAACGCGAGAGTACCTGAAGATGAGGAACAGTTAGGAGCTGTCCGAGATGTTGACTATGCCTCGGACTAGATGAATCGGTATTGGGCTCTGATGTGGATGTGGAAATATTCTCACCTTCAGAAGACTATGCAGAAGTCTGTGTGATCCACCTGTTAAGAACATAAGAACATAAGATATGCCATACTGGGTCAGACCAAGGTCCATCAAGCCCAGTATCCTGTTTCCAAGTGGCCAATCTAGGTCATACGTACCTAGCAGTTTCCCCAAAAGACACAGGTTCCACAATGCTTGTATTGGGTTAAGCATTGATATCCTGGGTCCCTTCTTAATAATGGTGTATGGACCTTTCCTCCAGGAACTTGTCCACACCTTTTTTAAACCCAGCTACACTAACAGCCTTTACTAATCCTCCAGTAACAAATTCCAGAGTTTGATTACACGTTGAGTGAAAAAATATTTTCTTTTATTAGTTTTAAATAGTTTACCCTGTAGCTTCATTGCATGTCCCCTAGTCTTTTTATATTCTGATAACGTAAGCAATCGATCTATGTTTACCCGTTCCACTCCATTCATTAATTTATAGACTTCTATCATATCTCCCCTCAGCCGTCTCTTTTCCAGGTTAAAGAGCCCTAACCTTTTTAGCCTTTCTTCATAGGGGTATCCTTCCAGCCCCTTTACCATTTTGGTGGCTCTTCTCTGAACCTTTTCTAATAACGCTATATCCTTTTTGAGATACGGCGACCAGAATTGCACACACTATTCAAGGTGCGGTCTCACCATGGAACGATATAGACGCATTATAATATCCTTTGTTTTATTTGCCATTCCTTTCCTTATGATACCTAGCATTCTACTTGCTCTCTTGGCCGCCGCTGCACACTGGGCCGAGGGTTTTAACATGTTATCCATAATGACGCCTGAATCTTTTTCCTGGGTGGTGGTTCCTAATGTGGAACCTTGCATCGTGTAACCATAGTTTGGGTTGTTCTTCCCTAGGTGTATAATTTTGCACTTGTCCACATTAAATTTCATCTGCCATTTTGATGCCCAATTTTCCAATTTATCAAGATGTATCAAGATCCTCATGCAATTTTCCACTATCCTCTTGGGTTTTATCAACTTTAAATAGTTTTGTGTCATCTGCAAATTTGATAACCTCCCTCGTTATTCCCTTTTCCAGGTCATTTATGAATATGTCAAAAAGCAGCGGACCCAGCACAGATCCCTGGGGTACACCACTATTTACCTTTCTCCATTGGGAAAATTGGCCATTTAGCCCTACCCTCTGCTTTCTATCTTTTAACCAGTTACTGATCCACAATAGTATACTGCCTCCTATCCCATGACTCTTTAGTTTTGCCAAAAGTCTCTGATGAAGGACCTCGTCAAAGGCTTTCTGAAAGTCCAAATACACTATATCAACCGACTCACCTTTGTCTACCTGTTTATTCACACCTTCAAAAAAACATAGCAGATTAGTAAGCCAAGAGTGGAGGAGTGGCCTAGTGGTTGGGGCAAGGTACTTCAGGCCGGAAGGTCAGGGGTTCAAATCCCACTAGAGGACAGCAACCTTGGGCTGGAAGGACTGGGGTTTCTAGTCCCACAGGTGCTCCTTGTGGTCTTGGGCAAGCCACTTAACCCTCCATAGCCCATGTTCCCTGTAAAATAGTTATCTCCAAGTTATAATGCCCTGTTCATTATAATTTCAGTTTGTTCAATGTAAACCGCACTGATGCAGAATAGCGCGGTATATAAGAGAATGTAAATAAATAAATAAATAAGATCTTCCTTGTCTAAAGCCATATTGGCTTTCTCCCATTAAGCCACGACTATCTACATGTTTAGCAATTTTGTTCTTTATGATGGTTTCTACCATTTTTCTCGGTACTGACGTCAGGCTCACCGGTCTGTAGTTTCCCAGATTACCCCTGGAACCCTTTTTAAAAACTGGTGTTATGTTCGCCATCTTCCAATCTTCAGGTATTACAGATGATTTTAATGATAGTTCACAGATTACTAATAGCAGGTCTGCAATCTCACATTTCAGTTCTTTCAACACCCTTGGATGTATATTATCCGGCCCAGGTGATTTGCTACTCTTCAGTTTATCTTATAGTTGTAATACATCTTTCCAATGTATTGATATTTCCTTCAATTCTTCTGCACCTTTAAGTACCACTTCAGTCATGGGTAACATCCCTACATCTTCCTCAGTAAAGACCGAAGCAAAGAATTCATTCAGTCTCTCTGCTATCGCCTTGTCGTCTCTTAGTGCCCCTTTAACCCCTCTATCATCTAATGGACCAACTTTTCTAGAAGGAAGAGCTGGTGGCGTTGATTTCCAGGGGCTCATCTGCTTTGAACTTGACAGAAGCTTCCAGCATGGAACAGGAGCTGAACGTACACCTGCTTCTTCGAGGAATGCAGAAATCCACTACTGTCTTCCCATTCCCGGAGGGGATCAAAGATATGATCCTGCCTAAAAGGTTAAGGGCCTATAACAGGGGTCCTCAAACTATGGCCCGCTGGCCACATGCGGCCTGCCGAGGACATTTATTTGGCCCGCCGGGTGTGTTTGTCGCCGCTGCCTGTCCTCGGGCGGCTCTACCATGAGGCGAAGTGAGGCGGCTGCCTCAGGCGGAGAAATGTCAAAGGTGGCATTTTTGCCCCCAAAGTAGCCACCTCAATTCAACTTCTAAAAAAATAATCCAACTCCGTCCCGCCCCCAAAGGAAGTTGTATGCAAAGGAAGTTACTTCCTTTGGGGGCGGGACGCCGCTGCACGTGAAGGCTCCGCAGTCTGCACCGGTTTTACTTTGTGTTTAAGTTGATGTCGCTAGGTGTTTAGGACTGGTAATGGACTGATGGGGGGGTTAAGACTGGAAGTGGGCTGATGGGGGTGTTTAGGAATGGTAATGGACTGATAGAGGGGTTAGGACTGGGTGGACTGATGGGAGGGTTAGAATTGGAAATGGGCTGATGGGGGGTGTTTAGGACTGAAAGTGGGCTGATGGGGGATAGGATGCAGCGCTGGACGGAGGTATGGGGGGAGGGGGGGCGTGCAGAGCCTGTTGCTGCCTGAGGACCGAGGTAAGAACAAGGCTGCATTGATGGACACTGATCAGACTGCATTGATGGGCAGTGCAGTCTGTATGTCTCTGTGTGGGCAAAGTTATTGCTGGTATATTGTTTTTGTAGCGCTGTATATATATATATATATATTGGTATTTTACTAATAGCAGTTTGGAATCCCTAGGAAACAATGATATCAAGAGAGAGAAAAACTGACTCGGAATGTAGGATATTCAAAGAAGAGTGGACTTATGATTACTTTTTCATGCAGTACAATGAAAGAGCTGTGTGTTTGATATGCCAGAATATAGTGTCTGTGTTCAAAGAATACAATTTGTGTCAACACTATGAAACTCAACATAAAAATAAATATGATTGTTTGGTCGGAGAAGTGAGAAAAGATAACATATTAAAACTGAAAAATACATTGACAATTCAGCAAAATACTTTTGTGAAGCAGAAGCAGCTAAATATTTCATCACTGCGAGCAAGTTTTCAAGTTGCCAAGCTAATAGCGTGCACTGGCAGACCATTCGTGGAGGGAGAATTTGTTAAAGAATGCCTTCTTTCTGTTGCCAAAGAGATGTGTTCAGAAAAAGCCAATTTATTTAGTACAGTGAGTCTTTCAGGACCTAAAATTACACGAAGGATTGAAGAAATGGGAGACAATTTGCATCAGCATTTGCAAAACTCCGCAAAAAAGCTTTCCTATTTTTCCTTGGCACTCGACGAAAGCAATGATGTTCGTGATTCTGCACAACTTCTAATTTGTATTCGTGGGACGAATGACTATTTCGAAGTCACAGAAGAGCTTGCTGCACTGCAAAGCATCAAAGGAACAACTACAGGAGAGGATATCTATGAAAAGGTTTGCAAAACTGTGAATGGTTTGGAGCTGGACTGGGCTAAACTAGCCAGTGTGACAACTGATGGTGCTCCTAGCATGGTGGGGTATAAGAAAGGAGTAATTGCTCGCATTAACCAAGAGATGGACAAACATAACCATTCTCATCCAAAAGCCATACACTGCCTCATCCACCAACAAGCGCTGTGTAGTGTCACAGTGCTGACTCATTAGTGACCCCTATGGAGACAGAAGATAGTGCAGCTCAGGGAAATAATGATGTGCTGAGAAAACACATGGTGGAAAGTTGCCAGGGGCAACGTAAGCAAGTGAGGTCACGAGCTTGGGAGACACCCTCAGGCAATAGGGAAGCCAGGGGATTTTCACCTGACTCTAATCAGCTAGGGAGTGGTGCAGCTAGGAATTACCTAAATAAACCTAGCTCACAAACAGTTAAGCAGAGCAAGACCAGGAGCAAGACGGAGAGCAAGGCTGAAAGTTTCAAGTGCAGGACGAAGGCACAAACCAGGGGCCAAGATAGGAACTGGAGAGAAACCCAGAGAGGGAACTGGTTACAGGAGGAGGACGAGAGGAGCTGTGGAGAGAGTGTGTCAGAGTACCCCATTGGAAGCTTGAATGGACGTCTGTGTGAGTCTGAAGAATACTTGAATGAAAGGTACAGACAGCGTGACACAGCTAAAGAAAGTAAATGTAACAGCCCAGCGTGGAGCAGAGATAAGAAAGAAAAGGTACAAGCCAGGAAGTTTAATCCCAGTGCAAGAAGGGGAGCACAAATATTCCTGTACCCTTTTTATAAGTAAAGTAAAGGCTTTTTACCTGAAGAAGGGACACACTCTGCAAGGTACGTGAGACCTAGAGTTTCTCAAGGGCTGCCGTCAGGAGTTCCAGCTGGTTCTCAGTTCCTACCTAAAGCAGAGCTCGGAGCAGGGTCAATTCCACCTAATAGTGGGGTAGAGCAATTCCTTAACCTGCTTCACAGAGGTCAGCAGAGGGGAGGCTCCTATTACCACAACAGGAGTGATTGTGGTAATCACAAACAATTCTCCTTTAGCAAAAGAGAATGACGTCACAGACAGGACGGGCTGTTTGCTGAGCCCACACAGAGGGAGAGTGCAGAGGGATTGATTCCTGATGTGGAGCTAATGCAATGTGATTTACCTATAAGTGAAGATATTATAGAAATGGACTGTAGTCTTTCTGTAGCAGAGGATATAATATCTCTCAGATAAAAAGGAATAAGCAGCCTGCCAAGGCAAAGCAAGGCCTTATTCACAGTGGCTACCAGCCTATGTTAAAGTACATTTCTGTTGCTGAAAGAAAGCTGTTTTTGTGTTCCAGTTTTTGCTTTCTGTTTCACCCAAGAAGGGTTTTTGTTTTGTTGCTGTAAATATTTGAATATCCTAATTGGGAAAGGGAAATAAAGCCCTAATTACCTTATTCGGTTGTCCACAACTATTTTTAGTGTAATCTGGCAGCAGCTACAACTACTAGGAGGCCAGATACACTGGGGTCTAGTGCAATACCAGGGCTCACCGGTAGGTGCACCAAGAGGGCCCGCGACAGTAGTAAATCACTGAAGTGGGACTCTGTTATGAAAATTGTGGAATCTTGTGTTAACTTCATTAGAGCTAATGCACTAAACCACAGACAATTTCAGGAATTTCTGTCTGAGCTAAATGTTGCCTATGAAGATGTTCTGTATCACACAGAAGTCCGTTGGCTGAGTCGAGGGAGAGTTTTGAAACATTTCTATGACTTACTTCCACAGATTACAGCTTTTCTGCTTTCAAAAAACAAAGAAGTACCAGAGCTCAATGATGCAGAATGGAAATGGCACCTTGCCTTTCTGACAGATGTAACAGAGCTACTCAACAGTTTCAATGTGCAACTTCAAGGAAAGGGGAAGCTCATCTGTGATATGCAATCACATGTGAAAGCATTTGAAGTAAAATTAGGCCTCCTCATCAACAAGTGAAGGAGGAAAATTTCTGCCATCTCCCCACAATTCAAATTCTGTTAGCGGAAAAACCATTGGTTGCATTCCCAAACAAAACATGTGTGGATTCACTGGAAAAGTTGCAAAAGGAGTTCCAATTTAGATTTAAAGAGCTTCATCTCCATGAACAGGACATACAGCTTTTCCGTAACACATTTTCTATTGACATTGAAAATGTGGATGCAATTTACCAAATGGAACTGGCTGAACTGCAGAATTGTGACTCTTTGAAAGACACATTCAAGTCAAGCAGCCTTCCTAATTTCTGTGCATCCCTCCTCTCTGAGACATATCCTAATCTCAGGAACCATGCACTCAAAATGGCAACCATCTTTGGCAGCACTTATGTCTGTGAACAGACTTTTTCCAGAGTGAAACATCTGAAATCTCCAACCAGATCTAGACTAACTGATGCACACTTGCATCACTTGTTACGACTAGCAGTGACAAATATGGAACCGGACATTGACCATCTCATTAGCCAAAAAGCAGGCCCATAGTTCCCATTGAAATACTGGTAAGTTTGTTGATTTAACTTTACTTGTTCTTCATTTTAAATATTGTATTTGTTCCCGTTTTGTTTTTTTACTTCAAAATAAGATAAAGCAAGGTTACTTTCTTTTTGGTGCTTTAGGAGAACTTTCCTTGAGCACAGTAGGTTGCTGAACTCTAATAACCTCCTCAGGTTTAGAAACTGCTAACACTTAATCAGGAGTTAGTGGGCCTGATTTCCTGAGTGCAGCTGAGGCCTGCATAAAAGGCTCCAGTGCCCTGCCCTGTTGAGGCTTTCCTAACCAGGGCTCTACAGATCAACAAACAGTAAGGATTTGAGGGTTTGTTTGTTTGTTTTTATTATATTACATTGCTAGCTCTCTGACTGGGAGCTCTTAAAAGGGTTTTTTGTATATTTTTTAAAGCAAGGTTACTTTCTTTTTGGTGCTTTAGGGGAACTCTCCTTGAGCACAGTAGGTTGCTGAACTCTAGTAACCTCCTCAGGTTTGGAAACTGCTAACACCTAATCAGGTGTTCTCTCCCTACCCACCCCAACTCCCACCCACCCCTAGTGAGCAGTCTTGCTTTATAGGGCACCTCCCCCTTTAACAAATCACAGAGAATTGGACCAGCACATTTTGAATATAATTAAAGAGATTTAACTGCTTTTTCTCTGAAAGGACAGCTGGGAAACCGGCTGGTACTTGGTAGATCTCTTTTGCTTTAACAGATACCTAAGCTCCACAAACAGAACAATGGCTGGGAAAAATCGTATTGCTAAAGCTGTTGCCCCTCTTACAGCTTCTGCCTCGGTCCAGACAGAGGTCCTAATGCCAGTTGAAGGACCAGTTCCATGTGCAGGGTGCCTGCATGCTGAAGCTCTGAGGAAACAAGTGGAGGAACTCAGAGAGGAGGTGGCGAGGCTGAGGAGCATTCAAGACAGTGAGAAGTACATTGAGATGCTTTTTGCAGCAACCAAGCTCTCCAGCACAGGAGAAGATGGGTGCCAACAGAATGTCGATGGTTGGACATAAGTCACCAGGGCCTGCAAAATCACCAATCCAACTTCTCCAGCCCTTGAATTGAAGAACCATTATACAGCCCTGGAAGTGGAGGAGGTGAAAGCATCCCTGGAAAGGGAAGAACCAGAGTTCAAGTACCCCAAAGTTGCAGAATCAGTGACCAGAAGGAAACGAAGAGTAGTGGTGGTTGGAGACTCTCTTCTGAGGGGTACTGAGGCGTCCATCTGCCGACCAGACTTGATGTCCAGAGAGGTATGCTGTTTGCCTGGTGCCAAAATCCAAGAACAAATGATACTGCCAGGTATACCTTGGAACGTATCAAAAGTGACTTCATGGCTCTGGGACAGAGGGTGAAGCAGTTAGGTGCACAGGTGGTGTTCTCTTCAATCCTCCCTGTTGAGGGTAAAGGCCAAGGCAGAGAGGCTCGCATCCTGGAGATGAATGCATGGCTGCGTGGATGGTGACATCAAGAGCGTTTTAGTTTCCTAGACCATGGGATGCTGTTCCAAGGGTTGCAGAGCAGAGATGGCATCCATCTGTCCAAGAAAGGTCAACGCATCTTCGGTAGTAGACTGGCTAATTTATTTATTTATTTATGCTTTTCTTTTATACCGCTTTTTCCAGAGATCAACTGATGAGGGCTTTAAACTAGATTTGTTGGGGATGGGTGAAGAAAGCCCCCAGGTAAGTGAGAGCCCCCAGGTAAGTGATACATTAAATACCTTTATGGAAATGGGTAACAGGGGTAACATATGGAAAGCAGTGTGTATAAATGCCCATAGCATGGGAAATAAGATCCCTGATGAAGCTTTGGTGGGAGTGGCTGACTTGGATTTAGTGGCAGTTACAGAAACATGGTTCACAGAAAACCATGATTGGGATGTAACTATACCTGGCTATACTTTATTCAGAAAGGACAGGGTAGGAAGAAGGGGAGAAGGAGTGGCACTATTTATTTATTTAGCTGTATTTATATTCCGCTTTTCACCGGGTCAAAGCAGTCAATTGGGGGATACATTTAACACGAGGGGATATGACACACATACGTTAATACTTACAGGGAACATGGGCAATGGAGGGTTAAGTGGCTTGCCCAAGACCACAAGGAGTGCCTATAGGACTAGAAATCCCAGTCCCTCCGGCCTGAGATTGCTGTCCCCAGGTGGGACTTGAACCCCTTGCCCTCCAGCCTGAAGTACCTTGTCCTAACCACTAGACCACTCCTCCCTCTATATGTAAAAACTACTATTAAAGCTTTGGAATTACAGAGCTTAAAAGGGAGAGAGGAGGCATTGTGGGTTAAACTAGAAAGAGGGAAAGAAAATCTATTTGCATTGGTGTGATATACAGACCTCCCTCACAAGAGGAAGAGGTGGACAGAGAGTTAATTGAAGACATACGCAGCATTGCTAGGAAAGGGGAAGTGCTACTGATAGGATATTTCAATATGCCAGATGTTGTTTGGCACATTCCTGCTGCAGTATTATCTAGAAGTAAGGAAATCCTGGATTCTCTACAGGGAGAACTATTCAGGCAATTGGTAACAGACCCTACACATGAAAGGGCCATACTGGACTTGGTGCTTACCAATGGTGAAAGTGTGTCTGATGATGTAGTGGGAGATCATTTTGCATCCAGTGATCACCAGATGGTGTGGTTCAGTATTAGGACTAGGGCTGTTAGAATCCATTCGAAGGTGAGGTTCTTAGACTTTAGGAAGACTAACTTTGCGAAGATGGGCCAATACCTCAGGGAGTCGTTAGTGGGATGGGAACAGCTGGGGGATGTGGAAAAACAGTGGGCAAAACTGAAAGGGGGTATTTTAAGTGCTACCAACCTTTTTGTTAAAATGGTAAATAAAAGGAAAAGGAGACCGCTGTGGTTTTCGAAGGAAGTAGCTGAAAAAGTGAAGAAAAAGAGGGAGGCCTTCATGAAATACAAGAGATCACAGAGAGAGGAAGACAGGCATCTGTATTTGGAAAAACGTAGTGAAGCTAGCAAAGCAGTCAAGAAGGCAAAGATTCAAAAGGAGGAGGAAATAGCCAATGCAATAAAATGGGGGGATAAGACATTTTTCAGATATATTAGTGAGAAGAGGAAGGGCCAAAGTGGTATTGTCAGACTCAAGGGTGCAGGGGAGGGAATATGTAGAAGCTGATAAGGATAAAGCGGAATTGCTTAACAAATATTTTTGTTCTGTGTTCACAGATGAAGAACCAGGAGCAGGACCTCAGAAAACTCCCACAAATAGGAACAGAAGCGAGGGATATCTTGAACAATTTTCAGGAGACTGTGTTCATGAGAAACTAGCTCAACTTAAAGTAGACAAAGCGATAGGACCGGATGAGATACACCCTAGAATACTGAGGGAACTTGGGGACGTTCTAGCAACTCCACTGACTGACCTTTTCAATGCCTCGTTGGAGTCGGGAGTGGTGCCAAAGGACTGGAGAGAGGCTCATGTGGTGCCTTTACACAAAAGCGGAAGTAAGGATGTGGTTGAAAACTACAGGCCGGTTAGTTTAACTTCGGTGGTGAGTAAATTATTGGAAATGCTGCTGAAAGAGAAAATAGAGAGGTTTCTGGAGTCCAGCGGATTACAGGATCCGAGGCAGCATGGATTCACCAGAGGCAGGTCTTGTCAGACAAATCTGATTGATTTCTTTGACTGGGTGACCAGGGAGTTGGACCGAGGGAGAGCTCTAGATGTGGTGTATTTAGATTTCAGTAAAGCCTTTGACACTGTTCCTCACAGGCAACTTATAAACAAACTGAGCACCCTAGGGATGGACCCTAAAGTTACTGCTTGGGTTAGAAATTGGTTGGGTGGGAGGCGACAAAGAGTACAAGTAAATGGAGCTCACTCTGAGGAGAAGGATGTTACCAGTGGTGTGCCCCAGGGATCTGTCCTTGGTCCGATTCTTTTTAACATCTTTGTTAGTGATATAGCGAAAGGGCTGTCGGGTAAGGTTTGCCTCTTTGCAGATGATACCAAAGTCTGCAATAGAGTAGACACCCAGGAAGGTGTAGATAACATGAGGATGGATCTAGCTAAGCTTGAAGAATGGTCTAGAATTTGGCTACTGGGATTTAATGTTAAAAAATGTAAGGTCATGCATTTGGGCTGCAGCAATCCAAGAGAGCAATACAGTATAGGAGGTAAAGTACTTTTGTCCACTAAAGAAGAGCGGGACCTAGGCGTGTTTGTGTCTGATGATCTTAAAGTAGCTAAACAGGTAGAAAAGGCGACGGCAAAAGCTAGAAGGATGCTTGGGTGCATACGGAGAGGAATGGCTAGCAGAAAAAAGGAGGTGATAATGCCTCTGTATAAGTCTTTGGTGCGACCTCATTTGGAGTATAGTGTGCAATTCTGGAGACCGCACCTTCAAAAGGATGTGAACAGGGGATAAAAAATAACCAGATGGACCCAAAGAAGGAAGAGTCTTACCGCCCAATTTCCAGTATTCCCTATCTAGCCAAGATACTTGAGAAGGAAACTCAGAGGCAGATCCAACAACACATAGACACAGCAGCCCTGTTGGACCCATGCCAACACGGATTCCGAGAAGCTCATGGAACTGAAACACTCATGACTTCACTATTCAACAAACTCATTTGTGGGATTGACAACATTCACATGGCCATTGCAATGATTTTCCTGGACATATCAGCGGCATTTGACTCAGTTGACCACAAGATTATGCTGGCTAGACTCCACGAAAAAGGCATCCATAACCTTGCCTGGGACTGGTGCAAATCAAACCTAGAAGAGTGTTGGCAACAGGTCTGTATAGGCAACATTACATCTGAACCCTTCCAACAGAAACAAGGAGTACCCCAAGGCTCATCTCTATCTGCGCTGCTTTTTAACATATACATGCAGCCAATCTGCCAAATCACCAGAGACTTCGGTATATCCTGCCTATTATATGCAGATGATGTGCTAATTTTCACACTGATCAATATATCAAATCCTGACTACTCTGCACTAATCAACTGCTTCAATGCAATAACCGACTGGCTTCTCAATCAGAACATGAGAATAAATTTCAAGAAAACCGAAGTACTCATAGCCACAAGAAACAAGCAATTTTCTCCACCAACCACCCTCAGAGTAAGAGATGCAGAACTCCCGATCAAGGCCTCCATAAAGTACCTCGGTGTGATACTCGATCAACAACTCAATCTTAAGGAGCACATAAAGAACACCGTAAGGACAATCTACTACAAACTAAAAACACTGCGTCACCTGAAACCAATGCTGGAGACCAAGGATTTCCGTACAATTTTCCAAGCAATAGTCACACCGCACTTTGACTATGCGAATATCATCTTTCATGGCCTCCCCAAGAATACACTAAGCCCACTTCAACTGGCGATTAACGCGGCAGCCCGCATCCTATCCGGAGCTTCAAAAAGAGATCATATAACACCAATACTGATCGATCTACACTGGCTCCCGATAAACTGCAGAATAATATATAAAACCCTCCTCATCACATTCAAGGCCATTAATAAAATATCCCCTCCATCGATTTCAAATCTCCTCACCCACGCACCGAACAATAGATCCAGGAGACTAGTAGCAGAAAACACTCTCTAGTTACTCCCAGTATCTCCACAAAATGGACACAACAAACCACTAACAGAGCTTTTGTGTCTTATGCTCCCAAGTGCTGGAACAAACTACCTTCCAGCATCAGATCAATCAGGGACATCACCCAATTCAGAAAGTCCATCAAGCACTATTTATTCACATTGCACTTCAAGCTACCATACATACCCTAGAATTACCTTCCGCCTGCTCATCTAACTCCTACACGTAACAACAACCCAGTACAAAGGTTCAAAATGTGGAAAATACTGCATCCCTGCAAATACCAAACCTTGATGTAACATATTTAATTGTATATAGTTATCCCCGGTTCACTCCCAGTTTACCTTCCCTGTTATCTGTACACCTAGATCAGTTATATATTGATAGGTATTTTGTTTAATGTAAACCTCACTGATGATGAATAGTGCGGTATATAAAAACTGTTAAATAAATAAAATAAATAAAACAGGATGGAGTCGGTGCAGAGGGTGGCTACTAAAATGATTAGTGGGCTTCATTATAAAGCATATAAGGACAGACTTAAGGATCTTAATATGTACACCTTAGAGGAAAGGCGGGATAGAGGTGATATGATTGAGATGTTTAAATACCTCCGTGGCATAAATGTTCAGGGAGAGAGCCTCTTTCAATTGAAAGCAAGTTCTGCTACGAGGGGACATGGGATGAGGGTGAAGGGAGATAGATTCAGGAGTGATATGCGGAAATATTTCTTTACGGAAAGAGTAGTGGATCCATGGAATAGTCTCCCAGTGGAGGTGGTAGAGATGAGGACAGTAACTGAATTCAAAAAAGCATGGGACCAACATAGAGGATCTCTAAAGGTAAAAAGTGGACTGTTGTAGTTGTTGATATGGAAGGACAGACTAGATAGGCCATGTGGTCTTTTTCTGTCATCATGTTTTTATGTTTTTGTATGTTTTTCTATGTGCAGTGTGCATAGGAATTTGTTCATAGTTTTTTTTTTTTAAACTATAGTCCGGCCCTCCAACGGTCTGAGGGACAGTGAACTGGCCCCCTGTTTAAAATGTTTGAGGACCCCTGGCCTATAAGAAGATCTATGCTCTTCTGGAGGAAGAACGCGGCGAGTAGTTTGACATTCCCAAGGTGGATTCACAGGGTACGGTGAACATAAGAACATAAGAACATAAGATATGCCATACTGGGTCAGACCAAGGTCCATCAAGCCCAGTATTCTGTTTCCAACAGTGGCCAATCTAGGTCATACGTACCTAGCAGTTTCCCCAAGGGACACAGGTTCCACAATGCTTGTATTGGTTCAAGCATTGATATCCTGGGTCCCTTCTTAATAATGGTTTATGGACCTTTCCTCCAGGAACTTGTCCAAACCTTTTTTAAACCCAGCTACACTAACAGCCTTTACTACATCCTCCGGTAACAAATTCCAGAGTTTGATTACACGTTGAGTGAAAAAATATTTTCTTTTATTAGTCTTAAATAGTTTACCCTGTAGCTTCATTGCATGTCCCCTAGTCTTTCTATATTCTGATAAGGTAAACAATCGATCTACGTTTACCCGTTCCACTCCGTTCATTAATTTATAGACTTCTATCATATCTCCCCTCAGCCGTCTCTTTTCCAGGTTAAAGAGCCCCAACCTTTTTAGCCTTTCTTCATAGGAGTAGCCTTCCATCCCCTTTACCATTTTGGTGGCTCTTCTCTGAACCTTTTCTAAAATTGCTATATCCTTTTTAAGATATGGCGACCAGAATTGCACACAATATTCAAGGTGCGGTCTCACCATGGAACGATATAGAGGCATTATAATATCTTTTGTTTTATTTTCCATTCCTTTCCTTATCATACCTAGCATTCTATTTGCTCTCTTGGCCGCCGCTGCACACTGGGCCGAGGGTTTTAACATGGTATCCACAAGGACGCCTAAATCTTTTTCTTGGGTGGTGGTTCCTAATGTGGAACCTTGCATCGTGTAACCATAGTTTGGGTTGTTCTTCCCTAGGTGCATAACCTTGCACTTCTCCACATTAAATGTCATCTGCCATTTTGATGCCCAGTCTTCCAATTTATCAAGATCCTCTTGCAATTTTCCACAATCCTCCTGGGTTTTTAACAACTTTAAATAGTTTTGTGTCATCAGCAAATTTGATAACCTCACTCGTTATTCCACTTTCCAGGTCATTTATGAATATGTCAAAAAGCAGCGGACCCAGCACAGATCCCTGGGGTACACCACTATTCACCTTTCTCCATTGGGAAAATTGGCCATTTAGCCCTACCCTCTGCTTTCTATCTTTTAACCAGTTCCTGATCCACAGTAGTACACTGCCTCCTATCCCATGACTCTTTAGTTTTGCCAAAAGTCTCTCATGAGGGACCTTGTCAAAGGCTTTCTGAAAGTCCAGATACACAATATCAACCGACTCACCTTTGTCCACCTGTTTATTCACTCCTTCAAAAAAACATAACAGATTAGTAAGACAAGATCTTCCTTGTCTAAAGCCATGTTGGCTGTCTCCCATTAGGTCATGACTATCTATATGCTGAGTAATTTTATTATTTATGATGGTTTCTACAATTTTTCCCGGTACTGATGTCAGGCTCACCGGTCTGTAGTTTCCCGGATCACCCCTCGAACCCTTTTTAAAAATTGGTGTTACATTGGCGATCCTCCAATCCTCAGGTATTAGAGATGATTTTAATGATAGTTCACAGATTACTGATAGCAGGTCTGCAATCTCAAATTTCAGTTCTTTCAACACCCTTGGATGTATACCATCCGGCCCAGGTGATTTGCTACTCTTCAGTTTATCTAATAGTTGTAAGACATCTTCCCGATGTATCGATATTTCCTTCAATTCTTCCACACCTTTAAATACCACTTCAGTCGTGGGTAACATCCCTACATCTTCCTCAGTAAAGACCGAAGCAAAGAATTCATTCAGTCTCTCCGCTATCGCCTTGTCGCCTCTTAGTGCTCCTTTAACCCCTTTATCATCCAATGGACCAACTGACTCTCTCACGGGTTTTTTTGCTACGAATGTACTTGAAAAGGTCTTTATTTCGCGTTTTTGCTTCCGCAGCAAGCTTCTTCTCAAATTCTCTCTTTGCCTGCCTTATCAATGCCTTGCATTTGACTTGCCAGTGCTTGTGCTGTTTCCAGGTTTCATCATTTGGCTCTTTTTTCCATTTCTTGAAAGATGCTTTTTTGGCAACAACAGCCTCTCTGACCTCAGCTTTAAACCATGCTGGCAATTTTTTGGACTTCCTTCCACTTTTCTTAAAGCGTGGAATACAGCTGGTCTGGGCTTCCAAGATAGTATTTTTCAACAACACCCAAGCTTGATGTACGTCTTTAACCTTTGCAACTGCTCCTTTTAGTTTTTTCTTAACTGTTTTCCTCATTCTATCATAGTCTCCCTTTCGAAAGTTAAAGGGTAGTACTGTGGATTTCCTTACTATCCCTCCTCCACTAATTAAATCAAAGGCGATCATGCTATGATCACTATTGCCAAGTGGCCCCAACACCCTTATCTCTTGCACTACATCTGGTGTTCCACTAAGGACTAGGTCTAATATTGCTTCCCCTCTGGTCGGTTCATGAACCAGCTGCTCCAAGAAGCAGTCATTTATTTCATCTAGGAACTTTATCTCCCTAGCATGTCCTGTTGTGACACTGACCCAGTCGATGCCGGGGTAATTGAAATCACCCATTATTATTACTGCACTGTAACTTTTGCTAGCTTCCTTGATTTCTTTGAGCATTTCATCATCCATTTGTTCATTCTGGCCAGGCGGACGATAGTACACCCCCACTGCCATCGCCTTCCCCTTTTTACATGGAATTTCAATCCATAGAGATTCTACAGCAAATTTTGTTTCTTGCAAAACTTTAATCCTTTCTGACTCAATGCCCTCTCTAACATAGAGCGCAACCCCTCCACCAATTTGATCAGCTCTATCATTTCGATATAGTTTGTACCCAGGTATCACAGTGTCCCACTGGTTGTCCTCCTTCCACCATGTCTCTGATATTCCAATCATATCTAACCTCTCGTTTAGTGCTATATATTCTAACTCTCCCATCTTGTTTTGTAGACTTCTAGCATTTGCATACAAGCATTTTACCAGATGGGCTACAATTCCCATGGAAGGCAGTTATTCTGGACTGCAAGGTCGATTCCTTGCTGAAGAGCCAGTTTGCCATGGTAGCAGCTATTCTACAGCTGGGGTTGTGTACTAGTGTGATGTCTTGAGCCCTGTTCCAGTGGATTCAGTTTCTTCCACCTGATGATATTACTTCTCTCTTGGAGTTGGCTACAGCCTTCCTTTCTGATGCCATGTATTTATTTATTTTTTATTTATTTAACAGCTCTTATATACCGCATTATTTGACATCAGTGCAGTTTACATTAAACAAAATACACTCAGATTTAGAGAACTTGTCCAAGTTACAGGTAACAGGGGAATAAACCAAGGATTAACTGGTATGCTTGGCGGCCAGGGATGGTGCCCTGATGATGGTGTCATGACATTGGATTTGGCTCTGCCAATGGGCTGCGGACACATCCTCCAAAGCCCGTTTAAGGGGAAGCTCCTGCTAAAAACCAATTTGGAGAAACTAGAGAAGGACCTAGATGAAACAAAAATCTTACCGCCTCCTGGAAGATAGGGCTAGGGGGCCTGTGAAGCGGGCTAATGCCCCTTTCTCATCAACCTCCACCTGACCACCAGGAGTGTGCAGGCCGGATTTCCGAGGGTCTCAGGACTATCGTCACTACCATCCTGGAAAACCTTTCTTCCCTTCTGCTTTAGGGCCTCAGACTCATTCTCAGTCCTTTCGTGTGGAGCACGTGGACCCAGGGATTCAGACCATCCAGAGGAGGACCGTCAGGGCCATGCAATGAAGGTTTGGGGGACCATTCCCTGCTGCCTTCAGTGGGCAGTAGGCTTCATCTCTTCTTTCAGGAATGGGCTTGGTTTACCATGGATCGCTGGGTGCTAGACACCATTCAATTTGATTATGTCCTGGAATGCAAGGAGCTGGAGCCAATTCCCGATGCCTTCATCGTTTCCCTTTGTGGATCTGCAATCAAAAGTGCCGCGATGAGGATCACCTTGGACAAGTTACTTTGCCTAAAGGTGGTGGTGCCCGTCCCCCAAGACGAGTGGAGCAAGGGCAGATATTCTTTCTACTTCATAGTGCCAAAGAAGTACGGTTCCTTCCAGCCCATTCTGGATCTCAAGGGGGCAACCCACAGTTGTGTTTCCTGTGTTTTCAGATGGAAACCTTACACTCCATGATTCAAGCTATGAGCAGAGAGGAATTCTTGGCTTCTCTGGATCTGGCCAAGGTGTATGTTCATATCCTTATCTGGGCAAATCAGTAGAAGTATTTGCATTTTGCCGTGCTTGGCTCTCACTATCAGTTCTGCAATGCCGAGGGATCTGTGTCCATCCCTTTCTAGACGATTGCCTCGTCCGAGCCCGTTCCCTGTCAGAAACGTCTCAGGTGATGTCCCGAGTGTTGTCCTTTTTGTAAAGCCTCGGCTGGGTGATCAATCAGCTTTTACCTTCCCAGTCCTTGGAGTTTCTGGAAGCACTTTTCGACACTTGAGTGGGCAGACTTTTCCTTCCAGTGGAGAAAGTCAGAACACTGTTAAATTGCCTGGTAATGTTCTGTGTGCAGCAGGCCCCCAGAGTCTGGGATTATCTTCAGCACTTTTGATTGATGGCGGTGACCATAGAGATGGCCCCCTGGGTGTGTGCTTACATGCAGCTGCTCCAGTGGTCCTTGATGACTCGATGGTCCACAGGTTCTCAGGAGTTCAAGTGCAGGCTTCCACTCATGTTGAGAGTGAGGTCCAGCCTGCTTTGGTGGAGGCAACTCTGTCATCTGAGGAAGGACAATTTCTCCTGGATCCTGCTGACAACAGATGCCAGTTTCTTGGGCTGAGGAGCCCATTTCCAAGACCATATAGCTCAGGACTGTTGGAACCACAGGAAAGCATTATGGTCCATCAACTGCCTTGTGGAGAGGGCCATCAGGTTGGTTCTTCTGCGTTTCCAACCACTGATTGAAGGCTGGGTGGTTCGAGTGTTTTCAGACAATGCCATGGCAGTGGCTTATGTAAAGCGGCAGGGTGGCACAAGAGGCGCCAGAGTGGCCCTGGAGATGGATCTCCTGTTTACTTGGGCAGAAAAGAACCTCCTAGCCTTGTCAGGTCAGCACATTGTGGGAGTGGACAATGTAGAAGTGGACTTGCTCAGCTGGCACTCTCTGAATCCCAGCGAGTGGGAGTTGAGTCAAGAGGCGTTTTAGATGATTCTGCGCTGCTGGGTTGCCCCGAAATAGATCTGATAGTGACCTGCTCCAGTGCCCAAGTATGATGCCTCTTTAGTTGCCACACGGAGATGGGATCAGAGGGCATTGATGCCCTGACCCAGCCTTGGCCCAGTCAGTGACTGCTGTACATGTTTCCTCCGTGGCCCCTGGTCGGTCGGGCATGTGATTCGGCATATAGAGAGCCCCCCGGGCAGGATTATTCTGGTAATGCCGGATTGATTGCTGAAAGCATGATTCGGAGATATGATGCTGCTTGTTCAAGCGCCGCCTCTTCGGCTGCCTCCATCTCAGGGGCTATTGCAACAGGAACTGATTGTCCTGGAAGACCCGGCTCCCTCCTCTCTTATGGCATGGCTCTTGAAAGGAGACTGCTAGCACATCAGGGCTACTCTGCAGCAGTAATCTCTACCATGCATGGTGCCCGGAAGCAGTCCAACAAGTTAGCATATGTACAGATATGGTGCCTATTTGAATGCTGGTGTGTTACGCGGCACTTGGTTCCTGAGACAGCCAAGGCGTCCTAGCTGTTGGCCTTTCTGCAGGATGGCCTAGAGAAGGACCTATCATTTAGCTCTCTGGAGGTTCAGGTGGCAGCTTTGGCCTGTTTCTGTGGTCCAGTGGCGGGCAAGTCCTTAGCCTTGCATCCTTACGTCTCACATTTTCTCCAAGGAGTTTGATGTCTGTGTCCTCCCCTTTGGTCTGTGATCCCTTCCTGGGATCTGACTAATCCTTAAGGCCCTGATGGCAGTCCCCTTTGAGCCATTGAAGCACTCTACCTTGAAGGATTTGATGCTCAAGACTGTCTTCTAGGTCACAGTTGTTCTGCAGGCTCTTTCTTGCCAGGATCCTTATCTGTTCTTTTCAACTTAGGCCATTTCCATTCAGCCTATGCCTTCCTTCTTGCCTAAAATGCTGCCTCCCTTTCACGTGAACCAGGTAGTTTGGCTGCTTTCCTTCTCTACGGAGCAGTGTCAGGGGAAGAATTAGGATCTTCGCCTTGTGGTTGTCTGGAGGGTGCTTCTCCGGTACTTGGAGGTTATGAATTCCTTTCAAAAGCCAGACCGTTTTTTTGTTTTGTTGCCAGCCTGCGCAAGGGTATAGCGGTGACCAAGTTGACTTTGGGGTGCTGGATTAAGGAGGCTATTGCCTTAGCGTATCTGTTGTGGAATGGGCTGGTTCCGGAGGATCTGAGTGCCCATTCTACCCAAGATCAAGCATCCTCGTGGGCGGAGCTGAGCTTGGTAGTCCTTGCAGACATTTGTCATGCAGCAGCATGGGCATCACTTTCCGCTTGGATGCGCATGTGCAAGCGGATACGGCCTTTGGCTCAAGTGGTTTGCGAGCTACTTTGTCTTCTTCCTGCCCAGTGGTGTTGTAGTTTTGGTACATCCCACTTGTCTGGACTGGCCTAGCAGGATCAGTGGAGCACCTCTGAAGGGAAGGGCTCCTGTTCATGAGGAACAGTGCAGCCTTCCATCTCAGCTCTTCCTCAACTTCTGCTTCAGTTCATTGACTACTCCAGCAAGAAAGTATGAAAAAAAAAAAAATCAAACCCACGTGTTCGTCAGGGCTGGCTCTGTGTTTTTCTCCCTCCGGGACTTTTCGTGGTTACTTCCCTCTGGCAATTAGCGACTGGGGGGGTTACTGCCAGCTCTCCTGACTCTCTCCATATCGTCAGGGCCCTGTCTCCCGCCAATTTCAGTCCTCAGCGGCGGCCATCTTGGTGAGGGGGTTCCTTCATAGTGGCAGCATCTCTTCTCTGCGGCAGCCATCTTGTGCGGGGAACTCCATTTTTTGCTCAGTGTTCTTTGCCATGGCTGTCCTCTGAGCCCCTTACTTCCTTTCCCGCTGGCCTTCCTGCACTATGCCTTCGTCCCTACACCAGTGCTTGGCATACAGCCGGAAATGGAGGATTATAGTACATAACATGTGCTTGACACGTGGGGCCAATCCAGCGTATCCCTCTAGTGCCTTGCCCTTAACTACTGCTCTGATCCTACCTTTCCCCTCCATGTCCGGGGATCTGCTGGAGGCACAGCTCCCTAGTGACACTCCTCCGCTCCTCATGCCTGAACATTGCTCCCTGGTTCAGCCTTCCTCCTCACAGCCTCCACCTGATCCATCCTTGGTGGACCAGCAATTTCTGTCACTGTTCCGGCAGGCCTGGGAGTCATGGCGTACAGGTTTCCTTTTGGAATCCTTGCCAGTGCCCCTGCCTCAGCGAAAGAGGCCAAGGGTCAGTTCGGCTGGAACCCCTGCCACTTGCCCTCTTCTCTTCTCCCCAAACTCGGGGTCCCTCCTCTGCCTCAGAGGAAATGCATTCTGCCGCTGCAGAGGATGGCGAGTACCATGCGGACAATTCCCTGGCCTCTGGATCAGATAAAGTGGAAACATAGAAGCATGACGACAGAAAAAGACTATATGGTCTATCTAGTCTTTCTTTCCATATCAACCACTACAACAGTCCCCTTTTTTCCTTTAGAAATCCCCTGTGTTTGTCCCATGCTTCTTTGAATTTAGATACTGTCCTCATCTCTACCACCTCCACTGGTAGACTATTCCACGGATTCACCACTTCCGAAAAGAAATATCACTCCTGAATCTATCGTCTTTCACCCTCATCCCATGTTCCCTCGTAGCAGAGCTTTCTTTCAGTCGAAAGAGGCTCTCCTCTTGTGCATTTATGCCATGGAGGAGTTTAAACGTCATATGACCTCTATCCCGCCTTTCCTCTAAGGTATACATATTAAGATCCTTAAGTCTGTCCTCATATGCTTTATAATGAAAATCACTAGCCATTTTAGTAGCCACCCTCTGTACTGACTCCAGCCTGTTTATATCATTTTGAAGGTACGGTCTCCAGAATTGTACATGATACTCCAAATGAGGTCACACCAAAGACTTATAGAGGCCATTCCTCTCCCTGTGCACCCAAGCATCCTTCTAGCTTTTGCTGTCACCTTTTCTACCTGTTTAGCTACTTTAATATCATCAGACACAATCACACCTAGGTCCCGTTCTTCTTTAGTGGACAAAAGTACTTCATCCCCTATACTATTTATTTTATTTATTTACATTTCTTTTATACCGTGCTATTCAACATCAGTGCGGTTTACATGAAACTGAAATATACACAGAACATCAAGCTGTTCTGTGTTTACAGAGAACAGGAATAGAAACTTGGATAACATGGGGGTAACTATTTACATACAGACATCGAGACAGTACATGTTAAACATTACTCGATGGTCATGGATAGCTTGCTGGGAATGTTGGTATAGCTATATTCTCTAAGGGAAGTGGCTTGCCGCGTTGTTTTCTGGGTAGTATTTGAGGAAGAGGTGATGCTTTAGTGCCCTCCTAAACTGAGTTAAGTCGGTGATTGCCCGGATACCGAGTGGAAGTGCGTTCCACTATCTTGGAGCGCAGAATCTAAAGGCTCTGTTTGCTGTTGTTTGGATGCATTGGGTTAATGCCTTCGGGCTTACTAGTGTATTAATTGCCGCGGATCTTCTGGATCTATTTGGCAAAATGGTGTGGATGAGGTCTGTTAGCGAGGAGGAGGAGAGCCCATTGATGGCCTTGAAAGTCAGCAGTAAGGTCTTGAAAGCGAGCCTGCCATTTATAGGGAGCCAGTGGAGTTGTTTCAGGATGGGTGTCATATGGTCGCTCCTCGAGGCCCCGTGTAGCACTCTTGCCGCGGCGTTCATCGCGAGCTGTAGAGGGTTCAGGATGGATTGTGGGATGCCTTGCAAAATAGCGTTCGCATAATCAAAGTGCGGTATGACCAATGTCTGATAAATTGACCGGATGTCCTCCGGCTCTAGCAGGGTGCGTAAATGTCTGAGTGTCCAGATCTTATGGTAGACTGCCCTTACTGTGTTGCTTATGTGCACTTTCATGTCCAGGCGTTGGTCTAATGTTACGCCAAGGTATCGGATTGTGGATTTTGTTTGTAGCTATGCTTCCTTAACCTTTTAAGTGCGGTGGCGGGGTGAAATTTTGGTTCCTTGTAATGAAGAGTACCTCCGTTTTCTTGTGTTGAATTCAGAGGTTTTGGGACTGGAGCCAGTCGGATACTGCGTTGAAGCAGTCTGTCAGTGGGGAGAGGTCTAGTAGCTCTGTAGAGAACGGCATGTAGAGCAGCACATCATCAGCATATATTAAGCAGTTGACATTGAAAGATCGGATGATATTACAGATGGGCTGCATGTAAATGTTGAACATCAGGGCTGAGAGGGAGGACCCTTGTGGAACGCCCTGCCTCTGGTGGAACGGTTCTGATGTTGATGCTCCGGATTGTACGTGCTGCCACCTTTCAGACAGATAAGAATTGCACCATTCTAGTGCCGTGTTACAGATACCCTTCTCCTTTAGCCACCCAAGGAGAAGCTCGTGGCTTACTGAGTTGAAAGCTGCAGCAATATCCAGGAAGATGAGGACAAACCCTTGGCGGATGTTGTCAATTCCGGCAATTATGTTACTGAAGAGGGTGGTAAGGAGTGTTTCAACGCCATGGGACTCCCTGAATCCTTGTTGGCAGAAGTCTAGTGGAGCAGCAGTTTCGATGTAGTCTTGTATTTGTCTTTGGATCTCTTTTTC
Organism: Ichthyophis bannanicus; assembly: GCA_033557465.1. Taxonomy (NCBI): domain Eukaryota; kingdom Metazoa; phylum Chordata; class Amphibia; order Gymnophiona; family Ichthyophiidae; genus Ichthyophis; species Ichthyophis bannanicus. The sequence goes on from CM066047.1 coordinate 84,826,132, forward strand.
AATTATCGTAGCCAGTAGTGGTATACTGGATATTGGTCTGTATGAGTCCACCTTCTGGGGGTCGAGCTTGCTGTTTTTCAGCAGAGGTCTGATGGATGTGTATTTGAGGGATGTAAGGAACAAGCCAGTCGTGAAGGATAGGTTCATAAGCCTGGCTACGAATGGGCTAAAATCACAGCGTAACTCCTTTATCCAGAAGGCCGGGCTGGGGTCGGTTTGTGCCGTGGAGGTATTGATTGTAGTGATTGTGTCTTCGATGTGCTTCCTGGTTGGGATGGAGAAGATGGTCAGGGGCATTGAATAAGTTGGTTCCTGTGCGGCGGCGAGTGCTGAGGGCTTATTTGTCTGCCATAGTTTAGATTGTAGGTAGTCGGCAAATTCCTGCGGGTGGATCCCAGTTTGGTGGTCAGGGATTGGTTCCTTTGTTAGGGTCTTAACTAAATTGAACAAGTCGTGTGGTTTGTTTAGAGATCGTTTCAGGGTGTCTGTGTGGAAATGCTTCATTTTCGCTGTTATTGCTTCGCGGTGGGTTGCTAGATGAAGGCTATATGCCCTCTGGTCATCCGTGGAGTGTGATCGACGCCAGCATCTTTCCAGCTTCCGTAGGTGGATGAGAGAGGATCGCAGATCAGGGGAGTACTAGGGTGCGGTAGCTCGTTTCTTTGGAGGTTTGTTTGGTGGTCGTTGAGCAATGGCGCTGAGGCTATTATTCCAGTCTGAGATCAGATCATCGAGGTTGGATGCTGTCAGGAGCGTGCGGGTTTTAGTCAGGATAAGTTCTTTGTTGAAAGGACGAAAACTTTGAGCTGGTGTCCTGGTGGTGCTGCTCAGATTTCTGTTGTTCATCAGGCGGCTGATGTGCAAGGGTATTTGGAAGATGATTAGCTTGTGGTCTGACCAGGGTACTGCTGTAATGGACATCACGGGGTCCGGGGCTGCGTCAAGCCTGCTCCGGTTTGTGGGGCAAATACCAGGTCTAATATGTTTCCTTTCACATGGGTAGGTTCGTTGACTAGCTGTTTGTATCCTAGGTTTTTGAGCGCTCCAAGGAAGGCAGATGCTTGATTGTCTTGCAGGGCTGGGAGATTGAAATTGCCTAGTATCCAGCTTGGTGTGCTTGGATTATGGACGTTGGAGGCAAAGTCAATTATAGTTGCGAGATCATCTGGGGAGGCTGATGGAGCTCTGTACAATAGGTTGATGGAGCAGTGCTTATTTGCTATGGTGATTGTATTGAGGTAGATTGTGCTAGAGGCGTCAATCAGACGGAAATGGAGGTTGGTCCTGGAGAGGATAAATGCTCCTCCCCCTCTTTTATTGTCTCTGTGGCATGCATGTATTGAGAAGTTGGAGGGTAAGAGTTGGTTGAGGAGGACATTGTCATCACTGGATAGCCATGTCTCCGTGATCAGGAGTATGTCAAGGTTATGGAGGGATATTATGTCTGAGATAACTGGCCATTTCTTATGGATTGAGCAAGCATTTATGAGGGTGCATTTTAGGTTTTGGGGGTGAGAGTTTTCTACTTGTTTGGCTTTCCTAGAATGTTGGAGTGCAATGTGTAGTAAGTGGGGGTGGAGCATGCGGGTATCCTCCTTTGTCTTGTGGTGGGGAGCACTTGACCATCTCTTCTCGTGACTCTGTAGGATTGGTATTTGATTGTGGGAAGGGGATAAGGCCAGAGAACTACCGAGCCATCCTGTGAGAAGGAGGTAACAACCAACTATGGCAATGAGGGGGGAGGCCATTCTTGGTATCACCCTGTTGTATATGGTCAAAGGAATCGTATGGGTTGGCCAGTGAGTGGGTGATTGAGTTGAGCTAACCCAGCCGAATACACCAGTGTGTAGATCTAACAGGCTTCCAGGCACGTAGCACAGTTCTATAGTTCTACCAGGCAGACAGGTATGTAACACAGTTATACAGATCTAACAGATAAGCATGTAGCACAGATTATGCAGTTCTATCAGGCAAGCATGTAGCACAGTTATGCAGTTCTATGAGGCAGACAGGTAGGCAAAACAAGTTTGCAGTTCTAACAGGCAGAGATTTAATACAGGTGTGTAGTTATGATCGGCAACTTATCTATTCTCGTGACTAGGTAAGCCTGCGTGTATCTGCAGCGGCGAAGCTGTATTATCACAGTCAGGTATTATAAGCACATACTTGGCAAGCTAGAATGAGTAAGTATAGGCTGGTTCTTTAGGTCAATTGTCTAGGTTTCTATTTATATAGATGCTTAGGTTGCCTACTTTGCTTGCAGGAAGTTGTGCTCTGCTGGTGCTGGTATAGTTACACAATCTTTGTTCGTGCCTCTGGGGTGCTTCGGGTTCATGGGCCTTGTTTCTGAGGGATCTCAGTGGGAGAACCAGCTGGAGGTCCCCGCCAAAGGGCCCTCTGGCGAGGCCCGCCAGCACGGGTGCGCCTGAAGGCGTTTCTTTTATCCAGGGGAGAGCTGCCCCGATTGGACAGGAGCCACGCTGGTTCAAGCCTGCTCCGGTGAGGTGATCCGGCTCCGGCGAGGCTGTGCAGACTGGAGGGAAGGCGGTCGTTTTCCTGCAGTCCACACGCCTGAAGGTGTTCCTTTTATGCAGGGGAGAGCTGCCCCGATTGGGCAGGAGCCGCGCTGGTTTGCTCCCTTGGATTGCTGCAGCCCAAATGCATGACCTTACATTTTTTAACATTAAATTTCAGCTGCCAAATTCTAGACCATTCTTCAAGCTTAGCTAGATCCCTCCTCATGTTATCTGCACCTTCCTGAGTATCTACTCTATTGCGGATTTTGGTATCATCTGCGAACAGGCAAACCTTACCCGACAGCCCTTTCACTATATAAATGACATTTGTGGCTATTGCCTTGTATGACTTAACTCAGGCTCTTCTCTAAACCTGTGGCTGGTACCATGGCAGCCTGGAGGTCACTCTGGCTGAGAAATTAGTCTACAGAGGCCACATCTAAGCTGTGGTTGAACAAGCTTCCCTTCAAGAGCTGGTTGCTCTTTTGGGAGGACTTGGAGGGATTGGTGAAAAGCATTGATGCAGGTCGCCCACAGAATCTCCGGGAGGATAGATCTAGAGGTCCCAAGCATTCTTCACCTAGGGCTCAGCAGAAAGCGTGGAGACTGTTTAGGACCAGAAAGGATTTCATGATCTTTTCTTCCTATAGGTCTAAGCCAAAGATGGTTTGTCCCTTTTGGTAGTCCCAGTATTCCTGAGACTTAGCAGAAACTCCCTTGGAAGCCGGTAAGCCTTCGCAGTGAAATCTGGTGGGTTCCTTCTGATGGGCAAGTGGTTGGGGGCCATCTCTTTTCACTTATAATGGACCCATATCATGTTGAACCAATGAGTCCTGAGGTCCTCAAAAAGGGGTATGTGCTGACGTTTATAGAACCTCTTCAATATGCCTTTGTGATAAGAGCATAAGATATCTACAGATGATTTTCATGATAGTTCACAGATTACTAATAGTAGGTCTGCAGTCTCATATTTCAGTTCTTTCAACATCCTCGAATGTATACCATCCAGTCCAGGTGATCTGCTACTTTTTAATTTATGGAATAGTTGTAATACATCTTCCCATTTTATCAATATTTCTTTCAATTTTTCCGATGGATCACTTTTAAATACTATTTCAGTGATACGTAAATTCCCTACATCATCTTCAGTAAAGACCGAAGCAAAGAATTCATTCAGTCTCTCCGTTATGGCCTTGTCCTCCCTTAGTGCCTCATGTACCCCTCTATCATCTAATAGTTCAGCAGACTAACAAGTTATTTACTACAAATGTATTTGAAAAAAGTTTTTATTATGTGTTTGTGCATCCATGGCAAACATTTTTTCAAATTCTGTCTTTGCTTGCCTTATCAATGCCTTGCATCTAACTTGCTAGTGCTTATGTTGTTTCCAGTTTTCATCATTTAGCTCCTTTTTCCATTTCCTGAAAGTTGCTTTTTTTTGGCTACAACAGCTTCTCTAACCTTGCCTTTAAACCATGCTGGCAGTTTTTTGGACTTCCTTCCACTTTTCTTAAAGCGTGGAATACAACTGGTCTGAGCTTCCACAATTTATTTATTTATTTAACCGGTTTTCTATACCACCTTATCCTTCAATCAAAGTGTTTTACATTATGTAATTACTACAAACAGGTACTAGATATATTCCCTTGTCCCCAAAGGGCTCACAATCTATGTGTACCTGAGGCAACCGAGGGTTAAGTAGCTTGCCCAAGGCCACAAGGAATGCCTAGTATTTTTAAATAAAGCCCATGCTTGATGTAAATCTTTAACCTTTGCTAATACTCCTTTTAGTTTTTTTCTTAACTATTTTCCTCATTTTATCGTAGTCTCCCTTTTGAAAGTTAAAAGGTAGTACTGTGGATTTCCTTACCATCCTTCCTCCATTTAGTCAATCAAATGCAATCATGCTATGATCACTCTTGCCAAGTTGCCCCTTATCTCTTGCACCAGATCTTGTGTTCCACTAAGGACTAGGTCCAAAATGGCTTCCTCTCTTGTCGGTTCATGAACGAGCTTCTCCAAGAAGTAGTCATTTATTTCATCTTTTCCTTAGCATGTCCTGCCGTGACAATGACCCAGTCGATACTAGGGGAATTGAAATCACCCATTATTATTTCTGTGTTGTAACTTTTTTTTACCTTCCCTGATTTCTTTGAGCACTTCATCCATTTGTTCATTTTGGCCAGGCAGTCAGTAATACATCCCCACTGCCATCGCCTTTCTGTTTTTACTTGGAATTTCGATCCATAGAGATTCTACAGTCTATTGTTTCTTGCAAAACTTTAATCCTGTGTGACTGAATGCCCTCTCTAACACAAAGCGCAACCCCTCCACCAATTTGATCTACTCTATCATTACGATATAATTTGTATGAAGGTATCACAGTGTCCCACTAGTTGTCCTCCTTCCACCAAGCCTCTGAGATACCAATCATATCTAACCTCTCATTTAGTGCTATATATTCTAACTCTCCCATCTTATTTTTTAGACCTCTAGCATTTGCATACAAGCATTTTAGAGGTTGTATTTTATTCATATTAATCAGGTTATCGGTAGACTGGGGTAATTTGGAATCTTTAAGCTCTGTCAGCTGTGTACTTAAGGGTATTTGGGTTGCTTTTGTCTTTGTTGGAACTGCTCTGTTGATATGCCCTAACGTTTGTCTTTTATTAGTATCCTTCAAGGATACATCCTTCTGAACCATGTGTACCTGGGCGACTACTCTATCTCCTTTTCAAAGGTTAATGCCGGCAGCCTGGTTGCATCCTGGTTAAGGTGGAGCCCATCCCTTTGGAAAAGCCCCTCCTTTCCCCAGAATGTCGTCCAGTTCCTAACAAATCCAAAACTCTCTTCCTTGCACCATTGTCTTATCCACGCATTGAGACTCTGGAGCTCTGCCTGCCCTTTGGGTCCTGCTTATGGAATGGGAAGCATTTCTGAGAAGCTACTCTGGAGGTTCTAGATTTCAACTTCCTACCTAAAAGCCTAAATTTGGCCTCCAAAACCTCCCTCTCACACTTTCCTATGTCATTGGTACCAACATGCACCAAGACAGCAGACTCCTTTCCAGCGCTATCTAAAACCTTGTCTAGGTGGCGCATGAGGTCTGCTACCTTTGCACCAGGCAGGCATGTTACCAGGTGATCCTCACGTCCACCAGCCACCCAGCTATCTATATGCCTAATAATCGAATCGCCAACTTTAAACGGCTGTCCTAACCATTCCCTCATGGGCACTTGACCCTGGAGAAACCCCCTCGGTGCGAGAGGGTTTTACATCACCTGGAGGACAGGTCCTAACTGCAAGATCACTTCCTGCCACACCAAGGTGATGCTCTCCTGTCATGTGACCTCTCTGCTCCATAGCAACAGAGAGGCTGCCAGACTGGAGGTGGGGTTTCAGTACTGCGTCCTTGTAGGTCTTGTCTGTATACTTCTCTGCCTTCTTTATGTTCTCCAAATCTGCTACTCTAGCCACCAGAGATCGGAATCAGTCAATTTACTTTCCTGTCTTTTTTTTCCTAGACAACATATGTCTAGGGCAGAAGCAAACTGCATACTCTGGACTGCAAGCGTGCCTTAGCATTTTATCTAAGAGCACTAAAGAGCTTTGCACTTGTTCATTTCCTTTGAACCTAATCACCTGGGGCTGCCAGTTTCTAAACGTATGCTCTCAAAATGGATTGCTGATTGCATCTCATTTGCTTATGATAAAGCAGGACTGTCCCTTGAAGGTCATGTTCGCCACCTTGATGGCGAATCTACGCTGTATAGCCATTGACAAAATTTGTAAACTAGCAACTTGGTCTTCAGTCCATACCTTTGCTACTCATTACTGTCTGGACAAGGACTCCCACCGGGATGCCATGTTTGGTCAAGTTGTTCTCTAGCACCTCTTTCAAACTTAAGGGAAACTCATATCCTCCATCCTGGAACTTATCGATACCGGACATCTATGGAGGATTCATTACTTCTCGAAGCCTTCTCTGAAGCAAACCGTCTGGTTCTGAGGTCATTTTCTCTGGCATTTAGAAGCTAGGGAGTCCCATATATGAAGACTACATTCCTGCTTGTTCCTAGAGATAACCTGTTACAGGTGAGTAACTACGCTATCTCCAGGAACAGCAGGAATTTAGTCTTCACAACCCACCCTCCTCCCCTAGGAGTTGTAGGTTTTCTTTTTCTCTTCTTTTTTCTCAGCTACAAACTCAACTGAGGTGGGAAAGTTGGGTAGGTGGGAAGGCAGCAACGCAGGCGCAGTGGGTGCTCCCAAAGACTTTCTTATTGGACATTGGGGAGCAGTCCCATGTGGGCTCCGTCGGTACCGATGTCACCCATATGTGAAGACTAAATTCCTGCTGTTCCCGGAGATCACCTGTTACAGGTAAGAAACTATGCTTTCCCTGAACATTTCTGTGGAGCACTACAGGTTGCATGTGGAAGTTGGAGTGGATGATGCCTGTAGAAGAGCAGTTCTTTCTGGAGCATCATCATCTTCCCACCTTGTGTCTTGACTACTTGGGTACATTCCATTTGGCTGGACTGGTCCAGCTGGAAAATAAGGAAGGAGAACTGTTTCATACCTGTTAATTCTCTATCCTTGAATCCTGCTAGAAGAGTCTAGAACCTACCCTAGCAAGACTATGCCTACAGGCTGGGAAGCCCTGCTGCCTTTTTCTGCATTTTCAGTATCCATATCTGCATCAGAGTCAGGTATGGTAAGAGAGCCAAAATATTTGGATAAAGGTATTGATTAATACTCTCTCTGAGTTTTCCAGTCTTGTTTGCCGCAATGGATGCGCCATCTCAGTGCTGCACTGGTATATGTACAAGTGATAGCATCACTGAAAGTTGCTGTGATCTACCTCCCCTGCTGGCAGGGGAGTATAACCCACTCATCTGGACTGGTCTATCAGGATTCAAGGATAGAAAATCAATAGGTATAGAAAATTTCTCCTTACCATTGAACACTAGCTGCAATATGCCGCTGTATCTCTCTTCCCCACACACAGGCAATATTTTCCCTTTGTAGCTTTCTTCCCCATGCTACATGGTCTGTGTTCTCCTTCTGTATCTTATTTATTTATTTGACGGGGGGGGGGGAGAGGTGTATACCGCTTTTCACCAGGGCAAAGCGGTGTGCATTACAACAACTGGGTTTTACATATAACAATAGAACTTATTGTTATAGGTATTGTACACAGGTAATTGTTATAGGTATTGTACATAGGTCATTTCTATTTACAAATGATTGCTATTATAACTGAACAACTTATATACAATAGGGGATTCTTTTTAGGGGGGATGATATTCAGGGCTGGCGGCTGGTTAGTGTTGAAGGTGGGGGGTGCGGGTAGAGGAGGGTACGGGGGGGGGGGGGGTTTATGCGATTGAACCAAAATGTTCAGTGAAGAGGTGGATTTCGAGTAGTTTCCTGAATGTGGATAGGTCACTTGTGGATCTAAGCTTGCCAGGGAGCGAGTTCTAGAGGGATGGTGCATATAGTTCAATTGCAAGCATGCTGGGAGCTGGTAGTTTTTTCTTGAGATATGTTTAGCATATTTATTGTGGCATGCCTTTTTGTTCTGTTAGGGTTGATGGGGTTCAACAGTGCTTGTAAGTCATAAACAGATTGCTTGTTGATAACTTTGAAAGTCAGGAGTAGGATATTATAGTGTATGCGGCTGGGTAGTGGCAACCAGTGGAGCTGTTTGAGGGTTGGTGTGATGTGGTCATTCTTAGATGCACCTTGTATTATCCATGCTGCAGTGTTCAGGGCTGTATTCAGGGGGAGTAGAGTTGTCTTTGGCAGTCCATGGTGCATAGAGTTGCAGTAGTCAAAATGGGGTGTTATAATTGCTTGGAAGGCTGAGTGGAAATTGGATGGGTCCGGCAACGGGTGGAGGTGGTGGAGAGTTCTTATTTTGTGGTATATTGCTTTTGTTGTGGCACTTATGTGAGGCTTGAAGGATAATTGTTGGTCAAGGGTGATGCCTAAGTACTTTACCTTTGGTTGGGCAGTGATATTGATGTTTAGTTCTATGAACGCAGGCAGTTGGAAGTTAATATCTCTGGTGATGAATAGTGTTTCGATCTTTTTGTAATTTATTTTTATGAAGTTAGTTGCTAGCCATAGTGCGATGTATGTGAAGCAGGTTTTTAACTTGTCATACATTGGGTTGTTGGTGGTAAATGGGACATAAATCATTGTCGTCCACGTAGATATAAAGCTTGATGTTGTGTGAGCAGATTATTGAGCATAATAGTTGCAGGTAGATGTTAAATAGAAGTGCTGATAAGGAAGAGCCTTGTGGGACATTTTGGGTTTGCGGGTAGGGGGATGATGAGTTAGATCCCATTTTGACTTGTTGCTGGCAGTCACAGAGGTATGGATGGAACCAGTCCAGGACTGTGTTTTGGATTCTAATGGATTGGAGTCTTTGCAGTAGTATGCTGTGGTTGATGGTATCAAAGGCCGCTGAGATATCGAGAAATATAAGGCTGAATCCTTGGTATATTTTCTGGGTACCTTTTTATGAGAGTGTTTAGTAGTGAGGTTAGAAGCGTTTTGACACCATAGTTTGGCCTGAAGCCATGTTACTGGGGATCCAGTGGAGCATGGGTGTCTAGGTGTTCTTGGAATTGATGTTGTATAATTTTTTCAATTAACTTGGATAATAGTGGTAGGCTAGCAATGGGTCTATATGAGGTGGGGTCCTTAGGGTTGAGTTTGTCATTTTTCAGTGTGGGACGGATGGTAGAATGTTTGAGTTGTTTGGGCATATGGCCCTGAAGGAGGGATAGTTGGGTGATTCTAAGTAAGGTAATACCAAGATCTTTAGATGCTTTAATCCAGTTGACTGGGCAGGGGTCAAGAGGGGATGTAGTTGAGTTTATTGAGGCGATGGTATATTCAATATTCTCTTTGCTGATGGAGCTGAAGGTGGCCCAGGAGTTGTTGGTGGTTGTAGCAGGAGGTTTCTGTAGTGGGGAGGAGCATAACATGCCGTTTGAGTTGTAGTGATTTGCTAGAGTTTGAGGGTCGAGATAGGAGTCCAATGCGACTGAGTGGGGGGAGTCAGTTAGCTTCATTATTATCTGAAAGAGTTGTTTAGGCTTGTTGAGGGATTTGTTTATAATGTTTGTGTGGAAGGATCTTTTCCTCTGGTCAGATGCCTGGCAACTTGCCGTAAGAAGTATCATGTAGGAGTTTTTGTCATGGGATGATTTTGTTTTCCTCCATTTGCATTCAATCTTCCGTAGTTGTTTCTTGAGTGTTCTGAGTTCAGAGGAGTACCATTGTGTCTTTTTTTGGTTTGCCAGTGGATCTTTTCGCTAGAGTTTCAGCTGCTGCATTTCCAATGGTCAGGTTCTAGTTTGATATTAGGGCTTCAATATTGTGGTGGTTTCAAGTGCTGGGAGGACTTCATCCATAAAAGCTTCTTTGTCGAAAGGTTTGAAGCTCCTTCCTTCTTGGCGCAGGTTGGTCTGGTTGGTTGTGGTGGTGCATGATATTTGATAGGTTATTAGAGCATGACCAGACCAGGGGATGGATGACAGTGAAGGTTGGGAGGAGAGTGTGTTGTGGATGGACTTGGTGTTGATGAAGATGAGATCAAGTGTATTTCCTTTGTCATGCGTTGCCATATGTATTATTTGGGTAAAGTCCATTGAATACATGGCATCTAGGAACGAGGCAGCTAGCTTTGCAGGTGCTGAGGGGAGGTTAAATTCTCCAAGTAGTATGATGTCTTTGGGTGTGAGCATTCGAGTGCAAGTCCAGAATGGTTGAAAGGTTGTTTGAGGATGTTAATGGGGGCTCTATGTATGAGACAGACAGATAGTGAGTTGCTTGTTTGAAACTGAGATGCTGTCTGTTCCCTCTATGCTGTTAGTGCTAAATTGTTTGAAGTTGAGGTAGGATTTTGTTATTAGAACACCTCCTCCTCTTCAATGGGAACATGGGCAGTGGAACATTGAATAGTTGTTCAGTTTCAATTGATTTAAAAGTACAGTGTCTGTTTCCGTGAGCAAAGTTTCTGTGATTCAGAGGATGTCAAGCTTATTGGATGTGTTTTAATCATTGATTCTCCGGGAACAAGCAGGAAGTCAATCCTCACATGTGGGTGACATTGGCACCAACAGAGCCCTCGCGGAAGCATCCCCCAGCTTTCAAAGAAAGCCTTTGGGAGATGCCACCATGCATGTGTGGTCCCTTTCCTGCCCAAGGGTGCCATCTTGCTCAGTCTCCTTTTTTCCGTGGAGCCCTTCAGACGTTGTCTGGCTTGTCCCCAGAAAAAGTTGATTTTTCTCTCTGAGTTTCATATTCATTTCTTGTATCGCACCGGTACTCTTCCTGCCACCCGACTTCATTGCCTCAGCGTCGAGTTCGGGTCTATTTTTGTAGTTTTCATTTTTTTTTCCTGGCATCTTCGTGCCGTTTTTCTCCCAACTGGCAGCTCAGAGAGTCTTTGACCTCGCAGGGGTACTTTTTTCCCCCATGGTTACCAGTGGCTTTAAGAAGTATGATCGGTGCTCTAAAATTGTCTTTGACTGACACACAACTGCTGTCTTCGCTGCCTCGGGCCAGACCACGACCCGGCAGCCTGCGGTTTCTCCAAAAGGATGTCCAGTAAGACCCTCAAGAGCCTCCAGCAGTAGCACAGTAAGTTTTTCCCCGAGTCCCTGGTGCCTCCGAAGACCAGGGCCTCGTCTGAGGCCTCGACATCTCGGGCGGAACCTCCTGACCCCGAACCCGAACCCCTTCGTGGGTCCTCAGAAAAGAGGTCTCCCTCAAGGGAACCCAGGAAGAAGAAGAAACCCTTGAAGGCAACGTCATTAGATGGTTTTGACCGGCCGGATGACCCCCAAGGCCAGTCCCGCAGTCCGAGGCTTTGGAGAAGGAGTGGCCTGCAAAGGTCCCCCGAAAGGATCTGAGCATGGACTGGCCTCTATCCCCAGATACCATCCTTGTTGAGGATTCCCCTTCGGGGGAGCCGGCGTCAGGCCCAAGTTCCTCGGTGCCTGCACTGAAGGCTGCAGAGCCTTCTGGTTTGGAGTCCAGAATGGTAGCCTGGAGTGCAGTTTGTCTGCCTTCATGGACCAGCAGTGAGTGCTGCTGTCCGGCATGACCGGTTCATCCACCCCTGCCACCGGGCCCTCAACATCCAAGATGTCCCCGGAGGCCAAGCTGATCCTCTAGGTCCTTTGGCCTTGAGTCGATCCTTGGCCGAGGTCATGATCCGAGTCCCGCTCTAAGGGACCGCAGTCCTCACCGGCAAGTATGCCAGGCACCGGCCGTGGGGCTTTGGGAGCACTGAGGCCCGCGGAGCAGCCCTCCTACGAGTCCTCGATGGACTACTCTGAGTGGGAGATTGAGGACAAGGAGTCCCCTGATACTCGTCGCCACCGCAACATCCCATATGACTCTCCCTTCTCGGAGCCTCGACGGTGATCCCTGCTGGAGGATATGGGCTTCTTTGATTTCATCAAGGATATGTCAAAGACCCTGACATCCCCTACGAAGTCCGAGAAGGACCCTTGGGCAGATGAGCTGAAAATCCTCCAGTATGAGGCTCCTTCTCGGGAATCGTTCACAATGCCCATCCCTCCCATCCTGGAACAGCTGATGCTCCGAATGTGGGAGAGACCGGCTTCAGTACCGGTGGTGAGCAAACAGCTTGACGCGATGTATCGAGTCCACGGGAGCCTGGGCTTCCAAAAGTCACAGCTGTCACATAACTCCATGGTGGTGGAGTCGGCCATGCATCAGCTGAAAAGCCAGAAGACGCACTCCTCGGTGCCTCCTGGTAGGGAGGCCCATACCCTGGACGCACTCAACAGAAAGTACTACCAGGGCTCAATACTCATTGGTCGTATCCAGGCCTACCAGCTGTACATGGGCATGTATTTGAGAGACCTGGTGAAGGAACTTGCCGGGTTCTCAACTGGTCTCTCCGAGGAACCCCTGCAGCGGTTGAAGAACCTGGCCAAGGCAGTCCGTGAATGCTCCAAATTCATGTTTCGAGCAGCCTATGATGGGTTTGAGTTGGCGGCTCGAGTAGTGGCGGCAGGCATCGGTGCACGGTGCCAGGCTTGGCTACAGTCATCCGACCTCAAGCAGTGGATTCAGAACAAATTGGTCGATGTTCCCTGCCAAGGACAGACAAGGCTACCGAGCTGGAGACCGAGTTCATGACAAGGACCGGGCTCTCCAAAAAGACCGCTGCCCTTCCCCGATGGAAGGGCTCGGATTAAAAGTCTTCTACCCAAGGAAGGGAGATGCTTACTGAAACCACCTACCTTTTCAGACCCCCCCAGCTCCCCAGCAGGGTCATCAGGCCAAGGGACATGGCCCTCATAGGCAGAAGGAGATCAGCACCCACAGGAGGATGCCCAGAGGTGGTAGACCATCACCACCAACTCCTTGGCACTAAGGGTAGTCAGTGAGGGTTACCTCCTCAACCTGACTCAGACACCTCCCCCTTATTTCCCAGGAGAGCCCCTCAGGTCTCCCCTCCACCGGGACCTTCTACTGAAGGAGTTGGCAAGTCTTCTCGAGGACAGAGCAGTGGAACTGGTGCCCCACCATCTCAAGGGCAAGGGATTCCACTCTAGGTACTTCCTCATGCTAAAAAGGACAGGGGGCCTAAGGCCTATCCTTGACCTGTGCAACCTCAACAAATTCATGGTGAGGGAGAAGTTCAAGATGCTCTCCCTTAGAACATTGCTGTCATACCTCCAGCAGGGAGATTGGCTATGCTCCTTAGACCTCAAGGATGCTTATAGCCACATCCTTATTTACCCCAACCACAGGCAGTACCTGTGGTTCATAGTGGGGGGCAGGCATTTTCAGCACAGTTTGCTCCCTTTCAGCTTGGTCCCAAGAGTCTTCACAGAATGCCTGGCAGTTGTGGCCACCTTCCTCCAGGGGGTCTTTGTCTTCCCCTACCTAGACGATTGGCTCATAAAGGGAGGCACGGCCTCGGAGATGCAGCAGGCCACTGCATGCACCATCCAGGTCCTGCAATACTTGAGTTTCATCATAAACTACCCCATGTTTCACTTCCTCCCGGCACAGTGCCTGGAGTTCATTGGGGCAAAGCTCGACACTCCAGTCGAAGGCCTTCTTGCCAGGGACCGAGCCGACCATCTCAGGACTCTGACACAGGACATACAGGCCCAATCCTCAGTGCCTGCTTGGTTTCTTCTGCACATCCTTGGGCACATGGCCTCCATGGTCCACATCACCCCAGACGCTGGCCTCCACATGAGGGTGGCGCAGTGGTGTCTCCGGAACCTGTTGTCTCAGGCCACAGGTCGCCTCCAAGACAGAATCTCTGTAATTCGCCAACTGGCGGACTCCCTGGTCTGGTGGCAGTCTTTCCAGCACCTCGAGGCGGGCATGCCTTTTCAGGCCCCAAACTCCTCAAGGGTCTTCACCATGGACACCTCTCTGCTCAGCTGAGGAGCCCTGCATCCAGGGCAACTGGTCACCAGACGAGAGCACCCAGCAGATCAACTTCCTGGGGCTCCAAGTCATATACTTAGCCCTGCGAGTCTTCTGCCACCACCAACGTCAGCAGCTGGTGCTGGTCCAGATGGACAACCAGGTGGCGATGTTCTACGTGAACAAGCAACAAGCAGGGGGGCACGGGGTCTCATACCCTTTGTCAGGAGGCACTGGTCCTCTGCTCGTACGCAATCTAGCAGGGTATCCTTCTGCAGGCAGTGTACCTGCCAGGCCAGGATAACCTTCTGGTTGACAGGCTAAGCAGAGTCCTCCAGCCGCATGAGTGGCAACTGGACCTCAGGGTAGCCAGTCGGCTTTTCCAGTTCTGGGAGGAACCCATGATGGACCTGTTCGCCAGCCTGGACAACTTCCAATCACCCCACTTCTGTTCCCGGCAGGCCCACCCCTCCAGGGTGGCAGTGGACGTGTTCCTTGTCTCATGGTCAGAGGGCCTCATGTACGCCTTCCCTCCCACACTGCTGATTGCCAAGACCTTGTTCAGTACCCTCTGCGACAGGGCCTCGCTCATCCTGATAGCTCCTCGGTGGCCCAGGCAACTGTGGTCCCTGCTGCTCCTCTGGTTGATGATGAGGACCCCATCCACCTGGGAACCCCCCCCCCCCCGGGCTCCTGTCTTAGGAGGGGGGCTCTCTTCTGCACCCGAACCTGGAGTCCCTGTCGCTGACAGCATGGCTGCTGAGAGGATGACTGTGGCCCCTTTCAACCTTTTGGTTGAGGTGGAAGAGATTCTGCTGGCCTCTCGCAAGGCCTCTACTAGGAAGGCTTATGCCCTCAAATGGTGCAGGTTTTCCACCTCTCTTAATCCAGGCTTAAGTCTAACCATCTGAGTGCACCTTAGTCCCTGGTGGCGTACAACCATTCGGTGGATGGTAAGCCTTTCTCAGTCCAACCTTTGGTGACCTGTTTACTTTGGGGCCTGCTCTTATCGAAGCCCCTGGTTCACCCTCCGGCAACTGAATGGGATCTTAATGTAGTGTTGGGGCAGCTCACTCGCCCATCCTTCAAACCTCTGGCTACCTGCCACCTTCGCTACTTCTCTTGGAAGGTGGCTTTCCTGGCTGCACTCACCTCCACTCGCAGAGTCAGCAAGCTTCAGACCTTTGTGGCGGAGGCACCTTATACCAGGTTCTACAAGAACAGAGTGGTGCTTCGCACACACCCCAAATTCCTTCCGAAGGTAGTATCGCCCTTCCATCTCAACCAGGATGTGGTGCTCCCTACCTTCTTTCCAAGACCTCACTCCAGTCGGGCGGAGACAATCCTTCACACCTTGGACTGTAAGAGGGCTTTGTCCTTCTATATCCAATGCACTCAGGGCCACTGCAGAGCTTTTCATCTCCTATGACCCCAGTAGGCTGGGGGAGGTGGTGACCAAGCTGTCCACCTGGGTGGCGGACTGTATCGCCCTTGCCTATGAGCAGGCGGGGCTCCAGCTGGAAGGCCATGTCATGGCTCACCATGTCAGGGCTATGGCAGCCTCGGTGGCAAACTTGCGCTCTGTCACGATGATGGACATCTGCTGGGCCGCCACTTGGTCTTCATGCCATACTTTCACAGCCCATTATTGCCTGGAAAGAGAGTCCCGACGGGATAGTGCTTTAGACCAGGCTGTGCTTCGTAACGTTTTCGAGGTTTAGGCAACTCCTACCCTCCGACCCTTCTGTGTTTAGGCTAACCGGAGTGCTAGTTTCATTGGACATGGGAGTCCTACTGTGGTCTGTGGACACAGACTCATTTGCTGCTGCGGAGCCCCAATTTTTGCTATGGGTTTTTGGTAGCCTGTAGTTGGGGAGTCCCATGTGTGAGGCTGACTTCTTGCTTGTTTTCGGAGAAAGCATAGTTACTCACCTCTAACAGGTATTCTCCAGGGACAGCAGAAAATAGTCCTCACAACCCTCCCTCTGTCCCTTGGAGTTGCTCCTTTACCATCTTTTATTTTTGCTGTCTTTTAGCTATGTCATCTAACTGAGCAAGATGGCACCCTGGGGCGGGACGGGGACCACGCATGCATGATGGCATCTCCCAAAGACTTTCTTTGAAAGCTGGGGGTATGCTTTTGTGAGAGCTCAGTCGGTGCCGACGTCACCCATATGTGAGAACACCTGTTACAGGTGAGTAAACTACACTGTATTGGTATTTTATTCCTGACTGAGCGTGCATTTATGAGTGCGCATTTGATGGTCTGGGATTTATTGCGTTTGGTGTGAGGGTAAATGGTGGAGTTATGTTGTATTGGAATATGAATTAGATTGTTTGTGTTTCTTTATCTGAAAAAGGGACCCAAGTGGGGGGAGGTATAGGGTATGAATGATGGGTTGGGGTTGGGGGTGACATAGAGTTTCAGCACTGACACCTAGTTCAGGAAGTGCCATGAGAGTGCATGTAGTCGTATATGTAGGGTACATTTTGAAGCGGTGTAAGGTGGGGCTGTGTATTGGTGAGGGTTGTGAGCTTCAGTTACCTTTTTGGGTTCAGTTTGTGACTGATGTCTGCGCTGGAGCTTGGAGAGTTCATTTAGTGGAATCTAGGGAGGCGTTTTACCATTGCTGGTTGCTTCTCAGTCAAAGACCATTACTATACTTGGGTGCCATTTGTCTTGCAGTGGATGGCTTGTTAGTGATACAGTTCTTGGTGTTTGCTGCTCACGTCCACGCTCAAGGGTCACGCCTAAGAGCCCTCTGGTGAGGCCCTCAGGCGTGGACCCGCCAGGTGCTGGTACACCTGATCAGTACTGCTTATTAAATTCCCTGGTGGAGTCGGGCTGATTGGTCGAGCCATTGGAAAGCTGGGAGAAGCTTACCTTTCCACTCCCTGCTGGTGCCGCTGATCGGTCCAGTGGGGCTGAAGAGGCCGGATGCCTGATTGGCACTGCTTATTAAATTACCAGGTGGAGCCAGGCTGATTGGTCAAGCTGGTGAGGAGCAGGGAGGAGCTTACCTTCCCGCTCCCTGCTGGTGCTGCTGATTGGTCCGGTGGGGCTGAAGAGTATCCTCCTTCCCTACAGATGGTCTGTATCCTCTCTCTATCTCTGTCCCAAGGGCAATGTCTCCAGATGAATATGTGGAATATGATCTGTCAGATTTACAGCTAGCACTCGCCTTAGTACTTGCTTCATGCTAAAGAGCTTCCTTCTAGAGTTCATACAACGTAAATTTGCATATTGTTGTTTTTTTTAGACTTATGCAGCATATTATGTATTATTCCTTTGTATCTTTCTTTTGTATCTTTCATTCCTGTACACAATTGGTATGTTTTCTCAGAGTTCATCCCATGCATAGTCTGTATTCCCCCTCTTTATTGCTGTTTCCCATGCAGCAGGGTCCATATTCTCTCTCTCTAGTTGCCTTGCCCCACACAGTCTGTATTCTCTTTCTGCATTTCTCTTCCCTATGCAGCATAGTCTGTATTGTCTCTAGCTTCCCCTCACATGGTCAGTATCTTCTCTCTGTATATCTCTTCCCCATGCTGTCTGTTTTGTCCCTGTATATAACTTTTCCCCACACAGCATTGTCTATATTGCCTTTGCATATTTCACTTCTCTGGGAACAAGCAGGAAGTCAGTCCTCACATACGGGTGGCGTTGGCACCAATGGAGCCCACGCGGAAGCGTCTCCCCAGCTTTCAAAGAAGCACCCACGTATTCATGGTCCCCTTCCCACGCAAGGGTGCCATCTTGCCTCAGTCTCCTTTTTTCCGCAGAGCCCTTTGGACGTCTGTCCAGTTTCCTCCAGAAAAAGTGCTTTTTGTCCGGTTGCGTACCGGTTCCTTCCTACCTCCAAGCCAGCTCACCTCGGCATTGCTCCTCGGGTTCGTTCATTCTTTTCCCTTTTTTACATCGAGGTGACCTTCGACCGGCTTTCATGCCCTTTTTCAGCTGAAGGCCTTGGACCCCTGCCTGGCGTCGCGAGCCCCCTTTTTCCAATGGCCTCAAGTGGCTTCAAGAAGTGCAATCGGTGCAGCAAAATGATGTCCCTCATTGACCTGCATGACTGCTGTCTCCGGTGCCTCGGCCTAGAACATAACGACTCAGACCGCAAACTCTGCAGAACCATGACCTCAAAGGCCCTAAAGAGCCATCAGCAGCACAGCAGGAAAAGTATTTCCTGAAGTCCGACTCTGTGCCAGAGTCTCTGGTGACACCACGCTCCAGGGCCCCCTCTGGTACTTCGGTGCCCCGTGAAGCACGAGTCTCTTTAGAGTCCCACAGCCGTGTTTCCTCCAAGCAGAAATCCCCAGAGGAGGAACACAAGAAGACGAAGCCCTCTAAGACCGCCTCAGAGGATGGGTCTGGGGAGAAGGGAAAATCCCACTCCAAGCCCCATAGACCCCGGTGTGAGTCTGAGGAGTCTGAGCAGGAGTGGCCTCACAAGCTACCCGGCAAGGAGTCGTTGGTACCCACTGACTAGCCTTAGACTCCCTAGGCCATCTTCATCGAGGACTCCCCCTCGACAGTGCTGACACCAGACCCGAAGCCCTCGGTGTCCGCGTTGAAGGCTTCAGAACCAACTGGTATGGAGACCAGGATGGCGGCCTTAGAGCAGTATCACTACTCTCGTGGCCTGCAGCGGGTGTTTGTCCAGTTCGTTCGGTTCATCTGTCTCAACGACAGGACCCTTGATATCGAGGGCCTCCCCAGACGTCAAGCTGATCCTCGACTGCCACCGGTCTCAAAGTCTTTAAGGTCCCAGTCCCGTTCCTCGGGGCACTCATCCTCTCCGGCGAGCACCCCTGGCTCAGACTGCAGATCCTCCGGAGGTTGCAGTCCGCCTGGCATGGACCTTGTCCGAGGTGATCACGAGGCATTGGACTCATACTTGGACCTCGAGTCTGAAAGGGAGACCGAGAATGAAGAGTTCCCGGACATGCAGTGAGACAGAGATGTGCCCTCGGACTCATCTCCCCCAATGTCCCGATGCCATTCCCTGCCCGAGGATGTCGCTTTTCTTGATTTTGTGTGTGACATGACCAAAGCTCTCACCATTGAGACCGAGGTCGAGGAGGACCTGCGCACTGAGGAACTGGAAATACTCCAATACAAGGCAACCCCAAAGGAAACCCTTACGGTACTGGTGCCTCCGATCCTCAACTGCCGCCTCCTCTGGATGTGGGAAACACTGGCATCAGTACCAATCATCAGCAGGTGCCTTGACGCCATGTACCAAGTGCACCGAAGCCGTGGGGTCCAAAAGAACCAACTTCCCCACAACTCAATGGTTATAGAGTGAGCCATGCGCAGACTGAAAGAGCAAAAAATCATATTCGTCAGGAAGGCCCAAACTCTTGACGCCCTTGGCCGGAAGGCTTTTCAGGGCTCGATGCTAACTTGCCGGATCCAGTCCTACCAGCTTTATATGGGTATGTACCTGAAGGAACTGTCAAGGGAGTTCAGGGGATTCTCGACTGGCCTCTATGGGGAACCTCTACAGAGGTTTGAGTTCCTGACCTCTGTGGTAAAAGAGTGCTCAAAGTTTTTGTCTCGAGCAGCCTACAATGGCTTTGTGTCTTCAGCCAGAGTGTCCGCTGAAGGCAACAGGACATGACGCCAGGCATGGCTGCAGACGTCTGACCTAGAACAGTGGATGCAGGACAAACTGATAGATGTTACGTGCATTGGAGAGAACTTCTTCAGTAAACCCATGGCAGACAAGGTTGCAGAGATAGAAACCGAGTTCCTGACGAGAACCAGGCTCTCGAAGAAGACTTCAGTACAGCCCTGGAAGAAAATCCCTGGAAGAAGCCCCCCTTCCTGAGGAAAAAGGGGGGCTTTGGCAGGACCCCGCATTTACAGGCCTTCTCAGCCCCTCACCAGGGCCAGCAGAACAAAGGCCAGGGGCATGGCCCCCAAAAGCAAAAGACCCTGAAGTCCATGGTACCGGCCCTGGCCCAGCCTGGGGGGAGCTTTTGACTACCTGGACATGACCTCCCCATCCCCAGGGGGTCCTCTGCAGTCCACAGGAGGGCGCCTAGCCCTATTTGCCCACAGGTGGCCACCATCACCACCGATACCTGGGTGTTACAAGTAATCAAGGAGGGTTACCTACTCAACCTACAGCAAGCGCCACCCTCGTATTTTCCAGGAGAGCCCATCAGACCTCTCCTTCACCAGACCCTGCTCCTCACCAAGCTTGCAGGCCTGCTCCAGGAGAAAGCAGTGGAATCAGTGCCGAAACCTCTCTGGGGCGCACCGGCTTCTACTCCAGGTATTTCCTCATCCCCAAGAGGAAAGTGTGCCTCAGGCCCATCCTGGACCTGCAAGAGCTGAACAGGTTTCTGGTCAAAAGTTCTCTCCCTAGGAACACTGGTCAGGGAAAAGTGCTCTCCCTAGGAACACTGCTGCCAATCCTCCAGCAGGGAGATTGGCTATGCTTCTTAGACCTAAAGGATGCCTACACACACATCCTAATCTATCCCAGCCACAGAAAATACCTCCAGTTCATGGTGGGAGGAAAGCACTACCAGTACAGGGTGCTGCCCTTCGGACTGACCTCATCACCAAAGGTCTTCACAAAGTGCTTCGCAGTGGTCGTGGCCCATCTCTGGCTCCAAGGGGCCTTCATCTTCCCTTATCTGGATGACTGGCTCACAAAGGGGGACACAGCTGCAGAGGCTCAATGCACCACTGGGTGCACCATTAGCGCCCTGCAGCACCAGGGTTTCGTCATAAACTACTACAAGTCCCACCTTGCTCCGCTCAGCACCTAGAGTTTATAGAGGCGCAACTAGATACCTTCCAGGCAAAAACCTTTGTCCCTCAGGAGAGGTCAGAATGCCTTAGGGGGCTAGCCTCAGAGGTATATTGATGCCAGGCTTTACCTGCCCGGCTCCTACTCTGTCTGTTGGGGCACATGACCTCCATGGTTCATGTGACCCCATATGCCAGACTGCAGATGAGGGCAGCCCAGTGGTGCCTCCACTGTCAGTGGACATAAGCCACAGGCAGACTGAGGGACAGAATGAAGCTGATCCACCAGATGGCAGACTCCCTTAGATGGTAGCAGATTCCCTTTCACCTTCAGGCCGGGATGCCCTTCCAGGCACCCACCCCCCAGAAAGGCCTCACCATGGACACCTCCTTACTGGGCTGGGAGCACATTGTGAGAGCCTCCAGACGCAAGGTAACTGGTTCCAGATGGAATCCCTGATGCAAATCAATCTGCTGGAGCTCCGAGTGATATTTCTGGCTCCCTGAGCCTTCCGCCACTGGCTGCAGCATCACTTGGTGCTGATCCAGACCGACAACCAGGTCACGATGTTCTATGTGAACAAACATGGGGGAACAGGGTCATACCCCATCTGCCAGGAGGCAGTAGTCTTCTGCTCCTATGTGGCACACAGAAGGATACTCCTAAGGGCGGTTTACCTTCCAGGCCAAGACAGTGCCCTGGCGGACAAGCTGAGCAGAGTCCTCCAGCCACACAAGTGGCACCTGGATCCCGAAGTACCCTCCCATCTGTTTTGTCTCTGGGGCGCCCCTCTGGTGGACCTGTTTGCTAGTTTGGACAGCATGCAATTTCCCCACTTCTGTTCCCGCCAGCCGCACCTATCCCAGGTGACAGCGGATGTGTTCCTCATCCAACAAGGAGGACCCATCCTCGTACCGCCCTATATCCAGCATTTCATTCCTGGCAAAAATCATTGAAAAGGCAGTGCTCCTGCAACTCCAAGATCACCTTGATGAGCATGATACCTTAGACGAACAACAATACGGGTTCAGAAGAAATCATGGAGTTGAAACACTCTTGATAGCACTGATGAACAACCTCCTCAAAGGTCTAGAGGACAAAAAGAAAATGTTCATACTCATTTTTATTGACATCTCCGCCGCCTTTGACACCGTGCATCATGGGACCCTCCTCAACAAACTAAAATCCATAGGAGTGGTGGGAACCCCCCTCAATTGGTTCTCCTCCTACATATCGAACAGAAGGCCACAAGTACAATTCAATGGCGAACAAGCTGAACCATTCTCTCAAACACAGGGCATACCCCAGGGTTCAGCTCTATCGGCGCTACTGTTCAATGTCTACATGCAACCCCTCTGCGACATCTTTAAAAAACACAACATCAACTACCATATCTACGCGGATGACATCATGCTCTACACACAACTGGACACCGCTGACCCCAATTATTCACAGCTCGAAAGCTGCCTTGATGAAATGTTGCTATGGCTACAGAAAAACAACATGGCTATTAACCACAAAAAAACAGAGGTCATGTATATGTCCAACAAACCGACCTTCAAGCCCCCAGATACAATCACCCTGTGCAATAACACGTACAAAGCAAAGGATAAAATCAAATATCTAGGAGTCACTCTAGACTGCAATCTAAAAATGGAAACCCACCTGCGTAAAACGAATAAAGCCATCTTCCATAAACTAAGAATAATACAACCTCTAAGGAAAATACTAGAACCAAATGACTTCCGGACCATAGCCCAAGCTCTCATCATGCCACACTTGGACTACTGTAATGCCATCTTACAAGGTCTCCCCAAGAAATCATTAAATATCCTTCAAATGGCCCAAAATGTGACCGCCAGAGTCATAAAGGGTGCAAGGCTTTCAGATCACATCACCCCAATTTTAATCGACCTACATTGGCTTCCAATAGCAGCTAGAATACAATACAAGATGCTAGTAACCACATTCAAACTGATCAACAACATATCCCCCTCCTTCCTGACCTCACTTATCGCAACACAACCTGCAAATAGGGACAGAAGAACTGCCAACTTGGGCACCCTACAGGTCCCCACCACCATCAGAACTGTGAAAACAGGTACATCTAGAAGAGCCTTTTCATTCTCTGCACCAACCATATGGAACCAACTCCCTGTTGAACTGCGATCAGTCACGGACATTACAAGATTCAGGAAAGAGATAAAAACATACCTCTTCAAATGCCACTACAATCAGCCATGACCCTCAAGTTCCAGGAAATCATAGCAAAGACTGTGGATAATTATACGCATTTGGATACACTTTAAGTAAAATATGGAAAATATGGAAAATATAAACACAAAAATACAAAACCCAACTATGTAAATGTAAAACTGCGTAAAGGTGTAAATGTTCAATAGTAGCCAGCAATATGTAAATACGTATGTATAAATGTAAATATGTATATTTTCCCCCTAGACACTCAACATGTGTGCTGTGACTTCCCTCCAATCCCATGTAATCACTGTACCCTCCCAGTCCTGATTTGACACCCCAAATAGATGAATCAAACCGCTGCTGATCGCTGGAAGCGGCGGTATATAAGTGTGTATTAAATAATAATAATAAATAAAATAAATCCCATGGATGGAAGGCCTCCTGTACGCCTTCCCACTGACATCTCTTGTCACCAAAACCCTATTCAAGGTCCATTGCGATAGAGCATCACTAATGCTGAGAGCCCCTGGGTGTCCCAGGCAGCCCTGGCTCCCACTGCTTCTCTCCCTATTGACGGCATCATTGATTCCCCCAGGGCCAAGCCCCAGGGCTACTCTCACACAGCAGGGCTCTCTCTTACACCCCAACCTGGGGCCCTTGTCACTCACATCTTGGCTGCTGAAAGGGTAGTGTTAGCTTCCTTCAGCCTCCCACGGGACGTGGAAGAAGTTCTCCTGGCATCTCGTAAGGCTTCCACAAGAAGGGCATACACCTTCAAGTGGCGCCGATTCTCAGTGTGGTGCTCCAAAAGATGGGCAAACCCGTTCTCCTGCTTGGTACAAGTGGTACGCCAGTATCTGCTCCACCTATTGCAGGTGGGACTAAAGTCCAATTCTATCAGAGTATACATGAGCGCTATCGCAGCACACCACCACCCCATTGAGGGAAAGTCCCTCTCTGCTCAGCCCCTTGTGTCTTGGTTCTTGTGGGACCTCATGCTATCCAAATCCCCCGTTTGCCCTCCAGTGGCAAAGTGGGATCTCATTGTGGTGCTTTCACAGCTCACGAAGCCACCATTTGAACCTCTGCAGTACCTCTCCTGGAAGGTCATCTTCCTTGTAGCATTCACATCAGCTCACAGAGTCAGCCAGCTCCAGGCTCTGATGGCAGAGCTCCCCTATACGAAGTTCTACAAGAACAGGGTGGTGCTCTGCACACACCTCAAGATTTTTCTGAAGATGGTGTCCACATTCCATCTCAATCAGGAGGTGTTGCTCCCCACCTTCTTTCTGAGGCCTCAAGCTGGCAGGACGGAGACTGTTCTCCATATTCTGGGTTGTAAAAGGACCCTGTCCTACTTGCAAAGGATCAAGAGCACCGCAAAGCACCTCAGCATTTTCGTATCCTATAACCCAGCCCTCTGGGGCTCCCATTGACTAAGCAAACTCTGTCCACTTGGGTGGCAGACTGCACTACCTTTGCCTATGAGCAAGCAGGGATCTCACTGGACCAGAATGTCATGGTGCACTGCGTCAGAGCCATAGCTACTTCCATGGCAAATCTGCATTCCGTCCCCATGATGGAAACCTGTCGGGCCGCTACCTGATCTTCGGTCCATACCTTCACAGCTCACTACTGCCTGGAGAGGGAGCCCTGACAGGATAGTATCTTTGGCCAGTCCATACTTAGTAATCTCTTTGAGGTGTAAGCAACTTCTGCCCTCCGACCCTTCTGTGTTCAGGCTACCAGAGTGCTGGTTCTCTGCCAGACACTTGGGTCTTGCGAGAGTCTCTCAGTAGGGACTCGACTGCTGCTGATCATGGCTTACCCTTTGCAGGTCATCATGACATTTTTTACAGGTTCTCTATAGCCTATAGCTGGGGAGAAAATAGTGAGGTTTCAGGAGTCCAATGGATTACAGGTTCGGAGGCAGCATGCATTCACCAGAAACAGGTCTTCTCAGACAGATCTGATTTTATTTCTTTGACTGGGTGACCAGGAAGTTGGACCGAAGGAGAGCCCTAGATGTGGTGTATTTAGATTTCAGTAAAGCCTTTGACACTATTCCTCACAGGCAACTTATAAACAAACTGAGCACCCTAAGGATGGACCCTAAAGTTACTGCTTGGATTAGAAATTGGTTGAGTGGGAGGCGACAAAGGTACAGGAAGATGGAGCTCACTCTGAGGAGGAGGAGGTTACCAGTGGTGTGACCCAGGGATCTGTCCTTTGTCCGATTCTAACATCTTTGTTAGCGATATAGCGGAAGGACTGTCGGTTAATGTCTGCCTCTTTGTGGATAACACCAAAATCTGCAATAGAGTAGACACCCAGGAAAGTGTAGATAACATGAGGAGGGATCTGGCTAAGCTTGAAGAATCGTCTAGAATTTGGCAGCTGAGATTTAATCTTAAAAAGTGCAAGGTCGTGCATTTGGGCTGCAGCAATCCAAGGGAGCAATATAGTATAGGGGGTGAAGTACTTTTGTCCACTAAAGAAGAGCGGGAGCTAGGTGTGATTGTGTCTGATGATCTTAAAGTAGCTAAACAGGTAGAAAACGTGACAGTGAAAGCTAGAAGGATGCTTGGGTGCATAGGGAGAGGAATGGCCAGCAGAAGAAAAGAGTTGATAGTGCCTCTGTATAAGTCTTTGGTGCAACCTCATTTGGAGTATTGTGTGCAATTCTGGAGACCACGCTTTCTAAAGGATATAAACAGGCTGGAGTCAGTGCAGAGGTTGGCTACTAAAATGGTTAGTGGTCTTCATTATAAAGCATATGAGGACAGACTTAAGGATCTTAATATGTATACCTTAGAGGAAAGGTGGGATAGAGGTGATATGGCTGAGATGTTTAAATATCTCTGTGGCATAAGTGCACAGGAGGAAGAGCCTCTTTCAGTTGAAAGCAAGCTCTGCTACGAGGGGACATGGATGCGGGTGAAAGACAATAGATTCAGGAGTGATATGCAGAAATATTTCTTTACGGAAAGAGTGGTGGATCCATGGAATACATCACTCGAAACCAAAGCTTCACACACCCACCAAACATAAAGATACAAAGCACCACGATACCGATAAGATCGGAGGTGAGATACCTTGGGGTTACTCTGGACAGTAAACTCAACCTCAAACCACACATAGACAAAACAATCCAAAAAGCATATTACAGGATGCGAATCATCAGGAGACTGAAACCACTCCTCGCTCCAGAACACTTCCGTACAGTCTGTCAAGCACTGATAACCCCAATACTGGACTTCTGCAATCCGATATACCTCGGACTACCAAAACAAGCTCTCAAACCACTACAGCTGGCACAAAACACTGCAGCTCGAATCATATCCGGAGCCGCAAGGCAGGAGCACATCACACCTACACTAAAGGACTTACACTGGCTCCCAATCATTGCTCGCATCAGATACAAGACTATCATAAACCTATTTAAGATAAAAGAACACACATCAGCCAACAGCCTCCACCTGCTCATACAACCGGAAACCAGCGCACGTCCCAGAAGAAGTCAAACACGCAACCGAGTCAGCACCCCAAATGAGTACAAGCACACACGCAAGGACACAACAGACAGAGCTCTCTCCATGGCTGCTCCAACAATATGGAACAATCTACCGGACGATCTAAGGGCAACTCCAGACCTCAAAGACTTCAGAAAACAACTGAAAACCATGCTGTTCATAGAGCACTATGGTCACATCACATAACCTAAGAGAATGGATAACAGCACTCCAATCCTCCCAAACAACTGAATATATATAAAATATGATTCTAGCACCACTGTAAATAGCCCACCCTGTATATAGCTCAAACAAATCAAGCACCCAACACATCCCTCACACAACTAAGTTTTATCCTCACTGCATGTACAACACACACACTTTACCTGATTGCTTGCTGTGATACCACCTTGATTATTAAGATAAGGCGGTTTAGAAATACTGTTAAATAAATAAATAAATAAATAAATGGAATAGTCTCCCAGTAGAAGTGGTAGAGATGAGGACAGTATCTGAATTCAAAGAAGCATGGGACAAACAGAGGATCTCTAATGGGAAAAAAGGGGACTGTTGTACTGGCTGATATGTAAGGGCAGACTAGATAGGCCGTATTTCTAGGTTTCTATTTGTGAGGACTGACTTCCTGCTTGTTCCCGGAGAAAGCGTAATTACTCATCTGTAACAGGTGATCTCCAGGAACAAGCAGGAATGAGTCTTCACATATGGGTACGTCGGTACCGACGGAGCCTGCGCGGGAACGCTCCCCAGCTTCCCAAAAAGGAAAGCTTTTGGGAGCATCCCACAGCGCCTGCACACTGCCTTCCCGCCTTTCCAACCGCCTCTCTCCAGTTCTTCTTTTCTGCGGAGCCAGCAGGTCGTGTTCCTGTCACCGCTGAAGAAGTTCTTTGTTTTATTTCTTTAGTCGTGCGTCTGCCTTCTCCGACGTCTGATCGGTACCGCGGGTCTTTCTTTCTTTTCTTTAAAAAAAAAAAAAAAAGAACATATTTTTCCCTCACTTAGTGTGTTTTTTCCTCTTTTGGGCCTTAGGCCTCACGAAAAATTTTCCTCATGGAAAAACGAGCCTCCGGGTTTAAAAAATGTACTAAGTGCAGCGGTACTATTTCTGTTACCGACACCCATGAATGGTGTCTCAAATGTTTGGGTCCTGACCACTCCATTTTGGATTGTTCGTCCTGCTCCTTGATGTCCAAACGAGGTTTACAGAACCGAGCAGCCAAGCTCCATGTTCTGTTTCCCTCTGATGCAGCTTCAGTGGCATCGACGTCTTCCAGGGCTTCTTCTTCCTCCCATGGATCTCAGGTAACCAAACATAAAACCAGCCAGTCCTCGAAGGGTAGATCTCCTTCCAAGCATCGAGATGCCTCCGGGCTTGCCCTCGAGGATCCTGCACCGGCAAAACTACCCCGGCGGGAAGCTCCGGCTTCCAAAGCTCCACCTATGGGGTTACAGGTTGACATCGATGGCATGGCCTCGACCGATCACCTGTAAGAATGCTCTGGGGTACCGGCACAACCTTCCGGTACCGATTTCCAGGCATTCATGGCGTCGATGGATCAGAATGTTCTATCCATGCAGTAGGCTATCACGGCCTTCATTCAAGCTGCGACGCCGCTGATACCACAACAAACTCCGTTGTCGGTATCGGCACCAATGCCGGTACCAGTACCGACGCCGGTACCAGTACCGTCACCGGCACCAATGCCGGTACCGACACCGGCACCAATGCCGGTACCGACACCGGCACCAATGCCGGTACCGACACCGGCACCAATGCCGGTACCGACACCGGCACCAATGCCGGTACCGACACCGGCACCAATGCCGACACCGGTACCGACTGCATCGACATCGGCCATGGTGTCGACTGCAGCGGTTCCCTGCCTGGGGATGCCCATCGGTACCGAACCGGTACCGATAACGCCCGATGTCGATACGGCTCGGTACGCGTATCGAGCTTTGAAAGAGCACCCTGACAGTCGATACTTTGATTCCTCCAAAGATTCTGATGCATCGGAGGCGTCTGCTGAAGTATCCATAGCCCTTCCTGAAGAGCCTTCTTCTCCAAAAAGAAGAATGTCTCCTCCAGAAGACTTGTCCTTTCAAGACTTCATAAGAGAAGTGGCTAAAGGGCTTTCTATTTCAGTAACCTCTGAATCAGAGCCTAGTGCTAAAAAATTAGATATTTTAGGTTATCCCAAGGCTCCTAAGGAGGCAGTCACCTTGCCAATTCATGAGATTCTTTATGATCACATGATTGATTTATGGGAGACTCCTCTCACTATCTCTCCTCATTCTCGTAGGTTGGACACCATGTACCGTGTCCCTCCTTGTCCTGGTTTTCATAAAACACAGCTTCCTCACCATTCTATTGTGGTGGAGTCAGCTATGAAAAGTGCAAAAAGACACTCCTCTGCTCCTCCAGGAAGAGAATGCAGGACCTTGGATGCTTTTGGTAGGAAAATCTTCCAAGCCAGTATGTTCATTGCCAGAATCAACTCCTATAGTCTTTATATGGGGATGCTTCTGAAAGAAGTTGCAGATAAGATGCACACTTTCCTCCCTTTTCTTCCAGAGGATAAAAGGGAAGAATTTCTTATTTGGCTTAAGCATACTCAAGATATTTCAAAGTTTTCCAACCGTGCAGCTTTTGACTCCTTTGAGGGTGCCAGCAGAGCTTCGGCCATTGCCATAGCTGCACGCAGAATTGCTTGGCTCCAAGCTTCTGATCTAGAATCTTGGGTCCAGGATGGCTTGGGAAATCTTCCTTGTACAGGAGAAAACCTGTTTGGTAAAGATTGGCAAATAAAAGCCACTCAAATGGATGCAGAAAATTCTGCTTTGGATAGACTTTCAAAGTCAACCTCCATTCCTGCCAAGAAAAAAACTTTCAAGAAGTCTTTTTTCCTCAAGAAAGGCAGATTCCATCCTGCTTCTGGCTAGCAATCATCTACAGGTCATTTTGCTGCTAAGCGTCAGCAACCTAAGCAGGCCAGGCCTAAGTCTACAGGGGCTGCTGCAACTCAGCAGACCCAGCCTCCTCAGGGCTTTTGACTTGATGCTAGAGAACTTAGCCTTTCTGGCTCTGAAACAGCCAGAGCCTCTCACCATTCCAGGAAGGTTAGCTCACTTTGCTCCCAGATGGGAGCAAATTACAACAGAGCAGTGGACCCTCTCCATCATAAGGGAGGGGTACAAACTTCATTTCTCAAACCTTCCTCCCCACACCATGGTGAGACATTTCAATTCTCCAACATCTCTCCTCGACCTTCTAGGTCAGGAGGTGGCTGCCCTTCTTGCCCAAGGAGCAATAGAAGAAGTACCTCTTCTTCAACAAGGGTCAGGGTTTTACTCCCCCTACTTTCTGATCCTAAAGAAAACGGGGGGCTACAGACCCATATTAGATCTCAGAGAATTGAACAAATTTCTATGCAAGGAGAAATTCAAGATGCTTTCTCTGGGCACTCTCCTTCCATACCTTCAGAGTCAGGATTGGCTTTGTTCTCTAGATCTCAAGGATGCGTACACCCATATCCTCATCCATCCATCTCACAGAAGGTTCCTCTGTTTCCTTTTCCAAGGGAAGCATTACCAATACAGGGTGCTTCCTTTCGGTCTGGCCTCTGCTCCAAGAGAGTTCACCAAATGCATGGCAGTAGTAGCTGCATTTCTACGCACTCTGGGAATATTTGTATTCCCATACCTGGACGACTGGCTCATCCAGTCAGTCCCTAGAGTTCATAGGGGCCTGGCTAGATACTACCACTGCAAGGGCCTATCTTCCTCAGGCCCGTTGCCTACGCCTAGTGCAGTTAGCCTCCCAGATTCAGTTATAGAGCCATTTAACTGCCTGGGAGATGCTACAACTGCTAGGCCACATGGCATCCACAGTGCATGTGGTCCCCTATGCTCGCCTTCACAGGAGAGCAGCTCAATGGACTTTGTCCACCCAGTGGACTCAAGCATCAGGGGTTCTGTCAGACAAAATAGCAACCTCCAGGCGCCTCTTTTGGTCTCTCCAGTGGTGGAAGTCCACCCAAAATCTGTTGCTGGGGTCCCCCTTCCAACAGTTGTTGCCCCAAGCAACCCTCACAACAGATGCCTCCTCAACAGGTTGGGGAGCTCATCTACAAGACCTCT
Organism: Ichthyophis bannanicus; assembly: GCA_033557465.1. Classification (NCBI taxonomy): domain Eukaryota; kingdom Metazoa; phylum Chordata; class Amphibia; order Gymnophiona; family Ichthyophiidae; genus Ichthyophis; species Ichthyophis bannanicus. Next base: position 84,856,732 of record CM066047.1, read on the forward strand.
CCACTCAGGGCACTTGGTCTCCACAGGAGACCTCTCTACATATCAACCACTTGGAGCTCCGAGCAGTTTTTCTAGCTCTCAAGGTCTTCCATACCCTGCTCAGCCACAAGACAGTCCTCATTCATACGGACAAACAGGTAGCCATGTTTTACATAAACAAACAAGGAGGAACTGGCTCTCTGTCGCTTTGCAACGAAGCTTTAAGATTGTGGGCCTTCGCCAGAGAGCATCAAATCCATCTCCTGGCCGTATACCTTCCAGGAATCCAAAACTCTTGGGCAGACAGAATCAGTCGAGTTCTGCTTCCACACGAATAGTCCCTGCACATGGACCAGGTACTCAGAATCTTTCAAGAGTGGGGAACCCCGGACATAGCTCTCTTTGCAAGTCCGTGGAATGCCAAACTTCCCCGGTTCTGTTCCAGAATTCCGTATCAGGGAGTTCAGGCCAAGGATGCCTTCCTCCTTCACTGGGGTCAAGACTTCCTGTATGCCTTTCCACCCATTCCCTTAATTCCCAAGACTCTGTTCAAGCTCCAGAGGGATCTATGATCCTCATAGCTCCACGCTGGCCACGCCAGGTGTGGTACCCTCTACTTCTGCATCTCTCTCAAGCTCCCTCCCTAGACTTTGGAGCTGCTCCAGACCTTCTGTCCCAGGAGGAGGGAACTTTGTGGCACCCAAACCCCAAGTCCCTTCACCTCAGGGCTTGGTTGCTGAAGGCTTAGACCTTCAAGGTTGGAATCTTTCTCAGCAGGTGAAGGATATCCTCCATGCTTCCAGAAATCCTTCTACTAGACGTTCCTATGCTTTTAAATGGAAAAGGTTTTCCATTTGGTGTGCTGAGAAGGGTCTTGACCCTCTAGCACTACCTTTGAATTCTCTATTGGAATATCTCCTGCATCTCTCCAATGCAGGCCTTAAGACAAATTCAGTAAGAGTCCATTTGAGTGCTATTGCAGCATCCCTTAAGCCTCTCAATGGACAGCCTATTTCCTCTCATCCTCTTATCCTCTTATTTCAAGATTCATGAGAGGCCTAACTTTAACTAAACCTCCCATTAGGCCTCCTCCGGTGGCATGGGACTTAAATCTGTTCTTGGTCAGCTTATGAAGCCACCTTTTGAACCCTTAGCCACCACCTCCTTGAAATTTCTTTCCTGAAGGTTATTTTCCTCATTGCAGTCACATTGGCTCACCGCATTAGTGAGCTACAGGCCTTGGTGGCTAATCCACCTTATACAAGGTTTCATCATGATAAGGTAGTCCTCAGGACCAATCCACACTTTATGCCTAAAGTGGTCTCACCTTTTCATCTGAACCAAGAGGTATTTTTACCTGTCTTCTTTCCAGGTCCTCATGCATCAAGTGCAGAAAGGAATCTTCATACCCTGGATTGTAAAAGGGCTCTTGCCTTTTACTTACAAAGGACTCAGCAACATAGAAGGTCTTCCCAACTCTTTGTTGCTTTTGATCCTTCTCATTTAGGACTTCCAGTCTCTAAGAGGACACTGTCCACTTGGATTGCCCAGTGTATTTCTTTCGCCTACCAGAGTAAGAACCTTTCTCTGGAGGACCATGTCACAGCTCACAATGTGAGGGCCATGGCAACTTCTATGGCTCATCTAAATTCTGTGTCCATCGACCAGATCTGTCGAGCAGCCACATGGGCCTCGGTTCATACCTTCACGGCCCATTATTGTTTGGACAAGGACTCCCGCCGGGATGCCTTGTTTGGCCAGGCTGTCCTAAAACACCTGTTCCATACTTGAGCAACTCCTACCCTCCATCCCTGTTTAGATGCCTGAGATCCAAGGGGGAGGTAGGGCCCTTCTCAGGGTCTACAACCCTGGGGATCTCCCCGGCATCTCTAGATGGGGAGTCCCCATATGTGAAGACTCATTCCTGCTTGTTCCTGGAGATAGCACAGTTACTTACCTGTAACAGGTGATCTCTGGGAACAGCAGGAATAAGTCTTCACAACCCACCCACCTCCCCAAGGAGTTGTATCTTCTATCTCCCTTTCCTCTCTCTCTCTCTTTGTCTCAGCTCTGAAACTTGAACTGGAGAGAGGCGGTTGGAAAGGCGGGAAGGCAGCGCGCAGGTGCTGTGGGATGCTCCCAAAAGCTTTCCTTTTTGGGAAGCTGGGGAGCGTTCCCGCACAGGCTCCGTCGGTACCGACGTACCCATATGTGAAGACTTATTCCTGCTGTTCCCAGAGATCACCTGTTACAGGTAAGTAACTGTGCTTTCTCCGAGGACAGCAGGAATCAGTCCTCACAACCCTCTCTCCTCCTCTTGGAGTTGCTTCTTTACCGTATTTTAATTTTTGCCATCTTAGCTATGTCATTAGAGTGAGGCAAGTTGGCACCCTTGGGTGGGAAGGGGACCATGCATGTGTGCATCTCCTAAAGGTTTCCTTTGAAAGCTGGGGAGATACTTCTGCATGGGCTCCATCGGCGCTGACATCACCCATATGTGAGGACTGATTCCTGCTGTCCTCAGAGAACACTTGTGACAGGTGAGTAACTACGCTTTTGTGCACAGACTGTACTGTCCCTCTTTCTCTCGCATTCAGTCTGGCAATTCTCCATATGCTCCTCCCTTTGCTTGCTATTGCAGAATAGAATTTGGACTTGGAGTAAAGTCCCTTCGGCCTACTGTGGAGATTAGGTCTGTATTATTTTGCATTTTGATGGCTACTGGTGCTTCTTTCACTCATTGTTCCTTCTGGAGTTAGTTTCTTCTGACTGTAACACAGTGTGATTGTCATTTTCTGTCAGAAACATTGGATTCAGAATTGAGATTTTCCATGCAGCCTTGCAGCACACTTTTGTTATGTTTGGTACAGGCACTGCTATGGTTATGTGTTATATAAATGCTTTTTATTGTTTCTTCAATCATCCCCTTCTTTTGGCAATTTTTTGTTTTGTTTCTTGCATTGCAGATAGTGCTTAAGCCTTTTCCTGTATTTCCATTTGGTATCCAAAATCTGCCCAGGACACTGTGCACTGCATTGTATAGACTGTTTGCTTTTGTCTCTATTTACGGCCATGCAGGTAAGTGCAGCAGGTCTCCTGAATATGGCGAAACCCTACCCTGGACCTTTATATTACCCAGGGTTTGTTTTGCAAGATCGTAATGACTGTTTGTCCTATAGCTAGACATCCATTCTGCATACTGTTGTCTCAAGTTCAGGTCGTCAGTGGGTGTATTGGTTTGTTTTGCACACACCATAACAAGAATGAACGTCATTCATTAACTAGAGTATGCTATATATGATCTTAGGGGGGCCATTTTCAAAATGGTTTAGAATTAGAAAACCTGCTAGCCAGTCGAATGCCCTGATGCTAAATGCGTAGAGGTCAATTCCAAAAATGTGCACGTCTGGGCAGCATGCACATCCAAATGGAAACATGCAGAAATAGACCCCAGTTCTGCAAACGCAGGGATAGACGCAGCTATATGCACAGAATTACCCACAGAGACATGCTAGGCGTGGCCTACACACAGTGGTACGTTGTACAAAAATGGGTTCCTTATCGTTCCTCCAGTTCAGTCCTCTACGTCTGGGTTGTCAATCTCCTCCTGCAGCTTGGAGACTGGTATGTCAAAACAATGACATCACTGGATATAGCCTGCTGCACTCCGCCTTCCATCCCAGTGTTACCAGTCTCCATGCAGCAGGAGGACTTGACAAACCTTGTAGAAGGGCTCTCTGGAGGAATGGATAAGGAGCTAGTGTAGTGGTAGATAGGCTTGAAATATTTGGTTTAATTTGTTGTTGTTTTTTTTTAAAGGGATACCGACCAAAAGGCATTGCTGGTCTGATTGCCGGCACTCTATTACTCCGGCTCTGTTGCTCCTTGCCTGTGCCAGCGAGGTGTTTGGGGGTTCTGGCTCAGGGCTTTCGAGTCTTCCCCCCTTGGAGCACAGCGGTCTCTCCCCCAGGAGTTTCGGGGGAGAGCCCGTCTTGATGGCGGCAGACTATTTCTGTCTGTCTGTCTTGCCGCGGCTCCCCTGCCACTACAGAAGCCTACGGGGACGTTGCAAGCCGGTGCATCAGCTGTCAGCGGCTCCGTTTCGTCGGAGCAGCTGCGGATCGTGCCGATAAGCCTGCCATCGGCTTCGGCCGTTTTTTCTGCGGGGACAGCCTTCTGTTCGGGTCGGGAGTTCCCGCAGGGTGTTTTGGCGCCCTTTTTGACAGCGCGGTGGATTTTCGGCAGCCATTTTATGAGCCGCGGAGAGGCCGCGTGTTGCAGGTCAGTCTGCCGCTGCAGTCAGATTCGGGGCCCGATTTCTTTTGTTTTCCCTTACCTTAAGTTCTATTGTTTTTTGCTTTGGTTTTTGTTTTTGCTTTGTTTCATTTTAGAGGGGTACCCTTAATCGCTGATTCTCTTCCGTGCAGCCTTCACACAGAGAGGGGGGTGTGGCTGGAGGGGCTTTTCTTGTTTTACTGGTGGTAGCAGTGTGTTAAAAAAAAACTTTACAGGTGAAGTCTCTCTTCAAAAAAAAAACAAAAAAACAGGGACTGAGGAAGTCTCAAGCGCAGCTCAGACTCCGGTTGGGAAGGAGTTAGCGGTTAGGTTCGGGGGCTTTGGCTTGTTGGTTATATGGCTGCTCGACCACAGTGTATTGTGTGTGGCACCAGAAGAGGGACCGTGGCTGATACTGGCGTGTGCCGGGGCTGTGTGACACTATCTTCCGCTGTGGAGCAGCAGATGGAAATGCAGGAGTCCTCTAAAGCGCAGGGAGCGCCCGCAGGTGGGCGGGCTGCGTCCCCGCGATCTGGGCCGCAGGGGGCCGAGATGGAGGAGCTGCCGGGGCCTTCTGGGGTCTCTCTACCGGTGCCGCCGCCGGCCCTCGGTGACTTTAGTCCGGAGTTTGTGCTACTCATGCATCAGGCTTTCTGCCTAAAACGGCAAGGGGCAGCAGTGGGCCCTGGGTCGCTGGCGCCACCCCCTCCGCAGATGGAGGTCTCTGAGGATTTAGGTGAGGGACCTTCGGCGCCTAAGAAGGCGAGAACCCGGGATCCAGCGCTGGCGGAGGGGGATTGGCCTGAGATTTCCGTCCCGGATTGGGACCCGGAAGAGGGCACACAGGATCTCGAAGAAGGGGAGATTTCTGAACCTGAAGATCAGTCTACGATAATTAGAGTCTTCTGTAGAGAAGAGTTGGCAGCCTTGATCTCGGAGACCTTGCAGATGTTGCATCTGGCACCGAAGGTAGCGGTGGAGGAAGAGGTGGAGGACCCAGTTATCCGGGCGGTCCGTCAGTCTCAGGTGGTGTTTCCTGTACACAAGGTGGTGGACAAGATGATTCAGGATGAGTGGGATAAGCCGGAAGCAGGTTTACGGGGCTTGCGGACTTTGAAGAGATTATATCCGTTGGCCGATAAGGATAAGGAAAGGTTCTGGTCTCTGCGGGTGGACGCGGTGGTTTCGGCGGTTACTAAGAAGACCACCATCCCGGTGGAAGGCAGTGCGGCCTTGAAAGATGCTCAGGACCGTAAGGTGGACGGTCTGCTCAAGCAGGTTTTTGAGGCGGATTCTATGTCACTGCAGGCGTCCATCTGTGGAGCGTGGGTGGCCAGAGCTGCCTTGCGATGGGCACAACGGCTGCGTCAGTCTCCTCATTTCGATTCCGAGGAACTGAAAGAACTGGATCGCCTGGAATCAGGGGCGGCATACTTGGCAGATGTTCATTACGATCTGATCAGGGCGCTAGCTAATAGCACTGCGTCAGCAGTGGCTGCCCGGCGTTTGTTATGGTTGAGGAATTGGGCAGCGGACGGACCGTCGAAGTCCCGTCTTAGCAAGCTTCCCTTTAAGGGGGGTTTGCTGTTTGGTGAGGAGTTGGATAAGTTGGTGAAAGACCTGGGGGAGTCCAAGGCGGGTCGGCTCCCGGAGGATAAGCTGAAGCAAGCCAAGTCCGGCCAAGGCTTTCGGGGTCAGTTTCGAGATGTCCGGAGGTTTCGTTCGCCACGATTCGGCGGTTTCCAGAGGGGCAGGTTCCCGTCTCGGGCCTCGGGGTTTCGGGGAGCGAATAGAGGTTTCGCTGACAACTCCGCGAGCGCAGTCCGTAAGTCGCAATGAAACGAGGCGGGTCCCGGCGGAGGAGCCTCCCATTGGCGGGCGACTTCGGGAGTTTTTCCCCGCTTGGACCCACATCTCCTCCGACCAGTGTGTGCTCGAGATCGTGCAGCGCGGTTATGCCCTGGAGTTTTCGAAACCCGTGTCGGACTCGTTTGTACTGTCTCCTTGCCGGGGCCCAAAGAAAACGGCAGCGGTTCGCGGAACCTTGCAGCGTCTGCTTCAGTTGGGGGCCGTGGTGGAGGTCCCCAAAGCCGATTACGGCTTGGGTCGATACTCAATTTATTTCGTTGTGCCGAAGAAGGGCGGCACGTTCCAACCCATCCTAGATCTGAAGGCCGTGAATTGTTGCTTGCGCGTTCCGCATTTCCGGATGGAGACCCTTCGGTCGGTCATAGTGGCGGTGTGTCAAGGGGAGTTCTTGACGTCTCTGGACCTTACGGAGGCATATTTGCATGTTCCCATCCGATTGGAGCATCAGAGGTTTCTGCGGTTCGACCTTCCTTGGGGGCACTTTCAGTTCCAGGCGTTGCCCTTCGGGTTGGCCGCGGCGCCGCGAACCTTCACCAAAATCATGGTCGTGGTGGCAGCGGCGTTGCGCAAAGAGGGCATTCTCGTTCACCCGTACCTCGACGATTGGTTGATCCGGGCCAAGTCCGAGGAGGAGAGTCTTCGGGTGACGGACCGGGTGGTGAAATTTTTGCAGAGTCTCGGTTGGGTGGTCAACCCGGCCAAAAGTCAGTTGAAGCCCACTCAGGTCCTCTAATACCTTGGGGTTCGGTTCGACACCAAGAGAGGACAGGTCTTTCTGCCGCGCAAGCGGGCCGAGGGGTTGAGAACCTTGGTCAGACAGTTTCGGTCAGTGTATGCGCCGTCGGCATGGGACTACCTCCGACTCCTAGGCACGGAGGCGGTGCCATGGGCCAAGGTACATATGTGGCCTCTCCAAAGAGCGCTGCTTCGCCGGTGGTCGCATCAGACCAACGCCCTAAGCAAGCGGCTTCCTTGTCCGTTGCCCGCCAGGCGCTCCCTGCATTGGTTGGTCAGGTCATCCCTGGCGGCGGGCATGCCGCTGGAGCAACCGGTGTGGGTCCCGTTGTTGACGGACGCCAGTCTAGCAGGCTGGGGGGCTCACTGCGAGTCAGTTTGCACAGGGGCTTTGGTCTCTGCTGGAGGTGTCGTGGTCGATCAACCGTCTGGAGCTGAGAGCGGTGTTCCTGGCCCTTCAGGCGTTCGAAGTACTCCTCTGCGGCAGGCCCGTAAGAGTGCTCTCCGACAATTCCACGACAGTAGCGTACATCAACCGTCAGGGGGGCACGGGAAGTGCTGCCATGGAAGCGGAGGCGGACGAGTTATTCGCCTGGGTGGAACTTCGGTTGCCCGCAATCTTGGCGGCACACATTGCCGGAAAGGACAATGTCACTGCGGACTTCCTCAGCAGGGTGCACGTGGATGCAGGCGAATGGGAGCTGCATCCCGACGTTTTCGCGCAAATAGTAGAGCGTTGGGGTCCTCCGGTGATGGATCTCATGGCGACCTTTCGGTCGGCAAAAGTCGACCGGTTCTTCAGCAGAAGGCGCGAGAGGATGTCCGAGGGCATAGACGTGCTCTTACACCCGTGGCCGGCGGGTCTTCTGTATGTGTTTCCCCCATGGGCATTGATCGGCAGGATAGTTCAAAGGATCGGAGCGCACAAGGGAAAAGTTCTGTTAGTGGCGCCCGACTGGCCGAGACGGCCTTAGTATGCGGATCTGGTGCGCTTGTTGGAGGGCATTCCCTGGAGACTGCCGGAGCGGGCGGATCTGTTGCAGCAGGGGCCACTGTTCATGCCGCAGGTGGATCGATTCTCGCTTACGGTATGGCCATTGAGAGGGCTAAACTGAAAAAGAAAGGTTATTCGTCGGCGGCTGTAGCGACCCTGCTTAGGGAGCGGAAGCATTCGACATCCTTAGCGTATGTACGGGTTTGGCGTATCTTTGAGGATTGGTGCTCTCGGCATTTAGTCCGAGCTCTCACGGTGTCCGTTACGTTGGTTTTGGAGTTTTTGCAGGATGGTTTTGATAAGGGGCTCTCCGCTAGTTCCTTGCGCGTACAGTTGGCGGCCCTGGCCTGCTATAGGGGTAAGATCAATGGAGTGCCGTTAGGGACTCACCCCGATGTAGTCCGATTCTTGAAGGCGGTCGCTAGGCTCCGACCGGCGCGTAGGGTGTGTATTTCCGTGGGACCTCAATCTCGTTCTCGCGGCCTTGGTCAAGTCACCATTTGAGCCTTTGCGCCGGGCGTCCCTTAAGGATTTGACGTTGAAGACGGTGTTTCTAGTGGCCATTTGTTCGGCTAGAAGGATTTCTGAGTTGCAGGCGTTGTCTTGCCGGGAACCTTTCTTATCTTTTTCCAGGGAGAAAGTGGTTCTCCGTCCGGTGCCGTCCTTTTTGCCTAAGGTAGTTTCACCTTTTCATTTGAATCAGGCGGTTTGCTTGCCCGTCCTTGGGGCCCTGGAGGGCGGCGGTTCGGATCGCAGTCTTCTTCTTTTGGATGTTCGGAGGGCGTTGCGTCAATATTTACGGATAACCGAGTGCTTCCGTAAGTCGGATCGGTTATTTGTGCTGTTCGGTGGTGCACGCAAAGGGGAGGCGGCGGCGAAGGCTTCCATCGCTCGGTGGGTAAAGAAACATAGAAATATGACGACAGAAAAAGACCACATGGCCTATCTAGTCTGTCCTTCCATAACAACTACAACAGTCCACTTTTTGCCTTTAGAGATCCTCTGTGTTGGTCCCATGCTTTCTTGAATTCAGTTACTGTCCTCATCTCTACAACCTCCACTGGGAGACTATTCCACGGATCCACTACTCTTTCCGTAAAGAAATATTTCCGCATATCACTCCTGAATCTATCTCCCTTCACCCTCATCCCATGTCCCCTCGTAGCAGAACTTGCTTTCAATTGAAAGAGGCTCTCTCCCTGAACATTTATGCCACGGAGGTATTTAAACATCTCAATCATATCACCTCTATCCCGCCTTTCCTCTAAGGTGTACATATTAAGATCCTTAAGTCTGTCCTCATATGCTTTATAATGAAGCCCATTAATCATTTTGGTAGCAACCCTCTGCACCGACTCCATCCTGTTCACATCCTTTTGAAGGTGCGGTCTCCAGAATTGCACACCATACTCCAAATGAGGTCGCACCAAAGACTTATACAGAGGCATTATCACCTCCTTTTTTCTGCTAGCCATTCCTCTCCGTATGCACCCAAGCATCCTTCTAGCTTTTGCTGTCGCCTTTTCCACCTGTTTAGCTACTTTAAGATCAGCAGACACAACCACGCCTAGGTCCCGCTCTTCTTTAGTGGACAAAAGTACTTCACCTCCTATACTGTATTGCTCCCTTGGATTGCTGCAGCCCAAATGCATGACCTTACATTTTTTAACATTAAATCCCAGCTGCCAAATTCTAGACCATTCTTCAAGCTTAGCTAGATCCCTCCTCATGTTATCTACCCCTTCCTGGGTGTCTACTCTATTGCAGATTTTGGTATCATCCGCAAAGAGGCAAACCTTACCCGACAGCCCTTCCGCTATATCACTAACAAAGATGTTAAAAAGAATCGGACCAAGGACAGATCCCTGGGGCACACCACTGGTAACATCCTTCTCCTCAGAGTGAGCTCCATTTACTTGTACTCTTTGTCGCCTCCCACCCAACCAATTTCTAACCCATGCAGTAACTTTAGGGTCCATCCCTAGGGTGCTCAGTTTGTTTATAAGTCGCCTGTGAGGAACAGTGTCAAAGGCTTTACGGAAATCTAAATACACCACATCTAGAGCTCTCCCTCGGTCCAACTCCCTGGTCACCCAGTCAAAAAAATCGATCGGATTTGTCTGACAAGACCTGCCTCTGGTGAATCCATGCTGCCTCGGATCCTGTAATCCGCTGGACTCCAGAAACCTCACTATTTTCTCTTTCAGCAGCGTTTCCAATAATTTACTCACCAACGAAGTTAAACTAACCGGCCTGTAGTTTTCAACCACAACCTAACTTACTTCCGCTTTTGTGTAAAGGCACCACATGAGCCTCTCTCCAGTCCTTTGGCACCACTCCCGACTCCAACGAGGCATTGAAAAGGTCAGTCAGTGGAGCTGCTAGAACGTCCCCAAGTTCCCTCAGTATTCTAGGGTGTATCCCATCCGGTCCCATCGCTTTGTCTACTTTAAGTTGAGCTAGTTTCTCACGAACACAGTCTTCTGAAAATAGTTCAAGATGTCCCTCGCTTCTGTTCCTATTTGTGGGTGTTTTCTGAGGTCCTGCTCCTGGTTCTTCATCTGTGAACACAGAACAAAAATATTTGTTAAGCAATTCCGCTTTATCCTTATCAGCTTCTACATATTCCCCCCCTGCACCCTTGAGTCTGACAATACCACTTTTGCTCTTCCTCTTCTCACTAATATATCTGAAAAATGTCTTATCCCCCCATTTTATTGCATTGGCTATTTCCTCCTCCTTTTGAATCTTTGCCTTCTTGACTACTTTGCTAGCTTCTCTAAGTTTTTCCAAATACAGATGCCTGTCTTCTGCTCTCTGTGATCTCTTGTATTTCATGAAGGCCTCCCTCTTTTTCTTCACTTTTTCAGCTACTTCCTTCGAAAACCATAGCGGTCTCCTGTTCCTTTTGCCTTTATTTACCATTTTAACAAAAAGGTTGGTTGCCCTTAAAATACCCCCTTTCAGTTTTGCCCACTGTTTTTCTACATCCCCCAGCTGTTCCCATCCCACTAACGACTCCCTGAGGTATTGGCCCATCTTCACAAAGTTAGTCTTCCTAAAGTCTAAGATCCTCACCTTGGAATGGATTCTAACAGCCCTAGTCCTAATACTGAACCACACCATCTGGTGATCACTGGATGCAAAATGATCTCCCACTACAACATCAGAAACACTTTCACCATTGGTAAGCGCCAAGTCCAGTATGGCCCCTTCACGTGTGGGGTCTGTTACCAATTGCCTGAATAGTTCTCCCTGTAGAGAATCCAGGATCTCCTTACTTCTATATGATACTGCAGCAGGAATGTGCCAATCAACATCTGGCATATTGAAATCTCCTATCAGTAGCACTTCCCCTTTCCTAGTAATGCTGCGTATGTCTTCAATTAACTCTCTGTCCACCTCTTCCTCTTGTGAGGGAGGTCTGTATATCACTCCAATGCAAATAGATTTCTCTTTCCCTCTTTCTAGTTTAACCCACAATGCCTCCTCTCTCCCTTTTAAGCTCTGTAATTCCAAAGCTTTAATAGTAGTTTTTACATATAGTGCCACTCCTCCTCCTCTTCTTCCTACCCTGTCCTTCCTGAATAAAGTATAGCCAGGTATAGTTACATCCCAGTCATTGTTTTCTGTGAACCATGTTTCTGTAACTGCCACTAAATCCAAGTCAGCCACTCCCACCAAAGCTTCAACCTCAGGGATCTTATTTCCCATGCTACGGGCATTAATACATACTGCTTTCCATATGTTACCCCTGTTACCCATTTCCATAAAGGTATTTAATGTATCACCTACCTGGGGGCTTTCACTTACCTGGGGGCTTTCTTCACCCATCCCCAAGGAATCTAGTTTAAAGCCCTCTTCAGTAGATTAGCCAGTCTACTACCAAAGATGCGTTGACCTCTCTTGGACAGATGGATGCCATCTCTGCTTTGCAACCCTTGGAAAAGCATCCCATGGTCTAGGAAACCAAAACGCTCTCGATGACACCATCCACGCAGCCATGCATTTGTCTCCAGGATGCGAGCCTCTCTGCCTTGGCCTTTACCCTCAACAGGGAGGATTGAAGAGAACACCACCTGTGCACCTAACTGCTTCACCCTCTGTCCCAGAGCCATGAAGTCACTTTTGATACGTTCCGAGGTATACCTGGCAGTATCAAATAAGCGATTGCCTCCGCTTATTTGATTCAGGGTCAAGTGGTGCCCGTCGGATTGCCGGCACATTCCACAAGAGCGCAGGCCTGTTCCTGGGCGGAACATGGTTTGGTTCCGCCGGGAGACATTACAGACTTGACGTCGCAGCGATGGCTGATGCTCATTTCGGGTCGGCTGTTTGGTCCGCTGGCTGGAAGGGTCCCTCCCAATGATTACTGCTCTGGTACATCCCAGATGTAGAGGACTGAACTGGAGGAACGATAAGGAAATCATAATTACACTTACCTGGTAATTGTAGTTCCTTGAGTGACGACAGTTCAGTCCTCCTTCCCACCCAGGGATTTTTAGGAGATTCCAGCCATGGTAACGGACAGGAGAAGGTTACAGGTGAGTTCAGTTTTCTTTCTCTTTGATAAGGGGTTCACTCTCTCTATGGCACGGCAAGGGGTAAGAAAGCCTGATCGGAGGGGGTGGATGCTTAGGAGTTTTAGTGTTTGGTTTCATCTATTTGCTATGTTTGTAGTTTGCTACTTATTTGTTGCTCCTGTGAGTCTGCTTTGTTAATAGTTCACACTGGGATGGAAGGCGGAGTGCAGCAGGCTATATCCAGTGATGTCATTGTTTTGACATAACAGCAGTCTCCAAGCTGCAGGAGGAGATTGACAACCCAGACGTAGAGGACTGAACTGTCGTCACTCAAGGAACTACAATTACCAGGTAAGTGTAATTATGATTTTATGCCGACAGCAGCATTGTACGTCCCCAGCTCACCATATTCCGAAAAGATGTACGTCTGTGACCCTGACCATCTCTGCAATATACCTGCGAATGTCCATGCCCCCTTCAAAACAGACAGCTGTGAAGTTGCTGAGGGCACGGACAGAGCTGTTCTGAGGCTAATGACAATATAAGATAGCGAGACTCACAGGTGGATGCAAATTAAGCAATAGAAAGCAGTCCGTGGTATGCCAAGACCACTACAAAGCATTTGCAGTGTACAGTAGTGAAGCTACTAGCACAAGATGCAGTGCAGAACTATAGACCTGGCAATAGACGCCCTCCTGAGATATGCATATTGTGAACGGCTCTGGAACATGACTATACAATGCTAAGTAAGGACACGATCCCAGCAGAACAGGCTCCCCATAGGAACTACCCAAACACTTCCCCTGCACTACTAAAGGACCATTAGAATGACAGCAGTCAGCAATGCAAGCACCAAACAGACATGCCCAGAGACACCATCGGTGCTCCCTACAAATGTGCACATTTGTAGAGACCAATGAAGATGTACCTGGGAATAGCATACTGCGCTTTGCACCATTGCACGCCCACCCTCTGGGGTCCCCTGAGTAGTGACAGGGAAGTGTCTGGACAGAGAAGTGATTGTGGAACCGTCCTGCTCACTCCTGTCTGTATGCACTGCACCTGGTGATGCTGCAGACAGCCCTATGGTCCAGATACCTGCCAGGCATACCTGTCCCCCCTCAGATATGTGGATGAGCAATCTAGATACCCCCATGCACACACACACTCACTTTCAGCCCCACAAAAAAGCAGTATGTCAAAAGAATGCCCAGCACCGAATGTCTTAGCTGATGGATAGGGAACCATGCAATCAGTACTTCAATCCAACATCTTGCCTGTTCACTACATTTTTATTTGGCTTCCTGCATATACGATAACTACAATGGTGGACCTCAATCTGCTACAGAGCAGCAGAAGCCCCAAACAGCTCTTCCAGAATATCTACCCCATATGCACGTTGTACATCATAGGCCCACATATATAAACAACTGTAACAGTGACCTGTGCACAAGATAGGAGTCATGTAGCCACCGGCGTAAGATATCTCCATTATAGTTTTCCAATAGGAGTTAAATAAGACTTTATCTGCAGCAGGGGACAGTGCATGTTGTTTAGAGCATATTGTAGAAATCCAATATGGAGTGGAGTGGAGCACCCTAGCTGGCTGGGTATTGCACATATAGCACCGATGTGCAGGTTTACATTTTCACATGGGGTTCTAGGACTCCATTACCAGTATCATATCCAGGATGAGGGCATTGGTAGAGTGCCCTAATTGTGCCCCTTTAGCTCACACAGCTAATGCCAGCATGGCCGGTTTGAGCACCAGTGCTGTACTGTATACAGTTGTGGAGGTGTTTATTTCTGCTCTTCTGCTTTCTGTTCTGTAACACTGCATGCTGTGGTTTTTCAGACTGTAGTCACACCAGTCCACAGCATAGGTTAGTCATCCATTCACCACTATTGGCTGCACTGGGGTGAGGAGTAGAAATATTTTGAAGTCCTACCTTTATTCCATGTTTTTGCAGGTATAACCTGAATGTCTGCGGGGCCACCTGCAGACGTACATGGGTGTGACCGGAATACACTTCATACGTCTCCGTGGCTGGACATGCCCCCATCCGCCCCTTCCCGCCCACATTCTGCGTTCCCCATTTAAATGCCGTGTATGGTACAGGGCTACAAAGGTTCAGAATATCATTTTGGACATTTTTCGCAAGATACACATCGATCCTGCACATTCAGAATGACACCCATAGCGGCGTGGCAGAGAGGGAGTGGTATCAGGGGTTAGCCGGTCAGTAGCAGTATTTATTTATTTATTTAACATTTCTTCTATACCGCGCTATTAAAATCAGTGCGGTGTACAATGAACAAAACATACTGCAATGCATACAAGCAACATTGAGTTTACATAGAACAGGGAAGGATAAATACATGGGATAACCGGGGAAACTATGTACAGATAACTTTATACTATATATATATTTTAACTATATACAATATTCTAAATTCGATTGGATATTGTGCGTGAGACATTTGGGTATGGCAGATAAGTGGTCATCTTGGTTATCTGGTGGGTTATCGTGTAGTCTAACCATTTTCTGGTTGTATTAGAGTGCTAATGCATCTGGGGTATGTGGGAATCTTGGTAGATGTGTGAGTGTCCGGGATAACTTCTGGGTAACATTTTGTGAACAAATGGTGTTTCACGGCTTTTCGGAATTGTATTAGGCTCTTGATGCCACGGATTTCATGGGGGAGTGTGTTCCAGTTTAGAGGGGCGAATATTGAGAAAGCTCTGTTTGACGTAGCTTTAGTACATGATGTCATCATCTTAGGAACTATTAAGGTGTTCGTAGCAGTAGTTCTCCTGTTTCTATTTTCGAGGGTGCTGTGAATTAGGTTGCTGATTGGTGTGGGTGGGTAATTATTCATGGCTTTGAAGGTCAGGATTAGTGACTTATAGTGGAGTCTGGCTTGTAGAGGTAGCCAGTGTAGGTCTTTCATGATAGGTGTTATGTGAGCAGATCTTGGTGACCCAGAAAGGACCCTTGCAGCTGCATTCATAGCCAGGCGAAGCGGATTTAAAGTTGATTGAGAGATCCCGTGGAGGATGATGTTAGCAAAATCTAGATGTGGGAGGACTAATGCCTGGAAGGTTGATCGGTAGTCAGTGTAATCAAGTAGGGGGCGGAGGTGGCGTAGTGTTCTGATCTTATGATATATAGTTTTTGTCACATTTTTCACATGCGTTGTCATGTCCAGGTGCTGGTCCAGTGTGATGCCGAGATATCGGATTGTGGGTTTGGACTTTAATTCTATGTTGTTGACCAGTAGCGATGGAGGTGGTATGAACTTACGATTCCTTGTAATAAAAAGAACATCAGTTTTGCTATGATTGATTCGTAGGTTTTGTGTCAGCAGCCATTCAGCTACTGCTCCGAAACAGTTGGTTATTGGGGAAAACACTGGTTGGTCAATCTTGAACGGCATGTATATGAGGATGTCATCTGCGTATGCCAGGCATTGTACGTTGAAGGATCGGATCAATTCACATATCGGCTGCATATATATATATATTGAACATTAGTGCCGATAAGGAAGATCCTTGCGGTACACCTTGAGATTGTAGGAATGGTTCCGAGGATTCATGGGCTGTCTTGACTTGTTGCCACCTATTGGAAAGGTAGGATTTACACCATTCCAGTGCTGTGCTTCGAATCCCCTTTTCTATCAGGCGTTGCAGAAGTATGTCGTGATTCACAGAGTCGAAGGCAGCGGAGATGTCTAGAAAGATGAGGACAAATCCTTGTTGGATGCTGTTTATTCCTGTGATCAGATCATTGAATAGGGTTGTAAGGATTGTGTTGACTCCATGTGCTTCTCTGAATCCATGTTGTGATTGGTCTAGTGGAGCTTCCGTGTCAATGTGATGCTGGATCTGTTGTTGAGCAGCTTTCTCGATTATTTTTGCAAGTTGGGGGATGCTCGAGATTGGCCTAAATGATTCAACTTTGGATGAATCAAGTTTACTGTTTTTTAGAAGGGGCCTGACCAAGGTGTGTTTCAGACACTGGGGGAATGAGCCAGTTAGAAAGGACTGGTTCAGCATCTTGCATAGGATTTGGCTTAGATCGTGTCGCAGTTCTTTGATCCAGCTGGCTGGGCATGGGTCATTAGGTGCCGTGCTAGGATTGATGGAGGCGATAATGTTCTCAATCTCACTAGTTGATACCGTGTTGAAATTACTAAATGGTGTTATTGGGGATGCCTTGAGCGCTACGGAGGGGTTGTTGATATTTATGTTCGTGCTGGCCTTAATCATTTTTGATTGCAGGTAGTTCGCGTAGTCCTATGGCTGAGGCATTGCAGGTTGGGCTGAAACTGGCTCTCCTGTTATGGATTTTACTAACCTGAATAGTGCATGTGGTTTATTGATGGAGCGTTTCAATAAGTTTGTGTGGTAGAGTTTCCTACTCATTGTTATCTTCCCACGGTGGGTAGCTAAGTATGAGTTATATTCTGCAAGGGCCTCTGATGAGTGGGTTCTTCGCCACTCTCTCTCGAGTTTGCGTAGGTGGTTGAGAGATGTACGCAGGTCAGTAGAGAACCATGGCGCGTGTTCTCGTTTTCTTGTTTTCTTATCATTGTACAATGGACATGAGGCGGCTCTGAGGTTCTCGTCCCATTTGGCTATCAGGTCGTCTAAGTTGAGGGTGGTGTTGGTTACAAGTGGTTGTAGACTTTGTAGGACAGTGTCGCGGTTGAGAGGTTGAAAGCGAGCTGTGTGGGTTCCAGATGTGTTAGATGGTATTTGGCTCTTGTGAGAAGTAAAGGTGGGTATATTAAACCGGATAAGGTTGTGATCTGACCATGGCACTGGTAGAACTGACAGTGCAAGGTCTTGGAGTGTTGAGGTGTTGAAATGAGGTGCGAAAATGAGGTCTAGTTTACCTCCCTTAGTGTGAGTGGGTGAGTCGACGTATTGTTTGTAGCCTAGATCCTCTAGTGCTTCTAGAAATGCTGCTGAGTGGCTGTCATGGAGAGATGGGAGGTTGAAATCACCAACTAACCAATTTGGAGAGCGTGAGGTGGATGTAGTGCATGCAAGCTCTTATTGTTGGAAGGTCATCCGGTAATGGGGAGGGTGCTCGATAAAGAAGGTTGATTGAGCAGAGTTCATTAGATATGGTGAGGGAGTCAAGGTGGGCTGAGCTGGAGGAGCTGCATAGCTTGAAGTTTAAATCTGCTTTGGCGAGGATGAGCGTCCCACCTCCTTTCTGAGTGGACCTGTGGCATGTGTAGAGATCGAATCCTGGTGGCAGCATCTGATTCAGGAGAACGTTGTCACAATCAGACAGCCATGTTTCCGTGACCATCAGGATGTCAAGATTGTATAGTGGAATCAGGTCCATGACTGCAGGCCATTTTGATCGTACTGATCTGGTATTTATCAACGCGCATTTCAGTAGTCGTTGGCGATGGTGTTTCTCAGCTTGTGTTTTGTTGATAGCTTGTAGAGGGATGTTAAGTAGATGTGAATAGGATGTATGGTTGTTTCTTGCCGTTGTGTGGTGTGGGAATTCATACCATCTCCTTCCAATTGTATGTAGTATTGGTATGTAGCTGGTATCCTGGTTAAGGGCATTTGTGATGCAGGGGAAACCAAGGGTGAGGAGGGAAATGAGTGATAATAGGACTTTGTACATTCTAGATTACTAGTAGTACGGTACGGACAATAGAATAGTAGAGTATGAGGGATGAGTATGGGAATTAATAAATAGCTGTCTGTCAGTTTCCAATGGACTGGGTGGCTACTGGCAACAGTATAATGGCTACACGTTACAAACAGTATCACAGTGTATGAAAAATGCTGGCAACAGTATGAATTACTAGTCTGGGTGGCTACTGGCAGCAGTATAATGACTTCTGGGTTACAACAACAGTATCACATTGTAAGAGGTTATTAGTAACAGTACAATGACTAATTATTACTGGCAACAGTATAAAGGGATACAGACAACCTTATTACAATGTATGAAAGATGGTTATGAGGACTAATTACTGGCAGCAGTATAATGACTAGTTGTTACTGGCAACAGTATAAGGCAGTATAAAGGTTAAATTAGTACTGGCAACAGTATAATTACTACTGATTTGTTGACAACAGTGTATCAGTATGAGAGGGATGGGGCTAAATTGATACTGACAACAGTATTGTAGCAGGTTGGCAATAATTCTTAAAAGTGTATGACTACTAGTGGCAGTATACTACTACAGTATAATGGCTATTGGCAATAGTGCATAGGGAGCAGGTTATTGGTGACACTTTTGACAAACATCTAGTTGAATGAGGGTTGCTAGCATGAAGAGGCTAGTTGCACATTCTGAGCTGGTTGAGGTATATTTAAGGCTAGATATTGTCAACAGAACAGTTATACTTGCTGTACTCTGAGACTTTGGTCGTGGTTGTTGAAGGGGTGGTCTCAGTTCATAAAGAGCTCAGGCTGCTTTTTCTTGAGAGGTGGATCTGTCGGAGGTGGATCAGGCATCTCGTAGTAGGCCTCTGCCTAAGGGCCGTGCCAAAGGGCCCTCTGGCGAGGCCCTCAGGCGTGGGCCCGCAAGGCGCGGGCACGCCTTGGCGTGCAGTTGAATTTAAAATGGCTTCGAGCCCCGATTGGGCTGGGGGAGGTGCAGGAGGAGCAAACGTGCTCTACCCTCTGTGCCGCTGATCCGATGGTGTCTGGAGGTGCAGAGGGACTCCCGGCAGCGTGCAGCTGAATTTAAAGATGGCTTCGAGCCCCGATTGGGCTGGGGGAGGTGCAGGAGGAGCAAACGTGCTCTACCCTCTGTGCCGCTGGCTTGTTAACCATAACAAGGGGCGGCTCAAGGCAATCTGCTGCCTGAGGTGAAGTATGAAAAGGCGCCCCCCCCCCCCCCCCAACCTTAGAGGGGACGGGACTTTTTCAGAAATCCAATCAGTCTGAACCAAACCAAAAAGCTGATTAGATTATATGGAGGGAAATGCAAGATGTTTGCACACAGGGCCATATAGAGCTGCAATCACACCCTGTGAGACTTGCAGCTCGGGTGCACACTCCCCCTCTCCCCCCCATACCCCCGTCCAGCGCTGTCTGCTCTTTCCATGCTGCTGCTGCCCTCTGTTTTTTTCATGGAGGCGCCAGCAGCAGGGAAAGACCAGGCAGCGCTGGATGGAGGTATGGGGAGGAAAAGGGGGGCATGCGCCCGATCTGAAAGGCACTGGCACTTTAAGCAGATCTGTCCCTCCTTGACATCGAGTCGGAGGAGGGAGGGACCAGACCTGCTTAAAGTTCTGTGAAAAGGCTTGGGGAGCACATTTCGGCCGCCTGCTATTGTCCTGCCAGCGGCGGCAGGGCAACAGCAGACAGCCGTAATACGTCTCCCAAGCCTTTACACCAGGGGTCTCAAACACGCGGCCCGCGGGCCGCATGCGGCCCGCGAGAGCATCTTGTGCGGCCCGCGAAGCACTTACCGGTGTCTAAAAAAAAAAAATAAATCCAAACTTGCCGCCGCAGTATTAGGCGTCCCGCGGCCCCTCTGCCTGCTCTGAGTCCTCTCCTCCCTGCAGCATCAGCTCAAAAAGTGGCGGCTTTCAGAGCCGCGAAGAGAGAGAGTTTCTCTCGCGCGGTTCTGAAGACTCGCTGCTCTTCAGAACCGCGCGAGAGAAACTCTCTCTCTCTTCGCGGCTCTGAAAGCCGCCACTTTTTGAGCTGATGCTGCAGGGAGGAGAGGACTCAGAGCAGGCAGAGGGGCCGCGGGAAGCTTAATACTGTTGGCATTGGGATCAGGGACTGACTGCTGCCAATAGTGGCTATGTTTTAAAAAAATAATAGTCCCGGGTGAAAAACTGACACTACTCAAATTTCTCTGTGGCTGACTATGTTGTCTGTGTGAGTTTGCCATTGGTTCATAGACCCATCTGTCTGTTCATGCAACTAATAGTGAGCTCATCATTTTGGAAAATAAAAGAAAAACACAGTTTTAAGAAAAAAGGTAGGAGAGTCTATAAACATCAAAATAAAAGGCTTGTGCAACAGCTGGTGTAAAAATGGCCAGAGTGCACATGAGCTCTTTGGTCATATCATCAGTGCAAGACTTGGGGATCCTCTCCCATTGCTCCTGAAGTAGAGAAAAAGCAAGCAACTAGCCAGAGATGTCATTCCCAAATCCCAGAAACAGAGAATGTAGTAACACAGGGCCAGGGATCCCTTCCCTGGGACCCAAAAAGAGACAGGATGAATGAAGGAACCAGAGATCCTCTCCTCACAGAAGAATAAAGCGAGCATAAAGCTGGATGCCACCCTTTGAACAGCATAAAAGGAAGATCGTGAGTATAGGATCAACATAAGCAGAGAAGGAACATGGGGCAGAAGAATCCTCCCCCCAGGACCTTGAAGGAGAGAAACTGCACAGAACCAAAAGATTTCTCTCTCCAGACATCAGGAACAGAGAGAACAGAGAGCTAGGAAATCCCCTCCTTAGGGTTTTCAAGCAGAGAATGAACACAGGGCCAGAGATTCGAGCCACAAAGGTGAGAGCATCCCCCTCCATGTGACCAGAAAAGATATGGGAGTGGACACAGGCCCAGGGGCCCATTCTCCATGATTGTTCCCTTACATACAAGAGGAAATCAATTTATAGTTTTATTTCTACAGTGTTGTACATTCTAAGTTTGGCTTTTGGGGTTCCCAGTTTAATTGTCTTCCTGTTTCTAAATTGTGATTCCTTGTTTGGTGATGGTGTATGTTCTGCATGTTTACTAAAAGTTAGTGTATATGCAAATATTTATGCAAATGATGCCCTTATGCAAATGATGCCATTATGCAAATGAGGCCTGCGTCTTGTGCGGCCCCCGGGTTACTCTACAAGTCCTCATTTGGCCCTCAAAGCAATTTGAGTTTGAGACCCCTGCTTTACACCCTGTGCGGCTGCACCGCTTGCACAGGGCTAGGTACGGTCCCATTTGCACACCAAGGAACTAAAAGACAGCAAGAACTAACAGCACATATTATAAAACTAAATTATAGCTCATTTTTATTTTTTTGTTAAACTGCGTTATGGTTCTTGCTTTTTCTTTTTCAACATATATTTTGCATCCACAGTAGGTGCAGAGCAGAACCAGGACATTCACCCACAGAACTCAATATTAAAAAAAAAAAAAAATCTGATTCTGATCATCTCACTAACAACAACAACAAAACCACTATTCTCCAGTACCAGGCATATTGAGAACTAATACAAAACCCTACAACAAAGAACAAACCTACCATACCATACCATACCATATCATATCAGCACAAACTTCCAAAACTCACTTAAGGTGCTCATCCAAAAAAAGCATCACTGTAAATACTACAGTGGGCCCTGGAACATCCATACACCTATTTGAAAAGCTGAAGCAAGTCAAATTACTACAGTACAGTATAGATCTTTATGTACTAACTCCATGTTAACAGAACACCTGAACTCAGTCACACACTCGCAACATCGACCCTCACCAAGTACGGAATAAGTAACCACAATCTAAAGTAAAAATAATATGTAGACTAAATTTAAATTGAAACCCCAAGAAGCCAGAGTCCACATGCAGTGCAACATCAGATAAATAAGAGATGCAGTTCCCCAGTACTGTGTAAAATATAAAAATAGCACAAAGTCCAATCACTAAAATTTAAATAAAATTATTTTTCTACCTTTGTCGTCTGACCATTTTATTCTCTGATCATGCTGGTCCCGATCTGAGGCTTCTGCTTTCCTGTTTTCTCTTAGCTCTCTTTCTGTAGTCTATGGTCTATCTGCCATTTGTTTTCTTCACTTCCTTCCATCAGCCCATTTCCAGTTCCAGTAACCCTCCCCAGTATCAGCCCCCTTTCCAGTCCTTCCCTCCCAGTACCTTCCAATGTCAACTGCCTTGCATTCCCACGACTGCAACTGGTGTCCATTCCCTTCGAGTCCCCCTCCTTCCCCACTGTCCAGCCCCTTCTAGTCCAAATACCATCCCAGATATTAGCTCACGTCCACTCTCAGTGCCACCCTCCCTTCCAGTCACCCTACTCTCTGTCCATCCCCGTTCCAGTGCCATTTGTCAGCTCCCTTCCAGCCTTCTCCCCATTACCCAACCACCTACCACTCCCATCCCCAAGTGTCAGCTCCCTTCCAGTCCCCCTTCAGTACATCCCAGGTGTCAGCTCCTTTCCAGCCCCCTCCAGAGAACCGCGACTGTGCTGTGACTGCAGTTCTAAATAGAAACGAAACCGGTGCGGAGCCTTCTCACCTCCGTTAAGGACCCTGTGCAGCTTTGTCCCGCCCCCAAAGGAAGTTACATGTAATCATGTAAGTTCCTTTGGGGGCAGGACAAAGCTGCACGGGGTTTTCACGGAGGCGAGAAGGCTCCGCACCGGTTTCGTTTCTATTTAGAACTGCAGTCACAGCACAGCTGCGGTTCTCTAAGAGGCAGGGAGCTGCAGCTGCCTGGAAAAGGAGGGTGAGTTTGCCACTGCCAAGAAGCAGACTCTGCAGCAACTTGTGCACTTCTTTTTTGGGGATTTTTTTTTAAACTTTTGAAGGCGAAGTGAGGCGGCTGTTTTGGGGGCATTTTTTGCTGCCCTCAAGACTTTGCCTCCTGAGGCAGCCGCCTCACTTCGCCTCATAATAGAGCTGCCCCTGACCATAACCAGTCAAAGTTCGGACAGCAATCAATGATGGTGGTCAGATACGGCCCTGGCATTGATTATCCAGGTCTCTCTTAAAGCAGCAATGGCCAGCCACTTTAAATGTGCTAACCAAGACACTTAATAATCAGCCCCTTTTTAAATTTAGGACTAGTGCTCTTCTTGATATTTCCATGAAGCCAAGTTTTTATCCCCTATTGTCCATAATGTACTTTAAGATCTTCTCAGGCAAACTACTTAGCAGTTCCGAAAACAAGGTTATAACTGTCTTTTTCCCAAAATGTTGCATTTAGTTAACAAGTTCCATTGCTTTGGAATTCGCTCCCCTCAAAATTACACCTTGAGAAGTCACATAAGAAATTTAAAAAGGGAGTCAAAACATTGCTCTTCAGTCAGGTTGTTGGTTAATATTTTCTTGCAGTATCAAATTTTTGGCACTTTTGAATACCTTTTGTTTCTCAGTTAATTGTCCATGGATGATTTTTTTTCTACATAATTCCCCTTCCTTTTTTTCCAATTTTTAAACTAAGAGTCTTGTTTTTAACGTCTTCTGCATGAAACTTGATGTCATTGATTTATTTTGTTTCTGTAAACAGCAATGATGTAAAAATCGAACAGCAGCATATCAAGTTTTGATTAATAAATAATAAAATAGAGCTTTGTTTTGGGGCTACTAAGTTGTAATTAAATATGGGCAACATATTGAGATTCACTTGGCAGTTCTTGATCATCACATTGCTGTTGGCTGTTCTCCAGTGATAGCAGGAGGTGATGTCACCCAATATTGGCTCTCCACCAGACATGTTCTGTAAAACTTGATCACAACATTTAATCCTTCCCCCAGAATGCGACAGAACGCCTGTTACTACCTTTTCTCCATGGACAAGCAGGGAGCAAGTCTTTACACATGGGACTCCCAAGCTATAGGCTACCAAAAACTGAGGAGGCCGCTCAGAAACCTAACAGTGGCAACATTAACTGCGGAACACGAAAACCCAAAACCACTATGTGTAGAGATGGCAATTCGCACCTCATCTCTTCTGCTATCTTTATTATTTTTATTTTGTTTTTTGGTAGCCTGGACAGACAGACAGGCATTAGGAGGATGGAGTTGGATGCTAATCCCCAAACAGGTGCCAGAGTATAGATTGGCCAAAGTTACTTTCACATTGGAAATCCCCTTCCAGGCAGTAGTGAGTTGTGGATGTGTAGACAGAAGCCCACCTTACAGCCCTGCAGATTTCCTCCATGGAGACCGAGTGTAAGTTGGCCACTTTTATGCAACCATGTCTCGGACATTATGAGCTGTGATATGACCATCAAGCCTCAGGCCTGCCTGGGCATAAGTGAAAGAAATGCAGTCTGTTAGCCAAATTGAAAGAATATTTGGAAATGGCAGCTCCCAGTTTGCTGGGGGTCAAAAGAAACAAGCTGGACAGACTTCCTATGGTCCTCTGTCTGCTCTAAGTAAAAGACTAAAGCCTGCTTGCAGTCCAACATGTGCAACGCCGCTTCCCCCTTGTGGGTGTGAGATCTAGGAAGAAATGTAGATAGCACTATTGACTAATTGAGATGGAAATTTGAAACCACCTTCGGAAGGAAACAAGGATGCATGCGAAGAACCACTCTATTATGGTAGAATCTAGTATACGGTGGATGAACTACTAGAGCCTGAAGCTCGCTTGCTCAGCACGCCAAAGTGACTGCTACCAGAAACAAGACCTTCCAGGTCAAAAGCATCAGTGGACAGGAGTTGAGTGGCTCAAAGTTCATGAGCTGTGCTAGTACCACATTGAGGTCCCAAGCCACAGCGGGGGGGCTTGTACAGAGGCTTAAAGAGGATCAGCCCTCACATGAAGCAAACAATCAAAGACTGTGCCGATATGGATTTCCCATCTACCCTGCGATGGTATGCCACAATCTCGCTAAGGTGAATTTGGACAGAGTTGGGCTTCAGGCCAGAGTCAGAGAGGTGTAGAAGATACTCAAGCAGTCTCCTTGTGGGACAGATGAAAGGATCCAGGGCCTGGCCTTCACACCAATCAGAAAACCTCTTCCACTTACAGGCGTAAGACCACCTCGTCGAGGCCTTCCTGGACTCCAATAGGGCATCAGTTATGTTGTCTGGCAGACTGAGCTCTGACAGGACTAGCCTCTCAACAGCTACACTATGAGGACCAAGGACCAGATGTTGGGATGTAGCAACCTCTCGTCATCCTGTTTAACTAGATCTGGAGCATGGTCGAGCTGGAGGAGTTTTTGAATGGAGAGCTGTAGCAGGAGCAGGAACCAGTGCTGTCTGAGCCAATACAACACGATGAGTATCATCGTGCTTTCATCTGTCGTGAGCTTCAGTAGGGTCTTCACTATGAGAGGTATTGGAGGATAAGCATACAGAAGACCCTCCTCCCTAGTGCAGGAGGAAAGCATTTGACTTCAGTCTGCTGTGGGATCCTACTCTGGAGCACAACTGAACTACCTGGGAATTTTGCAGAGTGGTGAACAGGTCTATCGAGGGAGTGCCCCACTTTTTTGAAAGATACAGGCTTCCACATCTCTGCTTAGTGTCCATTCATGTGGCTGAAGGACACAGCTCAGGCTGTCCGCTAGAGTGTTTTGGTCTCCCAGCAGATATGTGGCCTTCAGCTCCATTCCGTGAATGATGGTGAACCTCCACAACCTGATCGACTCCCAGCACAGGAGACAGAAGCTGGTGCCCCCCCCCCTGCTTGTTGATACAGAACATAGCAACTTGATTGCTGGTCTGAATGAGGACAATGTAGTTGGTTAAGTGGTCCCAGAAGGCCTTTAGACATTTGCTATAGCTCTCAATTCCAGGAAGTTGATCTGGTAAAGACACTCCTGAATGAACCAGATGCCCTGAGTGTGGAAGCCATCGAGATAAACTCCCCATCCCAGTTTGGATGCATCTGTTGTCAGACTCTTCTGGGGCAAGATCTTCTGAAAGGGGAGACCTTTGAGCAAACTTTGAGGAATCATCCGCCAGTGCACTGACTGGACCAACGAATTGGTGACATACACCCAATTCTGGAGGCGACCCATGTCCTGGGTCCACTAAGTCCGCAAAGTCCATTGAGTCTGCCTCATCTGAAGACGTGCCAGGGGTGTGACATGCACTGTAGAGGCCATGTGGCCTAGGACGGTTAGCATCTTGTGAGCCGTCACTCACTGACTCAGTTGAGTAGCCTTTGGAGCTGGTCCTGCGAAAGGAAAATGTTTGCCCGAGTTGTGTCGAGCAGGGCTCCTATGAATTCTAGCTGTTGGCTGGGCTGAAGATGGGACTTGGGGTAATTGATCACAAACCCTAACAGCTCCAATATCTGAATAGTCAACCGTGTGGACTCTCAAACTCCCTCCGAAGTGGTACGTTTTATCAGCCAATCATCCAGATAAGGGAAGACAAACACCTCTAGTGTTCTGAGGTAGTGCCATGAGACATTTTGTGAAGACTCGGGGTGGCAAGGCTAGGCCGAAAGGCAGCACTCAATACTAAAAGTGTTGTCCTCCCAGGATGAATCTGAAATACTTCCTGTGGGTGGGATGGATCGGTATGTGGGTATACGCATCCTTTAGATCCAGGGAGCATAGCCAGTATCCTTTTTAAAGGTACGGGGCCAGGGTGCCTAGAGAAATTATCTTGAACTTTTCTCTTACCATCTAAGTATTTAGGTCCCTAGGGTCCACACAGTGGGATGGAATCTCCCCATTTTCTTGGGGATGAGAAAGTACCTGGAGTAAAACCCTCACCCTAATTGCTCCTGTGGTACAGGCTCGATGGCTAGATCGGCCAGGAGGGCAGAGATTACCTTCTGAAGAAGTTCCTGATGCAGAGAGTCGAAATGATATGCCCTTGGGGGCCAACTTGGAGGTAGCTTGAAGAGTGCAATCTGTATCTCTCTGGATTATCTGTAGTACCCACAAGTCTGAGGTTATGAGGGGCCATTTCTTGGCAAAGAGTGAGCCTTCCCCCCCCCCCCCCCCCACTGGAAGGTTTCTCATGGTGACCCCTAGTATACTGGTTATGCTCGGGAGAAACCAGTCAAAACCCCGCTCCGGGCTTAGGCTGCCGGGCTGGTTGGGCCTTCTGGGGCTTCTCTCTGTACTGTTGCTGGCAAGGAGCCTGTTGTTTCTGCTGGGCGGTTTGGGGTCCAGGGAAGTACTGATACCTACGGGAGTAGTAGGTCTTCTGGCCTCCCCCTTGGTGCCTCCTATGATAAGCCAGTTCAGATGTGTGCCTTGAGTGCCTGGTAGGAGTGATATACTGCTTTTTTATAATGCCAGCCATCTCCTCCACCTGCTCACTGAACAAATTCTCACAACGGCACGGTACATCTGCCAGTTTATTCTTAACTGACTGTTCTTAGAAGAGAACTTGAGCCAGGCAATTCTCTGGGCCCCAGTACCTACTGCAGCAGTTCTCAATGCTATTTCAAAGGCGTTATAGGTTGCCCGAACCGGGAACTTTGTGTAGTCCATGCCATGACACACTGGGGTGTGAAACTACTCCAGTTTCTCAGGAGGAAGGAACTGGGACAGGTCAGCTAGGTCTCTCATAATGTCCTTTAGGAACATGCTCATGTAGAGCTGGTATGAGGCACTCAAGCTATGGGCTTCGAGCCCTGAAAACATCTTCTCCCAAAAGAGTCCAAGGTCTGAGCCTCCCTTCCCAGAGGCGCTGAAGAATGAGTCTTGGTACTCTTAATCCTTTTCAGGGCAGACTCGATCACCAAAGAGTGGTGTGGGAGATGGGGCTTCTTGAAACGAGCTTTGTGAACCCTGTATATCGAGTCAAGTCTTCTACTCACTGAAGGTACCGTGAGGGGTCTTTCCCACATCCTCATCTGCACCCTCTGAAAGATGTGATGTACAGGCATGGTCACTGCCTCCTTAGGTGCCAAAGACTACTGCAGATTTCTAACTCCTCTGCCCTGGGTTCATCCTCTGTCTCTAGGGAGAACGGTATGGCTTTGGCCATATCCCTCACAAAATTCTAGAAGGTCATATCTTCAGGAGGAGACTGTCAATGTTCATGAGACGGGGAAGGGTCCGACGGGAGTTCCGGAGACCTGCCTTCTGAAATGTCCTTCAATTCCACATTGGTTAACCAGCCGTCAGAGTCTGAGAGGAAGCCGAAATGCCTCTGATTCTCCATCTGGATCTCCCTTCTACATCGAGGCGAATGGTAGCTTCTCCGAGAACGATAATGTGCCAAACTCCGTATGGATTTTCAGGGTGCATTGAACCCCAAGACACTAGAGAGGGAAATTGGCTGGATAGGAACCAACATCTGGCACCTTTAAGGGGTACTCATGCTGTCCCCCATTGTTTTCGATACCTTGTCTCGAAGGGTTCTGATGCCAATGCATTTCAATGTCAATGGGAGTGATACTGGTTCCTTCCTCGCTGGGAGGCTGACTGATGGCCGGTGGTCCAGGGCACTGTGGATACCCGGCTCTGACTGAGCTAGAGATCCTCAATGTTGATGCACATCTGACGTCTTGAACAGCTTTTGAAGGCATGTAGGCCGAGGACATCAATGTCGAAGACAATGGATCGGACTACGGAGTGCTGAACAGAGTTTCCCACTGTTTTTCATGACCCTTGAGGCCTTTCCTTGTCGTCTGCTGGCACAAAGTACAAGAAAAGGGCTGATGATCGGGTCCTAGATACTGGAGGCACCAACTGGGCCTGTCCATGACCAAAATGGTCCGGGCACACTTGGTGCACTATTTAAAACCTTTTTTTTGGGACATGGTCAAAAAAATGGCTGTGGCTCAGTGGTGAGAGTATGCTTGACTGGGTACTGTTGGTGCTGCTGGATTAGCTCAAAATAAAAAAAAACACAAAAATGACAAGAAATAACGTAAAAAAATGCTGTTAGTGTAGCTGGGTTTAAAAAGGTTTTGGACAAGTTCCTGGAGGAAAGTCCATATACCATTATTAAAAGGACCAGAGAAATTCACTGCTAACCCCGGGATAAGCAATGTGGAATCTGTGTACTGTCGTCACCCTAGCCTGGGCCAAAGGCCTAAAGGCGCAGGGCTGCCAATGTTAGTCCTTAAATAAAGAATTATACTATTCTTGTCCACAGCTTGGACTTCTGGGACTTGTAGTTGTTTTTCCTTATTTAAAGACAGTAGTGTGAAACCGATAGTTTTTAAAGGCAAACAAGAAATTTATTTATCTTCCCCAAAAGCACTAAGGCTCAACACAAACGTTAGGATTCTTCTCCAAGCAATAACATCAGGAAATTATACACAAACTAGAACTGAAACTGCTTCATAAGCCTTTTAACATGTGTAGCTGTTTTCATCAAACGTTCAGCAAACAAAACATAGCTTCATCCTTCAAGCAAAGCAAAATGTCCATTTTTTAATCTTCTGCTTCTTTAGTAATTCAAATACAAATTATGCAAGTATCCTTTCTTATTAGAAGCATTAACCGAGATAGGTTAACTCACCCTGTTTCTTCAGTGCTTTCTTGGTTAAAGACGTTTTATCAGAAAGCTTTCAATCTGCCTTCTGGCACAATGAACAGTCCATTGCTAATTCCTCAGTTATAGAATCCTGCTCAGGACAGTCTACCTGCATCTCTTCCTGCCCTACAGCATGTACATCTGACTCTGAGCTTTCGGGAACTGTTTCTGGCTTAATTCTCTGTAAGAGCTCCTGGACTTCTCTCCACAGGTGCTCTCCACAATAAGGAACGTTTGTACCTGGAGTGTGAGGATTCCTGCTCTGGATCAACTGCCTCAGTTCTTCTAACTTGTTCAGCCCTGGTTCTTTCCAACAAGCTGGGTTCTGGTCACTTCTAGCTGTGAGTTTGTCCACCCACCTTTTGGCAGCCTGAACTCTTTGAGCTGGTCCACGAACCGTTTGAACTGGAGGCTGACCCTCGTCAGCAATTCTCCTAGCCACACTTCGGCTGGCTTCAGGATTAACAGCCCTCCTCCTGTAAGCTTGGCTTTCTTTATGGCTGCTACTTTCACTGCTGAGCTCCTCACCGAAAGCTTCACCATTCTCCTCCCCGGTGATCTCCTTTCTGCTCCCCGGTGCTGGCTCCTTTCCTTTTCCTTCCCTGGGTTTATAAGGCTGTTTCTTAACTAGCGTACACTGCTTCCTACTCAGGTGTTTTTCATTACTCCCCAAGCCTGCACTTAGGTTAGCAGAGCTTGGGTGTGGCCTGACTTCAGTGACTGCGTGTTTTCTTCCTTTACCTGCACTCTGAAAGCTGTGAATTCCCTGACTGTCTCTCTCCTTAAAGGTATATTTACAATTTTCCTCTATTTCCATGGGCGCAGCAGAGCTCTCCTCATCACAGTACCTTTCTGGAAACTTGACAGGTACTTGTGAACTGGATTTGGCTGCTCTTGGAAACAGGATATTGAAATTGATGGATCCTTGGTCTGACCCAGTATAGCATATCTTATGACCTTGTTGTGTTTAAGATGTGGTCTTAGTAGTGGCAGCCATATCACCTGAACTTCTGGTTTGCTGGAGAAGGTGTCAAGCCCTCTATTTGACTTATGCTTGGTGCCTTAATCTGTTTCCTGGTCCAAAGCCAGCTTGACCATTAGGCAAACTAGGCAGTCACCTAGGGTGTCAGCTACTGGGGGATGTAAAAAACAAGCTTCACTCAGTTCATTACCAATGTAATGACCATATCACTCCCCTATTAAAACTAGAATACTGGTTGCCAGTGGTTTATAGAATTCCTTTCAAGATTCTCATCCGAACTCCTCAAACCTTTTATTTGAGATTACCACACTTCTCCAGGACCAAGCAGGAAGTCAGTCCTCACTTACGGGTGACGTCGCCGACGGAGCCCTCGCTGAGCAATTTCCCCAGCTTTCGCAGAAAGCCTTTGGGAATTGCAGCGCGCATGCGCGGTCCCCTTCCCGCCCAGGGATGCCATCTTGCTCAGTCTTCTTTTTTCCGCGGAGCCCTACAGACGTGTCTGTTAACGCCGCTGAAAAGTTGATTTCTTTGATTTGTTTCGTGTGTTCCTCTTCCCGCCGGGCCTCGATATCCCTATTGGGCCCGTTTACGTTTTGTTTTTTCCCAACTGGCGTTCCCGCCACTTTTCCCTTCATCCCTGGCAGCGTGGTCTTTCGACCTTGCAGTGGCCCTTTTCCCTCCGATGGCTGCCAGCGGTTTTAAAAAGTGTGATCGCTGTGTCAGGCTCATGTCTCTTACTGACACGCATGACTGCTGCCTCCGCTGCCTTGGGGCCGAGCATGACCCTATGAGCTGCGGCCCGTGCGGCAAGATGTCCTCAAAGGCGCTGCGGAGTCGGCAGTCGCAGAGGGAACGGATCTTCTCTGACTCCGCGCGGACCTCGTCAGAGGCCTCTACACCTCGTGGCTCCGGTTCGGAGCATTGTAGGAGTTCTTCTGAACGGGGCTCCCCCAGCCGGAAGCACCGGCGGGAGAAGCGGCCCACGAGGGCGGAACCGGGCGGCGAGCCTGGTCCTTCTAGGGCCAGGTCGCTTAGCCCAGTCCGACAACCCGGGCCCTCGGAGGAGGAGAGAGGCCTTCGAAGATTCCTCGTCTCGGAGTGGACTCGCCTGGACACGTGAGTGATATAGTCCTCCTGGACTCTCCCACGGATGAGCCGCCGTCGGGGCCCGAGTCGACAGCTGCTGGGTCCTCTGAGCTCGATCTCAGACTGACGACCTTGGAGCGCAGTATATCTGCCTTCATGGACCAGCAGCGGGCATGGATCACCGGCCTCGCCAGTGCATCTGCCCAGACCACCGGGACGTCGACCCCGGAGGCCGAGCCGATCCTCGAGTCCATATGAGCTCGAATCGATCCTCGGCCTAGGTCTCCCTCGGCTTCCCGTTGGGGACCGAGGTCCTCGATGCCGGCCTCGGCGTCGGGGCGGAGGTCCCCGGGCCTCGCCCGCGCGGAGCCGCGCGATTCCTCCTCGGAGGAGTGGGGCTGGGACACGGAAAAGGACGAGTCACCCGGTTCTTTTCAGATTCGGTGCGTCCCCTCCGACTCGCCTGAGTCGGAGCCTCGGAGGCGGTCCCCCCCGGAGGATACCCGGTTCTCCGATTTCGTGAGGGATATGGCCAAGGCTTTGGCCTTCCCTGCGGATCCGGAGGAGGAGCCCCGAGCCGAAGAGCTCGAGGCCCTCCAATACGACTTCCCCCCGAGGGAGGCCTTCACTGTACCGGTTCCCCCGATGCTGGAGCGGCTTCTCTTCCGCATGTGGGAGAGCCCAGCCTCGACGCCAGTGTTGAGCAAGCGGATCGATTCCATGTATCGAGTCCGCAAGAGCCCCGGGTTCCAGAAGGCGCAACTTCCACACCACTCCATGGTGGTGGAGTCAGCCATGCATCGACTTAAGAGTCAAAAGATGCACTCCTCGATGCCCCCGGGGAAGGAGGCCCGGAGCCTGGATGCCCTCGGTAGGAAGTGCTTCCAGGGCTCTATGCTTGCTTGTCGGGTCCAGACAGATCAGCTGTACATGGGTATGTACCTCCGAGACCTGGCGAAAGAACTTCAGGGTTTCTCTGCCGGTCTCTCCGAGGAACCCCTGCAGCGGTTCCAAGCCTTGTCCTCCGGGATTCGAGAGTGTTCGAAGTTCATATCTCGAGTGGCTTCAAGGCCTCGGCTCGAGTAGCCGGAGCCGGCATCGGGGCTCGCCGCCAGGCTTGGCTTCAGTCCTCCGACCTCGAGCCCTGGGTGCAGGACAAGTTGGTCGATGTCCCCTGCAGAGGTGAAAACCTCTTCGGCAAACCCATGGCCGAAAAGGCGGCGGAGCTCGAGTCGGAGACTCTCACCAGGACTCGCCTTTCTAGAAAGTCCTCTACCCCTTCACAGAAGAAGAAGGGCTCGGGGAAAAAGCCCTTTTACCCGAGGAAGGTGTTTGCTTATACGCATCACCAACCACAATACCCGGCCACAACCCCCCTTCAGGGGCAGCGGCCTAGGGGACAGGGTAACGGATCCCGGAAGCAGAAAGCCCCCAAATCCGCCACGCAGGCCCCGGCCCAACAGGGCGGGGGGTTTTGACTATGCCAGCATAGCCCCTCCCCCTCAGGGGCCTCCGTCCGGTACGGGGGATCGGCTGACCCACTTTGCCCACAGGTGGTCAGCCATAACATCCGAGGCCTGGGTATTGCAGGTAGTTCGAGAGGGCTACCTCCTGCATTTTCACCAGGTGCCTCCCACCTACTTCCCAGGGGAGCCTCCGAGACCCCCTCTGCACAGGGACTTACTCCTTCAGGAGCTGCAAAGTCTGCTTCAGGAACGGGCGGTGGAGCCCGTGCCCCAACACATGTGGGGCCACGGGTTTTACTCGAGGTACTTCCTGGTTCCAAAGAGAACAAGAGGCCTCAGGCCCATTCTAGACCTACGAAACCTCAACAAGTTCCTGCAGCGGGAAAAGTTCAAGATGCTTACCCTTGGAACCCTGCTGCCCTACCTGCAGCGGGGAGATTGGCTATGCTCCTTGGATCTAAAGGATGCTTATACCCACATCCTTATTCATCCGGACCACCGATAATACCTAAGGTTTGTGGTGGCGGGGAATCATTATCAGTACCGGGTACTGCCCTTTGGCCTGTCCTCCACGCCCAGGGTGTTCACAAAGTGCCTGGCGGTGGTAGCCGCCTTCCTAAGGCTTCAGGGCCTCTTCGTCTTCCCATACCTGGACGATTGGCTCATCCGGGCATCGTCTGCTCCAGGGGTCGCCCAAGCCACCCAGCATACGGTGGCCCTGCTTCAGCACTTGGGCTTCGTCATAAACTTCGAGAAGTCCGCTTTGCTCCCCTCCCAGGACCTCGAGTTCATAGGGGCACGGCTGGACACTCGGCAGGCTCGTGTTTTCTTGCCTCTGGAAAGGGCCAACAGGCTCACGGCTCTAGCCGGCAGATTCAGCGGCAG
The DNA here is from genome assembly GCA_033557465.1 of Ichthyophis bannanicus. Lineage (NCBI taxonomy): Eukaryota > Metazoa > Chordata > Amphibia > Gymnophiona > Ichthyophiidae > Ichthyophis > Ichthyophis bannanicus. Next base: position 84,890,680 of record CM066047.1, read on the forward strand.
GTCGCCGGCCTCGGCCAGACAGTTCCTGCAGCTACTCGGACACATGGCCTCCACGGTCCATGTCACTCCGAACGCCCGTCTACATATGCGGCCTGCTCAGTGGAGCCTTCGCACTCAGTGGCGTCAGGCCACAGGGAGGCTGTCGGACCTGATACAGATTTCCGACCGTCTGGTCTCCTCCCTGCACTGGTGGCTTCACCTGCCCAACCTAGTGCTCGGCATGCCTTTTCAGTCTCCCCCACCGTCCCGGGTGCTCACGACAGATGCCTCCCTCCTGGGTTGGGGGGCGCACTGTCGAGGGACATGCACGCAGGGCCTTTGGACGCCTTGGGAGGCCACCCAGCAGATAAACCTCCTGGAGCTCCGGGCGATCCGCCTAGCTCTGCGGGCCTTCTCTCACCTGACGTTCGGCCAGTCCGTACTGGTACAGATGGACAATCAGGTTGCAATGTTCTATGTGAACAAACAGGGGGTCACGGGCTCCCTCCTTCTATGTCGGGAAGCCCGGAGGCTGTGCTCTTGGGCTGTCGATCACAACATCCTCCTCAAAGCGGTTTACCTGCCAGGGCAGGACAACTGCGTGGCGGACAAGCTGAGTCGGATGCTGCTACCGCACGAGTGGGAATTGAACCCCGAGGTGGTCCAGCAGATCTTCCGCCGGTGGGGCTCTCCCACTGTGGATCTTTTTGCCAGTCCCCTGAACAGGCAGCTCCCCAGATTCTGCTCCCGGCACCCCCATCCTTCGCGGGAGGTGCCGGATGCTTTTCTCATCCCGTGGTCCACGGGTCTGTTGTATGCCTTCCCTCCTACGCCGCTGGTGGCCCGGACATTGTTCAAAGTTGTCCAGGACAGGGCCTCCGTGATCCCGGTGGCGCCTTGGTGGCCGAGACAGCCGTGGTTCCCTCTACTACTACAGCTGGCGGTGGACACCCCTCTTCCTCTGGGGTTCCAGCCCGACCTCCTGACCCAGGATCGGGGCACTCTTCTGCACCCCAACCTCAGGGCCCTACACCTGACGGCCTGGCTGCTGAAAGGGTAGTCCTAGCTCCGCTACGGCTAGCCCCGGAGGTGGAAGCCATCGTCCTAGCTTCTCGGCGTCCCTCCACCCGGAAGTCGTACGCCCTCAAATGGCGTCACTTCTCGGTCTGGTGTTCTCAGCGATCTGAGGACCCCTTCGCCTGTTTAGTATCGGTGGTGCTGCAATATTTGCTTCACCTCTCCGATCTCGGTCTCAAATTCAACTCTGTTAGAGTCCACCTAAGTGCTCTCTCTGCACATCATTCTCCGGTCGAAGGCCAGCCTCTCTCCTCGCATCCCTTGGGGGCGCGTTTCCTCAGAGGCCTCCTTCTGCTTAAACCTCCGTTGCGCCCCCCAGCCCCTGACTGGGACCTCAACGTGGTTCTGCAAAGGCTTACCTGTCCGCCTTTTGAGCCCATGGCTACCTGCCCTCTCCGTTTTCTCTCCTGGAAAACTCTCTTCTTGGTGGCCCTCACTTCCGCGAGGCACGTGAGTGAGCTACAAGCCCTAGTGTCAGAGCCTCCGTACACTAGGTTCTACAAGAATAGGGTGGTACTGCGGACCCACCCCAAGTTTCTTCCAAAGGTGGTCTCCCCCTTTCACATCAACCAGGAGGTGGTTCTTCCGACCTTCTTTCCCAGGCCGCACGCCAGCCGAGCAGAAACTGTGCTGCACACCCTGGACTGTAGAAGAGCCTTATCCTTCTACCTTGACCGTACGCGAGGGCATAGAAAGGCCGTCTAGCTTTTCGTATCTTTTGACCCCAATCGGTTGGGGGTACCTGTCTCTAAGCGTACTCTGTCCTCCTGGGTAGCCGACTGTATCGCCTGGACTTACGGGGCAGCCGGCCTCTCCTTGGAAAGTCGTGTCACGGCTCATCGGGTCAGGGCGAAGGCCGCGTCTGTGGCTCATCTCCGCTCTGTTCCATTGGCAGACATTTGCCGGGCCGCTACTTGGTCTTCAGGCCAGACCTTTGCGACTCATTACTGCCTTGAAAGGGAGTCCCGCAGGGACAGTGCTTTCGGTCAGGCAGTTCTCCACAACCTCTTTGAGGTTTAGGCAACTCCTCCCTCCGGCCCTAGTGTTGGGCTACCGGCTGGATTCGTATTCAGAGAAGATTCCTTCCCTCTGTACTGTTGAGCTTGAGGGAGCTCTTTAGGCTTGAAGTCTCCAGTAGCCTTAAGCTTGGGAGTCCCATAAGTGAGGACTGACTTCCTGCTTGGTCCTGGAGAAAGAGTAGTTACTCACCTGTAACAGGTGTTCTCCAGGAGCAGCAGGAATCAGTCCTCACTACCCTCCCTCCTCCCCTTGGAGTTGCAGTCATTCTTATTGCATATTTTGCTAACTTTTGCTGTCTTTCCGCTATGTCATCAGACTGAGCAAGATGGCATCCCTGGGCGGGAAGGGGACCGCGCATGCGCGCTGCAATTCCCAAAGGCTTTCTGCGAAAGCTGGGGAAATTGCTCCGCGAGGGCTCCGTCGGCGACGTCACCCATAAGTGAGGACTGATTCCTGCTGCTCCTGGAGAACACCTGTTACAGGTGAGTAACTACTCTTTCCTGGCCAAGCTTTTTATCTATTACATTCTAAATCAAACCTTATGCTTCTCACAACTGAACCTGTTTGCTCTTTTTGGTGTAAAGTACTGACAGTTGGAAATGATAAGCTATACTGATTTGGGGGTAATAGCCCCTGATTTGTGGAATTAGGGGATATTTGTTCTGAATCCTCTTATGCTAAATTTAAAGCAGCTCTTTAAACTTGTTATTTCATTGATGCTTTCTCAAGTTAACTTTATGGTGTCTTTGTGGTTGGTCAGGACAGGGAGAAGCCATCGCAGCCCAAGACTCGCACCATTTTCTTTATCTTATCCTGTTTACTCACTTGCTCTATAGTATGTTATTTTCAGTTTATTTTATTTTTAATTGTGTCTATTTAGGATTTTATTATGTAACCTATTTTGTATTTTGATTTATGCTATTTTGTTTACTGCTTAGTTACCCTTATGGGAAATCTGAACACAAGGCAAACAATATGTCCCTACAGCCACACAAATGCAAAGAACCATCAGCATGTACTTTTACTCTCATTTTGCACAGGATTGTTCTGCCAAGGATGATGTTGGGGTTATCATGACTGTTAACTTTAATTATCAAAATATCAGTGAAAGAAGGGCTAGAGTCTTAACAGTCAATTAGGGAGAAGAGCAGTAAAGCAGAAGGCTTGTTTATTTACAGAGCTCAATACCCTTGTGCTGGCCCTGTTCCTAGTGGTTTTGTAATTGATTAAGAAGTGTCCTCTCCCTGAGGAATAAGACACGTTAACTGACAGTGATCATGGCAAACAAGTTTTGAGCTATTGTTATTATTCCCATAGTCCCTACCGTTGATAAATTTTGAGCCTAGGAAGTTAATATCTCCAGATGTCGTGTTGCTGTTTCCTGTGGGTGCTTTATTAGGGTCTGTTGACAGAGCAGATGTCTTACTAAAATTTGTAACTCCAGTAGGCACCTCTAATAGGTCTGTTAGGATTTCAAGGCTTGATACCTTCTGTGCAGCCTTCTCCATCATTATTTTGCAGATTTTCTTGTTTTTCTTTATAAGACAAGTATCTAACATGACCGCTAAGTAGATGTGCTGAGTAGATAAGGATTGGAATGCTTGGGCAACTGTTACTGGTGCGGGAGTCTGTGCCCCAGAGATGTTTCGGCACTGGCTCGACTGCTTTGTCATTGATTAGGCCTGCTAACTCGGTGAGGAGCAGGGTCTGGTGAAAGTGGGCTCCCCTGGGAAGTACGTGGGTGGGCCCGTTGTAGGTGGAGGAGGTAGTTGTCCTTGACCACCTGTAGCACTCTTGTATTGGTGGTGATGGCTGTCCACCTATGGGCAAACATGGTGAGCTGCAGAGGACCCCCTGGGGGTAGGGGGGCCATGCCTAGGCAGTCAAAAGCTTCCCCCAGGCTGTGCCATGGCCGGCGCCTGGGACTTTGGGACTTTTTGTTTCCTGGGACCATGTCCCTGTCCTTTTTGTTGCTGAACCTGTTGAGGGGCTGAGAAGGCCTGGAAGTGCGGAGTACCAGCAAAGCCTCCTTTCTTCCTTGGGAAGAAGGGCTTTTTCCTTGGATCTTTGTTCTGGAGGTGCACTGAGGTCTTTTTTTGAGAGCCTGGTTTTCGTCACATACTCTGTCTTTCTCCGCTGCCTTATCCACCATGGGCTTCCCGAATATCAGTTTGTCCTGCACCCATTGTTCTAGGTCAGATGACTGCAGCCGTGCTTGGCATCGTGCCCCAATGCCTGCGGTGGCCACCCTGGCCGATGACTCAAAGCCATCGTAGGCTGCCCGGGACAAAAGCTTTGAGCATTTTTTTTACTGCTGAGGTCAGGATCTTGAATCTCTGTAGGGGTTCCCCTCGAGGCCTGCGGAGAATCCACCAAGCTCCTTCGACAGTTCCTTCAGGTACATGCCAATGTAGAGTTGGTAGGACTGGATCTGAGATGTTAGCATCGAGCCCTGAAAGGTCTTGCAGTTGAGAGCATCGATCAAAATAAGCATAACCATCTCTTATATCTGAACAAATAGGGGTGACCTACACGGAGCAGTGGGTATATCCCTAAACAAAGGCATGGGGAGGGGTGACCTGCACTGAGCGGCAAGTGCACCTACTCTTGCCGCCTTGCTAGGCAGACTAGATGGACCATACTGGTCTTTATCTGCCATTATATATTGTGTTACTATGAGGGTTTGGGTTTTTTGTCTCTTAAGCTGGCGCATTGCCGACTGCATGACCATGGAGATGTGGAGTAGCTGGGTCTTTTGGAACCCAGGACTTTGGTGTACCCGGTACATGGCTTTGAGGCGCCTGCTAATGATTGGTACTGACACTGATGTTATCCACATTCGGAGGAGGAGGCGGTTGAGGATTGAGGGCACTCGGACTGTAAGGGTCTCCTTCGAGGGGGGGGGTGCCTCAGAGTATTTCCAATTCCTCGGTGCATGGGTCCTTCCCTGCCTCGGTCTCGATGATGAGGGCTATAGCCATGTCCTGCACAAAATCGAGGAATGCAACGCCCTCAGGCGGGGAGCGGCGTTGGGTGGTCGGGGGAGACAGATCTGAGAGCACATCATGGTGCTGCCTCATGTCCGGGAACTCTTTGTCATCCCATTCGGACTCGAAGTCCGAGTTTGAGTCCGATGCTGCGTGATCACCTTGGTCGGGGGCCATTCTCAGCAGTCCATAACCTCTGGAGGATCTTCGGTCTGAGCTGCGGGCACGCGCCAGGGAGGACCGGTATCCCAAGGACCGGGACTTTGTCAGAGACCGGGGACTCTCTCGAGGCTGATGGCGCTCAGGACCACTCGATGTCCGGGAAAGCCCTCAATGTCAAGGGTCCCATCGTTGGGGTGGATGAACTGGACAAGCTGGACATGAATGCCCGCTTAATGGCCACTAGGGCAACTATATTGCTCTCTAGAGCTGCCATTCTGGTCTCCACGGCAGTTGGCTCCGCAGCCTTTGTCGCAGGCACCGGGGAGTTTGGGCCCAGCGTCGGTACTGTCGACAGGGAGTCCTTGATGAGGATGGCTTCGGAGGTCTGAGGCCTGTCGGTGGTTGCCAACGACTCCTCAAGGGGCAGCTTGGTGGGCTGCTCCTGCCCTGACTCCTCAGACTCACGCCTGGGACTGTGGGTCCTGGGGTGGGACCTTTTTCCAGGATCCGTCCTCCAAGGCAATCTTCAAAGATTTTTTTTCTCCTTGTGCTCCACCTCCAGAGATTTCCAATCGGAGAAAGCGCGGGTGTGGGAGTGCTAGTGTGTGTGAGGGGGAAATATTTAACAGGTTGTTCTGTTATCTACATGGCTATCACCATCAATTGATGTCACCACATCACATGGCTGCATTTCCCTGTTGTCCATAGAGAAAGGCAACTCCAATATCAGCACATTCTACAGTATTGACAAACTAGCTAACCATGCACAAAATGACAGTGATTATGTAAAAAGAAAGAGCAGTTCACTACCATTGCTACAAACCTCAAAAATGTACCAAGCTTTTGACTACCTTCCAGTAAGGAGCAGGCTCCTATACTTCAAAAACAGCTGGCAAAGGATCATGTTAGACAGATTGGTACTCAGAATAGTTAGCCAAGTATACACAATACATTTTTTCACAGTCCCTACCACCCAAGGGGCTGTTGATCACCATAAAGCATTCCTACAACCCCTATAGTTATAAATTCAAGCCCTCATCCAAGCAAAATGTTACTGAAGTACCATTTTCACAAAAGAGGTCAAAGCTTCCATTCAAGATACTTCTTAATACCAAAGAAGTCAAGGGGAGGGTCCATCTCATTCTACATCTCAGCAATCTTAATGTCTTTATCAAGAAAGAAAAATTAAAAAGGAACTCTGTAACAATCATCCTACCAGTTCTCTATCAAAACAATTAGCTAGTTTCAAGGGACCTGAAGGATACCTACACCCACATTCCTATTCACCTCATCACTGTAAATTCTGAAAGTTTACTCTTCTGAATCAACATCACTAAAATTGTTTTGTCCCATTCGATCCTTCATCAGCACCAAGGGTATTCACAAAGAGGTAATTTTATAACAAGTCACCTGTGCATACAGGTGCCTGTTTTATAAAGCAACACACACATAGGTGCCTATGGGCCCGATTCTGAGACGCCACCTGCCCATATTCCCCATCTGATTCTCCCCATATGGCTAGAGCAGCAGAACGGAAAGAGCCGGGAGGGGGCAGAGTCTGGGCAGAGTGGGGGTGGGCTGAGGCGGCAGAACATACAGGGCCAATTCAGGTCACAGCCCTGTACGTTCTGCAGGGTCAGGGGAACATGCTGATTATTCCACCTCAAAGGTGGAATAATCAACACTAACCGGGTGATCAGGGCCAGACATTCCCCCCCCCCCCCTCCCGGAGTCAGGGCCGGGTGCAGGGGGGTCCCCGCCGCCCAATCAGACCCCGGCTGGCCATCTGTGGGTCGGACAGCAGAGAAGAGGAGAGTCGGCACCGCAGGAGCCTTCACGGAAGATGTCTCCGCAGGCATGAAGGGGTACGCCGGTCCATCCTCGGGCACGATTCTGCATGCCACGGGAAGGTTTTGCTCCTGCAGTACAGAATCAAGTCCATTACCAGACGTGCACCTTATAGAATTGGTCTCTGTGTCTTTGTAAAATACTACGGGTAAATTGGCAGAAATCACAACTAGATTGAAGACATGGACCTTTTTTGCCTGTTCAGGAACATGAGTAAGTATCAGCATGTAAAGTATATGTATATTTTACAAAATATTCAAAAAATACTGATAAGTACTCTAAATAATGTGGTCATGACATACAGCCTGAAAACAGGCTACATATTACAATATTTTTAAGAGACCCTCAAAGTGGGTGTTAAAGTGTATACCAACACTAATAAATGGACCTTTGCAACATCAGTTTCAAAAACATACTTTTTATGTAAAATTTTAATTTATTAGAAGTTTATCTATATATTTTTTTCAAACAAGCCATACAAATATGATAAGTAGCTACTTATCTGCCTGAAGAAAATCTCAACATGAATTTTGACTTTTGAAAAATTTTGAGGACTGGTCACCAGGTAGATATTTTTTGAGTATACGCTCTCTGTTTTGTTCATAGTATTATTGCCTTTGGGAGTTGCACCATGCATGTGTGGTTACCTTCCTGCCCAAGCGTGCCATCTTACCTCAGTCGTCTTTTTTCTGCAAAGCCAAGCAGATGATCCCATCTGTTCACTCGGTAAAAAGTTGATTTTTTTTAAATCTTTTTCTTGTTCTTTTTTTGCCCTCTTTACAGATTCACATTCCAATCACTTTCCCTCCACCTGAGATCGTCCTCTCCTTGGCGTCGCGTTTTTTTCTCATGTCCATTTTTTTATTCCGTCTTATTTTTCTCAGTGCATGGGTTTTTCCTTGCGCCCACACTGACTGGGACATTCGAGTTTGACTTTGCAGAAGCTGTCTTTCCAATATATCTATGGTCAGTGGCTTCAAGCCATGTGGCAAGTGCACCTGCACCATGTCCATCATGGATCGCCTTGCTGCTGCCTTCGATGCCTTGGTGCTGATCATAAGAACATAAGATATGCCATGCTGGGTCAGACCAAGGTCCATCAAGCCCAGTATTCTGTTTCCAACAGTGGCCAATCTAGGTCATATGTACCTAGCAGTTTCCCCAAGGGACACAGGTTCCACAATGCTTGTATTGGTTCAAGCATTGATATCCTGGGTCCCTTCTTAATAATGGTTTATGGACCTTTCCTCCAGGAACTTGTCCAAACCTTTTTTAAACCCAGCTACACTAACAGCCTTTACTACATCCTCCGGTAACAAATTCCAGAGTTTGATTACACGTTGAGTGAAAAAATATTTTCTTTTATTAGTCTTAAATAGTTTACCCTGTAGCTTCATTGCAAGTCCCCTAGTCTTTCTATATTCTGATATGGTAAACAATCGATCTACGTTTACCCGTTCATTAATTTATAGACTTCTATCATATCTCCCCTCAGCCATCTCTTTTCCAGGTTAAAGAACCCTAACCGTTTTAGCCTTTCTTCATAGGAGTATCCTTCCATCCCCTTTACCATTTTGGTGGCTCTTCTCTGAACCTTTTCTAAAATCGCTATATCCTTTTTAAGATACGGCGACCAGACTTGCACACAATATTCAAGATGCGGTCTCACCATGGAATGATATAGAGGCAATATAATATCTTTTGTTTTATTTTCCGTTCCTTTCCTTATCATACCTAGCATTCTATTTGCTCTCTTGGCCGCTGCTGCGCACTGGGCCGAGGGTTTTAACATGGTATCCACAATGACGCCTAAATCTTTTTCCTGGGTGGTAGTTCCTAATGTGGAACCTTGCATCGTGTAACCATAGTTTGGGTTGTTCTTCCCTAGGTGCATAACCTTGCACTTGTCCACATTAAATTTCATCTGCCATTTTGATGCCCAGTCTTCCAATTTATCAATATCCTCTTGCAATTTTCCACAATCCTCTTGGGTTTTAACAACTTTAAATAGTTTTGTGTCATCTGCAAATTTGATAACCTCACTCGTTATTCCACTTTCCAGGTCATTTATGAATATGTCAAAGCAGCGGACCCAGCACAGATCCTTGGGGTACACCACTATTCACCTTTCTCCATTGGGAAAATTGGCCATTTAGCCCTACCCTCTGCTTTCTATCTTTTAACCAGTTCCTGATCCACAATAGTACACTGCCTCCTATTCCACGACTCTTTAGTTTTGCCAAAAGTCTCTCATGAGGGACCTTGTCAAAGGCTTTCTGAAAGTCCAGATACACAATATCAACCGACTCACCTTTGTCCACCTGATTACTCACTCCTTCAAAAAAACATAACAGATTAGTAAGACAAGATCTTCCTTGTCTAAAGCCATGTTGGCTGTCTCCCCTTAGGTCATTACTATCTACATGCTGAGTAATTTTATTCTTTATGATGGTTTCTACCATTTTTCCCGGTACTGACATCAGGCTCACCGGTCTGTAGTTTCCCGCATCACCCCTGGAACCCTTTTTAAAAATTGGTGTTACATTGGCGATCCTCCAGTCTTCAGGTATTAGACATGATTTTAATGATAGTTCACAGATTACTAATAGCAGGTCTGCAATCTCATATTTCAGTTCTTTCAACACCCTTGGATGTATACCACGACGATTCCACCTGCCCACTCTGCCTGCAGATGTCAATCAAGAATTGGGAGAGTTGTGAAAAGCAGTGGGGATTGATCTTTGGCCAGAAGTCCTTGGTTTCTGCCCTGGCATTGGAATTGCTGCCCTTGAGGGCTATGTCCGATGACTCGTCGTCATGCAGCCAAACTCGTTTTGAGCTCTGGGGTCGCAGAGCCTCAGATCGGGGATCATCCTCTGAGGACCTCCCCGTAAAGTGCAAACTCCGCTCAAGTTAGTGTTGAGGTCCGATGCTAGAGCTAGGGGTAAGACCTCTGGTCACTGGCACCTGAAGTCCTTGCTGCAATGCCTAGGGCAGTGGCTTGGAGTGGCCCCTGAAGCTGCCCCATTGGGAGGACGAACCCATTACCATTAGTGATTCCCCATTGGGCCTGATTCCTTCGGTGCCCAAGCCGGTGGCTATGATGCCACCTGGCCCAGAGGCCAGGATGATGGTCCCAGAGCGCAGCTTGGCTGTCTTCCTGGAGTCGCAGCACGGAACAATGGCTGATGCGGATGTAGGGACCCTTCTCCACAAGGGCTTCCCTGAAGGATGTCCAGCCGGTGCTCAAGAAGCATGCACTCTGAGCCAAGCCGAGCCGCAGCGCTTCTCTTCACCCGCGAGGCCTTGGGTCTTGCCTCTGAGCGCCTCCATGTCAGTGTGTCAGGCTCTCCTGTCTCCCTGGATGCTTCCAACTGGGCATCGAGCCAATGGCAGTCGAGCCCTTGAGGCACTCTCCAACTCCAATGGAGTGGGAGACCAAGGATGAGTCGCCCGATACCCAGCTGCATAGGGATGTCCTGTTGGATCTCTCCCCGCTGCAAGTGCGGAGGCAGTCCGCACCCGAGGACCTTGCATTCCTTGACTTTGTGCGGGAAGTGTTCAAGACCCTGTCCTTTGTGACTGAGCCGGAGGACGAGCCTCGTGCTGAGGATTTTGAAATTCTCCAGTTCGACACCCCTCCTCAGGAGACACTAACAGTGTCAGTCCCCCCATCCTAGAGTGTTTTCTCTTCAGGATGTGGGAAGCCCCAGAAACGGTGCCTGTTGTGAGCAAGCAACTTGATTTCCAGTATTGAGTCCATAAGGGCTCTAGGTTTGAAAAGCCACAACTGCCACACAACTCCATGGTGGTTGAGTCGGCCATGCTTTGGATCAAAAGCCAGAAAACACATTCCTTGGTGCCCCAGGCAGGGAGGCCCACACTATTGATGGGTTTGGTATGAAGTGCTACCAGGGCTCGATGCTCATAGCCCGCTTCCAGGCTTACCAGTTATACATGGGTATGTACCTGAGGGATCTGGCAAAGGAGCTTGCTGGGTTCTCAGCTGACCTGACCAATGAACCTCTGGCACGGTTCTGGACCCTGGTCTCTTCTGTCAAGGACTGCTCCAAGTTTATGACTTGGGTGGCTTATGATGGCTTTGAGTCCATGGCTCGAGTAACTGCAGTGGGCATTAGTGCCCATCTCTTGGCCTGGCTACAGTCCTTGGACCTAGAGTAATGGGTTCAGGACAAGATGGTTGATGTCCCATGCCGAGGAGACAACCTCTTTGACAAACCCGCAGAGTTGGAATCTGAATATATGGATCAGAACCAGGCTCTCTTGGAAGACTGCTGACCCTTCCCAGTGAAAGGCTTTTGGGAAAAAGTCCTTCTGCCTGAAGAAAGAGAATTACGGTACTTACCCACAGTTTCAGGCCTTCCAGGCTCCCCAACAGGGTCAGCAGGCCAAGGGCCAGGGTCACAGCCTTCGTAAATCTCAGGCCCCCAAGCCCCAGACAGTGCCCCCACCGCAACCTGGAAGGTGGGGTGCTTTTTACTCTCTGGACATTGCTCCTCTCCCTCCCAAGGGTCAAGATCACCTGTGCACACAGTGGAGGGGGGCATCTAGTTCACTTCACCCACCTCTGCTCAAGCATCACCCACTGATGCCTGGTTCTGCAGGTGGCGCGGGAGCCTTATCTCCTCCACTTCAAGAGGACACCCCCTCCATTCTTCCCAGGGGAGCCACCATGACTTCTCTTCATTGAGACCTCCTGCAGAAGGGGCTCGGGACCCTCCTTGCGGACCGGGCGGTGGAACCCATCCACCAACATTTCTGGGGCAAGGGGTTCTACTCCTGCTACTTTCTTGTCCCCAGAAAGACAGGAGAGTTTCGTCCCATCCTAGATCTGAGGTACCTTGATCACTTTTTGGTCAGAGAGAAGTTCAAAGAGATATCCCTTGGAATGTTCCAGACCTACCTTCAACAGAGAGATTGACTATGCTCCTTGGATCTGAAAGATGCCTATACCCACATCCTGATCTACTGCAGGCACCGTCAGTTCCTCCATTTCATCATAGGTGGGTGCCACTACTAGTACAGGGTTCTGCCCTTCAGTCTCTCAGCTACCCCAAGGGTGTTCACCAAGTGCCTAGTGGTAGCCTATGTCTGACTACAAGGCATCTTTGTGTTCCCCTATCTGGAAGCTTGGCTCATAAGGCTCTTACCACGTTTCAACTCCTAGTTGACCATCTACTGATACCATAGCTCTGTCTCCCGGTTGGCATACCTTGATGATAGTTCATCCCTAATTTTGCAGAGGTGGTGGAGCCGGTAACCATTCTCCTCCAGAAGAGAGCTCCCAAATGGATTTAGTGGACCTGGACCTGGCTTTCCAGCACCTCTAGAAGGTCATGTGCTCTGAACCCGTCATGATTAGCCCTGATTTCTCTGTATGGTTTATTGTGCAAACTGATGCCTCAGAAGTGGGCCTATGAACTGTTCTGGCCCAGGAAGTCAGGGGTGAAGAACAACCCATAGCAATCATCAGCTTTGATGCTATTACAGATTGGCTCCATACGCAAAACCTTAGAATCAATTTCAACAAGATAGATGTTCTATTCATTACTAGGAATCATTTTTTAATCCCTCCTGCTTCAATTAAGGTCAGAGATGCAGTGCTTACAACTAAATCCATCATCCGCTATTTAGGTGTCACTTTAGATCAGAACCTTGACATGAAAGCTCATGTCAGTAACATCACCAAAGCAATACAGTGGTACCTTGGTATACATCCGCTTTAAAATAAGTCCAGCTTGATATAAGTCCTGTTTGGACGTGAAAAAGTTTGTTTGGTATACCAATATTTGTTTGGAATACAACTCGAGTTCGATGAGTCACGACTGCATGCCCTACCCTTGTTTACCTCTTTCGAGACAATGCTACGACTGCCCATGAGCATCAGCACGCCTGGATGGATGTAAAAAACTTGTAAACGGGGTCGCTGGTCGTGAATGGCCACAGTCTTGGCAAAGGCAAAAATATTATGACTTGCAAAGGATTGTGGGGAATGTAGTTCACTTATACCAGAATCAGCCGTTCACAAAATAATGAGTTGTGATGCACGAATGTAAGCAAAGAAAAATTGATTTTATTCATGGGGTTAATTCTCCCACACAGATTTACTTGGTAACACAAAAAGGACACTTGCTTTCAGTATTGCATTCAGGAAAACAAAACATGAAATAAGGTAACTGAACTTCTTAAGCAAAAATCAAATAAGACCTTGATGGGAAACAGAAAAGGTCTTTTTGATGGCTCATGCTAATAACTTTCTTAGCATTGCTCCAAAAGCAAAAACAAAACCCAAAAGTAACAAAACTGTTCTTTATCAAGGATAACTTTCTTCTAATTACACACACAAAAAGAAACGTTTCCTTTCAGAGCTCACGTGCACTTGTGACTGGCTCAATTATCACCAATTAGCCAGCTGCAAACCCCTTTGCTGGTTCACTTTCTCTACGTGGCTCAATCCTACCCAAAAGCTTTCTTGCAGACTTTTCTGGGTAGATAAAAGAACACATTATAGTTCCTTTTGGTGGTTTTTGTATTATTGAGAAAGTATTTTACCACAGCAGCCTAGACAGAGAGCAATCCATGTACTCATTCTGATCATTTAATATATCTCCTTCTTCCTCAAATATCATGGAATCAATATCCTGGTCTGGCTCAGAGGAATTCCTCAATTGTTCACTCTCAGGATAATATTTGTTTCCCTGCTGTCTTCCTGGAGAAAAGCTAGGGCATAGATCAAAGTTCATACCTGAGCTTCCTTTGCTGTTAGGCTTCCTCTCCAGGTATCCTGGCCAGTAAGTAGTCCAGCTTTTATGTCCAGCCTTCCAATTAAGATCCCTGGACACTGGGTCTCTCTTCACATACCTTCTTGCAACGGTCTTAGGGCCCCTTCCACCTGCAGCCGTCTCCTTCAAAGGTGCCGTCTGGGAATTCCTGGCTCTATAACCCCATTCCTCTGGCTTCCTCCAGTCCAATGGAGTATGCTTGCCTCTGAAATGACTCTGTGGGCTCCTTCTTTAGACCTCCAAGGTGTCTTTCTCTTCTTCTTTCCAAATTGCTGCTGCTTCTGTCTCTCCTTGCTCTCTCTGTCCTTGATCTCCTCACGATTCAGCCTGTTCTGTCTGTGTGTAGAAAATCTATTACTTTTAACATGCTTAGAGGGACACTCCACCCTAGCACAGCCCAGCTGTGCTGAATCAAGCCCTGCCCTTGGAGATGAGTGATTGGGGATTACCTCATAGCTCTCCTGATTGAACACACGTTTCCCCACTTCAGCCCTTCTAGAGGCTGTTTGAAACCTGGTGCATTCTGGGACTGGTAGTCTTTTATGAAAACATTCTGTTTTAGTATTTCTACCAGCAAAGACAGGTTGCTTGTTCAGAGCCAATTCACCTCTTTTATAGCTCCCTCCTGAACTATGATAAGCTTCCTTATCACAAACTGCAGAGAAGTACCATCCCAACAAAGCTCAAACAAGCCGTAATAGCATTGTCTGGAATGACCAAATGTCACATTTCCGAAACATCCTGAGGAGAAGGCAGAAGCAAAGTTCTTTGGACAGATTTTTAGTAAAGGTCAGACCTGGTGATCCTCAACCAGGTCCAAGTAAGGGACCTGACAGAAGAAAAGAGACAGAAAAGAGATACATAAATTTGGTAAATTTTCATTTATCTACAGTATATATTTCACCCACTGCATTTGTATTTTAGTATTAAACAGTGTTATAATAATAACAATAGGATTTTTTATAAGAACGGATTATTTTCCCTTTATTTCTTTTTGGAAAAGTTAGTTTGGTATACATCCAGTTTGGTATAAGTCCAAGGATTTGGAACGGATTAATGACGTATACCGAGGTACCACTGTATATCATAAGATTCGAACAATTCATCACCTACGTCCCCTATTGAAGCCTACTGATTTTTGTACAGTTTTTCAAGCCCTCGTGACCCCCCATTTCAACTATGCCAACGCCATACTCCATGGTCTCCCTAAGGCCACTTTTAATCCAGTACAACTGGCTATGAATGCTGCTGCCCACTTCCTACATGGAGCTTTGATAAGAGACCATATAACTCCTATTTTGAAGCACCTCCATTGGCTTCCCTTCCATTCTAGGCTAACCTTCAAAGTAATGCTTCTTACTGTGATAAGGAAGCTTATCATAGCTCAGGTAGGAGCTATAGAAAAGATGATGTGACTCTGAACAAGCAACCTGTCAGTTCTGGTAGAAGCAAGAAAACAGTTTTCACATAAAAGACTACCAGTCCCAGAATGCACCAGGTTTCCAGCAGCCATGAGAGGGGCTGAAGTGAGAAAATGTGTGTGCAATCAAGAGAGCTATGAGGTAATCCCTAAGCACTCATCTCAAAGGGCAGGGCCTGATTCAAGACAGCTGCGCTGTGTTAGGGAGCAGCACACATTAGGACAGAATAAGAATAGAGCTTTTTCTTCAGATAACAGTTACTACAAGCTCCAGCCCAGCTTCAGGGAGAACTTCAAGAACAGTTTCAGCAAGAGTTTGAAGAACAGCTTCAGCAAAAGCCACGCAGATAGAGAGAGAAGGAAACTCTCTGGAAGGAAGAGAAGAAAGGCCATTGGAAGGTCTGGGAGATTCCAAGGCAGTACCCCTACTGGGAGGTATTCCAAATGCCAGCAGAGTCCATTGGACTGGATTCAGCCAGAGGAATGGATTGGCAGAGATAGGACTCACCAGTGGCTACCTGGAAGAGAGAAGACTGCATGTGGAAGGGACTTTCAGACCAAGGCCAGAAGGTATGTGAGAGGAGATCCAGTGTCCAGGGATCAAGATTGGAAGGCTGGACATCAGAATTGGATTACATATTGGCCAGGCTATACAGAGAGGAATAATGATAGCAGGAGAGGCTCAGGTATGAACACTGATCCAGACCCTATCTATAATAGAGAATGGCAGCAAGGGAATAAGCATTCTCATGATAGTGCCTTAATGAAAGACTCATCTGTGCCAATGTATGATATTGACCCTATGATTGTTGATGAAGGGGGAGATACAGCAGATGAAACTATTTATATGGACTGTTCTCTATCTAAATGCTATTGCTAGTTTTCCGTGAGCAAACACATCAGCCATCACAAAGAAACCTAACTTTGTTCTTTATTTCCACTGCAAACAGCTCTTAAAGCAGGATTTGGGCTCACACAGTAGCAGCCAGCCAGCTAAAGGCTTTCAGCTGGTCCATTGATAGTAATTAGGGCTGCACCTGATTGTGTGGGTGAGCAAGGGAGAATCACTGCTGAGATCTGCGTGGAAAATAAGCAGAAGTTAACCTAACCAGCAAAGTTTATTCTTTTCTTTGTGCCTTTGTATTTGGTAATTATTTGCTAAGAAAACATTAGCTAATTGCCTGACAAGCTGAAGGTTGTTTCTGGTTTACTTTGTGACTTTTTGGTTATCCATTTTAAACACTGCAAGCAAGTAACCTCATTTATAGTGCTATCAAGCATACATGTGCTGGGTGAATTAAACCCCATCAATAAAAGAAGTATTTTATTGATCTTACCACTTGGTTTCACAACTCAAATTATTGTCATCAGCTGTGTTTGGGAGTGAATGAACTACAATACCCACAATACCTTGCAAGAATCATATGAATATATGCATCGTCAAGATTGTGTAAGTTCTCACCCTAGGCAGCCGTCTGACATTACTTATAAAGCTCTTAATAAACGATCTTAGACCTTGTTCACCCCACCCCTCTGAATAGACCTAGAAGATCTATAGCTGATAATACACTCACCGTCCCTACCTCTATAACAAAATGTTCCCATGTGACCATGAACCGTGCCTTTTTGTATTATGCTCCCGCACTGTGGAATGCCCTTCCTGTCTCTATCCGGTCTATTTCTGATATTGCACAATTTAGGAAGGCCCTAAAGTGTCACCTTTTTCAATCAATATTATTCTTATGTTGGTGACATCACATAGCACAACATGTTGTTACCATTTCCGTTTTATTAATTACTCAGCCTAATTACTCACCCTGTTTATTCCAAGTTGTTTTTTCCTGTTCTCTGTATAGTTCAATGTATGTTTCTTACTGCATTGTACAAATTAATGTTCATTGTAAACCCACTAATTCATAAGAGCGCGGTATAAAAATAAATAAATAAATAAAATAATTGCTTAGAAATTTTTCAAAGTCTTTGGTCACATGACAGCTTCATGTAGTTCCTTTTGTGGAAATACATACGAGACCTTTGCAGTGGCATCTTAAGTTCCAATGAAAGCAGCATCAACTACTACTCTAAAAGAAGATCAAAGTGGCATCAGCTACAAGACACTTGCTTATCTGGTGAAAGCTCCCCTTCAGCTACAGAAAGGTTATACCTTTTGGAAGCCTGAGCACCATATCGTGCATCTGCATCAAGTTGAGGAGCACACTACCTTCACATATACACTCAAGGTTTGTGGACGCACTGAGAAGAGATGCTACTCCTGAATCAGCTAGAATTTCAAGCAGTCTTTTCTGCCCCTCAGACATCCATACACTGGATTTATGGGAAAATCATTATTCAGACCAACAGCCACATTGCCATGTTCTTCTTCAACAAAGAGGTTCAGGTATATTCAGACTATGTAAACTGGAACAGACCTTGTGTCGAAAAAGCAGTCTTCTCCTTGGCAGCTGGAATGAAGTGTACCTGCCAGTATCTCTTGATCAGATAAAAGGCTGATATAAAGCGTGCTTCACTAAGTCGCTTGATTAGCTCATCTATTCTGGGCATGGGATACGTTTCCAGTTTAGAAGCTGCATTGACCCTCCAGAGGTCAATGCAGAAACTGATACTTCCGTCGGATTTAGGAACCAAGACGATGGGTGATGACCAGTCACTCGTAGACTCTTCTGTAACTCCCAAGTTAAGCATCTCTTTCAGGCTCCTTGGTAATGGCCTGTCATCGAACCTCTGGAATCCAGTAGGGTCATTGCCAGATAACCACTCCAGGTCAGTAATGATACAATGACAAATGAGGTGGGTTTGTCCAGGTGGGTGGAGAACACCTTTAGGTTCCGATGGATCAAACCTTTTAGATCTCTTCTCTGGGCAGCAGAGAGCTGGTCTCCAATTGTGACTTGAGCTGGATTGGATGGGACTGAACTTTCCTGCCCAAAATCATCTTCCTGTACCACCAAAGCCATTACTGAAGTCTATTTTTTCAGTAGATTAATAAGGTAAATTTTGGCTTTCTTCCGTTTATCTGGCAGGGCAGTCTTGTAGTTCACAGGCCCTATTTTCTTTTCCACATGATAGGGCCCCTGCCATTTACAGAGTAACTTGCTCTTGGATGAGGGGAGCAAGACTAAAACTCTATCTCCCGGTTGGAAGGTGTGAACAGCTGCCCGATTGTAGCCCCTGGCTGTGACCCACTCAGCAGTTCTAAAGACTTTTAGACACTGGTAGGTGAGAATAAATAAGCCAGCATTTTACAGTGGTGTGAACCTTATTCCAAGAGTACCGGCAAGACTAACCCTGCATCCCGAGACGATGCACCCCATACAGCGTATGCCAGTCCCTTGTGCATGATACTAGAGAAAGCGTAGTAACAGGTGTTCTCCGGGGACAGCAGGAATCAGTCCTCACATATGGGTGATGTCAGCACCGATGAAACCTGCACAGTGATCATTCCCCAGCTTTCAAAGAAAGCCTTTGGGAGTTACATCACGCATGCGCTGTCATCTTCTCACCCAAGGGTGTCTTCTTACCTCAGTATGATGACATAGCTTAATCATAAGAACATATGATATGCCATACTGGGTCAGACCAAGGTCCATCAAGCCCAGTATCATGTTTCCAAAATGGCCAATCTAGGTCAATCTGTTCAGAACTCTTGACTAATCTTTTGCCAGCCTCGATATACTCATATAACCCCTCTTCTCAAATCACTTCATTGACTGCCCTCCCGTTTCCGTATCCAATTCAAACTTCTCCTTCTGACCTATAAATGTATTCATTCTTCTGCTCCTCATTATCTCTCCTTACACCCTTTCCTCATGAACTCCACTCTTCTACTGGCCTATCTCCAGGAACAAGCAGGAATGAGTCTTCACATATGGGTACGTCGGTACCGACGGAGCCTGTGCGGGAACGCTCCCCAGCGTCCCAAAAAAGGAAAGCTTTTGGGAGCATCCCACAGCGCCTGCGCGCTGCCTTCCCGCCTTTCCTAACCGCCTCTCTCCAGTTCTTCTTTTCCGCGGAGCCAGCAGGTCGTGTTCCTGTCACCGCTGAAGAGGTTCTTTATTTTATTTTATTTCTTTAGTCGCGCGTCTGCCTTTTTCGACGTCAGACCGGTACCGCCGGTCTTTTCTTTCTTTTCTTTAAAAAAAAAAAAAAAAAAAGAATACTCCGTTCCACAGAAAAATTCCTCATGGAAAAGCCCGCCTCCGGGTTTAAAAAATGCACTAAGTGCAGCGGTACCATCTCTGTTACCGACACCCATGACTGGTGTCTTAAGTGTTTGGGTCCTGACCATTCCATCACGGATTGTGCGTCCTGCTCCATGATGTCTACAAGAGGTTTACAGAACCGAGCAGCCAAGCTCAGTACACTGTTTCCCTCTGATGCAGCTTCGGTGGCATCGACGTCGTCCAGGGCTGCTTCTTCCTCCTATGGATCTCAGGTAACCAAACATAAGTCCAGCTGGTCCTCAAAGGGTAGATCTCCCTCTAAGTATCGAGATGCCTCCGGGCTTACCCTCGAGGATCCTGCACCGGCAAAATTACCCTGGCGGGAAGCTCCGGCTTCCAAAGCTCCTCCTATGGGGTCACAGGTTGACATCGATGGCACGGCCTCGACCGATCACCTGTTGCAATGTTCTGGGGTACCGGTGGAATCTGCCGGTACCGACCTCCAGACATTCATGGCGTCGATGGATCCGAATGTTCTGACCATGCAGCGTGCCATCACGGCATTCATACAAGCTGCGACGCCGCTGGTACCGCAACAAGCTTCGTTGTCGGTACCGACTCAGACACCGGCTCCGATATCGATTCCGGTGCCGGTACCGGTTGCATCGACATCGGCTTCAGTGTCGACTGCAGCAGTACCCTGTCCAATGATGCCTATTGGTACCGATGACTCCCGATGTCGATACCACAAGGTATGCGTATCGGGCTTTACAGGAGCATCCAGACAGGTGATACTTCGATTCCTCCGAAGACTCTGATGCATCGGAGGCCTCTGTCGAAGCATCGGTACTCCTTCCTCAGGAGTCTTCTTCTCCAAAAAGAAGAATGTCCCCTCCAGAAGACTTGTCTTTTCAAGACTTCATAAGGGAAGTGGCCAAGGGGCTTTCTATCTCAGTAGCCCCTGAGACAGAGCCTAGAGCCAAAAAATTGGATATTTTGCAATATGCCAAGGCTCCTAAAGAAGCAGTCACTTTGCCAATTCATGAGATCCTTTATGACCACATGATAGGCATATGGGAGACTCCCTCTCACCATCTCTTCTCTTTCTCGTAGGTTGGACTCCATGTATCGTGTCCCTCCTTGTCCTGATTTTCATAAAACTCGGCTTCCTCACCATTCTATTGTGGTGGAGTCTGCTATGAAAAAGTTAGAGTGCAAAGAGGCACTCATCTGCTCCTCCAGGAAGAGAATGTAGAACCTTAGATGCTTTTGGCAGGAAAATCTTCCAGGTCAGTATGCTTGTTGCCAGAATCAACTCCTATAGTCTCTATATGGGGATGTTTCTGAAGGAAGTTACAGATCATCTGCAAACTTTCCTCCCTTTTCTTCCAGAAGATAAAAGGGAGGACTTTCTTACCTGGCTTAATCTTGCCCAGGATGTTTCCAAATTCTCTAACCGTGCAGCCTTTGACTCTTTTGAGGGGGCCAGCAGAGCCTCGGCCATTGCCATAGGTGCACGCAGAATTGCTTGGTTACATGCTTCTGATTTGGAACCCTGGGTCCAAGATGAATTAGGCAACAACCTAAACAGGCCAAGTCTAAGGCTGCAAGGCCTACTGTAGCCCAACAGCCTCAGCCTCCTCAGGGCATTTGACTTGCAGCTAGAGAACTTAGCTTTTCTGGCTGTAAAAGAACCAGAGCCTCTCACCATTCCAGGAAGGGTAGCTCACTTTGCTCCCAGATGGGAGCAAATTACAGCAGAGCAGTGGACCCTTTCCATCATAAGGGAAGGGTACAAACTTCATTTCTTAAACCTTCCTCCTCACACCATGGTGAGACAGTTCAATTCTCCAACATCTCTCCTCGACCTTCTGGGTCAAGAGATTTCTACCCTTCTTGCCCAAGGGGCAATAGAAGAAGTGCCTCTTCTTCAACAGGGCTCAGGGTTCTACTCCCCCTATTTTCTTATTCCAAAGAAAACAGGGGGTTACAGACCCATATTAGATCTCAGAGAATTGAACAAATTCCTATGCAAGGAGAAATTCAAGATGATTTCTCTAGGTACTCTCCTTCCATTCCTTCAGAGTCAGGATTGGCTTTGTTCTCTAGATTTCAAGGATGCGTATACCAATATACTCATCCATCCAACACACAGAAGATTCCTTCGGTTCCTTTATTAGGGAAAGCACTATCAATACAAGGTGCTTCCCTTTGGTCTGGCCTCTGCTCCAAGAGTGTTCACAAAACGCATGGCAGTAATAGCTGCATTTCTACGCACTCTAGGAATATTCGTATTCCCATATCTGGACGACTTGCTTATCCGAGCTCCATGCCAGTCAGAGGCCCAGACTTCCCTAGACTGCACAATGCGTGTCCTGCAGTATCTGGGACTGGTTATAAACATTCCAAAGTCCCAACTCACCCCTACTCAGTCTCTAGAGTTCATAGGGGCCTTGCTGGATACCACAACTGCAAGGGCCTATCTTCCCCAGGCCCGTTGCCTACGCTTAGTGCAGTTAGCCTCTCAGATTCAGTTAAAAACCCACCTAACTGCTCGAGAGATGTTACAACTGCTAGGCCACATGGCATCCACTGTGCATGTGGTCCCCTATGCTCACCTTCACTTGAGGGCAGCTCAATGGACTTTGTCCACCCAGTGGACCCAGGCATCTGGAAGTCTGTCAGACAAAATAGCAACCTCAGGCGCCTCTTTTGGTCTCTCCAGTGGTGGAGGTCCACTCAAAATCTGTTGCTGGGGTCCCCCTTCCAACAGTTGTTACCCCAAGCAATCCTTACAACAGATGCCTCTCCAAAGGGTTGGGGAGCTCATCTTCAAGACCTCTCCACCCAGGGCATTTGGTCCCCACTGGAGACCTCCCTGCATATCAACTTCTTAGAGCTCAGAGCAATCTTCTTGGCTCTCAGAGTCTTCCATACCCTGCTCAGCTACAAGACAGTCCTCATTCACACAGACAACCAAGTAGCCATGTTCTATGTGAACAAGCAGGGAGGAACTGGCTCTCTGTCGCTTTGCAACGAAGCTCTGAGATTGTGGGCCTTCGCCAGAGAGCATCAAATTCATCTTCTGGCAGTATACCTTCCAGGAGTTTAAAACTCTTGGGCAGACAGACTCAGTCGAGTTCTGCTTCCACACGAATGGTCCCTTCATATGGACCAGATAGTCAGAATCTTTCGAATTTGGGGAACCCCGGACATAGACCTCTTCGCAAGTCCGTGGAATGCCAAACTTCCCCGATTCTGTTCCAGAATTCCGTGTCGGGGAGTTCAGGCCAAGGATGCCTTCCTCCTTCATTGGGGTCAAGATTTCCTGTATGCCTTTCCACCCATTCCCCTAATTCCCAAGACCCTGTTCAAGCTTCAGAGAGATCGAGGGACTATGATCCTCATAGCTCCACGTTGGCCACGCCAAGTATGGTACCCTCTACTTCTGCATCTTTCCCAAGCTCCCTCCCTGGACTTAGGGTCTGCTCCAGATTTCCTGTCTCAGGAGGGGGGAACGTTGTGGCACCCAAACCCCCAATCTCTCCATCTCAGGGCTTGGTTGCTGAAGGGCTTAGACCTTGAAGATTGGCATCTTTCTCAGCAAGTAAGGGATATCCTTCATGCTTCCAGAAAGCCTTCTACCAGACATTCCTATGCTTTTAAATGGAAAAGGTTTACCATTTGGTGTGCTGAGAAGAGTATTAATCCTCTAGCAATACCTTTGAATTCTTTACTAGAGTATCTCCTGCATCTTTCCCATGCAGGCCTCAAGACGAATTAAGTAAGGGTCCATTTGAGTGCTATTGCAGCATCTCTCAAGCCTCTCAATGGACAACCTATTTCCTCTCATCCTCTTATTGCAAGATTCATGAGAGGCCTTCTTTTAACTAAACCTCCCATTAGACCGCCTCCAGTGGCATGGGACTTGAATCTGGTTCTTGGTCAGCTCATGAAGCCACCCTTTGAACCCTTAGCCACTACCTCCTTGCAATTTATTTCCTGGAAGGTTATGTTTCTTATTGCAATCACCTCAGCTCGCCGCATCAGTGAACTGCAAGCCTTAGTGGCTAATCCACATTATACAAGGTTCCATCATGATAAGGTAGTCCTTAGGACCAATCCACACTTTATGCCTAAAGTGGTCTCGTCCTTTCATCTTAACCAAGATGTATATTTACCTGTCTTTTTTCCAGGTCCTCATGCATCAAGTGCAGAGAGGAATCTTCATACGCTGGATTGTAAGAGGGCTCTTGCCTTTTACTTGCAAAGGACACAGCAACATAGAAAGTCTTCTCAACTCTTTGTTGCCTTTGATCCCTCTCATTTGGGACTTCCAGTCTCTAAGAGGACACTGTCTAATTGGATTGCTCAGTGTATTTCTTTCGCCTACCAGAGTAAGAACCTTTCTCTGGAGGGCCATGTCACAGCTCAAAATGTGAGGGCCATGGCAACCTCTATGGCTCATCTAAATTCTGTGTCCATCGACCAGATCTGTCGAGCGGCCACCTGGGCCTCGGTTCATACCTTTACAACCCATTACTGCTTGGACAAGGACTCCCGCCGGGATGCCTTGTTTGTTCAGGCTGTTCTCAAACACCTGTTCCATGCTTAATCAACTCCTACCCTCCATCCCTGATTGGATGCCTGAGATCCATGGGAGGAGGTGGAGCCCTTCTCAGGGTCTCACAACCTTGGGGATCTCCCGGGCATCTCTAGCTGGGGAGTCCCCATATGTGAAGACTCGTTCCTGGAGATAGCACAGTTACTTACCTGTAACAGGTGATCTCTGGGAACAGCAGGAATAAGTCTTCACAACCCACCCATCTCCCCTAGGAGTTGTATCTCTCTATCTATCTTTCCTTTCCTCTCTCTCTCTTTGTCTCAGCTTTAAAACTCGAACTGGAGAGAGGCGGTTAGGAAAGGCAGCGCGCAGGCGCTGTGGGATGCTCCCAAAAGCTTTCCTTTTTTGGGATGCTGGGGAGCGTTCCCGCGCAGGCTCCGTCGGTACCAACGTACCCATATGTGAAGACTTATTCCTGCTGTTCCCAGAGATCACCTGTTACAGGTAAGTAACTGTGCTGATTCTCTCTATGACCTTTTCTTCCACTACCAGCTCCAAACTTTGATCCTTTCACCTTGCTGCACCTTATGCCTGGAACAAACTACCTGAGTCTGTACATCAGGCTTCATCTCTGCCCCTTTTTTAAATTCATGCTAAAGTCTCATCTCTTTGAGACTGATTTTGGATCCTGATCCCTTGTTTTCCTTGTGTCTTCTTACCCTTCCCTATTCTACCCTTATTCTTATCTTTTGTCTTGTCTGTCTTAATTAGACTGTAAGCTTTGATGAGCAGGGACCGTCTTTATATTTATTTATTTATTATTTTATTTATTTATTTAACAGCTTTTATATACCGCACTCTTGACATCAGCGCGGTTTACATTTTAACAAATTTTGTACTTAAACATAAAACAAATGTTAAGTTTACAGAGAAAAAGTAATAATACCATGGATAACAGGGATTAACAATTAACATATATTTTCAATTATTTACAATAGGTTCTTAAATGCTCAAGTTCTAAAGGTAGGATTTGTGAGGCTTGGTCTAGATCGAGTAGTATGATTTCGGGAGCTTATTTGGCTAGCCGTGATCAATGGTTTGTGTGAGAGGGGGGTCAGTATATTGAGAGAAGTGTTGTAGGAAGAGATGCGTTTTTATGGATTTTCTGAACTGGGACAGGTCTTTTTGTGCTCTAAGACTAGGTGGTCTGTACAGAGCTGCATATACCTTGTAGCACTATATAAATGATTAATAATAGTAGTAGTAGTAGTAGAAAAGTGCCTCAACTTTATAAAAAAAAAAGTACACCCATACATCGCTTTACAAAATATGTCCCAAATATGCACATTAACTGTTGGGAGTTTATGAAATTACACTCCACAGGGATAGGTTTATAACAGGGCGCCTAGGTTAAAAGGACAGGAAGGTCCCTGATTTTAGCTTCTTTCATTAAGACACATAAGCCCTTATATATCTTTATAAAATACTAGCACAGATCTTGCAGAAATCATGCCTAGATTGAAGTTGTGGGCATTAACAGGCTTAAATGTTAGTGTGCACTTTACAAACATAAATTGCAACTCTGCCAGTGCTCTGCCCAAACTCTGCACTTGAGCAATTCTATTGCATAAGTATGCCCTGGTTTGTACCATGTGTACTTGTAGGCATGACCTAATTGTTAAGAACCCATTTACACATGTAAATTAACTTTTTATGCACAAAAATAATTTATAAAATTACCCTCCACGTGGCTGAATATTACCATTTAGATGTGTAAATTATATAGCTAAGTCATGCCATCGCCAAAATGCCCTGTCAACCCTTTTAAGACAGTTAATTTTGGCCCTATGACAATTTATATGTCCAAAATTCTGTTCAGCCCCCAGGAATTATTTTTAAAAGCACTTATGCAGCCAGCAGTGCCAATGATGACCATGTAAGTGTTTTTAATATTGACTTTGGTAATTGTATTGCAAATGGAATTCAGCTGCTACTTTCTGGCTGGTCCATTGATTTGGTGATGCAGCACTGTCATGTGGAATGTCCCCAGTTTGAATTCTAGATTGGGTCTTCGGTTCCCAAGTTGGCTGGGGCAGGAGATGCTGTGAGAGAGAATGGTGTCATCGCTTAAGAGTGACATCTAGTGGCTGGATTCAGGGTCCATGATTGCAGGGTTCTGGACAGAGCCCTGATAGATGGTCCCCTGCCCAAGACTGTCACTTCCTTGACCAAATTACATACATTTGTATAGGAGGAATTTAAAATAGGGAAAAATTCCCTGGGTATTAGCAAATGATGGCTCATAGTACCAGGGTCCCAGCCCTGGTTCTAACTGATCGGTACATACAAAGGAGTAGGCGTAAAGTGCTGGGCTCAATTAAAAAAGCTGACAGGAATTCTGTGGAAGGTTATAATCCGTACTATTTATCCTGGGTGCTGCAGATAGTCGACACTATAACTGGCATACAGAGTCTCACTGTCCACTCTTTTTCTCCCTGATTGCCTTTTCATATTCAGGTCTCCAAGAAACTTGTGAACTCGATACCACACTGTGTGGATGATGCACTTGGTGGGATAGTGTCCTGCCATCCCTCAGTCCAGATTCTTCAGGGACATCGGGTAGTTCTGAGAGCAGATTTGGATCAGATTAAAGGAAAGGTAGCTCTCCTCTCTGGAGGGGGCTCTGGACATGAGCCCGCGCATGCAGGTAAATCTGAAGAATGCTAATAATCTAATGAGCATCCAAAAAAGGGAGGTGGAGGAGCCAAGGTAACACTACTGAAAGCGACTGAAAATGAATTATTCTTCCTTAGTAATAAAGCCAGGGTATTAATGTACATGCCTGAATCTTGCTTGTCTCTCTGTCTCTGAAGGTTATGTCGGGAAGGGAATGCTTACGGGGGCAATAGCTGGAGCAGTCTTTACTTCACCCCCGGTGGGCAGTATTCTGGCAGCAATTCGTGCAGTGGCTCGAGCAGGTTCAGGTACGTATGTGCAGCATTGTTTATAGACCAGATTTCCATTCTGTGGAGATTTCTGCTGCCTCAGTGTTTCTCTGTTCACTGTGTCTTGCAGTTGGAACCCTCCTGATTGTGAAGAACTACACAGGAGACCGGCTGAACTTTGGCCTGGCCCTGGAGAGGGCCAAGGCAGAGGGGATGGATGTGCAGATGGTAATCATCGCTGATGACTGTGCTTTTGCAGCACAGAACAAAGCTGGAAGGAGAGGTCTATGTGGTACTGTGCTTATCCATAAAGTAAGTAACATATTTGAAGGGAAGACATGCATCAAACACAGTCAAATAATTAGCACCACTGAATATCAACATAAATGGGAATGTCTTGTTTTTAGATGTTTCCATTTATACCCCAGACGTGTTCAAAAATAGGCTCGAATATTTCTTTCCTGCTGTTTACAAAAACATGACAAAAGTGAACTGCAGCATAAAAACGTAAAACAAAGTACATACAAATGCATAACAGACAAACGTAAAAGCAATCAAAACATAAAATTCCTCAGACACAAAATACAGAGCAGATGTAAACATATACACCAGTTATCCAGGATACACTCATTCCCAACCCATCTAATCCAAAACTGTTAAAGTTGTAAATCGGGTCAAGAGAGCAAGATGGTGTTTGGCTGTTAGCTGCGGCTCCTACCTCTCGACTTGCATCGGTTCCTCTGGGTTTTCCTGGCCTCAGATGGGGGGGAAGAGAAAGAGAAAGCTGAAGTGCCAGTCCTCTGGCTCGACAGCATCTGCCCCGGGGGTTCAGAGGATGCTCATAGAGTATGGGATGAGCCTGGGACGTGGCAGCAGCACCTCAGCGGGGCCGGTTGTGTCATCAGAGTTGGCCTTGGAAGGGGCATCTTTGAGCCCCGTGGAAAGAGCTGCACTTCTGTGACCCAGAAGTATTTTCAGCCTGCCTGTGTGGCCGTTGCCAGCTTCGGACCTGAGTGGACGAGCCAGCATGTGTCCTGGAGGATCCCCAGCAGTGGCGTCTTTCCATATTGCTGGGGGGCTGGTGTTATTGAACACCAAGGCTTTGCAGGGGCAGGTGGTATCTGAGGTAGGAAAACCTTATCTCCTGGGCCCTGGAGGGTTGAAGAAGTCTGCAGTAGTGATTATGGATGTGCTGTGGGAAGTATTAGCCCTGGTGAATTCTTCTCTGCAAACCTTAGCAGATACTGTTTCTTTGGATTTAATTTCTGTTAAGGACTCTATCAGTGGTCTCTCAGGAGCAGGCTCAGCAAGCATCTAGGGTGTCAGTTATGGAAGCTAGATTTGGGGAACTACAAGATATCCAGTGCAATGCTTATGGACTCCTTAGTGTTATTTTGGAAGATGGAATATCTGGAGAACTCCGTGAGGAAAAATAACTTAAGATTTACTAATTTTCCTAAGTCACATTGGTGCCACCTATTGAGAAGGCTAGGAAATATCTCCGGGAAATGCTGAAGTTGCTGGCGGACATCTTGCCCCCTTTACCCCGGGCACAATATGTGTCTACGGGTTCCAGTGCCGCCGCCACTGGATTGGTACAAATCAAAATCAGTTTATTTATTTTATTTATTTAGACAGTTTTGTATACCGCCTTATCCTTCAATCAAAGCGGTCACAACACAATTGGGGGATACATTTAACACGCGGGGATATGAGACACATACACTAATACTTACAGGGAACATGGGCAATGGAGGGTTAAGTGGCTTGCCCAAGACCACAAGGAGCATCTGTGGGACTAGAAACCCCAGTCCTTCCGGCCCAAGGTTGCTGTCCTCTAGTGGGATTTGAACCCCCGACCTTCCGGCCTGAAGCACCTTGCCCCAACCACTAGGCTACTCCTCCCATCAGTTGGGCTCCTTGGATCTCACTGGTTTTTTAGAGAATTCCCTGGATGTTGTGACTGAGCGGACTACCCTGCTTTTTAATTTTGCTATTGAGGTTGACCATCATTTGGTGTTAAAGTTATATTTTCGACATATGCAGGAGCTGTTTTTGGGGGCCAGGATTCAGATTTTTCCTGATTTTTCTCAGGCTACCCAATTAAGGCGCAAAGAATTCTTGGTGTTAAAACCAAGGGTTCTTGCCTTGGGTGCTCCTTTTTTATTATTTGGAGTGGAGGAGTGGCCTAGGGTTGGGGCAAGGTACTTCAGGCCGGAAGGTCGGGGGTTCAAATCCCACTAGAGGACAGCAACCTTGGGCCGGAAGGACTGGGGTTTCTAGTCCCACAGGTGCTCCTTGTGGTCTTGGGCAAGCCACTTAACCCTCCATAGCCCATGTTCCCTGTAAATATATGTGTAAATAGTTAATATGGTTATCCAAGTTGAGATCCCTGTTATTTGTAATTACGGTGTAATCCCCCACCGTAAAATACCTTGATGTTCCATATAAACCGCACTGATATCAAATAGCACGGTATATAAGAGAAATAAATAAATAAATAAAGTTTTCCTGTCATTTTGTTTTCATGGATGCAAAGAGATTTCTTTTTTTTTACCCTAAGCAGCTTCTCAATTTTTTGGTATGTAGGGAGGGAGCCCCTGAGGGTTAGTGGCTTTCCTGATTAAGCTGGCTGTGTACTGCTACATCTTTAGTTCCTGATCGTCCCTCCAGTCTAGTCCTGGAATCTCTGGGGTTGTCAACCTCCTCTAGCAGCTTTGGAGACTGAGAAACTTCACTCCTGTGATCACTGTTCCCTCTAAGCTGTGCGCGTGTGCGCGCGCGCACACCTCGCCGAGCGAGCGCACATACTTTACAACAGAGCGCACAAAAATTACAGCTCTGATTCTGATAGAAAACACAGACGTCTTAAAATTTAAAAGTTATGTTTGTAATTACTAGAAATTTCCTGCTTCATTTAGTAATCGTCTATTTTCATTTAATTTGATTAAAATCAATGTGGTGTACATACTGTATTCTCCAGGACCAAGCAGGAAGTCAGTCCTCACTTATGGGTGACGTCGGCGCCGACGGAGCCCTCGCGGAGCAATTTTCCCCAGCTTTCAAAGAAAGCCTTTGGGAATTGCAGCGCGCATGCGCAGTAGTCTTCCCGCCCGAAGGTGCCATCTTAGCCAGTCTTCTTTTTTCCGCGGAGCCCTACAGACGTCCCCGTCTTGTCCCCGCGAAAAAGTTGATTTTCCTCTGTATTTATCCTTTTTTCTTTCGGTTCGACGCCGGTCGTTTTCCCGCCCGGACTCGCGACGCCGGTCTCGAGTCCTCTAACGGTTTTTCGGTTTTTCTGACTTAGTCAGTTTTCGTTTTCGTTTTTTCCCTGGCAGCCCGGTCCTTTGACCTCGCAGGGGCCCTTTTTCCCCCGATGGCTGCCAGTGGCTTTAAGCGGTGTGGTCGGTGTGACCGAAATATGTCACTCACCGACTCACACGACCTTTGCCTCCGCTGCCTGGGCCCAGATCACGAGGAACTGATCTGTGGGCCCTGCAGCAAACTGTCCTCGAAGGCGTTGAGAAGTCGGCGGCATCAGCGCGAAAGAATCTTCGCTGACCCCAGCCGTACCCGGACCTCGTCGGAGGCCTCACTGTCGAAAGGCTCCAGTTCGGACCGTCGACGGAGCTCCTCCGACCGGGGTTCTCCCTCCGGGGACCATCGACGGAAGGAAAAACCCGCGAGGGCGGCGTCGGTGGACGCTCCTGGCTCCGCGAGGGCCAGGTCGCATAGCCCCGACAGCCGCCCCGGGTCCTTGGAGAAGGATCACCTCCCGAAGCGACCTCGCCTGGAGTCGGAGATGCCTGCCCGGGTAAGTCCTGTTGTCCTTCTGGACTCGCCTCCGCGTCAGCCGACGTCGGGCCCGACGCCGTCGGGGCCCGAGTCGGGGGCTGCTGGGTCGCCTGAGCTCGGACTCAGGTTGACGGCCTTGGAGAGCAGATTGTCTGCCTTCATGGACCAGCAGCGGGCACTGCTCGCTGGCTTCGCTGGCGTCGCTGCCCCGACCGCCGGGACGTCGACGTCCAAGTCGACCCCGGAGACCGAGCCGATCCTCGAGTCGATGAGAACTCGAGTCGATCCTCGGTCGAGGTCGCCCTCGGCCTCCCGTTCGGGACCGAGGTCGCCGACGCCGACTCCCTCGGCGTCGGGGCGGCTGGCGCCGCACCCTGCCCGAGCCGACCCCACCGAGTCCTCGTCGGAGTCGGTCTGGGAGTCGGAGGAAGAAGAGTCACCTGATTCTTTCCGGACTCGGTGTGTCCCATCGGACTCTCCGGAGTCCGAGCCTCGGAAGCAGTCCCCCCCGGAGGATGCCCGGTTCTCGGATTTCGTTAGGGATATGGCCAAGGCTTTGGCCTTCCCTGCGGACCCCGAGGAGGAGCCTCGAGCCGAAGAGCTCGACGCCCTCCAGTATGACTCTCCCGCGAGGGAGCACTTTACTGTGCCGGTTCCTCCTATGCTGGAACGACTGCTCTTCCGCATGTGGGAGAGTCCGGCCTCCTCGCCGGTCCTGAGCAAGCGGGTCGATTCTATCTATCGAGTCCG
Organism: Ichthyophis bannanicus; assembly: GCA_033557465.1. Classification (NCBI taxonomy): domain Eukaryota; kingdom Metazoa; phylum Chordata; class Amphibia; order Gymnophiona; family Ichthyophiidae; genus Ichthyophis; species Ichthyophis bannanicus. Next base: position 84,922,211 of record CM066047.1, read on the forward strand.
CAAGAGCCCTGGCTTTCAAAAGGCGCAGTTGCCACACCATTCCATGGTAGTGGAATCGGCCATGCATCGTCTTAAGAGCCAGAAGATGTGCACTCCTCGGTGCCTCCTGGAAGGGAGGCCCGTAACCTGGATGGCCTTGGCAAGAAGTGCTTCCAGGGCTCTATGCTCGCCTGTCGTGTCCAGACTTACCAGCTCTACATGGGCATGTATCTCAGGGATCTGGCTAAAGAGCTAGCCGGCTTCTCCGCTGGTTTGTCCGAGGAACCCTTGCGGAGGTTCCTAGCCTTGTCCACAGGTATTCGGGAATGCTCAAAGTTCATGTCCCGGGCAGCCTATGATGGCTTTGAAGCCTCGGCTCGAGTAGCCGCAGCCGGCATCGGTGCCCGCCGACAGGCTTGGCTTCAGTCATCCGACCTTGAGCCCTGGGTACAGGACAAGTTGGTCGATGTCCCCTGCCGAGGCGAAAACCTCTTTGGCAAGCCCATGGCGGAAAAGGCTGCACAAATTGAGACTGAGACTCTCACCAGGACCAGGCTTTCTAGGAAGACCTCCGCCCCTTCCCAGAAAAAGAAGGGCTCGGGAAAAAAGACCTTTTACCCGAGGAAGGCGGCTGCCTACAAACAATACCCCCATTATCAGGCCCCTGCAGCTCCCCAACAGGGCCAGCAGGCCAAGGGACGGGGTAACGGGTCCCGTAGGCAGCAAGCCCCCAAGCCTGCGCCACCAGCCCCTGCTCAGCAGGGTGGGGGTTTTTGACTCGCTCAGCATAGCCTCTCCCCCCCCGCTGGTTCCCCCCAGCACCGGAGGCCGGCTGGTTCACTTCGCCGACAGGTGGTCCAGCATCACCGCAGATGCCTGGGTGCTTCAGGTCGTGCGAGAGGGCTACCTTCTCCACTTCCATCAGGTCCCTCCCTCCTATTTTCCGGGAGAGCCTCCGCGCCCCCCTCTGCACAGGGAGTTGCTCCTTCAGGAGTTAGCAGGTCTTCTGCAGGATCGGGCGGTGGAACCGGTGCCACACCACCTGAGAGGTCAGGGCTTCTATTCAAGGTATTTTCTGATACCAAAGAGAACAGGAGGCCTCCGACCCATCCTGGACTTGCGCAACCTCAACAAGTTCCTTGTGCGGGAGAAGTTCAAAATGCTTACCCTTGGAATCCTTCAGCCCTACCTCCAGCAGGGAGATTGGCTATGCTCCTTGGATCTAAAGGATGCTTACACGCACATCCTCATCCACCCAAGCCACCGCCAATACCTAAGGTTTGTGGTGGCAGGAAATCATTACCAGTACAGAGTACTGCCCTTCGGCCTGTCCTCCGCACCGCGAGTCTTCACAAAATGTCTCGCGGTCGTGGCGGCCCATCTCCGGCTTCACGGCCTCTATGTTTTTCCGTACCTCGACGACTGGCTCATCAGAGCAGCGTCCGCTCAGGAGGTCACCACCGCCACGTGCCGCACGGTGACTCTGCTGCAGCACTTGGGCTTTGTCATCAACTTCGCAAAGCCCACTTTGCTCCCCTCACAGGATCTCGAGTTCATCGGCGCAAGGCTGCACACCCCTCAGGCGCGAGCGTACCTACCGCTCGACAGGGCTCAGCGGCTCATGGACCTAGCCGACCGCTTTCGCAGCCAGCCCCTGGTCTCCGCCAGGCGCTTCCTGAGACTGCTCGGCCATATGGCTTCCACCGTCCATGTGACCCCCAATGCCCGCCTGAATATGCGGCCTGCTCAGTGGTGTCTCCGCCAGCAGTGGCGACAGGCCACGGGCGGCCTAGCAGACCTGGTGCGCGTCTCCGAGCCGCTGGTCTCGTCTATCCGGTGGTGGCTCCGGCAGCCGAACCTGGTATTGGGAATGCCTTTCCAGTCACCTCAGCCGACCCGGGTGCTGACCACCGATGCATCCCTCCTGGGCTGGGGAGCCCATTGCCAAGAGGCACGTACTCAAGGCCTCTGGACCAAGTGGGAGTCTGCTCAGCAGATCAACTTCCTGGAGCTCAGGGCGATCCGCCTAGCTCTCAAGGCCTTCTCCCACCTGACCTCCCAACAGTCCGTCCTTGTCCAGACGGACAATCAAGTTGCCATGTTCTACGTGAACAAGCAGGGGGGCACGGGCTCCTTCCTCCTCTGCCGGGAGGCACAGAAGCTCTGCTCTTGGGCCGTCAGTCACGGCATTCTCCTCAAGGCAGTTTATCTCCCGGGCCAAGAAAATTGCCTGGCGGACAAACTCAGCAGGGTCCTCCAGCCGCACGAGTGGCGTCTGGACCCCTTGATTGTTCAGAAGCTCTTCCTCAGGTGGGGCCTCCCCACAGTGGATCTCTTTGCCAGTCCTCACAACCGGCAGCTTCCTCGCTTCTGCTCTCGTCAGCCTCACCCCCTTCGGGTGGCGGCGGACGCCTTTCTGATCTCATGGTCGGGGAGCCTTCTGTACGCTTTCCCTCCCATCCCGTTAGTCTCTCGGACCCTTTTCAAGGTTCTCCGAGACAAAGCTTTCATGATCCTGGTGGCCCCTCGCTGGCCCAGGCAGCCGTGGTTTCCGCTCTTGCTGCAACTGGCGGTGGAGGATCCAATCCCTCTGGGGGTGCAACCGGATCTCCTCACCCAGGATCAGGGGTCCCTACTGCACCCCAACCTCAGGTCTCTCAACCTCATGGCCTGGCTGCTGAGAGGGTAGTCCTTGCTCCTCTCCTCTTGCCGGCAGAGGTGGAGGAGGTCGTCTTGGCTTCGCGACGGCCTTCTACCCGCAAATGCTACGCCCTTAAATGGCGTCGCTTTGCAGTCTGGTGTACCCAACAGTCTCAGGATCCCTTCTCCTGCCCGGTGTCGGTGATCTTACAGTACTTGCTACACCTCTCTAATCTGGGACTTAAGTCCAACTCCGTCAAAGTTCACCTCAGTGCTCTTTCCGCACATCATGTGCCGGTGGACGGCAGACCTCTCTCCAACGACCCTCTCGTAGCGAGGTTTCTCCGAGGTCTCCTACTACTTAAACCACCTCTGCGCCCGCCAGCGCCTGACTGGGACCTGAATGTGGTTTTACAGCGGATCACCTGTCCGCCTTTTGAACCTATGGCTACCTGCTCTCTCCGTTTTCTGTCTTGGAAAACGCTGTTCTTGATAGCCCTCACTTCCGCTAGGCGCGTAAGTGAATTACAGGCCCTCGTGTCTGATCCCCCCTACACTCGGTTCTACAAGAATAGGGTAGTCCTACGGACTCACCCAAAGTTTCTGCCTAAAGTGGTCTCCCCTTTTCACTTGAATCAGGAGGTGGTACTTCCAACCTTCTTTCCCAGACCACACTCCAGCCGAGCTGAGACGGTCCTCCATACCCTGGACTGTAGAAGGGCGTTGAACTTCTACCTTGACCGTACGCGGGAGCACCGTAAAGCTGCGCAGCTTTTTGTGTCCTTTGACCCCAATAAATTGGGGCTCCCGGTCTCCAAGCGTACTCTGTCCATCTGGGTTGCGGACTGTATCTCTTGGGCTTATGGGGCAGCCGGACTCGCCTTAGAAAGTCGAGTCACGGCTCATTGCGTTCGGGCAAAGGCCACGTCAGTGGCTTACCTCCGCTCTGTTCCGCTGGCAGACATCTGCCGGGCCGCTACTTGGTCTTCGAGCCAGACTTTTGCGGTCCATTACTGTCTCGAGAGGGAGTCCCGTAGGGACAGTGCTTTCGGACAGGCAGTCCTCCGTAATCTCTTTGAGGTCTGAGCAACTCCTACCCCCCATCCCGGATGTGGGCTACCGGTGGGTGATGATTCAGCGAAGATTCTTTCCTTCTGTGCTGCTGAGCTAGAGGGAGCTCATTTTTGTGCTTAGGGTCTCCGGTAGCCTTGAGCTTGGGAGTCCCATAAGTGAGGACTGACTTCCTGCTTGGTCCTGGAGAAAGCGTAGTTACTCACCTGTAACAGGTGTTCTCCAGGAGCAGCAGGAATCAGTCCTCACTACCCTCCCTCCTCCCCTTGGAGTTGCAATCGTCTGCTTATGTTCTTTTTGCAAATTTTTATGCTGTCTTTTTTTAGCTATGTCATCTGACTGGCTAAGATGGCACCTTCGGGCGGGAAGACTACCGCGCATGCGCGCTGCAATTCCCAAAGGCTTTCTTTGAAAGCTGGGGAAAATTGCTCCGCGAGGGCTCCGTCGGCGCCGACGTCACCCATAAGTGAGGACTGATTCCTGCTGCTCCTGGAGAACACCTGTTACAGGTGAGTAACTACGCTTTCTGAAATGTAGTCAAATTTTAAAGTATATAACTCTGAGTGTCGTTATGTGGCGCACAAAAATTTAACCTTCCTTCAAAAGCTGCACACAGCTGATATTTTATGCGCACACAGCCTACAGAAAATTAGAGGGAACATTGCCTGTGATGTCATTGGTATATAAGGCTTGGCACCTCCTCCTCATGCCAGTTTATCAGTCTCCAAAGCAGCTAGAAGGGTGCTGAGCCCAGGGATTTCAGGGCTCACTAGAGAAACGATTAAGTAGAGTGGTAGAAATTATTGAAAAAAAAAAAAAAAGGAAAGCTAGTTTGGGGTTTTTCTGCCTGCAGGGCTGGGGGATAAGCTGCTTTCCGTTGCCCTGAGGTCCTCTGCTCTCCTTCCTTCCTTCCTTTAGGGGACAGTCAGAAGCCAGTGTTTTATGTTTTTAGGGGGCTGGAGGAGAGAGGACCGGCACCCGGTTACCATCCCGGTGAGAAGGGACAGGATCCGGAGGACTGCTGTGCTCAGCGCGTGCAGATGAATTGCCTGCCGGCGCTTAGAGCTAGTGTATGCAGTCGGAAGTGATTTCTCACTGTTTGGCCTCTGAATCGAGAGATCAATTTTTAAAAATGATGCGGAGGTACTGATCAGAGCGGGAACAACGCCTTCATTTAATCCGCAACAGGATCTTGAGGTAAGCAGCCTTTTTCGGTGGGAATCGGCGGCTTTACGGGGGCAGGCCAGACCGCATGTGCCAGAGGCGGGAAAATCGCCGGTTTGAACTGCTGGGCTTTGGCGCCCCGTATCTTCGGCTAAGAGCCTTGTTTTGAGTTACTTTCTTCAGGGATCAGCTTGGGGAGCGATTCTGAAGAGATTAAAGTTTTTAAGAAAAAAAAAATTTGTTTGGGAGACGCTGCGTGGTTCTCATCTCAGCATGCCTTCCAAACAGCTCTGCCTCTTGTGTGGGGCTAAGAGAAGTTCAGTCTCACAAGATAGTGTCTGTAGGGGCTGTGCTCCGGAATTGGAGGCCAGGGAGTTAGTCCCCGCACCAGAAGGTGTGGAGAGCAGGACAGGTTGGAGGAAGTGGTACAGCCCATTCTCCCATCCCTGACTGCTGCGGAGCCGGGGCTCAGCACAGCTTCAGGGCCAGAGCTCCAGGTTTCTCAGCAGCCGGTAGTGGGAAGTTTGGCGTCGATTTTCTCGACGGATTTCATGGCGCTGCTCCAGAAGACATTGGCTGGCTCTCATGGGGCGCCGACAGCAGGTACCTCAGGGGCTGGGCTGGGGCAGAAGAGGCCAAGTTCCACTTTGTCGGCGGAAGCGTTGGGCGTCTGTGCTAAGGCGGCTAGGTTGGATAAGGATCTCCTAGATCAGTCAGTGGTGTCAGATGACTTGCGTTCAGAAGAGGCGGACATGGAAAGGGACCTAGGGGACCTAGAGGAAGGTGAGATTAGGGAGCAGGAAGATCAGGCGCGAGTAGTTCGTGTATTCCGTAGGGAGGAACTACCGGCACTTATAGCGGAGTCGCTCAAGGCACTTAATATGCCGGAGACTGGTCCGGCAGAGAATGCTACCCTGGAGGATCCTCTGCTACAGGCGGTTCGGAAGACTCAAAGGGCTTTCCCTGTACACAGGGTATTTAAGGAGATGATTCAGGAGGAATGGGATATGCCGGAGTCCGCCCTTAAGGGGGCTAGGGTTATGGCGAGGCTGTACCCTCTGCTGGATCAGGATCGGGAGTTATTTAAGGCCCCGAGGGTGGATGCGGCCGTGTCAGCGGTGACCAAGAAGACTACTATCCCGGTGGAAGGGTCAGCGGCACTGAAAGATGCACAAGACCGTAAATTGGAGACTTTGCTGAAGCAGGTCTTTGAAGCTAATGCGTTATCCTTACAGGCGTCTATTTGTGGGGCCTGGGTAGCAAGAGCCTGCTTGCGCTGGGCGCAGCGGGTCCAGGGCGACAGTTCGGTAGAGGTGTCCGAGGAGGCGTCCAGATTGGAGTCCGGGGCGGCGTATCTCGCCGACATCCATTATGATCTGATCCGGGGTTTATCAAAGAGTATGGCTTCCGTAGTCGCTGGGCGGAGATGCCTTTGGCTGCGCAATTGGGCAGCTGATGGTTCTTCCAAAGCGAGGTTGAATAGGCTTCCCTTTCAAGGTAAGCTGCTTTTTGGGGAAGATTTAGACAAGTTGGTGAAGGATTTAGGAGAGTCTAAGGGTGGTAGGTTGCCAGAGGACAAACAGAAGCAGGGCCGTTCCGTTCCCGGGCCTCGGGGGCAGCAGCGAGATTTTCGTCGGTTCAATTCTCCGAGGGGGGGTCAAAATGCTACGGGGCCATTTCCCTAATCGATCCCAGGGCTTTCGGGGGTTTCGAGGAGCAAACAGGGGGTTTGCAGCTGCATCCTCGTCCTCCACTTTCAAAAAGTCACAATGAAGTCAGGAGGGTCCAGTGGGAGTTGGTTCCCGTAGGAGTTCGGCTGCAGGAATTTTATCCTGCCTGGACCCAACTCAGGTCCGATCAGTGGGTCTTGGAAGTGGTTTGCGAAGGTTATGCGTTGGAGCTGCAGCGTCCGGTATCTGATTCTTTTGTTCGGTCGCCGTGCAACGCTCCAGCAAAGCGCAAGGCTGTATAGGAAACGGTACAAAGGCTTCTACGTCTCAGAGCAATTGTCCCGGTTCCTGCCGACCAGTTAGGTTGCAGTCGATACTCCATTTACTTCGTGGTACCGAAAAAGGAAGGGACATGGCGGCCCATTCTAGATTTAAAGAGAGTAAATCGCTGTCTGTGCGTATCTCATTTTTGGATGGAGACCCTCAGGTCAGTCATTGTTGCGGTGAGAAGAGGGGAGTTTCTGACGTCCCTGGACCTATCGGAGGCGTATCTGCACATTCCGATTCGACAGGAACATCAGAAATTCCTCAGGTTTGCGGTGCCTATGGGGCATTTCCAGTTTTAGGTGCTCCCTTTTGGCCTGGCGACTGCGCCACGTACCTTCAGCAAGGTAATGGTGGTAGTGGCGGCACCCTTACGGAAGGATGGAGTCTTGGTTCACCCGTACCTGGACGATTGGTTGATCAGGGCAAAGTCCAGAGAGGAAAGTGTTTCGGCTACGGCCAAGGTAATAGCTCTGTTACAGAGTCTCGGTTGGGTGGTCAATGTAGCAAAGAGCAAATTGGTCCCATCTCAGAACCTAGAGTACCTGGGAGCGCGTTTCGATACGAGCATGGGGCGCATTTTTCTGCCTCGGAAGAGGGTGCTGGGGCTCAGACAGTTGGTGCGTCGTTTTCTCTGGCTACAGTGCCCCACGGCCTGGGAGTATCTGCAGGTGTTGGGGACAATGGCGGCGACCTTAGAGTTGGTGCCGTGGGCGCGGGCTCACATGAGACCATTGCAACGGGCCCTGTTAAGAAGGTGGTCACATCAAAGAGATTCGCTGGGGCAGAGGTTGGCTTGCCCTCCACAGGCTCGTCTGGTGCTAGGTTGGTGGTTGAGACCAGGGGGTCTGGAGAAAGGGATGTCGTTGGAAGCTCCGGCTTGGATTTCCCTGACGACGGATGCCAGTCTCTACGGCTGGGGTGCCCATTGTCAAGGTCGCCTGGTACAGGGCCAGTGGTCCGACCTGGAAAAGACGTGGTTGATCAACCGGTTGGAATTGTGGGCGGTGGCGCTGGCGCTGCGGGAATTAAGACCTTTTGTTCAGGGAAAGGCCATTCGGGTGTTAGACAATGCCACGGCGGTGGCTTATGTAAATTGTCAAGGCGGCACCAGCAGCGTGGCGCTGGAGGAAGAAGCGGAGAAGCATCTGGTGGCCTTGTCGGCAGCGCATGTCGCAGGAGTGGACAATGTGGAGGCCAATTTTCTGAGTCGAGTAAAGGTAGACCTAGGGCACTGTTCCCTCTAAGCTGTGTGCGTGTGCGCGCGCACACACCTCGCCGAGCGAGTGCACATACTTTATAACAGAGCGCACAAAAATTACGGTTCTGATTCTGATAGAAAACAACACAGACATCTTAAAATTTTAAAGTTGTTGTGTATTTAAGGTTTTCACAAGTTCTACAATATTTTCTAGTTCAATCAATGTGGTGTACATACTGTATTCTGACATGTAGTCAAATTTTAAAGTATATAACTCCGAGTGTCGTTATGTGGCGCACAAAAATTTAACTTTCCTTCAAAAGCTGCACAGCTGATATTTTATGCGCACACAACCTACAGAAAATTAGAGGGAACATTGACCCAGGAGAGTGGGTCCTGCACCCCGAGGTATTTGCGATGTTGGTGCAGCGCTGGGATCTCCCAGTGATGGATCTCATGGCGACTTTTCAATCCGCAAAAGTCGATCGGTTCTTCAGCAGGCGAAAGGAGCGGATGGCAGAAGGGACTAGACGCTCTCATTCAGGAGTGGCCGGAAGAGCAGCTGCTGTATGTATTTCCGCCATGGGTGTTGATCGATCAGGTGATACAGCGCATAGAACGGATTGGCCTAGACGGCCGTGGTACGCAGACCTGATCAGGCTCTTGGTGGGGCAACCCTGGAAGCTTCCCAGTCGCAGGGATCTTCTCACTCAGGGTCCTCTCTGCATGCCCCAGGTGGATCGATTCTCGCTTATGGCCTGGCTATTGAGCGGGCTAGGTTGAGGGCGAGAGGTTATTTGGTGGCAGTGATAGCTACCTTGCTGAAGGCGAGAAGGAAGTCTACTTCATTGGCATACGTCAGAGTGTGGCTCGTCTTTGAGGCTTGGTGTGTGGAGAAGAACTGGGTCCCCTTAAGGGCCTCGGTTCCACAGGTACTTTCCTTTTTGCAGGATGGTTTTCAGAAGGGCCTAGCAGCAGCCTCCTTGAAAGTGCAGTTGGCGGCCTTATCCTGTTATAGAGGCAAGGTGCAAGGAGTCGTGCTGGGGCTCATGCGGATGTAAAGCGTTTTTTGAGGACCGTCACGCTTCTCCGGCTGCCACGTAAGAGATTAGTCCCGGCATGGGACCTGCCTTTGGTCTTGGACGCCTTGGGGAAGGCGCCGTTTGAGCCCTTAGTGGATGCTTCGTTGAAAGACCTTACGCTGAAGGTGGTGTTTTTGGTGGCAGTGGCTTCGGCCAGGCGAGTTTCGGAGTTACAAGCGCTGTCTTGTAGAGAGCCCTTTCTGTCTTTCTGCGATTCTAAGGTGGTTTTGAGGCCCGTTCTGTCGTTCCTGCCGAAGGTGGTGTCTGCTTTCCATTTGAACCAAGTGGTGTCCTTGCCGGTTTTTCGCAAGAAAGGTAAGGGTCAGGTGGCGGAGCGACTTCATCGCTTGGATATTCATAGGGTTTTGAAGAGGTATGTTTCTCGGACAGCATCTTTCCGTAGGTCAGACAGGCTGTTTGTGCTGTTTGCAGGGGCACGGAAAGGGGAGGCAGCTTCCAAAGGTTCGATTGCTCGATGGGTGAAGGAGGCCATCGCTTCGGCATACATCTTGCGAGGTCGCCTGGTTCCTGATGGTCTGCGGGCTCATTCCGGGAGGGCACAAGCGGCGTCTTGGGCGGAATGTAGTTTAGTACCGGCGGTGGAAATCTGTAAAGCGGCGACGTGGTCGTCTCTGCATACCTTTGTGAAGCATTACCGTCTGGATGTTCAGGCAAACAGACACCTGTTTTGGCTCAGCAGTGCTTCAGGCCGGGCTAGCAGGACCCTCCCGTTGATTGTGTTTACTGCTCTGGTACATCCCCAGAGATTCCGGGACCAGACTGGAGGGACGATCAGGACGATTAAATTAGGCTTACCTGCTAATTGTAGTTCCTGGAGGAACTCCAGTCTGGTCCCGTATCCCGCCCTGATTCATTGGTGCACTGTGGCCTGAAGCAAGAGCTGTCTTACTAGTAAGCAATACTTTCAGTTCTCTTGGGGGGCGAGGGTCATGATAGCGTGGGTTATCACCTGAAAAAGAGTGGTCATCTGAGCGTAACTTTCATGGGGGTGGACAGGAGAGCTCAAGGCATACGGAGAGTAGTTAGCGTGTAACTTTCTTGTTAATAGTTGGGCCGACAGGCCTTTACAGTTCGGTGCGGCAGTTATTTTGGTTCTGCATTTCACTACTTACTTGTTTCTCCGGTGAGTCTGCTTTGTCAATAGGTAAACTGGTGTGAGGAGGAGGTGCCAAGCCTTATATACCGATGACATCACAGGAGTGAGGTTTCTCAGTCTCCAAAGCTGCTAGAGAAGGTTGACAACCCCAGAGATTCCGGGACCAGACTGGAGTTCCTCCAGGAACTACAATTAGCAGGTAAGCCTAATTTAATCTTATTTTCCTTTGTTAATTTTAAAATTTTCCTAAACTTACTCTCTGAGTATGGATTTGGTGGGCTTATATATCATTGTTTTGTATTTCTTGTAGGAGGAGTTTTTGCTGTTTTTGCTGTTTGTTTTCTTTTGATTTTACCTTTATTCTTGGTTTCTGAGAATGTATATTATAAATGTTAATTTAAAAAAAAAAAGTTGTACACCATCTGCTTGTATATCAGATCTGTGAATCACTTTCCCCAAAGGCTGCTTCTCAGGTTTATTGGAGCAAAAATGTAACTTTGTATCTCCAGGAACAAGCAGGAATAAGTCTTCACATATGGGTAAGTCGGTACCGACGGAGCCTGCGCGGGAACGCTCCCCAGCGTCCAATCAGAAAGCCTTTGGAGAGCATCCCACAGCGCCTGCGTGCTTCATTTCCCGCCTTTCCCAACTGTCTCTCCTCAGTTCTTCTTTTCCGCGGAGCCAGCAGGTCGTGTTCCTGTCACCGCAGAAGCATTTCCTTATTTTTTCTTTATTTCTTTTGTGTCGCGTCTGCCTTCTTCGACGCTGTACCGGTACCACAGGTCTTTGTTCTTTTCTTCTTCTTAGGCCCAAAACTTTTTTTTTCCTTAAATATGGAAAAGCCTGCCTCAGGATTTAAAAAGTGCACAAAATGTGGCGGTACCATTTCCGTCACCGACACCCATGACTGGTGTCTAAAATGTTTAGGTCCTGACCATTCCATAACTGATTGTATGTCCTGTTCCATGATGTCTAAAAGAGGTCGGCAGAACCGAGCTGCCAAGCTCAGTACCCTGTTTCCCTCTGATGCGTCTTCGGTGGCATCGATGTCTTCCAGGACTTCTTCTTCCTTACATGGATCTCAGGTAACTAAACATAAATCCAGCCGGTCCTCGAAGGGTAGATCTCCTTCTAAGCATCGAGATGCCTCTGGCGTTGCCCTCGAGGATTCTGCACTGGCAAAATTACCCCAGCGGGAGGCTTCGGCCTCTAAAGCATCATCATCAGGGTTCCAGGATGATCTTGATGGCTTGGCCTCGACAGATCTCCTGGTGCCATGCTCTGGGGTACCGACTTCCAAGCATTGGCGGCGTCAATGGATCAGAGGATTCTGTCCATAGAGCGCAGTCTGGCGGCTTTCCTTGTGGCATCGACGCCCGTGGTACTGCAACAGAGTACGCCGCCGGTACCGGCTCTAGCATTGCCATCGGTACCGATCCCGGTACCGGTGACATCGGCATCGGTGTCCGCTATGACAGTACTCTTTCCGCTGAAGCCCTCCGGTACCGATACCCCGGTACCGGTTATTCCCGATACCGACCCCGGTCGGTACGGGTATCGGGCTTTGCAAGAGCATCCGGACAGACGATACTTCGATTCCTCTGAGGACTCTGAGGATTCTGAAGAGTCGGTTGATGCAGTGATGCTTCTTCCACAGGAGGAGTCCTCTCCTAAACGAAGGATGTCTCCTTCAGAGGACTTGTCTTTTCAAGACTTTATCAGGGAGGTGGCTCGGGGCCTCTCTATCACAGTGGCCCCTGAGACAGAGCCCAGAGCCAAGGAGTTAGATATTTTACAATATCCTAAAACTCCTAAGGAGGCAGCTACCTTGCCTATTCATGAGATTCTGTATGATCTCATGTTGAGGATGTGGGAAGCTCCTCTAACCACCTCTCCTCATTCTCGCAGGTTGGATACCATGTATCGTGTCCCTCCTTGTCCTGGTTTCCATAAAACTCAACTTCCTCACCACTCTATTGTGGTTGAGTCTGCAATGAGAAAGATTAGAAGTGCCAAAATACATGCCTCTAATCCTCCAGGACGTGAATGTAGAACCCTGGATGCTTTTGGAAGAAGAATCTTCCAAGCTTCCATGCTTGCTGCGAGAATTAATTCTTATAGTCTCTACATGGGAATGTTCTTAAAAGAAGTCACTGACCATTTGCAGACTTTAAGTCCTTTTATGTCTGAAGATAAAAGGTAGGACTTTCTCACTGGGCTCAAACATGCCCAAGATATCTCCAAATTCTCCAACCGTGCAGCTTTCGACTCCTTTGAATGCGTAAGCAGAGCCTCAGCTATTGCCATAGGTGCACGTAGGATTGCTTGGCTTCAAGCATCTGATTTGGAGATCTGGGTTCAAGATGAATTGGGGAATATCCCTTGTACAGGTGAGAACCTGTTTGGTAAGGATTGGCACTTGTACAGAATAGTCTCAGGTCAATTCACAGAGTAATAAGTGACCAAAAATAATGAAATTACTCTATTAACAACAACACCTATTAAAAGGAAACATATAATTGTGGGAGTAATTCAAAAATTCACAAACTTTAAAATAATGGCTCAGGGACGTCTCAGACCAACCGGCTTAAAACAGAGACACAAAAGTGTCTAAGAGCGCCGCAATAGCATCAAGGACTGCCCACCGGCCATAAAATTAACATTTTCAATACTCCTACAAAATGTGTCAAAAACAGTGCAAAATAGCAATAGTACTTAATAACAGTACTTAACTTCAGATACCCCAACGCCAGTTATCTCAGCGCCATTCAATGCGTTTCACTCAATAAGACTGAGTTTCTTCAGGGGGATTTACAACTGGAGTAAACTGTTGCTGCCCACGTTTTAAAACAAGAAGCATAGCGTTTTTTTGAGCACTGATACTATATGAGCTATGCTTCTTGTTTTAAAACGTGGGCAGCAACAGTTTACTATTTCAGTTGTAAATCCCCCTGAAGAAACTCAGTCCCTGGAGTTTATAGGGGTGTTGTTGGATACCACAAGGGCAAGGGCCTATCTTCCCCAGGCCTGTTGCCTTCGCTTGGTGCAATTTATTTATTTTATTTATAGTCTCTTATATACCGCACTATTCAGCATCAGCGCGGTTTACAATAAACAAGGAGTTACACAATTCAACGGTACTTTGTGTTTACAGAAAAAACAGGAAATACAACTCGGATAGCTTCTCAAGCAGAGTTGAAACCCCTCCTAACTGCTCGAGAGATGTTACAGTTGCTAGGCCACATGGCATCCACCGTGCATGTGGTACCATATGCTCGCCTTCACATGAGGGCAGCTCAGTGGACTTTATCCACCCAATGGACCCAGGCATCAGGTTGCCTGTCAGACAAAATAGCAAACACAAGTCGCCTCATTTTGTCCCTCCAGTGGTGGAAGTCCCCTCAGAACCTGTTGCTGGGGTCCCCCTTTCAACAGTCTCTACCCCAAGCAACTCTTACAACAGATGCCTCTCCAATGGGGTGGGGAGCTCATCTGCAAGACCTCTCCACCCAGGGCATCTGGTCCCCACAGGAGACTTGTCTACATATCAATCTCTTGGAGCTCAGAGCAATCTTCCTTGCTCTGCGTGTTTTCCACACCCTGCTCAGCCACAAGACAGTCCTTATCCACACGGACAATCAGGTAGCCATATTCTATGTGAACAAGCAGGGAGGAACTGGCTCTCTGTCGCTTTGCAACGAAGCTTTGCGACTGTGGGCCCTCGCCAGAGAGCATCACATTCATCTTCTGGCGGTTTATCTTCCAGGCGTTCAAAACGCTTGGGCAGACAGGCTCAGTCGAGTTCTGCTTCCACACGAGTGGTCCCTACATATGGACCATGTGTCCAAGATTTTTCAAATTTGGGGAACCCCGGACATAGACCTCTTTGCAAGTCCATGGAATGCCAAACTTCCCCGGTTCTGTTCCAGAACTCTGGGTCAGGGAGCTCAGGCAAGGGATGCTTTTCTCCTTCACTGGGGTCAAGACTTCCTCTATGCCTTTCCACCCATTCCCCTAATTCCCAAAACCCTGTTCAAGCTTCAGAGAGACAGAGGCCACATGATCCTCATAGCTCCACATTGGCCACGGCAAGTGTGGTACCCTCTGCTTCTACATCTCTCTCAAGCTCCCTCCCTGGAGTTAGGGTCTGCTCCAGACCTCCTCTCTCAAGAGGATGGAAAGTTGTGGCATCCCAATCCCCAGTCCCTGCATCTCAGGGCTTGGTTGCTGAAGGCCTAGCTCTCCAGGATCTTCATCTTTCTCAACAAGTGAAAGATGTTCTTTATGCTTCCAGGAAACCTTCCACTAGACGTTCTTATGCTTTCAAGTGGAAGAGGTTTACCATCTGGTGTTCTGGGAAGGGTCTTAACCCCCTTGCCATACCTCTGGAATCTTTGCTGGAGTATCTCCTCCATCTGTCTAATGCAGGCCTTAAGACAAATTCAGTAAGGGTCCATTTGAGTGCTATTGCAGCTTCCCTTAAGCCTCTAAATGGACAACCTATTTCCTCTCATCCTCTTGTAGCCAGATTCATGAGAGGCCTCCTTTTAACAAAGCCTCCCATTAGACCACCCCCGGTGGCATGGGACTTAAACTTGGTTCTTGGTCAGCTTATGAAGCCGCCTTTTGAACCTTTAGCTACCACCTCCTTGAAATACCTTTCTTGGAAGGTTATCTTTCTCATTGCAATCACATCAGCATGTCATATTAGTGAATTGCAAGCACTCATAGCTAATCCACCTTATACAAGGTTCCATCATGACAAGGTGGTCCTTAGGACTAATCCACACTTTATGCCTAAGGTGGTCTCGCCTTTTCACCTCAACCAGGAGGTCTACCTACCTGTCTTTTTTCCAGGCCCTCATGCATCAAGTGCAGAGAGGAATCTTCATACCCTGGACTGTAAAAGAGCTCTGGCTTTTTACTTACAAAGGACACAGCAACATAGAAAGTCTTCCCAACTCTTTGTTGCCTTTGATCCTTCTCATTTGGGACTACCAGTCTCCAAGAGAACACTATCTAACTGGATTGCCCAGTGTATTTCTTTCGCCTATCAGAGCAAGAACCTTTCTCTGGAGGGCCATGTCACAGCTCACAATGTGAGAGCCATGGCAGCCTCAATGGCTCATCTGAACTCTGTGTCTATTGACGACATCTGTCGAGCAGCCACTTGGGCCTCGGTTCATACCTTCACAGCCCATTACTGCTTGGACAAGGACTCCCGCCGGGATGTCTTGATTGGTCAGGCTGTTCTTCTTATTATTATTATTTAACTGCATTTATATACCGCTTTTCACCGGGTCAAAGCGGTGTAACATAAAAAGGGGGAGGGACAGAAATCGGTGTGGGGGGGGGCCTTCACCAGGGGGCCAACATTGATGATTCAAACAGGTGGAGAAGTCTTAGGGAATAGACATGTGTCTCTTAGAGGGTAGATTGGGATTTCGGTTGCGGGGTTGTGAGATGTCAGTGGAGGTTGCTTGGATCTGGTCCAAGATATTCCAGGAAGAGGATGTTTTTTGTTGTCTTCGGAACGCAGTTGGTTCAGCGGTGTTTCTGATTTGGCTTGGTAGTGAGTTCCAGAGGGAGGGTGCATATAGTTCGAAGGCTCTGTTGCAGGTCCGTTGGTTATATTTTGTTCACTGATAGGGGATGGTGAGGGTGTTGGTGGTTTGTCGGGTCGTTCTGTTGTGGGTGGGCTGGGGTAGCAGGGAGCGGAGATGGGAGGTCTGTGGTTGATGGAGGGCTTTGTGTATAAGCAGGGCAGCTTTGTATTTAATCCTTGCTTGAAGTGGTAGTATGTGTAGTTCTTTTAGTACTGGGGTGATGTGGTCGTGTTTTTTTGCTTTCTGGATGATCCTCGCGGTGGTGTTCAGGGCAGTCCGTAGAGGGTTGATGTGGGTTGCAGGGAGTCCATGATAGATTATGTTGCAGTAGTCCAGGTGTGGGAGTGTCATGGCCTGCATGACAGTTCTGAAGTCTTGTGGATCTATGAGTGGTCTGAGCCGTTGTATTGGTTTGCTTTGTGGAATATTGTCTTTGCAGTCTTTTTTATCTGTGGGGTAAATGTGAGAGCTTGGTCTATAGTGATTCCCAGATACTTTATTTGGGGTTGAATCTTTATTTGTGTGGTTCCTAGTGTGATGTGAGATGGTGGGGTGAAATCTGGGTCCTTTGTTGCTATAAGGGCTTCAGTTTTCTTGATGTTGATGGTCAGATTGTTTCTTTGTAGCCAGTCGGAGATCTCAGTGAAGCAGTCTGATAGTTGTTTATATGTCGGGTTGGTGGTTGTGATTGGGGCGTAGAGCATTATGTCATCTGCGTATATATGGTAGTTGATGTTGTGGTCCTGTATGATCGAGCAGAGTGGTTGCAGATAGACATTGAAGAGCATGGCGGACAATGTGGATCCTTGTGGTACACCTTGATGTTGTTGGAAGGGGGAGGAGGTTGCTGTGTTTGTGCGGATTAGTTGTCTGTTTGTTAGGTAGGAGCGGAACCATTGCAGAACGGTGTCTTTGATTCCTATATCCTGGAGTCTTTGTAGGAGAGTGTTGTGGGAAATGGTGTCGAAGGCCACGGATATGTCTAGAAAGAGCATGATGTACCCCGAGTGTTTGGCCTGTGTGCCTTTGAGGGTGTTCAGTAGTGTTGCCATGAGGGTTTCAACTCCATGGTGTGGGCGAAATCCGTGTTGTTGCAAGTCCAGTATTTTGTTGGTGTCCAGGTGATCTTGGAGTTGCTGTTGAATGATCTTCTCTATAATTTTGGTGGTGAATGGGAGGCTTGCTATTGGTCTGTAAGAGGCTGGATCGAGTGGGTCCAGGTTGGGTTTTTTCAGGGTTGGACGAATGATAGAGGTCTTAAGGGCGTCTGGAATGTGTCCTTGCTTGAGGGATTCGTTGATGATGTGGGTTAGGGGTGTGCTTAAGTCTTCTTTTGATTTCTTTATCCACTCAGCAGGGCAGGGGTCTAGTGGAGAGGTGGTGGTATTTAGTCAGGAGATAGTGGATTCTACTTGTTCAGTTGTGATTGTTTCAAATGTGCTCCAATCCGTGGCTTCGGTGGTGTATTGGAGGGTTGTTGATGTTGCTTGTTGTTGAGGTCTGTTTGGTAGCTGGAGCTGTTTATATTGGCGTGCTAGTAGCTCAGGTGGTATGTTTGGTAGCTGATCAGGTTGGCTGGGTGCTTTGGTGAGCTGTTTGACTATTTCAAAGAGCTCGCGTGGCTTGTTTAGTGAGGAATGAATGATTTTTGAGTGGTAGGCCCTTTTTGCTTTATCGGTTTCTGTTCCATACTTGATCAACTCCTACCCACCATCCCTCATGGGATGCCAGAGATCCATGTGGGGAAGTGCAGCCCTGTCCTAGGGACACATAATTTATGGGATCTCTCCCTGGCATCTAAAGCTAGGGAGTCCCCCCATATGTGAAGACTCATTCCTGCTTGTTCCTGGAGATAGCACAGTTACTTGCCTGTAACAGGTGATCTCTGGGAACAGCAGGAATAAGTCTTCACAACCCACACACCTCCCCTAGGAGTTGTCTCTCTCTCTCTCTCTCTTTGTCTCACCTCTAAAACTCAACTGAGGAGAGACAGTTGGGAAAGGCGGGAACTGCAGCACGCAGGCGCTGTGGGATGCTCCCAAAGGCTTTCTGATTGGACGCTGGGGAACGTTCCCGCACAGGCTCCGTCGGTACCGACGTACCCATATGTGAAGACTTATTCCTGCTGTTCCCAGAGATCACCTGTTACAGGTAAGTAACTGTGCTTTTTCTTCTCTCGTCACCAAAGTATCAGGTACCCCAATCTGATGAGATTGTTTTTTGGGTCTCTGACTTCATTTCTTTGTTTTGAGAAGAAAAGATCCTCGAGTACCAAGAAATGCAGTCAGAGACCAAGAAAATGTGACAGAAAGCTACAGAGATATTTCTCATCTTGTTGGTTGCCACAGGCTTGATTAAGAGGTATTTCCAAGCACACCTTCAGAAATTAACTATACATGTTTCATCTTACGAACTCCAGAAGGAGGTTCTCTTTGGCATGATGCAAGTACTATGCCGAGTGTTAGCAGTATATATGACAACTTTACCTGTTAAATAATGCAGCTAACCAGATTTACTCTGCTACATTTTCATTAATTTTTCCTCACACGGAATTGCAGTACTTTGCCATTGTATGACAATATAGCAGTCTGTAGTGAGTGCCTTAACTGAGTAGTCTATTCTGTCTGCATTAACGAGCAGCACTATCTCAACCCAATGTTTACTTTCTAATGTTTACTACCAATGTTTACTTTCATTTGATGTTTTCCATACTGTATAGTGTTGTAGTGCTACTGTATGTCCATAGAGCTAGCTGTTCTACTGAATAGCGTTAACCTAACACAGTGATTTACTGCATTTCTCAATACATCCATAGTCAAAGCTGAGGGCACTGTATTTGTTATCCGCATTAACCACAACAAAACTAGCCGCAACAACAAGCTACACAAGGTGACTGGAAATGGCTCACGTAGCTACATCCCTACTGCTGTGCCTATGTATTTTGTTTTCCACTTGTGCCTCTAACTACATACTGATGTTCCATGAACCGATCACCTGGGGACCAGTTTACGTCTGCAACCCAATCATGCTACAAACTCTTACGCTATTCAACTCACTCATTCCTGCACGCACGCAAACCACCCTACAACACAGCCAAGGGGCAGCCACTCTGTCAGGCAAGTACTCAAAAGACCAACACACCAAGATACCCAAGAAAAGGCAAACAAACAAAGCAGGAGCAACCAAGATAACCGTGATCTCCAAGGCTGACAAACCCCTGCAGGTTGCAGTCTCATTCATGCTAATTAATGCCAGATCGATACGAAACAAGACCCACATTATACATGATATCCTCACAGATGCAAAACCTGACATCCTATGCATCACGGAAACATGGATCACAGACACAGACTCAATTATCACCAACCAAATTAGCAAGCCTGGCTACAAGATCTACAATTGTCCCCGCTCCAAGAGAAGAGGTGGAGGAGTTCTTATCATGGCAAAGGATTCCCTACTCCTAGCAAACACTTCTCAAAACGACGACAACGGAATTGACATACTCAGAATAGAAAGCAAAACAATAGCTATCTGCCTGATCTACAGACCCCCTCCTCCCCATATGAAACTTTAGCAAACGCCCTTGAAGTCATCACTACCACAGCAAGCAAAAAACACCAGATCATCCTAGGCGATCTAAACCTAGCATCGGTCCCCCCAGCTCAAGCTGAAATCTTCCATGAAGCCATGGACCAACTGGGATACGAACAAATAATCTGCGATGCCACGCATATCAAAGGCAACACCCTGGACATGGTGTTCCTACCCAACAAACTTCTTAGGCCTCAAAAACCCAAGATACATATAACCCCAGTGCCATGGTCGGACCATCACCAAATTGAATTCACATTGCTTCTACCCACCATGCCGGAGCACTCTTATCACACCTTACCAACAAACCTACGGAGGAGGTTTCAAAAATTCAACAAGGAAAATCTGATAACTTCAATAAGCGCACATATGAATCCAGAACAGGAGGACCTAGAGATACTAGTTAACCAATGGATCTCAGGAATCGAAGAAGTCGCAATACCAACCTGGACACCCCAAAGACTCTCATCAAGAATCAGGTCGGAACCATGGTACACCCCCACCCTGCGCGACCTAAAGAAAGGCCTGAGGAAGCAAGAAAGGAAATGGAGAAGTCACAAAACTGAGGAGCATAGAATGGAATACACCAAACTCCTCGCGGCTTACAAGAATGAAATTAACATCGCAAAGAAAACCTATCACTCCAACACGCTCAACAAGGCCCTCAACCGACCCAGAGAACTATTCGAACTGGTCAAATCCCTCACGAAGACTACCCAAGAACCAATTTCATACGGGGCAATGACAGCCCAAACGTTGGCAGACCACTATGCCAAAAAGCTCAACCCTACAGCCAATGTCAGAAGCCATCAAGCGCCTGAACCAGACACCCAGAATCTGTCAATGACCAACATTCTGCAAACACCCCACACCCCGGAAAGTCCTACACAATACCAAGAATGGACCACTTTCAGGAGCGTAGATGACAAGCAAATATTGAACATAATCTCCAGTTTAAAAACCACCACCTCCCCACTCGACCCATGCCCTGCGGCCTGGGTAAAGGGCATAAAACAGGAAATTGTTCAATATATCACACACATTGTGAACCAATCGCTTTGGCAGGGGTTAATGCCAACGCACCTCAAAAAATCCATCATACGACCCATCCTAAAGAACAAGACTCTTAACAAGAAAGACCCAACATCCTACCGACCGTTGTCAAGCATATCCTTCCTGGCCAAGATCATTGAAAAGGCAGTACAAATGCAACTGCAAGGTCACATCGATGACAATAACGCTTTGGACGTCCACCAGTATGGTTTCCGACAGCATCATGGCGTGGAGACCCGCCTCCTGGCCCTACTTGATAAGCTTCTCAAAGGACTGGAAAACAGAAGCAAAATGTTCATGCTCATTTTCATAGACATATCAGCCGCCTTTGATACCGTACATCACCCCACGCTCCTAAACAGACTCGCTTCCATAGGCATTAGAGGTGCCCCTCTGAAATGGTTCGCCTCCTACATAAGCAACAGAATGCAGCAAGTCCACTTCAACAACGAGAAGGCCGCAACTTTCCCCCAAACCCAAGGCATACCTCAAGGCTCGGCCCTGTCTTCCCTCCTCTTCATCCTTTATCTACGGCCAGTTTGTAAAACATTCCAGGAACACCAGATCAGTTATCACATCTATGCTGATGACCTAATGCTCTACACTCAACTTGATGTAGACAACCCGAACATCAGTCAACTGGAAAAATGCATCAGTGAGCTACAATTCTGGCTGCAACAGAATAACATGGCCATTAATCACAAAAAGACCGAAGTGATGTTCATTTCCAGAAAACCAGATTTCAACCCACCACCTACAGTTACCATGAACAATAACGTCTACGCCACAAAGAGCGAGCTAAAATACCTGGGCGTGACACTGGATTGCAACCTAAAGATGGAAAAGCATCTCCGAATTACCAATTGAGCCATTTTCCACAAAATAAGTCTTGCACCCACTACGTAGCATCATAGAGCACTCAGATTTTAGGACTGTTGCACAAGCCCTCATCATTCCTCACCTGGACTACTGCAACGCCATACTACAAGGGTTGCCTAAAAAAACCCTCAACATCCTCCAAATGGCACAAAATGTGGCAGCTAGATTAATCATGAGGAAAGGCCTGAAGGAGCATATCACACCAATTCTAATGGACCTACATTGGCTCCCCATCACTGCACGCATACAATACAAAATCCTAATCACCACATTCAAGCTCATTCATAATATAGCACCCTCGTTTCTCAACGTCCTTATCACATCGCAGCCAAATAACAGAAGCAGAAGAACCACACACCTCAATACCCTCATTGTTCCGGCTAGCCTGAGATCTGTCACTGCAACCACCAGCAACCGAGCATTCTCATTCATAGCGCCACTGCTATGGAACCAACTACCATGCGAACTGAGAGCAATCAGTGACCTGTTGGTATTCAGAAAAAAGCTAAAGACGCATCTTTTCCAGACACATTTCAATCCCACATAACCTCTTTCACCATGCACAAGGAAAGAGCACTACACGTCAAACACCTATAGACTCCGACAACCTGTAAATATGTACATACATGTGTAATCAATGTCTTGCAATCAAGTGTAAACCTGTAATCTGAATGTTTGTGTTCTGTACTGAATCATTATGTATGTTTTAATCCATGGCCTGTACAACCATACTGTTATGTATAGCAAACCGCTGCTGATCGCTGGAAGTAGCAGGATATAAGTGTACACTAAATAAAATAAATAAATAAATATGAGAGCCTGAAATCATACTCCAAATACTCTGGCATTACTGTCTTGGTATGCACAAAACCAACCCATTTGCCCTGAGATCGCTCTTTGTGATTTCTCATTCAGGAAAGACTTGAACCATTTGAAACCTTACCTCTTTTAACTAAGCCTGTTTAGCAATCAAGCAAGATTTTATGGATTATAATTGCAAAAGTGGCTGTCAAGTCTAATAGAACTGACAATGAATCATTGCCTCTATTCAATTCTCAATATTAATTGTTGATCAGAGTCAGAGTTCTTTCCAAGCTATGTTCTGATTTAAACTCAGATTGAAAAAGGTCTAAAAATGATTATTATCTAGTAACTCATGTTTGGCAATGTGATTAATCTGGTACTATCCCTCTTGTTATCTAACATCAAGTTGGCATGCTTTTCTGAAAAGTCCTGCTCCCAACCAGATTTATTTATTATTTTTATGTACCGTCTTTCCTAAAGAAGCTACAAGATGATTTACAACTTAAGATCAGTTTATATAATTACAGTATGAGTTACACTTCAGATTAGTCAGTATAGTAGGACACAAATATTTTTGGTTTGCAGCAAGGAAAGATCACTTAGGGGGAAGGCTCCCTCCCTTTCAAATATATAGAACTGAAAGGCGATGTAGACTGTTTGTTTTACCTTTTGCAAAACATTGAAGATATTTTTATTTGTTTAAGTTACTTCTGTGGCAACTGTTATGTGGTGTGTTATTTTTTATGGTTAAATTACCAGTGGAAGATTGCAATTTGTGTTATTGGTTTAATTTTATTTTCTCCAGGAATAAGCTGGAAGCCAGTCCTCACATATGGGTGACGACGGCGCCGACAGAGCCTATGCGGAAGCATTTCCCCAGCTTCAAAGGTGCCCTACCTAAGGGTGCCATCTTGCTCAGTCTTCTTTTTTCCGTGGAGCCCAACGAATGTGTGTCCTGGTTCCCCTGGAAAAATTCCTGCTAATTATCCTTAAAGTTAGTTTTTCCCAGTTAGCATACCGGTTCCTCTTCCCGCCTTGAGCTGGCACCATTCTCGGTTCCCTTTTATCTCCAGGAACAAGCAGGAATGAGTCTTCACATATGGGTACGTCGGTACCGACGGAGCCTGCGCGGGAACGCTCCCCAGCGTCCAATCAGAAAGCTTTTGGGAACATCCCACAGCGCCTGCGTGCTGCCTTCCCACCTTTCCAACTGTCTCTCCTCAGTTTTCGTTTTTCCACGGAGCCGGCAGGACGTGCTCCTGTCACCGCAGAAAATTTCTTTTTTAATTCTTTAATTTTTTGTTTTCTTGTGGTCGCGGCTGCTTTTCCCGCCTCCACCGGTACCGCCGGTGGGTTTTTTTATTTCTTTTTCTTTAACTCAGGGACTTTTTCCCTCAGTTTCTGTCTTAAACTTTTGGGCCTGTAAGGCCTCTCCATCATGGAGCCTTCTTCTTCTAAGAAGTGCCTTAACTGTGGAAATACAGGGTTTTTTTTTAGACTCCAATAACTGGTGTCTAACCTGTTTGGGTCCTGACCCTTTTCCTCGGGAGCCATTAGGCTACAATTTTATGAGAAGAGATTTTCCATTTCGAGTTTCCCTCGATACCGAGTTCCCTTCCAGTGTCAGGGCACCGACCATTTCTTCTCTACAGCATCAGGTAACCCACAAATAGTCTGTTAAGACTAGCCAATCCTTGAGTGGTAGGTCTCATGCCAAGCATGATGATGGCTCCGGCCTTGCCCTCAAGACCCTATTGGCTTCAAAACCCCGGCGGGAGTCTTCGGTCTCCAAAGCATTTCAGGGGTTTCAGGTTGTTCCTGGGGCTCACCCCTCACAGGACATACCTGAGCCATGCTCGGTGGTGGCATCCGCTTCGAGCGGTACCGATACCCCGGCATTGGCACCGGTGTTGAGTGATCCACTCTTCACCAGGGATCGTCATCTGGCGTCCTCGGTACCTTCGGGACCGATCGATACGTCCCAGATTGCCTTCCCAGTATCGACAGCATCGCCGATACCACCACCGACGTCGGTACCCTCTAGACATGCATCGATAGACTCGCTCCCTTCGATGCCGAGTCTGGAATCGATATCTAGTCTAGAGGACTGGGTACCAACGCGTCTCGGAACCGACCCTTATCGATTCCGGATACGCAGTACCGAGGATATTCACCAAGGGGTTCTGGTTGCTTCGGTACCGCTTGAGCAGCCTCCGATGACTGCTTCGATGGCGTTATCGCCTTCGATTCCGGCACAGCTACCGGTATCGGTATCGATGTCGGTTCCTGCAGTTTCATCGAGACCAGCCACTTCCATGCTTTTTTTCTCCATCGCTCCTTTCTATGCCTAGTTTGGAGTCGATCCCTGGCATGGACGATGCAGTACTGACTGCCTCAAATCGTGACTGCCAGTACAAGTATCCATCTAGTGGGGCTCTTTTTCTGCATCAGACCAGTACATCCTCGGGTGCCCAGGCTGCTGCTTCAACTTTAACCTATCCAGGGATAGTTCCCATTGGAGATCCTTCTTTTTAGAAATTTCTCCTTGACATAGCAACATTCCTTGCTATTCCTATCCCTGGCTGTGATCCTACTCGAGGCTCTCCTGCAGAAAAGGAAAATATAATGCTTCTTTTACATCATTCTTTGCAGGATCTTCTTCTGAGAATATGGGAAACACCTTTGAGGGTTTCCTCACCTTCTACAGCAACTGATGTTCTGTATCAGGTGCCCCCCTCTCCAGGGTTTCAAAGGACTCATCTTCCTCATCATTCCATTGTAGTGGAATCAGCAATGAGGAAGGTGAAAAGCAAGAAAAAGCATTCTTCTTATCCGCCAGGTCGTGCATCTAGAGCACTTGATGCCTTTGGACTTCAAACCTTCCAAACATCTATGCTGGGGACAAGGATTATCTCTTATATTTTTTATGAGTCTATCTCTCCAGGAGGTCACAAAGAGATTTTCTCTTTTGACTCCTTTTCTATCAGAGCCCAAGGCTGCAGACTATTCCTTACTTCTTAGTCATAGCCAGAATATCTCTTGGTTTCTTTCTCGTGCTTCTCTAGACTCTTTTGAGTCTGTTAGCAGAACCTCTGCTATAGCCATAGGAGCACGACGTAGAGCCTGGCTCCAGGCTTCAGACCTGAGCAGATGGGCACAACAAAGACTGGGTAATTCTCCTTGTACTGGAGAAAATCTCTTCAATAGGGAGGCTTTACGTCAGGTTGCTCATTGCTCCACTGACTTCCCTGTTCCTGGGGGCCACCCTAAGCCTTCTCCTTCCCCAGTAGGTAGGAAATGTCCTACCAAACTTTCTTTTCCTAGGAAAAGAAGGTTTCACTCTTCTCCTGCCCATCCTCCAGATGTTCCCAAACAGGGAACACCTCGTCCTGGTCTGAAGAATCCAAATTCTAACCAGGCTAGACAAACCCACCAACCATAGGTTCCTGAAGTTTGCAACCTACAGTTAGCTTCTTCTTAGCAGAAGTTTGTTCACTGTTTTTTCTTTCAAAGCTCTACACATGGTTTCCTTTCTTCAGGACATCTTGTTCCTCCTAGATATGCTGAGCTGTCAGGATATTCATGTCATGGGTCACAGATAACTTCTCTTCTTGGTAGGAAGAAGAGGAGAAAACAACTATCCCCTGATAGTTTTCTGTCCCAACATGAACATTTTTTCCTTCAGCAAACTTACCACATGGTAAGTCACCCTTCAGCTCCTGTTTCTCTACCCTCTCATCCAGGGTTTTCCCTTGAATGAGTGGTACCATATCACTGCAGAGTTTACTCTAGCCTTTCATTCCAGTGTAGAGTTTTTTCCTTTGAATAATTCCCTTCTTTTCGCTGGGCAGCTCATCAGACAGGGACAGGAATTTCTCCTCTCCTTTTGTCTGTTCTCTCTGTTTTACACAGAGAGATTCTCTCTGCTGTCTCATTCAGCAGCTACCCATGCAGGAGTACTAGTGATTAGACTACTGGTACTTTTCTACAAGTTTCCAGTCTGTCTTCCACTACTCTCTGTCTGGCCTTTATAGTGATTCCAAGATAGTACTTTCATCTATCTTGGATAATCCTAATCACTTCAGGCTTATCTTACGGTCTTCTTTTCTTGCCATCTCCACTCCTCGGATTGGGCAACAGAGTTGACCTACAGCCAGTTTTATTTCCTAACTCTCCTGCATAATGCTCTCTGCAATTCTCAGAGAAGCTTTCTACTATGGGCCCTTGCTAGAGAGCATGGGGTTTTGTTTCTGATGATTATTCTATATGGTTGGGAAAGGCTCTTCAGTCATTTTCCACGACTGTGAGGGTTCTCCACACCCTGTTATCTCCTGTTATATTCAGGATATAAGCCTTTTCTGCATGAATGTCCAAAACGTTTTTCCAATCCTGCAGGATTATGCTCTCTTTTTCCTTGCAGCTTGTCCTCATGGTATCCTACTCTTATGGACAGCACATATTCTACTAGTAACGCATGATACCCCTTGTGCCCCTCCAGGGGGTCAACTTGGTATCTCCTCCTATGCGTTTTCTGTCCATTTACCATGTCAGAGTTCTACAAGACTCAGGACTTGCTGCTTACAGACTGATTTTATCCTCTGTTTTTTCATGCAACCATCCTGGTTATTTCACTAGATAGCATTTCTGCACTATCTTAACCAGGAGAAATAGATTCTCTATATATCTTCTCAAGTAGGTTCCACCTTCTTGTTCTTAGATTAATCTTCTCCTTCACATTTCGCATGTGAATGTTCTTATGGACATATCTCTATTTGCTTAGTTGCAGATATGTATCCTCAGATATACATATGCATGTATGTATATATCTCTATATACTTCTATAGATACATATGTCTGTAAGCTGTGTGTGCATATGTTATGCCCATATATATATATTGTCAGACGGCTGCCTAGGGTGAGAACTTACACAATCTTGACGATGCATATATTCATATGATTCTTGCAAGGTATTGTGGGTATTGTAGTTCATTCACTCCCAAACACAGCTGAAGACAATAATTGAGTTGTGTAACCAGTGGTAAAGCCAATAAAATACTTCTTTTATTGATGGGGTTTAATTCACCCAGCACAAATATGCTTGGTAGCAATATAAATGAGGTTACTTGCTTGCAGTGTTTAAATGGATAACAAAAAGTCACAAAGCAAATCAGAAAAACAACCTTCAGCTTGTCAGGTAATTAGCTAATGTTTTCTTAGCAAATAATTACCAAATACAAAGGCACAAAGAAATGAATAAACTTTGCTGGTTAGGTTAACTTCTGCTTAATTTCCATACAGTTCCAGCAGTGATTCTCCCTTGCTCACACACACAATCAGGTGCAGCTTTAATTACTATCAATTGTCCAGCTGAAACCCTTTAGCTGGCTGGCTGCTACTGTGTGAACCCAAATCCTGCTTTAAGAGCTGTTTGCAGTGGAAATAAGAAACAAAGTTAGGTTTCTTTGTGATGGCTGATGTGTTTGCTCACAGAAAGCTAGCAATAGCATTTAGATAGAGAACAGTCCATGTAATTAATAGTTTCATCTGCTGTATCTCCCCCTTCATCAATCAGCATAGGGTCACTATCATACATTGGCACAGACGAGTCTTTGCATAAGGCACTATCATGAGAATGCTTATTCCCTTGCTGCCATTCACTATTATAGATAGGGTCTGGATCAGTGTTCATACCTGAGCCTCTCCTATCATCATAATTCCTCTCTGTATAGCCTGGCCAGTATGTAATCCAGTTCTGATGTCCAGCCTTCCAATCTTGATCCCTGGACACTGGATCTTCCCTCACATACCTTCTGGCATAGGTCTGAAAGTCCTTTCCACGTGCAGTCTTCTCTCTTCCAGGTAGCCACTGGTGATTCCTATCTCTGCCAATCCATTCCTCTGGCTGACTCCAGTCCAATGGACTCTGCTGGCACTTGGAATACCTCCCAGTATAGGTACTGCCTTGGAATCTCCCAGACCTTCCAATGGCCTTTCTTCTCTTCCTTCCAGAGAGTTTCCTTCTCTCTCTATCCGCTTGGCTTGGCTTCTGTTTCTCCAAATGATGTTGGTGCTTGAGCTTGAAGCTGTTGCTGTATCTTTTCCTGAAGCTGTTATCTGTAGAATAAACTCTATTCTTATTCTGTCCTAATGTGTGCTCCTCCCTAACACAGCGCAGCTGTGTTGAATCAGGCCCTGCCCTTTGATATGAGTGCTTAGGGATTACCTCATAGCTCTCTTGATTGCACACACGTTTTCTCACTTCAGCCCCCCTCATGGCTGCTGGAAACCTGGTGCATTCTGGGACTGGTAGTCTTTTATGTGAAAACTCTGTTTTCTTACTTCTACAAATTGACAGGTTGCTTGTTCAGAGTCACATCATCTTTTCTATAGCTCCTACCTGAGCTATGATAAGCTTCCTTATCACAATATATATATCACTATAGATATATATATGTGTATCTCTTGAGATGCTTCCTTATCAATAGATATGTATTTATATACTTATCTCCCTACTGTCTATGCTATAAGGGTTTTTACCTTCCTAGAGGTTTCAGACAGTGGGCTTGCATATGTTCATACTGTCCCTCAATATGTCGGAGGTATTATGCACACAACCACTACTGTGGTACTGATAGCTCCCACTTTACTCTAGGTCTCGCTATCCCTGAAGCACCATGCTTCAATATCTTCCTGTCTCTCACCAGCTAGGAAAGACAGCGTGGACTTTCAGTGGTTCTGAGGTTCTTAGCCCTTCACACTTTTGTCCTCCTTGGGTATACAGGTTTTTCCCATACCCCTTCTCCCTCCAGGACTGGGCTAGTTGTCCAAATCGGTCAGTCTTCCTCTTTTGCTCCTACATGTTAATGACTCTGTAGCTAAAAGAGTTCAGCTTTTTCCCACAAAGCTTTCCACTGAAGACCTGCCGTTTTCATACTACCCCAGTTGACACCTGGGTCACCTGCCAATTCCAGATTTGGACCTTCACTGCCGTGAGGTGACCTTGAGGATTGATTACTCTACTGAATCTCCAGTAGACTCCATCACCCTCTCTACTTCCTACAATCCGGTAGGTAAGGTCCATATTGTGATTGTTCATTCAATATTTTTAATGGTAACTATCATACATACCAAGGACTCTCCCTGTAGTCCTTAGGTTAGCTGTTTTTCCTACAGCTCCTCTCTTTTCAACTCCTACCCACCATCCCTCATGGGATGCCAGAGGTCCATGTGTGGGAAGTGCAGTCCTGTTCCACGGACACACATTTTTATGGGATCTCCCCCTGGCATCTATAGCTAGGGAGTCCCCATATGTGAAGACTCATTCCTGCTTGTTCCTGGAGATAGCACAGTTACTTACCTGTAACAGGTGATCTCTGGGAACAGCAGGAATAAGTCTTCAGAACCCACCCACCTCCCCTAGGAGTTGTATCTCTTTATCTATCTTCCTTTCCTTTCTTTCTCTCTCTCTTTGTCTCAGCTATGAAACTCAACTGAGGAGAGACAGTTGGAAAGGCGGGAAGGCAGCACGCAGGCGCTGTGGGATGTCCCCAAAAGCTTTCTGATTGGACGCTGGGGAGCGTTCCCGCACAGGCTCCGTCGGTAACATAGAAACATGATGACAGAAAAAGACCACAAGGCCCATCTAGTCTGTCCTTCCATAACAACAACTACAACAGTCCACTTTCTACCTTTAGAGATCCTCTGTGTTGGTCCCATGCTTTTTTGAATTCAGTTACTGTCCTCATCTCTACCACCTCCACTGGGAGACTATTCCACGGATCCACTACTCTTTCCGTAAAGAAATATTTCCGCATATCACTCCTGAATCTATCTCCCTTCACCCTCATCCCATGTCCCCTCGTAGCAGAACTTGCTTTCAATTGAAAGAGGCTCTCTCCCTAAACATTTATGCCACGGAGGTATTTAAACATCTCAATCATATCACCTCTATCCCGCCTTTCCTCTAAGGTGTACATATTAAGATCCTTAAGTCTGTCCTCATATGCTTTATAATGAAGCCCATTAATCATTTTAGTAGCAACCCTCTGTACCGACTCCATCCTGTTCACATCCTTTTGAAGGTGCGGTCTCCAGAATTGCACACCATACTCCAAATGAGTTCGCACCAAAGACTTATACAGAGGTATTATCACCTCCTTTTTTCTGCTAGCCATTCCTCTCCGTAGGCACCCAAGCATCCTTCTAGCTTTTGCCGTCGCCTTTTCTACCTGTTTAGCTACTTTAAGATCATCAGACACAAACACGCCTAGGTCCCGCTCTTCTTTAGTGGACAAAAGTACTTCACCTCCTATACTGTATTGCTCCCTTGGATTGCTGCAGCCCAAATGCATGACCTTACATTTTTTAACATTAAATCCCAGCTGCCAAATTCTAGACCATTCTTCAAGCTTAGCTAGATCCCTCCTCATGTTATCTACACCTTCCTGGGTGTCCACTCTATTACAGATTTTGGTATCATCCGCAAAGAGGCAGACCTTACCCGACAGCCCTTCCGCTATATCACTAACAAAGATGTTAAAAAGAATCGGACCAAGGACAGATCCCTGGGGTACACCACTGGTAACATCCTTCTCCTCAGAGTGAGCTCCATTTACCTGTACTCTTTGTCGCCTCCCACCCAACCAATTTCCAACCCAAGCAGTAACTTTAGGGTCCATCCCCAGGGTGCTCAGTTTGTTTATAAGTCGCCTGTGAGGAACAGTGTCAAAGGCTTTACTGAAATCTAAATACACCACATCTAGAGCTCTCCCTCGGTCCAACTCCCTGGTCACCCAGTCAAAGAAATCGATCAGATTTGTCTGACAAGACCTGCCTCTGGTGAATCCATGCTGCCTCGGATCCTGTAATCCGCCGGACTCCAGAAACCTCACTATTTTCTCTTTCAGCAGCGTTTCCAATAATTTACTCACCACTGAAGTTAAACTAACCGGCCTGTAGTTTTCAACCACATCCTTACTTCCGCTTTTGTGTAAAGGCACCACATGAGCCTCTCTCCAGTCCTTTGGCACCACTCCCGACTCCAACGAGGCATTGAAAAGGTCAGTCAGTGGAGTTGCTAGAACGTCCCCAAGTCCCCTCAATATTCTAGGGTGTATCCCATCCGGTCCCATCGCTTTGTCTACTTTAAGTTGAGCTAGTTTCTCACGAACACAGTCTTCTGAAAATTGTTCAAGATGTCCCTCGCTTCTGTTCTTATTTGTGGGTGTTTTCTGAGGTCCTGCTCCTGGTTCTTCATCTGTGAACACAGAACAAAAATATTTGTTAAGCAATTCCGCTTTATCCTTATCAGCTTCTACATATTCCCCCCCTGCACCCTTGAGTCTGACAATACCACTTTTGCCCTTCCTCTTCTCACTAATATATCTGAAAAATGTCTTATCCCCCCATTTTATTGCATTGGCTATTTCCTCCTCCTTTTGAATCTTTGCCTTCTTGACTACTTTGCTAGCTTCTCTAAGTTTTTCCAAATACAGATGCCTGTCTTCCTCTCTCTGTGATCTCTTGTAGTTCATGAAGGCCTCCCTCTTTTTCTTCACTTTTTCAGCTACTTCCTTCGAAAACCATAGTGGTCTCCTGTTCCTTTTGCCTTTATTTACCATTTTAACAAAAAGGTTGGTTGCCTTTAAAATACCCCCTTTCAGTTTTGCCCACTGTTTTTCTACATCCCCCAGCTGTTCCCATCCCACTAACGACTCCCTGAGGTATTGGCCCATCTTCGCAAAGTTAGTCTTCCTAAAGTCTAAGATCTTCACCTTGGAATGGATTCTAACAGCCCTAGTCCTAATACTGAACCACACCATCTGGTGGTCACTGGATGCAAAATGATCTCCCACTACAACATCAGAAACACTCTCACCATTGGTAAGCACCAAGTCCAGTATGGCCCCTTCACGTGTGGGATCTGTTACCAATTGCCTGAATAGTTCTCCCTGTAGAGAATCCAGGATCTCTTTACTTCTAGATGATACTGCAGCAGGAATGTGCCAATCAACATCTGGCATATTGAAATCTCCTAGCAGTAGCACTTTCCCTTTCCTAGCAATGCTGCGTATGTCTTTAATTAACTCTCTGTCCACCTCTTCCTCTTGTGAGGGAGGTCTGTATATCACACCAATGCAGATAGATTTCTCTTTCCCTCTTTCTAGTTTAACCCACAATGCCTCCTCTCTCCCTTTTAAGCTCTGTAATTCCAAAGCTTTAATAGTAGTTTTTACATATAGTGCCACTCCTCCTCCCCTTCTTCCTACCCTGTCCTTTCTGAATAAAGTATAGCCAGGTATAGTTACATCCCAGTCATGGCTTTCTGTGAACCATGTTTCTGTAACTGCCACTAAATCCAAGTCAGCCACTCCCACCAAAGCTTCAACTTCAGGGATCTTATTTCCCATGCTACGGGCATTAATACACACTGCTTTCCATGTGTTACCCCTGTTACCCATTTCCATAAAGGTCTTTAATGTATCACCTACCTGGGGGCTTTCACTTACCTGGGGGCTTTCTTCACCCATCCCCAACGAATCTAGTTTAAAGCCCTCTTCAGTAGATTAGCCAATCTACTACCAAAGATGTGTTGACCTTTCTTGGACAGATGGATGCCATCTCTGCTCTGCAACCCGACGTACCCATATGTGAAGACTTATTCCTGCTGTTCCCAGAGATCACCTGTTACAAGTAAGTAACTGTGCTTTATCGAGGTCTCCCTCGACTGACATTCATGCCTTTTTTTGTCTGGGGGTCATCGACCCCGTCCGGGTGCTCCCCACCATATCTCCTGATGGATTCAAAAAATGTGACGCTGCAGTCAAACCATGTCAATAACTGACACCCATGACTGCTGCTTGTGCTACTTGAACCCGGATGATGACAGCACCTCCTGCGATCTGTGCCAGGCCATGATGCCCAAAACCAACAGGAAAAGGTCGGAGTTCCATGAGAAATTGTTCCCCAGGTCCAACTCTGCCCCAACCTCTCCGACACCGAGCTCCAAGCCCAGGACATCCCGTGAGGCCCGAACATCCTTGGAGTCCCACGGCAGTGACTCCTCCAAGAAGACCTCAGACCCAGAAAAAAAGAAGTCCTTGAAGTCCACCGAGGTTGCATTGAAGAAACCCGGTAAAATCGCCCAGAGGGACTCGGGTACAAGAAGTGCCCTACCAAGGTCTTCAAGAAGGATTCCTTGGCTGGCGGAGACCATGTGAAGTTCCTTGAGGCCGTAGTTCTCGTCGAGGATGCACTCACTAGGGCTGGCGCCCGGCCCGAGATCCAGAATGGCGTCCTGAAGCCAGAACATCACTGCTATATCGGCCCTGCAGCAGGCAATGATGGCTGGTTTGTCTGCCTCATCCGTCCTGATGACCAGGCCCTCAACTGCGAGGGAGTCCCTGGTCGTCAAACTGAGCTCCGAGCGCCACCAGCCTCTGGTAAGCCATAGGCACCAGTCGAGATCCTGGTCCTGTTCTTCAGGCATCCAGTCCTCACCGGCTCGTGTTTGTGTTTCTGACCCCAGGTCCTTTGCAGGCTGCCAACCCTTCGACGCTGGCCTTGAGGTGAAGAGTGTCAGGGCCTCGGATTTGTCATCACCGCTCAACTCCGTGGGAAACAGATGACGAGGCCTCTACAGACACCAAGCAGCACAGAGATATCCTCTCAGACCTGTCAACCTCGGTACCACTCTTCTCCTGAGGACGTGGCCTTCCAAGACTTTGTCAAGGATATGGCCAGAGCCCTCTCAGTGCAAACCGAGGCGGAGGAAGACCCCTGCACAGAGGAGTTTGAGATTCTCCACTATGAGTCTCCACCCAAGGAAACTCTCATGGTGCCCATACAGCCGATCCTCGAGAAACTACTACTTAGGATGTGGGAAACACCGGCATCAGTACTGGTAGTGAGACGGTGCCTTGACGCCATGTACCGCATCCAAGGCCCAGGGTTCCACAAACCCCAACTCCCACATAACTCCATGGTTGTCGAGTTGACCATGCAGAAACACAAGAGCCAGAAGACCCACTCCTTGGTTCCCCCCCCCCCCCCCTGGGATGGAGGCTAGAGCCCTCAATGCCCTCGGGTGCAAATGCTACCAGGGCTCGATGCTGGGGTGCTGGATCCAGGCCTATGAACTCTACATAGGCATGTACCTAAAGGCTCTGGCCCAAGAGCTGTCGGAGTATCTAACCTTATCCATATCCCTCTCCTTCCTCCCTTCGCCCTCCCGTTCTCATGTGCCCTATGGAACGCATGCTCAGTTACCAACAAACTTCCTTTTACCCACGATCTCTTTATCTCTAATGCCCTACACCTTCTCGCCCTGACTGAGACCTGGATCCCCCCAGATGACACCGTATCCATTGCTTCTCTCTGCTATGGGGGATACCAGTTCTCCCATACACCAATCTACTGGTCGTGGTGGTGGTGTTGGTCTCCTACTCTATCCCTCCTGTCAATTCCAACCTCTCCTGTTACCTCAGTCACTCTCCCCCCTCTCCTTTGAAGTCCACTCCATTCACCTCTTCCTACCACTTCCCCTCCGTGTTGCTGTTATTTATTGGCCACCCGACAAATCCCAGTCAACCTTCCTCACCGACTTCAATTCCTGGCTTTCCACCTTTCTTGATCCCTCTTCCCCCACTCTTATTCTCGGCGACTTTAACATTCACATCGGCAACCCCTTTGACCCCCCACGCCTCGAAATTCCTTGCCCTTATCTCCTCGTTCGACATGCAACTCTGCTCCACCGCCCCCACCCACATACACGGCCACTGTCTTGACCTAATGCTCTTCTCCAATTCCTCTCCCTCTAACTTCCACAACTCAATCCTTACCTCATCTGACCATCACCTTTTAACCTTTACTCTTCAGCTTCCGCTATCTCAACCTCGTCCTGTCTCATCCGACCTATTTAGAAACCTCCATAATATTGATCCCCCTGACTCTCTCCTCCACCATTTCTCCATCTCTCTCCTCCATTATATCCTCCAAGTCCGTCGATGAGGCACTATCCTCCTACAATGCTATACTCTCCTCAGCTCTCGACACTCTTGCCCCACCCACCCCACGTTCAGTCAAACGATCTACTCCCCAGCCCTGGCTTTTGCCCACAACCCGTTATCTACCCACCTGTGCACGTTCCGCTGAGCGTGCTTGGTCCAAATCCCGCTCCCCGGAGGTCCTTCTGCATATCAAATTCATGCTTGGCTCCTTCCAGTCAGCCATAGCACTTGCCAAACAAGACTACTACATTCATCTGACCAACTCCCTTGCCTCTGATCCTCGTCGTCTCTTTAATACCCTCATTTCTCTCCTCAAAGTTCCCCCACCCCCAGTCCCACCCTCCTTTTCTGCGCAAACCCTAGCTGACTACTTCTGTGACAAAATCAACAAGATTATTCTCCAGTTCCCCTCCCCCTCATCTACCTTCCCCCCTTCCCAATTCCCCCCCCAACCCGTCCTTCCTCTGCCACCCTCTCCTCCTTCCCTCCGATCTCTGAAGAAGAAACTGCACTCCTTACTTCCTCCAAACCCATCACATGTTCATCGGACCCCATCCCCACCCATCTCCTCCACTATTGTACCCACCATCTCTCACATCCTCAACCTCTCACTCTCTACTGCAACTGTCCCTGTTGACTTCAAGCATATTGTTGTCACACCTCTCCTTAAGAAACCCTCACTCAATCCCACACACCCTTCTAACTATCAACCCATCTCCCTCCTTCCCTTCATATCCAAACTACTAGAACATGCAGTCCACCGTCGCTGCCTCGACTTCCTCACCTCCCAGGCCCTCCTGGACCCACTCCAATTCGGCTTCCGTCCCTTACATTCGACTGAAACAATGCTTGCAAGACTCTCCAATGACCTACTCCTGGCTAAATCTAAGGGCCTCTCCTCTGTCCTCATTCTTCTTGACCTCTCCGCTGCCTTTTTATTTATTTATTTATTTAGCATACATTTATAACCCGCAACTTCCAGAGTTCAGTTGCGGTTCACAATAAACAACAATCCACAAAGCAAAAGCTTAGTTTTACATTGAACATTTTGTAACAATAAAAGTTTTACGTTGAACATTTTGTAACAATAAAAGTAAATGTAAACATAATGAACTTATGCATAATAGCAAAATTGGCTGGTAAATTATATACAATAAACTATTACAAATAAATTAAATTATATACAATAAACTATATACAAATATATGTTGTGGGTACTTTAGAATTGAATCATGGTGTTTTTATAATAGTGTATTGTCTGTTAAGTTGTTGGAAATAGTATTAGTCATGCCTTTGACACCATTGACCACCCTCTCCTCCTCACCACCCTCTCCTCCCTTGGCTTCAAGGACCTGGTACTGTCCTGGTTCTCCTCCTACCTCTCCCATCGCTCATTCAGTGTATGCTCTGGCGGCTCCTCCTCCTCCCCTACCCCGCTCCACGTAGGTGTACCCCAGGGATCCGTCTTGGGCCCCCTCATTTTCTCCCTCTATACCCAAGCCCTTGGCGCGCTTATCTCCTCCCACGGCTTTCAGTACCATCTCTACGCCGATGACTCCCAAATCTACCTCTCTATACCTACTATTTCTCCAGCAACCCAGTCCAAGATCTCTGCCTGCCTCTCTGACATCGCTGCCTGGATGTCTCTTCGCCGATTGAAACTGAACATCGCTAAGACTGAACTCCTTGTCTTTCCCCCCCCCCCCCCCCAGCTCCCCACCTCCTCTTCCCTCTTTCTCAGTCTGTGTGGACGGAGCTATTATCATTCCTGTTCCCTCGGCCCGCAACCTAGGGGGTTATCTTTGACACCTCTCTCTCTCTCCTTTTCCGCACATATCCAGCAGGTAGCCAAGACCTGCCGTTTCTTCCTCTACAACATTGGCAAAATCTGCCCCTTCCTCTCTGAACACACCACCAAAACCCTTATCCACTCCTTAATCTCTTCTCGCCTCGATTATTGCAACCTACTCCTTTGCTGGTCTCCCCATCAGCCACCTCCTTCCCTTCAATCTATACCAAATCACGCTGCTCGAATAATCTTCCGCCAGCCTCGCCACACCCACATTACTCCTCTTCTCAAGTCGCTTCACTGACTCCCTGTCCATTTCTGCATCCAATTCAAACTCCTCCTACTGACCTATAAATGCATTCACTCGGTGGCCCCTCAGTACCTCTCATCTCTTATCTCTCCCTAAATCCTCTCTCGGAACCTGCGCTCAGTTAGCAAATCACTTCTATCTATGCCGTTCACCCGCACCGCTAACTCCCGACTTCGCTCCTTTTGCCTTGCTGCACCTCACGCCTGGAACAGCCTACCTGTGCCTATACGTCAGGCACCCTCCCTGGCCCTCTTCAAATCCAGGTTGAAGACTTACCTCTTCACCGTCGCTTTCAGATCCTGACTTCTATCCTTATCTTATCTTAACCCCGTCAACTCTCATGACCCTAAGGTATCGACTTTACTGTGCCTTGTATTGACCTTACTGTGCCTTGCACTAATCTGACCTTTACCCTGTAATGTTCTGACTAGATTGTAAGCGCCAATGAGCATGACTGACGGTCATGACTCTGATGGGCAGGGACTGTCTCTTGCATTCTGGCTAGCTCTTGTTGGTTGGCTGTACAGCACTGCGTGCGTGGCACTTTATAAGTGATAAATAGTAGTAGTAGGGGTATGTGGCAGGCCTTGTCAGGGAACCATGCCAATAGTTACAGACCCTGGCCTCTGGGATCAAGGACTGTTCTAGGTTCCTCTCCCGGGCAGCCTATGATGGCTTCAAGTAAGCGGCTCATGTCTCTGTGGCCAGCATCGGTGCCCAACACCAAGCCTAGCTGCAATCCTCCGACTTCGAGCAATGGGTCCAAGACAAGCTGCTTGACGTCCCCTGCACCAGGTAGAACCTGTTTGGCAAACCCATGGCTGACAAAGCGGCTGACATTGAGGCCGATGTTGTGATCCATCAGAGGCTCTTCAAGAAGACCTCATCCCATCACCACAAAAAAACATTGAGGAACATTGAGGTCCTGATGATAAAGGGGTCCTTTATGCAGGGTCACCAATTTCAGCCCTTCTCAGGCCAAAAGCAAGTATCTCACCCCAAGAGGCAAGGGCACGGGGCTCAGAAGACAAAAGCAGCTAAGCCCAAGACCCCAGCTCCCACCCAGCCTGGGGGGAGCTTTTGACTCCCAGGGCAGTGCCTCCCCTCCTCCAGGAGACCTTCACCAGCCCACAGGGGGCACCTGATGCTCTTTGCCCACAGATGGGCTCCAATCACCTCAGACCAATGGATACTGCAGGTGGTCAGGGAGGGATCCCTCCTCTGCCTACAGCAGATTCCACCCAGGTTCTTTCCTGGAGAACTGGTGCGACCCCTTCTTCACCAGACCCTCCTGCTTGCATAGGTCTTCTCAAGGACAACGCAGTAGAGACTGTACCCAAACACCTATGAGGCAAAGGCTTCTACACCAGGGACTTCCTTGTCCCAAAGAGGACTGGGGGCCTCAGGCCCATCTTAGACCTGTGAAACTTAAACAAGTTTCTGGTGAGGGAGAAGTTCAAGATGCTCTCCCTTGGAACACTGCTGCCTTACCTCTGCTAGGGAGACTGACTGTGCTCCTTAGACCTAAAGGATTTATTTATTTAACATTTCTTATATACCGCCTTTCATGATATCAAGGCAGTTTACATTGAACAAACTGAAATTACATTGAACAGGGCATTATAACTTGGAGATAACTATTTTACAGGGAACACAGGATGTACACACACATCCTAATCCACCCCTCCCACAGGCAGTACCTAAGGTTCATGGTAAGAGGAGAACACTACCAATACAGGGTGCTACCCTTCAGCCTCGCCTCCTTGCCAAGGGTCTTCACGAAATGCTTGGCAGTGATAACTGCCCACCTTTGTCTTCCCCTACCTAGACAACTGGCTTATCAGGGGGAGCACAGCTGCAGAGGCCAGTCAGGCCGCAGGACGCGCAACCCTCCTACTGCAGCACCTGGGATTCACCAACAATTACCACAAATACCACTGTTCTCCAGCCCAGAGCCTGGAGTTCATAGGTACTCAGCTGGGCCACTACAGGCCAAGGCCGTTCTTCCCAGGGAGAGGGTACAACACCTCAGACAGCTAGTGGTAGAGGTACAACGCTGCCGGTCAGTGCCAGCTCATCTCCTCCTCCGCCTGTTGGGCCATATGGCCTCCATGTGATCCCGCTAGCTTGCTTACACATGCAGGCAGCTCAGTGGTGCCTCTGCTTGTAGTGGACGCAAGCCACAGGCAGACTGCAGGACAGGATCAGGGTAAATCGCCAGCTGGCAGAGTCACTTGACTGGTGGCAACTTCTGTGGCACCTTCTCTGCCACCTCCGAGCAGGGATACCCTTCCAGGCACCCATGCCTCAGAGGATCCTGACCTCTGATGCCTCCCTCCTAGGTTGGGGGGCACACTGCAGGTACAGCCGCACACAATCAGCTGGTCTCAGGCGGAATCTCTGCTATAGGATTCCGCCTGGAGCTTAGGGCGATCTTTCTGGCCCTATGGGCATTTCACCACCGCCTGTGACACCAGTCCATACTGATTCAGACGGACAACCAAGTCACCATATGGGGTCGTACTACCTCTACCAGGAGATGGTGACCCTCCTTTCCTTTGCAGCTCGCAACAACATGCTCCTGCGGATGGTTAAACCCCCCCCCCCCCCCCCCGCAGGCCAGGACAACCTCCTAGCGGACAGGCTGAGCAGGGTCCTCCAACCACACGAGTGGCGCCTGGACCCCAGTGTGGCCATTTGGATCTTCCGCCTCTGGGGCAGGCCCATGATGGATCTACACCCAGCTGCCCCACTTCTGCTCGCTGCAACCACACCCAGAGAAGGTGGCAGTGAATGCCTTCCTGATTCCATGGCTGGAAGGCCGCCTCTATGCTTTCCCGCTGATCCCTCTGGTTGCCAAGACCCTCTTCAAGGTCCAGCATGAGGTGACATCACTAATACTAATTACCCTCAGGTGGCCCAGAGTCCTGGTTCCCACTGCTGCTCTCTCTGTCAGCGACACTCCCTGTCCCGCTGGGCTGTGCCCTGGATCTCCTGTCCCAGGAAGGGAGCTCCCTCCTGCACCCCAATCTGGGGTCTCTAATACTAACAGCGTGACTGCTGAAAAGATAGCATTGGCTCCTTTCAACCTCCCAAAGGAGGTAGAGGAGGTCCTGCTGGCCTCTCAAAAGCCCTCCACCAGGCGAGCTTACGCCTTTAAATGGTGAAGATTCTCAGTGTGGTGTGCGGAGAGATGGGAGAACTCATTCTCCTGCCAGGTGCAATTAGTGCTCCAGCACCTACTGCATCTGTCACACACCGGGCTAAAGTCCAGCTCAGTGAGAGTGCACCTGAGTGCAGTAGCCGCACACCATCACCCTATCGAGGGAAAACCCCTCTCGGTTCAGCCCATGGTCTCTTGGCTCCTCCGGGGCCTCCTGTTGTCTAAGCCCCCTGTCCACCCTCCGGTGGTGGAGTGGGACCTCAACACGGTGCTTTCGCAGCTCACCAGACCATCATTTGAGCCTCTAGCCACTTACCATCTGCGGTATCTTTCATAGAAGGTTGCCTTCTTGGTGGCCCTCATGTCCACCCGAAGAGTAAGTGAACTTCAGGCCCTGGTGCTGAAACCAACATATACAAGATTCTACAAGAACAGGGTGGTGCTCCACACTCACCCCAAATTCTTCCCAAAGGTGGTATCTTCTTTCCACCTCAACCAGGAGGTGGTTCTTCCCACCTCAACCAGGAGGTGGTTCTTCCCACCTTCTTCCCATGGCTGCAGTCGGAAGTTATACTCCATACACTGGATTGCAAACAGGCTCTATCCTTTTACCTATAGTGGACTTGGGGCCATCGCAAAGCCCCTCAGCTTTTCATTTGTTATGACCCCAGCAGACTGGGGCTTCCCGTGACTAAGAAAACATTGTTCACTTGGGTGATGGACTGTACTGCACTCGCCTGTGAGCGAGCTGGGGTCTCCCTGGAACACCGGATCACAGCGCATCACATGAGAGTGATGACCATATCAGTGGTGAACCTGCACTCAGCGATGGTGACTGAGATCTGCAATGCCACCACATAGTTTTCAATTCACACGTACGCAGCTCACTACTGCTTGAAGAGCAAGTCCCGCCGGAACAGTGCCTTCGGCCAGGCAGTACTCTGTAATCTTTTCAGGGTGTAGGCAACTTCTGCCCTCCGACCCTTCTGTGTTCAGGCTACCAGAGTGATGGTGCCGCTGGACTCATATTCTGCAACTCACCGCTACCCAGCTTGGCCACCGTTGGTGCTGTCGTGGTTCAGTACTCTGCAGCCTGGAGCTAGGGAGTCCCATATGTGAGGACTGACTTCCTGCTTGTTCCTTGAGAAAGCGTAGTTGCTCACCTGTAATAGGTGTTCTCTAGGGACAGCAGGAATCAGTCCTCACAACCCTCCCTCCTCCCCTGGGAGTTGCCTCCTTACCTTGTTTTAGTTTTTTACTACCATCCTAGCTATGTTATCTGACTGAGTAAGATGACACCCTTGGGCGGGAAGGGGACCACGCATACATGGAAGCATATCCCATAGGCTTTCTTTGAAAGCTGGGAAAATGCTTCGCGCAGGCTCCATCGGCGCCAACGTTTCCCATATGTGAGGACTGATTCCTGCTGTCCCTGGAGAACACCTGTTACAGTTGAGTAACTTTGCTTTTTATTAAGTGAATTTAGATTCAGTATAGATTTATGAAAATCCTGGATGATGTTTTTATTTTTAATATGATTATACTATCTGTTGATCAGATCGTTATCATGGAAAAACGTCCGTCCCATATTTATGGAGGTGTTGTGTCTCTGTCTTGTATTGGGTTGTAAGCACCAAGAAACAGGGACTGTCTACTGTATGTGTCTGTCAAGTGCTACATACTCCTGATGACAATACATATAAAATAGTGGGCCTGATATTCAGCGGGAGTTATGTGTTCACTGGCAGGTAGAAAACAATAACTTCCCTGTCGGTGTGTTTTTAAAATTTATCTGGATAATATCGGGCCATTTAAATCGCTAAATCACCTGATAGTATCCAAATACAAAGGGGCCGAGTTAGAGAGAGGGTGGAGGTCACACCAGAAATTATCCATTTAGTGGCAATATCCAGATGCTAACACAACTTATCAATTTAGGGGCATGTTTACTAAGCACCACCCGGCAATGAGGGAGGATTGGCCTACTGGTTGGGGCAAGTTACCTCTGGCCAGAGGGCCAGGGGTTGAAATCCTGCTAGAGGACAGCAACCTTGGGCTGGAAGGACTGGAGTTTCTAGTCCTACAGGTGCTCCTTGTGGCCTTGGGCAAGCCATGTAACCTTCCGTTGCCTCAGGTACAAAAACATAGATTGTGAGCCCTTCGGGGACAAGGGAAAAATGTATCTACCATACCTGAATGTACATCACTTTGACTGGTAGAAAAGCAGTATATAAGCTTAGTTAAATAAATAAATGTGGGCCACGTTACAAGAACGGGGCTCCTTGCTAACTGCAGGAGGGTATGTACATCTCTCCCCCTGCAGTTAGTACAGACAAGCTGTGCTTTACTGAGGCATATGGACTGTGGGTGCATCTAGTGCCACCCACTGAGGTG
This sequence comes from Ichthyophis bannanicus, assembly GCA_033557465.1. Lineage (NCBI taxonomy): Eukaryota > Metazoa > Chordata > Amphibia > Gymnophiona > Ichthyophiidae > Ichthyophis > Ichthyophis bannanicus. Next base: position 84,965,055 of record CM066047.1, read on the forward strand.
GTGTTAGTTGTACCCACACTACTGGGATCAAACACTGTTAGGGATGGGTAACAAACACCCACAATAGCCATGATGCTCTGGGAACGCACATGTCCCACCCAGTCCCCCACCAACACATGCAACCAGGATATCCTGGGATTTTTAGTGCAGGGACCCCACGCTATTTTTTAGTGCAGTGCCTAAACTGCGCACTATCTTGATAACGCACTTTAGTAAACATGTCCCTTAGTTTATCCAGTTGCTAATTAGGTCTTAATTTAAATGGATAGTGTCGGTGTGGTAACTGCTAAATGCATATATTCAGCACTGTCACTTATATTAATAGTGCTGCTGAATATTCATATTTAATTAAGCACTAGAGCTGGGACATAACCTAATCAACTGACCTTGCAGGCTCGAAATTTCTCCCACTAATAATATTTGGTGATGTCACTATATTGTTCCCTTTTTGTAAGTCATTTAGCAATGAGCTGCTCTTCTGGACTGCCTGAATGATGACTCTTTCTCTTGTTAATGGTGCAGATAGCAGGAGCACTGGCCGAGGCAGGAAAACCTCTGGAAGAAATAGTTTGCAAAGTCACAGCTACTTTGGGAGTAATCGGTGAGTTAAAACAGGTCTGGGAATCCCTGGATGGTTAGACAGAGAAGTAGTTAGAGATCAGAAAGTAATGCAATGTTTTCCATAAACGTATTGAGAATGTAGCCCATGGTGGCACTAAAGTTGCACTATTAACATTCCAAAGGTTGCTCTATGGCTCCTGTAAAAAGATCCCACAAAATCGGAGCAAGTGAGATCTAACTCGCCTGTTCCTAAACCTTCTCTATACTGTTAGATGCCTCTTGTAGTCACAGAGGAGAGCAAATCTGTTCCTTAATGTATGATTCTGTCCCTTTATATCTATTTCCATTTTCTATTTTTCTTTCTTTCTTTCTCTTTTTTTTTATTCTCCTTTCTGTGAGGATCAGTGTATGTGTGTGTGCATGTGTCTGTCTACTGATATTCTCTCCATGTCTGCAGGTACTGTAGGGGGCGATGTGTGTTTGTGTGTGTGCATTCATGCCTGTCTCTGTATGCAAGTACTGGGGAGATCAGTATGTGTCTTGCACTGGTGTTTCTTCCCTGTATGCTACTGTATGGGTCAGAGGCTCTGTGTGTGTGTGTGTACATTCCTTATCGTTCTTCCAGTGCAGTCCTGACATCTGAGTTGTCAGTTCGCACCAGCAACTTAGAAACTGAGCATGTCATCTCTGACATCAGTGTTCTTAGGCAGCTGGCACCACCCACCAGCCCCAGTAAACTCAGTCTCCAAGCAGCTGGAGAAAGCTGATCCCAGTCTGGGCTCACTGAAGGGACAACTAAGGAGCATTTTTTGTTATTTTTAATTGCTGGCAAAGATAAAGGATTCTGTATAGTCTTCCGGGGTTTTGTGTGTTTCAATAAAGGCCATATATTTAAAAAAAAAAAAAAAAGGGAGGGGGGTTTGCACAACCACCCATTCCTGAGATGAAGGGGGAGAGTGCAGCTTCAGGCACTGGCAGACAAGCGTCTCCTGAACCCACATTGAGTGAGGCGCCGCCAGTAGAAAGGCAGTGCAGTACTTTGGTCAGAGCCTTGTTCAGCACTCCAACTCAGGTGGATGCTGGTAGCAGGGCCTGAGCACTGAGCGGAGCAGCGGGTATTTAATTAAGCTTCCCGGTGCAAGCATGAAGGGATGTTTGGCTCGGGAAATGGTAAGCTCTTCATTTTCAAGGGTATTTTTTTTTGGTAAGATGGGAATTCTCTGAGATCACAGGCCTTCAAGTTGGCGCTTAGCACCACATGGCTGAGGAGGCCATTTTCGGCAGCATGGGAAACTGCATTTTCAGCGGTGGCCTCAGTTTTTGAAAACAGAAAGGTGAAAGCAGGCTTCGGACACAGGGGGACCTTTTCTTCACTTTTTCTTGTTTTTCTTTTCCTCCATCCAGTAGAACAGCTTGATTTAAGTTAAAAAGAAATTCATACTGTCTGCATTTACATCCTGTAAGCTTGGAGACTTGGGAAAGTCTCACCTTCCTCTTGATAGCAAAATGCCATCCAAGGCCACATGTTTGGCATGCAGCGCCTAAAAAAGCTCTGTCTTGGCTGTGGGATTTTGTCGCAATTGCAAGGCGGAATCGCGCTCCGCAGAAGAAGGTTTCCAGGATAGAGCTGTGCAGCAGGAGCCTCTGAAGGGCCTGATGGGGATTCACCACTCTCCTGGGGCTGGAGGTCCCTGCCATAGTGGATGAGGCTGATAGACATAGCCTGCCCCTGCTTGAGCAGGCGGACAAGGAGTTTTTGTCCCCTCAGCCTTCTACATCCAAAGCAGTGCATAAGAGCAGTGCGCAAACGGGTTTGTTTTCTCCCGAGTTAGTGTGGCTTATGCATCAGGCCTTTTGCATGAAGCAGCAGAGAGTAGAACCCTCCGTGGCACTGGAAAGAGGAAAAAGAGAAGATTGTCAGAGGAGACGGTTGGCGAGGAGCCTGCAGTTTGTAGGCGGTGGCTGGAAGAGCCCTTGGGGGAGACAGGGTCACTCTATTCAGAAGACCCGGTGGGCCTCGAGGACAAGGCAGACCTGGG